>JAUDYJ010000001.1:186470969-187751594 GCA_030761175.1 Masticophis lateralis | reverse complement strand
CAGTTTCCAGTAGCTAGATTAATACATTTTACTGATATACAATGACAAAACAAGCTAAATTATGGCTTAGCGTGAAATATGGATCCAGAGATTTCCCCTTAGGAAAATGGTCAGCTGCAACCTATATGCTATGCAAAATCCTGCCCGCTGCCATCGCTACCTACTCGCCCGAACCGGTCCAAACCGGGAGCATTTCATCCCTGGACTCCAGGTTAAAAACCAGGGGACTGTGAATGCTAGTCCCACTTTAGGCATGAAGCCAGTTGGGTGACCTTGGAGCAGTCATTCTCAGCCCTGGAAACAGGCAAAGACAAACAATTTCCAATATCTTGTCAAGAAAACTGCAGGCATTTGTCCAGGTAGTCACTAGGAGTCAATACACACTTGAAGGCACCAAAAAGAAAAAGAAAAACTACACAGAAAGCAAATGAAAAATACAAGATATATTATAAGGATAACTCAAATGAGAAATTAAAAGCACATTAAGGCTCATCAAAACAATTGAGAAAATATATCTAAGTGTTTGAGATTTTCTGTCTTTTGCCAATTGACCAAAAGTGATCCAGAGCACCTATTTTTTGGATAAGAGATCAATAATGCCAGAGAAAGCCTTGTATTGATGGTGGCAGAGATTACATACAGGAATATTATAGAGGTTCCAAACAAACAAATGGGATTAATTTCAAACTGGATGTGTTCAGAAATTAGAACCAACATATAAAAATAGGGAAGTATTCTACAGCATCCATGATTTGGACCCTTTACTGTACTTTCTCCAAGGTGTCCTAGTTTTATCTTAGAAAGTAAGGCAAATCATAGGATCTGCACAAATAAGTGCTTTGCAAAGGGAACTAACAGGAGTAACACATTTTTTCTTTAAAAACTGTGTGTTCTGGAAGGCTTGTCACAGCTGCCATGTGAAATTCCTAGATTCTCTGCATGTGTATACACAGGCAATGCTTCCACTGGGGTTACTAGCAAAGGGAAGCATCAATATGTCCAAGAGAAGATGACCTGGGAAAGATCTCAGACCAACTGAACTGCACTTTCCAGAGTCCAAGTGTGTCTCAGGGCTTCCAAGAGGGTGCTTCACTCTTGTCAAAGTACTTTACAAAGTAGCTCTTGAAATATTTTGCACAATTCTAGAAATTGGGCCAATTATCACACATGGTTATTTGTATCATATCAGGCATTATTTTTTTAATGATACAGTGGTAACACATTCTAGAATACTCTCCTTTGAATCTTAATTTTATGTTATCCAAGATAAAACAGCATATTTTAACATAACTCCTTTAAAGGATGCATTTTAGCTGTTTTAATCGTCTTATTTCTCCAGTGGGTACATCAGCCCATTACAGTCTCTCCTTCTGCCAATCTGAAATGCTGACAAGATTTGAAAGTCATTGACCCCCTGTGGGTGCTGCAAAGACAAAAATACCTTCATCTTCCACTCCAAGAAAAGGCAAACAAAATAAAAGATTCTGTGCTGACAGAAAGAAGAGAGCGACAAACTACTTGTCAGATTCATGCCTCTTAGTTTCCTGTGGACTCTGCCAAAACCTAAGTACAAAACTATCACTAGGACTTCTCTTAAAAGGTTTGAAGCTGTGGGAAGGTTTGAGGAAGAATTCCATCCAAAAATGAAATGAAGTCACATCATCTCAAAAAAGCCCCAAAATTGCTTCAGAGCACTTTCATCTGAGACAGAATTCAGGTCTTCAATATGGTTGATGTTGGAAGACCTAAGCTGCTTTCAGAGTGGCACCAAAACAAAGAATGATAAGCCCTTTCACAAAGGCTATTTCCACAATAGCAATTTATAATACCTTCTAGAATCTTCCCAACCATTGTTTTGCCAAAATAAAAGTGGCACAGACAAATTTTATATCACTACAATGATACCAGGCAATGCAATGGAGATGCAATAAATCTTTACTACAGAAATTTCCTAAATTCTCTACAAATCCCACCTTTGCCTTATTACACATTTTCATAAGCCCATTTGGAACTGGCATAGTATTTAAAGTATGGGTGAAGAGCATATATGGCACCCAAAAGATTTTATTTCAACTTCCAGAAACCTTTCAATTTTAGCTACCAAATTATAAGTTTTAATATGAGCAAAGGAAAAATAGAGAATCTATAGAGAATAGCCATATTAATTGTATCTATTTGATTGATGAAATGTCAATTAAGTTTAAATATAAAATAAATTTACTACATTATTTATTTCTTTAGAACATAAATTTCTATATATTTGTTCAAAAACATGGAATAGTTATGGCCTATTAAATAGATTTGTTAAGGTACTGAACTACTAATTGTTATTGCAACTCACTAACAATAAATCATATACATAGAATAGAAAAGAATAGAATTCTCTATTGCCCAAGTGTGATTGGACACACAAGGAATTTGCCTTTGGTGCATACACTCTCAGTGTACATAAAGAAAAATAAAACACATTTATCAAGAATCAATAAGATACAACACTTAGTAACAGTCATAGGTTACTAAGAAGCAATCAAATCGTACAAGGAAACAAATAAAACAATATAAATTGTAAAGATACAAGCAACATGGTTATAGTTATAAGTGGAAAGAGATAGGTACTTGGAAGGATGAGAATAATAATAGTAAAACAATCTTAGTAAATAATTTGACAGTGTTGTGGGAATTAGTTGTTTAGCAGAGTGATGGCATTCAGGAAAAAGCTGTCCTTGTGTCTAGTTCTGGTGTGCAGTGCCCTATAGCATCATTTTGAGGGTAGAAGTTGAAACAATTTATGTCCAGGATGTGAGGGGTCTGTAGATATTTTCACAGCCCTCTTTTTGATTCGTGCAGTAAACAGGTCCTCAATGAAATGGAAGGTTAATAGCAATCGTTTTTTCTGCAGTTCTAATTTACATATGGAAACAAACTCCGCTAAATTCAGTCAGATTTTTAGTCAGATATGTGTATATAAGGCAAAAGCTTTTTTTTTACACTCAGAACATATACTTTGAAAAACATTAGAATTACTAGCTTGCATTACATTCTGCAAATATAATAGAAGCATTTAGATATTACCAGTACTTGGGTACAGTAATCAAATAATGTGCCTGAGTGAGTGAACAGTGATGACTTTAGAAATAAACATTTGTTAATTTATTTTTTATGGAAATTAGTCAGGAGGCTAAGTATCACAGATAAATTTTCTTAATACAGTATAATGACCTAGCAGTATATGTAGAAAGTCTTTTTGGATTGGGCTGTACAACATTTTTGGAGCTGAATGGTGCATTTAGCCTTTGAGAGGCTTTACTTCAAAAAAATCACTATTTTACAAGGTGAGATGTCATTAATCATAGCAAATTTGAAGCTCAATTTTGGCATACTTAAGTTTCACTATATTGAAAGGTTGTTTAAACTTTTTGGGGAAATTTTGCTTACAATTTTTTACATACAATGCAAAGTTGCATTTTTGTCCTACTATTTAAAAGTTTTCTGAGCAAAGTTCACACACAAATTGATAGCACTGATATTGGTCCACAAACTATTGGTTGAACATGAATATCTTATCAGAGAATTTCAACTCTTGATATCTGATAAAGCTACCTATACTAAACAAACTATATTACAAGAGATACAATTTTTGTCCTATATAGGTTTATGCCTATACCATTTGGGGAAAAATATATTGTTCCTTCGCTATGTGAAATTTATTCTCAATAGTAATGTAGTTTCTTGAATGCAGCTGCTTCTTTAACTCATTGCTTCCATCCCTTCAATTTTACTTTGATGATTACACCTAAGGATTATTCTTCTGTTTAAGGAGATGCTCTACTGCATGTATTTCATACATATCCTCACCAATGAAGCTTTTATGACACAATTCAATTGTATATCTGAGAACTTCCTTTCCAACTGTAAATCTCTGTATGGCAGTGACCTTGGACTATATTTATCTCAACAGCAATGGTGAAATTGACAAGTTACATAAACTATTTCATCATTTTTAACTACACTTAAGAATTTAGTATTATAGTATCTACAATATCATATCAACTTGCCAGATAAAACATTCTTGGAAACTCAGAAGATGGTATTCTATTTGGAAAAGCTTGAATTAACTTAATAAAAGTATTGACTCAGTATTGATTTTCTTTTCTCAGACAAAATCATTGCACTTCAAAAAAAAAACATTCTTGGGAGAACCATACATGGTACACAATTTTCTTACTGATACTAAAGAGCCTGAACATCATATGAATCACACTGCTAGGCCAGCAAGGAAAATCTTTTTTCCATTAATAGTACAAGTAAAGCAAACCTAAAACAATATGGGACAAAACTGCACTGAATAAAAAATGAATTATAACATAATTATCATGAAAAATGAATCACATAAATTCAAAACAAATGTACATTTAAGTCATGTTCTTCCTAGCTCAAGTACATTTAAGTCATGTTCTTCCTAGCTCAAGAGTTTAGTAAGAATCACTCCTAAATTTGGCACTTTATTATTGTTTTTAAAAAAAGAAAATATTGAATAAATGAAGATTTGAAACTTTTCAGTTAACATTTTCTTCCTCAAAATTTAATTGGTAATTATCATCTTTAAAAACAAGTAGCAAAACATTTATTGTATTACAGATTTTTATAAATATTTGAAGACAACAGGCAACTATATACAACACTCAAAATCCCTTGAAATTAGTTTAGAAGTTGATAAATGTAAAAAAGGTGTTTTTTTTAAAAAATCAACCAAAACAATAAGTATGGTATTCAATGTGTGTGTGTGTGTGTGCATCTGATTGTGATATATTCAAAGATAAGCAGCAGCATTCGTACTATTTCAAGCATAGGAAAAATTATTTGTCTATGTATTTTAATAACAGACTCCTATATCTCCTGATCTTAGTACAATTTCTTCACAAGAATTAAACGTTGCAGTTTCTTTAAAAAAGGTTTGGAAAAATCTTCATACAGTGCAGGAAAAATATCCAAAATATGAATAACAATGATCCACAATATCAAATTGTGGTAACCATCAAATATTGCTAGTTGGCAGTTTAAATTAACCAAAAAGGAACCCTTCCCTGTTTATAATACAAGCTCCTATCTAAAAATCTAGGCCTCGCAATGAATAATTAATATAATCAATAATGAAGACTGATATCAGGTGAACCACCACTGAACTAAATGTATAAATGTATAAATGATTATACATGACAATTTATATCCAATAAAATGTTCAAATGCTTTCTGAGAATTGTTGGCACTCTATTCACTTAAATACTTTCTGACTTTTCTTACAATGCACCCCTCCTCCCCAAACTAATTCTTTGCCAAAGGAAATCTTTCAAGCCAATGTTTCCACTGACTCAGTCCGATTACTGAAACTTCATGTCCAAAAAATAATTGTATTAGTTTGTTGTTAGTTTTCACATGGTAATTATAAATCCTGAGGGAATTTGGGGAAAATGACCGGTTTTTCATACGGAAATCCTTTCGCAATGCCCTCTGTGCGTACACTGACACATCATCAGCACCCCAAATGAATTTGTCAGAAGAGCCACAGCCGAACCGAGATATCTGATACATCTGCCATTACACCTCGCAGGGGAAATGTAAACAGATAAGGCTACAGTCCTAGCCGACTTCGGATCACGAACGACTTCGGCCACCAAAAGGTTTTCCCCTCTTGACACGAAAAGGATGCTAAGCCTAGGAAATGACATAATAATGTTCCCATAGCCATGAGAGCCGCACGCACACATAACGACTGACTCATTCGCTTCTGGTTCTCTTACCCTCCCAAAGATGCTTGTGATGTAGAGGAAGAAAGGACGGGGGCGAACGCCAGCGCCACCCCAACCACCCAGCAGCCCACGCAAACAAAGCAACTTCTCCCTCCTTCTTTTCCACCCACCTACCCACCCACCCGCGGCCAGCGCAGCAGCAGAGACGAGAGCAAAATGCCAGCATAACAAGAACCTCTCCCGCTGCCCCCCCCCCCCACCTCTCCCGCAAAAGGCGGTGACTCCCTCAGACTTACCAGAAGCCACGCAGTCCGCAGCCGGCCCCGGGAGGCTTGAAAGCAGCAGGCAAAAAAAAAAAAAAAAGCACAGGTGCGGGAGGGGTTTTTCCTCCAGGGTTCGCGCTCCGGTAGGCGAGGCTTCCTGGTCTCGACGCGCTCCTCCATGCACCACGCTGCCTCTGCAGCACCTCCCTCCCTCCAGCGGCGCCTCTGGAGGATGCTGAAGGAGGACCGGAGTTGGCGAAAGAGAGAGAGAGAGAGAGAGAGAGAGGCGGAGCCGCTGCCCCGAGTCCTTGCAGAATCCGGCTCCTCCTGGCGGCGGGGGCTGCTTCATCCGCCCGCGACCCCCTTCCGCTTCGACCCGAAGGACGCGTCCCTTTCTCCGCCCGCCAGCCCGCTCCTCACAAGCGCCCACTTTGCCTGCTGCGGCTGCTGGGCGCGGGCACCTTTTCTTCCCCACAGAAATGGAGGGAGGGTGGGGAAGCCGGGAAAGGGCACAAGCCTCCTCAAGAGGAGGAGGGACGGCGTCCCGTCAATCCTCCTCTGCGCCTTCTGCTCCCATTTCTCTCGTGGGCTTGAGTCAGCAGGGAAAGGCAAACGCGGGGAGTTGCCACCGCGTAGTCAAAGCCAGCGCCCGGGAAAAGGAGGCGGGGGCAATGGAGGCGGCGGCGCGCGGCGTTTTCTGTCGAGGGGCGACAAGGAAAGGAAGAGCAAGGGCGGGCTTTGAAGCGCTGAGAGCAGGGGGTCGTTTGACAGTCAAACGACGAGCGACGTTGCAAGGAGCATGGGGCTCAAATGGGAAGGGGACGGGTTCCCCTTTCGCAGGCGATAAAGAGCGCGTGCCTTTTCCACCCGCGTCTCCTTTCCCTCCTCTTTTTCTCTCATCTTTCCGCCTCCCCTCCCAGCTTGCAGGGTTTTTTTTGTGTGTGTGTGTGTGTATGTGTATAAATCTAACCCTAACCTCCACCTCTTTGCAGGGGCTGGAGAAAGAATTGTGGGTAATACCAGCTGCGCCTCCCTGGCCGCGGGACTCTTCCCTCCGCGGCCCAACGTCGCACGCGCCCGAGCCGCGCCCCCCTTCAGCCGCCAGAAAACCTTCCTGGGCACAGAAGAACCCGCTGCTTCTCCGCCGGCGGAGCCGGATTCGCCGGTTGCGGTTCTTTCGCCCTTCCTTCTTCAGCGCGTGTTTTACTGCCGAGCCTCCTCAAATAGAAGCCGGTGGTAGCTGGACTCCTCGATCCCACGTTCAACCGGAAAGGGGGGGTTGGTGCTTTGTAATTTAGCACGGGGTTGCGACTTGTAAAGTGAAGGTTAAGGCTGGGATGCTAAATGTGGTATCCCAAAAGCGCCAGTTGTACCCACGGGCATTTCCACTGGTGACCACTGAGTTCTTTCCTGCCCCACCAGGTTTCCTAGCTAGCACTTTGCCAAGCAAAGCATGAATTTCCAACGTTGTATTGATTTCTCAGCTAAATAAGCCCCATAAAAGATAAGGCAGCTGTAGTTCACTGGGGAATTTTGCAGAGGTATCTAGGAGCAAATGCTGGAGGGTTCTAGTTTTACCCTCCTTACCCTCTAGCATTTGCTCTTATGCAAAATCCCCCAGTGAGCTTCAGCTGCCTTATCTTTTAGAGAGGATGTCAAGCAGGTTCTGCTAAACTCATTGCGCTATAATAGCTTCTGTCCCCACTCCCCCCAAAGCAGTCATTTTATTAATGGCCAAGCAATTCCAGCAGCCAATGTTCTCAACATTTCCAAATGTGCCCACCAGCCTAGAAAGATTGAGGATCTTTTCCACAGTGTAGCACGCTAGGTGAACTTAAACAGTGCATATTTCATAAACCAAGATCAAATACACTATATATGAATCCAGTCAATGACAGGACCTCTGAATACTTTATTCCTCTTGTAGGATAAAAACCACATTGAGAAACACAGAGCAAGTCATGTTACTGTCTTTTTTTCCAAACTGCCATATTACTGCATTGTTTAATTCCAGAAAATGAGGGTGCTTGGGGGATGGGGGGGGGAGAAGGCAAAGGGGGCAAGTGATAAAATGTATGATGATATCACACAAAAGCCACAGCTTTCTTCCCTCAGACATAGGGATCAATAATCACAGCTTTTATGTGATGACATGCTTGTTATTTTGACATTGTGGTTTGCTGTGGATACTCACTTCAGCCTATGTGCTATATAGTCACTGTTCATTTGCATGGTAAGAATTTTTATAAGGCAATAGGAATATTGTGTATAAGAGGAGAGTGCCTTTTAAATGCACTTCTGAGCATATCTAGAAGACATAAACATAGTTTTAAGTATACTTGCACCTCAATATTATAAGACTAAAAACCACACAGAAATATATTAACAATCAGATTTCAATGTTTCTGTGTCTGTATAAACAGATCATTTCTCTCTGGACTGCATTTATCAATCCATGTTCTGGATAAAAACTTTAGAATACAAACACACATATATTACCCTTTAAAGAATCCATGTATACAATTTTGTCTACGTTAAAATATTTATTTAAATAGTTGCACATCTTAAGAAATTTTGGGTGACTTACAACAAGCATAATATGGTTAAATTAAAGGATTCAAATCAAGACAGGACAAGCTTATACCTGGACATTAAGGAGGGAACTTTAGTACAAAAAGAAGCTAACGCACAAAGAGTGAAAAAACAACAACAGTTCTTCAATATTTTCTGCTAATGGGGTGAAAGTGCAAAAGAATAACCTATTTTTGTTGCAAAGCAGATTCCTCTCCCTTCTATCCTGGAATCCATATGAAAATGGTATTGCCAGAAAGTTAAGCTTTCTGGATTAAATCTCTCTAAGCTGTTTTTAATTGATGTGTGTGCTTGTGTGTGAATTCTTTCAGTGAACCAAATACGGATTACACAAATACATTCAAATAAGATACTGCCATCTGTTCTTTAAGAGAACCAATGTAGTCTGATAGATAATTCAATGGTAAAGAACATACTGATTCAGACATTATTTCCAAGTCTGCAATGTGGGTCCTATGTCTCATAGACACATCTGATGTTCAACTAATCAACAGTATGACATGAACAGACTGTTTCAACTATCTGGAGTGTTACTGTCTGTAAGTAATAAAAATCTCTCCACTAGGGTATGTTCTGCAACCAGCCAACTCCATCCACCTTTCAAGTAAGGAAGTCTATGTATGAAAGCAGAATTTCTGTTAAATTGAAGATAATAAAGTCACCCTAAAGCCTGAGAGCCAGTTTGGTGTAGTGATCAAGGCACTAGGATAGAAACAAAGACATGAATCAGTTGGTTGACGAGGCCAGTCACTCTCAGCCCTAGGAAGCAGGCAAGGGCAAACTGCTGAGACAACTGCAAGGACTTGTCCAGATAGTCCCCAGGTGTCAACACTGACTCAAAGACACAAAAGAAAAGTCCTGATGACCTCATGGATATGTCTTTGTCAGCGGTTCTTCCAGAACCTGGAAAATGGGACAAAATGGCTGTGCCACAAATTGGCCACAAGATTTTGCTGGTGTGAAATTGTAAAGCTTCCTCTCCCTATTGCAAAGATAATTTATTAAATATGCTACAGTCGGCTAGGTTCAAACCATATGCTAAGATAGGAATTCAGTTTTATATACCTCAATGATTAAGTTCACATACGAAGTCAAAAACAAGCCACATTATTAGTTAATGCAAAATGTAACCCTCATTTTTTTTTCTCTCTCTCTGCCTAAGTCTTACAAGTGCTATTAAGAGAGGGATGGGATTTTTAGAAGCCAGAGTTGAATATTTTACAACCTTATCTGAATAAGCTATTTATATTCCATCTGCAGCTTGCAAATTGCACACATAAGCTGTTGAGTAAGTTTTGCTTTGCTCATTCCTGAAATCAGGCATTTGTCCCCCAGCTTAATGTAATATTATTAAATGGGGAGTCTGGCAATGACTTTATTAAATCTTTCTAAGCAATCAAGTTGGGGCAGAACAAAATAATATGACTGCAGTGACAAACAGAGTTGCTTCATTGATCTTCCAACGTTGGTTACATAGCAATGGGTGTTCTTTTCTAGTTATTTGGCTATGGAATATAAGGAGATGGGTTTGACTCCTAGACCCCTAGTATTTAGGAAAATGGAAAAAGTATCTATCCTGCCAAGCTGTTAATTATTGGCTTGAATTTTACCTTTGATTTTAATTTCATTCATTTTATATCTTATACAGTGGTCTATATTTTTATTGTAAACTGCCTTGACTGCAAAATAAGCAGAAAGATAGAATATAAATAATATAATACATAAATTAGAATAAAATGAAGGCTGTAAATGTACTGTACTGTACTGTACTGTACTGTAAAAGTAAAGTGCACAGACCCTATTAAATATCAGCAAAAGCATGGAATGGTTATTCAAAGATATTTAATACTATATTTTTTTAAAGTTTGGTTAAGTAGTATTCACAGTGTATTTCTGAAAAAATAATGAAGGGACACAACTAGATATTCTGCAGAATAGTCAATGGGATACCTACGTTGTGATTAACTTAACCATAATACCAAAGGCTTATATCTATAGTGACAGTGTCAAGGCTATAGTACCCTGATCTTTCAGTGATATCGCCTTCCCACTTTTTCTGCCTGAAGTCTGAGCTAAGCTATAATGTGGTTCGCTTGATTTTGATTTAGTGTGCTACACTCAGTAAATTATTTGTGGTCAATTCATAAATGATAGTACTTATCATTTTTATTCCAAATACAGTCTGAGTAGTGATGCAGTCCATGTTTCAAGGCTTTTAAGATGTCAGTTGCATAAAAGTTGAATGTGCAAAATTAACATTAATCTGGATGTTTAATACTTATTGAAGAAAAGTACTTCAATAGATCATATTTAAATACTGGAGAAAATAGTAAATGGAAAATATTTACATATGCAAATTGGGAGTTAATTCAACTTAGATTGTTAATAATTTGAGATGGGAAAATTATTAAAGTAATGACATGTAAGCCATGCAGCAGTCCAAGCCCTATAGCAAACCTTTCATTTGCATGAAGGAATAATCCTTCCAGTCTGAAACACCATTCGGTTCAGTTGCATTACAAACAGAAGTATAAAAGCCATTGATCTCATGACATAGATTTAAAGGTTATATGGAGAAATCGTGGCCTTTTTGCAAATGCCAGCAAAAGCTTAGATGCAGTGTTTATATTTTCTTAAAATGATACTTTTTTTGTGAAAATATGGATATGCCACACAATGGTAGGTTACCATTGTGCCTGATCTGAGATTATTTCCACGGCTGACTGCAGACCATATTCAAAAGTTTAAAAACAATGAAGCTTTCTTTGGCATGTGTATAAATGATAGGAAAACATAATTAATCATAGAAAATAATGTCTACATTTATCTATCTGGAAAATGTATAGGCTTCTCTGTGCTGTGTTACCTTTAAGTACTACTTAAATACATTACTTCTGTAGCATAAGGATATAGCTCACCAATTACATTCTGTTTTATCTGTGTCTTTGAATGAACAAGAGAGGAAAATCAAATGAAAGTGAAAATCTCATAATCAGTTTTCAGAAATTGTGCAACAGGAAGCAAACATATCCTTTTTTCCCATTAAATATGTTGGATTCCAAGTACATGGTTTTAATGTATAAAGTTTGAAAGTTCTACCATTGTTTGATTGGAAGTATAGATAAAAATTATTAAAAGCAAGTGGCATGTTTATTTCACCTCCCTTGACATAATTAGTGTTATTAATGGTAGTACTAATATTGCAAAGTTTGAGAATGGCTGATCTAGTTTAGCTCTCTCTCTGTTTTCCAGTGATAAAGGAAACAATATTCTTATCTATGTCTGGAAAGAGGTGTGAGTATAAGAACTAGATATTATATTTCTAAAAATAAGGAATTCAGCTTTATTTGTTTCCTTTCCCCCACAGCAAAACTAGGATGATCCTTGAGTTGAGCTGACCTAAATTTCAGTGTGGGTGTATAAAATTAGTAACTTCCAGGCAATAAGTGGATCACTGAAAGGCCGCAAAAAGCAGTGGAACTCTAGCACCAGTTAATTCCTAGTGATACAAAACTGTCCTCACTGAATAGCTTCTAGGGACTATCTTTCTCATGAGCGCAAAGTTTCCAATTCCTTTCATCAATGCCTAAAGTCTTTGGTGACTGCTGAACAAATTATAAGAGATAAAGCAGGCTGATAAGAGAAAGGCAGATTCTATTGAAGAAAGGTAACACCAACTAGACCTTTCCAGAACTTTGGAAAAAATTCATTCAAGATCAGTAAATCAAATATTTTCCTGAATGGGATAAACACAAATAAACGTTTGACGGTTAAGCAGGCAATGTTAAATTTTAGGACAATTTGCTTTGAGTTTCTTTGCTTACAATTAATATATTCTAAACCTTCAGAATCAAAATATACACTCCATGGCAAGTAATTTATGAAAACTTCTCCAAACATTTCTTTTGAAAATATTAAACTTCATTCAAAAGACTGTAAAATAAAAGAAGCATCTGGAAAATAATGTTAAACCAGGTGGACTGTTTTTAATAAGGCTATAAATATATTTTCAGCAGTACTGAAAGAATGCTATTTATTTTTTATTCAGATATATTTACCACCTTTCCATATATAGAACCTAATTAACCAATAACAATATATAAAAGCTATACAAAAAAGGCAACTGCAAAATAAATATCACGAAAGTGTTTACTTTTCTGAATAGCATTTTCCTGATCAAAATCAAGAACACGTAATCTATGAAAAACTAGATAACAGCAATCCATGGAGAAGAAAAAGGTGCAAGTTAAATGTGGGACAGATAACAAGCACTATGTCAACAACAATTGTAATGTGTTAAAATTCCATTGTATTGCTGAGATAGCCTGAAACCTTTTGATGTATATGAGTTCATCAATATCTTGCTCAATTGTCCTGTTAAAAAGTGTTTTTTTTCCCAAAGTAACCACTTTGGAATCTGTAATCGATTGTTTTGAGAGGTTAAAATCCTCTGATATGCCTTGTCCTTTTTTTGAGTCCTGATGTCAGACATGTCCATTAATTCTTTTGTACAAAGTTTGGACTGTTTGTTCTATGATGAATCCAGAAGGACATTGTTAGCAAAGAATGGTATTTCTAACAGATTACAATTGTTAAGTGATAAGATACTTGCCTTACTTGCCTTGTACTTTGATAACCACCCTGCCTTTCTCCATCCCCGCTTTCTGTTCACCTCATCCCAATGTAGCCAGCTCATACATCCAATGAAGTGAGCTGTTGTACAAGAAAGCTTGTATACTTTACTGTAATAATCTGAATAAGCCCTAACCAAGTCCTCATTCGTGGCTTTAAAGGAATGTGAATCTGATCTCCCATTGTTGTTGTTAGTTGTGAAGTCGTGTCCGACCCATCACAACCCCATGGACAACATTACTCCAGACCTTCCTGTCCTCTACCATCCTCTGGAGTTCATTTAAGCTCATGCCTACTGCTTCAGTGACTTCATCCAGCCACCTCATTCTCTGTTGTCCCCTTCTTCTTTTGCCCTCAATCTTTCCCAGCATTAGGCTCTTCTCCAGGGAGTCCTTCCTTCTCATTAGGTGGCAAAATAATTGAGTTTCATTTTCAGGATCTGGCCTTCTAAAGAGCAGTCAGGGTTGATCTCCTCTAGAACTGACCGGTTTGATCGCCTTGCAGTCCAAGGGACTCGCAGGAGTCTTCTCCAGCACCATAGTTCAAAGGCCTCAATTCTTCGGCACTCAGCTTTTCTTATGGTCCAACTTTCATAGCCATACATTGCAACTGGGAAAACCATAGCCTTGACTATAAGCACTTTTGTTGGCAGGGTGATGTCTCTGCTTTTTAGAATACTGTCTAGATTTGCCATAGCTTTCCTCCCCAGGAGCAAGCGTCTTTTAATTTCTTGGCTGAAGTCCCCATTCTGTGGTGATCTTGGAGCCCAGGAAAATAAAATCTGTCACTACCTCCATTTCTTCCCCATCTATTTGTCAGGAATTGAGAGGGCCTGATGCCTGATCTCAATGTTGAGTTTCAAGCCAACTTTTGCACTCTCCTTCTTCACCTGCATCAAGAGGCTCTTTAGTTCCTCTTCACTTTCTGCCATTAGAGTGGTATCATCTGTATATCTGAGGTTGTTTATATTTCTCCCGGCAATCTTAATTCCAAGTTGTGATTCATCTAGCCCCACCTTTTTCATGATGTGCTCTGCATATAAGTTAAATAGGCAGGGCAACAATATACAGCCTTGCCGGACTCCTTTCCTAATTTTGAACCAGTCAGTGGTTCCGTCTCCAGTTCTCACTGTTGCTTCTTGACCCGCGTATAGGTTTCTCAAGAGACAAATAAGATGGTCTGGTACTCCCATCTCTTTAAGAACTTGCCACAATTTGTTGTGATCCACACAATCAAAGGCTTTAGCATAATCAATGAAGCAGAAGTAAATGTTTTTCTGGAACTCCCTAGCTTCCTAGGGAGTTGCCAGCGTATGTTGGCAATTTGATCTCTAGTTCCTCTGCCTCTTCAAAATCCTGCCTGTACTTTTGGTAGTTCTCAATCCACATACTGCTGGAGTTTAGCTTGAAGGATTTTAAGCATAACCTTACTAGCATGTGAAATGAGTGCAATGGTGCAATAGTTTGAACATTCGTTGGCATTGCCTTTCTTTGGAATTGGAATGTAAACTGACCTTTTCCAATCCTGTGGCCACTGTTGAGTTTTCCAAATTTGCTGGCAAACTGAGTGTAGCACTTTTATTGCATCGTCTTTTAAGATTTTGAATAGCTCAACTGGAATACTGTCTCCTCCACTAGCTTTGTTGTTGCTTAGATTTCCTAAGGCCCATTTGACTTCACATTCTAGAATGTCTGGCTAGAAGTCAGTGACCACCCCATCGTGGTTATCAGGGATGTTAAGCTCGTTCTTGTATAGTTCTTCTGTGTAATTTAACCACCTTTTCTTAATCTCTTCTGCCTTTGTTAGGTCCCTGACATTTTGGTCCTTCATCATGCCCATTTTTGCATGAAACGTTCCCTTCATATCTCCAATTTTCTTGAAAAGATCTCCAGCCCTCCCTATTCTATTGTTTTCTTCTATTTCTTTGCACTGTTCATTTAAGAATGCATTCTTATCTCTTCTAGCTGTTCTCTGGAATTCTGCATTCTGTATCTTTCTCGTTCTCCCTTGCCTTTCACTTCCCTTCTTTTCTCAGCTATTTGCAAAGCTTCCTCAGAAAACCATTTTGCTTTTTTATTTTGGGATGGTTTTAGTTGTTACTTCTTGTACAATGTTGTGAACCACCATTCATAGTTCTTCTGGCACTCTCTATCAGATCGAATTCTTTAAATCTATTTGTCAACTCTATTGTATATTCATCAGGGATATGATTTAGTTCATCAGTGGCCTAGTGGCCTAGTGCTTTTCCCTACTTTCTTCAATTTAAGTCTAAATTTTGCAATGAGAAGCTCATAATCTGAGCCACAGTCAACTCCTAGTCTTGTTTTTACTGACTGTATAGAGCTTCTCCATCTTTGGCTGCAGAGCACATAATCAATCTGATTTCTGTGTTGCCCGTCTGGTGATGTCCATGTGTAGAGTCGTCTCTTGGATTGTTGGAAAGGAGTGTTTGCTATGACCATCGTATTATCTTGACAGAATTCTACTAGCCTGTGCCCCGCTTCATTTTGTACCAAACTTGCCTGTTATTCCAGTTACCTTTTGGCTTCCTACTTTAGCATTCCAATCCCCCATGATGATAAGGACATCATTTTTTGGTGTTAATTCTATAAGGTGCTGTAGGGCTTCATAGAACCAGTCAATTCCATCCTCTTTAGCAACAGTGGTTGGGGCATAGACTTCAATTACTGTGATACTGAATGGATTCCAACTGAGATCATTCTGTCATTTTGGGGGTTGAATCCCAGTATTGCTTTTCCTATTCTTTTATTGATTATGAAGACTACTCCATTTCTTCTGAGGGATTCTTGCCCGCAGTAGTATACTTGATGGCCATCTGAATTAAATTCACCCATTTCTGTCCATTTTAGTTTGCTGTTTCCTAAGATGTCAATGTTTACTCTTGTCATCTCTTGTTTGACCACATTAAGCTTGCCTTGATTCATGGATCTTACATTCCAGGTTCCTATGGAGAAAAAATCTTTACAGCATCTGACTTTCCTTTCCCCACCAGATGCATCCACAGCTAAGAGTCCTTTCGGCTTTGGCCCAGTCGCTTCACTCTTTCTGGCGCTACTAGTACTAGCCCTCTGCTCTTCCCCAGTAGCATATTGTTCACCTTCCAACCTGATCTCCCATTACAAAATACTAATCCTCATAATTCTTCCAACTTCCTTAAAGAATGTATGCATGTTTCCCACAATTAGAATATAGAAAATTGCTTTTAGCTAACAGATGAAGCATATATGACTTGCGTTTTTAAATTACGCAACAAAAAGCAAGCAAAAAGGGGAAGACATATTGCAGATATTAACAAAGTAAAAACTAGATTCTAGTTTCTAGTCTGCTATGAGATTTCCAAATATTCTTAATTTTAGAAAATTATTTTTACTTTCCAATCAACAATCCAAGGGACACCAAATGTCCTAGAAGCATTTTGAATATATATGATAGATTTGATAGGGGAAATTTTGGATTCAACCCATCAAATGTCAAAGACTGTATCTTATCATCAACATTCTGAATAAAGGACAGAAAGTAATGTTGGGGGCTTTCCAAATAATCCCTTTGGAAGGGATCTTGGAAATCATCTAGTTCAGTCTCTGCTCTGTTCCAGAATCCACAACAACAAACATCTCTGACTGATAGCCATCCACCCTCTGTTTAATCCCCTCTAATGAAGGAGAGCCTACCACCATCTCCCATACCTGTCTGTTTCCTTTTGAACACCTCTTACTCCTAAGATAATTTTAGTGATGACTAATCACAATGTATCTCCTTGTTATTAAAATTCAACATTTCTTGTCCTGTCTTCTTGAGCAATACTAAACAACTCTAAACTTTTCCCTGTCTTCTACATCAATAGCCCTTCAGATACTTTTGAGACAACAATAATATTTCTTCTACAAAATAAAACAGTAAGAAACACTACTGAGGAACCTGGGGGAACTTGCCACCTTGGTAGTAACCTTTCCTAACCCAATATCTTTCAAAAACAGTAGACAACAGCTATTATCAATCCAAACAACATAAATTGGTTCCATATATTGGTGAATACTGTTGCAAATGAATCTAAGACACAAAACCCATCACCCATTTGCATGCTAGTATCAGCCCTCTACATCTATTTATGTAGAACAATTTAAAGACTGCCTAGCATTAACAGAAGATAAAAATATTTCCTTTTGGCTGACCATTTAAAACATGGATTAGATAAGCAATATGCAGCCTTTGTTATCCAGAATATATATCAGTAAACTATATGTTCATCCTAGCTGGTGGAATGAGGATAACAGCATGTTGGGTAGCGTGCACATGGAAGATTGTGACTTAGAATGTAAAAGAATCAAATAGTAAAGAGTACGAAGTAATGAGTTTAAATGAAACTAAATACAGTACACAGGGATTTTGTACGCCCATTATATTAATAGAAAGGGGAAGGATGCAATACATTTGCATAAATGTGATCTAATCAAATCAAATCATTATTATAGCCATAAAACAGATTTCTTTAAAAATGTTATGAGCTAAACAAAAATGAGATCAATACAACTTTTCAGATACAGGGAGAAATGTAGGAGAGTTGATGTAGGCGAGTGTTTTTTCAATACCCCAACAAAAAGGTAATGCATTCAGCCTAGTTAGAATGAAGATCTGGCAAACTTAAAACATAGTCTCATTTTTTCTTCATTGTGCTCCTTAACTTTCATTACCAGAGCTCGCAGATAATTTTCATCTCTGAGAGTAGTGTCATCAGCATAGAATGGTTATTAACATTGCCTTCTTAAATTTTAAAACCACACTTATCATCTTCTAATCCAATTTCCCTCAATAAATATTCAACATCTAGATTTCCTAAAATGCATGTTCCAGAATTCTCTTACTTTACTTTCATTCCAAATAATCTCATCCCTGTTATTTTTAATTACATCCGTACAATGCCTAACTTGCTTCTCTGTTTTTTCTGATATACTGAACATTTGTCCTATAAAAAAATGGACATTAGCAGGTTCTCACAATGCATTTTCACTGCTTTCAACAAACATTACTTCCTCTCAGCTGGCTACTGCTACTATCAACCTGTGTTTGTACAATCAACAAAGATACAGACCTTAAAATACATTTTAAGCAGGGGTGAAATGCAGTGGTTTAGACCAGATTGCCTGATCCGGTAGCGATGGCGGCAGGTGGTTCGGAGAACTGGTAGCAAAAATCCCTGCACCCTGCCCCCATGCCCAGCTGAGCCACGCAATCATCAGAGGCTTTTTTTTTTTTACTTTTAAAACCATTTTTTCTACAACCTCTTCAGCCGAAAAAATGCTTTTAAAAGTAAAAAAAAAAAATCTCTGATAATCGCGCAGCTCAGCTGGGATCATCAGAGGCTTTTAAAGGCATTTTTTCTACAACCTCTTCGGACAAAGAGGTTATAGGGGGAAAAAATGCCTTTAAAAGCCTCTGGCGCTCCCAGCTGAATTGCCTGATTGTCACAGGCTTCTAAAAGCATTTTTTTCTGCAACCTCTTCGCATGGACTTCAGTCTCTGAGTTATCATTCCTAAGAGGACTCTGACATTACCAAGCAGGTACTTAAAGAATTTAAACAGGCTCTGAAATTAAAAAAAGAAAACATCTTTTACTTTGGCCGAAGAGGCTGTAGAAAAAATGCTTTTAAAAGAAAAAAAAAAGTTGGCTATGCCCGCCCAGTCACATTACTCCACCACCAAGCCATGCCCACAGAACTGGTAGTAACAAATTTTAGATTTCACCCCTGATTTTAAGGTACAGATCTTAAAATATCTTGGTGCACTTAAGTAAATAGACTAGCTACTAAAAATTAGTAAATCATTAGTAAACTTTCTGCCAAGGGCACAAATTCACATTTATTCTCTAGTTTTTCCACCATTTATTTTCATAACTACCTGTCAGTTACTCAATACTTCACTCCAAATATAGTTCACTTAGTCTAAAATAGATTGTTTTTCAGTTCCACGGTTCTCATGGCATCATATAATCTAATGTTTCCTGCAAATTCTCTGCATACAAAACTATATGCACATTCACATCAACCAACATACTCTTCTTCTAACATCACTATGAATAGTTCTTATATAGCTATATATAAATCTATAGAACAACCAATGCGGTCCTCATATATTGTTACTTTAGTTCTTTTCACTGTTGAATAATTGGCTAAGCATTCTTTTCTAGTGCTTGCTCAGTTTCCCTCAGTGACTGTCTTTTGTGTTCGGCAACTAAACTTCCTATTCACATAAAGCAAGATACAACTAAAATCTTGTTGCTTAATCTGAAACAACATTAATCTGAAAAACCTTGTTGCTTGAAACAACAAACCTACAGAATTTTTTTCTTTCTGATATTCATACATTTCTCAGAGATTACATAAGAGCAGAAGTCAGAAGAGATCTGTTCTGCCTAGCAGAAAGTTACCCTGTGTTTACTAGATTTCATTTGTGTCACTTCTCATCTCTTTTAAATCAGAATTTTGTGACGTGTCTTCCAAGGTCACTTATGTTGCAGTTTTTGCAGTCACTCATATGATCATCTTCTGTTTATGTAGGGGACCAACAACATCATTCTTTCAATACTCAGGTAGACATTAATGTCAAACTGCACAGCCATTCTACCACGTGACCACAGCCATATTTTAACATTTCTCTACACCATCTAGTCCTGAAAGTTTACTGTTATCCAACATTCTTGCAGCATTTATGACTTCCTTTTCATGTATTTTCCCCCCTTGGGCACTAACATACATAGTAACAGTAACAGAGTTGGAAGGGACCTTGGAGGTCATCTAGTCCAACCCCCTGCTCACGCAGGAGACCTGTACTAGGGATTTGAACCGCTGAACTGCCAACCTTTTTGATCGACAAGCTCAGTGTCTTAGCCACTGAGCCACCTAGTCAGGCTAATGTTTGTTTGAATTCCACTCGATATCAGTATGTGCCATCAAATTGGTATCAACCCTTCAAGGTGGCCTTAAGTCTTGATGACCACACAAAATTTCATTTGTTCAATGACCCATTTGCTTTCTTGTTTTGTCTTGTCTTGAACACCAAATTTCGAAAGTATCAATACTCTTCTTATCTTGCTTCTGTCAAGTCCAACTTTTGAATGCTCTTCAAACTGTCAGTTGGATTCTTAGCACAAATATACGGAGAGGATGAAATAACAGTATATTTGATATACACAACACATTTTAGGTAATTTCCTAGAGAATGGCACTATCACATCCAGTTGCCAAAGAGTACATTTACAGCAGGAAAGAAATTAATTCGCACTCTTGTTTCATGCTGTCATTCAGCCACTCCAGGAACATATCTAATATTTTTTTAAAAAAATGGTTTTATTGCATTGTTTTTATTTTGATACATTATATCATGTTCATATATCGGTATTTATACAGTGTTGACTAGAGATAATTAACACTATAATGTTTAGATAACTTAGACCTTCAAAGATAGAAAAGAAAAAATATTATATCAATATTAGCTATGATTTAAAATATTAATGTTAATAAGAGAGGAAAATATTATGAAAGGTATATTTTATTCTTGTTACTAAAATTTCTAATATAAGGATATCAGTAAATAAGTATCTACATTCAGGGACATTTCAGAGTTAAAAGAAAAATATCATTATCTAGTTCAGCATCATATCAGAAGTGTCAGCCTCACCAGACAGAACAGACCATGAAAGGAAGGAAGGCTAAAATTACCTTTACTAAGATTGACTACAATAACATAATCTTGCAAGTCTGATTGTCAATGCTTCCTCCCCTTCTTATATCCATTAAATTAGGGTGGTGTCTGTTTGAACCACTTCTTCTTTTAGACTTATGTTTTTCTCCTTTGTTGCTTTGGTAAAGGATAGACAGCTTATCTCACTTCACACCTTCAGTGGAACAGGATGATGCAGAGCTATTTGACAGCTGCAGACAAGGCTACACACATGTATAACAGCAGACAGGTATATTAAGATATTCCTGCCATGAGTTGACTCCAAAATGTAGTTTTGAAAAAAAAAGGGTGGATAAGACAACAAATCTAACAACAACAGGAGAAGCAGATTACTTTTCACGGCTATACATGGACTAAAGAGTAACCCTGTTGATTGCATTCAGTTATGATAAAACTGCTGTCTCCATTTCAACAATTTCTAAATATTCTAGTAACAGAATCAATAGTAACATGCTTCTGTTCAGTGGTTCCAAGGTGACATCTGATGTACTGGGCACATGTACTTGGATCCTCTGCTCCCCTCAATAATATAGTTTCAATTATTTACTTCATTGTTATTGAAGATATTAATATGGCAGAGGATGTGAACTCAAATTTGTAATACATTTTAATAAATAGGAACACCCTAGAGTAAACTAAAAAGAGATAATAAGTAAACTTAAGAGATAATAAAATGCAAATTAGGCAAAACATATTAGTCTGATGGTATTATTTTATTAAAAAATAGAAACTTTTGTAAGCTGCAATTCACTTCATCAGACGCATAGCGTGGCTGGTCTAAATGTAGGATTTAAATCAGGTTAGGGGAGGGAAAGAGAGGGAAAGGCAACTAGGTTATGCAGATATAAATCACATACGAAACAGCAGATACAGATTAAAATATCTTATCAATGAACAATTGTAGTAGTTAAAAACCCATTGTGTTTGTTGAAACCTTTTGAGGTCTCTTGAAACTTTTTGATGTTTGTGAGTTCAGCAATCTGTTGCCTAATGTTGCTGTTAAAGTATCAGCTTTCCAAAACTGTCACTTTGTGATCTGCAATAGAGTATTCTGGGAGGATGGAACGCTGTGCTACAAATTTGACTTTGTTTTTAGTCCTGATGTAAAAGTGGTGTCTCCTTTTGCCTTTACAAAGTAAAGGAATTCCAATTAAGATTTGTTCCATTTGTCCAGAAATAAGTTGCTGCATTTTGCATTAAACCTACTGCAAAAGAAGGCACCTTTAAATTTGGCTGAAAAATACCTTCCCCTTTTTGCAACCTTTGAAAACTTTACATTTGACTTTGAATTTAATTCCCAAAAACAGATTGTGGGAGAAATTAAGATGATCCACCACCGACAAAAGGCTGCTTCTAGTTATCCAATCTTTCTAAGTTCTATTGCTAAGATCACTAGAGCTAAAACATTTTCTAAGTCCACAATACCCAGATAAGACTTAGATGTGACTCAGAGAGACATGTCCCTAATTCACTGGAGTATAACATGGGGGAGGAGGTACCACATTGACATTTTGTTATTATGTCAATCTTAATATGAGTAGCTTTAACCTTCCTGTGGAGTTGATTGATATCTTGATCTGATCTATCTAATAGGGCTGATATCTAACTAATTTCTAAAATGATGGAAATGTTCTCAAGCAACACATCTAGGATATTGCCCTCCAAATCAATCTAACCCTAAAGTCTAATTCTATAATTTGTGGGATTCTTTCAAAAGGTTTTGTACCAGCTTCATACCTATAGTGAACATAATAAAAATTAACATTTGCTGAGCAAATGATATGCAGGCTCAATGCACTTTCCTCAGTATTCCTCTTTGGATACTATACTGCAAACACATCCTTCTTCTCTCCACCAGTACCCATGCCCATATGGGAACAGTGAATAAAGTCTCTGAGCCATATGCTCCTTTGTTGTTCCCTTTACAGGGGCTCTTGGATGACTCTCCATCCATCCACTTCATCCTGAAGAAGTTTCTGGACAAAGAGCATGACTTCTCTTTGTTCTCCTACTATCTGATAAAAACTCACATATATGTTCCCAGTTGTCCTGTTTTGTGTCTTTGTTCAGTTCACTTTATTTGTAAGTAAAGATCTGGAGTTTCATAAATTTTGTTGTATTATATCTTATTTTACTTTACCATTATTATATTCTTTATCTCAATTTTTAAACATTTTTATATACTTTGTTATTTATCTCCTATTTATATTTATTTCTTTTAACCACACACACATATACACAGGTATTCCTCAGGCTACAATGGGACCAGGATTGCCATTGCTAAACTATGTAGTTGTAAAATGTAATGGCATCTAGGCATCCACAAGAAATCAACAGTAGTTGGACATTAAACTACCATTAAAATTAAGGAAACAAAGGCTAATGTACAAAGTCTGGTACAATTGCATTAAACGTTAAATGAAAGGAGATGTTTTTTAAAAGGACTTAAAAAGAGGTTCTGGATGGTTTATTGATAAGCATTTCTCAGCATGGGTTTCAAATATATATATAATCTGGTTCCTACACTCTGCTTAACTATAGCATATGTTTGTATGACACATTAAGAAAGAAATTTGGGGAGAGCACATGCACAATCAGATTTAACTGAATGCATGCAAGCAGATTTAAGGAATCCACGATGACATCTCTGCAGCTGGAAAGACATTGAATCTGACATTTTCAAAAGAACATAACACAGTTAAACAACACTGAGTGTGCTTTTATATTGAAATATACAGCAATAGTAAATAATAAATAACATCTGATAGCTACTTCTGTAGACTCCCAGATATCCAGGCATTCCAGGTACGAACAAAATAAAATTCAAATGAAGGCAAATATATACCAGTAGGTCCCAAGATAATATTGCAGGATCCAATCTAGGTGGGTCATCGGGACCAGAGGTTTAGTCTTCTGAGCTCATGCTGGAGCCCATCCTCAGGGAACGTCTCTCTAACAGAATGAGATTCACATCTCTTGCCAGATGTTCTGCTAGAGAGACGTTCCCTGAGGATAGGCTCTAGCATGAGTCTGATATCTTGGAAGACTAAACCTCTGGTCTCTGTGACTGACAGATTGGATCCTGCAAAATTAAAACCCATTCTGACTGCAACTAAAGTTGAGCAAGATTTAGCAACTTCTTAGAAATTTCAGTGGAACTGTCTGCTAATAAAAGTTTATCATCTTTGTCACAGAGGTCAGCCCATATGCCTAGTAGGGATATATCAGAACTGGTTGCCTCGCCTTTTTATGGCATAAAGGAACTAAAATACAGGAGTATTTTAGAAGACATCAGATACGTGAAGCTTTGTTTTTGACTTGGGAGAGGATTAAAAATACCATTATTTGAAGATTCAGTTCTGGGTATCTACAATTGAAGCTTTTTCTTATCCAGTGGTATTTAAAGGGGAACAAATTGTTAGATATAGTGAATTATTGGATGAAAAGGGTGAACTTAAATTGAAACAAGATTTAGAAGATCAGGGATTTAAGATGGATTGGTTTTCATATATGCAAATATTTTCCAGATATAGAGAAGATCTCAAACAAGAAAGTTTTTATAATGCCTTGACTAGTTTAGCTAAGATACTAATGGGCTCTGATGACCATGTAATTAAAAAGTTATATGGAAACTTGCTAGGGGTAAAATTGGAAGAAGAACAAGTTAAAGAATCAATTATAGCGTGGGGGAAAAATTTTGGTTATGATATTGATTTGGAGAAATGGCAAAAAGTGTGGTTACATAACTATAAAATGACAATGTCTACAGCATATAAAGAGAATTTGTATAAGATGTTTTACAAGTGGCATTTACCCCCCGACGAGGATAGCCAGGATGTTCAAGAACAAATCGGAGAAATGTTGGAAGTGTCATCAGACTCCAGGATTTTATTACCATATGTGGTGGAAATGCGTGGAAGCAAGGAGATTTTGGACTAAGATACAAACATGGTTGGAAAAATGACAAAGAGATATACTGACTTTAAACCAGAGATATTTTTATTAGGGATCTTACCTGAGACATTTAATAAAGAATTGCAAAATTTAATTGTGAATACTGGTAATATTTTAACAGCAGCTAGAATTTTATTTGCAAAAAACTGGAAAGGAGAGAAGATAATTACTGATGAAGAAATCATTAAGAAAATGCTGGACTGTGCTGAAATGAGTAGATTGACATTTGAAATAAGAGAAATAATATTGTTTAATAAGATAAACAATATTATTTGATATGGGAGATATTTTATCAATGGTTAGACAATAAAGCATGGAGATGAGATAGTATATATGAAATGAAATTTCGATGAAATGTTTAAATATTTATCTTCTGCTCGAGGAAAGAATATTTGTCATATGATGAAATTTTGAAAATTATTGAGAGCACGAAATGATTCTAACCGATCTAAATGCTGTCTGTAATTGTTTGGAAGGATGATATTTTTATGGTTTTTTTATTTAAAAATAAAACTTTTTTTCAAAAAAAAAAAAAAAGAACTGATTGCCTGACACAAATAATGGGCAGTGCAGCAGAATATGAACATTGATGAAATTGTTACTTCTGAACATATGCAGTGATATCTTAAATAAAGAATATAATTAATCCACCCGTTTCAAGTTTCATTGGTATGACATTATACTGTATCTTGCTAATGTGAATGCCTTTCTAGGTGAGGGGAAATGATCTTAAAATAGTTGGGAACAGCAAAAGAGTGAGATAAACACCCCTCTCCCCCTAAATATAATATGGGACTTTGGATCTGTCAATGTGCAAATCAAGATCTAACATGTATTACTTTGCATAGAAATAATTTGTTCGAGGCCCATTTCTAAGTGTTTGGTTTGATAGGGCACAAAAAGAAATAGCATTTACTATTGCTTTCTTCCAAAAAGCTGAATTTCTCTGCAAGAATAAGCTAAATAGTTGCAAATTTAATTTTCAATCAGTATTTCAGGAAGCAAATGCACATGTGGTTGAGTATAGAAAATCCCAGTTTAAGTCCTAATAAAGCATTCTAGATGAATCAAGAACTATGGAGAATGAGCCTCATGAATATAGATTGAATTACTTCTAGGGATCTTATATCTTTATAAGGCAAAATTGTTGTACCACAAAGTAAATGTAAGATTACCTTAGTTATCAATCATGGAATGGCCTATGGGACAGAATTTATGCCTTTTGTGTCTGATTATATTTGATGATTACATCTGAGGAACTCTGTACAAAAGATGAGACTTTGCCAATTTGTTGCTTCCATGTGGAAGATGAATGAAAGGTGATACTTAAAGTTATATTTGAGTGCCCTTGGTTTGCCATTTATGTAGGCATCTGCAAGGTCTTAGAAAAGAGGATTACCTATTGTTCTGAATAATTAATTGTAAGTTTTTTATGATGACAGAAGCTAACTAGTATTTGGAAGCTCCTCTGCCTAATTGTTACTATTAGATATCACCAGCTCCATAAAGTATAAGAATAAGGGTCACTCTGGAGGACGAAACTCATCATTTGACAGAGACTGAACAATATAGTTAAAATAGAAACTAAAATATAATGGGGGTAAGGATAAATCTGGTGTATCTTTGACACTGCTTTAAGGAGGTCCCTTCTTGGAAAAGACTTAACCAAGTGATTGACTTTAGACAAGTGTTCAAATTTCTATGTTTGAGCCAGGGGTGAAATGTTCCTGGTTCAGACTCAATCATCCGATCTGGTAGCGATGGCGGTGGTGGTTCGGAGAACCGGTAGCAAAAATCCCTGCGCCCCCCCCCCCCATGCCCAGCTGAGCCACGCGATCATCAGAGGCTTTTTTTTTAACTTTTAAAAGCATTTTTTCTACAACCTCTTCAGCCAAAAAAAAATGCTTTTAAAAGTAAAAAAAAAAAAGCCTCCGATGATCGCTTGGCTCAGCTGGGATCGTCAGAGGCTTTTCAAAGCATTTTTTCTACAACCTTTTCGGCCAAAGAGATAGAAAAAAAATGCCTTTAAAAGCCTCTGGCGATCCCAGCTGAGCTGCCTGATTGTCAAGAGGCTTCTAAAAGCATTTTTTTTCTGCAACCTCTTAAGGTTGTAGAAAAAATGCTTTTAAAAGTAAAAAAAAAAAGTTGGCCATGCCCACCCAGTCACATTACTCCCACCACCACCAAGCCACGTCCACAGAACTGTTAGTAACAAATTTTAGATTTCACCCCTGGTTTGAGTCATAAACTCTTACAGATTACCAACTTCAGTTGCCAGAACTTTGTCTTAAACCTATAAACAAGCCATCAAGGAATTAGCTCAATGAGCGAGGAGATTGATGAAATTCCTAGTCTCTGTTGGAACCTCTGGGAGAAGGTTACCTATCCAAGCTCAAGCTGTAGCCTAACACCCCATTTGATGTACCATAATCAGTGTTCAGCTGTCTCAGTGTAAATCTTCCCATAACCAATAACATTCATTATTTGTGAAAAATACTGAAAATTATCCCACCAGATCAACCGATGCTTCCTCTGAAAAAACAATCAAAATCGAAAGACTGCTTTTCCTGAGAGAAAGAATGGAGACAAGGTGGTCCAATTGCTTTCTCAACCAAACTGGGTAAAGATCCAGCCTGAACAATGGGCATGACAGCACCTTCCCCCTTCATTTTTATCCAAATTCACAACTGAGGCTCAGATGAATCTGTGATTTTTAGCTGTTGTCAATAGCTTAGCTGCAATGAATTCTCTTCTAAAGCATTAAGAAGTGCAAAATGTTCATGAAGGATCTCTAACAACAAGCTACAGAAATCAAAACAAAACCAAAAAGGACAAAAACAACCAACCAACTGATGTTTACCAGTAGAGAAGAGGAAGATGAGACCGAGGCATGGACTTCAGTCTCTTGAGTTATCATTTCTAAGAGGACTCTGACATTACCAAGCAGGTACTTAAAGAATTTAAACAGGCTATGAAACTAAAAAATAAAACATCCTTTACTTCTATAAAAGAAGATATATATCAAGTATGTTTGAAAAATTAATAGTTTTAAGTCTGTGTTATCTGATATTGATCAGGCAGCTTTTCTATCATATGATTAGGTACAAAAAAATCCTCTAGCTTAAAAAATGGGAGGGGGGAGATGTTAAAATACCTCTGGCAAATGTTGAAGATCTTAACAAAAACAAAAACAAAAAAAAGTCTGTATGATGAAAAGATTGAGAATGACAACCTGATAGATATGGTATCAATGCTCAGTATCTGTATTTGTATGAAAAGAAAGTGGTCATCCACACAGAATTAAAAAACAAATACTTTTGCAAAGTTGAAAACAATTAAGAGCTATCATAATTAAGTTTCTTAGTGAACATATCTGATATACATTACTCAGAAGCCTACAAACTAATGGAAATAAATTGAGAATGTGAAAATACTTTGCTTTTTCATTATTCAAACTACTTGGTAAAGCAAGAATTGTATTAGTGTCTCTAATAGAAATGCTGATAAAAATAGAAATTTGTAAACAAGGGTTTCATTCAAACTGATTTTATTTCTTTGTTCACTTTTAGCAAATTGATATGGCCACCTATCTCACAAAAAGTCACTCTGGGCAGTTTACAAGCAAAATAACAATTAAAACAATATCACAATATTTTAAAACATCAGACATAAATAACTACAAAAATAATAAATAAAAAGAAACCCAAAGAGAGTAACAGTAACATCATTTAGTCTCCTTCAACCATTCTGCAGATTCACTAGTGTTGATGAAAGAATTACACTTCCAAGGCTTTTTAGAAGACTAAAAGAAATGGGGCTAACCTCACCTCAGGGAAAATGAATGATGTTCCGGAGGACGCAGGCTACAGCAGAAAAGGTGCCTCTCCTGGGATCCAGACAGATGGAACTCCAGATGGGACTTGAAGCATACCTCTTCTGCTGGACTTGGTGGAATGGGCAGATGTAACCAGGAAGAGACGGTCCTTCAAGCAACTTGGTTCCATGCCATGTAGGGCTATAAAAGTCAAAATTAGCATTTTGAATTGCACCTGGAAGCGAAATAGCAATCAATGCAGCTCATAAAACAGAGGTGTAAAATATGCCATCCTAGAGGCAGACTTAACTATTCATGCAGTTGCACTCTGCACCAGCTGAAGCTTCTGGATGATCTTCAAGGGCAGCCCCAAGTAGAGCATGTAGCAGTAATCCATTCTAGAGGTGACCAGTACATGAGTGACACTGAGGTTCTACTCATTTACATTTAGTACAACTTCAGGGCATGAGTGACAATAAGTAGAGCTGCATTAAGTAAAGCCTTATACTTTTAAAAGGTCAAGGAGTAGAGATAATTCCTCATAGTCAAGATATTAACATCTGGCAGACTTGAAGAAGATGCCACCTAATGCTGGCAAAAGGAATTACCTTTGAGATTAAAATAAGCAGACACAAGTGCAAAAGAAAGATTACAGAATTCCAACAAAACAAGCGGAAAAGGGGGGAAAAATAACAACACAAATTCATGATATTGACCAGTTATAAATCTGGCATAGTAAGTACAACTTTAACTTGCATTAGGACTTCAGAAACTTTTGATGGAAAGCCATGAAAGAGTAATAAGAGAATATATTTATCAAAGAGGTATAATTAAAAAAGAAAAAAATATTAGATAAATTATACTTACAAAGTAAAGTTATTAGTAAAATATAATAAAACAGATTATTCAAAGATCAATAAGATTGAAATAGTTAGATAGTCTAGAGACCTATACAATTTCAAAACAGCTTCTATATTCCACCAAAAATGAATTTGATAACAAGAACTCTAATTATTAGCCAATAAGCTTAACAAAAGTTTAGTGAATTCATTCATAAAATCAAAGGATAATTGATGGCAACATCAATTTTGAATTAGTATTTTTTCCAAAATCTAATTTTATTAGCCTTACATTTAAATTAAAACATATCCAGGTTTCATCCTAGTTTCATCTAATTCTTTGTCTTTCCTGTACCCACATGGATTGATGCTCCTAGCATAGTATTCAAAGATAAACTCAGCTTTTACAGTACAGTACAACAGAACTGAAAAAAGAAAAAAGTTTTCCCTGCCCAGTCGTGTCCAACTCTGGGGGGCAGTTCTCATTTCCGTTTCCTAGCTGAGGGAGTCAGTGTTGTCCAAAAATTCTTACATGGTCACATGGCCAGCATGACTATACACTGAGGTGCATGGAACATTGTTACCTTCCCATCAAAATGGGAACTTGCATTTGCAGTTCCCACCAAAATCTACTTGCATTTGCATGCTTTTGAATTACAATTTCTTGCAACTCCAATCAGCACAACTAATGATGAAGCCTACTAAGATATTGAGCTATTAGCATAGAGAGCAGCAAGCTCTCTATGCCTGATGCTTACTAATATGTGAAAAAACTGTACTTAGAAATACAAACCATCCATATATACTTATCCTGACAGACATTTGTGAATAGCTGTGAATTGCTTTATTGCAAGCTGAGTAATATGTGAAAATGGCCCTAAATTCTGATAAAACCAAAGTATTGATCTGAATGTCTGGGATATAAATTCACTCTCTGTAAGATTTCTGTAAAAAAAGAGAAGTTTCACACGAAGACAGGATTGTCACTTTGTCTACAGACATGAGAAAATACAAAGAAAAGGCTTGGTAGGGTGAGAGTTTAGTTTGAGATTGGCCAGAGGATGGTGAAAAATGGAGACAAAGTTGTTTGAATCCATTTCCAAGTTATCCTCTAACAACTGATGCTATTCAGCTGTCAATTTTGGATACAAACCCTGCTTGCAATAAAGTGTAGTTCTGGCTGTCTCGAAATTCCTCGAGGAAACAACTGCAATGAAGTTCCTGAACCAGAGAGTTTGAATCACTCCCAGATTAACATCACTTCTGGCCAGATTCTCTCCTGGGAAATCAGATTATGCTTGTAGTCATAAATGCTTTGCATTCCTTTAATCCAGTAAACTGGCTGCGTGCCTCTTCCTGAAAAGAAAAAATCTGGTCTCCATAATCATACAGAGTAACTAAACAATTTATATTGTAATTGTACCTGAAGCTTCTGATACCAAACAGGTGGCTTGCTTAGTGATAGGGTATTATACATTTCTATAGACAATTCTTTTCAACATTAAAGTTAGTGTCTATATACAAAATAAACTGCTGTCCATTATCTATAATCCCTTAAACAGAGGAAAACATAGCTCTTATGATAAACATTGTTCTTTTTGAAAGTAGGTGCTCCCATATTTCAGAATATTAAAGACAGTCATGATTCCTGCTTGGGGTTTCTATTCACCTATTGAAAACAGCAATTGAACTGCTATCAAAAAGAGCATAATCGGGTTAAGCTATCTATACCCTTTAGCTCCCAACCTTTATTTATTTGTGTTCATCCCAACCACAATATTTACTGTTTGTCTTGAATCACAAAGATGTATCTAGAATGAATAGAAACCCACAGACAGATTGTAGCAGAGAGATTATTGGATTATAAAAAAACCAAACCAGAACAAAATGGCTGGACCCATTCATGGAAGTCATGAAGATCAATAACTATTAGCCTTGATGGCAGTATGACTATCTGTGAAGGCCATCTTCTCAGAAATTATTGTGCATTTGGTTGGCCGCTTAATGTACTATAACTAAACGATATACTTACATTGAAAACAGCATATACATTTATTTCTCCTTCTCACCTTCTGAAGCCCTCAAATCTGTATTTTTAATGTCAGTTTTGTCACTCCAAAATTATGTCCCACCAAGGAAACAAATGGCAATAAAAAAACATTTAAATACCAATCTTGTAAAATTGCCTAAGGAAGTCTCCATGAGCATTTTATTCAGTGGAATTTAATGTTTATAAATATTGACAATGCAACATTTTGCAGCTTTACGTGTAACAAAAGTTTTCTTATCTGATGAAAGAAAATTAAGCATCATATTCATCAGATCAACCTGGGGCATTTAAAATAAGAAACAAGAAATTAGCTTATTTGGGTGTCGTTATTAAACAAACAATGAACTATGGGACTCAGAGGGCACTGATCTGCGGTGGAAGCAGGAGATGATTGGTGCTCTTGCTTCTCTTGACCTCTCAATAGCATTTGGTACTATCAATAATGGTATCCTTCTGGACTGGTGTTGGGGGGTTGGGCATGGACAGCACACAGTGTTTTGCTGGTTCTCCTCCTTCCTTTTCCCCCAGAGCCAAACCCAATCAGTGTTGATAGGAGAAAAGAGGTCCATCTTGCAGCCTATGCTATGTGGGGTCCTGCAGAGTTTAGTACTTTTTCCTCTCTTATTTAATATTTACATTAAGCTACAGGATGAGTCCCACGACCACCCCCGTCCTTCCAAAAGCCTGCAGCACCCAGAATGCTTTTCTTCTCCCATATCGTTTTCCTTGCGCCTGCCCGCGTCACCTTTCTAACACCACCCTTTGAACAACAGCTCCCGAAGGCTGAAGAGGGGGAGGGGAGCGGCGGGACTACGAACCCCACAATGCAGCGGGATGCGGGACGCGCGTGCGTGGGATGGCGCTCTCTCGGGAAGCGGGTGAGTTTGAAGCTGCAAGACCAGCTCCATGGAAACCAGGCCGCGGGACATCAGGGTCTGTCGGGTGAGCTCTTGCGCTCCTGGAAAGGGGCTGAGGAGGGCGGCTTGCAGGGTCAGGCGGAAGAGCTTGAAAGTGTGGGGGAGAGAAAGCAATAAAGATGGACTCCAGCCTCCTTTTGAACCTACGAAGCTCCCTCCCTGCTAACTAATCCCATTTTGGTCATTTTTAGGATTTAAGATCCGAAGGGGCTTCCCGCCTGTCAGCTCTTATCGAGGCCGAAAGAGCTGCCTTTGTCAGGGAAGATGACCGGCGCTGAATCCGGAGCCTCCAGTTGCACGCAGGCTTGACGACTGAGATGTGGACCCTCCCTTGGTAATCAGCTCTGAAGGGGGATATCCCTGCACAGACGTTGGCTCTAAAATTACTGGAAAGCCGGTGGCATGGAGGAAAACTTTTCTTGATCCAGTTTAATGTCTGGTTTAATGAAAAGGACTAGGGGTGACATGATAGCAGTATCCAATATCTATAGGGCTGCCACAAAGAAGAGGGGATCAACCTATTCTCCAAAGCACCTGAAGGCAAGGCAAGAAGCAATGGATGGAAAGTAATGAAGGAGAGAACCAGCCTAGAACTAAGGAGAAATTTTCTGAAAGTGAGGAAAATGAATCAGTGGAATGACTTGCCTTCAGAAGTTGTGGGTGCTCCATCACTGGAGGTTTTTAAGAAGAGATTGGACAGCCGTTTGTCTGAAATGGTATAGGTCTTCCTGCTTGTGCAGGAGGTTGGACTAGAAGACCTCCAAGGTCCCTTCCAACTCTGTTATTCTCTTATCTGATTTCCTCATTGGTCTGTTACCAATTCCCTGTGCCTTTGATTTCTGATGTGGAGAGTAAGTGCTCTCTTCCTTCTGGCAACATCTTTAATCATGTTTTCAGCTGCTGACACAGTGTGACTCTTTATTAATAATAGCAATAGCACTTATATACCGCTTCATAGTGCTTTATAGCACTTCTAAGCGGTTGTGTTCATGATGGCAAGAGCTACTGAATTTAGCAGGACTTAACCACCGTGGGAAGGTGGGCACAACTGACCTTTTTTGTTGAGTTATAGTATTGCTTTCCTGAATGTGAGGAACCCACCTCCACCAACAGCACAATAACATTGGGTTTTCCCACTTCTGTACCGGGTCAATCTTCCACTGGCTGTAGTTATTAACAGCAATCTTTATTCATGCTACATATTTTTACCTCAGAAAAGGAAGTTTTCTGGATCATACAAGAAGCATAAAGTAACACAGTATAAAATGTCAGTTTAAGAAAAGGCAGTTTTTCTACAGCCTCTGCATTAAAAATTCCAGAGTTTAGAAGATTGACCTTGCTACTCATGCAATACTTTCGCTAAGTTTCTTCGGTGCAGTAGAATGGGTTATTTTTAATCAGTTCTGGATCTTCCTTTCTTTTTTTTTTTAAGGGAAAATAAAAAACTCAGAATGGTCAAATATGTCAGTTTTTAAAACAAGCTGAATTTTGAGTGAATCCCATGGCTTTGATAGGGATTTAATATCAAGTGAAATGTACACCAGAGTTAAAGTCAGATCTGGATGACTCACTATATTGGACAAAAGGGATGAGTCGTCACGATGTTAGTGATAATATATCTTTGTAAATAATAACTCTGTGTTGTCAGTCTCCTCTTTCTGCTTCAAGTCTAGGAAGGCTTATAGTAAAATTATTCACTGTAAACAGTAATTTCATAAAAACTTTGGTTGCTCCTCCTTTTTTTCAGAAGATTTGTATGGAAAATCTCTATTGGCATTTATTGGCTTGAATTATTTATTGAATTATCAAAGGAAATTAGGAAAACCTATCCTTGTAACTCAGCTTCAAGAAAAGAGATACTCTGTTCCCATATTACAGGATAAGAGTGGGCAGCCTAAATCTTTTGGGACACAGGTAATCCCAAATCCTCACTCTTGAAACTGCTTCTGACTGAAAAATCTAAAACTTTACAGCAGTTTCTTGCTATTCTGAGTCGGGAAACATAAAAATATAGTCTCTTACAACTGACATTTAAAAGAAAAACCAAGGGGAAAAAAATTAGAAATCCTAGCACTAATTTTTATCACATCTATTTCATTCTCTAGACATGCAAAACATAGTGTGTGGCAGCTGACTATAAAAATTATCTATTTTCACTACTTTTAAAATATATGAACATTATAAAAACTGTTTTATTATTTTTCTCTGCAGTTAACGTGTCTTTATATTTTTTCAGTGATTAATGAACTGGTTTTAAGAGAACTCATAACTACTACCTCTAAATGTAATTGTTTTTAAATCAGATACTAGTTGAAAGCTGAGATTGTGATGGCAAGACCAGTAATTTCCCCAATGGATGTCCAACCAACGGCTCCTGAAACCTTTGTTGTGCTGAACCAAAGAATGAAAGTAGTTGAAGAGGAGACAAGTGAACTGTTGAATGATCTGCAGAAAATGGGAGTGAACAGACTCAGGTATGATTGAAATGGATCTTGTACAATCTTGGATAGGTTTCCTTAGAAGTAAGTTCCACGATAATGAGACTTGTTTTTAGAAAAATTTATTCAAGAACGCTCTGAATTTGCCTTCTTTCATATCCGTTTCTCTTTCTGAGCTTCTTCCCTTAGTATTTAATTATTAACAGTGTTTCTCTAGTCTAATTTAATCCGGTTGCTGAATTAATATAATTTGAGAAATGAGAAATAGATTTTGTGGCTTTGTTGTGTTCCAGAATGTAGCTAATTACATTAAATATTGATGAGATGCCAGTGATGATTCGAGACAAGTAGGTATTCCTTTGGTCTTTTCCCAGCATGGAACTCTTAGCTGCAAAGCACCCCGTGAACTCTGAGGACCACCAATCCATCAGCCCTGTCCAAGTTCGAACAGCATTTGTTGAACCAAATAACTCACTGTGGAGAACCTGTGAAAGTCTGGTGAATCGAATATGCCGGCTCGAGAGTGTCATCCAGACTGTAAAATTGAACATGTTCCGATTACAAACAGAAAAAGAATTGAATCCAAAGCATGCAGGTATTATAGGAAGACAATGGAAACCTGCAGCAATATACATATCTATTGGAGGTAGTCCTTGACTTAAAACCATTCATTTAGTGACTATTCAAAGTTACAATAGCACTGAAAAAAGTGACTTATGACCATATTCACATTTTCGACCATTGCAGCATCCCCTTGGTCATGTGTTCAAAATTTGGATGCTTGGGAACTGGCAAGTATTTAAAACAGTTGCAGTATCCTGGGGTCATGTGGTCACTTTTTGCGATCTTCTGACAAGGAAAGTCAATGGGGAAACCAGATCCACTTGGCAATCATGTTACTAACTTAATGACTCCAGTGGTTCACTTAGCAACTGTGGCAAGAAAGGTTGTTACACAGCAAAACTCACTTAACTGTCTTGCTTAGCAATGGAAATTTTGGGCTCAATTGTACAGGTAGTTCTCTTCTTACGATCACAATTGAGCCCAAAATTTATGTTGCTGAGAAAATTATTCAGTGAATTTTGCCCCATTTTATGACTTTTCTTGTCTCATTTAAATCAGTAAATCAGTGCAGTTGTTAAATTAGTAACACAGTTGTTAAATGAATCTGGTTTCCCCATTGACTTTGCTTGTCAGAAGGTTGCAAAGGGGATCACATGATCCTGGGGCACTGCAACCATCATAAATAAGAGTCAGTTGTCAAGCATCTGAATTTTGGGGATGCTTCAAAGGTCATAAGTGAAAAATGGTCACAAGTCACTTTTTTTGGTGCTGTTCTAACTTTGAACGGTCGCTAAGAAAACTGTTGTAAGTCGAAGACTACCTGTAAACATAAGTTGAGGACTACCTATAGTAAGTAGAGGACTACCTGTATACCTTCTTTCCTTTATGCCAAGTCTATAGTTTCCAAAGCAGCAGTTGCTGGTGTAATTCGAGAGCTTTATTGGGTAACCGAACAGCATAAATATAATATAGTTATGCAGAAAAGTAATTCATCTCTGTATGATTCACTGTTCAGGAATTGGTAGGAGTTAGGTAACAAGGACCACCGTTAATATTTGTGAGGAAGACCAAAGAATATAAAGTTGGTATAGCTGCATCACACAGGTTTGAGTTTTAAAGAACCTCTTTGTTTTTTAACTATAATCTGGCTACTTTAGGCCATACTTCACATATATTTTTATATGTAACTGTTATAGCTGTTTCACATCATAATATGGTGAGGAAATGTGCTGTCAGCTTTTAGGAATCTTGAACTGAGGGAGTTATGAGGACTTGGATAGGCAATTTGAGAGCCCAGTCAACTTTACTGCTGTTTTTATATGATTGGATATAGGATCTCTTATTACCATCCAAAATAACACTATATCAGATAATCTCCAATTCAGGATAATGCTTTCTATCAAACCATAATAAGTGTTTTTTGGATAGTGGGCAACTTTTTTTCATCTTATAAACCTTTTTGGGCAATTTTATTGAATACGACCAGGCCTCCGTCCTCCCTTACTATTTTGTAGCCAATTTAGAACAGCGCCTGAATACGATACAGGAGGAGCACATGGAAGAGCTGAAGGTGCTGCAAATGGAAGGGAGAATGCTGTGCCAGCAGCTGAAGGAGTCTCGAGAAGAAGAAGAAAAAGCCAGAGATCAAGTGAAGAAGCTAAGCGCTGCCCTAGAAATGGCAACAACAACAAAGGTGTACTTTTTCTTTCTGTTGCTTCTTTAATCTCCAGTTTAATGTAAATCATTGCAAGCAAACAACCAAGCTCAGAACACCAAGGACTCCACTGTTAGTATTGTTTTTCTTGCTATTTACAGATAGGCCAGAAATCCTATGGCTTTACTTGCACTGGACAGAGAAATAAAAAATGTATTGTCTCATACTCATTCCACCTAGATGGGTTAAGATATTAGATGTATTAAGGCTATAAGATCACTATCATTCTAAAAGGAAAAAAAATGAAGTGATAGTCAATGTAGGAGCCTGAGTGGCATAGGAGGCTAATGCTTCCTACTAAAGGCAGCATTTAACATCCAGCTGCCTGCAATTACACCAGTTCGAAACTCCCCAGGCTCAAGGTGACTCAGCCTTCCATCCTTTCTAAGGTGGGTAAATTGAGGATCCAGTTGTGGGGGCAATAAGCTGACTTCGTATAAAATATACAAAAGTATGAAGGCTATTGCTTAATGCATTGTAAGCTGCCCTGAGTCTCCGGAGAAGGGCAGCATATAAATCATTTTTTTTAAAAAAATGTTATTTGTACACTTTCAGTGAGGTAGCTCATGACGAGAATTCTCTTTGAGGGAGAAGAGTTAAGCAGACTTGAATGGGATGCCATGGTAGGAACTTGGGGGATCTCCAATAAATACTCTTGATTCTTTCAAGTACAGCTTCATATGTTCCTGTTTCCCTGAGCTCATTTGAAATTCCTTGCTTTTTAGCCCTGTCCTAAATTTTACAGATTTTGTAAAATGTTGTTCCTGACAGATTTCCCTAATTCATTGTGTGAAGTTATAATACTACTAGGTTTAATGCTTTGTGGTACAATCTACCTGTTGTGTATGCACATATATCTATTTATTCACACACATAAATATTCAAATCCGTAAAGTTTGGCAATAGTGGCAAGAGAAAATATGTTCAACAATTCAAAACAGGATATAGTATTATGAATCCAATGCTTAGGTGTTTCCTAGTAATCTGAACTATGATTCTGTGGAGGGCCTTCTTAATCTTTGGGAATATGAAGGTAATGAAGTCCCATAGTAAGATAGCTCTTATATTCAGTGGGAGAGGCTCCTTGCTGAGAAACTTCACGTGAGAAAGTGCCAAAAGATATTCTAGAGTAATACTGACAGAAAACAAACAGCAAATCTGAGTGGGCAAATACATTCAGGTTTGTATCTACACTGTGGTAGCAAAAGTGTTGAGTTCAATTATTTGTCTTTACTGGATTTGTGGAATGCTGTCTGTCCACTGATGCTCTTTATAATGGCTTGGAATTGTTTGGAGGAGGATAGCCAGAGGAATTAGAAATGGGCTGCAGTGACCTGATAGCTAGACATTGTGCAGATAAAATTTGCTTAAATGAAAAAACCAGCTGGACAGAAGTCAAACAGTTAGGAAGAGGTGATGTTTTGCAATGTCATCTCAGAGGAATTTGAGCCTAAGGATCCTGATGAAGAAGATAGTCCTTGATAAGGTGAACTCTATCAGCTGTCGGATGGATCTCTACCCTTTTTTTCTGGTGCACGCAGCTGGGGAGAAGCTGCACTCAGATTGTGATAAATAACTTCTTGTGGGAAGTAGAATTGCCACTGTCCTTATTAAGGCCCTTTCCTTAAGGGACTGGCCCTACCCAGCAGTATTAGCCTGGTCTCCAACATCCTTTAGGTGTGTGTGTGGGGGGAGGGGGAAATGTTGCTGAGAATATGGGTTGGTATTAGATTTAGCTTTAGATGGGGCCATGCTTTTCCAGAAAGAGCTTTAAGGTTTTTCTCCTGCTTCTGCTAGAAGAGCAAGTAGAAGCCATGGCAATGAATTTTCTGTGTCAGAACTGCTGGCTGCCAGCCAACAAGATAGCATGCTGGGGAAACTTAGATAGAATTCTTAGAAGCAAACAGTCCTTTTTAACTATAGCTAAAGATGGTCAAGGCTTGGCCTGGTTCAAGACTTTGAATCCAATTTTAAAAAAATGACAAATCCAAGGGAGAAGATAATAGACACCGTGGGGTAGAATCCAGAGTTCAAACCATGGCAGAACAAGGCAAATATGACAGAGCTGTGGCTTGAAAAGTTATTCTCGGCATATTCCCTCAGGGATTGAGGCCAATAAATAAGTCATGCTGAGCCATCACCCAGATGTACAGCTGAGGTATATTACTCATTCGATGCTAGCCTACTTCTTGGACAGTTATCTGATGTTCAGCATGCAGCCCTGCAAATGATATTGCATTTTAAGTATGTTTCTGCTTGGATTGATTGAATGACTACCTATTAAAAATAGGTAGTATTTCAGCTATACCTTTGCAGTCCCCCCCCCCTTTTTTTTACAACATGCCATGGACACTTGTGGAATACAGATCGTCCTTGTTTAATGAATATAATTAGGACAACCAATCCATCAGTAACCAAAGTAGCTGTTAAGCAAAGTGACCCCTATTTGTTAAACAAGGTATCGTATGACTGCAATATGTGATATCCTGCTGGCTTCCCCATTGACTTTGCTTGTTGGAAGCCAGCTGGAAAGGTCATAAATGGCGATCAACCATGTTTGCCAAGTGTCTGAATCACAATCATGATCATGGAGATGCTACAATGAGCACTCTGTGAAGATTGGTTGTAAGTCATATTTTTCTGGACTGTTGTAATTTCAAACCATCACTAAACAAATGGTTGTTAACTGAGGTTTATCTGTAGTCCAAAACATAACATTTTTATTTTTCTGAAGCAAGTAAAAAATCTAGCTGTTTCAGAAAGCATTGGGAATAAGGTATGAGTGAAGATTGCTGGCAATAGCCTTGTTTATTGATTATATACTTTGCAATTTATAGATACAATTTTAATTCTGTTCATATTCCTATATGATTCTATATTGGTGAAACCTGTAGGCTGCATAGATTTCATTGATTTAAATGGTATTGTAGGTTCAAGAATGAATTAATGGGAAAGATAGATATTTGACCACTAAAAAAGACCTCAAGAAAGCTATGCTGTATCCCTAAATCCAAATGCCAGAGATTTATTGGAACTGGAGACAAACATCATAGCTAAAAGCTATAAGAAGTATTTTGGAAAATGTTTGTGCATTCTGCTAGAGTTGTCTAAAAGTGCTGTTTTGATCTTTGTAGAGAGATGTAACTATTTCAGCTGAAGAATTGAGAGCAACAAAAGAAAAAATGAACAATAAACTTCAAGAGGTAAGAGCAGGAGAAAATTGGAGAGTAATACATTTTAAAAACTACTAGATAACACAGGGCTATAGGCACAAGGGAATGCTTGAGTTGAAGGTTCTTAGAATATTCTCCAAGAGATCCTGTATTGTTTGGGAAGAGGTTTTCAATTTAAAGGCTAGCATTATTTTTGCAGAGATAAGATAAAACCATTTCAGAGTAAGAACATATGTTTCATGTCCATCAAGTATATTGTGAAATTCTCTGTATTGTGATTTGCAAAGTGAGACTCCCAGATTTGTTTTCTGTGTTGCCTTTCTGCTTTACATTCGTTTTTTCCAGATAATGGAGAAATTATCCAAGGAGTCCAGCTCAAGAGAATCTTTGGAACAAGGCCAGGTTGTCCTTCTTTATCAGATGCGTGATATGGAAGAAATGGTGGAAAAAGAACAGAAGCAGGTAGTAGATGCCTTTCTTCTAGGATAGGACCAAAGAATGTGCTTGCAGGATGCTGATGGGCTAATATTGATGTTTAAGGTTGCAACAGCATATCATTAAAGCAGAATATTAAATTACTATTTCTGTTATAACCAGGCTTATTAAGACAATTTACTAATGCAAACTGATGTATATAAATGTTCATTTTTTCGCTATTAAGCAGAATGCTGGAAGGCCATCTGTATTGTGCACGACTGCATATCATTAAGAAAATCTTCCTTTGCCAGCCCTTACACATATGTTACTCTTATTCGTGCAGTTTATGAGAATAGTCGGCCTGCTGCAATTTGGAAAATGTATGCTTTTTTTGACTAGTAAGAAGTAATCAGAGAATGTGAGTACTGGATGGTTGTCCAGCATCATAGCTTACATTACCTGGCTAATATGTCAGATTTTGAAAGAGGTTATATAGGCTGCCTCATGACAATCAATTAAATTCAATAATGAACAAGTTCTATGTGTATATTTTATTCCGTTAGTAATCCATCAGATACAGTGTTGGTGTCAGTCTAAATGATGGGTCAGCTGTCAATAGAAGTAGGTGTTCATATCTGAGGTGGACAACAAATTCCAGTCCCCATTTTGCAGTTTCCAAATCACATAATCAAAATTTGATGGCAACCCCAATGATTTTCAAAGGCAAGGTATTCCTGCCACCCATCAAAATCATCTATAATTTCCCTACCCCCCCCACCCCCCCCCCCCAATCTTCCTCTTCACAAGACATCAATACATACCTATTGCTGCTTTTGGACACTGATTTTAAAAAAAATTTTTTAAAATATAGCCATGAGCCAGTATTCAAATCTGCTCTTGAATTATTCTTCAAATTTGTTGGTATTCCTTCCTGAGCCTTAAGGATAATAATCTACATGATAAGCTATTCAACTGAATAATTTTATTTCATTTAGCTTGTTCATTTTTTGTATTTCTTAATTGTTTTAAGAAATGCCTGTATTTTATAGAATGCATGTTTCAAATGCCATTACAGGTTCAAATTCTTCAGCAGGATTGTAACATTCTACGCCATGATATTCAGCTATCTCAGGAGAGATTAAAGAAAGAACAAGAGAAGATAGTCCAATTAGAGCAGGAATGTGTACATCTTAAAGCTGATCTAGGTATCGGAATCAAACCCTTGGATGTTTTATATTTCTTAAACCAACTCTGGTTATCACTTGATGATCAATGATAGATAAGCTAATTAAAAATATAGTTAATTGCAGTTTTTTTCTTGACTTCTTTTAAACTGTAACTGTTTTTCAAGGGAACAAAGAAAGTATAGGTCAAAGTTCTAAGATAGTTATATGAAGTTTTTCCCTTGTCAGTGAAGTAGAAAATATATTTTATCATGTATGAAATTCAAACATAGGAAGGTTTGTATATTTAAACAAAAATAAATGCTAGTCCACATTTAGAATGAAACGCATAGAAGAGAAATATCTCAGTAAACTGAAAAATCACACTAATTGCTGCTTTTTGGAAAGACAGAAAATTATAGTATACTTGAAAAATAATTCATGAAATAAATGAGAATTGGTTATTAGCCACTCAGTCATAAATTCTACTGAAATTCTAGAGGTAGAGTATTGTCAAGAAAATAAATCTAGTTTTCACTGGAAGGTCTTCGTTGAGGCAAGCCACTGCTCCTCTTGTAAGCTGATTGCATTGTGCATCTGCTATTACAATAATTTTAAAATGGTTTCATAATGGAACCAGCTATTTGAAGTGTTAGTAAATGATCTGTTGATGTAGGTCTTCAAAAAAATAACTAGGCTACCTGTGGCAGATTGAAACAGGACAGCATAATCATTCATATAAGTAGCTATAGATGTTACAGGAAATGCTTTGGAGATGCTCTTATCAAATCAGCTTGCAAGTTTAAATCTACATGCAGAAAAATTTTGGATTTCATAAATGCATACAGTAATCTGTAGGCAAATCCTGAGTGTGTTACTTAAAAATACAGCTTGCTTGGAGTGCAAAATCTTTGTATCTCTTTTGTTGTTGTTGTCATTGTTCTTTGTTAGGGAAGAATATTAGTTAAGCAGTTAGATGTCTGATTAAAACAGCTAGTTGCATTTTAATTTTTTTGTAGAATTCCGAGACAAGACCATTTTCAAGCTAAGTGAAGAAGTTCAAGTAAGTATAAAAAGAAAATCAACAGATCAAAAATATATTATAGAAATAGCAATAGCACTTAGACTTATATACCGCTTTACAGTGCTTTACAGCCCTCTCTAAGCGGTTTACAGAGTCAGCATATTGCCCCCAACAATGGGTCCTCATTTTACCCACCTCGGAAGGATGGAAGGCTGAGTCAACCTGACTTTAACTAACTGTAAAGAAGGCTTTTTGCTAATATATAAAGAGTTGCGCTGGAGATAACGATTATGTAAAATGCAAGATATGTTGATGATTCTGCGTTGCAATCCACCAGCCCTTGTCTGTTTTCAATTTTTTTTCCCTAAAGACAATTAACCTTACTTTCATCTAGACTACACAGCTATCTTTGAACACGGCACAAGAAAAGAATACAAAGTTTCGGTCAAAAATATTTACTTTACAAGAGATAACAAGTAAGGCACAGGTAGGAAATATTCCTTTTATTATAAGCTTGTCTTAAATTACTGGTAGTCCTCTTTTAGTGTTTGTAACTGGGACCGGCAATTTGGTCATTAAGCAAAGGAATAAACAGTGCTCATGGTTCCGCTTTCCTTTGCTTTATAGACCAGTGAAGATTGTAAATGTAAGAACTGGTTGTAATTTTATTTTTCATGGTAATTGTAAATGTTTCTAAGTGAGGCAGTTGCTAAATGCGGACTACCTGTATATAGGGCATAAGAGACAAATGTCTGTAAAATCTGGGTATTTTTTCTGTGTGCTGGTCTAATTTGCTTCAGTTCTTAGGAAAATTGGGGATGTGAGATTTACTGGTCAAAGAGTGGGAAATGGTCATCACAAAACATTGCTCCTGAACTTTGGGAAACTATCAGCCAGGCCAGGAGGATGGCAGCGGGGAACCAGGGTCAAGCGGGGTGGTGGTGGTGGTGGTGGTTGCATAGCTGCAAGGGACCTAGGATTGATAGACCCCCCCCCCTTTCAATTCCATGGAATTTTATCCATTTATCGTCAAAAGAAGAGAAACAGCCTGGAAAGATTCTTATAGGTAAAATATAAGAAACAATACCTATCACCCATCTACGAACAAAACCCCAAGACTAGATATATACTGTTTTTTTTAAAGGTGGAAGCCAAAACTAGTCATCTTGTCAGGGAACCTATGTCTATTGCTGCAGAAAATCTGTTTTCTTTTTCAGAAACTTAATCAGCAGTTGGCTCAACAATGCACAGAACTAAATGATGCTCTTCAAAAAGCTACTGAGGAAAATGCTCGACTTACTTCAGATCATCAGGCTGCTCTTCAGGTATGGAGTACATTGTAATATATGTAAATGTAAGTTGTCTGTTAAAAACAGTCAATAGTTAGCTTCAGGTGCATGGCCTAGCGTTTTAAAAATTCATTTTATTTATTCATATGGCCACCCATTAATGTGATTCTGGATGGCTGTATAGATAAGAATCCAGCCATGTTTTGTAATAGATCAACTAGATGGAAACAATGTGGTAGACAAAGGAGAACCTGTGTATTTGTTTAAATAGCTGAGATTTCAAGAAGTCTCCATCAGAATATATTGTTAAAATCTATGAAGGAGGAAAGGGAGAACATAGATACTGCTGATATTTGAGATCTGTCTTATAGCAGTCTCACAAACATTTTATTGTATATTGCATAGGATCCCCTTTTTGAGGGAGATAGGCAGTTCAAAACATTGAAAAATAATAATAAACTAAAAAACTTGCTGAAAGAAAAGTTAAGCAAAGAATTGCTGGCTCCTCATTTCTACTAATGTCAGGCTTTGTTTATTCATTGTGTAGTCGGAAACAGAAGGGAAATTAGCTGGGCAGCCCTTACATTGACAAAGCTGGGGAAGTGCTGAACTAGTTTGTTTTGGAAACTAGTTCATCATTTCATATCTTTATTTATGTTCTGTTTCCTTGCTTGCTTAGCATTTGTTGCTCCAATGCAGAGAGATTCTGAATAGATTCCATTCCTTTCCTTTAATAAGAAAATTAAAATAGCAAAACAATGTTAGAAAGTTCATCTGTCAGTTACCACAAATTACCGTGGCCACTGAAGAACCATAAGCATTCAAACACAAGTCAAGTGGCCCCCAATCTCATTCAAGTTTCCTTTCCAGAGCTTTTTTTTAAAAAAACATTTTTTAATACTTTTTGTAAAACTCAACAGGATTGGGCTATTTTTATCTCAGGAAGTAAACTATTCTAGTGAAGAGGGCTGCAACTGAGAAGTTCAACTTCTGGACTATAGAGAAGGGACCTGAAGAAAGCTTGCCCTGTTCAGTCTTTTTGGATGGGCAGGTGCAACTGTGAGGATATCCAAGGCCAAAGATATCCAAGTCCTGCACCATAAAGGGCTTTGAAGAATTCTAGACCTTGAATTGCACTTGAAGCCAACTAGCAATCAGTGCATTCTGGACATAGGAGTGTTAGATGTTACTTCCGTTGGTTGAAGCAGGCTGTAACCTGCACCAGTTCAAGCTTCTGGATGGTGTTCAAAGCAGTTCCGTGGAGAGGAAATTAAAGCATGAGCTACTCTGAGCAGTGCCTGCTAATTCAGAATGGTCATAGCTGATACAGCAGATATAACTTATTGGTTGGTTGGTTGATTTTTATCCTGCCTTTGTTATTTTATAAATAACAAGGTAGCAAACATCCTCTGATTTCCCCCACCACAACAACCCTGTGAGTTGGATGTGGCTGAGAGAGAAGGATCATAGGACCATAGTCACCCAGCCGGCTTTCATTGCTAAGGCAGAACTGGAACTCACAGTCTCTTGGTTTCTAGCCTGGTGCCTTAAATGCTAGACTGAACTGGCTGTCATTACTGTTACCTACATGTTCATAAATTCTTTTACTTTCTTTTTTTCCCATTAAGGTGGAACAGGAAAAAATGCATCAGAAACTGAAGGAACAAGACTTGATTTTGGATGCTGCTCGAGCCAGTGTTACGGGAGAGCTACAGGTTGTGCAGAAAGAAAAAGCTCAACTCGAGAAAGAACTGTGAGAGGCAATTGAAATTTGTGTGGTTGTTTCCAAGTGTGACCTGCTTTCTTTCCTGTCCTGCTGTTTTCTGTATTTGTCCCTTAGTTTAGCACCTTATTCAGCTTCTTATTCAGCTTCTTGCACTGTCTTCTGAAATTTTTGAAGAATGTAGAGGATAACAGGACTGCCACACAGTTGTGTTTATTCTGCAGAGAAGACTTGCGAACTGAGCATGCTGAATGCAAGAAGAGGGACTGCAAAGAAGACACAATTGTCTCCGAAAAAGCCCGCTTGGAGCGTACAGTTTCCCAGACCCAAAATGAATTGGAGACAATTATACAGGAGCGAAATTCTTTGCTGAATGAGAAAAAGATACTTGAACAAGAGGTACGGTGGCTATTTATTGTGGTAAAATCCACATTTTTGTCAGAAGGACATTACATGTTCATTAGAGAGAGGTAGACTTGCATTTGGAATCTTAGTAAAAAAAAAAAAAAAAACCAAGATGATGTTTGCTGCTTTGTATAATATACTGGTACCAAAATGGCACATACAGGTGGTCCTTTACTTACAACTGCAAATGAGGCCAAAATTTCCATTGGTAAGTAAGTTAATTATTAAATTAATTTTGCCCCATTTTTTACCTTTCTTGCCACAGTTGTTAAGTGAATCATTCAGTCATTAAGTGAATCTGGCTTCCTCCATTGACTTTGCAACTGTCAATGCCATAAATACATGCCAGTTGCCAAGTATCTGAATTTTGATCATGTGACCAGGGGAATGCTACAACAGTCATCAGTGTGAAAATTGGTTATAAGTCACTTTTTTCAGTGCTGTTGTAACTTCAAATGGTCACTAAGGAAATGATTGTAAGTCGAGGACTACCTGTACTGACAGTATATGAAGATTTGAATTGACTGAAAAGAATACTTCCATGCTAGATTTTTAAAATAAAATTTAAATAAATTTTTTTCTATGCTGGAAAATAGCATAGAAAACCAGAATAGTCTGCATGGTATTTGATGAGTTGTCGCTAATCATTTCTGATTCAGATTTTTACAAAAATAACCATTCCTAATATACATCAAGAAAAATATCTATAATAGATTAGATTTTCCTTGAAGTGTTTGGTAAAAAACTATTTTAATTCTTAATGGCAGTCGCAGCAAACAATACAAGAAACAAGAACTACTATTGAAAAGTTGGAAACCGAATTAACGGAAAAAAAGGTACAGCATTATATACAAGTGTTGAAAATATTGAGGTTCCCATTGCCCAACACTTACCATAAGTCTGTCAATTGATTTGCAATTCATTGGGTTGTAGATCCAGATTTGTTTGGAATAAACTTGGAAAAACATAGGAAGCATCCCTAAACCTTGCCTATTGCTTTTAACCTCTATTTAGTTCAAGATTTAGTTCAAACACTTAATTGGTGAAATGATCCAGTAGGTTAAGGTTATTTTAAAATTCTTTGACAGCAGTTCAAAACTGGGTCTTTTTTGTGTTACTAAGTTCTACAATTAGCTAAACATGATGTAAACGTCTTTTTTTAATATATATATATATATATATATATATATATATATATATATATATATATATATATATATATATATATATTCTAGATAAATGCATGATAACTACATTAAAGATATTAATCTTCAGCTGATGTTTATAAATAGGAGACTAATTATTTGTCATTTTTAGTAATTTTAGATGTTAGCACCTGATGCTGTACATAACTAGGAATTATCTGGCTCCCTCTGCTGGTAGAGAACTATCTAGATATGTTTCATTTACCAGATGGCTTAAACTATGAACAATTAACCATATTTTATGGCACCTGAAATGTAGTCTTTGTTTCCTTTTTAAGTTGGAAATTAATTGTCTGCAAGAATCAGTGAAAGCACTAGAGAAAGAAAAAAGGGAATTTCTGGAGCAGGATGCTGCACTTAAGCATCAAAAGGTATGTAACTGACAAAAGTACAACATGGCATAAAATGTAAAATCATTTGATGATCTCTCTTCTCCTCCAATAAAACAACAACCCTCAACAAAAAGGAATGTTAAGGGAAAGAAATCAATACTTTTTTGCAGTGTCATTGGAAATAATGGTTTATTTTAATCATATCTGCAGTTTTCACAGCATCTTCTTCATTTGACTTAGTTCCCCATTTTACTTTTACATTCAGGACTGGTCTTCTGTCTCAGACAAAGAGACGTTTAGTGATAACCTTTCACCTGTTTCCTGTCAGGTGTCCTGTCCTGTCTGCAGGTTCATTGTTGTTAGAGGACATTGCTGGCTTAACCCAGCAATCTGCTTGTTCTCTCAGTTTTATTGGGCATTATGCTGTAGTCAGCATTGAAGTGAGATTCTGTAGTCAGGATGTGATTTGAACTAAGGTGTTCATTATCCTCTCTTCTGTAGTCAGGATGTGATTTGAACTAAGGCCATTATCCTCTCTTACTTCTCGTTCCCTTAATGAGTCTCCATATAAATCCTTGAATTTCTTTTTATAGTACAGGAAACTGATTCCCATACTACAAGGGAATGGAGCTGACTCAGTAACAATGGTTACTTTTATGTGCAACCTGTTCAGCTTTTCTTCTCAAAAAGCAATACAGTTGTCTATTTATGTAATAGTATGAAGAGAATACAGAACCTTATTATCATCTGAGTTAAGATGATACGTGAACTTCAACTCCCAGAATTCTCCAGCCAGTATCCCGACAAGAGAATTCTGGAACTTGAAGTCCAAACATCTTAACATTGCTGAGATTGAGAAAAAATCTATACTCTCATATACTGTAAGCCCATCTGCAGATCACCAATCCTCAAAATGTTAAAAAAAAATCTATGAATAATGAGGCTTCCGGGTTGGGACTCCGACGTCGTCGGGCGGCTTTCGCGTAGCTGCCGCCCTCCGCGCGCGTTAGAGCCGCTAAACAGCTGTTCAGCGGCTCGGAAAATCCCCCTTCTTGTTTTGGGAGGGGGTAAGAGCCGGCGAAGTCTAGGTAGAGCCCCAGAGACACCCCCAGGGGATTTTTTCTAGCCCTGGAAGGTGTTCTGTGTGAGGGCTCCCTACTCCCCTCGCTGAAGCTCCGCGCGCCGAGGGACCTCTGTCAGCGGCAGAGCGAGACGATCGGAATCATCCCATCCTTTCAAATAACATCTTGCAACGGCTAAGTGGTGAGGAAAACTTTCTAAAGGGGGAATTTTGCAAAAAAAAAGGAGTTTTAAAGCTTGCTGAGGCTTAAAGGAAAAAAAGTGGCAGTTTAAAATTTGGAGCGGAAAATGGCGCTTGGCTGAAAGAGCAGAAACGAAACTAGAAAGTGAAACTGGCTGAAAGAGCAGAAACGAAACTAGAAAGTGAAACTGATAATTAACAATTTAAGCCTGCCTGGTGTTAACTTAAAAGACTTTGAATATTTTAAAGTGGAAAAGAACTTTGGCTGTTCCCCCTTCCTGCAAAACTGGGGAGAAAGACTGGATTTTTAGGGAAGGGAGGAAGATTTTCTTTTTTTAAGAAACTAAGGTGTTCTCCAGGCATGGCTTCAAAGAAAACTGGTGGGGATTCCCCTCCTCACCAGACCAAGGAATTACCAGCCAAGCCATTAGCTCAGTCTCAGAGTACGATGCAAGGAGGAGGGAATGAGGATCTGAAAGCTTTCATGGCCAACTTAACAGCATCTCTTGCTAATCAGATTAAAGATTTGAATGTGAAGATTGAAAATAATCAAAATGAAATGAAACAGTTTGTAAAGGAAAAAAGTGACAAGTTGAATCAGAATGTAACTACAGTGGTAACGGCTCTCACTGATGCTCTGGTGGTGGTTGAAAAAAAAAGTGGATGACTTAAATTTAGATGTGCAAAAGAATAAAAAAGATGCAGAGGAGAAATTTTTTAAGGTGGATCTGAGGAACCAAAAGATGGAAGAGGAAATTACCATGCTACAATTTCGAAATATGGAGTTTGCCATAAGACTAAGGGGTCTGAAGGAAAATAACAGACAGGATTTGAGGGCTGCTTGTGTGGATATTTTGGCCAAAATCTCAAAACTGGAACCTGAGCTAATTGAGAAAAGAATTGACAAGATTTACAGGGTTAATTCTCAAGTAGCGAGACAGAGGAATTTGCCCAGAGATGTTGTGATTTATTTTAATGACAGAACGCTGAGAAATGATATTTTGCGCAGTTCTTTTCATACCACTATTCAGGCGGAGGGCAATCAAATTGGAGTTTTTAAAGAACTACCACCTAAAATTTTAAGAGATCGGAGAGATTACGGCTTTTTGGTGAATGAATTGAAAAGGAGACAGATCCCATTTAGATGGGATGCACCTGTGGGAATTATCTTGAGATATGAGGATGTCAGATACCGTTTGAATTCGTTGGCAAAAGCACAACACTTTTTTCACAATATTCTTAAAAGATCTCCAACACCACCATGCTCATCTACATTGTTGTCAGTAGAAGGAGCCTTTCAACACAAGGATTTTGAGGAAGAGACATTAGAACCTTCAAAGGAACAAGAGCAACAGGCAACTCAAGTGTTGGCAGCGGAGGATGTTTTAGGAGCTGAAGGTGGTTTAATGGAGGATTTTTTTATCGGTCTCCCAGAGCCAAGAATAAAACATCCCAGAGCGACAAGAGAGGTGGACCCGGATCTTGAATTGATGATGCAAGAACCAAAAGATCAACGTGTAACCCGGGCAGCCGAAAAGCAGAGACAAGAGAAGCAAAAACAACAGATGTTCGAGATGCCACAAGAAATGAAAGGGATGAATGGGACACTACAAAAATCTGAAGCAGTGGGAGGGGCAAGACCTAAGACTTCTGTTGTTGAACAAAGTCTTAGACAAGTCCTTGGCAAGCTTCGTGAATCTTCAGATGGCAGTTAGATTTTTATCGTGGAATGTGAATGGTCTGAACTCCCCACAGAAAAGAAGGAAAATATTTTATTATTTGAATCAATATAAAAATGAAATTGTTTGCCTCCAAGAAACTCATATTAGAAACCAGGACCAAAAATATTTGATAAATTCAAAATTTGGAGTACACTTTATTTCTTCTAGTCTGGCAAAAAGGAATGGACTAGTGTTGTATATTTCTAAAAGAATACCAGCTAAACTTGTAGAAGCGGATGATCAAGGAAGATATATTGCGGTTGAAATAAATATACAGAATGTTCAGTTTCTTTTAATAGGAATCTATGCCCCGAATCAGCAGCAAGAAACTTTTTATAAATTACTACATAGCAAAATATTGCAATGGAATTATAAATCTTTATTGATAATGGGAGATTGGAATGGAGTCACCGATGTAAATCTTGATAAGAAGACACTGGCTAAGAAGGGGAATAAATTACCACAGACCTTTTTTGCATTAAAAGAAGAATTACAATTGAAGGATGTGTGGAGAATACATCATCCGAAGCAACAGGATTTTACTTTCTTTTCTGATAGACATCAGTCCTTTTCTAGAATTGACTTTATATTGGCTTCTACTGACTTATCTTCTAATACGACTAAGACTAAGATTTTTCCAAGAACCTTGTCTGACCATAGTCCTGTATGGATGGAAATGGATTTCGGCAAGAGGGAGAGAAGATCCTGGAGACTTAATGAGAATCTATTTAGGTATGAGAAGAATATAGAGGATCTCAAAAAACATCTGAAGGAATTCTTCCAGTTGAATTTGAATAAAGGTACACCTATTGAAGTTGTTTGGGATGCAAGTAAGGCTTACATGAGAGGTGTACTGATTTATATGAATTCTAAGCAAAGGATAATTCGACAAAAGAAAAGAATAGAATTGGAGGCTGAAATTAAGGCAAAAGAACAACTGCATATAAAAAATCCGACTGATCAGAAACTACAGCAAACTATAAAACTTTTGAAAGAACAATTTCAAATATTGGTAGCTGATCAGACGGTGACTAATTTGCAATTTGCCAGACATAATACCTTTTGTAATGCTAACAAACCGGGCAGATGGTTAGCATATACTCTAAAAAAGAAACAAAGTTCTCGTGTAATAGAATCTATTGAATACAAAGGTAAACAGGTGTTTCAACAGAAGTCAATTCATCAAGCCTTTTTAGACTATTATTCAAATTTGTATTGTAAAGATAAGATTCAAGAGGACCTTATTGATAAATATCTTGGAAAGATGAGAGTTACCAAAATTTCATCGGAACAAAGGGAAAGACTTAATTGTTTAATAACCTCTGAAGAGATCTTGTTTGCAATTAAACAACTGAACACAGCTAAAGCTCCTGGGACGGATGGTTTGACAGCAGTATATTATAAGAACTTACAATCTGAGTTGATAGAGCATCTGAAGGATTTATTTTGTAGTATACAACGGGGGGGTAAAATACCCCCTTCTTGGAAAACGGCTTTTATTTCACTTATACCAAAGGAAGACGGTTCTTCAAAACCAGAAAATTTTAGACCAATATCTCTCCTGAATATGGATTACAAAATCTTTGCTAAAGTTTTGGCCAACAGATTGATGCCAGTTATCCAAGAGGTGATTCACAGTGATCAAGCAGGTTTTATTGAGGGGAGATATATGAAGGACAACGTGCGGCAAGTCATAGATTTATTGGAATATCTTGAGAAGAGTAAACAGATCCCTGCAGCGCTGGTATTTTTGGATGCGGAGAAAGCCTTTGATCGAGTCAATTGGGATTTTTTATTAAAGACTTTATATAAAATGGACTTCGGAGTTCAGTTTGTACAAGCAATTGAGGCAATCTATCAAGAACAGACAGCACAAATGGTTATTAATGGAAGTTTAACTACTAATTTTCAGATACAGAAAGGAACTAGACAAGGTTGCCCGCTATCTCCATTATTGTTTATTCTAACTTTAGAAGTTTTGTTGAATTCTTTACGGGACTCGAATAAATTGAGTGGAATTGTTGTAAAGCAAAAAGACTATAGGACGAAAGCATTCGCAGACGATCTGGTTGTAACCCTAACACGACCTTTGGAATCAATCATCCAGATGAAAAAAATTATTGATGATTATGGTTTGGTCTCAGGTTTCAGACTAAACCAGAAAAAGACTAAGATGATAGTTAAGAATATGTCGGAACCACAAAGGATTGAACTGGAAAGGGCTTTGAAATAGCTACAAAGGTGAAATATCTAGGAGTCCAGGTTGCAGTGTCAAATACTAAACTTTTTCAAAATAACTATGAGACTTTGTGGCATGAGATACAAAAGGATCTTGAGATATGGAAGAAACTGCAACTATCTTTACTTGGGAGAATAGCAGCTATTAAGATGAACGTTCTACCTAGATTTCTGTTTTTATTTCAAATGATTCCAGTGCTTCAAAGTGATAAAACATTGACTGAATGGCAGTCAGGTCTAAATAAATTTATTTGGAACCAGAAAAAGCCAAGAGTTAAGTTTAAAATCATGCAAGATGTTCGTGAAAGAGGTGGCCTCAAAGTTCCAAACCTACTTTTATATTATGAAGCTACAGTGTTGACTCAAGTGGGTGATTGGTTTGGAATAATGAAAAATGACATACTGAATTTAGAAGGCCACGATTTGGACTTTGGTTGGCATGCATACTTGTTTTACGAGGATAACTGGATAATGTTTTTAAAAGTCATATATTGAGACGGGCCTTGATGAGAGTTTGGAAGAAGCATCAGTTCAAGTTGGATTACAAAATACCTTTGTGGTTGGATCTTGGGCAGATTGTGCCAAATATAAAGTCACTCGGGGGGTTGTTATATAAAGAGATACTTTTCAATGATGGGGGCAGATGGAACTTGAAATCTTTTAAAACTCTGTTGGAAGATGGGAAGAACTTAACTTGGCTGCAGTATTGTCAACTTCAATCGAGATGGAGAGAAGATCAGAAAATTGGACTAATGTTACATGAAGAAGATTTGGTGATACAGATGAAACAGAGAGGTCCGATGCATATTAAGAGGGTGTATAATTTACTGCTAGAAAGAGACTCAGAGAGTGAACTAGTCAAGGATTGTATGATAAAATGGGCACAGAATTTTGCAGAACCAGTGATGTTAGAAACTTGGGAAAAGATCTGGGTCCAGAATGTTAAATTTACGCAGGCACAGAATCTGAGGGAAAATTTTTATAAGATGTTTTATAGATGGCATTTAGATCCTAAGAAATTATCATGTATGTATCCAAATGTTCAACCTAAATGTTGGAGGTGTGATTGTTTGGATGCTACATATTTTCATATCTGGTGGACTTGCAGGAAAATGAAAGCTTTCTGGATTAAACTCTGGTGGGTTATGCAGAATGTTTTGAAAAAGAAGCTTCAATTTTCTCCGCAATTGTTTTTGTTGGGTATAGTTAAGGATTGTTCACCGAATGAAACAAGACTGATTTTATATATGATTACTGCAGCTAGATTACTGATTGGACAATATTGGAAAAAAGATAGTGTACCGACTATAGAAGAATGGACTTTGAAGATGGCTAATTTTGCGGAAATGGCAAAGATTTCTGCATATTTAAAAGATAGGACCCATGAAGTTTTTGTTCGGGATTGGAAGAATTGGGTGGATTATGTGCAGAACAAATATCAAACTAAGAAGTACCAGCTAGTATTTGATTGAGGACAACAAAAATGGGATGATTATGTTTAGAATAAGTACTAAATTAAGAATTTTTGGTTAGCTTTTTGATAGAGCTTGAAGTAATAAAGGATTATTCTTACTGTTATTATTAGGTTAAATATATATATTATATTGTTTTTTAGATATTAACTTGATACATACTTTGTTTATACTGCTGTCTTTGATAAAACGATGGGGAAAATTTTTATACATCTGTAGTTTTAAGGGGGCATTTACAAATCTTATAAACTTTATTTGTTTAATATGTTTTTTTTATTAGTAGTTAGAATTCTGGATTAATTTTATTGTTAGAGTTATGATATATATTATGGATCTCACCTATAGCTAATTTTTAATAATGATTGATATATACTTATGATTTGTATGCAACGGGAGTCAGGGGGGAGGGTTGGGGGGAAAGGGGGGGAGGGGGGTAATTGTGGGGTTAAAAATGTATTGTAAAACTTTTTCAATTAAAAAAAAAATCTATGAATAATGTGCCACCTAAAGATAAGTTGGCATTGACATTTTTGTACCTTTTTAATTTTCACCTTATCTGTGACTGGCACATTTTTATAGTTCTTTGGTTAATTATCCACAGGTGGGTGTATCTGCAAATGTATACGGGATATATGGATGATTTTTAAAAAGTATTACTGTATATACATTACTGCTGATAAGCCACATATAATTTTTGGATATATTTTGGCATCTAAAACTCTTGTGAGTTTTAGATTGTGAAACTAAAACTCTTGTGAGTTTTAGATTGAGGTATGGGAAGAAGAGTGTTTAAAATTTTTTTTTGAGTTTATGGGTAGTGACGCACCCTGAGATTCTTAGGGCAAACTATAAATACTTCAATAAATAAATTGAATCAATGTTTTGGAGAAAATAAACATTTACTATAGATATTTCCAGAATAGAAGGCCTAACTACCCAAACTGTAGTTTTGATATCCTTGGTTTACAGAGAGCAGGCTCCTTTGTTTTCATCTTGATAACCAGTGTTTTCTCTTTATTATGCTTCAGGCTAATGGTGAAAATTTACGATTGCTTCATTTCTTCACCATTTGCTAAAGACACTGGAATCACAGCTGAATGAAAGCAAAGAAAAAGAGTGAGGAGAGAGAAATGTCTAAGCCTGACTGGGGAAAGCCACATGCTTTAGCTTAGTGAGCATAAGACAGTGACTGACCAGTAAAACAAGTTTGAAAAGTTAAAGGATAACAAAAAGGGGCATATGCTAAAGGGAAAATTCAGGAACTGTTGAAAGGAGGATCATTCTTGAGCTTCCTATTCACCTTCTTGTACTTTCTCCTGATCATTAGATTGATACTGTTTTTCAGCATAATCCCTTTAGAGACGCTTCTACTGCTGCCGTCCTGAACAATCCTCCTTTTATTTCTGGAGATGAGTGGGAAGAATAAAATCTGTTTTTGAGAATGCTTGAACCATATTGTGTTTTCTATCATTGAATCCCGTTCTGCATGAAGACAACTCATAAATGTGTCCATAAATTTAAAAAAAGACCTCTTTAGGCTGAAGCATGGTAGACTGTGTCTCTGGTGTCTTTTTAAAAAAAAATGTATTCTCAAACTTTTTTAAAGGGAAAAAAGAGAAATAATAATTGCTTCTGATATCTTAGAATTTTTACTAGATTTCTATGTTATTTTTATTTTATTTTTTTTATTTTTAATTTGATTTATATGCCGCCCTTCTCCGGAGACTCAGGGCGGCTTACAATGCGTTAAGCAATAGCCTTCATACTTTTGTATATTTATACAAAGTCAGCTTATTGCCCCCACAAACTGGGTCCTCATATATGAAATATTGCAAAAAAAGACAGTTGGCTTGAATGCTTAAAAACATTTTGGGGGCAGTTTGCTTTTAAAGCCAGGAATGAGAAATCTGTATGTGATCCCCACTTTAAGTGTTATAGTTCATCCCATTGCTGCAGAGTTTAAAGCCATTCTTGATTTTAAGACAAAAGCAAGTGCTGTTCCCTAACGTCACCAATATGATTGTCAGACTTTAAAAAATTACACCTGCAGCATAGAAAGTGGTTTCTGTGGCACTTCTGGAGTACTTGAACATTATCTGAAATTTCTTTCAGGTTTTTTATTAATTATTTTTATTAATAATTTTGATTTCGCCACTGTTTTTTGTTTGAAACATATTATAAACAAACAGTTTATAGGCCTGAAAACTAAACAAAGAATAGAAATTAAAAGATAGACTTTGTAGATGCAAAGTCGATCATTCCTGTGACTTGGTTATGTTATCTAGGAGGTGATGGATATTTTCGGATGACAGTGAAGAGGAGGAACAGGAAATAAATAAGAGTGAAGACATACCAAGGAATAGTGATATTTTAGTCATTAAATTGATAATGTCACAATTGATACTGTAATCTTATAAATGCTTTTACTTAAAAATATCACCTTACAGGTATTCAATTCTAATTGGAACAGAAAACTCTTGTTAAGCATTGCAGTCATGTCGGATATATATATTAATGGTTGTTTTAATATTTACAAAATATATACATGCATGAACAGGGTGTCCTGTTGCATTTACCCTAACTGTATGACACAGAAGTTGAGAGGAGAGAGGAGAGAGAACTTCACTTGTTGTCTTGCTGATAGATGAGAGAGAGAGGTGAAGATATCCAAGGGATCTCTGGGTAAGAGTCCAATAAGGGAGTTCATTGGCTGATATAGTCACATGTGATGTCTATAAAGACTTAACCCCTTCTAGTCTCTGGTGCATCACATCCGGGCAATATCTGACAAGTCATACGTTGAATAACTATGTGACTGCACTGCTTAGCAAAGGCAATTGTCTTTGTTTAGCTAGTCATTAAGTGACTCATGTGACGGTGGCTTTTGAGTTCTTGCGAACTTCTCCATTGATTTTGCTTGTGGGAAGTTGGCAGGGAAGGTGACAATCATAGTCATATGTCTGTGCAACACTATGACAAATGGAACTGAGGACCGGTGGCTGAAATGAAACCTCATGACTCTTGAGGTGCTATGACAACCAAAACTTCAAGGACTGGATGCGAGTGCCACTTGTTCAGCACTGCCGTTAAGTCCAATCAGATGTTAAATGAGGACCGCCTGTAATTTTAATGGACTGAACATACTGAAATGATAGTCGCTTTAATATTACAAGGAGTTAGAGAGGATGCTCAGTAAAAAATAAGGCATATGCCTAAGTATGCAAAAGTATATGACATCATGAGGAATAGATGTATTTAAATAACAATTACCTGCTGATATATTATAGACTATTTTGATTTCACCTGTTGAAATCTGACTTTTTATAATCTTACACCATAACCTTTTGCAATTTATTTGTAAATTCTATGGAATTCTGTTCATTAATAGTTTCTCCAGACATTTTAGAAAATGTTTAAGCTGAAAGCAATCTTTCATTTCCCCTAGCTGAAAGTACAGCAACTGGAAGAAGAACTGCAGTCCCTCATATATGTGCAATCAGAAAATAATCAGCTCCGCACATTTTGTATAGCCCTGAAGGCTGAATATGATCAGGTACTCCATAAATGTAATAGACATAAAGCGTCTATAGCAGGGGTTCAAACTTAATTTCATTGAGGGCTGCATCAGGGTAGCGTTTGACCTCAGGGGACCCGGGGTGGTGGTGGCCAAGGTGGGCCTGGCCAGCTTAACGTCACTTGTGTTGGGGACACCTGTGGCGGCCAAGTGCTAAGACAGGACTTCCCATAGACCCTCCCTCCCTCTCATTATAATTTCCTTCCTTCCTTCCTTCCTTCCTTCCTTCCTTCCTTCCTTCCTTCCTTCTCCTCCCCTTATTTTTCTTCCCACCTTTCATTCATTTTCTTGTCTTTCCTCTTTCCCTTTCCTGTCCCTTCTTGCATGCTCAAATGCAAAAGGGGAAACATTTCTTCTTTTATTATTTTTTTTAATTTGTTTTGCTACTCTTCTGCCAGCGAAAACAGAGTCCTGGGCCCTGTTTTCAGCCGCAATGGCCTCTTGCAGTCCTCTGCTCTGTTTTTGCTGGCAATGGACTGCAGGAGGCTGTCGCGGCCGAAAACAGGACCCGGGGGCGCACAAGGCCCTCCTGAGCTCCATTTTTGCTGTCAGATGCACCACAGGCCAGTCCTTTGCTGTGGTCCCACAGAACAGATCTAAGCACCCCATGGGACAGATCCAGCCCGCGGGCCTTGAGTCTATAATGTTTAGCTACCTATAGCAATATATATGTTAGATTTTGGTTTTATGTCTTTGTTCCTTTCCTATACATTATTTGTTTATTATTGCAGTTAAATCCCACATTTTCTATGACGGCATGCATGGAGATTTCTAATTGTACCCTTCTATAACAATTTTATAAAACAGATTGGGTTGAAGAGAGTAAGTGACTAGCTTGAAGTCATCCAGGGAGCTCCATATCCAATAGATTTAAATCTGGATCTCTGCAGTCCTCCTTCAGGGTTTAATGTTGTACTTTGCTGCCTCACCAGGTCTAAAGCCACCTAGGTTTCTTCAAACCCTACACCAATTTACCAGCAGTGCTTTTAGAGAGGCTCTTGGGTTTAACAAGTTATCATCCCTCTGCTAGTTTAAACAAATTAAATCTTCAGTCAGCCATTTGTAAACTAATAAATATCTTTTCTTTCTATAAACATGAAACACTTTTGGAGCCAAGAAAGTGGAAGTAGCTTTTTGGTTGCCACAAGGATCAGCTTCTTGGAAACAATTTCTGATTTTTGAGATTTTAAATGCTACAAGATTGTAAATGCTACAACTATTATAATGTAGATACATTATACATAATTAAATAATCATTTATATTAATATATATATTTCCTCTTGGTAAAATTTACAATACTAAATTAATACATATATTGATAGTTTTGATTTACCTTAGATGATTTTTGAATGGAAATAATAAGTCATAATTTTAGAGCATTAAAACACATTTTGGAGAAATAGATGGAGGAATCATATAGAAGTAGGAAGACCCAAATTCTATTTTTCTCTTATGCAGGGAAGATTTTCTGAGTTTATTTTAAAACAAAATAATTAACAGACACAACTGGATATCACGACTCAAAATAGGGTATGTCAATAATATCAGAGCATTTTAACCTCCCAGGACATACCATTGCAAATCTCAATGTTGCTATTTAGAAAAGAAAAAAAAAGTGAGTTAAATTTAATCCAATTTGTCAATCTGCCCAATTTTTTCATTTAATTTGTGCATTACAGAAAGTGGATTGTGCAATATTACACTGTTTAAATCACATTCTGACCAAAGAGGAGGAGACTCATGACATCACAAATGGAACCTAGTGATGTCTCAGCATTTCTGTGATATGGGAGAGAACATACAGATTTACCTTTGAATAAGAAGGGCTGTTGAGCATAGAACTTTTCAACAGCCATTGATGGGGAAAGGGAACAAAATCAGATTTAAAATGGCTCCCTTCAGACCTCAGTAATGTAACAGCTTTTTAAAACAATATGTAGTTGGGGATAAGAATCTGTATTTGAAAATGGACACCACTCTTTTGAAACTTGATCAGCCTTCTCCAGGATTTTTATTTCTCCTTAAGCCACAAAGTTTATAGCGAAAATGCCTCTTAAAAAAAGAAAGTCTTCAGAAAATTGCTGGCAGCAGAAGTCCAGTAACCATTTTAGGTCATGCCTGGCCTGTGACATGAAGGACAACCTGGAACCTAGGGAACAAACTTCTGCCCTGTATTCTCCAACACGTAGAGTTCGTTTCATGACTGATCTGCCTGGAAGGGAATCTGTCTCTGACTGTGGTGATAATCGCAGAGCCTCTCGGTGTGATTTCTTCAAAGCTGCCATGGCTGTGGATGAAAAGCTGGAGCGTAGAAGAAAAATCAGGACCCGCAAACAATTAGAAACTGACAGGGATGTAGTTAGTGAGGGAACAGATCTCCAGAGGGTGAGTTTAAAACCACAACAAACAGAAAGAGGATATCAGCAACCAATCATATAGAAGTAGGGAGATTCAGGTTCTATTTTTGCCTTAGGCTGGGAAGCCATCTGGATATCATTGGGTCAGTCATTCTCTCTCATCCCTAGAAGGACTAGCTTATACTAGACCTGTGTGTGCGTGTGTGTGTGCATGACCACATCCATTCATATGTTCTTATTCACACCTGATATTGAACAACAGCTTGGTTCATTTCAGTCTCTGTGTCTTCCCCACACATGATTCAGAAATTTGATTTGAAAATTTTCTCTTAAGGGACTAATGTAATTTTAAAAAATCATAATATAGATAAAGATAGAAGATGATATATTCTGCCTGGAATTTGAGAAGTGAAAGTGTTAAGGAAACATATCTTATGTCATTCACCTGTGGAACTAGAGGATAGGTTAATCCGTTAAAAGTTCATGTTTACAGAAGTGTTACAACAAACTCATCCTTAAGCTAGGGAGTGTGTAGCTATTAAAGAAATCTGGTTTTGTTTAAATTGAAATTTGGTTCCATTGCTAGTTTTTAATAATTACTTTAAGCTGTACTTTGCACTTTGTATGTTACCTTATTATTTGGCATTGTGATTGTTTTATCCTACAGTTAGTTCTATAAGAGAGAATAATACCATTCCCTGGGCAGTGGGTAGAAACAGTAGGACAGTTTATTATTATACCATGTACTAGTAGTTGATAATATGTCATCCGCTTTTAATTGCAATATACAGTATTTTGTGTCAGCAATTAGTCTACATCTCCTTTGTGCTTTGGCATCTTTTATGATCAAAAAATGTGTTGAGTACTCTCTTTTGTGCTGGGTTTCCTTTTCTGGTAAAATTAGGTGGGGGAATTCATTTCCTAATATTAACTATAAGATTAAATTGTCTTGAAAAATGATTGTACTTAGGTTGCTAATTCTTGTTGTTTTTCAAGTGATGCTTGAACATATTCTGTGGCTCATGGATATATGTGGAATGGTAACTAGTTCTGAATATTCCAGTTTCTTTACTGTTGAGTTACTGATTTATTTGCACAAAATTGAGGGTAACATTTTCCCCCTAGAGACTAGTTCCTGGCATTTAGAAAAATAATATTTCTCTCTCTCTTTTTCATAAAAGACACAGTCTCTCCTTGTCTGTAGAGAGGAAGCTCTTTCTTTGTCAGTCAAATCTCATGATGAAGCATTAAGGGAGAACCAGAAGCTCAGAGGGCAAATAGATGCCATCGAAGAAAGAGAGAAGCGCAAGGTAACACAAATTGGGGAAAGACACTTATCAGCTTTGTCTATACTTCCCAACTAAGCAATTTCACTGAAACACCTTAATGTTTCTATTCATCATCTCCATAAAGACTTTGGTTAATGTCAGATATTCTTTCAGCTGTTTCAAATGTTCTGGTCACTATATACAGTATTAGGTCCTGGGAGAAGTGAGGGACAACCCTTTGCTGCACCACAAAGGTAGGCAGTGTGACAGAGAAGTGTTGACTGTTATTTGACAGTTGGGAGAAAAAACAGTCAGCAAGATACTTAACCAACATACTTTAGAAAGAATAAAGAGAGTTAATTTTTAAGCTACAGATCTACCTTAAATTACCGGAATAGTTAGCAGTAGTTGTTTTCCATACACCACTGGTCTCTCTGGAACAAACAAGAAAAAAACCTAAGTGCAAATTATTTATTTATTTATATTTATTTATTCAATTTCTATAGAATATATAATTATATTTTTGCCACCATGATTTTTTTCTGCTTCTGTTAAAAATCACTGCATCTAATAGTCAAATAGTGTGCTGTTTACAATTTGTGCACTATACAAATACCCATGCACACTTTCCAGTCACAGTGCAACAGCCCAAATGCCCCTATAATAATCCTGCCTGGTTCCCCAGGCTCAACCAGTAGCCAAATGCATCCCCCAAGCCACATCAGGAAAAAAAAACAACATATATGAAAACTTCAACCTCAGAAAAAATTCAGTGAAGAAATGAGCCCAGAGCCGCCCAGAATCAGGGGAGAGAAATGTCATAAAAAAAGCAATATACTCCGTATTTCTCGGAGTATAAGACTTTCTCCCCCCCTCCACCTAACCCCCCACACGCACACAAAAGAGGGTGGAAATGTTGGTGCATCTTATACACCGAATACAGCCATTTTTGCCCTCCCGAAGCCTTGCCCTGCTCATCCCATTTTTGCAAAAAACGGGCTCATTTTCCGCAAAAACACCATTTTTGCACACAAGTTTTCACAAAAAATGGAACGCGCAGAGGATTTGGGAGGCCTGCAGAGTGCTCCTGGGGGCTGGGGAGTACAAAACCTTTTTTTTCTTATTTACCTCTTTGAAATCTTGGTGCATCTTATACACCAGTGCTTCTTATAGTCTGAAAAATACGGTAAATATGCAATAGACAACGAACAAAATTTACTGACAATCTCAAAGCAAAATATATTCTAGGTATTTAAAAAAATTAACAGCAGGCTAAAAGGCATGGTTAGAAGCTAAATCTTAATCGCCTAGCCTAAGATTTTCGGTCCATTGTGATGTCAGAGCCAAATGGATAACTAATCACAACAGGAATACTTTGAAGGTACTATATTGGCATATTATATTGAGAGTGCACTCAAACACCACACCTAAACTCTGACAACAGCCCTTCACTGTATTAGTGGCCCTTTCATGGCCTCATTGCTATCTACCTATATGAAATTCCACATAATGAATCTTTAAAAAATAGCTGGAAGTTCCTCTGGGATTTGCCTAGGATGGACTCTCCTCTTCTGGGTTAGCCATCTCTCAGTCACTTAGTCCAGCCTTAGCCAAAAGAGATGACTAAATTAATTAAAAAACAACTACCACAAATCTCAACACAAAGTTCCAGTTGCAACTGTTCAAAATGACTCAAATTTTATTCCAAAATCAGTGTTTGTTTTTTGTCAAGTCAGTTGAAATGTTGGAATAAGCTGCAGCACCATCACAGACGATTACCTATAGAGAAGAATATTTGTAGCTCAAGGTTAAAATGAAATTCCTATGCCTCTGATTGAGAACCCTTGCACCAGGACATATGGATGAATAGATTTGTGAGCAAAATGACTGTCTACTCCTTCATTTGTCACACCATAGCATCTACATTTGATTGATTCTCGGGCCATATTCTTGCTATGGCTATGATCCTGAATATGATCTCCCCATTCCATGGTGATGTAATAGTGAAAAATGATAGAATCTCATTTGTGAGACTTGGGCTCAGGTTTACTGGTGTCCTTTCATCTTACCCTAAATGTCAATATATTTTTTTTTTCTGTGTCTAGATGAGAGTTATCTGTTATATTGCCTCTTATTTTTGTCTGTTAATTTCACTTATAAAATAATAAATAAATAAATCTGCCATCAGTAAGTGAAATCCCCATGTTCTGAGGAGAAACTAACTTTGAATCTGACTGGTACAGCTTTCTCTGATGTCATTTAGTTCTCTGAAAAACCACAGAGAACTGTTGAAACGTGGAATTGGTAATTTAGGGGTAGAACATATGCATTGTGGCTAGATTTAATCTGTGGCATGCCTTTGTTCACTCTCCAACTAGAACTAGAAAATACTATTAACAATTGCTAATATTTAAATAGATGAACCATTGGCTTGATTTAATATTGGGCAATTCCCTTTGTTCCTAAAGTGAATTTGTTCCACAATCTTAGATAAATCAGAATCCCCCCACATCAATAACTTAGAGATAATGGTAGCAATCTATTTTACAAAGCTGCATCACTTCTCCAGCGCATTTCAGGCACTCTTAAAATTGCAGGACAGGCATTTCATACATGGTAATGATTTATTCTGCACTGAAGGCACAACAACTTTTTCAGAGCTCAAGAAAAAATGGAGCTTGCTGAACCCAGAAAGTTGCTTTTCACAAAAAGTGAAAAAGTTTATCTCCTAGCCTTGTCTGTTCTGTGTGGCAGCTACAGTTTTCCAAGTTTTCAAAGGACAAGATGTTTACAAGCGCATTGTCTGATATTCTTCATCTAGGACCATTTGCTTGTAAAAACGAGTACACTGCCCCTAGTCTATGCCTGGGACATGCAAAATAGTTGTTAGACCAATTGCTCATTGCCTGCCATGTTGTTGTTCTACAGCTGGCAAATCTGCAACGCAAGCTGGAAGAATCGAAGGAAGATAACATCAAAATGACCACAATTCTACAAAATGTGTTGGCTTCTCATAACAAGATGCAGGTAGCTCTGGAAAAGGTGCAGATTGAATTGGATCACAAAGATTCTGATATTGCTGGCTTGAAGAAAGATAGGTAAATGAGCTTGCCATCCTTCCACTTTATATATTATTCAGTATGGCCAACTGAATGGTTTTTATATGTGTGGTAGAATACCATTAGTGTCCACTTTGAAAAAAAGTCAAATATACAATATCAGGATTTGTTAGGTAATGTTTCAAGATATTCTATTTTGGCAAATATGAGCTTGCTTAAAAAAATCTTCTGAAGTACTAGGTAATATTTGAGGTTTTTTTTGGGGGGGGGGAAACACAAGCACGTTCTCTCAGTACACCCATTTTTTAGGCTACTTCTCTTCTCATATGTAGGACCCAGAACGAGCAAAGAATTCAGACACTGGAAGAAGAGCTAGAAGAATATCAGAAGAAGCTAGCTTTGGACTCCCAGCGGAGTGCGAAGGTAAAAAACAAAGCAACTCCCAATGACTAAAATAGACAGTCTGTTCAGTCTGGGATCTGGGACGTTGTTGGTAACAGAAATGACAGTCTCTGTTGATGAAGTATTGATATAATCTGGTTGAAATGGAAGGCTCTTTTAGCTGTGCTTACTCTTTGTGTTGCCATTTACAGTGCGAGGTAGATAGCAGGGTAAGTGGTTGACACTAATTGTAATAAAGATGTTTCCAGGCCCTCTTTTGTTTTTGTTTTTGTGTTTTGTCTTTTTTTGGGGGGGGGAGGGGAGATTGCAGAATTATATATATCCTTTATTATTTTTACAAATGACTCAAGGTAGCAAACATATCCAGCACACCTTCCTCCTCCTATTTTCCCCACAACAAGAACCCTGTGAGGTGAATTGGGCTGAGAGCAAGTGACTGGTCCAAAGTCACCCAGCTGGCTTTCATGGCTAAGGTGGGACTTGAATTCATAGTCTCCTGCTTTCTAGCCTGGCATTTTGCAAACTGACTGTTGGGAGGGCAATGCCCATTCACAAAATGGTTGCCAGAGCAAATGTAGTTATGGCTACATGAAGCATTTTAAATATATGAAATATAGTTGGTGCAGAAAGCCTAGCAAATGCCAAGTGAAGCATCTTTGGGCACATTGGTTTTCTAGTAATTGGCTGCATTTCAAATAATTTTTGTCCCCATGTGCTTTCTTCCGTACTATGAAAGTTGAACTCACTTCGTAAATCCCTGGAAACCTCTAAGATGGACAAGAAGAAGCTTATCCAAAATTTAGAGCAAACTCTGCAGACCAATAGTGCCTTGGAAAGCAAACTCTCTCTTGTTCAAGATGAGCTGGAAAGCAAAGAAGCAGAATGCCAGCAATTAATGCAATGCAGGTTAGATTTTGTTTACTTATATATGCATTTCCCGCTGCCTTACAAAACCTCTAGGTCAGGGGTGTCAAATGGAATTTCTTCAAGGGCCAGATCAGCATTGTAGTTCTCCGTGGGCTGGCTGGGGGTGGGGGGTGGGGGGTGACGGGATAGACGCCTTCTGCAGCACCTCGTTTTCAGCCTGGACGGCCACCTGCAACACTTTGCCAGCCAAAGAGGGCACAGGGGAGCCACGTGATCCCCCGCCCCCTGTTTTGACTGGCAAAGTGGTGCAGGAGGCCATCCAGGCCAAAAATGGGGCACGGAGGGGCCTCACATGGATACCTGTGCCCTTTTTGGGCAAAAATGGGGCATGGGGGGCCATCAGAGGCACCATGGGCTGGTCCTTTGCTATTTCCAGGCCGGCCATGCAGGCCAGATTTAAGCACTGCGTGGGCCAGATCCAGCCCGCGGGCCTTGAGTTTAACACCCCTGCTCTAGATAATATACATCATAAAGATAATACAACAAAACTGAATTTTACAATCCAATTATAAATATAAATCTATTGGAACTACTAATTAATCCCCAGAGGTCCTCCCCCCAAAAACCGCCCTATTATCCCAAGAGGTCAGAAGGCTGCCTTTGCCTTGGAGGGATTGGCAAAAAACAAAATGAAAAGAAGAGAAAATCTCATGTACATTTTGGAATAAGCTCTTTTGCCTATTTAAGGATTGTATTTTCAAAACCGAAGAGATTTTACTGATGTCCTGTAAGAATTCCTTTTCCCTCTTCCAAGGGACCAGCTCATTGAAGAAACCAAGCGGGAGACAAAGTTTTATGCAGATCGTCTGGAGACCCTGAAGAAACAGTTTCAGACTGAACGAGAAGTAGCGAAGAAATCAGCCCAAAAAGAATCAGCTGAGGTGAGGAAAGGAAAGGGCTGTGAAGTGAGTTCTTGATAGATTCTACTCCAATAAGAAATAAAATAAATGTCCTATGTCTTCATTGCATGCTAGTTGCAATAGATAGTCCTTGAGTTATGGCAATAATTGAGACCAGGATTACCATCACTGAGTAATACAGGCATAAAGTACAATGCCATATGACCTCATCACTTAGCGCTGACAACCCAGGCAGTCCCAGTTATCACTGTTGGACAGGTCATTAAGTGGAAAGCAGAGGGAGTCCCAGGTAGGGAACATGGGGGTGCCACGGGTGGGGAGGCCTGGCACAGTCTACGGGTGAGCCAGGGGATATTTGGTGCAGCACAAGCTAGAAAGGCTGGAGAATGAGGACGTGGCATACATCTGATTGTAGGGAGGCCATGGAAAGAGGACATGAAGGTGAGTGCCAGAGTGCAATCGCAAGGAGACCATGGAAGCAGGGTGCAAGCATGTGTACAATCACAGGGACACCATGGAAATTGCATGCATGTAATCACAGGGCAGCCATGAAAAGAGTGCACAGGATGTGTGCAATCACAGGGAATTAATGGAAGGAGAGCATATAATATGTATGTGCAATCACAAGGAAATTGTAGAAAGAGGCTACAGGATAGGTGCAATTGCAGAAGGCAAGGAGACTGTAGTGCAGGCAAGTGAAGAAAGGCCATGGTGGACGGGGGGAGAGAGAGATAGCTTAGTGACTCGTGACCTTCCCTGCCAGCTTCCTCAGTGACAGTCTGAAGCAGCCAGTAGGAAGGTTGTAAATGGCAATCGTGATTGTCAGATGCTTGGCCACCTGGGTTCTGAACTTGGCAACCTGAACTTTGGGGATGGCCATAAGTTCCTTCAGGACTGTTGTAATTTTGAACGGTTGCAGAACAAATGGTCTTAATTCAAGTGGTACCTGTAACATGCTTCCTTTGGGATTCATATCATTGGTACTAATAAGATGCAGCTAAGCCTAGTTTATGTCACACACTCTTTAATAAAGAGAGACCATTGACTGCTTCAGAATCTTCTGCATGCCAGTTATGAGTGATGGATCCAATACCTCTAACAGAAAGAGTCTAAGATTTGAGCAGAGATTCCTAATACTCTAGAAAAACTTTATATCACTAAACAGAAGCCAGATAAAAATTATTCTCCAAGTAGAAAACCAAAATCTATGAGCTTTTAGAGTGAAGGGACAAAATAAGAATTCAGACATGGCCTTTATCTTCTGCATTTTTTCAGATGAATATGAATTGCCTCTGTCTCTACCCGGTAGGTTAAAAAAGCTCTTGAAGAGGCCTGCTCTAAGTCCGCAGAAATACTACGCTGCAACAAAGAACTGCGGGCAAAAGTGATAGACCTGGAAGCCGCATTGACAAATCAGAAGGAGAAGGTAAAAAAGCAGAAAATACTAATCACCCAGTACTTCAACTCCAAGACCAACAATACACAGAATGCAGAAAAAATCAAGGTAAGCTGATGGATTTGGTTTCCTTTGCCTTCTTCAAAAATAGTTTTTTGTATGACCTGCATCTACTTTTGCTGCAGCTGTTATCAGTGGGACATCATATGTAAAATTAGAATGGAAGTTTTAGAGCAGGGGTGTCAAACTGACAGCCCACGGGCCGAATGCGTCACGCCCACCCCAGCTCCGTGAAGAAAAAAAAGTCACAAAACATCACGTGATAGCAACGTGACACTGCAAGTTCAACACCAGTGTTTTAGATAAAACAGTAGAATGTGGTCTGGATGCAAAATCCCTACCTGTGAAATGGCTTGCTCTTTAGTGGTGCTGAGATAAAACTAAGTTTTTTGAAGGTAAAAAGTGTGCATTTTCTCTCCAAAGAGGATTTAGATTAATAAAGCCAATCATAGTTTTCTGCACAGTGTGGGAAACCTGGCAGTACAGTGACAGCCAGAAAGGATAAATGAGAAGGTATGGCCTGTTCATCATGAGCAAAACTTAAGATTTCATTAGAGTTAGGATGGGATGGGATGGGGCAAGAAATTCATACACCGCTTAGTTTTAATAGCTAAAATTTAATTGCAGCTTTCCATTATTGTTGGTACTGCAACTGATTGCTGGCAGCTGATTCAGGCAAAGTGAAGAGCAAAGCCTGGATTTGATGTTTCTACTTTCTCTGGGCAAGCCTGGTCAGGATCACAATAATATTTGCAGCCTCCAATTTCCTGAAAAGGAAAAAGGAGGAGCCTTCCTAATAGTCTGAGCCTAGTTTACGAACTGGTTTAAAGTCGCATAACTTAGAAAACCTGTATTTTTGAGATTCCTATCATCGATTTCTTTTCAGAATTTCTGCTTGTTTGAAATACTTTAGGTGAAGTGGTAAATAAGAGCAAGTGGCAATGAGGAAATGTGCTTGGGGCCTCCAGCGGTATCACTAAAATTCTAGGCCTTTCGTATCTTGCATCTCACATCCGAAGGGCTAGTGAAAAAGGTTCCCAGCTATGCAGCTATTAAGGCCCCTTATTCTACAGAAAAGGTCTTGACATTCCTAGATATGGTAGGGCCAGTGAAAAGTAATGTGATTTTCTTCCTCCAGATCTCTGTGCCACTTCTTAAATTTATTTATTTCTGATGACATTCTAGAAGACAGCCCTGGAGCAGTCTTTTATTTTTTGAATTTTTACTACTGGGTTCTTCACTCTGGAGCGGTGCTTTGGAGCATTGTAAAATTGAAATACCTGCCTACTTGCTTCATGCAGCAGCCTGAAAACAGAATGAATACTTTAGAGTTTTGGTGTCTAGCAGGAGAGAGCAGATACTATCATTTCGTATAGGTGTACTCTTGACACGGTAGATACCTGGATGCTTTCCTCTCATTGTTGTGAAATACTTTCAGGAGATTGAATTGGAATTGAGGCAAATGGAAGAGCTGAAGGACTTATACCAGAAGAAAAACTATGAGCAGGTAGCATCAATTTTTTGTACCAAGTTAAGTATTGGTTAAACTAAAATGCTTGATTTGATCACGGAATCTCATTCTTCTTTTTTCTAGTCCCATAGTATCAAACAATTTGCTACCGAACTAACAAGCCTACAAAGTGAGATGCAGCAACTGGCCAAAAATCAGAAAGTGATGGAAAATCAGTTGGAAGAAGAAAGGAAGAAGCGGAAACAGCTTGAAGAAGAGTGCCGAGTAAGCCTCTTTGAGCTCATAGTTTATTTCAATTGAGTATCTTAATATTTTGCCTTTAGTGTCAGCTAAAGCAAAGTCCTCTTTTTCTGTCCTTTTGCTTGATAGAAAGCAATGTCTCTTAGCACTGATCTTAAATCATATTGAAATTACTGTAGAAAAATAAATAATTATTTTATTTTGTTTGGGGGGTGGGTTGGGTTTTTTTTTCCTCCTTTAGACTTTGGAAGACACCATTAAGGAGCTCAAGAAATGCAAGGCGGCTACTGAAGAGAAACTAAAAGAAGCCAGCATTGAGTCTCAACAGGTAGATGCAGAGACAAAGGGGTGGGGGGGGGAATCCTGGGGCAGAGTTGCCATTTTGCTTGAAATTATTATGCTTGGAAAGGAATTAGTTTTACAGATCAGAATAAAATTGGCTTGGCATTTCTGAACATCTCATTACTGAAGTAAGAGCAAATATGATTTGATTTAAAGTTTAGGAACTTATCAGTATTCCAATACTTATCATATATTATCAATTACTGAAGTGAAGGCCTAGGAAAATGCCACTCCTTTTTTTAATAAATACGCAGTATTTCATTTCTGATATCCTTTCTCTGCCTTAGATCTCTGCTAACCTAGAAGAAGCTCATCACTGGTTCAAGTCCAAGTTTGATTGTCTGCAGCGGGAGCTAGTCAAAAATCGAAAACCAAAACCGGATGAAGAAAGTGAAGAGGAGGTCAGTATTGGAACAATGTCCACAAATGAAATACTTGCTGTTTATTTCATGTCATAGTATGTGACATGAAATAATTTGAGAGCAGCTGACTTCATACATCAAGCTAAGCCATGGTATAGCTTGTTTGGTCTTAACTTCATGTTCTGTGAATTCAGCCATTTTAATGTGAAACCGGTTCATGTGCCAGTGTGTTGTGGGAATTCATTAAGTACCATATATTCAGTCAATAAAGAGGGAACAAACATTGGCACAGTATGCAATCCATCGAGGACTGTTCCCAGAGGTGAACAGTAGACACCAATATCAGTAGCTGTTAAAATTCAGTGCTGATCATTGCAAAGAAGACTGTAGAAAATCTACTTCTACTAAAGAGATACACAGAGTTTAACTAAAATAAAGGTTAGGAAACACTGAAGGATTCACCAAAGATATGATTTCCAGCTGATTGTAAGAGCTACCTGAAGGAACAAATTCAACAAATGCAGATTTCATAACCTGAGAGTGGAAACTGCACACTGTTGACTTTGGACTTCTCAAGTCTCTTCAAAAGCTAGATGTTTTATGCATAGAAAAAAATACAACTTATCTCTGATTTGGAACGTTTACTATATTGTATCATTCATATGTGAAATAAGTACCTATCAATTGCATTTAACATGAGTGAAGTTCATTTCTTAGATCACCCTTCCCTTATCTGAGACTACTTCAAAAATCTAGAATTAAGGTTTTTAAGGCTTGAGGAAAATGAGACATGACTTACTGGGCTACAAGAAAAAGTTAGCAAAATTGTAAATTGTGCTTTTATATCAGCCATGGTTCATTTGCTCATATTTGTTGGTCCTAATCAATTGCTTTCCCAGCTTAAAAAAAATCTGATTTAAGGTATAATTTAAGTTTCACCTACAGCTATTTTAAATAAAAAAATATTCTGAAAATTAAGATTGATAACTCTGTTTCTTAGTTTCTCCCAAGAATGTTCACTGCTAACTAGATTTTTGGTTCTTCAATAAACGTTAGTTTTAGCAGATACATATTTCATATTGGTCAGATTAGAATCAAAGTATGAGGTCCTCAGTAGATTTGACATTTTCTGATAATTCTCAGCTTTGACCAAATATTCTATCAACAGAATAAGCCAGTGAAGATCCCTAGCCAGGCCTGCCTGAAGCGGTGGGAGACCAAAAATCACCTGAAGCTCATCTCCAGAAAATATTTAACAGAACAAAATAATTGATGACTTCTTACGAGGAGGTTCCAGGATGTAAAAGATGAACCTGCACTAGTGAACATCATGTCTCAGCTCTAGGGCCCCAAGAATTGTGATGTACCTGGAAGGAGCCAAATGGTAGATCATTTCAGCGTGTTAACAACTGATGTTAACAGAGGAGAGCTTGTGTGAACTAGGAATGCTCTACACTAATGAAGCAAAGTCCTCTAAACTTTAGGCACTAGGTTTCAACTACCAAGTCTTTAAAATGCCTCTGGAACTTTTCAGACCGGAAAACTTCAACTTTTATTAAAAATAAATTATGTGCCTCAATCTTAAACTCTTCTTGAGCGAATACCTTCCATTTTTAAAGTTACACATACGATTCAAATCTACATAGGGGATAAGTGTACAGAATCAACCTTGTTATATACACATTATAAATTTTGATATGATTTGTATATCTTGTATATTAACAGTTATGCTTTATTTGTAATTCAAGAAAGGAAAACTATTTGGATTTCTTTCTTTTTAAGTGGCAGGTCTGAAGCCTTGACCAGGCTAAATTTTATAGTAACTTAGGCTGGCATCCAAATACATTTTTCACAAAGGGTGGTCTTCTTGAGTCCTCTCAATACAAGGAATAGTTTGAGCAAATGCATCACCTCCCGAGATAAACTGCCATGAGAGGAAAGGTGTGACAGAAATACTTTCATAACTACTAAAATTATAGTAACAAAATTCATAATTCAATCATCTGTTTTTCACACAAAAATATTTTACTATCTGCTCTTACCTGCTTGTCCAAATCCTCATCCATTATTATTTGGGAATTGAACTATTCAGTATGAGGTGAGAAAACAATATGAAATCCAGAAAGTTAGTAGCCCTTTATAACATTGGTGATTTTCATATTTATGTACATGAAGTACAAAATCAGCATTTCATTTAAAAAAAAACATTAAACAAGTATGTCATTTGACAATTTACTGAACTATAAAATATTTGCTGAGACTTTCAAATAAAAGTCTTACTAGGAATTGGTTCGCAAATATCAAAACAACTGACCTTTCCAAATATTTTCACCCTAAATCAACCTTTCTTTACCTCAGTGTCCTTCAGACTTCAACTCCCAGAATTTTCAGCAATGATCTGGTAACTGGTATTCAGAAATAGAAATGACAAGGGAATCCGGATTGAGGAAGATTATCATAAATCATGGATAACAATTATATATTTTTGAATTTTCTCTGTTGCAGATAACCACTGTATAGTATATAAGCATGCTATATATTTTGTAGGGGTGTGGGATTTGTTTTTAAGAATAAAATATCCACTTTTTTTTATAACAGTTGCAGTTTGTATTTTGTTGTTTTAAAAAAAGAGCAGTTGTTCCTCTTCTTAAACTATAAAATGTACTACAAGTCAATAGAGAATTTAGTTTTCTTAGGAAATACTATGACATATAGTTACTTTAGACTGCCACATCTTTATAATAAATTCATTTTCAATGGGTTGTTAAATGTAAAGAAACATAACTTAGTCTAAAGAACCTGATTTTGGCCTTTGTTTTATTATTATCATATCCTGAAATTAACAAACAGTAAAACAGTTTCTCTTCGGTATCCTTTTTAAATAAGAAAAACACGCATAACAATTTGAGTGTTCATTTCTTCCAAATGAAGAAGCAGAAGTTGCTAAGAATTACGATTCTTGTAAACAATCATGTACTCTAATAGAACAAGAGGCATGACAATCCCAACCTTGGACTAAACGTTGGGTATTGCAAAGGTCAGTAAGAGCCAATACTTTTCTGGAATAAGTTTTGTGTATCAAAAAGCTCAATGTTCTTGATTCCTGTAAATTGGCTGTTGGTTAGAGAGTTAGGATTAAGTTTCCCAGAGGAAAACAGCTCAACCTTCAACTCTATCAAGAAAGTTCTTGGATTTCTTCTACTGAGGAAGTTTTAAGTCTTCTTGTATTTCTCATTCAGTTTTAAGGAGAATCAAAGTGTTGAATTATACAATTCAAAGGCTGAAGTCCATTTGTGATGTCTCTGTATTGACCATTCTTCCATCAGTCTCTTCAAGTCTCCCATAAAAGCAAAAAGCAGACGTCGTTTATAGAGCTGCTTTTCCTTTAGAATCAAGGAAAGTAATTCATCTCACTGACCAGGTGTATAACTTTGTCCTCATACAGTTCCATATGTATACAACAGTTTGCGAGCCATTCGAATATTTCCACTGCTCTGATAAATGAGTGACAAATTGAAAGCGATATCTCTTCGTAAGTCTGTCTGGTCAGCTTCTATTCCCTAGTTTAAAGGAGAAAAATCTATTTTAACAAGTCACAAACTATCTTTTTCCCAGAATTCATATGCATAAATTTATATATGAATTTATATATATGTTTTAATAAATTTAAAAGGAAGTTTAAAAAGAAAGTTTAAAAACCAATACAACTAAGAAAAATAAAAATACAGAGAAAGCTAAAAGTGCAAGGGAAAAAGAAATAGAAAAGAAAAAGATACAAATAAGAGGCTACAAATCTGATTTACAGCAGTTATAGAATTATAACTACTCTTATTCTATGGTTACAACATGGACTCTCTTCTTTATATAATCTATCTAATCATCAAAACCATGAATTATAAATTGATTTTTTTTTAATTATGGAAAAAGTACATAAGCAGCTTCCAGTCAGCAATAAACATAGACAATGTCTTTCCCCGAATCCAAATCTTTCGAATAGTTTAATTTTGGAAAAAAAATCCTGCACTTGGAAATGTATTATGGCAATTACATTTTCTGGAATCTTCTAAAACAACTATAGGGGTAAATCTTTTACCTCAGCACATTGCAAAATTGACTATATTCTGCTTGGCCTTTTCAAAGGTTTTAAATGGCATGTGACTATGCTTGGAACAGTAGTAAAATATGATGGTTTTAGTTACAATTTTCTTAAATTTCAGGGCAGAGTTTGGAATCATAAATGCTTTGTGGGATAGGCCAAAGAAGGCAAAACAGGTTCCCTCCAAACATTTTGGGGAATTGTCATCAGCATTATCAGGAAAACTATAAATACTTAAGACATGAAAGAGAAGAAATTTGGCATTGGATATGAATGGTCAAATTGAAACTGGATGATCAGGTGTAGGATCCAATTGAAAGGGGCAGCTTGTCAAATGCTGATTTGTTATTCTTGCTTTTCATCAAGAAGGCCATGAGATAGTTGACATTCACTTTATAAAATATTTATGGTTTTAACTCTCACATGTTTAAACTAACTCACATGAGAGTTAAAACCATAAATATTGTCAAGCTATTTGATTTATAAATACCTTTGCATAACTATCCTAAGATGCCAACATAGTGATGCATGTTCTGTCTATTACTGGTGCTGAAAACAGAATTGAAAAGGGGGGATACAGAAACACGTGAACCTATAGAGTGTGGCACTTTGTGAGAATGTTTGTGTGTCTTAACATTCAAATCCCAATCAAATGCTGTTCCACACAGTACCTCTAGGACCAATGGAGGTAATTCCAGGGCCTTTTTGTAATAGTGAATAGCAAGATGTACTAATCCCAGTTGATGAAGGGCACGTCCTAAATTGTAATAAGATTCTTGACAAGAACCACGAAGGCTCAGGTACCGTTGCAGGAATGAAAACCCCTAAATACAAAAGGAAAACTTCACTAGTGCAAAAATTAAAAAATACAAGTAACAATGGAGACATCAGAAGTAATACTGTCAGACTTAAATTCACATATAGCCACCATTAAATACAGTAAAATATCTTACATTAATATTATTCTATATGATACACTATGGAAACAAAAGTTGGACTTTGAAGAAGCAGGCTAGGAAGAGAATTGATGCTTTGGAAATTTAGTGTTAGAGAAGACTTCTGAGAATACCACAGGCAGCCAAGAAAGCAAATGGATTATTGAACAATCAACCCAGAATTCTCTTTCGAGGCACAAATGATGAAGCTCAAATTACCTTACTTTGAACATATTATGTGAAGACCTAGCTCTCTGGAAAAGGGTTTTGGGAAGGATGGAAGGAAAGAGGAGAAGAGAAGCAGCAGCATTGAGAAAATCTATGTGCTCACTAAGGAGTTGACACCAACTTGATGGCATTTAATCAGTCCCCACAACGATGTACATAAATATTCCACAAAACATTTTGCAGTAGTAAATCTCCCACCTATAAGACTATTAAACTGCACTAGTTTATAAGTCTTGGAAAATGTGGATAATAAACAATAATGGGATTGACAGATATTGTTGGTTAATTATCTTTTCTTCTGAAACATTGCACCAAAAGGAAAAACAAAATAAACATTCCCAGTACGACTGATAATTTTGATCAACCTGCTTACAACCTAGCACCACATAAAAGATGTTTCATGCAACATAACTTTTACAAGAATATATGGATTATTTTTCAATTCTTTAAGACTTGCCTAAATAAATTTTAAAGGAATTTTACGCCGTTTAACATGAGGTAAGGCTGTGCACGTGAAAGTTGTGAGAGAAAGACGACACACCTGTATTATGAGGGCATGCCTTTTTAACACATATTTCTGAGATGCCATGTGGATGAAGATCAAGCCTATGCAAAGACTAAACAGGGGTTCATCTGAGTTAGAACGGAATGCTTGTACATATTGTCCTGCAAAGAAACAAGCAGCAAAGATTTTGCAATGTCATTTATTATTGCATATAGTTTACTGAAAAAGCTTTCAAAAAAATTTAAACCAGCCGAACATCTCTGGATCTTCTTTTTTTTTTTAAAGTTTTTTTAAAAAGCAGCTGTTTTGGACCAGTGGGCACGTCTGAAATTTTGATAGAATGGCTCTAGTGGAGTTTGCCTATCTTTAATGAGTAGGCAAACTCCACCACATATGAGCAAGATGGAAATGACAAATCACAAAGCCCCCATTTATCACAAGGCATATTGATGAGGTTGCTGTTCATTACTTATGCCCAAGGATGCCCTCTGCTGTTTCATCATAGTTTGGCCTTCGTTTGGGTGAAATGGTCCTGGCTTTAATTCAAAGCATTGATTGCAGCTAATCTCCAATTTTGTTTTTGTAAAATTGTAAAACCACAGCTTCTGATTTGATACTCTTACCTATCTACGAATACACAAGAAATAATTCTACATACATCTTCACACACTGCAATTACAATTTTAAAATTAGTAACGGTAAAAATCATACCAAGGGCATGCTTGAAACAACCGGATACAAAAGCATTGTGGCCATTTAAAATGCACAATGCATGATTGTCTGGATTCTTCAACAGTAATCGCAGACAGAAGCGATGGTGCCGGACATCTTGGGAATGCATGGTGATTTGGTTAAAGATATTCCAAAGCTGAGGCTTATTGACATGTTCCATTACCATTATCCTACAGAAGAAACAGGTGCTTTTCAGATTGCTTGCAAATGACAGAAAAGATCGGTCTACAATCACTGAGGACAACGGTGTGATCTAGTCACAAGGTGGCCTCTTTCATCCTTTTGTATATCTCTTATAATGGGTATGTTCCACACGGAGGCTCAATTCACAGAATTACACTCAAAATAAGGCAGACCAGACCATTCACCACTATATTACTTGACCTAGTCTCTTTCAACAGACAAAATGCATCACTAGATCCATCAACTAAAATTATTATTTCACCAATACTAAATTTATTTAACTCTGTGGAAGGAGGAGGAAGTGAAGATATGGCATTCTGAAGATATGGCACACAGATAGGTTTGCTTGAGGTGAGTTCTCAATAGAAACAAAACTAAATTATATAGAAAAATACTATATCAGTAACAAGGTTTTAATTTAAAGAGGTTTTTAAACTGAATTTGCCTTAACTCAATGTGATTGCTGGAATGACCCACCTGATATAATTATAAGCTTTCCTAAAATTCTTGTCTAAAACTGCTGCAGAGAGACCAAAGTATTCCAGTTCTTTGCGCTTCTGCCGATCATCATAGAATGAATAATATTCCAGCGAGGAGTCCACTAGCAGTTCTGCCTCCTTGTATCGCGTAAGGTCACACAGTGCATAGATTGCCTTAAGGAGAAGGTTCCACCAATCCTCTTTTGTCAGAACACTTGTAAGCACCAAAAATATTGCTAGAATCAACCATAAACCACTGTTAATTTTTACACAGCCTAGAACATAAAACTAAAACATAATTAAAAACATTAATAAAAGTCTGAAGTAGAGGTTAACTTGTGTGGATTCAATAAAACTGAAGGAAAATCAAAAAGCCTATTATCACTGAAAAATTTGCTCAAAGCCTACTTAACAAAGGCCAGGTTATCAACATTTATAGACTGCAATAAACAACTGTTTCCAAAATTTGAACAATTTAAATTGTCTTACCTTTCTTTGTTGTTTCTTGGTCATCATTATCAGAAATCTTATCTCTTGAAACTTTTATAAGATAGAGATGTCTTTCTCCCGATTTTGAGCTAGATATTAAGCATACCTGAGCTCTGTTCATGGCTACCTGCAAGTTGAATGTTTAAAACACATCTGAAAAAAGAATACCCTACAGTAGCCCTTTGTTTACTTTCTAATAGTTTATTGATTTTTCAGTTTGTAACTGCATTCCAGACTTAACAAAGTGAACAATAAAAAGTGCCAAAGGTCTATGATTCAGTTGGCTTGATCCAATTATGAAGCAGATTAAAATTGACTAGAAGCCATAAATTTTCATTGTCTGAAGTCACCCACAGATACAACTGTTACCTGCTCAATACAGAAAAACTCACATCTGAAAAAAAACCCTGCACATATTACCTTTTAAATGTATAATACTTTTTCTCTTATTCTGCCACATGCACTAAATACCACACATTTATTTAACGTATACTTCTATGCTAGTTCCTATACAATCTCCTATTGAAGAGTTACATAAAAGCTATTAAAATAATTACAAAACAATTATACAAAACAATATTAAACATTTGTATTAAAATAGATGGGAGGGGGAAAAGATAAAAATATTATTTCAAAATTCCTAAGTCTTCATCAGATACCTAAAATAAAGGAAAACAAGGATCTCACACACTTCAGACAGGGCCTCAAGTTGTTTGCAATCTTATATACCAAACTAAATCCTTAACCTGAAACAATAGGTTAAATTCTTAACATGAAACAATAGCTACAGTTATAACAACAGCAACCTCATATGCATGTTCCATTCAGCAATCTGACTCCTACAGTCTTCCCTAACTCTAAGCTCTGGACTGAGCGCAATAGTAATGTTTTATAATATACATTACAATCATCTAAAGCCTATGCTGATTAGGGTATGAACAACTATGATTAGATGTTTGCTTCCAAAAAAGGACATAATTGGTATACCAACTAATCAAGGAGAGAACCAACCAAGAATTAAGGATAAATTTTCTGACAGTTTAAACAGTGGAACAATTTGCCTCCAGAAATTGTAGGTGTTTCAACACTGGAGATTTTTAAAAAGAGATTGGACGACTATTTGTCTGAAATGATATAGTGTTTTCTACTTGAGCAGGGTGTTGGACTAAAACACCTCCAAGGTCCCTTCCAAGTCTGTTATTCTGTTATTCTATATGCTACGGACAGTACTATCAAATGATGCTAAGAGATGAACACAGCTGCATTCCTTTAAAGCAAAATATCAGAATGGCTGTAGCTGATTCTGTCTTGACACCAGGACTGAACCAGAATGAAAAGGACTGAGATAATAACTATTCTCTAAGAAATCTGCAGCTATTTTGACAGATCTTTGCCTAAAAAAACAGGGTACTTGTATCTGGTCATCTATTAGCGTAATCTTAAAGATCTATAATAGCTTCTTCAGAAGAAAACAGACCATTGTCTTCTCCAGAGTAGATGGCATTACTCCATCTCCCAAGCAATTAAACTCCTTTGACCAGCTTGAATAAATCAAGCGAGATAACTCTAATCCTCACTAATGTCTAATATTATGTCACTCCCTCCATATCTTAAAGCAAAAAGTGGACTGAGGGTATGCCCTGCTTTATAAATTAGTGTGATGACAGTATGGAACTGTCTATAGCTACCACAGATGACATGAAATCACAGATCTTCTCTAATAGAACAGCCTCAGCATGAATGTTGGCATCTTCTGCAACCACTTAAGAAGGGTTCTGCAATACTACATTGGGGACCGTGTAATCAGGGAAGTTGTTGAGTATTAGAATGGGCAATCCTAGTCTTTCTCATTAAACTAGATGAGAAAGAAACACATGAGCAATTTGACAGAAAAGGTATAAAAATTATCTTACCTTTAACAGCATGGCTAACATAGTGAGCAAAGAATCTACGTAACCATACATGTTGCCCTGAGAGAACAGCAATGTTGATCGATGAAGCAGCAATTTTAATTCCTAAATACAGAAAATTGAGTTACAAAGGCAAAAACTTTAGCTGCTTTCTATCTGGGTCCCAGATCTTGGAAAAAGTTCCCTCCTAACATTTTTTTTTCATTCCAGCATCTTGTTTCATTCTTTGAGCAATTTAGCCCTCCCATCTCAGATTTCAGAATAGAGTTCACACCATAAGACAAATGCTTACTTGCTGAGCAGCATTGGCATCCTGTGCCAGGGTATCTGGATCATACATGGGCTCAAGTGCTTCTAGAGCTTTCTCAGGCCGGCCCAATTGCTGTTGTAGGGTAGAGAGAGAAATCCTTGCATCCAGATGCAAAGGGGTAAGGTCAACCACTTTGGCATAGCTCTCTGCAGCACGATCTATATAGCCCAGCGCTTTCAAGCATTCTAGAAAGGAAAGGACATTTTTTAATAGTTTGTGTTCTGAAGAGGTAGCACAGAATCTTTAATTTAATTTTATTTGTTATACAAGAATTTCTTTAAATCCAGTCAGTAATATTAAGTTTCCTTTAAGTTTCCACAGCTAACGCGGTCACAAATATAATTAATACCTATGATTCTAAACATGAACACTGCTACTGAATTCCCATTCTCTTATCTTAGAAGAAGGGAGCCAGACAAAACATGGGCACCATAGGGAAGATGTTAGTGGGAGTTAGGAACTGTAATAATTAAGAAACATGAGCATAAGTAAGTAACAGGGAAGTACCATACAGGAGAATGATGAGACTCCAAAACATTATCATTAAGGAACAGCAGTTAACTGTTACAGCTTCATGCACATTACTTAAAGAGAACAACTGTTCTCTTACTGTTCATTGACACACTAGCAATCAAAAAGTTATAGGTGCTAAGCACTTCAGAGTACCTCAGTATGTCTTCCACTATTTTGTAAAATAAGTTAGCATTATCTAATAAATAGAAAGAATGACTACAGTCATCTGCTAGATTTATGAACCTGACAAAATCTGAACCTGGCAGCTTGTTTTTAGACACTACTTTGAACGGAATTCAATTATCAAGTACAGTAATTACTAATTACATATAGTAATATACATACATACTTCCATTATTTTGTTCAAAAAATAGTTAACAGACCAAAAATCAAGTCAACAGATAATAGAATTTAAGATGTTGAAGTTTCAAGGTTAAGTCTTAAGTTATGGTTTTTCATATTTTGTTTTTCGGAGCTGAGAAGCCATAATACAGCACTTCAATTGTGATCATTTTATTACGTAATTAAGGGCTAAATAACATGCTATTGTAATGCCCCATTCAATCAAATTGTAAATACAACTATTATGGCTGGGCTGATGTGCCCTTAATGAAAGCAACAAGGCTTCAATATCATGGACAACAATTTACAGAACAGGCAGATAAAAGTTTTTCACAAGGCTATTTTGCTAGGGGAAAGCAGAGGGAAATAGATGGGACACATTGATTCTCCAATTGTAACTAACATCTATTTTGGGTGTGTGAATTTTAGTATACTTAGGAATAATATTGTGTTAAAAAATTGCAGCTATTCTCCAATATTATGTTATAAATAAATGGTCTTTCAAAATTGATTAATGCATACATCTAAAACTCTTGTCCATAATCAAGTCACAAATAACATGCAAATATATCACCTATGCACAAAAATGTGTATGCATGTTTAATGCCAGGAAACTCTAACATCCCTTTGAAGACACATGAATAGAGTCCCATGTCACCTTGGGATAGTTCAGAGCAAAGAGCACACTCAACTGCAGCTTTAAATTATGAAATGCAACACCTATTACTGAGCCAGAAAATAACTTATCACATATTAGGAGGAAGCAGTTACCTGCATGTCGGAGCCAAACAACAGCTAAATTGTATCGTTCAGAGCACACCAAAGAACTCAGGAGGGGGAGGGCTGAATCGTATTCTCCAACATCAAGAAATGCTTCTGCAACATCAAGGTACAAATCTCCCATATCTTCAGGATTCTGCTCCACTAAGGTAGTCAAAAGGGACTTGCAAAGAAGAGCAAAATTAAGAATATAACTAACAAACTGAGGGGATTTCAAAAGCAGATATTGCAATTTCTCAGGCATACCACTTTCTATATGGAAAAAAAGGGAAAATTCCTTAGTTTAATTAAAATTCTAAATTAGCTAGTACAGACTTTTGCGTTCATTCAGTTTTTGCTTCAACAGAATACAATGAGATTGCATATTAAATTATTTATATTTTTCTTTATTTGGTTCTTGACTTACATTGAGAGGCTCCAAGATATTCAGGTGAATCAAACACACCATGAGTTTCACAGTGATATCAATGGGAACACCATCAGGTATAGAGCATGTAATTTCTGAAGCTAGAAAATAACAGCATCATTACATTTTCTAAATATTTTATATCATGTATATTTTTTTCAACTACTTTCTCCAAATAAATACAGCCGTCCTTATTTAACAACAATTCAGCTGTCAAGTGAAGCAGTCACTAAGTGAAACCATGACTGTGGTTATAATTTTACATCAGCTTCCCCTTGCTTTACAGACCTGTGAACATCATAAATGTGAAGATTAGTCACAAAGCTACTTTTTTGTCACCAGCAAAACTGGAAATGGTTGTTTAACAAGGCAGTCACTAGAATGAGGACTACCTGTAATCCATAATTTCAAAGTTTTGAACCATTAATAGATTTTGTTTTTACACACAAAAATATGTTTTTCATAAAACAGATGTTTGTCTCAGAATAAATGTGAAAGAATTCAAACTATTGCAAGAATAAATATTCAAACACAGGAATGCATTAGACTTAGTACGCTTTTATTCATTTTTCTTTTGTATGCGTTTATCCAATTATTTATTTACTCATTTTCCCAACATAAGGTGATGTAAAGAGGAAAACAAACCACATTCACAAAATATGTTCCATACAGTTAACAGGATTAGACACACTGTCATACAGTATTTGCAAGTTCCTCTTCTGAGCCTTGAAGCAGGTGTTACTAAGTTGCCTAAATCTTACTATATCATTTGCCCATATCCTCCAATTTTGTTAATCTTGGAAAAAACCTATAAAATATCTTAGTGCTTGTTTTGAGGCTGGATGACAGTGTCTGGAGGATTATAATCCAGCAATTTTTGAACAATTCAGTGCAGCTGTTTCTAACTTTCATGGGGCACAGCGGAAGGAACCAGCTGGGGGGACTGCATGTGAACAGCTAACCTTAATAATCGTATTACAGAAATAAATTTATGGAGAGAAAGGGGGCTGAAAAATGAAAATAAAACAATCTGCTTACAGCAACAAGGACCAGCTGCATTTATTTATACAGTGCCACTATTATGTCCAGGTATTTATATCCTGAGAGATGCAAATTGCTCATCTCAGCAATTTTTAAGATGCAGAACTGCATACTCACATGCAGAATTGGTCCCAGGCACAAATTCTTGCTGATCAATTGTTGTTCCTGGATCTTCCTGACTTTCCATTGCCTCTACCATGGAACAAAGGGGAAGAACAGGAAAAATAAAGCATATACTGACCTTATGAAAATCATTCAATAAATATAAAATTATTCCATATAAAATTACTCATCAATAGTCTTATCAATGGACATAAATACACATAAAGGAGTGGGGGGGAAACCTATTTACCAAAGCATCTGAAGATAAGGCACGAAACAATGGATGTAAACTAATAAAGGAAAGAAGCAACTAGAACTAAAAGAAAATTTTTATTGAGTGAGAACAATCAACCAGTGGAACAAATTCCCTTTGGAAGTTGCGGGTGCCCCATCACCAAAGGCTTTTAAGAATGGCTTTTTAGACAGCCATTTGTCAGAAATATTATAAGTTTCCTGTGTGAGCAGAGGGTTGGACAAGATGACCTCCAAGGTCTCCAGGACTATGTGTATTTATTATTAACTACTATATTGCCAGGAAAGAGTTACCGTATTTTTCAGAATATAAAACGCACTTCCCCCCCAAAAGAGGGTGAAAATTTGGGTGCGTCTTATACACCAAATGTAGCCCTGCCCACCCGCCGGCCCCCACCCTTTGGCCTCTGCCTCCCAGCAATTTACCTCCTTGCAGCAAGCAGCAAACAGCTTGTTTCAGCTTCACCACAGCCTGATTAGCACAAGCGGTTGATTGTTGGTTGGATTGGCCTCCCGACCCTCAGACATTTTAGGCTGCAGGGATTGCCATTGCCTATTGCTGTGCGGACCTCCTGCAAGCAGGCAAATTGCTGGGAGGCAGATTTTTTTTTTCCTTGTGCTAATCAGGCTGTACTGAAAACGAAACTAAGGCAGGCTGTTTGCTGTAAGGCAAATTGCTGGGAGGCAGAGGCAGAGGCAGAGTTATTGTGAGTGTTTTATTTGTCTTATTTTCTTCTTTGTGTCCTTTTCTTGTAAAATTTCTGTCTAGAATCAACAATTAGCTGGAATTTAAAAAGCATTTCACTAATTTAATTAAAATGTTACCTGAAGGAAAATAAGAGAGGGGGGAAAGCTTTACGTCTAACAGATTACATGCTGAATAACTTACTGATTCTGATTACAATACCAATCTATGCAAAGAAAAAAAATTAAAACAGTTCCAAACTGGTGAAATTTCATATTATTTCCCATATCCATGCACTAGCGTATATCTTGTTTTCCTCCCCCAAAAGGTAGGTGCGTCTTATAGTCTGGAGCGTCATATATTCTGAAAAATACGGTAATAGCACATCTATAATAACACCAGAAAACCTGACAATTTCAGAAGATTAACTGTTCCACATACAGCTCAGCGCAATGGTCCTCAATCATGCTAATACCTTTTTTATCTGCTGAAGAAACTTTTTCTGCTTCTTGCTTTTCGAGTACAATTCCTGAACAATCTGTAATAACCTAAAAGAAGGAGAAATGATTTTGGTTGTCAAAAAATAAAATGAATGAACCTATAAAGGACGATTTAAGAAGGAAAGTACCCTAAGAACTAAGAGGTATTTTAATGATTCAAAGCGGCAAATGACATAGTCACTACAGGGATGAAATAACTCAGAAAGTATGGGGAAGGTCACTGAGAGAGTGCTGCCTAACAAGAAAAAAATTAGAAGAAGATGTAAGAAATATGAAATCCCACCACTTCCTCCCTAGCAATAGCCTAAAAGCAACATAATTGTATAGAGATCACTCGCACGAGTTCACTTCAGCATAAAATATGACTCTGGCACACTCAATTTATCTCCAAAGAAAAGTTAATCCTGACCCATAACTTTTGACAAGAGGACAAAGACAAAAGCTTTAGAGTAACACAGAATGTTCTAATTCCAGAAAATGACAACTCATCCAAAAGCAGAACAAAAGATCTTCTCCATTTTTCTCCTAGATACTGAGACTCTCTGGTCCAAAACCCACAGCTGGGAGAAGCTGATATTCTGTGTGCAACTTGGGGAGACATACTCTTTTCAACAACTATTCTTTTGGAATCTGTAAGTGGGAAACCTTCATAGTAAAAGCAACTCACAACTGGTAGAAGGGCAATCTTAATTCCTTGAATAACAGATAGTATTAGAAACTGCACCTCTTTATGCATATGCATTTATATACTCATTATATTATAAACAGACAGCAATCAGATTAATTTAATATGCTTACTGCTAATGCTTTATCATACTGCTTGTTGGAAATATACAGCTCAGCAGCTATATTAACGTCTTCCATGGATACAAGGCTTTGATGTTTCGTAAAAGCTTCTTCCATTATCTCAATAGCAGCAGTTATATCATTTGCTTCATAATAACTTCTGTGGAATACATTAGTAATCAGGTAATAGTAAATGCAAATAGTAATACATCTTCTGTATTAAAAAGCACACAAATTATTATAGTATTTTCTGGGCAAGAAGCAAAACAATAATCCTCATTGAAAAAACATTATTTATTATTGCGAATATCAAAATCATGGTCCTTTGTGCTTGTAAACTTAAAAGCAAGTCATGATTCTTCAACAGTTCATAGATTTTATCCAAAATTAGGTTCAGCAAGAAAGAAATTAATGTAATTTCACAAATATACAACCCATACAAGAAGCTGTGATTGATCACAGAAGATCTGATTGATGACACCCTATTATATTGCTGAAACCCAAAACTCTAAATCTAGAGTTTTGGGTTTCAGCTCTAACTCTAATTTAGAATTAGTCTAAAGCCACAGATTTATAAATCTTTGCAAAATGTAATTATCAAAAGTGAAAGCAAAGGATCTTTCTTATAGCCAATACCAGGGATCTGCAACCTTAAACACTCACAGAGCCATTTGGACCCATTTACCACAGAAAAGAAAACACCGGGAGCCATAAAACTCTTCCTGTGCCTGACTATTTCTTGAGCGGCCACAGAACTAGTATATGTAATTCTGTTTTCTTCTGAAACTTTTCTTTTCTTGGATTTATCCACGGTTGGCCTACCGGGGGTTGAAAAGCTCAATAAATCGTGTGCCGGCGGGTGTTGCACATTGGCGGCTGTGACATATATTTTGAGTGACAGGGAGCCGCAGCAGAGGAGTGAAAGAGTCACATGCGGTTCCAGAGCCGCAGGTTGCTGACCCCCTGGCTAATACCAAAGAAGGAGAGTGGTGATGATAGACAAGCCTAAGGCAAAATTAGCTGAATTCATACCTCTCTAAACCATGATGTGAGACAAGGTGTGATCACAAGCCATGGGCTCGGCACCAACTTTGTGATGTCACAGCATCCTGCAGTCACGTGATTGCCATTTGTAATTTTCTTTGCCAATTTCAAACCAGCAAAGCCAATGAGGAAGCTGGCAGAAGTCACAAATAGCAACTATGTGATGTCTCACTTAACTCAGGATGATTTGTTTAACAATGGCAATTGGGAATGCCAGAATTTCCACTGCTAGGAAGCACATTTACATGATGTTGCACTCTTTTACTGCCTGCTTAGCAACAGAAATTCTAGTCTCATTGCTATTAAGTGAGGACTATCTGCATTTCAAAGCATCCATCCAATCATAACATATCATTTCTGTATCCTGCAATTAACTATTATACCAGAGGTGTCAAACTCATGGCCTGCAGGCTGGATGCGTCACATACTGGCCACCCCTACCTGTTTAGCAAAGGGGGGAAAAGTTACCATACGTCACATGACAACAATATGTCATCGCAAGTTTGACACCCCTGAACTATACCAACAAGTAGAAGAAAAAAAATTACTCCATTAGAGGCTGATGTTTCATATCAGTTCAGCACGACTAAGTGTTCCACCCTACTTACTTGGCCATATCTCTTGCCAAAAGCATAAAGCGTTCACCATCGAAAGGAGTCAGAAGATTTAAAATGCGTCTGTAGCCATCCATTGCCAGTTTGTGTTCCCCTAACTGTTTGTAGAGATTTGATCTTTCCCACAAATAACGCACGTTAGTAGCATCATACTTCAGAGCTATAAAAATGGAAGTGGTATGATAAATAATTTCAATATTTGAATTATTGGAAGCAATATGCAAATATATTCAAAAGAATAAATAAAATATACATATAAACAATATATATATATATATATATATATATATTGTGCTAATGGGATAGCAATAATAAAATGTCTCATCCTGAAAAAGTCATCCAGGGATGAAATCAAAAAATTCTGAACACTGCATAGATTGTTATCATAATATACTGAATATCCATTTTCAAAAGATATTACTATATAAAGATAAGATGGAGGGAACAACTTAAATTAGGATCAATTGGTTTGGCCTATGTAGTTTTAAACATAGTACCAGTGCACTGTTTTGTTTATATAAAGTGGGTTTGAAAATGGGTCTTTTTCCACTTTTTTAATTTTTAAAGCTTGAGTAATTCTTAAACCTTACAAAATGTTATTGAAAATGAATTTGACAGTATGTACTTATATATTAAAAAAAAGTTTTAAAAGCTGTATTAGAATTTATTTCAGTTATAAAGATGAATTTTTAAAGAAATGCTTAGAATTTTAAAATGAATATAAAAGTTTTCCTTTTAAGGTTAAAAATTTGAACGAGTATAGTGGAATAATTTGAAAGAGTAAACGATGATAGTAGAAATATTAATATTTGTAAATAGAAATATATATCATTTTTCACAACAGGAAAAAAATGGATTTGGTTAAGATGAGATAAACAAAGAGATTTTATTTAGTCTTGTTTCTATTTGAATATTGCTTCTGGTTTTTAGATTTGGAATAAAAAAAATGAATTTCAGAATTTAGATTGAAGATTTTATAATTGTGTAGTTATAAGATTGGCTTGCAATAATTATAGGTAATGTAAACAGCTGAGTTCTAACCAGTAGTGAAATCTGAACCGGTTTGCTACGCTGTGCATGCGCAGTGCGCACCAAACGCACACTGCGTGTTCATAAAGTTTAAAAGGTTTTAAAAGTTCGGTCAAACCGATAGTTTAAAAAAGCTATGATCTAAAGATCAGCCGTGCCATGCGGTTTAGCATGCGCAGTACACACCAAAAAGAGGCTTGGCACAGCGGGGGCGGGGGGAATCAACTGTGCCACCCAGTTTAGCTTCACTAGAACACAGGATTTCCTGCTTTCTAGCAAAACTAAGCTGCGCAGCCCAGGTGATCGTTAGATTGTAGTTTTTTTTAACTACGGTTCAACCGAACCAGTAGTTTTTATCACTACCGGTTCACCTGAACCAGAGTGAACCGGTAGCATTTCACCCCTGGTTCTAACCGTATTAGTATTTTACTGTTGGAAAGAGTCGGAAGTCCACCCTTTTTTTCTTTTTTTCCATCCTGCATTCACCCCTTTATTATTTTCACTGTATTTTATGCTGTAATAAAGATTAATAAAACTTAATAAAACTTTTTTTTAAAAAGTTGATTTAAAAATATACTTCACTTGCGCTATGCTGTAAACAGAATGCCAGACAGCCATGATAAATTGATGTTATTCCATAAGTCAATTGTTATATTTCATTTCATATTATCTGCCACTTCTTTGTGACATTATAATTTAATATTCTCCCATACAATTTCATTCAGAGTGCTTGAAAAGCTTTCTAGCAGAATACTGGCAAGCTATCATATAGCTTTTAAAAACAGTATACATTTTATCTGCCATATCAGGGTCATCTATCACCTCATACAAAATCAGTTTCCCATCTTGATTTGGTATGTCATAATAAAAGGCAAGGAGACTGTAAATATACTAATATGTCTAAATATCTCAACAAATTAATTTACGAGATGCCCATCAAAATCAGCTGAGTGAAATTAGGTTCAGTAAATACAAAAACTAATCTGTAATGAAAGCAATATCTTGACACTTGCTGCAAAATGGACAGTAAAGCAAATACAGTATCATTAAATGATCTACTATGACATCTTTACCTTTCGAATAGCAAAAGACAGCCTGTTTAATGTTGTCTTGCTCAAGTGACATTTCAGCTAGCCTGACCCACTCCTCTGTGTCACTGGGATTTAAGTGAGCAGCAATGAGTTCAAACTGCAAAGATTTTTCCATATCTCCTTGGTCTTCATAAATCATAGCAAGAGTGGAGAATGGCTCATAAGCAAGTGGAGCTGTCAGATGTCAAAAGAAAAATGGGTTAAAATTCATAATAATTTCAATAAAAATGCCTAAATTTGTAAATGCTGCACCTAGCAACAATAATCATTTGAAAGTGTTTAAAGACAGATCAGCAGCTCATTTCTGAATATAATGCAAAATACTGTTTTTGACCTGTAAAACTGTAGCAGCTTAGATTGGAGGGAACATGAGAAGGATTTTCCTATATGGACCCACCCAACTGTTAAGATCTTACTGTGAGACCCTGATTCAGATGCTGTAGTCTAGAGAGAAGCCAGTAGTAGAGAAAAATGGCAGAAGAGATGCAAGGTCAGCTCTATAATGACACACTGAACTGTCTTGTATTAATGTTATGTGTGCCTTCTATTTATTCACAGTAACAAATCTAACCCATAGAAGCATCCAAAGATACCTTGTCTTATGATCTCCATGCACATTAGAATGGCTTCTTCATGTTCCCCTCGAGCAAATCTAATGTTAGCTTCACCCATGAGGCCTCTCAGGGCACGAGGCAATTTACTGCGTGGACGTTTTTCCTAGAAAACAGATTGTTATCAATATATTTAAATAAATTCAGTTTCTATTACTACTTACAAAGAATATTCTTAGTAAGAAATATATTTGAATTGAGGGTGTTTATTGAGCTGTTGATTTAAATTGTTTTTGTGCAATAACCATGTACATTATTTAATATTTAGCTTATACCATACATCCACACAGAACCCACTTAATCAAATTCTATCATAAGTATTTTCCATTAAGCAGCAAGGATGTGTATGCTTCAAAAAGAGTTTAGAAGAGATGCTTCAGAATGCACAGGAATGGGAATCATTCTTTGGGGCAACTTTGTTTTTTTGTGGTTTTTTTTTTTTTAGGCTTCCACATAAACCTGAAAAAAGATGTAGCTGCTTTAATGACTCTTATATTGCTTGCCTTCATCATTTTCTTAGTCTCTCTATTAAGCACCATCTCTAGTGCAAAAACATCGCCAGCTGTAGGTTGCTCAGAGATCTCCTCATCTTCCTCCTCTTCTTCTTCATCATCATCATTCTCTCCCATCATGGAGGCAAAAACTCGATGGACAGATTTACTGATACCATCTGATATCTCTTCTGCTCCGAGAGAAAAAGATTAATTAATCATGTAAAAAAGGGAAGGGTCATAAAATTATAAAAGTTATCCTCGAAGAGAGAAGGGAACCCCAGTTCAGATAAAGGAATTAGCAAGAAGCAAAGGAAAATTGAAGGAAAATTGTAAGTACTGTCATAGTCATATGATTTTCTTTTACCAATTGCTTCATTTAATACCATATTGTCAATATCAAAACAAGAAGTATTTGTACTAAAACATAAATGTAATCAAATACCTACAGAATCAATAAGAGTAATTCAAGTCTTTAAAATAAAGAGGCAAGATTTTAGGGAGATAACAGGAATTAGCAAGAATCTACTTATTTCATCTTCACCAATCCTCATCCCAGAAACATGATGGCAAAAATAAAGTCAACTATTATTTTGCTTTCATTTCATGTTCGCATAATATAATTCTTTTGTCATATGTTTTAATTTGAGTTGTATATTTCCCAGAGAATTGGTATTAGTTGGTTGTCCAGAAATGCAATAAATTATAGTAACTAATATCAGTTAAACAATAAATTAATGAAAATAATAAATTGAAAAATTAATGAAAATAATAAATTGAAAAATTAATGAAATAAAAAAGAAAAATCACTCGACCATGTATAAATAAGTAAATTCAAAAACTCCTTGCATTTGACTTATAGCTATTATCTACTGCTAATTACCTACTGAGCCATGGGGGCACAGTGGTTAGAGTGCAGTACTGCAGGCTACTTCTGCTGACTACCGGCTGCCTGCAATTTGGCAGTTTAAATCTCACCAGGCTCAAAGTTGATTCAGCCTTCTATCTTTCCGAGACTGATAAAATGAGGACCCAAATTGTTGGGGGCAAAATGCTGACTCTGTAAACCGCTTAGAGAGGGCTGTAAAGCAATGTAAAGTGGTATATAAATCTAAGTGGTATTGCTAAATGTTTTTATAATTCTATACAAAAGAATCTCTTCTGCTACAATGGTCCTAGGCATGGGATTGATGTTTATAATTTGTTTAAGGCCATTGTTTTGTTGATTTCATTGTTTATCCAATTGTTTTAGTCTGGGCTGGCTGTCTAATCTTGATTTTTAATTGTTTTTATGTTTTGTTTTAGTTTTCTATATCACTTGGAGTAATAAATAATCTTCCAAAAATCTCTGTTTCTATAGATCATTTTCAGCTACAGAACAACTAGCCAAAACTTCTCTGCCTATAAGTAAAGACAACCTGACAGTGGAAAAAAAGTCCTCTAAATCAATCCCATTCTCATTCTTAATTTTTTAATGGAACTACTGAATATTCTAAGAGCATTGTTTCAGCATTAGGAAAGCAAAGGCTTTGCAAAAAGATCCAAGTGCTCCAAGAATGGAGCAGTAATGTAATACAATGAAAAACTATAAAATGATTTTTTCCTAACAAGGAATTTGAAATGAGGGAGGACCAGTTTGTCCTAATGGTTAAAGCACTAGACTAGAAATCAGGAGACTAGTCCCAACTTCAGTACAAAGCTAACTGAGTGACTTTGGCCCAGTTACTCTCTTTCAACCTGTAATCTTGTAGACAAACTTGAGCGACAAGCCAGTCAGTCAACTCCTGTTGCAACCAATAGATCAACATTCAGTGCATCTGGAGGGAAAAAAGATCCAAAAAAAGCAGAGGTTGCATCCTTCAAATCACTAGGGGGGGAAAAAAGGAGGGGGAGAGAATTTGAAATGAGTAGGAGGCAACTTTGATTCAGTGCCTCCTAAATGGTTAGGATTATACCGCCTACCATCAGTTATCATTGACCACAATACCTAAGGCTGATGAGAACTGAGGGGCCGCAGATTCCTTTCTCTTTCTATTAATAAAGCGATAAACTTGAAAAATAATATAATAGAACATCATATTATTAGCTCATCACATCTTTTGTATTTCTACATCAACTAGCAGAAACCCACAAAAATTTAAAATAAAATCAGAAGAAAAACCAGTTGAAAAATCACCTTTGGGACCTCAAAAATTTCCTATTCTGTCTCAAGGTGCTGTAGACTGATCACAAAGGACATACATATGTTTGAATTAAAGCCTATCAAATAATAATTAGTATTACAGATTTCTGAACCTGGGAAATTTTTGATTTATTTTCACTGCAAGGTGGCAGTGAACCCCCATTTTCTAACTTATAAATGCAACAGAAAAGCAAAGTTCAAGATATTTACTCCTTGGTAAATGAGCATAAAATATACCTTCTGCTTCCATATGTCCTTGTATTTCAGTAGACATTCCTTGCCCAGAAGTAGAGGGGCCATCGAAGTCTTCTGCATTTTCTTCAGTGAGTACATTTTGTCCCTGTAAAGATTAAAAAGGAAATAACATTAATTTTATAATGTTACAGGTTGTCCTTAATTTACAACCACTTATTTAATGACTGTTCAAAGTTAAAACAATACTGAAAAAAGTGCCTTATGACTATTTTTCACATGGTCATAAGGCACTTTTAATCACATGACCCCATGGTCATGTGATTAAAATTTGGAATCTTGACAACTGGTATTTATGCAGTTGCAATGTTCCAAGGTCATGTGATCACCTTTTGTGATATTTTGACAAGCAATGTCAATGGGACGGCCAGATTCACTTAACAACCATGTTACTAACTTAACAACTGCAGTGATTCATAGTGATCAACTGTGACAAAAAGGGTCATAAAATGGGACAAAACTTAGTTAACAACTATGTTACTTAGGAACAAAAATTTGGGTTCAACTGTTGTCGTAAGTCAAGGACTGCCTGTATTGTGAATAGAATATTCAGTACTAAAATATATATCTGCTTAAGAAAAACGATATATGCGTAATTAATTAAACCTGAGGTTTCATTGTATGACTTATTTTGGAAGGGTTTATGAAAATTAAATGGTCAACTTTAAAAAAATCTTTATATGAATCAGTCAGTAGTCAATAAAAATAAGTAATGTAAAACAGGCTACTTGCATACGGATAAATGCATATTATATCATTAACTGGACATATTCCTCAATTGACTGCATTTTGCAAATGACTTAACACTTTGGATAACAGAATCATGTATATCTTACAATAAACATCCTAAACAGAATTGGTCAGAATGTAATAGTAATTTAAATAAAATGAACAGGTTGAACATGTGCCAGCACAAACTGGTAATGTAACACAATCTGTTTTACTGTTATAATAATCCCTTTGATGTCCCTTTGCCTTATCTCAAATGGGATTCCCTTGTATTTTGCATTAACCAAGTGTCCAAAAGGAAAACAATCACAACCTAAACCTTGCTTTTATGTCCCCAACATAAACAGTAATACTAGTAAGTCTTCAAATTCATGAAATCTGGACCGGGATGTAAAAATCCGAATTCAACAGCCGCACACACCGAAAATCCTGCTGCACTGCTCCCACCTAGTAGTCAGTCGGATTTTTGTGCCCGAAAACGAGCCCTACGTCCAGCATTTGTTTTTAATTAGGACGAACGAACACCACGAAATGATGGATGAGACGTCTGTCTACCTTGCGTGTTCTACTAAAATTACTTTTAGGATTTTATAAGCCAATGATCCTTCTTTAAAATGCAAGCAAGATATCTGGTACCTGAGTACATACACACAACTGAAAATGAGGGGAGGGCAAGCCATAAAACTCCCCTCATAGATTTCATTATAGACACGAACACGAAGAAAATTGTGAATAACTGAGAGGCAAAAGAGGCCTCACCTTCCTTTCGCAGCTTTTACGCTCCTCTCGGCGACGCTCGAACTCCTCGAAAGAGATTTTCCCTTCAAGGTACTCAATTAATTCGGGGCTGAACCCCGACATTTTATGCTCCACCGAGGAAACAACTGTAAACCAGTATCAAAAGCCGCTCCAGCGAACGGCGGGGAACCTATTTTGAAAGGACCACAATTCCCTCGCCGAAAAGAGTCCGACTACGAATGAAGCGAGCGGAGCCCCGCTGACTTCGCTGTCTACTGCGCATGCGTTCGTGGCTGAGGTTGCTGCGGGAAGAGTAGGTGATAATTTTTCCCTTTCTTGCATTCAAGCGTTTAAAATCGGTGAAGGGATTTATCTCTTTAAAGGGGAAGACCTTCAATCAAATATTGTAATAAATGGTCGTTTTCTGTCATACTATTGTCAAACAGCTCTGTTGTAACCATCCATTAGTACCATCTTTGGAGCCACCTTTTTAACTTTCTTTGTCAAAAATAGGCGATCGGCTGTGCTCGTCCTTGTACTTCATCAGCCTCACTCAATTCAGTTGACTACCGGGAATTATGGGAGATGTAGTCCAAAAATTGAAGGATGGCAGTAAGCCGCCAAAGTCTAACAGCAGCAGCAGCAGCAGCAGCAATCTCCTAACTGCACTGCCTCTTCTCTGAGTCCCTCCTGACTTTCCTCCAATAAGTAACGGCTGGCAGGGTTTAATTACATTTATATATCTGTGGGTGGAAAAAGAATAAAGAGAAGCGGGCAAGGTGAAATACTGGATGAAGTTTGTCAGAGGTGGAAAAGGAAAGAGACTAGTAGAAGTAAAAGACTTCTGATTTTTTTTTTTATTTATTTTTTTGGTGAGGGGGAGGTTCTCACCACTTTTCTGGCAAAAGAAATGCAAAATACTTTCTGACATCCGGTTTTCAACTTTCATTTGTGAATAACTAATACAAACCCCCTTTTTTAAGACAAGCAAGGTTGCTTCAAAGAATTGGAGAGGAGAACTTTATCATCCAAACTACAGGAATACTGTTTTCTATGGAGATTATGGATGTTCTGCCTTTTCTAACTTTGCTTCTGTGTTGGCTATTACAAAAATGCCAGTGATTTGCTCTTAGTTGCATCTGACTTATTTTTTATGAGTCTTTCTGCAATACTGAATTTAAGTGCTATCCACTTATCCTTAGGTTTACAGAAAATATTCTAATTAAAACTTGCTGTCCCTGTTACCATTCACTAACCTGTCTCTATTGCCTCTGTTTCAAATCCAAAATGCTAATGGATTATATATAGTTTGAAGCTGCCCTTGGATGATTTTAAATAAGAGGAGATGTGTGCTATTGTAGAAAAGCCAATTTGGTATAGTGGTTAAGGGCCGTGGGCTAGACTGTGAGCTAGGCACAAAACCAGTTGGATGACTTTGGCCAATCACTTCCTCTGAAGAAGAAGACCTGGTGGCCTGGAGGTGGAGCTCTTGCCTCAGAATTAGGAGGTTGTGAGTTTGATCCTAGTAGAGGCAGATGTAGGGTCTCCTGCTTGGGCAGGGGGTTGGACTAGATGACCTGCAAGGTCTCTTCCAGCTCTGTTAGTCTGAAGGCAATGGCAAATTACTTCTGATAATCTTGCCAAAAAAACTGCAGCAATCCTATAATCTCTCCAGTCCATCTTTTTTCTGCCTCACATCAAAAGTAGAGTTTTCCCACTTGTGCTGGCACAAACAATGATGTTTCATTGCTGCATTTCATTTCATTCCATTGCATGTATATGTAAATAATCCAGTAAGTACAGTGTATGCCCTTCCCTCTAGTCATTGGTTGCCACCAATGTAGTCCATAGTATTATGCACTACTCAGTTGCTGGTCCTCCTCTGAAATCCATGAACTCTGGGACTATATGGTGATGATGGAGTCTCTTCTTCTTTTCTTTTATTTTCTTTGGGAGACAGGTTTCATTCTATACTTTTTATGCATGGGAGTCAACTGAACTAAAGACAGTAGTAAAAAAAGAAAAGCCCATTGTCCATTTTTTTGTTAGAATAAGGTTGGATGGAGCCAGGACCAAGAAATACAGGTGAAACTCGAAAAATTAGAATATTGTGCAAAAGTTCATTTATTTCAGTAATGCATCTTAAAAGGTGAAACTAATATATGAGATAGATTCATTACATGCAAAGCGAGATAGTTCAAGCCTTGATTTGTCATAATTTTGATGATTATGGCTTACAGCTCATGAAACCCCAAATTCACAATCTCAGAAAATTAGAATTTACATGAAATCAATAAAATAAGGATTGTACATAGGACAATATCGGACCTCTGAAAAGTATAAGCATGCATATGTACTCAGTACTTGGTTTGGGCCCCTTTTGCATCAATTATTGCCTCAATGTGGCATGGCATGGATGCTATCAGCCTGTGGCACTGCTGAGGTGTTATGGAAGACCAGGCTCCTTCAATAGCGGCCTTCAGCTCTTCTGCATTGTTCGGTCTCATGTCTCTCATCTTTCTCTTGGCAATGCCTCATAGATTCTCTATGGGGGTCTGGTCAGGTGAGTTTGCTGGCCTATCAAGCACAGTAATCCCATGGTCATTGAACCAGGTTTTGGTACTTTTGGCAGTGTGGGCAGGTGCCAAGTCCTGCTGGAAAATGAAGTCAGCATCCCCATAAAGCTCATCTGTGGAAGAAAGCATGAAGTGCTCCAAAATCTCCTGGTAGATGGCTGCATTGACCCTGGACTTAATGAAGCACAGTGGACCAACACTAGCAGATGACATGGCTCCGCAAATCAACACAGACTGTGGAAACTTCACACTGGACTTCAAGCATCTTGTAGTGTTTGCCTCTCCATTCTTTCTCCAGACTCTGGGTCCTTGGTTTCCAAATGAGATGCAAAAGTTGCTCTCATCAGAAAAGAGGACTTTGGACCACTGAGCAACAGACCAGTTCTTTTTGTCTTTAGCCCAGGTAAGACGCTTCTGACATTGTTTGTTGTTCAGGAGTGGCTTGACGAAGAATACGACATTTGAAGCCCATGTCCAGGATCCGTCTGTGTATGGTGGCTCTTGATGCACTGACTCCAGCCTCAGTCCACTCCTTGTGAAAGTCCCCAACACTTTTGAATTGCCTTTTCCTGACAATCCTCTCCAGGCTGTGGTCATCCCTGCTGCTTGTGCACCTTTTTCTTCCACACTTTTCCCTTCCACATAACTTTCTATTAATGTGCTTTGATACAGCACTTTGGGAACATCCAACTTCTTTTGCAATTACCTTTGGAGGCTCTCCCTCCTTATGGAGGGTGTCAATGACGGTTTTCTGCACAACTGTCAGGTCAGCAGTCTTTCCCATGATTGTGATTCCTACTGCACCAGACTGAGAGACCATTTAAAGGCTCAGGAACCTTTTGCAGATGTTATGGCTTAATTAGCTGATTAGTGAGAGGCACTTTGAGCCTAGAATATTGAACCTTTTCACAATATTCTAATTTTCTGAGATTGTGAATTTGGGGTTTTCATGAGCTGTAAGCCATAATCATCAAAAGTATGACAAATCCAAGGCTTGAACTATCTTGCTTTGCGTGTAATGAGTCTATCTCATATATTAGTTTCACTTTTTAAGTTGCATTACTGAAATAAATAAACTTTTGCATGATATTCTAATTTTTCGAGTTTCACCTGTATAAAAATTCTTCTTCCAGAGCATGGCCATTAGATGAGGAACACTTCCACTACTCCTTAGCAAATTTATTTTTCAGTTTCAATGTCTTGCTCTTTGCTAGTCTGGACCATAAATGTACACATAATAATAATATTTTGTTTTGTTTATTTTGAATTGACATTTCTAAAAAATACAATCTACCCTTGAAGTGATTAAAAATATATACACAAAAACATGCACATTTTGTACTGGAAAATTGACATGTAATTCTAAGTTTTTGTCTATTTGTGACCACTGAACCATATTATGCTGTTTTTAATATTCCATCGTTATTTCATTTTGAAGCATAACCAACTACAAAATTTGGTTACAGATGTTTGATGTTGATATTTCATGGCATACTTAATTTTGAAAGGAATCAGAATTGTAAGGGAACCAAATAATAGTGCACAAATGTATATGATTAAAAAAAATCTAAAATCAATTCATTTAACTATTTTATATGTTGCTATAGAAACTGTTTTCCTGAGAGTCTCAATTTTAATTTCTTTTTGTTTTCCTTTAAGCAAATGCAAGATTGTGAACACAGAGCAGGTTTCAGATATCTGTATGCATCCAGCATCTGACATGAAATAAAATTGTTGGAGAATGATTTATAAATACTTTTCTCTAGATGCTTCTGAATAATTTTGCATGCTTAAGCAGCCACCTATAAAAATAAGCAAGAAAGGAAGAGTATAATAAACAAGAGTTTTAGTAAGATTAAAAATAGGTGTCATAAACCATGACTGCTAATTTATCTTTCTTTTCCTTCTCTTTACTTTGAACCTCTAGGACTTGTATTTTAATGAATATAAGAAGTTCTAATATTTGAAATTTAAAAACTGTTTCATGTTCATACTAGACATTATTTTCAGTTTTATTTTATTGATTGTGCTTCTGTTCCTTTCACTCTGGAGTGACAATGTTACAATATAATTAGCAATGTAGATTTAAACCAGTGGTGGGTTGCTACCGGTTTGCCCTGGTTTAGGTGAACCGGTAGTGGCGGGAGGCTCTGCCCACCCGCCTGGATGGCACATGAGTGCGTGCCCACAAGTGAACCAGTAGTGACGGATTTTGAAACCTGCCCCTGTTTTAAACTACATTGGTGGACTATGAATTTCATGGATAATCCCAACCCAGGCCCAGTGTAGCTCAGGCTAGTTCAAAATGAACTTACTTCCAATTAGAGATATTCTACGCATCCCCTTAATAAACCTAAAATTTAGGAAAAGATGGAGATGAATGCAGTCAGTATAGATTGTAGAACCTAAGCCCTGTATGGTCCTTCATACATTCCTAAAACTTTCCTAATGACTTGGAAAACATGCAACATACTGTAAGTACACCAACAACAGTCATAGTTACTAGGACATTATTGTGTTTGACTGCAGGTGCACTGCAGAACATTAATTTTGAGGTGCTCCTGATATTATTGGATCCTTTAAATCTCCTTTTTTATCATGCAATCTCTCATTCTGCAATCAATATTCTCCATTACATTGTTGAGGTAAAAAGGAAACTGTCAGGTTTTAAGCAATATAATTTAGTGAATCTACAGAACACCTTCCAGAATAATATGAGTTCAATGGTTTAATATTAAAACAATTTTATACTCATGCAAAACCCATTTGTGTAAAAACAGATGTTCATAAAATGACTTATGTTTTATGTGAGACAAAGCCTGGGAGAGGGGTTCTAAATGAATTTCATTGATGAAATAATGTATCATAGCTCTGGATATGAACCAAATTCAGAACAGGAACTGATCCAGATTTTATACGTAATTTGGGGGTGATTTATAAGGAAATCAATTTACCTTGATCCATCATTTTCAGTTTTTGAGATTGTTTCCAAAGGGTTTTTTCTTCATAATCTAAATGCAGAAGCAACCAGTTCCGTTATCAGCCCTGGAGGCCATCTTTTTCTATGGAACTTCAGGGCTGCCACACTTAGTGCTGTGGGAGAACAGGAGGGGATTTGCGTGGAGTTGCTGGAGATATATAGCCATAACTCTCCATACATAAATCTCCTGTGTGGAGAATGAGTGCAGGGAAAGTGCCTCATAGGGAGACCACAGCTGCGATATAAGGATATCTGCAAGAGGGACCTAAAGGCTCTGGGAATGAACATTAACAATTGGGAAACCTTGACCTCCGATCATTCAGCTTGGAGGCTAAAGACGCAGCATGTCCTCCAATTCTAAGAGACACTTGTTCGGCAGGCTGAGGCAAAGAGGAACCAGCGAAATCTGGGAGCTGGGCAGGGGACAGAATGTACCTGCCCTCAGTGTGGAAGGGATTGCCACTCTCAAATTGGCCTTTTTAGTCACATTAGATGCTGTTTTAGGACCTCTTTCCAGAGCACGATATCATAGTCTTTTGAGACTGAAGGATGCCAATGATAGCCATAATAAAAAAAAATTTCTCTGGGAGGCAAGGACGTTCAGCCCAGGGGCGGGTTTCAAAACCCATTGCTACCAGTTTGCTTGGAGGTGCGCTCACACTTTCACACAACACTTCTGCGAATGCACAGAAGCGTCTGGACAGGTGGGCGGAACCTCCTGCCGCCGCCACCACTACCAGTTCGCCCGATCCGGGGCAAACCGGTAGCAACCCACCACTGGTTCAACCTGCACCTGGAGAGGTGTGACTGGGGGAACATCTCGAGTTGGGACAATAGATTGATTGGACCATGTGATGGACATGGTGCAAGGGAAGGGACTTTGACTTTCCCTTAGGTGGGGAAAACCCAGGGGCTTTCAAATTCGGGTTTTCCAGATGTGCCAATATGACATCTCTAATAAAATAGAACTTTGAGGAACTGCTGGCCTTGGAGTCTTCATCAATTGGTGGTGTTACTTGGAACCCTGACATCCGTGTAAAAAGAAACTGGATTTGATTTTCATGAGAAGATATTTGTGAACTTTCCAAATGCAAACTCTCTCTCAGAAAAGTAAGCCATAAAAGTTCTGAAAAACTATATGAAATTTAAGATTTTAGAAGAATGAAATGGTAACATTCAACTATTATTATCTCTATTCATTTTTTGCAAGATAGTTTTTTTATCCTATTTTGAGACAGTTTAATGGCACCATTTTGATTTTTGGTGACTCACAACTTTCACACAATGCAGTATGTGCAAGGAACACTTGTTTTGTTTATAAATGTGCACATGTATTACTTCCAAATTCTGGATTCTCAGACACTGATTTACAATGTATGTACAGAAGAGAAATAAATGTTATTTCCATCCACACATTGGATTTTATCACGAATTAATAGAGTAATTAAATAAAATAATTGCAATGAAAATTGCATCTTATTTAGAATAGCCATTAATTAACTGCTTGTTATTTAATATGTTCTATTTCAGATCATTTGCCACTCCTCATCAAGCAATTGTTAGACATTAATTTTAAAAAAATAAGATAAATGTCATATTGTTCTAGCACATCTGAATTGTGATTCTATGCTAGCATAGATAAATTGAATATTACTTATAGTATACATATAGATAAATGCATACAAGCAAACACAAGATCAATCTTTATCAACCAACCTTATTCCGGATGTCCTGGAATTTTCAATCACCCCAAATCATTGCGTCTTTAAGAATGAGAATTTGGTGATTGTAATCCCAGTCCATCTGGAGCATACCAAATTGAGAAAAACTGGTATAACAGATTGTTCCAAAGTTTTCGTTACCAGAACTCTGTTCCTGGGGTTATCCAAAGATTTCCTTACTTCCTCAGGCCTTAATGGAGGACCCTGAGGCAATTCTGTTGCCATCAGGATGGTACACTGAACCAAGATCAACAGCTTCCACATACCGGAAAGATTGGCAGACTGCGGGCAAGTAACAACAGCTCAAAGGATTCTCTGCATGAATGTTCAGGACACATTTGAAGCAATTGTGCAAGCTGGTTCATGAATTTATATAATTTATCTCAAGCAATAATTAAAACAAACTCTGACTACTGCAATATCCATTTGTAAGCAAATGAATATCAGTAGCATAGTTCAACTCTTAACTTGCTTGTTCAAGCTTTTGTTCTTAAATTACCCATGCTATTCGTAAGCTGATAAAATGATTTTCATTTTACTGAAAATGAGTAAAAATGAGAAAACAATGTGAGAATCCTCCAGATGTATGAATCTATTGTTTAAAAATAAAGCCTCTTAGAAATAAAACTTACCAGTAAATATTGGCTTTCCCGTCTCTGTTCAGCAGTTTACTAAGTTGCAAGGTAAGTCATATCTCCTACTTATAGTTTTAGAAAAAATAACAGTCAGTAATTGATAGTGACTTGCAAGTGAGGTTTTAAAAGGCTGTAACAGATTTGTATACTCCTCCCCATACTTACCGGCTCATTATCCAAAGTGCATTGAAATAGTGATCAAGCTCAAAAGGATGAAACACTTCTGCCTCATCCATTATATAATTGAATAAAAATCTCTTACTTAATAGAATAAGGGTAAGACATTTTGTTTTTTAATGTCAAAGATGGCTTTTTTTCCAGCTGAGTCTTCTGACAAAGTTTTGAACTTCAAATCCCAGACTTTGTTCACAATCAGAACTACTGAAGGGCGAGCATTACCTCAAGCTAAGGCAAAAGCCCCTCTCTGATTTGGGATGTTAACCTGTGTGAGATAGCTGTGCTAGAGAGCATCTCATACTATCTGCCCTGGGATGCTGAGTGGTACCACCATTATCCGTTTGGCGGTGTATGTCAAACAAATGCTGCTTAAGTGTGCCCTTGCTTGCTCATAGTCCAGAGACAGTAAATAAATGGGATAAAGTCCTAGGAGAGCTTGTTGTAAACTTGTTTCCACCCACTTTGAAATCTGCCGTCTAATGTCAGTGGTATTAAGCCTAAAGGGAAAAGTGTTAGTTTCAACAGTAGCATAGCAGAGTTTGTTATATTCTGGTCTCATCATTCCACTCTTCATGTGTAATGCACCATTGGGGACACATCAAGAGACTTGGAAAATTGGGGAGTAGTCATGAGCACCATATTATAATTGAGCTAGAGGCTTGCCCTCAAAGAGCTTTGCGGCTGGCAGTATATAGTGATGACTTCTGAAGTGAAGAAATTTTAAAATGTCAAATGCATTCCTATGTGCGTTTTGTGACACCTAGATAGCAGGGGTATTTTTATTTCCATTAACTTACAGATTACTCACACGTATCAAAAATATTCCACTTTTTCAATGGCATGATTGTTAATAGCAGTATAGTAATATCTCTCTCTGCTAGTTGGGTGGATGTATGTTTGGGTTCTCACATCATTTATATAAAGATTAAATAAGAGAGGTGCCAACATGCAGGCTGGTTTTACAATCTAGGTAATTGAAAAGATGCTATCTAAAAGATGCTATCTAACATCCTTGATAGGTGCATCTTAAGTGCTCTTTTTTCATTTAATGCACAAATAAGATACAACAATCAGCAATGGTGGTGTTATATAGGTAGTCCTCAATTTACAAGCACAATTGAGCCCAAAACTTGTGTTGCTAAGTGAGAAATTTGTTAAGTGAGTTGCCCAATTTTATGACCTTTCTTGCCACAGCTGTTAAGTAATCACTACAGTTGTTAATAACATGGTTGTTAAGTGAACCTAACTTCCCACTGACTTTGTTTGTCAGAAGATTGTAGAAAATGATCACAAGACCCAGGACGGTGTAACCATCATAAATAAGAATCAGTTGCCAAGCATCTGAATTTTTATCATGTAACATGGGCATTGTAACTTTGAACAGTCACTAAATAAAGTGGAGCATTAACTGTACACTTTGTTCTATAACTTAATCCAAGATAGAGTCAAATGCTGCTTCAAGATTAACAAAAGCTGCCTAAAGAGCAGCACTGCAGGTAGTCCTCAAGTATGAATGTATTGGAGCCTGCCCATTCCATTCGTGCCTCAAGGACTCGTGGGAGTTAATCTTGTACCTTGAATGAAATCACTTCCTGCTTTCATCCATGCATTCTCTAATTTAATGCGTGGGCAAATGCACAGTTCATTAAGTGCACAAGAGGTATCTCGAGGTGGGGAAGGCCATGGGGAGCATAGTGATGGAACAGGCCCCCAAGACCTCCCCAACCCACTCCATGCTTTCCCCTCCCTGCCACGCTGGATTCACCTTGCAAAGATCTGTCTCCTCTCTGCCATGGTTTCTTTTGCTTTGAGGGAGAGTCAATGGAAACTCTTGGATGCGAAAAGTGTTTGTGACACCTGTCCCTACTCTTCCTCCCCTCCTCCAACTCCTTTTTGCCACCGCTGGTACACTTTTCTCCCAGATGGAGACCTGACAGAGCTTCATCTGCATGCAAATGGAGCTTTTGTAAACGGAGGGATTCACTCCATTTTGAAAGGCCTCATAGACGCCTATGAGGTCTTTGAAAACAGAGGAATTCTGATTAATCCATTCTATTACACTATATTTCTTACCAGGAAAGGTATTGGTGAAAACTATTGATGTAAACTTGATTTAGTTTTTCATTTCCTGCTTTTAATTTCTTTTGCTTTCAGTAAATGTTGTATAACACTGCTAATCCGTAACAGAATAGTTTGATGGATTAATTAATTAATTAATTGTTGGTCAATTAACAATCCAAATAATTCCAAACTAAAAATCCTTACAATTCTTTCCTATATCGATGTTTGTAATACAACATGTTACTGCTGAACAAAAGTGAACAAATAATTTAGCAATAAAGCTTTCAGTTAGTTCTACCCACTGCTTAAAAAACTGTGTGTGAAAATAGAAGCTAGTTTTATATTGCTGAAGAACACAGTAAACATGATTTATTTTTTTTCTTTTATTTAATACACAAAATATTAAAACTGAAAAAATACACCCAAATATTCTAACATAAAATACCTGAGCAGACTGAAGGCAAAAACACTCATCATTACATTCAAAAGCATTTGAGCAAAATAGAAATGCAGGTAACAATATTCACAGACTGCAGTAAATGGTCTCTTGAGTGGCACTTTTCATGAATCTCATGTATTCCATGGAAAAAGTACTAAGATATTCAATTCTATGATTTGTAATGGAACTTGATGTATAAAATATTGGAAAATTATGCACACTTACAACTGACTACTTAAAGCATCATTTGGATATAGAGAAGAGTAAGCATTTTTTGAAACAAAAGAAAGCTTTGATATCCATTCTGTGATTGCTGGCTTGATTGGAGCAAAATTGTTCTTAAGGAGCATGTGCAGCTCCCTTTTCTGCAGGATGAAATACTTCTTTCGGTCTTAGGACTCCATCTTCTTCTGGGAGATCACATGTTGGCAATTACAGTACTGGTGGAGGAGCTGAAAGTCTCCAACTAAGCATGTTTGGTACATTTAACTGCTCCACCAAAATTTCCAGAATACCCATAACAGTAATTCATATTTGAATTGTATAATGTATAAACCACATTCAACAAAGCTAAAGAAAGCCCTATTCACCACTGTCTACAGATCTAAATCTGAGTTAAAGAGCCTATCACATCAACTTTTGATTTTGCAGATCTGTAATTGAAAACTAAAATACAAGTATAAATTACACTGTTCAATAGTGTTTACAAACATCAAATCCTATATTTTACTTTCAAGTGATATCAGGGTCATTTTTACTGTATATAACAGAAAAAGCCAACAAAACTAATCATGTTTATTATGAAAATAAAGTTTTATGGTCTCATAAATGTAATCTTTTTCAGAGTAGTACATCAACACATTGCAGAAACGGATATTTATAATCTAGGAAGGACCAGTGCAAAAATGCTTGTGCGGAATTCTTTTGCAACAGAACAGTCCTGCTCTTTCTTCTAAAAACTGTTTCTGAAATCTGCAGAATGTGCAATGTGACATTTGTAGAATGGAAGCTACAACTGAAAGAAGTGATAGGCAGACATGGGAAGACAATTATCCTTGCATAAGCCTATAATCAAGCCAGTGATTGTCTTAAGAAGTTAGTAAGAAAAGTCAGGTACAAAGAGAAACTAGTTATCAAAAAAGAATTCTGTTAAGAACATTACTTCCAGATGCCTAATTTCTCTAGAGAGCCATATTTTAATTTTCACATTTGAAATAGAGAATTAAATTGAATAGTTATGTATTCAATAGATATGTTATTTAACACTCACGCACACAAACATATTTCAGAAATGAAAATATATTCAAATGCTGACAGAAATATGATACCCTTGAATCATTTAAGTGATGATTGATAGTAACTACCTTTGATTCAAAAGTGTAATATTGCCTCAGGGAATGGAATGGTTCCATTCAGAGATCCATGTAGGCTCAAAAATATGTACAGATCTGCCTATGGCAAGATTCAATAAGAACATGATGAGAAATTTAGCAATGGACTGCATTTATCTACTGAAATTAGTAATCCATAAAAGGAGCATATTTATGAGACTGTAATTCTATTATGTGCACTACAGCATCTGTAACTACAAGTAAGCATTTGGCCATAGTAATAAGATTGTTTAAAAACTGATCTTTATATTGTTAATTAGCACCAAAAATGAATTTATCTAACAAAAATGAAAAATAACTGTTTTTAAAAACTCAAAAATATATTTAATGCAGCTAATCATCAGCTTCACAAACTTTAATCATGGATATTTGTAAAAGACAACAAATCTTATTCTAGCTTATAAGATGACCCTAACCAAACCACTAAAAATCAGTCAAAACTGCTTAGTGTAACACTTTATAGAATAACTGACTTTGCATATTAAGCTTCCCAGAAATGAAGAGAACCTTATGTAACAGGAACACTAAGATATTGGCCAGTACACTTTTTTATAACAGAAATGCCTATTGTAATTGACACACAGTTTTAGTAAGATGAAGGAGTCAGTCAGTGGAATTAAAAGATTCTATTGAGAAGATTAACCTCCACTGAAACTGAATGAAAAGAACTACATTTCTTTCCTCTATGGCTTTTTTGCCATTCCCCAATAATAGTACACAGCGCAGCACTGTGCTTATCAGCATGTCTTCCCAGCTAATAAATTTCCTCCCCAACTTACTTGTAGTCTTTTATTTTTTTTAAAGTAAGCTAGCATGCTACAAGAACCAGGACTAACCTATATTTCTAATGATGCCTCACAGCCAATGGTGGGATTCAACTAATTTAACAACTGGTTCTCTGCCCTAATGATTTCTTCCAACAACCAGTTTGCCAAACTGCTCAGAAAGTTAACAACCGGTTCTCTCGAATTGGTGCAAACTGGCTGAATCCCACCACTGCTCAGCCCTATATTAGGGACCAATGTGAAAAATAAAGAGCTTGTGTGTGCGTGCGTGTGTGTGTAAAATCAGGTGACTGTTTGCCTTCTGTTATGACAGGATATGCCGATCATAGCAAACATTTAGTGGGAATGCCTGTTAACAGGCTTTGAAAATTCCAAGTATGCCCAGTGGCTACAAAAGACTAAGGCTACAAAAGACAAGTAGTTAAGAACATATAATTTGCAAGTGTCCCTGGGACAGAATTTTTTATTTATGTATTTATTTGCTTATTAAATGTATATGCTGCCCATCTCACTATTGAGCAACAATACAATTAAAATTTATTGTAAGGAAATTTACATTTTTGGTTTGTTTTTATACATTGCAGTAAAAATGTTCTGAAGTTTATTGTCTCCAACATCTGGAAATACTTTGGAGATACTATCTAATACTTTTATCTATCTGTTATCTACATTTTAAAACTTTTTTTAGTGAATGGAAATCTTTGTTTTAATCAATTGCTTATTTCATTCGTGATAAACTCTTTTTACATTTTTAAATGTTACTTGTTTACATGTAAATATAATTAATTATACTAAATAAATGCTTAAATATATATTTGTAAAAATGTGAAGTAATGTCATTGTTTGATAAAGGATACTAGTCCTTTTTGAATCCCTTCCTTTCTATGCTGTAGTACTGCGAAATTCATATAGGATTGTTTATTTAAAAGTACCACTTTGCCTTTTTCACTAAAAAAAATTCCACTCAAATCAAATTATGAAGAGGATATGAGCCATTATGGGTCATCATATGTATGACCCATAATGTATATATCAAGGGTTTATCAAGGGTTTATCAACCCTTGTTGATATACCAAGGGTTTCAAGAGACAATCTCTCTCTCTCTCTCTCTCTCTCTCTTTTCTAGTGATGAAATCCTTTGCAACATAATTTCCTGCAAATTTTTGAAAAGGAAAAGAGTAAAAAATATTTTAAACAATGGATAGACTTAGGCTGTGGTGGTTCAGTGGCTAAGATGCTGAGCTTGTCAATCAAAAGGCCGGCAGTTCAGCAGTTCAAATCCCTAGTGCCGCGTAATGGGGTGAGCTCCGGTTACTTGTCCCAGCTTCTGCCAACCTAGCAGTTTGAAAGCACATAAAAAATGCAAGTAGAAAAATAGGGACCATCTTTGATGGGAAGGTAACAGCATTCTGTGCATCTCTGGCATTTAGTCATGCCGGCTACATGACCAGCACTGGCTCTTCGGCTTTGAAACGGAGATGAGCACCGCCCCCTAGAGTTGGGAACGACTAGCATGTATGCGCGAGGGGAACCTTTACCTTTACCTTAGACTTAGAAAAGATTTTTAAAATCCCCAAAGGAACAGGGGAGCAGAGGGAATTAAACATCTCTCCTCCTCCTAAACTTTAATTATATTATGAGTGATATATTAGATTCTACCCTTTTACTATTTTTAAAAGTCTCATGGCAACTTTCTTTATGATAGTATGCCAATAAAGTTTGACTTAATTCAGTGGCCTATAGAAAACAGACAATATAGATAGTCCTTGACTTACAACCAGTTGCCTAATGGGGCAGGGCAGTCATATACATAATGACCCCACACCCTACCCCCTGTGGTCATGTGATTGCACTTGGCAACTGGCACGCAATTTATGATTATTTTGACAGACACTAACAGTTTTCCAGCAAAAAATGTCCATTGGACAATGGATTTGCTTAACAACTACAGCATTCGCTTAACCACCACCGCAAAAGATACTGATACTCTTCAACAAACAACAGTTCATTTAGTGACTGTTCGAAGTTACAACAGCAATGAAAAAAGTGACTTATGACCAGTTTTCACACGACCATTGCAGCATCCCCATAACCATGTGATCAAAATCTGGATGGTTGGCAATTGATTCATATTTATGACAGTTGCAGTGTCCCAGGATCACGTGATCAGCTTTTGCAACCTTCTCACAAGCAAAGTCAGTAGGGAAGCCAGATTCACTTACCAACTGTTTTACTAATTTAACCACTGCAGTGATTCACTTAACAACCATGGCAAGAGAAGTCATAAAATGGGCAAAACTCATTTAACCAACATCTCACTTAGCCACAAAAATTTTGGGCTCAATTGTGGTTGTAAATTGAGGATTACGCATAGCAAAATTGGGGATGGTCTAATGGTGACATGGTTAATGACTAGCACAACTTACTACTTGTAATTCTGGGGTCATAAGATCATAAGTCAAGGACTTCCTGTACACTATATTTTACAAACTGAAATCACAAATCTAGCTGCATCCCAGAGCTTCCACACATTCCTGTCACAATTTTGACTTCCCTCCATCCCTTGAAATATCATAGTCTGCACCCTTTTTAAACTTTAAAATCAACATGTCATTCACAGAAATTAGAGCTATTATTAAAATTCAGGAAACTTATCCAGATGTCCAAGTTTAGTGGTCAGTACTCTGAAACAGGATTCATACTGCTGGACTTCCAATAGTATTCATTATGAAAATATTACAGCATATGCTCTTGTGTGAACAATTGTTCACGAGAAGATGAAAACCACTAGAACTGTGAATTTAACTATGTTTTGCAAGTTGGTTCACTAAAATGCCACTACTGAATAATCAAGCTACGCTTTTTTTAATGAATGAAAATATTTCAAGTATGTTTCTCACCTTAAATATGTATCACGCAGATTAGCATCAAGTTTCAAAAATCTATAAAAATGAACTAAAAATGTATTCTTCACCCATTCCAAAGCATGGCTAAGCTGTTCAATCATACTTCCTTGGCATAAATATCCAGAAATATATTAACAATTACAAATACTTTTAACAAACATCATGTATTTCTAAAATAGTTAATATTAATGTTGATCTAGCTACATTATCTTATTTTCTAGAAAAAGGAAGCAAAAGATTAATATTGCAACTGAAGAAGCATCTCTCAGGTTACAAAATTAACCCTAAAATCTATGCTACTTAGAGACTAAAATAATTCATAATGTTCAGAATATATTGCAGTGGACAGAAAGATACTTTATTGCACGAACAGTGCAGATCCCATGCAGATGTTAAGAGCTATGAGTTATGAAATGAATAATTCTATCAACCGTATCACATAAAATGGGTCTGAGATCCAAGTGTGCAAACACGTCATCCTTTACTGCAAATTATTTCTTTGCTAGATAATTTCTTTTGGCAGATACTCATTTTTTTTACAGGCACTAGAGATCAGAAATGGTGATTGAAATCTTTAAGGATACATCTAGCATTTCTGAATAGAGGTATTTATAAGTTAATGTTTGAGGCATGTGTAGCCCACTGGCTAAGCAATATTAAAAAAAACTAGCAGGTTCAAAAATCAAAGTTGCACAATATATTTATGCTTAATGCATAATTCCAAGAGCTGAAGGATTGGAACATGCCCTCCTTTCAATTGCAACCCTCAAGGCCCTTCTGAAATTTTCAAAAGTCTACTCAGTTTCTCATGTTTTTAATACAGTGGTTACATGAGAAAGTTGCTATTCAGGAACCAGAACCAAAAAAAAGTCATCCCTTAATCACATTGACCTAGGCATGGAGATTTTGAATATGGTCCCTCCTCTTTTCTTATTAGTTTCTCCAACAGTTCTCATTACTGTTTAACTTTCCATGCCAATTACACATGTAAGAATTCAAAGTTTTATTCTTAAACGGTTCTTATTTCCAAATTGGTTTCTGATCCTAAAGATATACAGAAGTCAATCTGAATCTTTAGGAAAAAGCATTTTCTCAAAGTCTAATTGAGGTGTGGTGGCTCAGTAGCTTCGTAAAACTGGAGAAAGTTTCTGCTCCAGTGCTTCAAGCCCTAACATTGCATGGTGGGGTGAGCTCCCATCACTTGCCTCAGTTTCTGCCCACCTAGCAATTAGAAAACATGTTCTATGCAAATAGATAAACCAATACTGCTTTGGTGGGGAGATGAGCTGGTAGTTCATGCTGCTGGCTCTGAATCTGAACAGTTGTGACACCCATTTGCAAGGTGGCTTCGGTAGAAGGAGTGGGCCTTGGATGAGGAAGAGCTGCAGGAAGAACTGCTCATCTTTCTTTCTTTCTAGTGCAAATCTAGTTCACCCTCCCTCCTGTTGTACACATTTCCGGAATGTGTATAACAGAGATTGGCAGCCAAACTACTACTCTGCATTAACACTGTATTCTCCTGGTTAATTTAACACTGCCATCTACTACTACTATTACTACTGATGATGATGTTTAATTCAGCTGTGGGAATTTAATATGGCTGCTCTTGTTGATTCCTTGAGACTGCCTAGATCATGGATGTCAAACCCGATCATGTCACATGACGTATTGTGACATTTTTTTGCCTTTGCAGAGTCGGGGGGAAGGTGTCCTGCACGTGATGCATCCATCCCACGGGCTGTCAGTTTGATACTCTTGGCCTAGACTCTATTAAAAAGTAGTGATGTTTTAATTTTAAAATTTCCTTAGACTACTTTCCTGAAATACCTACAGTTCTATACAGTTGCATGTTTAACTGAAGAAAATATTCAAACGGGCTTTCTTGTGCGTAGCCTGGCTACAATTACACTGTTTCTTATTTTTTTTAATGGACACTGTAAATCCAAATTAAAAGCAAAAAGAGAAGGGGATCCAAAATAGGAAAAAGGAAAACATTTCAGATAAAAGTGTAAAACTACTCTCAATATACAATCTAAAACTATAAATTATTCATTTATAGGCAGGTACAAAAATATGTAAAAAGGATAATAAAAGTACTATACATCCTAAATATGCACAATTCACATAGCATGTAAAATAGCAGCCATTCACTAAGAATATGATTAGAGATTTCTCAGTTCACCCACTTCTCATATACAGGTATCAGACCACAATCAGCAGCTTTGATTTTCTAGTAATACATACCAGTAAATCCATAATAGATTGTCCAGAGGTGTTTTACAGATTCTAAAGTGTATTGGATAGCTCCTTAACTTCTAATGCTTTCAGTCTGAATAGCCATAGATTATGAGCTGGTATGCAATAAGCTACCACCATGTTAATAAATATTAGCTACTATGACACACACATACCCATACCATATGCACTGCAAGTTATACAGTCAAACAGAGCCTTTACTAAAATCTATTATGACCTTTAACAAATTGAAGTTCTCATCGGCATCTGATTAGAAGGACAAGCTTCCCAGGAGGTGCCAGTGCATGAATTTGAAGAGAACTTTTGTGCCCTTAGCTTTTGCTTGAAAACGGATAATTTGGCAAGTACCATTTCCCTTGCTGTAGCACTGACAAGAGACAAAAGGTCAATGCCAAAATTCTATTTAGCATATAGCTATGAGAGACATAGAAATGCTTTCCAAGGTCAGTCTTCATTGAACGACGTCTGAGAATAGATTGCACTACTTAATGCTCTGCCAGCTGTTGGCAAAAAGCCCAGTATAGCAGTAAAAAAAGAAACTCGTTGAGGACATTATAAGTCATCCATTAAGTAGGACACAGAGTATACCGATAGCTTAGTTTAGTGCCATAAAATCAGTTGAAGAGGACTTTTTTCAAGAGACTTACTTAAGAATGTTTTAATATCCTATTAAAAGTATGTCTGAATACCAAGACTGGCTTGACCTTAAAAGCATTCCATGTAAAGATGGTAACACTAATACATGTTATGATTCACACATAGCACAATCTACTAAACTGTTAATATTACAGAACAATTCTATAAATATTTTTTAATAAATTAGGTAAAAAAATGATAAACAAGAGAGACAAATACCTAACCAAAGGCACTTTAGGCAGGAATTATAGTGGATACAAGTAAGGAAAATACATATTATAACTTTGTTTAGAGAAAGAATCTCTCCAGGAAGAGGAAATTAGCCATTATGTAAAAGAGCTGCTAAGAAATACTATGATTGCCAAGTTTTAAGCTCCTGGCAATATGCAAAAGCAGCAAAAATTTATCTCTAGATACAATGCCTTATACATTTTATTTAAAGAACCAAATATTTGCTGCTTTTTGAATGGTTATATGTAACATTAACATAGTTCTGTCCAAAGGCAAGTCCTTTTAAAACTTCTTTGTGCACAGATAAGTATTGATTTCTTTGATGCCTACATTTTATTAATCCAAATAATATTGAAAGATTTTCTCAATGAACTAGAAGTGCCTAGCTCTATACTAAGTTCTGATGGACCTAAGAGGTGCTGACTGATATTAGCAAGACGTTACTCTAATGAAATACTTCCTGGATGCATTTTTAAAATCTCTGTATGTGGCTCTAAGGAAGTTTTCTGAATTGTCTTGTTTGTCTGTCTTTAACCTGGTCTTTCCAACATAGTTATTAGGAATTATAAGAATTGTCCAGTGACGTATCTAGAAAGGAACGTATTAGAAAAATGATCATTTACACAATGCAGGGTTTCACTGCCCTTGAATAAAATGGCTTCTATGCAGAAAATACTCTATTAACGTTCCATTTCTACTGTGGCTGGATGTCTAGTTCTTCAATTCTTGAATTCAAATAATTATGCAAAAAGTTTTGGTTGTATGAAGTTATTTTGCAATAAAAACTGATATATTATTTACTCCAACAGTAATATTGCCAAAATAAATATGGAAGTGGTGATTCATTGAAGTAAGTACACAGAAATATATTGGACATATAAACTTGCAATTTTAAAATAAATAAGTATAAGCCATTTGCTTCAATACCAAGGAACTGATGCAACCATGTTTTCCTTCAGTATCAAGAACAAAGTGCTTACTGAGTAACAGATTTATGCATTTCTTTTAAAAATTAGTAAGTGAAAATTTTGTTCTCTTGTCATGAAATATCCCTTTGGAAACCTAAAGCCTTTCCATTTTCTACCACTGATAGAAGATGTGGCTTAGGTTTTCCTATATTATCTATACTTCCGTATCTATTACTGTTTTGGCCAGCTAAAGATTTTACACAATGCTGCACAATGAATGTAAAAAAAGAGGAATTATTACAAAGTATGGCATTTGATATAAATAAACAGGTGCAAAAACTACAGCAGCAACAGAGAAAAGAAGTGGAAAATATGCTGCAATCTTCAATAATTTACTGTAGGAAGAAAAAAAAAGATAATAAAATAAAATTATTCAAGCAATAAAATGTATGAGTACTTTTGTTAATCTTAGTCTTTCCTAACCTCATGTGGTATTTGATTTCAACTCCCACAATTCCCAAGCCAACATGGTTATGATGACTGGAGATTCAGGTACAATTTATTGGTAGATGGGCAATCAAGCTGGAAAGGCTAACATAGCAAATAAACAACAGATATTATTGAAGCAATATTATGGAGTAATGTTCAAGATAGAATTTATTTGCAGTAAAACATCCTAGAATATGCTAAGGTGGGAAAGTGGAATTGTATCACCTCAGCTTATAGGAGAACCATCTACCCCATGGCTGACATTTAAAAGAAAACAATGTATAAAGTCAATATAGACTTCCATTCCCTCCCTCACCAGTTTATAAGAGAGCAATTCATATAATTTCTTTATTTTCTGTAATAATTACTGTGAGAGTTGTCAGCTAGCAGAATTGCAAATTGATCTGAAATGATCTGTAAAATTTAGTTTATTTTTAGTGTAGGAAAAGAAAAAAAATAAGTTTGGAACAAGATGAAAATAAACAAATCTCATCTCCATTCTCTTGCTACAGAGAGCTTTTGCTGGATTTAAAGCAATTCTGAAAGCTAAAAGATTCTTCTTTGCTTTGGTCCAACTCCTAATAATGTACTATAAGAAAGGAATACAATGTGATACAAGAGAGTTCAATGTAGTACAATTTAAAACAAAGATAATTAAAGTACCTTGATTTAAGTTTTGTAGTACTTGTATTCATGAGTATACCCAAAATGACTATCAGAATAACAGCAACAAATCTGCATGGATCAGGATCAAGTCTGATATGGTATCTAATTTAAAAAGAAAGAAAATACAAATTTGCAATTTGTATTACTCACATGTAAAATTATTTTTCTAGTAACAACAACAAAATGCAGTAAGGAGGTGAAAAGATTCTTGAAAATAAAACAAGCAGAGAAATAGGGAAAACATATCATTAGATGGCCCAAATGCAACTTTTTCTCTCAATTAAAGCTGCTTTAACAATAAAAATATTGAATTACTGTGAACTACCTCATATTTCAGAAACTAAAAAAAACCAATGCCAATTTTAAGATAATGAAAAAATATTTATAATGGATTTTTCATTTCAAGATAGGTTCCCAGTATGCTAAAATTTAAAGCATTTGTGGTTCTACGTTTTCTTGCAGCCATTTTATCTTTCAACTTTTAAATATTTTTTTCTCTAGTTTTCTGCCTGCTAATGTACTGTGACTGCCTCTCACATTCATAAATCATCTGGGCTGATTTCATCTACACACCCAAATACTGCATGAAGTCTTCTAATAGCACATACATTAGCTTATAGGGCCATCTCATAACAGATTTTATAAAATAAAACCTGCAAATTTGGGGTGATTACCTGATATTTTTTAGCCAATAAATTAAAGATGGACAACTAAGGAGCACAATCCATGTGATTAAGTTGATGACAGTAACATGCATCTTAAGGGTATCTATAATGCTGTCATTGGCCATGGTGGTGCTAAATGACTTTCTTGCTTCTGAAGGGCAATCCTCTGATCTGCAGCTGTTCCTCCCTTCGTTTTCTGAATCGTCTGATTTAGGTTCTGGATTCTTTATGGGCTATAAAAATATAAATATATTTCAAAAAATTTTCAGCATTAGTTAATACAAGTATAAAGAGTAAATTGAAATGCCCACAAAATAATTTAATAATATCATGACATAATTCAGTCATTTAAATTCATGAGATTATATATTATTGTTTTATTTTAAAACAAACTCCTTTCTGATGAAGGATTATTACTAGGATTATATATTACTACTTGCAGTTTACCACACATTCTACTGCAAAATTTTGCAGGAGATACTAAAAATAAATGAAAACATAAATAAATAATTAGCTCTTTGTGTATGTTTTGAGGGACTACCTTGCCCTGAACAGAAGTAGATCATTTCTTTTTCTCCAATCCTTTCCCTTATATATTGTGTCTTTTAGATCAGGGATCTCCAAACCCCTATAGACCCCTATTTTAGATAGTGAACCTAAGACTGAGAATTATAATCATTGTTTCATCTATAAAATACTTAGGGAAGAATGGAACATAAACTGAAAAGAAATAATATACAAAGAGCTGGAGAGCCAACAGTGACATAACCAATGCTCATATGAACCCATTTTCTGTCCCACTTCCTCTCATGGTGCTCAGTTGCTCAAATGCTTGGACTTCCTCTCATGGTGCTATCTTGACACTGCATTGTTAAGATTTATTCAAGCATTGGAAACATTAAAATAAAACAGGAAGTAATCTATTTCTTCTTTAAAAAGAAGCTAGGAGATAGGAGACAAAAGATTTCAGTGGCAAACTAAACCTGATCTAATAGATTTTTTCAGCCTTTCACCATGGGGTGGGGGAATAGTAAATCACCATGAAACAATGTGGTGTAATGATACTTTGCAAGCAGTAGGCAAGAACAGGAAATCTGTGTTAAGACATGAATGTTCTTAAGCCAACCACAAAAAGCATACAATAAACAGACTTACCACATTACAAACACTTAGTTCAGATCTTAAATTTGAATGGAAATTAACAACCTGTAACAACAAGCATATATTTTAGTTCTGCCACATTATATGCCTATGATCATAGCTTCCTAAAGTTAATGGTTGTGCTCTACTATTCTGTACTTCTTTGTTCTACAGTTTACTCTTTAAATATTTTTAAAGCTCTTATCTGGCATCTTTGCGGTTTCCTTGTATTGCTTGAGCACTTTATGTTCTTACCATATTATTGAATTCATATATAATCCCTGCATACCTGGACCTTCTTTGGGATTTTACTGCTACATTATTTATAATCAATTTTAAAAATATTTCAGTCTGCTTTCTTCCTTGGATAGAAAGATTAATGAACAGGGAGCATGAACCTATTTCAGGGGCAAAGGGACAAATTGTATAACTTGGCTGAGGATTATTCAAAAGCTCTCTCTCCTTCTGACTTTTCCCTAGACACTTCTGTGTTGATTACCAAAAACATCAGCAGTAAATTTTTACACATAGGTTATATATAGACTCATATATGGGCAGGGTGGATGATCTAAAGGCCAAACTAGCAGAAGCCTATGATCTTCCATGCTTAACATAAACTAATGGGAAATTAACTAACCAACCTGTAGCCTAAAAATGTCAATACTATGTTTGTATTGTATTATATCACATAACTTTTATTGTTTAAATACCTTGAATATATAATGAAAATAAGTCATCATTATTGCCAGTGCTCCACAGGTAGTCCAGCTAAGAAAAAACATTGAAACCGCAACACAAAACCTTAATCGGGTAATCAGACTGTTGTCAGATGGAAGTCCAGAGGGTCTAACAAATACAAAATAAACACATTTACGAAATAAAATATTAATTATATTAAAAACAAAATGACTTCACATCAAACAGTGGTTTATGGTAAGTACCATTGTGACTCAAGCTGCAGACTGACTTTTTAGAGCTCTAACATTCAAATGTTGGTTGAAAGTTGCCCGGCTGATTTCCATTATTTGATTACTTAATATTAAATTGAGATTCAGTAGTCTCAGTAGGAGCCAACTTTTGAAATTTGTTATTTAATTGCAACCTTGGCTTTGCCAAATCAGAAATGCTAAGTTTCTTAATCATAGTTTGCCATGATACCTAAATGCATAGTGACACAGGTTATGCCTAATGACCTTTTCCCCCCTACAATTAGCTCTTTCAGATTTTGTCGCAGTTTACCATTATATGGGTGGATTTTAAACATCTTGGCTTATTTTCTTTTGAAAGCAGGCATTAGAACTTCATTTTTTAATGTGAGCAGTGGTGGGTTGCTCCCGGTTCGATCTGGTTCTTGCTAACCAGTAGTAATGGTGGCGGGAGGCTCCGCCCACCCACCCCAACATCATCACTGACGATCTGCGCATGCACAAAAGCTTCTGCACATGCATAGAAGTGCATGCGCACGATCCCGTTGCAAACCAGTGGTAAAGGTAAGTGGAACCCACTCCTGAATGTGAGCCAGTATGTTCATAGAAAAAAGTGACAATAAAGGCTATCTTGTCTCATCTCATTTCATTTCACCCCACCCAACCTTATCATTTTTCCACTTCGTATGTAATAACAATACATGGAGGGAAATAATAGAACACACACAAAAAAGATACAAATGAACAGTTGGTTGTTCTACTTAGCATAAAATTACTGTTTAAAAGTACCGTTTAATTAAACTACAAATTTGTTTATAGCAAGAGTAGGTAGGCTGAAGTACTTCAAACTTCAATACTCCTAACAAATTGGCAGAAGCTTTGATAACCTACAGATATGCATGAAATCTAAAACATCTGGAAGCTGCTATATTTCCTATCCTTAGGGGTCTATGGTATAAGGGTGGGAGGATTTTATCAATTAATTGGTAGAATATTTTACTCATATTATATATTGTTATAGTTCTTCCAAACAAGTTTAAAATTTCACATGTCTGTTTATGAATACATTCTATGCATAATATATCCTGCCTTGCTTAAAAGACTGTTTCTGAATTCAGAAGTACTTTTCAGGAAGATCAATAACTTTCTTGATAACAATAACAACAAAGTTTTAAAAGTTGCAACTTTTCAATTTCATAAAATGAAGGTAACCAATCATCCTCCTTTAGGGAAGACAGTCCTTCTTTTGTAAGTTCTGTCCTCTCTCAAAAAGTGTCCTCCTACATGTCCTCCTTTTCAATATTTGAAGACTGATATGTAAATCTCCATATCTGATCGATGCCAATCCGATCCGTTGCGTGTGATGTGACGTATATGTATTTGACATGACAATTCGTCAAGGCTCGGTACCGTATGGTGAGACGCGATTATGAGATACATGCACTCCACACAGAAGAATTGTTTTGAGAGAGTGCACTGCATGCAAGAATGCACCACACACAAGTGGCTTTGTTTACTTCTTACCAAAACATGACACGGCACACATGCATGTGTCCTCCTTCTCATTGTAAAAAAGTTGGTCACCTTAATAAAATTCCCAATAAGAGCCAAAGTGTCTTGGAACTATGATTAGTACAACCCAGCTAGATTATTTGGAGGGATTTTTCTTGCTTCTCAATGAAGCAAGAAATGAAGACAAGCATTTTCTTTGAATTGAAGCATTTATCAGTACAAAATTTGTATGTCTGAAGTTTCTTCCCACATGCCAAAAGTGGAAAAATATTGAGATTCAGAATTAATTACTTACCCTTTCTCCTTTTTGCCCTATTCCAATTAACAACTCTAGAGAATTCAAAAGTTTGCACATAATTTGGTGAACTTTTCATTGGCCTAGCAAAAAATTACTATGTATTATGAATACATAGAGATTTTTCTTCCCAATTTTCTTATTGTTTTATTAAAAGATAAAGACATTTTCAAGTTCTATTCTTGGTGATGTTTTAGACACATCCAAATAGTTTACTTGGCAGCAATATTTCTGTTATGTGTGTGCATGTGCATGTGTGTGTGTGTGATTTCAACTGTTGTTAACGTTCCATTCTCGGAAAAGATAATCAAGTCACTTAGAGCAAATATGACCCATTTCCAATCTGTCAAATTGCTGGAGTCATTTTACCTTTTCTGCAAGTGTTGCCTGTAGAACACAGAAGTGTAGTAAATAATTGATTCCTGTTGCCTTTTAAGTGATACAATGGTTTGTGTGTCTAATACTAGTAACTATAGGTTCAAAAAGTGTTACTTATGCAAACTAAGGACTATATCAGAAACTTTTGTGTTGTGCTTGTGATATTTACAGGTGCTTCAGGTTTAAGATGATTTTAAAAATGTCAATTCAGAAAATATACTTGCATTGTTGTATATGGCAGGAAGATACTATATCATATAGTTCAGCAAGTTTGCCAATGTTGTTTCTAGCAATACCACTAAACATTTGCATTTATTTATTGGTTTTTACCTTGTCAAAACTAATTGCAATGAAGATAAGAGCCTTATAGACGATTCAAGAAGTATGCCACCCCAATAGGCTATGCCAGTCCCAAACATAAAGAGAATCAGGGATACAAAAGGAAACCACAAGTCCTGGTTGTTCACTGTGACACGATCCAGCTCTGAATTCCTGAGTCCTTTAAACCAATTAAGTCTAAAAAAAAATAAAAAATAGCAAGATAGTTATGTGGTTTGATTACCTGCATTTCCCAAAACTAGTAATTAATCTTAGCTGCAAAATTCATGTTGTAAATAGTTACAAAAATGCAAAGGTTTGAGAAAAAGTATGTAACTGTAAGATAAAAATATATTAAATATATTAAAAAGAAACATACCCCAACAAAAACTTAATCATGTATGCTATGGGTTCTACTTTATAAGGCTTAGCTGCTTTAGTAAGTGCAGGAACAAAGTCTGAACACTGACCTGGAACAAAAGAAAAAATATCTGAAACCACATGTTCACAAATTAAATAATAAAGTTAATATTTATCTTTTTAGAGTACATTTGAAAATGCTTAAAAATTATACTATTAAAATCAATTACTTCTCAGGCTACCTTTTTATTTGAGCACAAACATATTTAAATATTTATATTTAAATTAAAATAATGTTTAGTTCCATGCATACATTTCCATGTCCAGTTTACAAGTCTTATTAAAAAGCCCAGTATAAGGCAATTCTTTAGAAATATACTTTTCAAAAGATTTATTCCTTCAAGTTATAATGATTCATTTAGTGACCATTTGAAATTACGGAGGCATTGAACAAATGGTACTTAAGCGCAGTCCCTGAAGTAATGGCCCTATGATCAACCACAGGGATGCTTTAACTCCTCTTCCTTGCCTATCTCTTCCCCTTTTGGCCCCCTGCATTCCCAAGCCCCTACTTCCCTGTGCTCTCCCCACCCCAGATGATCAAAAGGCAGTTGGGGGGCATTGCAGGAGAGGTAGTCTCTTACTTTGGGAGAACTGGGGCTCAAGGCTGGAAGGGATCTAGACAGGAATGGCTTGGATCAGGATGGGTCCTTGTCTAATGACTGGTGGGATTCACCAACAACAAAGGGAGACCGGGATTGCTGTTGCTAAGGGATGCAGTCAAGTGGAATCAAGCTTTATGACTGCATTGCTTAGTGACAGAAATTCTGGTCCCAATTGTCATTGTAACTTGAGGACTACCTGTGTTGTAAAAACCTTATTTTAAAATATGATCCTATAAAAGTCAATAAGCTATGAAATATTCATAATTCACTAATTACTAGTAATGTAAACATTTTATCTCTTTACATTCTAAAAGTTTGTTTCATTATAGATAGTTTCTAACAAATGTCAGCCTTGTTTTAAAAGCGATGACACAGAACATAAAGAACATAAAATTAAATGCAATGTGAACTAGGTTTTTTTTAGCGATAAACAAACCTTGCTTAAAAATCTTTTCATGTAATGTTACCTGTTGACACTATGGACCTTAATTGTCTTCTGTAGGCAAGAAGAATATTAGAAATAATGTACATAGGAAGAGTGCCACCATGGAATCTTATCACCTACAAAACAAAGATGTTTTTTGGAAAACAAGAACATGGAAAATTCATTCCACATTTCCCTTGATTCCTATACTAACTACCTTAGTCATTCTTACAATTCTGTACAAATATAACAAAGGGTTTTGTTTGAGACCATCCTGAATATTCATGGAAAGAGCAAGACTTGCATAAAAGATATCCAGTCCTAACTAATTCACTCTCAAAAATCTATTAAGCAAACAAGATTAGGAATTGAATCTATTTTCTCATTGATTTCTAGGAAGATCATATGTTCCAATGTAAACATTAAAGAATAGCAAGACAGCATGAGTTGTAGAAAACCACATGTCTATGAGCTTTAGTAAGTGCTTTAAGCCCAAAAACGGCACAGTGAAATCCAATTGAGTCCAATCCTTCATTTGCTCCTAAAGATCCTAATCAGTGGTGAAATATAAAATTGGTTACTACCAGTTCTGGGGACATGGCTTGGTGGTGGGGGTAATGTGACTGGGTGGGCATGGGCAACTTTTTTTTTTTTTACTTTTAAAAGCATTTTTTCTACAACCTTAAGGGGTTGCAGAAAAAAATGCTTTTAAAAGCCTCTTACGATCAGGCAACTCAGCTGGGATCGTCAGAGGTTTTTAAAAGCATTTTTTTTACAACTTCTTCGGCTGAAGAGGTAGTAGGAAAAAAATGCCTTTAAAAGCCTCTGATGATCCCAGCTGAGCCGTGTGATCATCAGAGGCTTTTTTTTTTTTTACTTTTAAAAGCATTTTTTCGGCCGAAGAGGTTCAAAATAGCTAATTGGAATTTTTCAACCTGTTTAGAATGTTATCTGGAATATTGAAGTGTTATCTACAAAACTGACTTTAAATAATTTACAGTAAATTTCATTGTAGCAATGACAATACTATTTTACAAGCTTGCTGAAACTTTCTGAAATGTGTGTATTTTTCAGTTTATGCTTTTTACTTAAAAACAGCAACATTGCTTTACTCAATGTCTAAATTTCTACTTCAGCAAATATATATATATATGTTTTCTAAGGTTTTCGCGGATGTTTGTATGTAGGTCTTTGGTTATTCGGGTTTTCTCCCGCGTAAAATTGGAAGTATCTTGGCGACGTTTCGACGAAGTCTCATTCGTCATCTTCAGGCTAGTGTTCATCATTCGTCATCTTCAGGCTGGTGTTCTCAGCTTTGTGCTTCTAGGAGCATTGCTCCTAGAAGGACGAAGCCGAGAACACCAGCCTGAAGATGACGAATGAGACTTTGTCGAAATGTCACCAAGACATTTCAAATTTTACACAGGAGAAAACCCAAATAACCAAAGACATATATATGTGGGTCTTTGGTTAGAAGACAAATACATGTGTGTGTGTGTGTGTGTGTGTGTGTGTGTGTATTGTAATAATAATTTCAATATTTCCTGTAAACAAGTAACAGATCTGTAATTAAACTATAGGAAACTATAGAACTATAGGAATCATCTCATATTATACTATACCTAATGACCCTAGACATGCTAGTTCAGAATTCAATTTAGTGCAATTGTTTAATTATATACAGTAGTTGCATTAAGCATAGCTCAAAGATTTTTGAATATGCAAAAAATTTCTCCTATGAGAGAAGGTGCAGCATATGTTCATATATTCAGTGGCAAAGGTAACTACTACACTTGCTCAGAAAATTTCGCCATTTTAAATTATTTTCCTAGTGCACTTCCCTCCCACAATATTTTTACAGTAATCACACAAGTACTTTAAATTCTGCCTTAAAACAGACAGGTATACATTATTTATTTTAATAAAAAATGAGGATTCTATGAATTCATGATTGCTTATTTGTAATATAATGAGGCAGACATGTCCCATCCTGCTGATACATTTTGTTGGAAAAAGATAGTGTGTGCATACTGAAAAGCAGCTTAAGTCATCAGTTATTCACACTATTTTCTCAGTCAATCAGTTTATTACGACCCCAAGGCCAAATACAATAAAATATCTAATAGAAAACAATGATAGGATCTAAATAATTAAGAAGAGATATACTCAAATAAAATAGGATATAGGGAGCAGCATAGTAGCATGAGAGTTAAGAGTTTCTATTGCACTGCATGGACCTAACCAAAGGTGCACAGGAGTACCTCCCAAAAGAACTGCTGAGGGCCTGGGTAAAATGAGGGCCTTATGAAATGTCAGAATTGAAATGAATAATAAGTAGGAGACTGGAGTGAACCCTTTCGGAATATTGGGGTATGACACCTTGTTTAAATTTGTTTGGCGATCCATATCCCAAATTCATTGTTTGAAGGTAATTTTAATATTATAAAAATCTATCGAGCACAAACCTTCCATAGAGAAGTCTAGTAAATGAATTTTACTTAGGGCTTTTTAAAGCCATGATTAACCCTTTAAAGCCACTATTAAGCCTTAAATAACACACACTGCTCTAACAATAACAGATCAGTTAAAATGTATCAAATTGCATTAAATTGCAAATCTTACTTCTCTTAATCTACTTAAACATAATTGTGTATAAGCTATTAAATAAAATCTTACCTGACCAAGGACCTGCAGAAAAGAGGTCTTGACAGTTACCTAGTTCAACACATACATTGAAGAGTTATTATTTAAAAACAAATATTTGAGATAAAAAAATTAAAAACTTTTACTGTAAAGTTAAATGCAGTAAGTGCCCATAGAACCAAAATGCCTTCTAGTTTAGATTGTGCATCAACCCCAGCCCAGACTCTCCTACCCTGTTTCCCCCAAAATAAGACATCCCCTGATAATAAGCCCAATCGGGCTTTTGAGCCCATGGCAATAAGGCCAAGCGCTTATTTCAGGGTTCAAAAAAGTATAAGAGAGGGTCTTATTTTGGGGGAAACACAGTAGATGAAGACTCCTTGTCCACAGTGATCCACATTTTAAGTGATCTCCATATAAGGTTACTAAAATGCTTTACAAAAATAAAAGTTACTTCTGAAGGTTGAATTTCATAGCTTCTCTCTCCTATTAAACTACTTTAAGCTTCCAGTCTCTTGCCATGTACAGATTGAAGTCCTTCTGTTAATACTAATCAGATACTCTTTGGGTCTTTTTTACCATCCAAGTCAGATCTTCCAAGGATCGAGTGTCTCAGGTCAAACATCTCCCAGAGAGCTTGTTAGCTCATATGAACACTGATGCTTTTCACCATTAGGTTGAAACTACCCCTCCTCTACTCCCCTCCCCACACAAAATCATCATCAGCATTAGTGCTTTTCCTAGTCCAGAAGTTCAACTAGAACTAGAAGGTCATTATCTTGGTTTCATGGCTTCAGCTGTGCCATTTATACAGCGATAGATTTATTTATTGCTTTTATTTATTGGTTCAATTTATATGGGGCCCTTCTCCGGAGTCTTAGGGCGGCTTACAATGCATTAAGCAATAGCTTTCATACTTTTGTATATACCTGCTTAGTAGGGCTTTTGCCCCCCCCCCAGCGGTGTTCTTTTTTATAGAAAGTCAGCTTATTGCCCCCACAATCCGGATTGTGGGGGCAATAAGCTGACTTTCTATAAAAAAGAACACCGCTTAGTGTTCCTCATTTTACCTACCTCAAAAGGATGGAAGGCTGAGTCAACCTTGAGCCTGATGAGATTCAAACTTGCAGTAATTGCAGGCAGCTGGCAACTAAGTGCTATTTAACAGCGCTTTAGTTTGCTGCTCCACCAAGGCTCCTGATGTATAGATGTATTTCATTCTTGCTACTTTTATATCTTTTAAGAAATTCAATATAAATAGTCGTCCAGTCACAAAGACATTGGGACCACGATTGCCATCACTAAGGAGCGTGGTTGCAAAGTGAGATATCATGTAATTGTATCGCTTAGCAAGGACAATCCCAGCAACCTAGTTGCCATCGTAACCCCAAGACATGCAGATTGTTAAAACAGAAAGTGGAAGGAATATCAGGAACGGAGCATGTGGAGGAAACTGAAACAATTCATGAACAAATAGGGGGAGGCTGGTGCTTTGGCAAGCAGATGATTGTTGGGTTGGTGTGAGTGCAGGAAAACTGGGAGAGGATAATGCATAATGGTGCATAAGGACTGGGGTGGGGAGAAATCACCACTGCAACTTGCAACCTTCCCTGCCAGCTTCCTCATTGGCTTTGCTTGTGAGAAACATGCAGGGAGGTCACAAACAGCAATCATATGACTACAGGATTTCATAAGTGTTTGACTGCAGCAATGGCCAGAATTTCGAGGACCACTCATTCAACAGCAACTCTGAATAGTCACTGAACCCTATACATTTAAAATGAGCCCCTGAATCACAAATACATTGAAAATGAAAGCAAAGATCATTTAGCCTTAGTTTTTCAAAACACTTTCATTATTTTTGTATACAATCCATAGAAGTACTTTGTGACTAAGGTGTTATATAAATTTATAAAATAAATAAACAAATAAACAATATAGGCTGCCTTATTCTGAAGAAAACCTGAAGGAATTGAACATTTTTATAGTTTTTACTTACTTCATATTGACAATCTGAAGATGAATACATTTTCAACAAAGGAACTGTAGAGTCATTTTCAGGCTGTGCAATGTGCAATTTTGCAGAAATCTCAGTCAAAGAATCCCTAAAATAGATAATTTTAAAAACTATTAATCTGCAAAGTAAGGCATCACATCTAAACACAAATCAAACTTAAGATGGAGATGAGTGCTACAGTCACAAGGGAGCAACAACATGAAACATTAACACTTAATTTAAAAAAGCATACACTAAATATTTTTGTGCAATTCCATCTTTATTTATTATATGTTAATCAAATGTATACCCTACTGCAATCACAAAAAATTCTTGGCAGCTCACAAGAAATAAGCAAAAATAGTAACAATATATTTTATGACAAAAACCTCTAGAATGTCCAGTTTCATATTTTGATAAGTGGCCCCTTAGTTTCATTTAATTGCAAAAGAAATTTAAAAAGATGATACAATCTAATTAAAAACTCTACTGAACCCTGCGTAATGTTAGTCAGAAATAAAAGTAATCAGACTAGGATTGAAAACAGCAAATGGAGGATGGAAAGTGTTTGGAAAAATAAGAGTTAAAGGGAGTAATACAGCCTCTTCTTAGACTGCTGTCATTTTTGGAATTATTCCATAACATACAAATGAAAAGTATTATGGACTGATAAGAGAAATTTCACCATGGTGTGTGTGTGTGTGTGTGTGTGTGTATCTGCTTGTATACATTTGAATATTTTCAGAATTCCCATGTGACACATGCATGTGCATGTATTTGTGCACCAATGCGCACACATGCACACAAATATATTCAATAGGCTATAACGCTGAAATTCTGATAAAAATTGATAAATCAAGGACCTACAGTGCCTTTATTTCGTAATACATTTATAACTGCTTTAGATGGAATAATAAAAGATAATACAAACTAAAACGAAAGAAAAAAAGGTGCAAGAAAGCAAAAATAAATAAACCCTCCCCCCTAAGAAAGCAACTTTCCATCTGCATCGTGACAAGTATAAACAATTTCATAATCTCTTCACCTCTTCCTTGTTAACCTATTTGTTAACTAGAAAGAGGTGAGAAATAGCTCTTCATCCCATAACCTCTCTCTTAACAGACAATCAAATAAGTAATATTTTCTTCAATCCAATTTCAGCCAAAAGCTCAAAGAGAACTCTAAAACAAATAAATGATCTCTCTCATAAAATCCAAAGAAGTACAGTTTCTTTAGTAAATATCTCTTCTAACTATCACTGAAATAATCATCTAGTATCAAAAGGGATAAGTTTACAGGCAATATTTAAGCTTTAAACAATAGCTAAAAAATTAGTTAAATTTTACTTTCACTCTTAACAAAGGACTACATTTGAGACACATTGTGAAACATTCAACATACATATGAACATGTAAAGCTGGAAGGGCTCATTGGTAGATAAGGATAAGTAACACCCAACCCGGCTTGTTCAGATTCTCAGGCCCCGGGCCTTCGGCTGATGTTGTGCAATGCCAGGTCCGTGGTAAATAAAGCCCCCCTCATTTGTGATCTTGCCCAGGAGGGGGGTGCGGACCTGGTAGGTATTACGGAAACCTGGTTGGGCCCGGAGGGGGGGGTCCCCCTCGTAGAGATGTGCCCACCGGGTTTCTTTGCATTCCATCGGCCAAGGTCCCAGGGGAGGGGTGGGGGGGTGGCGGTTCTGGTAAAGGAAAGTCTTGTCCCTAGGGAGGCCACTGTACCTCAGATAGCCGGATGTGAGTCTCTCCTCGTGAAGTGGGGACATGGGAGGCAGATGGGTTTGCTGATTGCGTACCTGGCTCCCTGCCACGTGTCGGCTGCCCTGCCCGAGCTGCTAAGCGTGATTGCCGAGGTGGCGGTTGAGACCCCCAGGCTTATGGTCATGGGGGATTTCAACCTGCCATCTGTCGGCGAGGCGTCTGAGTTGGCTCGGGAGTTCATGGCTTCCATGACGGCCATGGACCTGACCCAATTAATTCATGAACCCACTCACACGGGAGGACACACTCTGGACTTGATTTTTGTCTCTGGTCAGTGGATAAATGATCTTGAATTAGGGGAGATAGTGATTGAGCCCTTGTCATGGTCAGATCATTCCCTTCTTAGGCTCGACTTTCTAACCGCCATACCCCGCCGCAGGGAGGCGGAACAGATTAGATGGTTCCGCCCCAGGCGCCTGATGGACCCGGAGAGGTTCCAGACGGAGCTTGGGCCATTTCCTGAGGATCTGACACATGGCTCGGCTGAAGGGTTGGTGGCCGCCTGGGATAGGGCGGCCGCTGATGCTTTAGACCGAGTCGTGCCTTTGCGGCCTCTGACCCGTCGCCGAGCTTACCTGGCTCCTTGGTTCTCTGAGGAGCTTAGGGAGATGAAGCGCCGGAAAAGACGCCTAGAGAGCAGTTGGAGGTCCAGCCGTTCCGAGTCCGACCGAACACTGGTAAGAGCTCATATTAAGACTTACCTAGTGGCGATAAAAGCGGCAAAATGTAACCATTTTTCCGCTCTTATTGCATCGGCAGATAACCGCCCAGCCGCCCTGTTCAGGGTGACCCGCTCCCTCCTCCATCCGGGAGCGCGGGAGGACCCCTTGCAGGGTCGTGCTGAGGATTTTGTTCAGTTTCTGCACGATAAAATCACTCAGATTCGGGATGGTCTGGTCTCCAACTGGGTAGATACAGGTGGGATGATGGAGGCCGGTCTTGAGGATGTCATCTGGGAGGAGTTTGATCCTGTTGCTCCCGAGGACGTGGACAGAATACTCAGGCGGCTGAACGTGACCACATGTTTATTGGACCCGTGTCCCTCCTGGTTGGTGCTGGCCTCCCAGGAGGTTACACGAGGCTGGCTCCAGAGGATTATTAATGCTTCTTTGAGTGAGGGTGTCTTGCCAGTTGCCTTGAAAGAGGCGGTGGTGAGGCCCCTCCTCAAGAAGCCTTCTCTGGACCCAGCTATTTTGGCTAATTATCGTCCAGTCTCCAACCTTCCCTTCTTGGCGAAGGTTGTTGAGAGTGTGGTGGCGCATCAGCTTCCTGGGTATCTGGATGAAGCTGTCTATCTGGATCCGCTCCAGTCCGGCTTCAGGCCCGGGTACAGCACGGAAACGGCATTGGTCGCGTTGGTGGATGATCTCTGGAGGGCTCGGGATAGGGGTTGCTCCTCTATCCTGGTCCTGTTAGATCTCTCAGCGGCTTTTGATACCATCGACCATGGTATCATGCTGCGCCGGCTGGAGGGGTTGGGAGTGGGGGGCACCGTTTTGCGGTGGTTCTCCTCCTATCTCTCCGACCGGTCGCAGACGGTGTTGGCAGGGGGGCAGAGGTCGACCCTGAGGCGTCTCTCTTGTGGAGTGCCGCAAGGGTCGGTCCTTTCGCCCCTTCTGTTCAACATCTATGTGAAGCCGCTGGGCGAGATCATCCGTGGCTTTGGGGTGAAGTTCCATCAGTACGCTGATGACACTCAGCTGTACTTCTCCACCCCAGGCCACCCCAACGATGCCGTGGAAGTGATGTCCCGATGCCTGGAGGCCGTGCGGATCTGGATGGGGGGCAACAGGCTCCAACTCAACCCCTCCAAGACCGAGTGGCTGTGGCTTCCGGCATCCCGATATGGCCAGTTGACTCCATCACTGACCATTGGGGGCGAGTCATTGGCCCCCACGGATAGGGCTCGCAACTTGGGCGTCCTCCTGGATGCACGGCTGTCTTTGGAGGAGCATGTGACGGCCGTGGCCAGGGGGGCTTTTTATCAGGCTCGCCTGATACGCCAGTTGTGTCCCTATCTAGATCGGGATTCCGTACGCACAGTCACTCAGGCACTCGTCATTTCCCGCCTGGACTACTGCAATGCTCTCTACATGGGGCTCCCCTTGAGGTGCACCCGGAGGCTCCAACTGGTGCAGAATGCGGCCGCGCGGGGGATTATGGGAGCAAGGGGGCGCTCCCATGTGACACCTCTCCTGCGTGAGCTGCATTGGCTTCCGGTGGTCTTCCGGGTGCGCTTCAAGGTGTTAGTGACCACCTTTAAAGCGCTCCATGGCATAGGGCCTGGGTACTTGCGGGACCGCCTTCTGCCACCGATAGCCTCCCACCGGCCAGTTCGCTCCCACAGAGAGGGACTCCTCAGGGTGCCGTCGGCCAGACAATGTCGGCTGGCGACACCCAGGGGGAGAGCCTTCTCTGTGGCAGCACCAGCCCTCTGGAACGATTTGCCCCCGGAGATCCGTACGATACCCGATCTCCGGGCTTTCCGCCGTGCCCTAAAAACTTTTTTATTTCGTCAAGCTGGGCTGGCGTAACCCCCCCCCCCCTCTTTTTTAAGCTTAAAGTTTTATGGGTTTTAAATTTTAATTGCCTATTGGGTTTTTAAATTTATTGGGCCAAAATTATTTAATTCTTTTATTAATATTTTAAATTTTGTATTGGAGTGTTTTTTATTCTTGGCTGTACACCGCCCTGAGTCCACTAGGAGAAGGGCGGTACATAAATTTAAATAAATAAATAAATAAATAAATAAATAAACTCCCAATCAGAACGTTCCAGTTGCCAAAGATAATATTTGAAGATTCTGAATGACATAGTACTTCCCTTACTAGAGTCTGAAAAATAAGTCTAAGATACTGAAAGGCCTTGATTTTCTCAATTTCATGGCCATTTAATTGCCACCTAGAGCATTTGGCAAATATTAGGATTTTTATTTTTTATTTTTTTCAAAATGTATTACTAATTCTTGCAATAAAAGGCAAAGGCTCTCAAAGCACACTTTAAACCAGTTAGGGTCTCAGATAGAAAAACTACATCATCAATACACAAAAGCTGTTGTAAGTCTATAAGCTACCTTTGGGGAAAGAAAATTAGTACTGTTTTGATGGTAAACCAAATAAATTATTCAAATACTACTCATCTTAATGACTATTCAAGATTACAAGAGGCTAATGCTCTATGCACTCTACTAGTGCTCTATGGCCTCTTTTAGCCATCATACAATACTGTGCCACCTCCCTGGCAGTCACATAAATGCATTTCAGGTGCATTACAACCAGCTTACCTTTACAATTGGTTGCACTGTCGCTTGGCCACAATTTGTGATGTTTTTGCCTATTTCAGTATTTTTGCCTGTTTCCAGTTTGGCATTCTGAATGGGTTCCATTTATGACCATGTTTAACAACCATAGATTTGCATAATGATCATGGTGATTTTGCTTAACAAGTGCCACAACAAGTGTCTTAAAATTGAGTCTTGTCATCTAGGTACTTCAACTTACTATCATAATGACTTTCCATAATGACTAGAAATCCCAATTTCTGTCAGAAGCCAAAATTACTTGTATACAAGTTAAAAGATAATGGCACCAGTATGTAGCCCTGCCTGATTTCCCCTTACTTACTTGTTTAGGTAAATGACTATATGCATAAATTGGATTTTTAACATACATGAAGCTTATCTATCAGAAGTAAAAAGATATCTGTTTTGTAAAATAGGCAGACAATACTTTATACCCTATTATATTTCAACGATGTAAATAAAGAATGAGAAATCCTTACTGTGACAAAGTTAAGGAATCTTCATGTGACCATGGTATATGAAGTTGATATACACTGGGTTTTCTTTCTTAAGGGACAAATGAAAGCACAAAATAAATCATTTTTAAGTACTTCAAGTTTAACAAATCATAAGAATAATTGGGTAATAGCCAATCAGTTCCTATCAAAAGAACAGTTTTGAACAGTAACAATTTATTCTTAAAATCTCCTTTTAGAGTTGTGGAAGTTTATGATCATCCCCAATCCCGAAAGTAGAGTGTAGAGGTCCCATTACAGGTAATCAGTGGTGGGATTCAGCCAGTTTGCACCACTTCGGGAGAACCGGTTGTTAACTTTCTGAGCCGTTTGGCAAACTGGTTGTTTGAAAAAATAATTAGGGCAGAGAACCGGTTGTTAAACTACTTGAATCCCACCACTGCAGGTAATCCTTGTAATCCTGAAGTTACGGGGGACCCCAAAAAAGTTTCTTACAACCTGATCCCAAAATTAAGGCACTGCAGTATCTCCACAGTCAGTTGCCCTTACAACAGATTGCAACAATGCTGTAGAGCCCCTCCCCCTAGCCTATTTTTCCCCATCCCCCGCACTGGCTCTCCGTAAACCTGGAATTCTGGTGCTTGGGTTAGGGAAGAAGGACAGGCCGCTCCATTGCTCGGTTGCATGATGTGATCTTAGAAGTGGCCACCATTTTCCAGCAATGCAGTGGCCTGTCCTTCTTCTCTAATCTGAGCTCCAGAGATTTTCAGTATGAGATGAGAGACATGGGATAAGGAGGAGGGTGGCAGACCCAGTGGAGTGAAAATGCAGGGATCCTGAGGAGTGGGAAGTGGACCACAGGATGCTTTAGGGGGTGGGGAAGGCTTTGGGAAGCCCTGGACAGGGTCTGCGCTAGACCTTCCAGGGCCTCTGAGTCACTCCATGCATCATTTAACAACCTGCGTTTTCATTTAATGGCTGTATTGGGAAGAGCAATCACATGGGCACTTCACTTAACAGTTGTCATAACTTCTGAGTGTATTGGGCCATATATTGGTGGATCTTGAGAATGAGAGTATGCATCGTTTTTGTATAAAAATATAAACATTTCTTCCTTATCTATGAGTTGCCTGAACTCTGATATCAACTATAGCAGTCTTGATGATAACCCCCCTTTTAACATAGGTAAGCAAAAGAATTAAAACTTTCTCAGTGGTTGGCCCTCTACTTGTGGGATTCCCTGCTGACTGACTGATTTATGGCTCCTAACTATACACTTTCAGATTAAATCTAAACTAGAACTAAGGAGAAATTTTCCCACATTTACAATAATTAATCAGTGGAACAATCTGTTGGGTGCTCCAACACTGGAGGTTTTCAAAAGGAGACTGAACAATCGTTTGTCTAAAATGTTACATGGTTTCCTGCTTGAGCAGGGGGTCAAACTAGAAGATCTCCAAGGTCCCTTCCAACCTTGTTATTTGTTATTCTGTTACTTGTTTCAGTAATTTCTCACTTTGTGTTGTTTTGATACGACTAGTCTGATTTAACAAATGATAAGAATGCAATAAGATGTGCAAGTAACAAACAAGAAATATTTTTATATATGAAATGATATTCAGGAAATAAATTTACCTTTGAGAATCTGGCATTTACTCTCTATAAAGATCTTAAAAGCCTGATATATCTAAAGAAAGATAACATACTATATTAGTATTACTTCGCAAAACTAATCCATATTAGATTCTACCAAACTAATAATGTATACACTTCAAAAATTAATACCTGACCAAAATGTTGGAGCTGAACAATGTGAATAAGGCCAGTTGAATTTAGTATGATTTTGCTTGAAGAAAATCCTGCAGAAATTATTGCTTTGTTAGTTAGAATTAACAAAAGATAAAAATTAAAATGGATTTTTAGAAGACATATTGAATGTTAGCTGTACAGAGACACACAAATTCCTTATTAATAAAACATAAAGAATAAGATGGGAAAAAATAACCATTTTATAGAAATGTTTTGTTAAAAGACAAGAACACAATCTTATTTATATCTATCTAGAAATGAAGTTCAGTGAGAGCAATTTTCAGAGTCTGTATAGGATTATAGATTTAAAATCACAATTGGAGGAGGAGGAACAAGAAAAATTAATCCATATGTCAAATGCAATGAATTGAACCTACCAAAGCTAAAAAGATGGGTTACAGGGAGTTGCACTGTTCTTGAAACTTCATTAAAGAACTCACAATCCAAAGTAAACTGCAAGACAAACAAGATTACTTATTGTCATATTAAAACTAATATGTGGATTTCTAGCCATTCCAAATACAGTATGTCATTTAGAACTTGTGGTTATTTAACCCAGATACTGAAGAAAAAAAACCCTGAAAGCGTGATCAATTATGTTCCCATATAGAAATCTTTCTTCAATCTTTAGAGCTTCCAGTGATGCACCCTTTACCATTGTAACTGAAACCAAGCAAGGCTTCATCCATTATAAATATAAGATATCAACTCTGCATTTATTGCAGCTGTGGTCAAACAGAGTAAGATTATTGCTGTAGCAATTTCTCTATGATGTAATACGTAAATTCATTTAGGATATTCAGATTTCATTTCTGAAAATTCTGTTTAAATTTTTTTTACCTTAATACCATTAACTACTGGAACATGAAGCACAATATGAGTCAAAGATGGATAATCTTGAAGTTTCAAAGTCACAATCTGAAAAACAATGCAAATAATAATAATGCTTGAATATGTTTTTAAAAATTGAGGTTAAAGATTATCTAATATTTAATTGTGTAATCTATAATAACATTAGAATGAAACATTATACTTAGTCTGAGATGATACTTTTCATAATAAGTCCCCGACTTATAAATTCACATACCTAGTGAATTTTGAGGTTCAGAATAAATACCTTGACCGTTGGTAGTAACTCAGCATTCCAAGACAAGTCAATTGCTTGCAGACTGTGAAATGTATATTAAAATGAAAATATTAGAGCTGTTATACAAAATATTCATGAATATGTATTCAAAATGAAATGCATAATAATCCATTCAAAACTAGTGCTTTTCTTCATTTGAGCAACAAATTTAGAAAATAAATTTAATTCCACTATTATTAATACTCAATGCTACAGGAAGCAGTTTCTCAGAAAGCATTTATTTTTTATTATTAAAAATCATGCTATTTTTAAAAGGGACAGGAGTATTTTGTGGTATTAATTTGTGAAGAGATAAAGACACAAGACAAGTAGACTGTATTTACTAATAAATAGCTTGGACTCAACTCTGATGTATAATGATAAGGATTTAAACATATTGCAAAAAACACCATTACAATTTTTTTTTGGAAATAAACATAGGATGAAGCTAGGAAAGAAAGAAGCAAGGTATTATTACAGCAGGCACATTTTGGAGATGATAGCAGATAAACAGGCCTAGAAGTAACTAAATTAGTTAGTCTAACTAAGGACTGAAAGAGGGTTGGACTAAATTTATAGAGTGAGTAGAAGCAGTTTGGAGAGCAGAGTAGGCTGAAAATGACACACCAGAGAAGGACCAGGGAGATCTTGGGAGATAGATATTTGTGACAGTGGGATATGGACTGATCTGTCATGGAAAAAGAGCTGTAGAACAGATGAGAAGGCTAGGAAGATTTATGGGATAACCTACCATGTTTCCCTGAAAATAAGACCCGGCCTTATATTTTTGGGTGCTCCAAAATAAGCATTAGGATTTATTTTCAGGGAAACATGATTCCAGGGTGATCAGCCCAGCTGGGTGCCCCCCATCCGGCATACACACAAAAGGAGGTGAGGATGCAGAGCCAACATTGTCTGACAGCAGCTGTAGCCCCTTAGTAGGCGCACTCTGGGGTTGCACAGCCTGCGCAGCAAAGGTGAGTTGATTAACTGTCCAAGCAGAAGACGGTGGCAGAAGCACAGGGGGAAGGCACATAATCCAGCTGCACCATGTGGGTTGTGGGAAAGTTGAGAGTCAGTGGGCCCTAGCAGGAAAGTTGTCTTTGCACAGCTGCACTAGCAGCAGATGGAGGCAGAAGTGCGCGGGAGCCATACAATCCAAATGTGCTGCACGGGCCACAGGCAAGCTGAGAGACAGTGGGTCGGAGTGGGTGGATGGCCATGGAAGGCTCATCTTTGCGTCTCTCAGCTTGACTGTGGCCCGTACAGTGTATTGGGATTGCCTGCCTTCCACCTCCACACCTCTGCCTCAGTCTACTGCCAGTGCCACTGCATGAAGATAAGCCTCCCACAGCTACCCACTTTCTCCAGCCCAATGATTCTCGGCTTTCCTGCAGTCCACATGGTGCATCCGGATCACTTGCCTTCCCCCGCATGCCTCTGGCTCTGTTTGCTGCCTGTGCTGCTGCGTGAAGATCAGCCACCTGCGCACTCTGGCCCACCATCTCTCAACTTTCTTGCGGCCCACCCAGCACATCCAGATCACATGCCTGCTGCTTGGACAGGTAATCAACTCACCTGTGTTGCGCAGGCTGTGGCTGCTGGCAGACACCGTTGGACCCCACACCCTCACCACTTTCTGTGCTGGCCACGCCCCCCGCTGACAATGACCTTAACTAGGGCTTATTTCTGGGTAAGGCTTATATTAGGAGCATCTTTAAAATTCAGGCTAGGGTTTATTTTCAGGATAGGGCTTATTTTTCAGGGAAACACAGTAGTAAGATGGGATAAGGTTGTTTTGCACAATTAAAGCAACATGCAATCCTCTCACTCTCAAACTTTCCTGCAGGTCACCAAAGAGTTTTGACTTCTTTCCACGTACGGAAGGGAAATCCTTCATGGGGCTACAGGAATGCAGCTGAAATCCTGAAAACTTTAGCTCCCCTAATGTCCTCTCTGTTTGCAATCTTCCTCATTCAGTTTTCGGGGAATCCAGCAGTGAAGATTACAAATAGCAATCACATGATCATGGGAGGGGGCTTGGCAACTAGTTGTAAATGCCAGCCTGTTGCCAAGCACCTGAGTTGTGGTCATGTGACCATGGGTGGCAGTACCATGGTTTATGTCCAGCAACGATTCCAAGACTGTCATAATTGTGAATGATTGTTAAACGATTGATCTTAAGTTATACTATCTGTATGTTATGCCTAGTCACTCCCACTACAGCAGTTCTTTCATTAATGATAATTTCCTAAACTATTTAATGAGTATTTACTATAACTCTCCCTGAAATGTCATCTTTTATATTATATTTTTATTATATTGTATCTTATCATTTTAAGATGGCTTTATCACTCTTTTTATTAGTAGGCAAGTAAGTTTATTGTTGTAATTATAGGTCATAACATAATGAAGTAACAGAATAGTAAGACTGCAAAGTAATAAAGGCATTGTATTCAAGGAGGTTAAAACAAAATAAAGCCATAGGTACAATTCAGAACTTCAGTAATTTCTTACTAAATTTAAATGACAGCAAAGTAGCAACCTGATTGTTAACAATTGGAAACCAGTCTGCAACATGACTGTTTAAATTGTTTGAGATCTGATCCTTGAATTTACCTACCAGCTATAATTTGGCTCTAAACTCCTTATAAATGGGGCAGGGGAGGACATAATAAACAACGCCTTCCACTTGACCAACACCACAAGGACATAGATGTTCTTCAGTGGGGCACTTGCAAAATCTCCCTGGACTTCTACCTATTGAGCAATAATCTTTTCATCTCACCCCCAGATCTTCACTCCATATAGCATCTGGGCTATCATCTTGCTCTGGAATAGTTTAAATTCAGTTGCCCTCCTTTAGAATATAAAAACTTCTGGGCAGTTGTTAAGATAATAATTAAACGTATTTTCAACATAAGGAACTTATAAAAAGTGATGCCTAGGTATTTAAAAATGTAGCATTCCTCTATTTGTTGACAGTAATTGTCCAGCTGTGTTCAATATTTCTTCTGCTAGACACTACCTTTGTTTTACTATAAGTTATCCTCAGTTTTTTTCCTTTCACAATAGTCAGCTAGTCTGACCAATAATCATCAAAGATCATTCCTGGTACGGGAAATAAGAACCATGTGATCAATATACATTAACAGTGAATGTGGAGAAGAACAATCCATTTCACATATGCTATGGAGCATACAATGTCTTTCAATATGTATGGAGGAAGATATCATACTGGGGAGAGAAAATGCTGTCAATGTGGCTCAATACTGGGCGAATGTCATTTAAATTTAGTTCTATTTAATTTTACATACTTTTTACATGTGCTAAACTTTTATGACCTATTTTACACTTATTTTATTTGCTCAGTATTGAAGGTTATATATCTAGAATTTGAAGATGCTTCTGACATGAGTAAAAAAAGAACACTGAAATTTTCCATCCATTAACTGAGTGGTAGAAAAATATTTGTGACTTAATGGCTTCTACAATATCATTAATATGAAGAAAGAAAGGAGCAAGCAAACAGCCTTGTTCTAACTCCTCTCTCCAATAAAATAGGATCTGACAAAGACCTCTGTAGGCCCATTCTTACTCTTGCTCTAATTATTATTAATTTGAGAAGGCATCTATCAATATCTGCCCTTACTAGTTTATCCCATAGTCAAGATCTGTCAACTGAATAAAAGGCAGAGGTAAAACTTGAGGTTGTTTTGTGTGTACGTTAGTATCAGTGGTGGGTTGCTCCCGGTTTTGTCCGGTTCTTGCGAATGGGTAGTAAAAGTGGCAGGAGGCTCCGGCACCTACCCGGACATCATAATAGACGATCTGCACATGCACAGAAGCTTATGTGCATGTGCATAAGTGCACGTGCGCACACGCACGCTCATGTTGCAAACCGATAGTAAAGTTAAATAGAATCCACCCCTGGTTAGTATATTTCTGAGTGAGAATCTTCAAAGTGGTGCAGTGCTCTAATGTGCTATGTCCTTTTTGAAAAACTTGCCTGTTCTGGATGAAATAATTTTGTTTCTTCTTTCCAACCTTTTAACTTATTCAGAAGTTAAATTATGCCACTTTATCTGGCATAAAATGTGTCTGCTGAGACTGCCCTTCCACTTGTTCAGACAGAGCAACTTCGTCAGATCAGATTCAGAATCTGAGTCCCGAGGCTGGTTCGAGACATAAACTTAGAAGAAATATCTAGCAGGCTAACTGGATGATAATTAACAGGTTTTTGCCGATTTCCCTTTTTGAAGAATGGTTAGTTTTCAATGAGACCGCACAACACATATCTTACCTACTTCTAACAAAACTCTAGTCATATACCTGTGGAGATATCATATCTTTTCCAGGGTTTTTTCATTCAATTAAATAAATATTTTTAAAAGGAAATTATTTTCATAATCTCATAAAAATAAAATATGCTTACCACTTTGATGAAGTACTGTTTACACAACCAAATATCCAGCTATTTGTATCCTTTTATTTAAGAGGAGAAGAAAACAATAAAGAGAAAATTAAAATATATGTAGATTCCTACTGTATTTTTTTAATCTAACCTATCAATAATTTACTTTAAATTTTCTTAAAAATATTTATCAAAAGCAGCCCTGGCTACTAGCAATGATGTAAACCGTTTTTGTAAATATAGGTAGTCCTCGACTTACGATGACAATTGAGCCCAAAATCTCTGTTGCCAAGTGAGATGGTTATTAAATGGGTTTTGCTTCATTTTATGATCTTTCTTGCCACACTTGCTAAGTGAATCATTGCAGTTGTTTAGTTAGTGATATGATTATTAAGTGACTCAGGCTTCCCCATTGACTTTACTTGTCAGAAGGTTGCAAATGATCACATGATCCCGAGACACAGCAACCATCATAAATGAGATATCCGCAAGTATCTGAATGTTGATCACATGACCATGAGGATGCTGCAATGATTGTTTGAAAAATGGTTATAAGTCACTTTTTTCAGTGTCATTGTAATGTCACTAAATGAACTGCTGTAAGTCAAGGACTGTTGACGTGCTACTAGGATAGTGATAGTTTTTTCTAAGAGTGAAAAGAACAGAACAATTGAACATTCTGTTGAAGCAGGCATTAAAAACATTTCCTAATACTTCCAAGTGCTACTAATATTTTGAAACAACATCCAATTTTTTTTAAAAAAAATGATGTCATGGAAAGTTTGTGGTCTAGTTTCCCATTATGACATCATCCATCTTACGTAGAGATTAAGAGAAGCTGTTGCCTTAAAACATTAAAATGCCTTAAAACAGATGCATTATAATATAACAATTAAAATGAATGTTAGGAAGAAAATAATTTCTCACCAATATACTGTTTTGGCAGTAAACATGAGTGAATGATTTTCTTTGACTTGAGAGGGAAAAACTAAAATATTTTCCATCTGATTCCTATTTAGAAAAAGACATAATTGTTCAGTTGAACATAATAAAACTATTACACTGAGAAATTGTGCTATAATATTTTAAATGATAGAATAAAACATTTAAACAATGAAAGTATTTTATCATAGACAACAATGAGAAATTGAAGGATGTTATCTGCTTTGTTTTCCATGCAAAAGCCACAAATATAAATATAGTGATAACTCATGCTAAATGTTACTGTGTTTTCCCGAAAATAAGACCCTGTCTTATATTTTTTTGAACCCTGAAATAAGTGCTTGACCTTATTGCCATGCGCTCAAAAGCCCAATTGGGCTTATTGTCAGGGGATGTCTTATTTTGGGGGAAACAGGGTACTTATCACCTAACTACAGAAAAATCAGCTAAGTGAATCATTAAAATATTTCTAATTTACATAGCAAAAAATGGAAACAACGATTAAGCAAGTTTGTCGCAGCAGATGCCTGCAAAACCATGAAACTAAACTAAGCTAAAATTTGATACCGGTAGCAATAGATTTGCTTCAACCTAGCCCACAAACAATGTAACAGTTGCACTTCTTTTGACAACTGGCTTGAGGCATCTTTTCCATCAATATGCACAGAGAATATTCTTTGATATTTGCTTGCAAAATTCAATAAAGCAAAATAGCTTTTTTATTTGCAATCTGAAAGCTCAACAGGGCACCAACAACATCTTTATGGCATATGCCTATTACATGCTTTTACATTTTGAAACAAGCCTGAAAAAGACAGTTTAATATAAAAGGAATATATAGAGGGACAATAATATACTTTAACAACTCATGAATTCCATAGCAGGTTCTTCAGTAAACCTACCTATGAACACTATGATAATGTAACATAATTCTCCCTCATGCTTTCTCTGCTGTTTTTACTGTGTCTGCTGTTTTTACTCACTAATCCACTTACCAAATCACCATGGCTTGGACAGTTTTTTAAAAACATCCAGGTAGATGTGAAATGTAAAATGAAATGAGTGATTTGTCCTGAGTGGTTTGTTCTGAGCTCGGAACATTTGGTTGTACCAAATGGTTGGTCGGAACATTTTTGACTTGTAAACTTTTCAAGCCTACAAAAGTTTTGCACATCTCAACAGCTAGATTGGATATGGGGAAGCCTTTGTTCAATAATTACAATACTATTTTCAATTCTAGATTTCCATCAGAGAAAAAGCTGTAAATAAGTGGTAAAGCACATATTTTTCACAGGGAAGGTGTTAAATTCAAACAGTAGCACTACTAGAGATGAAAAATAAACCTGCCTATACCCTAACACAGCCTTTGGAATCAATCATCTAGATGAAACATATTATAGAGGAATATGGTTTAGTCTCAGGATTCAGACTGAACCAGAAAAAAACAAAGATGATAGTTAAAAATATGTCGGAAGCCCAAAGGAAGGAACTGGAAAGGTTGGCAGGATTTGAAATAGTTTCAAAAGTGAAATATCTAAGAGTGCAGGTTGCAACGTCAAATATAAAACTTTTTCAAAATAATTATGAAGTTTTGTGGCAAAAGGTGCAAAAAGATTTGGAAAATTGGAAAAAACTGCAACTATTTTTGCTTGGTAGAATAGCAGCAGTTAAGATGAACGTTCTACCTAGATTTTTGTTCTTGTTTCAAATGATTCCGGTGCTCAAAAGTGACAAGAATTTGACTGAGTGGCAATCAGGGTTGAACAAATTTATTTGGAATGAGAGAAAGCCTAGAGTAAAACTGAAAATCATACAAGATGTGTGGGAAAGAGGTGGCCTTAAAGTTCCTAACTTACGGTTATATTATGAAGCAGCTGTGTTGACACATGTGAATGATTGGTTTGGAATAACAAAGACTGAAATTTTGAATATAGAAGGCCACGATTTGGAATTTGGTTGGCATGCATATTTATTTTATGAAGACAAAGTGGATAATGTTTTTAGAAGTCATATACTCAGAAATTCCTTGATGAGAGTTTGGAAGAAGCACCAGTTTAAATTGGATTAAAAAATACCTTTGTGGTTGGATTTGGGGCATATTACACGGAATATAAAGTCACTCGGGGGGATTTTATATAAAGACATACTTTTTATTGATGGGGGCAGCTGGAATTTGAAGCCATTAAAAACTCTGTTGGAAGAAGGGATTAACTTAACATGGTTACAGTATAGTTAACTTCAGTCAAGATGGAGAGAAGATCAAAAAGTTGGTCTGATGCTGCATGAAGAAGATTTGGTGATGCAGATAAAACAGAAAGGGCCGATGCACATTAAAAGGGTTTACAATATATTGTTAGAAAGAGACTCTGAGAGTGAACTGGTTAAAGATTGCATGATAAAATGGGCACAAAACTTTGCAGAACCAGTTATGCTGGAAACATGGGAAAAGATATGGGTTCAGAATGTTAAATTTACTCAGGCTCAGAATTTGAGGGAAAACTTTTATAAAATGTTTTATAGGTGGCATTTAGATCCTAAGAAATTGTCATGCATGTACCCTAATGTTCAACCAAGATGTTGGAGATGTGACTGTTCAGATGCTACATATTATCATATATGGCGGACTTGTAGAAAAGTGAAAGCTTTTTGGATTAAACTGGTGGGTTATGCAGAATGTTTTGAAGAAGAAGCTTCAATTTTCTCCGCAATTGTTTTTATTGGGTATAGTTAAGGATTTCCCAATGAATGAAACAAGATTGATATTATATATGATTACTGCAGCCAGGTTACTTATAGGGCAATATTGGAAGAAAGATACTTTACCTACTATTGAAGAATGGACTTTGAAAATGGCTAGTTTTGCAGAAATGGCAAAGATCTCGGCCTATTTGAAAGATAGGTCTCAAGAAAGTTTTGCAAGGGATTGGAAGAAATGGATAGATTATGTGCAGAATAAATACCAAACAAAGAAATACCAGTTAGCATTTAGCTGAAGAAGACTAGGTTGTTTAGAGGGTGTATATTATGCAACTGAAAGAGTAAATGGAGGTAAATAAAAATCTGAATAAAGATTGATATATTGATATAGAATATTATTTGATACAGGGGACGTTATACATTACATTTTATTTTTATTATACAATATGGGGGACTGACATAGGTAAATAATAATTATTATTAGATTAGAGAAATGTTTGATATCCTTTATTTTGATTTAACTATTACAATACCAGTTGAGAGAAATGTTTGATATGTTTTACTTTGAGATCTCCTTTTTTCTTAGTTTAATATCTGGATGTTAATTTTAGAAAAATTTTATTACTAATAGTTGGATTAGATATGTTATTCTATTTGGATTTCACCGTATTATTTTTGTTTAAAATACTGTATAAAATAATATTTTTGTAAGGGAAGCCAAGGGGGGATGGGGGGGGTGATATGGGCTTGTGGGGGGGAGAAACTGGAGGGGGAGAGAGAAAAATGAAAAATTTGTATTTGTAAAACTTTTTCAATTAAAAAAAAAACCTGCCTAAACTTAAAAAGGACCTCATAAAAAATTAAAAAATAACTTTTACATAAGCTAATAAATAATTCCATTTTAAGTGAAAAATATTACTTACATTGTATCCTTTGTAGGACCATTTTGAAGTTTTTATATTAATCCAAACTGATGCTTCTGGAAAAAAAAAAAGCCAATACTTTTCTTCATACTGGATTACTTTTTTTCTGCTGTCCTATAGTACCATACCACAATAATTTTGCTGTGCAATCTAAAATAGCATGCCTCTTTTTAACATAGAAAAACAAATATTTTTGAAATGATAAAAACTAAATTCTTCTCTCCTGATTTTAGTTCAGAGCAGGCAAATTAGCATCAGTATCATTACCAAATATTCTTTTTTAAGCTTTTTATAAATATGTAAAGCTTTTACATCTTTATATTTAATAGTTTAGCTGGAGTAACAAACATTAAATCACGAAACACTGATGGTTGTAATGATGAAAACAACATAGGAACCTACTTCAAAAGAGGTGGTTTTTTTGGTCACATCATGCTATCTGCTTAGAATAACATTATGAGAAAACATGGAACAGCAACACTTATTTAACCTATGCATTTGCCCAGGCCCAGACATTATACAGAGAAGGAATAAGCATAGATACAGAGAGATAAATGTTCCTAGCAAACACTCCAGCATTTGCAGAAAGGAAACGAAAAGCTACTTTAAGATTAGTTCACATTGCTTTAAAAAAAAAGTTTGTATTGATACTGGAAAACTGCAGTTATAAACTTGAATGCCTGATCTTGAAATAAATTGCTTGGGTTTTACTATAGTAATATTCCTTGCCTTTGGGCTTTGTAATGCTACAATGTTAGGCCAGCATTGCACACGAGAATCTTAGCAAAAAAGAAGCAGCTATCTAAGAAGTTCAGAGCTGAGACAAGATCTGATCTATGATACCTTACAGGTAGTCTCATTTAGTGATCATAATTGAAACTGACAACTTGGTCACTAAGTAAAACAGTTGCTAAATGAAACCAGTGCTATGTTTATGATCATATTTCAACTTTCTTTCTTTTATAAGCCAGTGAAGGTCATAAATGTGAGGATTGGTTACTTTTTTTAAAATTACTGGTGTAACTGTAAATGATCACTAAACGAGACAGTCGCTAAACAAAGACTACCTGAGTGTTGTAATTCAGTCTCCTATTCTTTTTTCAATTAGCTTTTAAATTAACAATAGTAATTTTGAATAGAAAATTTTAAATCATTTGAATGACTTAATGATCTGAGCTTTGCAGCAGAAAATGTTTCTATGCTACTTCCCAGAATTTAAGAGGAAAAAACTGAATGGAATATATTGATTCAATTCCTTTGGATTGAATGTTACTCTTACTCAACAAAGGAAGTCATACACACACAGTAACACTGGACACACTAACCTGTTAACTCAGTAAATGATTCAGGTCTTTCTTCAAAGAGTTTTCCTGGATACCTTAAAAAGTGGTGATTCAGGACTAGAATTTTTCTTTGGGGATTTTCTGTTATCTATCAATTAACAAACACATAAAGAAAAACTTTAACAAGCTTTTGAGGCCTAATGTGAGGCTAACCATTATTAATAACATTGGGAGATAATACTTCCCAGACACAAAATCAACAACTTTTCAGCTTCAAGCAGAATCACATGGGTTTGGGCATATTTGCAAAAACCAGACCAAAATTCTCCAGCCCCTTTCCTTTCTAAGATAGAGAGAAAAGTTTCTCCTTTTGAAAAAAAACAAAAAGCAAATATTTTGGATTACAGATTGGAAGTCAAGAGGATTAATTGTTTTCCCTCAAGCTGAGATTTAAACTGGAATCTGCAGGTAGCAGAATTTTCCAGCAGAAAATTAACACAGAGGTATATTATTTCCAAGGCTCTATTCCCTAACGGAATAGAGAAAAGGTAACTAATTTTGTACTAATTTTAATTTCTGTGTTGCCTGGTCAATGCTTCATTTTTTCCCTGGTGTTTATGTTCTCCATACATATTTGGAATATTAAATATTTTAATGCAATTTGGAAGCTCTTTTACAGTCGCATTATCCTAAATGAAAAACATATCTATAACCTACGGCATCTGCCCAGAGCCTTATAGTGCCTTTCATAATTTTTCTATGTGATTTCCTTTTCAGTAAAAATCTGTGATTTTTGAATAACTTTTATTTCTATTTCCACAACTGATGGGTATTTTGAATATGAAAGGGAAGTTGAAAAGGGATTTTTATGTTTTCTTTTTTTAATTGTTAATTTTGTCTATATCTTGTTAGATTGAAAAATATTTATACCAAGGTTGGAGGAAAAGTTAGGTATGAAGTGGCCTTCTTAGAAAGCACACTGAGACTCTTACACTTTCATTTTATGAACTCAGCCCTGCCACTACAATGGCAGTAACAGCCTGGTTAATGAAAAATGTATTTATAATTCTAATGAGATCTGTAATGTAGGTAATATTCCTAACACTGCTATCTTCCTTTACTTGCAGGAATGTAAAAAAAAAATTAAAAAAAATCAAATGCTTTTTCCAGAAAGCATGCACAGATCTTCAAGGAATGCAAACCTGTTTAGTATTGTCGTCAATAAGGTCAAAAAATGCTCTGACAGTAGCCAAGTTCAATTCCTTACACCTAAAAAAGAATATAAGGGAAATATGCTTGTAAAAAACGGACAAATTAAAAGGCAAATAATAGCCAAATAAAAATATTTGAACAGCAGTATATCAGTCCTTGTACCAAAAAGCTTTTAACTACTCACCAAACAATGGATAGATGATCTGTGGAAGCCCAGACTCGAGGAACTGCTGAGCTCTGATTAAAAGAAGATTTGTATTCATTTTAAAACTGAACATCCAAACATTTATTTATTTATTTACTAGAAGCTAATATCTTGCTGAAAATAATACGGCTGAAATCCTGCTTACATTGTTATGACTAAAATAAAAAAACCAAGCATGTCAAATAGAACATGTGACTCTTTTCTCCCTCTTTGAACAGCAGACAATCTTGCCTTATTATACTTTGAAATATCTGCTGATTTTGCCATTTGGATACTGCTGTACTCTTGCTTGAGAAGCACCAGGAAAATATGGTCTTGTATACTTCACATAAGAGTTCTCTATTATTAATTTAAATTGGGTGCAGATTCATATTTCTTTATTGATTCAATGAATTTGTGAGACGCCTCATTCACTGAAGCAATAAAGATTAAAAACTGAAGTACAATTATATAAATTGGATACAACTTAGCATGAGCCAACAGTTTAGTTACAGCTAATATGATTTAGACATTCTCTTTTAAACAGGTTCTTTGTTCAAGGGATTTGGAGTAAAATCCAAGCTAGACAGGGCAAAAAAATAAGAAAACTGTGGAATCTTTGTTCTATGAGTTTCTTTGCTTGCAAACATTTCATTCCCCAATTAGGAGCCTGAGTGGTGTAGGAGGCTAATGCCTCCTACTAAAGGCAGCAATTAACATCCAGCTGCCTGCAATTACATCAGTTCGAAACTCACCAGGCTCAAGGTCGACTCAGCCTTCCATCCTTTCTAAGGTGGGTAAATTGAGGACCCAGTTTTGGGGGCAATAAGCTGACTTTGTACAAATATACAAAAGTATGAAGGCTATTGCTTAACGCATTGTAAGCCGCCCTGAGTCTCCAGAGAAGGGCGGCATATAAATCAAATTTTTTAAAAAAAGATAATATCACCAGTGCTAGTGAAAGTGTGTTTTACTCCCTGTTTATATATAGTAGTTTCCCTTTACTAGTTAGGTAATGAAATGTCTGTAAGAAAACAATCAAGTTCAACTCTGAGCTATATATATTTTCTTCTATAGAAAAAATTCTAAATCAAATATAATGTGCTATTTCTTGAGGATGGAAAAATCTCCAGATAAATGTAGCAATGAATGCTACTGCTTTTACTCAAATTGAGATCTCAATTTAGAATGTCACATTCAATTAGGACAGATGTTAGGGCAAGAAAAGACTAAACTATTCAGGAATATTAACAGTAATATTTAATGGTCATCAAAAGCTGAGGCTTAAAAGCAACAATTAAAGAATGTACCGCAACAGATAAAGCACAATTTTGACTATTTGAACTGGGCAGAAAAGCCAATCCAGAGCGAACTTGATAATCTCGAAATCCTCCTGCTACAGAAAGGGTTGTTAGATTCCTTATTTCTTGAGCCTTCTGAATCCAGTTATGGTTCACGGTTGAGTAAAAATCTATGAAAAGAATGTTCTTTTAAGTATCATTTTAGCAGTTTTGTTTCCTGAGATTCAGCAATATCTTCGGTAAATCATTTTGTAGCACATGTCAGCATATCTTATAATTCCTCATTTCTCCACTATCCAATTTCAAACAAAAAAACCCTAAGTCAACTCAGCATACCAATAAGGCAAAAAAATAAATCTCATTCCAGAAAAATGTAGAATTAAGATAATTTAAATCTGGCAGGTTAAAGCCTCTATTCTATATAAGATAATCACAAGTTGGTCAAAGATATTCTAAAGAATTTTGCTTGCCATAAACATTTTATTATCTGTATGTAAGAAATATTTAATGAAAATTCATATTGATATGTATTAATTTCAAAGTTGTAATCATTTTAACAGCAGTAATCTTATCCCAATGTGATATTTCACCATATCCATTCAAATTACTTCTATAGATTTAAATATATTTCAATATGTAAATCCATGTACTTTATAAAAACCAAACAAACCTTAAATCTGACACATACATATAGTACATACATACATACACACACACACATGCATACATATATTGCAGTAATTTGGGTTATATGTTTTAATTGCTATTGTGTATAAAAGGGGCATTTTTATAGACCAAGGGGTTATTTGAACATATACAAAAAAACATTCTGATGTGGGAGATTGAAACATATTCCAGTTGTTCCCTTAATAGATAATGCATCAAACTGGGCCAGAGAAAAATGTTTCCTATGTGAAGTATGCATGAACTTAAAAAAGATAGTCTGGGTAAGTCCTGGATGATGGTGCAATTGTAATATAATAGCGATGGAAAAATTTAGTGTTAACTTACTAAATCTGTGATCCTGTGTATGAATTCTACTAAAAAAATTATTGAAGTCTAAAGTAAAGCAATCCATATTACATGAAATGTTGATTAATTTGCCTTCACAGTTCAGGATAAGGGGCTCCCCCCAAAGATTTACTTGCTCAAGACCTTAAAAGGCATACTCTTCTATGAACCCCAGAAGAGATGTAGCCCAATTGTACTAAATATAGTGGGGAAGATATTCTACTGAAATGCCAGTGCTAACCAAGGGGCAAATACTTTAAATCAGATGGCTATTTTGAAGATTTTGAGAATTTAAAAAAAAATAATTTACCTTCAACATGCATGATAGCTCTTCAAGGTAGATCAGATCAGGAAATAGAAACAATAAGAAATACTGAAATTCTACTTGATGTGGGCTTTCAAAAGAATTTTCTTTCCGTCCCTCTTATACCAAACAGTATCGATACTGGGCAATTTTGAGTTTCTTTCTCATGCTTTCTTGTTTTCCCAGACTAAGATCATTTTTATTTTCCTAAAGGATGCCACACCATTTATGGAATATGAACAACATAATGAATATGGTGCCATTTAGAACAAAAGTTGCTTTTTGGGGTGAGAACATGGCAATTTTTCATTTATAGCTGCAGTATTATTGGGGGTATTAACAAATTAGTTCACCCCTATTAGGGGTCATCTCTTTAATCCCACATGTTGAGTACCTGGTTTCTGATCTCTTATTCCTAAGTGAGACCTCATGGTTTTATGGCTTTTATATGATTCTTTCAAAAATGAAAGATAAAATACTGAAACATGGATCAGTTAGCTAACGGCATGGATATGGTCTAACTCTACCAAACTAGGTTTTTTTAGTGAAGCCTAGACTGTGGGGTCAGAAGAAATGCTATTCTCCAGGAACAGGATTAGCTACAAGAAATTGGCTTTGGACCAACAAGAAAAACTGGGGACACTGTTGGAGATATTCCTTGCTATCAAATAGATAAACTATCTGAACTGGGCTCTAGTTTGATGTTTAAGAACTTAATATTCATGCTCAGACTCTCCGAGCAGTCTGTTTCCAATTAACATCAGACAACCCTTGTTTTAATTTTTAAGAGTCTTGGATATGGATATGTCACAATATCATCCAATTGCCCACAGAAATGAGGGATCTGAAAATAATATCTGAAGAATTCTGGAGTACCTTGGATTTTTCCGAATCCAAAGTTAGTGATCCAATCCAAACACTACGCAGAAATAGAATATGATTGTTTTTAAGCCCCTGTCTTGCATAAGTGCAGCCACATAAGTGGCCATCATTGATGCTGCCAGGACATATTTAAGTACAATTATTTTCATCATAAAATTTAAGACTACCTGTATATGCAAACCATGATTAAACAAGTATGTATTGAGAGAAAATCTTGGTATCAACTTTCAAATTTTCCACATTATTCTACTCTACAACACATTTCTGGTGAAATTGCTAATAATAGTAAGTATAATAACAGAAGGTGAAGTTTCTAGAATTTCCAATAGTGTTTTTCATTAAATAAATGGGAATGAAGCTTATTCAGTTACTCAAAAGTGAAAAAGCAAAAGCAAAATAGAGGGGGAAGGCAAAACAAAACTTGACCAGTCCAAAAATTCTTAGGGGTGAACTTACCAGCAAGATATTGATCTAAAGGCAACACAGGTGCAACATGAGGTGTTGCTTGAGTAATAAGAATATTGAGAAGTTCGGGTTTAAAATGCTTAAGAATCACTAGTGCTCTTGCAACAAGACCACCCATGGAATGACCTACTACTGCAACACTGCGGGGAGCAAATTCATGACCCTTCAAAAAATAAAGAAAAATAATCTCACATCAGGCACAATGAAAACACATAAAAGCACAAATTCTTTCCCATTTTATAGTTAATATGTCACTCTTTTAAGGTAGACCAGACTAAGGAACAGACACTGTTGCCTAAAGCTATCTTTATTAGAATAGCTATAATACACGGGTGTCAAACTCGCCGTGTCACGTTCCCTTCATGTGACATTTTGCAATGTTTTTCCCATTTGCGGAGCTGAGGTGAGCATGGTCTGCATGACACATCTGGCCCACAGGTCACCAGTTTGACACCCCTGCTATAATAATAGAATCTTTCAAGTTTGAATCTGCTTCCCATGCTTCCTTGTTTATCCTCAGGTTAATCTGGGGGAGGACCTGTTTGAGGTGTCTTCTTAAATCACTTTCTTGGCGTGGGCTCAAGCCACATATATTTGATCACTGCATGGTAATGGATTTTTCTGTTCATCAAGACCATCTTCCATATTTTTTGCATCATGGAGATAATGACACAAAACAGTAAAAAATTAATATTGTATTTATCTTCATACCTTATATAATTTAAGAATTATTTTAATACACTCATGCACAAATCTTGTCTGCCTTTGTAGGCTTCCACCATATAGTGCAACAAGTTCCTCGTTGAAATTCACACTGAAGACATCAAAATGATATTTGAAATCCATATCTTCTGCCTTTCTCAGTGCTATTGATCCAAGAGAACGTACTGAAAAAAGCAGATATTAGAAGCAGAGATAATTAAAATCCTGGATTTGGATGGTGAAGTAGATCCCTAAAAGAGGCAGTGAGGAGGCAGGAAACAAAACTATGAGGATTTGTTTTTAAAATCTTCATTCTAATTTTTATGTCTTCAAACTCCAAGTTCTAAAAATCTATGCTTACTATGCAGTGTAATTTGAGAACAACAATGTTATTTTGAAATGGAACCTTAAAAAAGTTGAAACATTCTCATCGATTTTAGTGAGCTCCATGCATTCAGAGGTGTTAAACAATACCAGGGAAAGGCAGTTGAAACAGTGGTGGGGATTCAATGTATGGTACTCCAAAGAAAGTGGATTATCTGACTTTTGTAGTCAGAATTCAGGCCTGGCTGTGGAACAGAGACAGCAATGATAGTAGTAATTTATCTTTACCATGCTCAAGATAAAGATAGTGTATCCTATCTATGCCATATTAGGTCTCTCCATGGCCTTCAATATTGTAATCCATGGTTTGGACTGCCTATGAGAGATTGGAGGTAATATGTTGTAGTGGTACCCAGTCAGAGAAGGGGAAGGGAGGACAGGGAAGGATGGACTGGCCTCCTTCCCTGTGGGAGCCAGATATCAGTCTTCTCCCATGCAGCCTCTGGAAAAGGTCATCTAATAGTTTGGGATTGGGTATCATTAATGATTCACAACTGTATATTGATACTCTAGACCAGACTAGAATTTATTGAAGCTCTACCCTGATGCTTGGAGGCTTAAACTGAGAATCCTAACAAGACACTTGTTGTCCAACAGAGATATTTGTCTGCTCCAGTAGTCTCTTGACAGGGACTAACAGGCAAGCCTGTGACTTTTGGGTCTTTCTGAATTGTGGCTCCATTTAAAACAAAAGGTGAAAACTTCAGCCAGTGCTGGCTTCTCCCAGTTTTGGGTGGTGTTTTGGATCCTACCTTGAAAAGGAGGATCTTACTAGAATAACTTATCCCCTTGCTACCATCCATTTACCTTACTGCAAAGACCTCTACATGGGGATCTCTTGAAGACTACTCAGATATTTCAGTTCATTTACAATGTAGCAGCTAACCAGGAATTGCCAGAGGGAACACATTACACCAGTGCTACGGGTGCTACACTAGTTACAGACAGATTTCCCAATGCAATTTACAGTGCTCCTGATATATATGTTGTATGTGGCTTGGCTCCAAATTATTTACAGGATTGCATTTTCTCAATGGAATTTGACCAGCTAACTCAAGCTGACCAGGAGAAACTACAAATGGACCTCTGCTTTAAGGATGTAGTAGTAGGGAGGCTCCCTAGCACTGCTTTTGGAATGGTTTCCAGTGGACTACTCATCTGGCTACCACTTGGAACTATTTCAAAAGTGATCTCTTTTGGTTGGCATTTGGTCCTTGATTCCATCTTGGTATGGTCATAGCCTGGCTTTGTTACTTTATTTTATTCTGCATTTTTTAGTTTTAATTATGGTATTTTAAAAATGTAATTAATAAATATACTAAAATACTGTAAATGCAAGCCATTTATTATCCAGGTAAACACAGATTCATGTAAATATTATTATTCCCATGCTATTATTTCCTCTTTAGGTTTTCTACAGAGATATTTCTATTGCTTCAGAGATACCTTACCTTGCTTAAAACTTCCAGCATTGCCAGGAAGAAAAAGGATAGGTATTCCTGTTAAGATTAGATTTCTGTTTTCTTCTGCAGAAATTCCTTCCCCGTAGAGATATAGCTCATAGGCCGGGTAACGTCTGGATATTTTCTTAGGTAATTTTATTCTCTGAAAAAAACATGTATTTCAGCAGAAGAAAGGTAACATTTTGGAATTAACAGGAAGAATCTAAACAATCACAATGTAAATAGAATTTACACAATAAATTGTATTGTGCTATTAATATGAAGTAGAGATACTTTTAAAAAGTCTGAAACAATATGACAGGTTTTTTTGAATATTTCACTATCTTCTATATGTAACTAAAGAACTGCAAATCTGAAACATTTGCATTTCTTCTAACAGTAACTTTGCAGAAGACCCTGAAATAGAGAACCAAAACTTATCTTTGCTTACACAGGTAACCTTGCAAGTATGTATATAAACTTTATGGCACTAGCAGGGGAAAGTGTTATTTTCCACATCCAACAGATTTAAACACATAGTTCAGCCTTCCCCAAGCCAATCTTTTTCTTTTGAATTCTCATTAGCTGTAGACAGCATGTTGAACTGGAATGGGCCAACTTGCCATGGTCAATTCACTATGGCCAATTTACCGTGGTCAATTTGTCATAGCCAACTCATCATGGATCAACTTGCCATGGCCAACTCACCACGAGACAACTTGCCGCGGGGCAATTTAACAATTCAATTTAATTATTTAAAATAAATTAAAAAAATATTTTTGTCATCTCTTTTTGCATCCTTTCTTTAACGATTCTATTCCACCATTTCTTTGATACTAGTGTAGCTCTTTTCCCACAGTGAGTTGTTACATGGCAAATTGGCCGTGGTGAATTAGCTGTGGCAAGTTGGCCATGGCAAATTGTCATAGACCCATGCTGAACAGCCAGAAATAATGAAATGTGTAACACAAATCGTAGCAGTGAAAGCTGCCCTAATACTCATACAGATTTGGTGCTTGTGTGTACTATTTTCTGTTAGCAATCATGCTATGAGAAGTAGGCAGATGAAGCCTACTTCTCGATTACAGCAAAAGAAGTGTAAAGATAGTCCTCAACTTATGACCACAATTGAATGAAAAATTTATGTTGCTAAGTAAGACAGTTGTTAAATGAGTTGAGCCGCATTTTATGACTTTTTTTGCCCGCATTAAAGGAATCACTGCAGTTGTTAATTGAATCATGTGGTTGTTAAGTGAATCTGGCCCTTGCCACTGACCTTACTTGTTGGAAGTCAGGTGGGAAGTTTACAAATAGTGTTCACATGAGTCTGGAACAGTGCAACTGTCATAAATACATACCAGTTGCCAACTGGTTGAATTTTGATTATGTGACTATGTGGATACTGCAATGGTGATGTGAAAAACGGTCATAAATCACTTTTTTTCAATCCCATTGGACAGTCCCTGAATGAACAGTTGTAAGTCAAGGACTACTTGTATTTGTCTTTTCACTTCTCCTTAGATGAATAGCAAAACCTATAGAAATGCCAAGCCTTTCATAGCTATCAGACTCAGGAATCAAGGAATACTTGAATTGCTGGAATGCTCCTTATTGCTAGTAAGGTGGTGTAACATAATCTGCTTGCCAAAGCAGTTTTCTAGATCCATCTATAACCAATATCATTAAGATGAGTCATTCTGAATCCCATTTACCCCTCCCCCTTTCCTGGTTGTATGTAATTTTTTCTATAATGGTTCTGCTTTTTCTTTTTTTTCCCCAGAGTCTGTTAGACACTCCATCACACAGGTTTAAAATTCTGCTATTAAAATAATAACTATTTCAGTTGATTAGAATTGTTCTGTGGGATTCTTATTTTGCTTTTATTTGCAAGCTATACGTTGTACAATATTTAATAGCTCTATGTTGTTATGTTATGATTCTAATCTATTTTGAAAATGCCTGTAGAAAACAAAGTGCAAAGAGGAAGTCCCAAAAGACAGTAAAATCACCTGTGAAACCCGACAGAAACTATTTGAATCATATACTATATATGGTGCATTTTTAATGGCAAAAAGAAAAAAGAAGAGGATAACCAGCAAGAAAGTGGATGAACTCAGTTATAAAGCCAAAGGCTATAAGACTTGAAGTACCAGGTTGAGAAAAGAAAATCTGTTATGTGGTTGCTAAGACTTGAAACCAACTTAGATGGCATATAATCATTAAATATTTTTTTAAATAAATTCAGTTTCTACATTTCTGAAAAGGAACAATAGCTGTTATGCTACCTCTTATTAATTTCTGGGATCCTCAAGTCACCATACTAACCCCCCCCCCATATATAAATATATGTAAATATAGTAAATGTATAGACATCTTTATATACAATCACATAAATATCATATGCTGCTCTCTGTAAAATGTGATTTTCAAGATTTTTTTAAAATTTGATTTATATGCCGCCCTTCTCCGGAGACTCAGGGCGGCTTACAGTGTATTAAGCAATAGCCTTCATACTTTTGTATATTTATACAAAGTCATCTTATTGCCCCCACAAACTGGGTCCTCAATTTACCCATCTTAGAAAGGATGGAAGGCTGAGTCAACCTTGAGCCTGGCTAGGATTGAACTCGCAGTAATTGCAAGCAGCTGGATATTAAATGCTGCCTTAGTAGGAGGCATTAGCCTCCTACGCCACTCAGGCTCCTTTTCTTGCCAAACGACATTGAGCTAACAAGGCAATAAGACTATAGTATATTTCAGAATCCAAGGATTAATGGGAATTTACTCTTTGGAGGTACACAATCTACCTATTCCATTTGGCTATTAACTAGATTAGGCAGTTTTACCAAGTCTGAACCTTAACTATTACAACTAGCTTCTTTTGTTTTATCAAACCAACATAAGGTTGGTTTGATAAAAGGCTTTATCAAATGAAAGGCTTTAATTTAATATTGCAATACCTTTGTGTAATTAAATTTTGTAATGTTTGTCTACTTTATCTTAGCTTTAAGCATAGCTTGGTTAAAACCTTTACTGATTCTTCATATTTCTGTAGATATTCCATCAATTCTCTGTAACTTTGTGCCTTGGTAGTGATCATAGTGCTGATCTAATTTCATCTTCTTATACTAAATGTTCTTGTTAAGTAACATGACTTTTCTAAGCTACCTTGCATTTTGACATCTCTACTATACCAAATTTCAGAATTCTCCTTTCATCTTTGTTGGTTTTCTTGGAATTGGTTATTAATTATCCATTGATATCCTTTTCTACACCAGCATGAGGTTGGTATTTCCTGAGTTTGAAGATCTTTCAAAGTTTTCCCTGTATTTCCATGTCTATTTTCAATTTCAATATCTTCATGTAATATTGTTTCTCTTGCTTCTAACAAGCATATAGTTAAGAATTATTAACAATTTTTTGTTAAGTTTCTTCCTGAAATCCTGATTGGCTTCTTTTGCACTTTTGGAAATTTCCAACATTTATTTCATAATCCATTTGCTTTTTTCTCTTTCTTGATGGTTGTCAGCATCTTTTAATATTCATCCTTAATAATTTATTTGATTTCATTCCATAATTCTTCTAGTTCCTCAATAATGAGGCTCAAGACTTCAAAGTAATTCTTGATAGTCTCCTTGAAAATGGTGGGCATATGCTCAAGATTATATACTGGAAACTGGTTTTTTTCCCCACTTTAGCTTAAGTTGTAACTTGCATCTTATCTATTCTACTATTCTAAAGTCAACCCTGGTTACATGTTTGCTGTTATAATTGAACAATTTTTATACCAATCAGGAATGACATAAGAACTGGTATAGAATCAATCTGAATCTATATACAAAAATAGCAAATAAAATGGTTTCCTCGCCTTGAGATTCCATATCATACAAGGCATATAGAAAAAGAATTCTGGTAATTTTCTGAGCAATTTTCCTCTTCAAATTTGCATTACTGCATAGCTCTATTAACTCTTAATATTTAAACATCTTCTGCCTTTTACTTAATTTCACCCAAAGTATTTTAAACAACACAAGTTTTTTTTAAGTTGACAGAAATCAGATAAAGGCATCATAAAGATAACCAGTACTTGTCTTTCCTGTTGAATTTGCTGCAAAATTCTAGTAGTTATACTGACATTCCCACACCCACCATATGTTAAACTAGCTATTTATTATACTTAACAAATTTAGCCCACAGCAACTTCCAACTACCAATTTAAGTCATGAGTACAACATCTGCAGAACTCTTCTCTAAAATCTTTTAATAGTCTCCATTTCATTGTATTGTTTTAAAAAAATCCGTTCCTTTAGGTAATAACACTGTAGATATATATTACCAGAAAGCTGTACCACAAGATATATCATTTATTTATTTATTTATTTATTTGCTTAATTTGTTTACCAGTCAACAGAAGAGTCCCAGCCACGAAGATTAACACCGGACCCAAGATAACACATGACACCACCACCAGTCTTCCTCAATTGAGTCATCCGGATTCAAACCCAAACCTATCCCATAGACGAAATATAACCACCATCCAGAAGCCAGACCATGGTGGCATCACCAGCTGCTGCACCCCCATCCAATCCCCACACAAAGCAAACTGACACATGCCATGAACACATGACAAGATCTCAAACTCGGAGCCAAACCAAAGTCTGGGATGTGGCATCACAGCCGTCTGCTCAGGACATTACATCAAAAAACTCAGGATATCACAACACTAAAACTCAGGATGTTCACACACCGCCCATTACCCAGGTCATTAAAACACAAAAGACTAATGGGCACACATCAAGGACCTCACCCACACAGGATGTTATGAAACAGCTGACTAATCTGCAAACATTAACTCCATTAACCAATCAAGATGTAACAACACAGGCAACCAACCACAGCAACAAAACCAGCACCCCACACCTCCCCACCAGTATTTATAAAGAGATGGCAGCTCCGATCACGCTTTCCTCGCACTAGCACGAAGTCGAAACCAGCCTGAAGATGACGAGTGAGACCTCGTGGAAACGTCGCCAAGATACTCTAAATCTTACACAGGAAAAGACCCAAATACACAAAACTTGCATATATATATATATATATATATATATATATATATATATATATATATATATATATATATATATATATATATATGCAAGGTCTATGGCAAGGACCTATAGACCGATATCCATTTGCCTGGAATAAATCTGACTGAAACTATTACTATTGACTACTTTAACAGCCTGAGTGGCATAGGAGGTTAATGTCTCCTACTAAAGGCAGCATTTAACATCCAGCTGCCTGCAATTACACCAGTTCGAAACTCCCCAGGCTCAAGGTCGACTCAGCCTTCATTGAGGACCCAGTTGTGGGGGCAATAAACTGACTTTGTATAAAATATACAAAAGTATGAAGGCTATTGCTTAACGCATTGTAAGCCGCCCTGAGTCTCCGGAGAAGGGCAGCATATAAATCAAATTTAAAAAAAAAACAACAGTGTAGAACTATTTCCTATATAAGTTTTATATTTGAAAGCGTGCTAAATATTTACTTTGTTAACCAAACTTTTGTTTTGACAAATTGAATCAAACAAATTGAGTCCTGGTCAACATTGTGGCATCAGTCCCATTATTACACTGGAAATAACATATTTTAGAATACTTTCCACAAAAAATTCATTTTTTTTCCAAAAACAAAACTGTAATTGTTTATTACAGCATATCTCTCAAGCTCCTTTTCCATTAGGGGCATCAGCAAGAAATAGCATGGGAGATATCAAATACAAACTAACCTGCATTTTAAAGCTAAATATCAAAGTTCTTAAGGCATCTCAGAAAGAACATGCTTTTAGAAAAGCAACATTGTGTATTCTGTAGTAACTCAGTGATGACCAACTTGGGATCCAAAAAGCTTGTATACCACTTCTTCTCACATTAACCTGCCTATTTATTATGAACACTGGATAAGGGCCATCTCTGAGATCCTTTTGCCAGAAAAAATAATTACATTTCTGGGAGTAAAATCCGTATTCTTCTGGGGAAAGTATTACAGTATTAGGGGCCACCTTGCATTCTCAAATTATGATTTATTACATAGTTGTTTGCTTTAATATTTTACTCTACATATTAATGTTCATCACATGTTCATTCCCTACATTAGAATCATTTTTTGTGGATGAGGGATATTTTAAACAAACAACTTGGGAAGAAAAAAAAACACCTCCAGCTTTTTGCTTGCTGAATATGCTATGTAAAGAATATCACTTCAAGATAGACAAAAATAATTTTTGAATAACACATATTGTAATTATAAAGGCAAATTAATTGCTTCACTTCCCAAGCCTAAAACAACCACATGAAAAGAAAATAATATTGAAGAAAAAGAATTTCAGGAACTTCTGCTTTTGCTTTCTTATCATACCATCGTACCAATTACTTGTGATGCATGTCTATGCTGGTTTTGGTTTGTAAATATTGCATGGCATTACTCATAATAGTAAAACTGTTGACATTATAGCCATCTTTAAAAGGAAGATTGGAAAAACTGACAGAAAGGAGGATTTGTGTCCAGCACAAATCTTTTCAGGATAAAATTGACCTCTTCTGCTTTTGAAAAAACTACAATATTTTTTTCATCATAGTTATCCTCAGAAAAAGATAATGATAGTAGAATGTTTTGAGAACCTGGAAGCCACAAAACAAAATACATTTAGTGACTGTTCAAACTTACAATGGCAGTGAAAAAAGCGATTTATGACCATTTTTCACAGTAACAATCTTTGCAGCATCCCCATGATAATGTGATCAGAATTCAGATCCTTGGCAAGTGGTTGAGATTTATGACCATTGCTGTGTCCTAAGATCATGTGTCCACCTTTTGCGACTTTCTGACAAACCAAGTCAATGGGGAGGCCAGATTCACTTACCAACTGAGTTACTAACTTATCAACGGCAGTGATTCACTTAACAACTGAAACAAGGAAGGTTGTAAAATGGGGTAAAATATACTTAAATGTCTCACTTAACAACATAAATGTTGGGCTCAGTTGTGGCTGTAAGTTAAGACTACCTGTAGTACTCACTTCAAGGAAAAAGAAAAGTTTTATTAACATTCACATGGAAAATACTTTGTGACTATTGCTATGAATCCAATGAAACCTTACAGTTCAACATCCACATTCTCTCACTATTAAGCAATTACTAAACAGCAAATGAATTGGCAACTTTCTAGAGGATTAACAAGAGTCAATGCAGCTTTGACTTTTGGCTACGTGCATGGAAATAGAAACATTGACTCTTGAGAGCCAAGTGTCAAGCCAACTTGAAAAGCATGTTTTCCACAAAGGTGAGCTGAGCTGGTTTTTCATAGTTAAGCAATTTACTGAAGGCTTTATTCCTCTAGGGCAGGGGTCTGTAACCTTAAACACTTAAAGAGCCATTTGGACCCTGGTTTACCACGGAAAAGAAACACAGGGAGCCACAAAACCCTTCCCGTGCCTGACTATTTCTTGAGTGGCCACAAAACTAGCATATGTAAACGTTCTGTTTTCTTCTGAAACTTTTTTTTTCTTGGATTTATCCATGGTTGTCCTACTGGGAGTTGAAAAGCTCAATAAATTGTGTGCCGGCGGTTGTCACACATTGGTAATTGTGATGCATATTTTGAGTGACAGGAGCCGCAGCAGAGGGGTGAAAGAGCCACATGCAGCTCCAGAGCCACAGGTTGCTGACCCCTGCTCTACGGCAGTGGGTCTCAAACTGGTCTCTCTTTATCCCAAAGGTGCTTTTTCAAGAGGCAACTGGATTTTTCCCACAAAGCCCAGATGCCTGTTGAAAAAGCACTTTTGGGACAACCATGATCTGGACGACTGAGAATCTCCACAGAAATACCCTATTTGCATTTTTTAAAAAAAAATGTGTGAGGACCCCAAAGAGTTTTGGTTAAAGTAGGTATGTCTACCAATATTTACCCTATTAGACATCAAAACCTATACATTTTAAAATATTTATTTTTTCACTTCACGGACCCCCCTGAAACGGTGTCGGGGGTCCCCCTGACCACCTTTGGAGAACCGCTGCTTTAGGGCACCCTATGTAGGTGCTATATTGGCTCCCAATGAACAGAGGGGAGACCACACACACACACACACCAGACGGACTGGCGCCGGTGGAAGGAAACTAAGCAAGCCTACGAAGATGAGAAGGGGCTGAAAAGGGACCTCTACCGCTCATCTGCGCGGATGAAGGGCACAAGGCAAAGGCGTTCTTCCTCCGAAGGAGCTGTCCCCGAGACCGGGGTGATGCTTTGCCCTCGGCTGCGGAGAGGAGCCTTCGCGGGCTCTGCACTCGCCGGGGACCAAGTTGCTCAGGAACTCCATTATAGAGAAAGAGGTCTTTCTTTATAGGAAGGGGGGGACGGACGGACGGAGCCAGCCTCTCAGGGAGAACTGGCGGAGGGAAAGGCAGAACGGGGCATCTTGCAGGATGCCGCCGCCTGTCGCCCAGCCACTCACCAGGTACTCCGGGTAGTCGAACATATAGGTCATGCTGCACCGGTTCTCCTCATACTGAAAGAAGACGTCCTGGGCTCCCAGCAGCACCAGAGCCGCCAAGACCCCGTGAAACAAAATTCCGGTCACCCTTCCCGCCGTCCACATGTCGTTTTCATCGGCGGCCGCCCGGCTCTTCTCGCCGCCAGGGCCGCCTCTGCCTTCTCGCTGGCGGGCCACACCTGCCAGGAGGCGGGGAACCGCCCCGAGTGCCTCCCTCGCTGGGCGGGGCGAAGCCGTGGAAAGAGCCCTGCCTTCCGCCATGTTTGGAAGGTCGACACAAAACTGCCTCGGAATTCTCGGGCGGCGTTCAGGGAGCTTTTCCGTCCGCCATCTTGGGAAGGTCACTGGGCTCGGGATGGGCGGGGCGAGTGGGCTGTCGAGACTGCCTTGGCGGCTTTCAGAGGGGAACCAACCCCGAAGGTGCTTTTATTGTTTTAAGCATCTTTGGGACAACCGTGACCTGGATGACTGAGAATCTCCATAGACTTTCAGCGGGAAGATTTCGCGGGGGTCGCTAACGGGGAATCGGAGGTTGGGGGGCCCGATTAGCAGCTGCGGAGGCTTGCATCTAATACCAATTTCAGCCCGAATCGTAAACGAGTAGGAGGAAGAGTTCCGACTATCGTTGGGAAATTAAGCCACATCTTTGAAAGATGACGTGAGCGGTTTGTTGGACGAAACGTGTATTATTGAATCATAACACTTATTTAATAATAAAATAATTAATACATTGGAAAGAATGACTCTTGAACATCACCCCTGAGCGAAGCTAATTTGCTTTGTGGCTGCTAGATTGCAAAAAATTCGGACAATCTGCTGGAGTTATGAAAGTCTTAACTTCTTGCTGTCATCTCCTGGTCGTCTGGATTCATCAAACTCGTTTTTCCTCCTAATCTCTTACCGGCCAATCCTTCACCTGACTATATAAAGCCACATGTGTGGAAACTAAATTTAGTGGCGTTTAACCCAAATTAACCCTGCTTGCAACTTGTTGGCAGTAACATGAACAATGATGGATAGCAAAATCAAAGTTGATAAAATGATAGGAGAAAAAAGGACACAGGCTCACTGAAAAGATGCTGAGTCACATCTGGAATAGATGAGTTGCTACATCATACTATGCTTGGCTATACAATAATCCTCAATTTACCACCACAAATGAGCCCAAAATTTCCATTGCTAAGCAAAACAGTTAAGTGAATTTTGCCCCATTTTATGATCTTTCTTGCCACAGTTAAGTGAATCACTGCAGTTGTTAAGTTACTAACACAGTTGTTAAGTGAATCTAGCTTCCCTACTGAATTTGCTTCTATCTTAAAAATTGATCATATGACCTCAGGACACTGCAACTATCATAAATACATGACAGTTGCCAAGCTTTCTCATTTTACCATATGACCACGGGGATGCTGCAACAGTGTAAGTATGAAAACCGGTCATAAGTCACTTTTTTCAGTATTTTTGTAAGTTTGAATAGTCACTAAGCAAATGGTTGTAAATTGAGAACTACTTGCATCCTATTGATTAAGCCACAATTGACTGGATTTGCACAACATACTGTCTTATGCTTTATATCGTGGTTGACATCTACAATGGAGAAATTTATGAAATAGGCAAAATCAAAACAAATCATATGCAATGCACAATCAGATTTCATTTGCACCATAAGCATACCTCTGTTCATGCTATGCTAGATAATAATACGACCAATTAAAAAATTACTGTAAATGCACTCCAAGTAAGAACTGTATAAATTTAATTAGATTAAAAATAAATTATGTATATGCTTCTACTTGAATTCTGCTCCCTCTTTTTTCTCAAAAGATAGTTGAAGACATTCCACAATTACCTTGAAACCTGCCAAACTTGAAATGCAAATATCATGGTGAAAGAAATCTCTGCCCATCCCTTAGTTAATATCAAGCCTACTTAACAAATAAATGAAACACATATTCTCTGCTCGTTCTTTATTTATACTGTGTGCAAAACACCTCCACTTATTAGAAGGAAAGGCGTCCTTTCTCTTTGAAATATGTGCGAATTCAGGAATCGGGGTGAGGCAGATTTTGTAATTGAGAAAAAGTCATAGAGCTGTTGTGTGTTTCCCACCAAAAGATCATTGTTGTACTGAAGATTCAGATATTTATGGTTTAGAAATAAATTAGCTCAGTCCCAGAATAAGCCAACCTCATGGCATTACAGAAGTTTGGCCTTTTTTTTCTCAAACCAGTATAGAATCACTATGTGAAAATGCTCTATCTACAAGAGCACTGGTGGTGCAATGCTTAGAAGCAGTATTGCAGGCTAACTCTGCCCACAGTCTGGAGTTTGATCCTGATGTGCTCAAGGTTGACTCAGCCTTCCATCCTTCTGACTGCAGTAAAATGAGGACCCAGATTGTTAGGGACAACATGCTGACTCTGTAAACCACTCAGAGAGTGCTGTAAAGCACTATGGGGTTGTATATAAGTTTAAGTGCTATTGCTAAATGTGCACTGAATTATTTTGTTGTAAAAATCAAATACCCATGCTTCACATTTGTAGGAAGAAATGAAGAAATCAGGCAATTAGGATGATGAAAAATTAATCTTAAGAGTTTAATGATACATAAACTTCCAATCATGAAGCTTAGAGAACATAAATATAAAATTGTTTCTTACAAACAGTAACTTTCTGTACAATTGGCTTATGTACCAAACAATTTGGTAATGCAAAACCATCCAACATTATGGTTCCAGCAGCAGCCAGTCTGATGTCTTCTGGAAGCTTGCAAACAGTTTCCCTATTATTTACAGTATTTTTATTCCACCTCCAGTAAGTAAAAATGAGGCAAACTCAGTTTAAAAAGTACTTTCTGACCAGGATCACAAGGGTTTCAATCACATTTTTTTAGTTATGGTCAAAGATGACCCTTAAAAATAGAAATCATATTTCAACAGATGATTTAAAAGAAAAAACAATTGCAAAACAAAATAATATAAGAAATTTTCCAGCAAATTATTCTTGTTTGGAAATGATAGCTGTAACTTCCTTTCTTACATATTGACAATCCAATAATTAATTGATTATGGGCCTTCAAGCAACCAAAAGATAGATTCACTATTCTTAATCTCTGACTTTCTCTGAATATAGCAATGAGTGATTTTATTACATTATTTCAAATATCTGTATAAAATTGACTTGAAGTAGTATGAAGTCTACCCTTTTTATTTCCTGCAATTTACATTAGTTCTGCTTTTGGAATATTTAAACATTTAAATTACTGCAACTTGGTCTGCATTGGGCTGCCTTTAAGGACCAGACTGAAGGCTCAGTTTGTGCAAAATGTAGTGCCCTCTGTGCTCATGGGTGTTTAAGGGTACTTGTGACACCTTTCCTGAAGGCTTTGCACTGGCCTATCAATTTTGGGTTGTAATTTAGAATCTTAATTAATTAAAAAAACAGTTGCAACTTTGAATGGTTGTATGGTACCTCAATTTATTATCACAATGAATTACAACCACAATTCTGGGCTCAATTACAGTTGTAAATTGGTGGGCATATTGGCAGCAGAAGTGAGAAGACATTAGGAAGATGTGGAGCGTACATATAAAGTGGTTGTTGCCTCACCTTCCATTCAGTGTGGTAGAGTGGTTACGGGAATTGGACTAGTAGTGAGAGTGGAGACCCAGATTCTATTCCACTCTCAGGCCTAAAAGGTCATTAGGTGACTTTAGGCCAGCCCAAATTCCAAGGTAATGGTTGTGGGGACAACAGAAAGGAATCTATGCAAGTCACATTGAGTTCCAGTAAAAAAATGTGGGATATAAATGAAACAGATAAACAGAAGAGCAGCTGGATGAATCCTTTGATTTTTGGAAACCATCGGGCAATGATCTAAGAGATCAATTGTATGTAATGCTATCTCATCATTGGGCAATCAGTTTTATAATGGAGGACCCTACAGCCACCTTCTACAATGATTTTAAAATGGTTGTTAATCTTTTCACTTGGGACTTATTTCTGGATAACACTACAATACTTAACTCTGGTTTCTGTATAGTTTACTACCTATGCACAGTTATTGGATATAGAAATAAGCAACAGGCCACATCCATACAAATGCCTTTCTCCAATCATATTAGATTCTTCTCTAAAAATCCTTTCTCTCTTCATGCCTGCTCCTTCAAGAATAAGGAACAGACCTTTCAAACTTTTACTGTACACTTCTAAGCAACTGAACTTAGTATGATAATTGATAGAAGTTTATAGAAAATGCTATTTTTCAAGATCTCCAGAGGCATATTTGCTATAGAAGAACACATTTTTATTTTTCAGGTGTTTAATATCTGGAGGAATAGATAACTTTTGGAGTACCATTTTATTATTTTGCAAAGATTTTCATTAGTGATTTTGAGATGTATCAGTCTCATTTATGCTATTCATAACAATTGCATTGCTTTATGTTTTTACAATTTTAGGTATGTATTTTTATAATGTATTTTAAGCACAGTTCAGAAAGCTGTACTGACTAGTATTTTTCTGCAGTTATGTATTTCTTATTGTTACTGATGAATGAATTTGGGGTTGCCATGGTATTTGTACCATTTATTTATAAAAATATCCATCTGAATGCATTTTAATATTACTGTAATTTGCAGATAAAAGAGCCCATTACAATAATACAGCATTCAGTAGTTGAAAGGATATTAAACTTGAGTGCACCCAGCCTATGGTTCAAAGTAATATTTCATATCCATTTTTAAAACCACATAATGTAATACATTGGTTAATTCAAATTCCACATTTTAAAAAATTAGCAACAAACTATTCAACAATATTTCATACTGTTTATTACAAATATTTCATACAAAATGTAACACTGGCACCAGATTCATGACACCATGGTTTGTAAAGATATATTGCACATGCTAAAATCATAAAATATACAGACAAAACTACAAAACATTAGATATTGGCTTTTTAAAATGTATGTCACTGCATTACAAACACAGATAGCTGCATTTAATACACACTCAAGATTGTCACCATTTTAAAACATCCTTCCCAATAACACTGACTTAAGGTTTGCTTTGTGTAATAAGAAAATGTATAAATTCCTATACAAATTTAGCATATTAATTTTATGTCAACACAAATATTTTTTTTAAAAAAAGGCAAAGCTGTAAAGCTTTGAAATGAAAACATATAGGTATTATATTGCTTCAGTATGACTCAAATGAAGGAAAGACATGTTCACAATAGATATCCAGCATACACAAATATAAAAAGGCACTCTAAAAGTTTCTTACATTATGAAACTCAGGTGCATTATCAAGTTTCTAAACAGAGAAGACAAGAAATTGAATTTACTCAATTCATAGTTAAATACAAAGGTTTGCTATAATAGTACCAAAACACAACATGGTGCCCTTTTAGTAGTGATACAGATATCCCCTGAGCTAGTTTATCTTAACACTTGAAACAATACAGATCAGCAAGGGGTAAGTGCCATGCATTGTAACCTGGCAGCTGAAGTTTCACATGAATGGAATACAAGCTGCTAACACAGAACTGTAACTATAGAGAGGTGCATGCGTTATTACTCACCTTCTAGATCATGCTTCTCAATCTTTATCAAATCAACATCACTGATGTCAGTAGAATAGTGCTTATCTTTTGACAAAAACTAATCAAACAAATCAAAACAGGCCATAACTGACATTTATTACTATAGTTAAAATACAGTACCTTATCTGCTACTAAACCATATTGCCATTTAGATAAGAAAGCAATTAGAATGGAATCCATAGTCCAGTGACACTAACTGCAAATTTCCCATTTTAATTAAGATGGTTTTATTACTCTTTTATATGAAAATAATACATATAAAAGAGATAGGTAAGGATATATTTGGAGAAAATGGCACTACAAATGAATATAGGTCTATTTAGAAACAATTTCTTTTAAGTTCAAAAGATTGTATAGCCAGGGATTTTAGCCCAATAGTCTTTTCAAGACAGTAGGCTGGGATTGTTGATAGGACAGAAACACATAATGTAGTCTGAACTCAGGAATTCAGAACTATATTCTATTATATTTCTATATAGCTGTGCAGAGGAGTTTGGCATAAAGTGTTGAAAAATGTATTTATACAAGTCACTATCAAATCATTTGGGTGAGTAGATCATTGTATTGTGAATGACTCCAATACTGTAGAAGATTTCTGTTTGCATGGTGGACTGTCCTTTGACCTCTGTTCCCCACATTTGCTCTCCCCCTACCCAACTAATATTTTATGGAGGCTGCAGTGATGTGTGTATGTGTGTGTGTATTTCATGGTGACTAGCTTGATATGATCAGCCAAGAAGAAGGAAGAAGAAAATGAGACTTTTTACTCAATTCTACATGGAAACATCGGTGTTTTGTTTCAAGTGATGTTTAATAATACTTAGTACTGTTCTAGAGAACTCACCTCAGTTATAAAACATTATAGTACTAAGAAAGAAAACGTATAGATTTATAACAGGGGTGAAATCTAAAATTTGTTACTACTGGTTCTGTAGGCGTGGCTTGGTGGGGAGGGAGGTAATGTGACTGGATGGGCGTGGCCAACTTTTTTTTTTTTACTTTTAAAAGCATTTTTTCTACAACCTTAAGAGGTTGCAGAAAAAAATGCTTTTAGAAGCCTCTGAGGATCAGGCAAGTCAGCTGGGATCGCCAGAGGCTTTTAAAGGCATTTTTTTCCTACAACCTCTTTGGCTGAAGAGGTTACAGAAAAAAATGATTTGAAAAGCCTCTGACGATCCCAGCTGAGCCGCACAATCATCAGAGGCTTTTTTTTTTACTTTTAAAAGCATTTTTTCGACCACCTCTTCCAACAAAAAAATGCTTTTAAAAGTAAAATAAAAAGCCTCTGATGATCGCACAGTTCTGCTGGGATAGTCAAAGGCTTCTCAAAGCATTTTTTTCTGCAATCTCTTGGCCGAAGAGGTGGTAAAAAAAATGCTTTCAAAAGTCTCTGACGATCCCAGCTGAGTTTCCTTAGTGGCAGAGGCTTTTCAAAGCATTAGAAAAATGCTTTGAAAAGTTAAAAAAAAAAGTTGGCCATGCCCACCCACTCACATTACCCTAACCCTAACCCTAACTCCTCCACCAAGCCGCGCCCACAGAACCGGTAGTAACAAATTTTACATTTCACCCCTGACCAATAGGGATGTACCAAGAATGACATTCAAGTTGTGCCCCGCCCCCTCAATTTCCTTCCATACTTTCCTTTTCTAGAAAAGCGGAAAAAGAGAAAAAAAGAGTGAAAAAAAGAGAGACAGTGCAATAATGTAAGGTCTTTAGACCTGGAGCTGCAAAGCCACATTTCTACAACACTAAAACCTGGCAAAAGGACATGATACGATAGTGCTATGGCAGCTTAGGAGTTATGGGAAAATGTAAGGTGAGAGTTCCCACCAACAAGAAAACAGCCTGTCCCCAAGCTCTAATGTGAAAAGTGGAAAATTAGGGAATTGTCTGGGGCTACAGCTGAGCTCTGCTACCTAATAAAAATCATAATGTGAAATTATAGAGTGTTGCTCTGATGCAAGTGTGGCATGAAACCTCTCGGTTCTTCTATACCAGAATTTATTAAAGTGTGGTCTTAGGACCAGAGGTGGTATTCAGCCGGTTCTCTCCAGATCGCATGAACTTGTAGTGGCGACAGCGGGAGGCTCTGCCCACGCTGATGTAACATGCGCCTACTGCGCATGCGCAGAAGGTTGTGCGCATGTGCAGACAAGGTGTGTGCGCATGTGCAGACAAAGTGTATGCGCTCACATTTGCGAACCTGTAGAGAAGATAAGTGAACTCCACCGCTACTTACGACCCTTGGGGAGGGGGTCCCCTCAAGTCTATAAAATCAAAATTATTTGCCCATCTAGATTGAAAAATAATACAGTATTAAAATCCCATCAACAATCACGAGAAGCAAGAGTGTCAATTTTAATTCTTAATATACTAAATATATTATAGATAAATATAACCCATTCAGCCATAAATTCTTTTGGAGTCCTCCATGATTTTCAAAAGAGGGAGGAGATCCTGAGAGAAAAAAAAGTAACACTGTTCTATGCCAAAAGATTTTAAAAAGCAGAAATTACTCAACATTAGCCTTTTTCTCTTAAAGCACATTTAGAACATAAGTAATATCTCACTTCCTGAGGTGCCGTAAAACTGGGCTACTATGCTCTATAAAATGAAGGTACCCTTAATGATTGGCTCATTAATGAAGTTTGTGACTTGTGCAGCCTTGGGAGATATCCAAATGAAATTTTTGCTGAACAGTCAAGAAAACAAAGTGACTTTTCTACATTATCCTCACTTCTTTCATTTCCTTTTCTTTTTTTCAAAAACAAACTAAGGTGTAAAACTACTTTTTATAAATGATTACGGTATTTCTGCTAGGAAGCACCTATAGTTTCACTGCAAAACTTTAATTGTGGGTTTTAACGAACATCCAGTAGTCCTCAGAATTTAACAAACACCTTAAAACCCACAACAGGATTTAACATCCTCTGTATTTAATAGGAATCAAGGCAATAACTAGTGAGGGCCTCTTACATTATAGTTCCTAGTCATGTACAAATATCATTTAAAAATACATATATGCTAATATTGCAATTTCAAAATGTGTGCATAAATATTGCCTTTTTCTTAAAAACTCGTAATTACCATTTTGTATTTTAGAGGTCTGTAACAATTAAACATACTTGCATTCTTCAGAAAAATAGTTTTTTATTTTATCATTGCTACAGAATGCAAATTGTAGCATGAAAATCTTCTCTAAGACCTGGTTGAAAGTGTGTGTCATGATGGAGAATTTTGTTAATAATCATGGATCAAATTGAAAAACTGGAGAATATTTTATTACCCTAAATCATGGGTGTCAAACTCACAGTGTCACATTGTTGTCACATGATGTATCACAACTCCCCTTTGCTAAAATGGGTGGGCGTGGCCAGCACATGATGCATCTGGCCCATGGGCCCTAAATCATTCAAATAGAGCTTTGGTAGTAAATATTCCTAGAATAGAAGTGCATAACTTTGTGCTTATTTATACTGTGAGAGAAAATTTAATTTCTGATATGTTAATCAGTAGTTGGGACAAAAAAAATCAGTCATGTGGCAGAAAGATTAATTGATTTATGGGAATATTTCTGATCCTAGTTTTTCTTTTGGTATTTTGCTAGGAATTTTCTCTCTCAATACACTGTCTGGGGGGTTAAAAAAAGGAACAACTGAAAGTTTCAGGCAGTTTTAGTGGTACCTTTTCATCTCAGGCATTTTTGTTTGTGAGTGTAACTACAAAATGGTTGAAATCTGAGGAACACTGTCACCTGTCTGAGAATAAAGAGTCCCCTACAAGGATTACATGTTAGATGTGTGCAAAGCATTTTGAATTTGTAACACTTCTTCAAATACTGGTACAGTACAGCAACAGAACAGTTTCAGTGAAATCAGAACAATATTGTGCAGAAACAGCTGTTTCAAATTGGAAATGTTTTGTAACTTCCATTACAATGCAAGATGTCTGTTTCTATTTTTTGCAATGTATAGCCCAGAATGAAAATACATTTGACTTAGATGAAGATGCAGTCTCAAGATGGAAGCTTTTCTGGCAAATCTTGTTTATAGAAATAAAGTGAAACTTTGTTACGTTTTACTGATCATCCAAGAATAAATTCACATATTCTGTCTCTAACATACTTCGATATATAGCAATGAGTGGTTATGTTAAACTATTTCAAATATCTGTGTAGAATAGATAACAAAGCAGCAGATAGTCTACTACTTCTGTTTTTAAAAAATTGTATTTTGCTTCCACAAACGAGAAAGTACACTTTCCTCTTGATTCCACAATTCTCCTTTTAAACTTTGACAAATTTTCACCACCCCCCTTTTAAAGACTAAATCACACATTTTTTCCTTTATATGTTCCCCTCTGCTCTGCCAACAAATATTATGCAATGTACTCCTCCACTGTGTTTGACAAAATGTGCATGAAGCTATTCCCAGCTGGCTGCATAAGAGCTGAAAATGATAACTGTGTGTATTTGTTCCATCAATCTCAGCACACTAAATTTGCTTAAATTCATAGCTAATAACACATTATAGAATTAAGAAGGAGGACAAACCATGGTCAATTTTTCTGGGCACTTGTTTCATTTCAAATAAATATAAACACATTCAACATTACAAGTACGAACACTAGTCTGGAAAAATAAACTGTGATCAACACATCATCATCATTGGTTACAAATGTCAAAGTATCTACTAGAAATAACCCAAGACTCTTAATTACAGAAAACACTATTTGTGCATTGGTGATTAGAAAAGTTACTTGATTTTTTCCCCCCTTGCATTATTAAAAAAATAATAAAGTCTTCTGAAGCCTTTTGGTCCTCATGGTATAGCTGGTTAGTTCTTTATATTTTAAGAGTCTCACTCTTCTTTCTGTACACCTTTCTCAGGCGAGGAAAAGGGTCCATTTGACCTAGAAGCTTTGGCAGAAGGAGTAGATATTCATAATGCAAATGTTTAAAAAGTAAATTGACGCCATCAGGACTGTTTAGTACAACCCAGTTCCCTTCTGTATGATTACTTAACTTTTCCACTTTATGTTTTGGTTTTGTCTCCTGTTTGCATCTTAGCACAGCAATGGTAAATATGAAGGACTGTAATCTATCTCGTGGTATACTTTCCAAAAAAGTCAGACAATGCTTATGATAAAAATCACATTACACATAAAGATAACAAAAAGTCAATTCAAATGAGCAGGGTGAAACATTTAGGTGTGTTAGGCATTATATTTAGAACTGATTTTCCCTAAAACAAATAATTGCTGGACAGCACAGGTAAGACAAGTTCCCAAGGATCCCTACTTGGAGAGTGCAAATAAACCATACATGCTTGTGCTGAATGGTAACAAAAATAAGGCAAATCTCATCTGCCTTTACAATAATCTCTTTGCTGCAGCTGCAGGTGGGTATGTTGCGACTGAGGCAAACAAAATTTGATCCTAATGATTTTAAATTGCAAATGGAAGCAGCAAATGCCTATTGTTTTAAAACGCCTATTGGGTATTACAGTGATGAATTTAGAAGTCTGAATTGCCACAGAAAATGGTGATGTTGGCAGTATTTGTTCAAACCCAAATCAAAATTTGTGGCTTTACCTTTGGTTTTTTATAACAAAGATACCTAAAAATGAAGACTATATATCTATACAAGAGATACTAGAGATGGGAAGGTCTTCTGATAATCCAGAAACACCCTACTTGAAAAAATGACTTTATATCAGCAGTTTAATATAGCTAACATATTAATATAGACATAACAGTTCCCTGTTTACTTGTGCTGTCAAAACAGAAAAAGGCAGCTTCTTTTTTCTGCATATAATAGGAGGTAGAGACTTCCAGGGGAGCCCTTAGAATATATGGAAAGCACAGTAGTGCTGGAAGCAAAACATTAACTAGAGTGCATTTTTAAAAAATCCTTAAATTTTCTAAAAGGCTCTATTTAATTGCAAATTTTAGTCTTTGCTGTTCTCATTCATAAATGAAGGTGAGGTGAAATTCAGGTGTTTCTAAAGAAAATTTCAGATTAAATGCAAATGCAATCAAGAAAGGGGCACTGAATGTTAAAAAGTCAAAATGTTTCAGAATCAGAATCATTGTCATTGTATCCATTTTCTGCTCCTTCATCATTCATTAAGGTTTTACTATATGAGTTAAGAGTGTTGCTCATATTGGAGCTATTGCAGAGAAGAGTCCTGCTCAAATGGTCTTTTTTAAAAGAAACGAAGTTGAGCGGCGTCATTGTACTGGAAGGAGAAAAAGGCATCATGGTAGCCAAAATGAGTGCCAGGCAGTCAGCCACGTCTTTGTTAGGAGCGCAAGCCAGGGCTGGTGTATGACCTGGGCACAAATGCAGACAAAGCCATGGTTAGTACTAAGGGAACTAGGAAAAGATCTGAGCATTCCTTGGATACATCTCCAGATGAGCTCATAGCTAGGAGATGTATGTTTAGTCACCATCACAGCAGACAAAGCCAGGGTTACTTTAAAATTAGACATGCTGGGAAGGTACATAATTCACAAAGTGGTTCTCATAACAAGCACTATTTAATAAAAAGCAAAAGGCAACTTAAATTCTTCACAAAATGAAATAAAAACATGTAGACCACAGTCCTGGAGGACAATGTGAATCAATATGAGCCAAGACACTGTTAGACTTAAATCACAAGACAGAAGTTCATATAAGAGTTATTTTGAGAGCAATGGCTTTCACTCAAAAGAAACTGTGATATTTAAGAAAACAAATTAGTAATATAGATTATTGTAATAATAATCTGATTAGCATTAATATAGTGGATGCTTAATTCTGCAATATTTTCTATTAGAAAGTTAAATAAATAATCCAAATGTTCAATGTTAGCTAAATTCAATCATGTTTATTAAAATGTGACAGCTGAGTTTCTCTCTGTAAGACAAGCAATGTGCTCTTTACTATATATTGGATATTAAGACAGGGAAATCGTCTCTCGTAGGGAAAGTGAAAAGTAGGTGGCCTCTTAAGAAAGTGATTAGTTTTTTCCTTCTGCTTTTATGTTTTCAGAATATCAGGGAAGCTTGTTGGATATTCCATGACAAACAGCATTACAGAAATTGGATGTCAACACACACACAAGCACATATACAGTCTTTTTTAAAAGCCTTTTCATAAGTTTCTGCACTGTGCAATGATAAGGAGGCTTTATAACTTTCCACACAGAAGAGAAATAAAGTATCAACAACAACAGGAACAACAACAGGGCCTGGTGGTTCAACAGACTAAAGCATTGTAATTAACATCAGCAGTCTGCAATTACTGTAAGTTCAAATCTCACCAGGCTCAAGGTTGACTCAGCCTTCCATCCTTTCTAAGGTAGGTAAATTGAGGACCCAGTTTGTGGGGGCAATAAGCTGACTTTGTATAAATATACAAAAGTATGAAGGCTATTGCTTAACACATTGTAAGCCGCTCTGAGTCTCTGGAGAAGGGCAGCATATAAATCAATTTTTTTTAAAAAAAACAATCTATAGAAAAAGACATTGGTATTTTTTTCTCCATAGGCAATACTTTCCTTAGTTTAAACATAGTGCAAATGAGACTAGCTTCCCAGTTAGGTCTTTCCCAACTTTCAGGAAATTAAAATCAAAAGTTTTCACTTCTGTTCTTGGTTAAATATGGCTTTCTAAAGCAATATTAGTTAATAACTTAAATTAGTTTAATATTAGTTAAAACTACATTTGCTGAAGCAGGCGAACTTTTCAGAACTCCTTGTTGCTAGACAGGAAATAGGAAGAATACTCAGCCCCAAGGGGAGAAAAGGTTCATTACATTTCACTAACCTAATGAATGAAGACTAAACACAAATGTTACAACCAAACTATAGTTGATATTCCAAAAATTATTGTGGTGCACTCAGTGCTAGATTGTCTATTTAAAATATGATATTAAAAAAACCCACAGCTTTTAGCAAACCATCAACATGCTATGAAAGTGCAAAAGATGTTCATAGACTACATATTTGCTAAAAAAAACCCCAATACATCTACTATTAGTAGATTGCCTTTTATACACACACACATAATATGGAAATTGATATGGATGCCATGTGTACTTATAATAATAATAATTTATTTAATGGACGTTTTCTATCTGCTATGAAAATAAAGGGAAGCTGCAGAAAAGTTCTGAAGCCATACAGATCCAATTAGTTTCATTTTAATTCAAATACTGTATCTATATAAATAAATGGCTCAAAACCATTTCCCAATGGAAATAAAGGGCACAGTGCTGTAGCCTGTTTCATGTAGAATGTTAATTGAAAATGTAGTTGAACTTTACTTCAAAACTGTAAAACAACATTCACTACCACAGACTGTGGTAGGTTAACTCAGGGCACTCAGAGCAGCCATTAGTATATCCTCTTTTGTGTACCATCAATTGGCTGCCAATCACTACTGCAACCTTCCAGCAAGAGCAGCAGCACTAGATATGTATCACATAATCAAAGCAATAAGTGTGCACTTGTAATGTCTACTGGAATACATGCTTTATGCTGATGCTTACTAGTTGCTTGCTAAGACTTTCCCAATCATTTTGCCTGTGAGGCTTTCACAGATGTTAACTACTAACATAGCTAGACAGTGTAAGCCAGTATTATAGCATGATCTCAAAATTGTGAAAATAGTCTTGATGTCTTGTTCCTTGCCAAGTTTTTGTAGCTGCCCAGTTTTGTTGGGAGTTTTTTTTCAAATTTAGATCTTGCTAAATCAGCCTGTCCTACAAAATGGTTTTGGATATGTCTCAGGGGTGAAATTAAAAAATTCCCCCTACCGGTTCTGTGTGCCTGGCTTGTTGGGGGAGGTCATGTGACTGGGTGGGTATGGCCAATTCGACATCACTCACATCTAGGGGCTCCTCACCAGCCCTTCTCCTCCCAGCCACTCCTTGTCACGAATGGCAGGAAAATTGGGAGAGGAATATTCCTGCCTACCATCCTTCCCTCAGTCTGTGCTGAGATTGAGGAATGGATGACAGGCAGGAAAATCCCCTTCCCCATTTTCCCGCCCTTCACAAAAATGGCTCCATTCCAGCTGCTCCCCACCCTGTCCCCCTCCCTCCTGGGAACTAACTTAAAGGGACAGGCTGAAGCAGCTCCATTCTGAATGGAGGAAGAAAAGTTAGCATTCTCTCTGCTGCATTTAACTTTGAATTCTGTGGAATATCGAGTACCAGAAGAGGTGAGCAACCACCGGCCGACAGTGGGTGGGGCCAAGGAGGGGTAATTACTACCTGTTTGGTGAACTGATGCCTATAATCCCTAGCAGTTCGCCTGAACTGGTTCGAACCAGTAGGATTTCACCCCTGATATGCCTTAATCATTATAATGCTTAGTAAATTCCTTCAAAGCACACAAAATTACAAATAAGTTACTCATCTCATTGGCTGAAAGTGCAACCTCTAGGAATGGTTACTGAAATAAGGAAGTCGATTCTTGAATGTTATTTAAAGCTTTCTGAATAAACTGAATCAAAGCTAGTAATGAAGAATTGTTGGGAGGATGGGTTCTGTTGTTAAAGAGTTCTATTATAAAAATCTCTATGTAAGTGTTTGCCTTTCCTCCTACTAGTATCCCCTGTAAAGTTCAATAAACTCGGCTGAAGCAGATTGTTTTCACTTGTATATTGGATCTAGGGATTTTTGCCCTAGTGTCAACAGTGGGATTTGTTATACATTTATCAGCAAACCATTTATCAGCAAATCATTGGTGGAATTGTGTAATTATACAAAAATACTTTTTATAAGGCAGTCTCACTTAACAATGGTAATTGGGACCAGAATTTCTATCACAAAGGAGCAGTCATAAAATGCAACATCACATGACCATGCTGCTTAGGAACAGAAATGTCAACACTTCCAGTTGCCTTCATTAAGTGAAATCATTACAGATTGAACTACTAATGTCTTTTTCAAGATTTCACAGAATTGGGAAAAATGCCTTCTCCAAAAACTGAGGAAGAAGATTGGTATCTGTTGGTGTGTCTGTTTTTGTAGGTGTATCTTATGTCAGTCTTTTCTTCTTATTAAAAAGAAATTAAAATGTTTAACTGCCATCATACAATTCAAAATTATTTGTTTAAGAACTAGTTTTGCCTTTTTAATAAAAAAGTATTTTGCATACAGTAACAGGCATTCCTTCCCCCATGAAATGCCTTTAGAATTGTATGGACTTTTTGAATATTAAGAAAAATATCTCTTCTTTAATAAGTAAGGAAAGAAGGAGTCAATGACTTCATATAAACATGCCAGTATTTTTTGGTATAGCTTTTCTTCAAAAGCTCAGTTCCTATTCTTGGATTCTAGTTAGTATTTTATTTGTGAAAGTGCAATATCTGGCCAACAGTATTAAGTATATAGACATCCATATTTAGACATCCATATGAATATTTAGCATATTTAATATAAATCTCCTTTCAAACATAACAGTACATGCCAAATGGATTTAAGCTTCTCTCAATGATTTGTAATGTAGTATACAGGAATGATTTATGAGAACCCTTCATCCAAAGCACTCAGGGCCTGCAAAGCTAAGCACATAAGATCCAGATTGAGATATGCTTGATCATAGATTAGTGTACTTTTTCTAGAAGGTTACCATCTAATGATCCGATGTCAGTTGCAATAGTATATGTGAGTTCAAGATGAAAATTGTTTTGCCTAAATATTATTCATTATATTATTCATAACATTTCACCCAAGGCCACAAAATGGCAGTGACTTGTTCTGGAAAGAACAGGAAATAATTATAACTTCAGAAAGAATGAGGATACAGTTAAAAATTATGTTATAAGCTTTGCATTCTTCTATAAAATGAATGCATTTTAATACATTCCTCTTCCTGCATTCCTCTTCATGCAGCCCTCTTCCTTATAGAATGCCTTTATAAAACTAGAAAATTCTTAAGTTTTGTTACTTTACATAAGGCTAGTCAACAAAATGTTGCACGTGAAATAATAATGGGACTTGTTTTTATATAATAGTTTAAATAGAACTGTGTTTGTGATAACACAAATTCTATTTTTTGCAATTTGGAAATTAATAACTACTATCAGCAAGCTTAAAAATATTTAGAAACACATATTCATATAATGGCTGCTAATTTATTGTTCATAAATGAAAATATGAATATTTTCACTTACCATTTTCATCTACTGCCTGTACACATGCCCCCTTTGCTAACAATTCCTCAACTACCATCTTCAAGCCATTCTGTGCAGCAATATGAAGAGGTCTAGAAAATGTAATATCTAGATTCAGTAGGTTTGATGTATTTCAAAAAGTCTACTATAATACTATGCACAGTTTGTTTAAGTACTTAACTGCATTAAAACACTATGTGAACTCTGATTTCTAACTGCAAAAGTATAAATTATACGACACTTTACTGTTATCAAAATAGTTAAATAAAAATACACGTTAATTAAAATTATACTCACGTTTGCAATGCATTGTTTTTTGCATTAATAAGGCTCGGTTCTTGTATCTTGTCAAGTATTAACAAGGCACATTTTTCATGACCCTGAAAAACAAACACACACATTATATCTAACTGTATTTGGAACATTCTAGAACACATAGTTTTTTTAATCTGATCTTAGTTAATTATTAAAGAAAATCTAGCAGATATGAGAACAGAGATTTCCATCTGAAAACTTCGAAAATGCATTAAGCTGAAAGAATGAGATGCTTTTATTGAAATGTATTTATTAGTTTATTAGAAATTTTCATTCTTTCTAATGGTAGAACTTGTAGCTTGTCTATATTTCCCTCCCCCGCCAGTGATGTGCTGTGGGTGGGGTTGGGGAGACAAACAAGTTACAAGTTCTACAGTAGAAGGAATGAAAAATATTGAAAGGCCACCTAACTTGTCCAAGCTTCCTAAACGCATGTTGTTATTGCATACCTCTTAGTCACCTGCCTCTTGTTTTCTACTTAGCCAAAGTCAACATACTGCAGATGGGGGTGGGGGGATACAATCAGTTACAACAAATCATGATATTCAAGCAAAGGAAAAAATGACGTAAATTGTTCTTCAGGTTTAAAGAGTTTTCCTTGCTTTGTAAGCTTCCTCTGTCACCATTTCTACTATTGACTATTTGACTCGTAATGTCTGACTGAAAGAAAATCCAAGAATTGTAAAAATACTGCTATAAATCTGGGTTGTTGTTTTTTAAAATTCACTTTCCCTTGTTTTATCTTATTTAAAATATTTCTTTTGGCACCCATCTTAAACGCAACTCACAACAATAAAACTATTAGCCATAAAATCACAATCATAAAACCATTAAGATCAAATAACAGGAGTTCCCTAGGATAAGACAGAGTGATGATTGCTCACTGTCTGCAGGATTATTTCCCTTAAGAGTATAATAGTGAAGACTCACAGAAGCTGATAAGTAAATATATAAATGGGAAAGCTATTTTGGATTATTGGTTCATACAAAATTAGAAATTCTCAGAACTAACAAAAAGCAAACAAAATCTACTGTATTATCTACAAGCTAAAAAACTGTATTCTAAACTTTATCATTTGTTTGCATCTTACACCAATGGAACATTCAATTTTAAAAATTCAGTATTATGGGGCTCTTTTTAGACTGTTAGCAGATAAAACAATCTTTTCCAAAATCTGGCATTCTGTTCTTCTTATTTCTTTCTTTTAGCCTCACTTCACTACCCCAGACACCGAATAACCAAGAGGAAGAGTAATTATCACTGGATTGTTTTAAACCTGTCCATTATTATTACTATCATTTTTCTTAATGCAAAATGTGAAAGTACCCCAGGTTATCCGGTGATATTTAACTAACGCTACATTAGTAGGAAAATAATTTGCTATTAAAATGTGCAATGCACAATGTGGACATCAGTTCCTGTGGGGATCAGTATGGCACAGGATTGTGGGATTTCAGTGTTGCCATTTCCAGGGCAGAGAATGTACAGATAGTTCTCATCCCCCAGTTGCCTTGTTTAATGACCACTCAAGTTACAAGTGGTATAAAAGTTTTACAACCAGTCAACTGTCTCATCATATGGTCATGTGATCACCAGTTGAGTTCTTTGCAACTGGCTTGTAACAAGTAGAGTTAATTAAGTGTAAGTTTACTTTATTTTCATTGCACCTTGTACAACAAAATTAAATGCCATCTTCAATGTAGATTATACATAAAAAAAAATAAAAACACACATCCTTCACATTCTATACAATTGAACTGAAAACCCCTGATATTGCATTAATATTGCACTACGCAGTAGAATTCCATATAGTTACTGCTCTGGGATAGAAGCTGTTTTTCAGCCAATTTGTCCTTGTTTTTATTGTCCTGTATTGTCCTGTAATGCTGCCAGATAGTAATAGTTCAAAAAAAGGGTGCCCAGTATGAGATGGATCTTTAAGAATGTTCTGAACTTTCTAAGGCAATGGGAGCTATAAAGCTCTTACAAAGAGGGGAGAGGGCAACCAGTGATCCCCTGGGCAATGATGTTAACCCTCTAGAGCACTGTCCTATCTGCCACTGTGCAATTGGCAAACCATACACAGTAAGTTAAAATACTCTCTATGGTGCAGCGGTAGAAGGTCACCAGCAATTAATAGTGAAAGCACAAGTAAAATAATAAATCAATTATGTGTTATTTCATTTATTGATCATGGTATTTAGGGACAATTACCGGTCCCAATTGTGGCTGCTAATTAAGCACTACCTGAACAAACAATAAAAATGCAGTTTTCAATGAGAAAGGGCAAATTCTGTTGAATGTTTTGATGAGGATTTATTTTAACCAAACTGTTTCCTCATCATAATTTCATTTACTTTTATGCACTGTATTTTAATATAAAGATTTTAAAATTATCACAGTCATAAAATATATAGATTGAAACTAGGATGTATTGGTTGCTGCAAGTTATATATTAAAAAAACTATATAACCAAACACTTTATACTAACCCTGTTTAAGCGCTTAATTTACACATGAATTATTTACTCTCTAACACAAGTGTCAACATCTGACATATTTTGCACACTTCTGAGGACATGCTCACAAACAGAACCAAACACAATTTTAAACATACTTTACTGCTAGCCAAGTGCAATGATGTATTCAAGTCATTATCCATCAAGGTTAAATCAGCCTTAGCACTGTTCACCAAAAAATCTAAAATACCAAAAAAACAAAATATTCCATAAGTTTACATCCATAACACAAGTTCAAGTATCTTCAGACTCTTGAGATGAAATTTACATAATAAATTAATAAGAAAAATAAAACTGTGGTAGAAGAGATCAAAACAAAATTCAATAAAGTCGCGACATAGAGCAATGGTTTTCCCAAAAGGACTTTTAGTGTTACTATTTAAAAAGCACATTAGTTATTCTAATTTTCCTTCTTAATTGATCTTCTGTAACATGAAAAATGCTGGAAGAAACTGTAGGAAAGGTAGGATCTCCAATGGTGAATGATATTGCCTGGATCATGTTTGTTCCAGAATGTCACCTTGGGTTAGAAGAATGAATGGGCCCTGGGTGTTATGAAGAAAATGGATGGAGGGTTTTGATCACTACTTTTTTTGCTATGGTTATTTGGTACTGTTGTTTGAATTTTGTTAAGCTGTCCAAAGTCATCTGGAATGGGGCAGCTTACAAATTCAGTTGCTCAAACAATCAATTTTTATTCCATATTTCATGTTTCTTGAATTCTGAACATCCATAAGCCTGCAGGGTAAACAATTTATATGTGACATGATTTCTTCTAATTTGTTTTAGAGATAAATTTATTTATTTATTTATTCATTCATTCATTTAATTAATTAATTACATTTATTTGCCACCCTTCTCATTTCAAAGCAATTCAAAGAGTTATACCATTAAAAGCATTAAAATCACAAAAGATAAATTTCTATAACAATAAAAATGGAAATTAAAATGAAAAATAGAATTATAGTTAAAAGATGGGAAGGGAAGGAACAGGTTTCACAGATGGGGAGGTGATGAGCCTATTAACTCATCAACCATCCCCAGTGTGATGCTCCCCCATTGGTGTCCAAGCCATCTGGCACAGCCAGGTTTTCAGGCTCTTGTGGAGGCTGAAAACAGGATCGCAGAGGCTGTGGTGGGTGGCGATTCCTGCAGCCTGGAACAGCTGATTGGCTGTATTCTGGGAGGCCAAACCAACCTTCAATCAGCTGCTGGTGCTAAATCAGGGTGTGCTGAAGCTGACCAGGCTGTTTGCTATTTGCTGAAAGGAGGCAAATTGCTGGGAGGCAGAGGCAGATACTTTTTTCTTGTTTTCCTCCTCTAAAGCTAATGTGCATCTTATTGTCCGAAGCATTTTACAGTCCAGAAAATTTGGTAAATATATTGCAAGGAAAGTTTGTTGAAAATATAGGAGATAAAACCAGAAGAGATAGTCTACAATAAATGCATGCTGGATAAATGAATGTGACCCATCTACAAAAGTGAATGGCCAGTATGAAAATACATTGAACAGACTTGTCATAAAAAAATTAATAAAATTGAATTGCAAAACAAATATCTAAAGAAATAGATATTGGAATGAAATGAAAGGAAGGAGAAAATAGAGAAAGATATAGCTGGATAGAGTTAAGGAGATCCTAAAAGAAAAGAGATGGCAAGTTTAAAGATTTTATTTGAAGTGATGCGTCGGTGGAAGCAAGGATAGAAAGATATGGAAAACTACAGAGAAATCTACTCAGTGTAAACTAGATTTTCTTAGATTTTCTTTTCACTTATTTGTAATCTTCTATTCACTATTTCTCAACTATTTTGTGCTTTGCTTAATGTTGCTTATTCTGCAAAGAAATATCATAATACACATATCTGTGTGTGGAGTGTATGTGGGTGAATGCATGCATGCTTCTCAACAGCGTCTCAGTAAATTCCTCCTTTATACTTTATTTACAGAATCAGAGTGATTGCTTAGAATTTCCGGTATATTTTTTTTTCTTTTCTTACATAGAGGTTATCACTTTTTCTTTCCCTCCAACTCTCAACAGCTTCTCTCCTGTCTTCCACCTTTTTGTCTTGAAGTTTTCTTCTACTGGCCTGCCTTTCTTGCTAATTAACCCTTTGCCTGCATTCCCAAGTAATAAATAATCTACAATAAAGATTTTTTTTTCCTACCAAACAGATAGATCTATATAATGACATCAGTTATGTTCAGTTCCTAGAAAGCAATTCCTTACCTACAGTCCCTACATGCCCCTTTTCAGCAGCGATGGTAAGTGGAGTTTTCCCTGAATTATCTGCAGCATTTACTTGTGCATTGTGACTTAAAAGTAGCTGCAAGCATTCTACGTGATCAGCAAAGGCTGCTGCATGAAGTGGAGTTCTAGGAAAAAAATTGATCAGAGAAACATTTGATTAATTGAGTCATTCCCATCATTTTCCCATCATTTATTTTTATTTATTTCTAATTCATCTCTTAATCTAATATTTCAGGAAAAATATATTATCATTGAGAAAAAATAAAGTATTATTCACAGGTAAAACAAAATTCAGCACAGAACAAAAGCCACAAAAAGACAGTGATGCTCAATAGCAACATAAATCTGATTCTTTCAAATCTTAAAGAAAAGGGATAGATATTTAATAATTATTTAAAAGGACACAAGTGTAAGCCTTATAAAATAAAATGCACAGGAATTTCCCAAAGTGAGGAACCACAACAGACAAATTTTTATTATAAAATTTCTGTGAATAATTCTTTATGAAGACAGTCAATACTTGTTTTTAGCTGAGTTCAGGACTAATTATCAACAGTATCACATGCCGTCACTCTGCTGAGCACCTAATTCCAGTGCTGTTTTAGGCTAAAGATGTTTACCCATGTAGTAGGCTATATTGCTATTATCCTTCTCAACTTCTCATCTTTTCATCTTTCCTACTATCTTCTCCTACTGGTATCTTATGATTTATCACTTGTTATTTGTATCTTATGATTAATTATTGTAATTATGATTTATGACATATGACCTATCACTTTGTTGTATGATTGAGAGGTTATGCACTGGAGAAAAGTGCATAACCTCTCCTTGTGTGTCCAATCACACTTGGCCAATAAACGTTATCCTTCCCTTCCCTTCTCTTCTATTCATCTATGAAATTGGTAACCCCAGCTTTTTAAGTGTTCACTAGTTTTATTTCAACCCATTAAATGAAATTTGGTATTCTTCACTGATGCAAATGTCTTTGACTTGGTTGAAATCTTTATTAGTGGAATGGAGACTCCCGTTCCTTTTATTTCCTCTAGCATCCTCTTTGAAGAGTTGGATGAGGTGCTCAATAGGGAGGAAACATTGTTAAAATGTTTTTAAGTTCTATTTTACTGACAGATGAAAGGCTTCTCCATTAATAAATGAATACAAACCGCTGCCTCCATTTTTAAATGGAACTATAATTCATTATAAATAAAACAAATTAATAAACTACACAACATTTCATCAAAGTAATTCTTACCTTCCTTTTTCATCTTTGCAATTAACAATGCCACCACCAAATGCCCCAATGAGTAGTGAAGCACAATTTTCATGATCATTTATTCTGTTAAGGAAGGATGCGATTTAATTCCATGTAATTTATTTCATTAATTTGATAGCATAGTTCAACTGGATTTCCCTAGGTTTATTTTCAATACAGGCTTGCCATTATACTTCAGTCCAGAATTTTGGTAGCCTGGATTTATAGCTTTGTCCATAGCATAGTTTGCCCAGTAAAACATGTACTATTCATTCATTCATTCATTCATTCATTCATTCATTCATTCATTCATTCATTTATTATATTTCTATACTGCCTTTCTCCCATAGGGCTCAAGGCGATGTACAGTCAAGAAAAAATATAGATACACAAAAATCATAAAATTGCTAATTAAAATTATTATTATAACATAGTTTGGCCCAATTAAATAAAACCCAAAATTAGATAACATTTTAAAATCATTCACATGTTCATATGTTTAGCCCCGCCTGTTGGAACATCAGGGTCCTGAGGGCACAGCGGAAAGCACGGAGATCAGGGATATTTCGTATCTCAGGGGATAATTCATTCCAAAGGGTTAGAGCCCTCACAGAGAAGGCCCTCCCCCTGGGAATCGCCAGTCGACATAATTTGACTGACGGTACCCTGAGTAGTCCCTCCCTGTGAGAACGAACTGGTCGATGGGAGGCTATTGGTGGCAAAAGACAGTCTCATAGGTACCCAGGTCCTAAGCCATGGAGCGCTTTAAAGGTGATGATTAACACCTTGAATCACACATGGAAAACCACCGGGAGCCAGTGTAGCTCGCATAGGAGAAGTGTTACATGGGCGCAATGAGCTGCACCCATAATCACCCGTGCAGCTACATTCTGGACCAACTGGAGCCTCCGGGTGCTTTTCAAGGGGAGCCCCATGTAGAGAGCATTACAGTAGTCCATACGGGAGGTGACTAGGGCATGAGTGACTGTGCGCAAGGCGTCCCGATCCAGAAAGGGACGCAACTGGCGGATCAGGTGAATCTGATAAAAGGCCCCCCTGGCCACGGCTGTCAAATGCTCTTCTAAAGATAGCCGTGAATCCAGGAGGACACCCAAGTTGCGGGCTCTCTCTGTGGGGAGCAAGGTCTCATCCCCAATTGTCAGTGATGGTACCAGCTGACTATACCGGGATGCTGGAAGCCACAGCCACTCCGTCTTGGCGGGGTTGAATCTGAGCTTGTTTCTCCCCATCCAGATCCGCACGGCCTCCAGGCAATGGGACATCACAGTAAGGGCATCGTTGGGGTGGTCTGGGGGGAGATGTATAGCTATGTGTCATCAGCATACTGATGAACACTCACCCTGAAACCATGGATGATCTCGCCTAGCAGTTTTATATAAATGTTGAACAGAAGGGGTGAGAGGACTGACCCTTGTGGCACCCCACAAATAAGGTGCCTTGAGGTCAACCTCTGCCCTCCTGCCAACACAAACTGTGAACGGTCAGAGAGGAAGGAGAAAAACCACCGAAGCATGGTGCCCCCTATTCCTAACCCCTCCAGCTGGTGCAGTAAGATACCATGGTCGATGGTATCAAAAGCCACTGAGAGATCTAATTTATGAATCATAACTGAACTGGTTCACTGACCTTTACATATTATTCTCAACTGCCTATATCTGCACATAAATGAACAAGGAACTACCAATGCACACAACCACACTCCACTGGCTTTTTCAGAAATTGCAATAAAGGCATAAAGAATCAGAGGGGGAATCAAAACATGAGTGAGGACAGTTCCCCCTTTCTTCTTTCTTTGTACATTCACTTTCCCCTTTATACAAATTACATACTGTACATAGACTGTAATTTGTAATAGAAATGTGTGAAATGACTTCCTTAAAAGATGTTCATTTAAAGCAAGGTAATATATTTTTTAAGTTTGTTTCTTATTATAGCTTTCCTGTTCACGTAACTCTGGCAGTCTGGGATGCTACTTTCATAGCTACTTAGCAGCAACGACAAAATCACAATAATACACTTACAAAGGAGACAAGGGAGCTAAATACTGAAAAAGTCTGTGATGTAATTCAGTCCCCATTTTTACTTTGACTACATCAGTATTATTAAGGATAATAACATCCCCAGGCATTGATTGAAGAGAGTGAGAGTTCTCAACATGGTATCACTAATCAAACAACATCACTGTCACTAAGTAAGTCTTCCACAATTTATTTCCATTAATCAAAAACCTACTCAGCTGTCATGAGTTAACTCCCAAAGTTTCTGTAATTAATATGTATATGTGCAAGATGTCCCAAGACTTTTTCCTCTTTCTGATCTGTGCCCATTTAATACTTGGATGAGTAATCAAAAGAGAATATTGGGCTATAGGCTATGGATATTAGCCTTAAAGAAATGGCAAATCACTTTTGTACTACAGGCAAAAAATGAAAATAATTATGATTATTTCTCATTAATGTTCAATTCAGGTCAAAGCCATCTTTACGTTTGCTTTTATTAAAAACCTCAGACCATATTTTGAAATTAAAGTTTATACTACAGAAAAACTGGCAATCAAAACTACATAAACTATAGTGAAAATGGTTCATTTCCTAGTACAGAAATTTGCTGAGAAGGCATTTTAATTGCTCGTAACTGTGTGCATGGGTGGATTGGGGACTAATGTTATAAAAATAGCACTATCTCAAAGCTTTATTGTTTTTAAATTCCAGCTTAACTTGGCACACAGCCTAGGCTATAGGAAGTGAAATTTACTGCTATTTCTACTTACACCGCACAGTGCAATGGAGAAAAAGAGTTTCCATGAAAGTTACGAAAAGCTTTATGTTCCAACAGTACCTCTATACAGTTTTCATTTCCTGTAAGAGATCAGATGATAATTTCAAATTCCAAAACAAAAAAAGTGCTTAATATTGTCAAAAGAACTATGATTTATCATTCAGTTTGTTATCGATTCTCTGAAGATACTTTATCCAGAATCAAAAACGGTGCTCTCTGTTTCAAGTCAGCATATTGTTCATGCTGACAAGAAGAAACTTCTCTACAGTGGTTGAACTGAAGGTACAAGTAAAGAAACCTGAGATAGTCTGCATATGTTTTGTGATTCCCATTTTTTAAAAATAAAATGATTTTATTCATTTGGTAATATAAAGAGTCACTGGGACTGCTGTATGGGAGGGGCCACAATTCCATCATATTGCTCAATTCAAAACATTAGTGTGTTCAAAACACATATAGCCCCCAGTTAAAAAATGTTCCCAGGTCTGTCCTTAAGTCAAATTTGTATGTAAGCTAGGAGAGCATTATTGTATAATATATTGTCTAAATAGTATGATATAACGAATTGAACTATTGTGAATTTAACTTGAATCACTGTATATTTAACTTAACTATACGTCATTCTTAAACTGGGGCTTTCTTAACCTGGAGACTAGCTGTATTGCAACTCAGTGGCAGGGAAGGGGAAATTCTGACCAATTGAAAAATTGCTTAGAGCTTCAGTGTCAGATTGAAAACTGGACCATTCACAAGAAATTGGGTCAGCTGTCAAATGGAGACAATGCGGATCATAAAGACATGATGTTAAACTGGGACTGGTGCCAAATCTCTAATAATTTAGAACAAGATACAATTATTGTTTTAGAAGCTCTGTAATCTCTCTTTGCATGCAATTTCCATACCACACTTAATAGCAAGTAATAAATATCTGCTTAGCATAAAAGATTACCGTTATAAGAAGCCCAGTGCAATGGTGTATAATTCTGATTATCTTTAAAATTGTAGTCTTCCGAAAGTGCCAACTGCATTAATTCACTCAGCCATGTGGCATGACCACGAGCTGCAGCATAATGTAGAGGTGTCCTGCCTCTGGCATCCTTACACAGAATTAATACTTCTTGTTCCAACAACATTTGAATGCATTCCTCATGCCCTGTCATAATCTTTTTCAAATAAGATTTAAAAATTAGATTCATTTTAGTAAAATATGCCTTTCAACTCATAAAGCTATGCAAGATAATCAACAATCCTAAATAAATATAAACAAAAACTGATTTTTTTTTGTAACTGAAAAAGCTTGTCTGAAATATAAATGATAAATATTTGGGTTGTTTCTGGAATAAAACATGTTCTACTTGGGCGGTCAGTGACAAAGATTTTTTTAGTAACTTGCATATATGGAAACACGGACATTGGATACTGTCTTCTCTAAAAATTTAATGAAAAGAAATACTTTTCAGAGTGTTCTTTACAAAAATATATTCACATACTGCATCAAGGGTCCTTCCAGACCAAGAGCCCCTAACATTACCAGTACAAACCCAACAACTTTCAAAAGTGTTCCAAGCATACTTGGAATAGTGACATTTTTGGTGAACATCCACAAGAGCCAATCTAAAATGTTTATGGTGATGATGCATCTTGAAATGCTAGAAATTATTTTAATTTTTCCCCATGCATTCTTGGAAATATAAGAATTTTTTAAAAATTGGGCTACTTGAAAACAATAATGATTAATTAAATAAATAGGAGGATGAGGCATCTTTGAAAAACTTGTTCCAAGAATTTCATTATTTAAATTTGAAAAATAGAGGAACAACTTAGAAAATTAGATATGCTAAATATATCAACATATGTCAGTAGGCATACACAATCTTACTATGAACCCACTGTGCTTTGTATGAAGGATTATTGACAAAACCTATATGTAAAGCTATGAGCAGGGCCCCCTCCAAAAGGACTGTCTTTCTTCTAATCATCGTAAAACTTTAAAGCCTTAGTAATAACCAATTAAAATTTAGGTTGCCAAAATTCTGCCTCTCTACCTAAGAAACTTGACTGCATCGCCATAAAGGCAGTTTTCTGATATCTTTTCCAACCCCAACATATATTTCTAAATATGTCCAAACTCTTCCTGCAGGGTAGTGCTATTTAACTGTGGACTGTACAGCTTTTGTCATATTTTCTCCTCCAATCAAGAGATGTATTATTCTTTTATAAAACACTGCTTTTTTAAAAAAACTATGAACTAATTGAGACATCTAGAAGAGCAGTTTCCAGCAAAGGTTTGCAGATCGTTGCTTGCATTCAGAGACCTACATGATATATGTTAGAATCAAAGTCAGCTTTAGTGTTCTGTATTCTTCCCTATCATTATTAGGCATATGTGCAATTGAAAAAACATACAGCAGAAACACAGGATAAAATGAGAAATTACCCCTCGATGTAAAGCAGTACATCCCAGGATATCAGCTGCATCAACGGATGCCTCTTTTTCAAGTAACAAAGAAACAGCGTCTATATGCCCGTAAGCCACAGCTAGCATCAGTGGAGTTCTAAAAAACGAGAGGCCCATAATCGTCATCATATATTCCTGATTTGTGATTTTATTCAATGTATTATCCAAAAGTATTTGCCAATTCTCCAAACACTGTAAAATTCATTAGTATATATATGTTTCCAGAGGTAACTAGATTTGGTAATGTTGGAGGTTCATGAAGCATTAATATTCAAACTTTGTCCATTATCTAAAAAGAAGCAGCAAAATGTTTATTTCTAATTAGTTGGCTCTACCTATTGCTGCATCTCCTAACTTAATTGTTTCTGTTTGGGTATTCTTAACTCTAAAATGAACATGAAAAGGAATAGACATCAATCCAACCTACAATTATGGAAATAAAACAATATGTTGAAGTTCTATCCCAAACATAACAGTATCTCCTACTAGGATTATTTTTTTTTAAAAAATCAATACACAGCAGTAACACTATACTGTATAAATAAATCTATAGCTAATCATAGTAAACCATTGCTAAGATTTTTATTTGAAATGAGACTGCATTTAAAAGCCTCCATATTATCACTGAATCATTTATTTGTAAAAGGTTATGCTTAATTCTTAATTTTATTTTTGAAAAAATAAATGTAAAGTTCAATCTATGGAACAGGCCAGAGTCTACATAAAAAGGTTTATGTGGAAACATTTCCCCATATCTATTTGGGAATCTGCCCATTTTGAATTTGACCATTCTGGGAGGAAATGGATAGACAAAAAGTTATGGTAGTTCCATTCTATCCTATTTCCCATAACACATGGCTATATTTATGAACCAACTTCTGGATTTTAATTCTTTGTCACACTGCACTATTATCAGAGTCAATTTATAAAATATGGAGGAAAAAACGTTTTCTGCCCTTCAGCAATTCACAGCTGTATGTTCTCAGAGGAAGAAGCATGGGAAAGCCAGAGAGAGATTCATTGCATGCAGAAATATGTGCTATTTTTCTACATGCACAAAGATTTTTATTTATTTTTATTATTTGCTAGATTTTTATCCCACCTGTATTCCTTTTGAAATTGATGATGGTTCAAACATACCTAATCCTCCTCCCTCCTATTTTTCCCACAACAACAATCCTGAGACGTGGGCTAGGCTAAAAGAGAGGATCTGGTACCCAAAGTGTCCCAGCTGGTTTTCCTGGCTTAAGCTATCGGATATAATCAATATACAAGAACTGACTCCAAGAAGCGAGATTCACAGGGAGCTAGAGTAGGCCCATCTTTCAAGATTCTGGTTCATATTAACAGGAGACACATTCAGTTTGCATTCTTAAAGAATCCTTTACTTCAAACTTTTATTCTCACTACCATTTGTCTAAGATGTAAAATAAAGAACACACTTCTGGCAACTGGCATGGGGTTGGAATGTTTTCTGTAGCAGAAATCCCAGAGGACATCTACTGGACATACACTGGCAGTGCAACACCAATTATAATCTCATTTTGTTAAGAGTTGCTGTAAATTTACTTTTTCTATTTCTCGCCTCATAGAGGCTTAACCATGATTCTTGTCCTTGATTACCAGTTTCTTACAGCTGTAACGGTTGTGTCCAACTGCTTTTCTCTTCTTTGACTCCAGTGTTATTAGCTAAAGAACAAATAGCAGCACCATTAATTGATTAGCCATGGCGTGGGAAGGCGATCCTTAATTTTAAGATATTAAATTAACTTCTGAACATCCTTGAATGAGGACATAGCCACGATTGATATTGAAGTTCTACTGCTTAAAATGATTTCAAGGTCACTCAAATTATAAATTTCAAAATGAAATAAACTTACTGTCCTTTGGCATCCACTACGTCAGGGTTATCTGTTACTTCTAATAAAAGCCGTAGACATGATGTATGTCCATTGATGACTATGAAGGGGAAAGACATACTTTAAATGTTTTTCAAATAAAAGCCATGAAAGAGTCAAACTTGTATCAAGTAATATTTAGGAGAAAATGTTTTTGAATAATCCATTAAGAAAGAAAAATATCCCTATATATTCATTCCTGAAATTCATCTTCTAATATAAGAAGTAAATTTAGATATGAATTTTGATGATTTAATTCATATTCATTAATAGTTTAATTATGTAATGCTTATTCTCCAAAAATATTGACTGCCATTAGGAAGAAGAGCCAAAATATATATTGTCTTTGATGGGATGAGAAAATAGAGAGTTGAGAAATGACGTTCATATTTTTGTACATGCATTACATTTTTCAGGATTGTTTTGACCACTGCAGTATTATCCAAAGACATAAGGAAACTAGCAGCAGCAGCAACAATTCTGAGTTTCTACTATAAGAAAATCCTACCTAATTATAGTCAAATATGGCCTGCTTCAACTGCTATTGGTGGACAATGTAAACCTGTATTTAGCCAACAGAGGTCTCTATCAGGCCATGCTAAGATAATGCACCATTTCAATACAAAATAATATACAGCACTTGGTTTATTTGTTAACTACTCTAAAAGTAAATGGCAATGTATAATCAGTTCTAAACTATGGCATAAGGAAAATTAAGTAGGAATATCCAATTACAGATGTGCTGATCTAAATTCAAAATGCCTAACAGCAAGTACAACCCAGGAGAAACAGATCTAATTCACAGCATGCTGACAACACCAACTGGAGTCTGGTTCAGGAGGGGCAGAATTCTCAGCATAGGAATTTGTTCTAAGGACTAGAACTTGAGTGGAACTTCACAGGCCAATCCAATTTTGCTTATACTAAGCTTTCTTCATTTCAGTGATATGATTATGAAATGTTGGGGTACCATTTGGTTAGGCAAAATAATCATGTGCAACTAGGGGTCAGGAGATCTGTAAACTTATTACTGCTTAACCCTGCAATAAATTATGATAATTCGATGAACTGGTAATAAATTCAAGGATCATGATTCGCTATAGTTGTCTGGTCACACACCATCTCTGTTTTGGAAATATAAATTTCAATAGTTGATTTAACAACCATTTATTTAGCTGTCATTTGATGTTACAGTGACACTAAAAAAAGAGACTTACATCTGGTCTTCACACTTACAATTGTAAGTGGATTGTGCTCAAGTAAACACAATCCATGCTAAGCAACAAGCATGTATTTATGATGGTTGCAGGGTCCTGGGAGGGGTGTGTGTGTGTGTGTGTGTGTCACATGACCACCATTTATGACTTTCCCAGCCGGCTTCCAATAAGTAAAGTCAATGGGGAGAACTGGATTTGTTTAAGGACTGTGTGATTCACTTAATGGCCAGAGTTATTTGCTTACATAAAAGATTGTAAAATTGGGCACAATCATGGGATTACTCACTTATGGATTTAGCAAAGGAAATTCCTTGTTTCAATTGTGGTAATAAATCAAGGACTATCTGTAAGATGTTGTGCTTACCTTATTTCTTCATTTTTGGAGACTTAGTAAAAATTCATTTTCAGCATAGCTCATTAAGAAAGGAGGAGGATTTCCAGGGGAAAAAAACTTTAGAGATTCTCACTCTTATATTTTCTTATTCATAAAGAACTCACGTGAAATAGTAATTTTCTAAAATTGCTATAATTTGTTTCTCTCTTCAACCTGAATTATTATGTAGAACTCTGAGGTCATACAATACACAAAGTGACAATAGCATAACAGTGGGAGCAGAACAGATGTAAATTACAATTTGCAATTTTTGCTGCAGTTATCTCCCACTACACCAGAGGTCTTCAAACTTGGCCGTTTTAAGTTTGTGGACTTCAACTCCCAGAATTCTCCAGTCAGCTATAGCTATAGCTAGCTGGAGAATTCTAGGAGTTGAAATCCACAAGTCTTAAAGCGGCCAAGTTTGAAGACCTCTGCACTACACTAAAGAGATAAGATTTTTTTTCTGTTTAAGAAGGAACCAAACTTTGTCAAAGCTGATATCCCCATAAGCTTTTCTGCAAACCTTTCTTTTGATTCAGTGTATCAAAATAATAGCATCTCACCTACCTGAGGCATGGAGTGGGGTTCGTTGTGTAATGTTATCTTTCACTGTGACAGAAGCACCCTGATTGATGAGCGCTTCAACACATTCCATGTGTCCTTTAAATGCAGCAAGGTCCAGGGCAGTACGTCCTTTTTCATCTCTAATATCCAGATCTACCAGTGACTGAAGCAGCACTTCTAATGCTTCATGGTGACCATTATAGGCCTAGGAAATAAAATGAGGCACTTAAGACCAGTGATTTTCAAACACTGAGAATACCCCAAGATTTCTCCTGATATGAAAACTGAACAGGGAAGAAATCTCATTAATCTCATGAAACCTGTTTCACAATGTGGTATTTATCTCTTCAAAATAAACTATACTTTTCAGGGTTTTTCTCTGGAATTGCATTTTAAAAAAATGATTAAAACTCGTATATAAACTAACCCTGTAGGGATTTTAACCTATTAAAATTAAATGAATTTAGAATAATTTTTGGAAATAAGTAATACATGCATCCCAATAGAAAAGAATCTGAATTGGGTGACAAATATTTTTAAAAAATTTTTTTAAAAAATGTTTTTATAACCAACACCGATCCAAAAGAACCCTAGGGAGCATATAACATCAAACAACAAAGAAAACAGAGAAATGAAATACTAATAAATACTTAAATCCAAGAAGCATGAACAAGTACAATCTCCCCACCCCCCCAAAAAAGCTAAGAAAGTCTCAGATAAAAGGCAAGGTAGATGCCACAGTCAGTCAGCTGGACCAGAAGCTGAAGGAAAAGTTTTAATCAGTTTACATAATCACAACAAAATGGAAGCTGCACATACTTTCGGAGGGGGAATACTTCGTAAGCTTTTCTGTGTATATATTTCTGTACATGTGGTAATGAATATTGGCCGACTATTTTGCAAAAAAATCCTTGGAACAGTTTGAGGGGGCAGCTTAGGAATGGGCACATTAACTGTAAATAACATAAATAATTCAATTTAAACCTTCAAAAGTTTCTCAGATTCCATAGTGAGTATTTTACAGGTAGCCGAGTTACCACCTCATGGAGCCAGCCATATACCTGCTTGGCAATTTTAGATTTTTTTGAGGCAATCATTAAATGGACGTGGCCGTAAGTATGAACACCAAGGTAATTAAGCAAAGGGCACAGTCATTAAGTGGACCCATTGTTCACTATGGTATAGTTTTGCTTGCTTTGTTTGCTTACCCACATTTGCTTCTCTAACTGTGATTGTATGCAGAGTTGCAGCTATTCTGAAATTAATTCTGAAGTGCACAAAACTGCATTTAATATTAATTAGAGGACCTATGATTCATTGGATCATCATTTCAGAGATATTTCCTCAACTAAACAGAGAACTAGAATGACCATGGGTGGCATAAAAAAATCAGTTGGAGCTGGAGTGAGTTATGACTTCCTATTGACTTCCCCATTGAATTTCCTTGTGGGGAACTGGTAATGAGCACTGGAAAGCTTCCTTCCTCTCTCCCTCCCTCCTTCCCCTTTTCCTTCTAAAGGGGCAGGTAGATGACCGCAGCAGGGTTGGAACGGCAGAAGCTTGGCAATGCTGAATCAGCCAGAGACTGACTGAAATAGTAATTGAACAAATATATAAATAAAAACTTCATTCTCTTTGTAGTAATAGGTCCCAGTATTCTGTAAATTAGTTCATTTGAGGTACTTTGGTTGAAAACATTTTGCCCTGAGACGCGTAATTTCATCCAGTTGAAGGTTACAGACTATAGATAGTATTTATATGAATAATTTGATAGTAAATAATTAAAATAGTAAAGAAATAAACAATCACACAGTTCTTGAACTTGTTATTCTAACTAGTAGCATATTTATATCAGCTCCCAAACTAGCTTAACTAAAACTGACTTCAACTCTTTCCCCATCTCTAAGAGGAGGTGTTTAGAAAGTGTTAGCTTTCATGCAATAGCAATATTTTCACTTGGGGATCTTGGGCTTTGAATTTGGCTGGAGAGATTTGGATATGCCTCAAAGAAAAGAAGACTCATCATAAGTAATAACCAGTATATTTTAGATAAGAAACAGAAGGCTATCTGATCTTATTAGAAGCATTTCACCCAACCTATACTTACAGCTAAATGCAAAGGACTTCTTGCTGATGTTGAATCTGTTTCCTCAAAAAAGTTATTTGTTTTCTCCAGAAGCTAGAACAAACAAAAGAAGGAAATCATTTATATCTATGATGAAGAGGTAAAGTACATAACATGTATATTTAACATGTGTCCCCTGAGTTAGTAAGACACACTAAATCTAGATGGAAAGGAATTGATGTTTGTGAATTGTTCTTCCTTAAAACTTTTCCTGTCTTCTAATTTGCTATGAAATACTGGGGATTCTTCAGAACATCTGAGAATTTTATGCAGAGATTGCAAGGAAGATAGTAACAGCAACATTTATAATACATCTTAATTTAAACAACTCAAGGCTGGATACAGAATGCTCCCACTTATTTTTCCACAACAATAACCCTATGAAGTAGATTGGCTGAGAATGACTGGCCTAAAATCACCTAGATGTTCCAGTTTCTAGTTCAGCACCTTAAACCAAACTGGCTCTCAGTTATTAATTATCTTTTGTTCTTTAAATCTCTCTCCTCTTTTTCCAAATCATATCAACAACAATTATGGCTTCTTTTCCTTTCTCTTCACCCACTCAATTAGACCCTCATTTATTCTCTTTCTAACCAGAACCTTTCAAAGCATTTCTTCTGTAGTGCTTACTCCCTTGAATATTTAATCTGCCTCAGTCAGTCATATCTTCTTGATTCAATGTTTTCTTTTTTTTTTGTATTCAACTATTTTTAGGTTTCTCCTGACATACCAGGCCCAGTTGACTTACTTCCAGAAAACAAGTCCAGAAGCAATCTTTTATAAATAAAAAGTATTGCTTTTGACAAATATTCATTCCTTATAACAGATCACATATTATCCATTATTTTTATATTTCCCCTTTTTTCAACAATTGTCCCATCTTAAGAAAACATTTACCAAATTAAGTCATCTACCTGCTCTCATGTTTAATTATTTAGGTATAATTGATACATAAATTTTCAGATTCATATTCTTTTTACTGCATCTCACAAATTAAATAACATTTAATACATATCATGTATTTCTCAATAATTTACTGAAGAACAAATACTAAATCTTTAACTCATTCCACCATTCTTTCAATTTCATCCCAAATAGTTTAATCACTAAATCACTTCTATTTTTAATGTCATGCAATCTGATGGAACCTTTTCATTTAGCCTCCTCATGTACTTCCAAAACAAATTTTTATTTCTCTCAGAATTCCCTACATTTTGTCTGCCTTTTAACATTTAACTGTAAATTGATTTTTTTATTTCAGTCTTTGTAATTATCTTTTTGTCTACATACACATTATAAAACTTTCATTGTTTTTTGCAGCAATTGTTCATTTATGTGGTTATTAATATCATTGTTATTAATGCCTGAGCAAATTACATTCATTCAAAATGTTTTAATTTTGAATGTTGTAATTTCCCCCAAAAAACTATTATGATTATTACATTACCGCCATTCACTAGAACACAACACGCAACTATCACCAACCTATGGATTTCTACTTCATACACAACCAGAACAACTTAGATTATACTAATTTATATTTTCGGACATGATTTTAACCTTTTCATCATTCTAGAAGGATGAATTCATCAAGTCTTCCCCACAAGATCAGATTACTTGCATTTAGATCTATGTATCCTTTTCCTTAATCTTAGTTTCATCGATAAAGTTTTTGTTTCATTTACACATATTACAAATCTGGAGGAATAGCAACATTAGGTAGATGTAGTGGAACATATATATTTTTGGATTCCATCCCTCTAGATTTTTTTAGACTCCTGTTTTATATATACATAATATATATGTTTAGCATTTTTTTCCTTTTAAATTAGACTTCGATATATCTTCTATGCTTATTAATCCTATGAATCCCCCTTAAATTGATTGTATCCTACCCACTTTATGCTGGATTACAATGTAATAAATATTTGATTTGATCACATTCTTAGTACTTTTCACTTGTAGATCAGTTTATCAGATTACCTAACACAATTATATCTGTGCCAGATGCAAATTCCATACAAATGGTAAGGATAATACCAGCACATTTAGCAGATTTCGTCTAGGGTATCAGGAATTCAGTCAAAGTCCTGTTCACCACAAGCATAGTCACATTATTCTATTCAAGCTAAGAATACTAATCTAGAGGCTACACACTGTTGCCTGTGTGACACCAACTAGAGTGGGTGCAGCGTACTGACATATGGAATGATAATTGAACTGAACGCTTTGGGTGGAATGCTGACTGTCACTACGGTATATTTCTTTTCAATCTGTGTGAGACACACAAGCTGCCACCTTCATTGGAAGGCAGATGCCATTGTCTTTTAAACATTCTTTTAACATGTTTCAGTTAAGATGTCAAGAGAACCAGACCTCGGCAACAGTTGCAATAGATTTTATTAGATTTTGCCAGTGCATAGTATGAGTATAGTACTTCAACCATTTGTTTTCAGTTTCATGAGCTATGACTGTATTAATCTCAGGCACATAAACTCTAAAAATAAAATGCCTGCTAACTCTGTTCTCGGTCTTTGCTGCTCATTCTTCAAAAGGCCTTCCAAATAAAAAGCTAATTTAATTCTTTCTAATTATTTTTATCTCAGTCCATGCTTATGACCAGGTTACCCAAGGATCAACATGAAAACATTAGAAATCTTTTTTATACAAGGTGACAAGTCAATTTCTGAATTAAAAAAAAAGGATGGAGATAGTCATTTTTCATGAGAGAAAAAATCCAGATATGGAAGTATTTTTTTAAAAATATAGTTAAGCTATTAATCAGAAAGCAGATGAGATACAGGTAAATAAAGGTTAATTGGTTTGCTGCTGAAAATACTGAAATCTGTTAAAATGTAATCATAAACACAAACTTAAAACTGAGAGCTCTTTAGGTTTTCAGCTGCACACAGCAAGAAAATAGGCAATGACAATTTTACTGAAAAAATGAAACTTTAAAAAAAACTGCTAATGGTTTTCCAGCTCTTAACAACTTAGTTCTTCATACTAATTGAAGATAAATTACCATGGGAATTTTCTATAATTTTATATGATGCAATTAAAATTGATGTCCTGGAAAAATGCTTTTGCCAAGTTTCTATATAAATACCTCCAGGCAATAGGATTTGTCAGCCTAAACTGGCTCAACATTTGTTCATAATAAGTATTTATTGACACATTTGAAAAAGGAATAATATGTCTTTGGGGAGTACAATTATGACTCTGACTCCTCCGTGTTTGATCTGCAACTATAATCACACAAATTAGCTATCTGAGATTATGCATATTAAAGCACTAATAAATTTTCAGTTTCACTGGTAATGGGCCTTGGGGCTTAATGTTCTCACCCTTCTGTTTAACTTCTATATGAAACAGTTGGGAGAGGTCATTTATTACTTTAGGGCAGGATTACACAAAGTAATCAATGTCAACCCCGAAGCTTGAGGGACTATCCACTATTGCTATTGTTGCTGATATATTGTATCAATATAACTATGATTATTGTTATTCACAGTACCATTAATTGAAGTAGCATTAAATTATTTTCAAGTCATAAATAGGGGTAGTTGTACAATCTGAAACCTCATGAAGGAGTTGATGTGCTGAAGGTTTTGGAGCTCTTTGGTTAGGGTCTGGTGCCATCAATATATTGTTGATACCTAATTGTAGGTTTTGCCCTAAGACCTCCAAGCAGTGCTGTTGATGTTCTCTCCCAATATTTGAGGACGTGCAAGTCTGGTGGGGAGAAACAGACTCAGGCTCCATCTTGACAATGTATTCGGATCCCCCAATTCTGGGAATTCTCTGTCTTCTGCTTGGATGGGAATGTATTTCCCCATTTGAAACTATTGCGCAACCTGGGGAGTTTCTTGGATTCACATTTCCTGCTCAAAAAACAGGTGGCAACTATAGCAAAGAAGGCCTTTGCTTTCATCTAAGCCTAAGGCATCGTCTTTGCACTTGTGCCTAGTTCAGGAGATCCTCCAGATAATCAAGCACCCCTTTGTGAGCTCACAATTGGACAATGCATTTCTAAATGGGGGTTACCCTTAAAGACCATTCAGAAACTACAGCTAGACCAGAATGCAGAGATGCAAAGAGTAATGGGCACACCTCAGAATGCCTATGTGACACCATTGCTCTGTGAGCTACATTGGCTGAAACGGTTTCTGGGTGCAATTCAAGATGCTGGTTATCTTTAAAGAAAACCCACCATCTTATGACTGTGAAATACCATTGAAAGATCACACTTACTATTGCTGATCACTAAGGGCTCAAAAGAATGAGGGAAATCAAGAATGAATTCATTGTAAAATGAAACTGATTTTAACACAGAAAAAGCAGACTTCCGTAATGCTCACATATCCATTAGTGCCTAGCTCTGTCATTCACATATTTTATGAATTGTTGACCTCTCAAGAATCTTGTCATTCCTTTTCATTCTGAGGTACTATTATGACAGCACAACTCCTTTTTTTAAACTTCTGGACTGTGACATTTGATAGATAGTCAGGTCAGCATGCTTATTTTAAAAGTAAAGATGTTGAACTATGATAATAAAAAGGAACTCCAACTTGTAAAATTACCAAAAGCTATAAATTTAATAGCTTTAAATATTTCTGCTTTCCTATGGATCAGCTTCTGCAAAATAGTGACACAACAACTTATTATCTAACTAATTTCACAAACAGCCTTGTATTCACCAAGTACTGTATATTGCTATGGGAAACTTAGATAAATGCAGGTATGAAACTTTATGGCTACAGTGACAGTAACAAACTTAATTAAGTAATTGCACAGCATATAGTGGAGCTGATACTTGCTTGGATGGGTTACAATGCACAAGCTCAGATACATGCAATCTATGGCAAGCGTTTCTGGACAAACTATCCCTTTAAGATAACAACTCATAATGATTGGACTTTTCTTGAAAAATTAGGAGTTGAATGGTACCAAGAACTTTCATGAGAAAATATTAGTTTACTTTGATAGCTGGCCTAACAAGGGTGTTGTCAAACAATGTATAGCAAATATTGAGTAGGCCATCAAGAAAGTTAGTTCCAAACATTTTCACCCATCACATCCTCAGTGCATATCCCAGAGGATATTGTCATGTTTTGATCATGGCAAGTGTATGCCCTTTTCATCTCATCACTACATATTCCATAGGCTTCTGAACTTGCAATCCAGAAGAATTTCACACCTTGATTCTGAATATGCTTGGCTTCTCTATCAGTTTTATGTTGGAGTAGTGAAGTAATGAAAATGTACCTCTCCTGCATAGCCATATTCCTGGGCAAATTTACAAAAGTAACATTGTTCAGTGTCAAAGAATAATGGTAATAGCTCTGCAAAATTAAGAATATCTTTTATTTGGCAGTTACTTTTGCAATGCAGCATTTCAGCACTATTTCAGGCCTACTCACCAGTTCTAGACACTGCCTGTGTCCATAAGCAGCAGCGTAATGCACTGTATTATAGCCATCTCTATCTTGGATTGAAGGGTTGGCTTCATTTTGAAGAAGAAATTCTAGACACCTGTGGATTGTTTAGAAATATAAACCAAAATGTTACCATTTAACTATATGTAATGACTGATACTGAGATAAACATTCACTGTAATATTAAAACTGTGTAATACCAACTTTTTATTTCTACTTAACAGAATCCTGTACCTGTTGAACCTTCACTTCTACCATATTCACTGGGATTTTGTACAATAGTAATGGCCTGGAAGTTACATTCTTGCTATAAGATCCAATTAAAAGCATTCCCACTATACCATTTTCTAGAATGTTTTGTTTCTATGAGTGAATTAATCACATATTAAATACCGTGTTTCCCTGAAAATAAGACCTTGTCTTATATTTCTTTTGAACCCTGAAATTGCCATGCGGTCAAAAGCCCGATTGGGATTATTATCAGGGGAAAACAGGGTATTTTTTTCCTATGCTGGGGATTAGCCAGATTTTTGTTACATTCTTCTCAACTAAAGGTTCCAATGTGTTGCAATAAGAGTTGCTATCTATACAGCCAGAGACAGCTTTTGTGTTTCAAATAACCACACAGTGATAATGAGAAATGCTTTTTGTCACTTTAGCTCTTCAATGACTATCTGCTGAAATGTTATTTGCTATACAAACTGAAGAAACTATTCTGGATATTGGAGTCTAACATAGTTCCCAATAATTACTAAATGTTAATGTCAACTGTTTTTATTATGTTTCCTTTTATTTCTTTTTTTTAAGGAAACTCTTTATGACAGAGATTTGATACATCACTAACTACTATGCATATTCAAGATATTGGTTATTAATATAACAAAAGGTACAACAATAATCAGAAAGATATACCAACTTGAAGTATCAAGTTTATGAAGGAAAGATTTTCCTTACAATACTTATTACAATCTTCTTGACATAAAGACAACAGAACCAATTTTCAAGCCTTATTAAAAGGCTACAACAGCTAACACACACACACACACATACACACACACATCTTTAAAAACATCAACATACATAGACATAACTAGGTCAACACATGTAGACAATCTTCTATGGACTTCTGGGGTGGGGTTTGCCAGGAAGGAGTATAGCACTTTGAAATTAGGGGATGTTAAATTTATTCATTTACAAAAGTCAGATCTGCTGAGATTTTTAGACATCTATCAATTATTACCTGCTTTAGGGATGGGGAATCTGTTAGAATTAAGATTTTGATTCTGAAAACTAATGGATTCTAGTTGATTTCAGATAACAAAGGAAAATTTTCTGGCATAGACGGCAAACATTTGTGAACTTCTACATCCTTGGTATATACCAAGCTGAAATAAATAGAGACACCTTCAGAAAAACTCATTTTTGGACACTGTTAAGATCTCATTACATTTTCCCACCACCACTGTATTCTCTTAGTGATATCCAGTGGAACTTCTCCAAGTGACTTGGAATCTTCCAGGTTCTCATTAAATAGAAGAATGTAGAACCTAACTAAGGTAGTTTCATGTGACATGCCACCAAGATCCTTTGAGGGCAAAATTTATTGTAATTGTCTTGACTTGGATTCTGCAGTTTTGGCAATTAGATAGTAGAGGAGTCCAGGAGAGTTTCAAGGCATAACAATGTGTTCAAGGAACTGTACAGAGTTCAAACAGGCATTTATTTGCTCAAACGTTGCTTCTCATGGCTTATTCAGGTAATAGAAAGGGGGTGTTTAACTAGATCCAGGTGTTTATACATTTCTTCTTAAAAGCAGGAATGGTACAATTTTAATTTTTTTTTAAAATTAGATTTATATGCCGCCCTTCTCCGGAGACTCAGGGTGGCTTACAATGCGTTAAGCAATAGCCTTCATACTTTTTGTATATTTATACAAAGTCAGCTTATTGCCCCCACAAACTGGGTCCTCAATTTACCTACCTTAGAAAGGATGGAAGGCTGAGTCAACCTTGAGCCTCGAACTTGCAATAATTGCAGACAGCTGAATGTTAATAACAGGCTATCTAGCCTGTAAGTTATCTGAGGCTCTTAATTAAAGAAAGCAAGCAAACATCTTTCTGGGAAGGATGCTTGAGCTGTTGGTAGCTAATCAGATCCAGACAGTCTTGAATAAAATTGATTTTTAACAGAAGTAAATCTTGGCCTTGGTCTTAGTGGTTTTGGCACTAAATGTGCCTTGATTAGGTGGTGGGATAATCCCCTCTCTTTACAAGCAGAGAAACGTGGAGTTCTATAGGACCTTTCAAGTGTTTCTAATACAATCAATTATTTTGGAGTGACTGAGTTAGGTCTATCTCTAGACAATGTTACTGGGGAATTTCTGCTCAAGGCTATATCATTTAAATGGCTTTGGTGCTATACTGTTCAATATTTACATTAAACTGCTGGGAGAGATCATATGAAGTTTTTAATGAAGCCCCATCAATTTATTGATAACCTGCAGTTCTGTAGCACCCTATCAGTTTCAGGTAGATTAGTCAGTGTAACACTTCAGTAATGGGGTTTATTGGATAAAAGCCAGTAAATCTAGCTTCAACTCAAAAAAGATGGATTTTTGTTAGTGGACAGTAAACAATTTAGGTGAATAAGTGACTCATGTTCAGTCAAAATGATTACAGCAATATTATTCCTCCAAACTGTAAGCATTGCTCTTTTTAGCCCTGCATGCAATGCCATGATGCATGTATGAAAGGAGCTGTGCTTGTGTCATGATTTTGCTTTTGTCATTTTGTAGATGCTACGTAACTTTTTAAAATAATTAAATATGAAATATGCCAATACACATAAACATACATCTACATCAATTAACAAGAACCCTAGAATTAGCATTTTATGGTTTCAGATGTCAAATCCAGCAGTAAACAGAGACACAGAACAAAACTAAGGAATGACATAACTGCAATCCACAGAAGGAGAAGCATAATGCAGAGATGTGGTCAAAGCGCTGTACTGATACCAAACTTACAATGCAGCTTCTTTTTCTTTCTTTTCATTGGATCTTTCAATTTCTTCAGAGTTTTCATGGGAGTTACCCAAAATATTCTTTCTGAATGAAAAAGGCAACTCATTTTGAGATTCTTTGGTATAAACTACTCTTTATCGTTTCACTTCAAGCAGTAAATACATTTATGAGTGCTACCAGGAAACTTTTTAATATAAATGCTTCACAGATTGGCATGTGGCAGGAGTCATAAAGAGCACTCAGAAATGGGAAGTATTTCTAGGGTCCTCGTTCTACACCACAGCATCACATTCAGCTACAATATTGTTGGATATTTATCATATCTGCTCATCTTTGCTAGAAACAGTTTCCCTCACTAATTCCAACCTCGTCCTAAATATCGATTCAGCTATATAATTTCACCGATAAGTCTCCACGAAGCTCCATATTTCCATGGAGAAAGTAGTGTATCCAATCTAGAAGAAACGTTTTATTTGATACTCTACACAAATACTACTTATGTGTTCAACTCCTCCACAATTTTCTTCATTCTAGACTCTTCCTAAAAGGCTTCTGCAATGGCAGAAATTGTAATCATGTCTAATTCAATGTAGGTACAATATGAATTGGTGTTAGCTGTGACACCAGTATCAAAAGACAGTGGAGTAATTAAAAAAATAGTTGCTGGAAATACTATGGTATAAAAGTATTATTCAATTTTAAAGACATTATTTTCCCATTGGCAAAAGTACAGATAGTTCTCGACTTACAACAGTTCATTTAGTGACTATTCAAAGTTACAATGGCACTGAAAAAAAGTGACTTGTGACCATTTTTCACATGTATGACTGTTGTAGCATCCCCATGGTCATGTGATTTACATTTGGATAGTTGGCAACTGGTTCATATTTATGACGGTGTCCTGGGGTCATGTGATCATCTTTTGCGACCTTCTGGCAAGCAAAGTCAATGGGAGAACCAGATTCACTTAACAACCATGTTACTAATTTAAGAATTGCAGTGATTCACTTAACAAAAGTGGCAAGAAAAGTCGTAAAATGGAGCAAAACTCACTTAACAAACTTCTCACTTAACAACAGAAATTTTAGGCTCAATTATGGTCATAAGTCGAGGACTGCCTGTATAGATGAAACACGTAGAATAGCTAATCAGAACAAGTAACAATGACAGCCATAGTTTCCTCCTCTCTAAATCCACACACCATTTCTTATGTAAGCACAAACTAAGATCTACGAAATACCTGTTTGCAATAGCCTGCTAATTCACTGAAGGAGGCATGAGGCCTACAGCTTCATAATTGCTATCTTAGTAATGCATTACATTATTAATTCATCTTAATGATGATCTTAGTTTGCCCATTATTATAGTCATATTCTTCTTCAATACAGAAACCTTTTATGTATCCATTTAACTTGCAACCGACAAATCAGATAACAGCAGTAAGAAAACATTGCCATAGTTTCTCTCAAATGTTTAACAAAAACATTGTGGTTCATTTAAATTCTTCTGAAATTAATTTGTTAATTTTTAATTTTAACAGACAAAAACATTACTGAAAATGACCAAAAAAACCCTAAATGATCAAATCCACATGTGTGTATTCACAATGATGGAGAATAAATACAAGCAATTGTAGAAATACAGGTGATATTTTAATTTATGTGTACAACTGTACACGCAAGTAGAAAATTTGCAATATGTGAAACTGGACTTTATTTGATTGACGGTTTAAAGCATTATAAATAATTTCACATATAATATTACCCTCAAAAGGCAATATAAATAAATACCATGGATACGTGAGACATTATTTTATTAGATTTTACAATCTACCCAAACTACTTGGAAAATGATGTAACATGGAATTTTTAAATGTTAACTGGTTGCATTGCTGGTTAATATACAGTATTATTCTCATTACTAAACCAGTTCTCCCATCACCCGTAAAGGTTTAATTAATACTGTATATGTCTCTCCAAGGTCACTGTTTGCAGAACTGTGTAGCTCTTAGAATTACAAAAGCTATTTTTTTTTATCTAAAACAATTTTTTTTATCAAGACAGCTCCAAGTAATATTATGCTAAACTAGGTATTTTTTCTATGCATGGCTTTATTTTTCAATAATGAAAACTAAGGGGGAAGGAGATTAACTCGGGCATTCATCATAATTCTCTGTCTTCAGGCACACACTTTTCAAATAAATCTTTTTCTCAAGATTTAAACATTTTTCCAATAACCTACTAAAGAAAAGGTCATGAATTTGATGGCACATAGTAGTATGATCCACCAGGGAATTTTTATGATCTTAATGTTTAAATTATATTGAACTCAACTACCAACGGGCGAGATAATCCTAGGATTTTTTTTACTTCAACTGTATGGAAATTCATAGCTCTAAAGAAACCAGCTATTCAATTTTAGCCTTTCCCCAGAGTTCAAGATATTCTTACTTTCTCTCAGAATAGAGGCAAAAGTTCATGAAGTTTATCATTTTTAAAATATGATTAAATCATGAACCTATTCTGTTTCATAAGCACAAATCTTGACTGAGACCCAGAAGTTTGTTTCCAGTTTCAGTTTTCTAAATAATATTGTGTGTGTGCTCACACATGTGGTACAGATATACATATGTCTATGTGTCTGCATACATGCCAGTATGTGTGCGTGTTTATTCAGTGAAGTTCTGCTGACACTGGGATAAAAAGATAGGTTTGTTAAGATAATGGTCCTTTAGGAGGTTGGAGAATACTTTACATCAGCATAGGAGATAATATTGGGGTCTTGGCTAATGAAACTAGAGAAGAATAAAGAACACATGAACTATACTATTCATCCACTTACTATGGTAGAATTGTTTTTTTAACTGAAGCAAAAACTCCTTTTACAATATATGTAGGGTAGACTAGTATTTTTCTTAAGGCATACTTAATTAAGGAAATGCTCAGTTCGTAAGATCTATTTGATACATTAACATGGCAAGCCTTCTTCATATAACTATAAATCAGACACATATACCAAAAACAGTAAGTTTATAAGGACAGCAAAGATTGTCTGCAGCTGTCCATTTTTGCAAATCATGTCAAAATACATATTTACTCCTTTCAATGCATGAAATTATAAATGTTTTCTATTCCCTAAATTTTGTCATAATAAAAAACTATTTCTTTAGAATTTGATGGATTTTTTTCAGATATTATAGGATATTTATGTTTTGAGAAGTAGTTTATAGAGAAATACTTCATTTAAAGTTATCATTTTAAAGAATATTTTTACTAGAAATCTTATGCATCTGATATAAAGAACTACATTACAAAATGAGCACCAAAGCCAGAAATATTCCGGCATAGTGGAACACAATATGCTTATAATTTCAACATTCACTCAAACTGAAAGAAAATTTAGAGATTCAATCATGGGGATCAGGAGCATTAAGAATATAAAGAGGATATTTTAACTCCATCATAATTTCATGCTCCTTACAAACTTTCATCCCATTGCTTGAAACTTAATATTATTTTACATCTTTATATGATAAGAGTTTTCTGAATGTCTCTTCTAATTCAAGAAAATTCAATATTCAAGGGGGAAAAAAGCCTTAAGAATACCAGTCAATAAGATTTTTGAGCAACTGGACAAAAAAAAAAGCAGCTGTCATTTTTTTTTTGTTCAGTAGTTTTGCTAACACTTAGGAAAGCAGATGAAACATTTATATACCATATCTAACCACGTGAAAAACAGTAGCAAGATAAACACAAATAAGGGAATAAAATATAAAGAAGTTGAAGGTGGTTTATGCAGAAATCAGCAACCTGGAAGAAACTAAGCAATTGCAAAAGTAACTCAATATGGAGGAGCAGGTAGTTACTGAAAGCAATTCTAGCAGCTGGGACATTAAAGAGGTATTTGATTCAAAGGAGAGTTTTTGCTTAAATGAGATTGCTGGATGAAGAGAACAGAAATGACAGAAAAGAGAACAGAAATGAATTAGAAACAAGGAATACAAATAAGCCTGTTTACTTTCTGTCCATGTCTGAGGCTGCAGCATAATGTAAAGCTGTTCGTCCCCAGTCATCAGTTTCATTAATATTGGCCCCCGCGGTTACCAGCATCTCAATACATTGAAAATGACAATTTGCAGCTGCATAGTGCAAAGGTGTTCTGCAAAATAAATAGAAACATATTAGCCAAGGCACTACTTGAGTAACAGGATACGGTTATGTTAACTGTTTCTGACAGCAACGTTACTATAGGGAGAATCCATTTCGAGATACAACAGCAGTATTTAATTGAATGCAGAACATATTCTTTCTTTTTCAGTGAAAATTTGAAATAAGTACACAAGAAATGGCTAAGAAGTGAACAAACAAAAAGGGTAGGAAGTGCTATTCAGCTAAGTATAAACAAAGAATAAACCATAATAAACCACTGGCTTTTTGTAAAAATAAGTAAGATTTGTTACAAAGGAAAACATTATACATATAGATATCTAAGCTGTTGTTATTGTAGTTAGAAAACAAGATACCGTATTTTCCGGCGTTTAAGACGACCTTCTAACACACAAAAATCTTCTCAAAAGTCGGGGGTCGTCTTATAGGCCGGGTGTCGGTCTCCTGTAACCAGGCAGACCAGCCCGAAAGGCTTTGACGAGCCTTAAATGGCTCTAAGGAGCCAAGCTGAATTGCCTGCTGAGTTGCCGCTAATCAGCTGAGTTACATGCAGGCCCTGTGTAAAAGGGAAAAACTTTTCTTTTACACAACGCTGGTGCAGCTGGGATCGCCAGAGCTTGGATGGCCAAGCCCCGTGTAAAAGGGAAAAACTTTTCTTTTACACAACGCTGGCCATCCCAGCTGCTAATTTTTGCCTGCTAATTGCTCCGTAGCAAAAATCCCCCCCCCCACCTCCAGCTTGCTTACCTTAGCTGCTAGCCGCAACGCTTGCCTTGCCTTGCCTGCAATCCATTGCATCAGCAAGCAACTAAATCTCCCTGCCTGCTTGATTGCAGGCAGGGAGATTTAGTTGCTTGCTGATGCAAGCAACTTGTGGACTTCAACTCCCAGAATTACTCAGCCAGCAAAGCAAAGCTGGCTGAGGAATTCTGGGAGTTGAAGTCTACAAGTCTTAAAGTTGCCAAGATTGGAGACCCCTGTTCTATTGGGTAAGTTTTTTTCTCCCTTTGGGAGCTTTAAAAAAAATAGTTAATTGGGGTTTTTTAGTTGTTCTTTTTTAGACCTAGCCATTTAAAGGCTAGCTCTAAGTTTTAGGCTAGGAAGTTTTAAATTTAGCTTTCATATAAAAATAAAAATAAAAATAATAAAAATAAAAATAATAAAAATAAAAATAATAAAAATAAAAATAATAAAAATAAAAATAAATAAAAATAAAATGTGTGCAACTTTCTGAGATTTAATGTGTTTCTGTAGTGTTTCACTTTAACTATACAAACACACAAAATCTCACAAAGCTGTATGTGGAATTTTGTGTGTGTAAACCCACAATGTAAAAGTTGTTTTTTTGGGCTTTTTGTGGCTGTGTGAGGTTCCTGCTTATTGCAGGGGCCATTTTGGGTCTAGCACAGCTGCTTTTACATTGTGGGTGAGCCAGTTGATGTTTTTTAATTTTTATTTGGTGTGCGTTGGAAGAGGGGTCGTCTTATACAGCAAGTATAGCCCAAACCCTATATTTTTACAGGAAAAGTTGGGGGTCGTCTTATACGCCCAGTCGTCTTATACGCCGGAAAACACGGTACTCATATGGCCTTTATTGCATGCACAGTGAAAAATTAATGATTTAATTTTAGAGGGAAATACTTTCAAAAGGTAGGATAAGTGCATTGTTTCCTCTTCCAGATGACTAAACGTTGCTTGGTTAAAGTGCAGAAATACAAGGGATAACTCAAGAGTGACTAGAAGAAAGGTATTTTTTAAAAAACTCTGATTCAGCTGTTTAAATAATGACAGAGACAGAGCAATGGTCTATTCTACACTTAATCTTTTTATACTGAATTATTATTTCTGCCATATACTGTGTTCCCCCCAAAATAAAACCCTGTCTTATATTTTTTTGACTCCTGAAATAAGTGCTTGGCCTTATTGCCATGTGATCAAAAGCCCGATTGGGCTTATTATCAGAAGATGTTTTATTTTGGGGAAAACAGGGTAAATGAATTCTGGTGCAAAGTAATTTAGAACTAAACTATTTAAATCTTACTAGGAAAGGGGAAAGAATATACCATTAATATAGCATGCATCTCTCTCTTTTAGGATTACACTTTGGACAGAAAAGGTTTATTTCCTATGAAGGAAGTTGTAATCTTATACAGTAATAAACATAGCCATTGCTGTCATATGTCTCAGTCTTAAATCTATCTTGTTATGTTTGCACTTCACCTAGTTGGTATAGTATAAGTAAATTTATTATTGCTGTTGTCATTATACAGTCTCAAACTTTTACTTTTACTTTGAGGAGAGGGGAGGGGAGGGGAGGGGAGGGGAGAAGAGGAGAGATAAGGACTAGTTAACCTACATCCTTCAGTAGATTCCCAGTCTGAAAACAACCTATTTCCCTGTTTCCAAACAGAGGTCTCCTGCATTATCAGTCAAAAGATACAGTGCAAACATTATATTTTTTTCCTCCCTGACAGATTTCCTCAGAATAAAATATGACAGAAAATTGATGGGAAAAGACAAGAGGATTACAAACTGAGAATGTTCCCATCTGAATTCAGTGCTAATCCCACAAATGAAGAAGGATAAGCAATTGAGCAATAGCAGCCTTGTCTGAAATCCTATGTGATATTCTTGATCTTGTCAGAAAATTATTGGTATTAAGAATTGTATTACATATTTTCCAAAGATGAAGTTTGGCAGCCAAGCATGAGCTCCTCTTAATCCTGCTCAGTTAATTCTAGCATCATGAAACTAAGATCTAGACTTCCACATTGATTTTTGAAGTTTTTATTAAGTTACAAACCTTCCATATTTGTCTTTTTTATTTACATCTGCTCCACTGCTCTGCAAGAGTTTCACACACTCAACATTGCTGAAAAGATACAGAAAGAAAAGGATGCATAAATAAAATAAAATAGTGCTGATGGGAAAAAAAGTCTAAAGTTAAAAAAAAATCATGGTTAACCATTTAGGAACTGGGAGGAACAAACTACAAGATAAAATATGAGTAAAACATGAACTATTAGCCATTCATGACATGGCTCCAGGTTACTTCAGGAAATGTTTAATCTCAATGGGATTGGCCCACACCACCTGTGCTGGCAGAGGTGGCATGCTGCAGGCCCTGTCAGCCAGGGAATTCCGGTTGGTGGGATCCAGGAGAAAAGCTTGTCCTTTCGAACATCTATCTCTTTGGAATGAGGACGGTTCCCACCCTCCTGACCTTCATGCAAGACTTTGAAGACTTGGCTCTGCCAGTTGACCAATAGGACAACATCACACTGGAGTGATTGATAGACTAATAACAGATTCCACTTCTCCCCTGCTCGTCCTACGCCCTCCCTGTCTCCCTATCTTTTAGTTATAGCTAATTTGTATTTTTATAGTGTTTTATTCTTATTGGATACATGTTGTTGCATTGTTTTTTCTTTTTCTTTTTATCATTGGAAGCCACCCAGAGTCACCTCACGGTAAGATAGGCATCAAACAAATTTAATAAATAAAAATGAAATTAAGTCAGAAAACAGTGTGTAAGCATCTCTTCCTCAAACTCTAAAATATCATTTGTACTGGTTAGCATGTATAGGAACTGTTCACAAAGCCTTTATAAGAATGTACCAGTGCTCATTTTTCATCCTCACCTAAAATGAGGATTCAGAATTCACACCTGCATATGTGAGCCTCTGACTTGGGCATTACAAATCTAATCAAGCATTTTCAAAGGAAACAATCGTGTGAAAATTTCCACACAGAGATCCCAATATGCTGTCTTAATTGCTGTCTGTGCAAGGTTAAAAAGTATTTGGCTCAAACTGAAAGCAGCTTCTAAATTTATGTACCAGCCCTGCACTATTAAAAACAGAAGTCTTGCTTCACTTGCTAATTTCTAATTAATTATTTTCTAATTAAGCTTTATCAACCATAAAACTATATGTTCTGAAAGTATTGAAGATGATATGATAGAAACATACCAAATAACGGCACATATTTCCTGTGACTTTTTGAGAATCTTAAAATTGGCAAAAAACCTTATCCAATGGAATGAACGTGCACACCATGGTAAAAAATTTGTATAGCATATTATTTTAATTCAACTCTCGGAAAAAAAAATTTTTATTACTGTATTTTATGACTGGCCAAATATTGACTCACTGCTGTACTCAAACATTCTCTCCTCTTGTGATATAGTGGTATGAATGTTAGCAAGTGCAAAGGTAAAGACATTCCAAAAATAATCTGAGTGTATTTAAACCAGTACTGTAAAGGCTTAACTTCATAGTCACTACTCACTGCACATTCAGAACTGATTGAACTGAGTTGTTTTGCTTGAAAAAATGGAGTAGCTGCTTAACAAAAAAACAAAATAATAATTTGTGGACATACACCTATCAAGATTGCTATGGCAGTAAAGCACTTTATTTTTAAGACAAGAATCCATCATGTGTTAGATCAGCCTTCTCCAACCTGGTACCTTCCAAATACATTCAGGTTTCTGAACCAGAATGGTCTTTTTATTAAAAAAAAAGGTATTTAAATCTCATTGATTGATGCAACATAAGCAAATCTGCCTACTTAGGACGGGTGTCAAACTCGCGGCATCACACTGTCGTCACGTGACATATCGTGATTTTTTCCCCCTTCACTAAATTGGAGGTGGGGATGGCCAGTGCCTGACACATGCGGCCTGCAGGCTGCAAGTTTGACACCCCTGATTTAGGAGGACACCTCATCAAAGTTCAGAGAAGCTTAGTTCCGGTTAAATACATTTAGCAATATAACCCTAGAAACAGCTGTTAGTAGTTTACAGCTAAATCTTAACATCTTAATGTTTAGCATTTTTATTCATTATTTACGTATTATATTTTTATCTGGCCTCTATTAGTTTATAACTCAAGGCAGCAAAAATACATAATACTCTTTTCCCCTCCTCCTTTGACCAGCAGCAACCTTGTGGGAAACAGTGACTGGCTGGCCCAAAGTCTCCCAACTGGCTTTCATGCTTAAGGTGGGACTAGCATCAGTTCCCTAATTTCTAGGCCAGTACCTTAACTGTTACAGCAAACTGGCCCTCTCATGTGGCCAGCATACAAGAGCTTCTTTCTAGAGGAGTCCTAGTTATGCTTATTGCGATGAAAGCAAGGCAAGAATAGGAAGGAGCTGGCTTGCAGATGCAATACCTTGTTTCCTTCCCATGTATGGAAGGACATGTCTTGCTGAATAGCTCAAGGAACGAAGTCCCTTAGTCTCACTATTCTTCTTTTGTCCTGGCTAAAGAAGTAGACATTCCACTTTGATCCTTCCCAGATCTACTGAAATTGCTCTGTTCTCTATTACCAAGACCTATCAGCCATGTTCAGAGTTATGATACATACTCTTAAAGAATCTTTTTTTCCCCTGAACCTTTAGACAATTCTTAGTTAAAAACGTAAATGGTAAAGAGCATTCTTTTAAAATTAAATTAAATCTCATTAGTCAGAAAGAACCACTGCACTCTATTCATTTTAACACCGCTTAATTTGTTCAAGACCCCTTTGACATGAAGTTATCCTGCACACAGCCTACTGTGATGAATGGGAACAGCATAAAAAGAAAAAAAAAGCACAGCTCTGGATCATTTCAATACATTTATTATAAGGTGCAGGGGAACATTCTGCTGAGAAATGTCTTGAATGAGCTAAGAAACCCTGAAATAAATTTGATGCATCAGCTATTTCAAGTGTAACTAAAGGAATTAAGTTCATATTCTTCTTCAGTCAAGCTCTTGGCTGGAAGAACTGTGTTACTGTGCAGTCCATGTAGTCTGTGGCCTGCTTTTCCCACTCTCACCTCTTAAAACAAGTATTCAGATGCATAAATTTTAGAATGGTAGAGGTTCACCCTTCTTTTTTATAGCTTGCCTTTGATACAAGGGAAGAAGCACTCTATTAAAAGGAGTGATTGGCTGAGGAACTATGAGTGTTTATTTTCTTTCCTGTCTGGCAACTCTGTTTTCCAGGACAGTAATTTACAATTTGGCCTATATTAAAGAACAAAGTATGGGCTTGTCTGGTCTAGCCTGAATGTGCAAGGAAGAGAAATCCTACCCATTTAGGAGAGAAAATAAACAAACCTAGACTATAACTTTTGCCCTTGAATGTATGTCCATTTAGGGTGTTTGTGTGTATGTGTGTGTTTACTGCTATCTGGGCTAATTCAAATTTGCAAATGTAGAAACCTGAAAGAATTCTGGCTCAGTATAGGAATGGATATGAACACACTGTCCCTGTCCTGCTTTTCCTTTAAGGCACAGCAGCTGATTTCTTGCAGTACACTGGAATGGCAACCCTTGTTTCTGGGTAAGGGGAAATCTGCCCTATTAAATGGTAAAGAGAAATGGCCCCTAGCCCATGGGAAAGATCACACAATGCCCCTACATGTCAGTGGATAAAAAGGGGCAAAAGAGAAGCGGCTCAATTTGGGCTTCATATCTCTTCTTTTGATCTGTTCTCACAATACTTGGCCTGTCAAAGCATTTTATGTAAGAGCCAGAATCTGCCATTAATTTGTAAAGATTCATCTTTATAAATGGGGTTTTCAGCATGATAAACTGCACTGTTTGTGTGATGGGTTAGGAATATAATGACCAAAAAAGGAAGAAAAATCAGTTGAGGGCAAGGAAGCCTAGTCTGTGATAGGGAAAGAGTGATACCTACTTAACTGAAGCAAAACAAACATAGTTTGTTATGTGCAAAAAGAGGTGGGTTTTTCCCCTCTAAAGTGAGGTTTGTGTGTGTGCGTGCACACACTCATGCATTCCACACAAAACAGGGCCTCCATAAATTACAGTAGTTTTTGTGTCGTTTTGCTGTTTCTCTTTGGGAAAAAAAATTTCAGGGAAACCACAGGGCTAAAATTACATATATCAATTGCAGTTGTAATTTCAAAACTACTCACCCTCCTGCAGCAGCAGCATGGAGGCACGTCCTTCCAAATTTATCTGGGGTGTCTATATCAAAGCCTGCAGACAGCACGTGCTCATTACTAAACAAGGACACTATGCTATACTTTTGTCCTAGTTAAACCGCAAGAAACATTGCAGAGACAGAAAAATCAGTTAGTCAGAAAAAAAAAATCAGAATGAAGACACAACTGTAGTCAGCAAGAGGTTGTTATGGAAACGGACAGTGGCTGTTCAAGCTTGGCCGCTACAGAAAAAAAAAAAGAACCATAAAGTCAAAAAGAATCTATTTTCACATCCACCCCATTGCTATTGAAGTATTTAAATCATGCAGCAGGCATTTCAGGAGGAGACTTTCAAGAGAAGTGACAGCAGGCATGAAGGCAGAGAGCTCTGTGAGGAAAATGAGGAAGTCACAAGAATTGTCTCAGCATGCATCAGAGAGAGTTTTTATTTACTAATGGCTTCAGATTTTGCATGGGAACAGTAAATAATCACTTTCTAGAGAAGGACAGATATTTTGTATGGAGAGCAGCACATTTTTACTGCAGCAAGAACCTAATAAAATCCACAATTAGGGAGAGGGTGAATCATCTCTGTGAAATTGCAAAAAAGGAGAAATGATTATCAATTCCCTTAAGGCAATAGACACAAGGATGTCGAATTGACTTCTGTCTGCTTCTTTATCTGCATTATCCCCATCTCATTCCTTCACCAGAAGTTGAGGGGGGCTTCTGCCATAGAGAGATGGAGCAATGTAAAATGGCCAAGGCCACAAATCGTTTGAAGTGATTAATAAAAAAAAAAAAGAACTGAGCCTCACTTAAGATGTTCTACAGCTCCAAAATTAGATTTAATGTTTGTTTAGTATAGTGACAATGACAAAGATAAAGAACTCAGAGATTAAAGAGACTCATCATAATTCTCCCACACTTCTGCAATCTCATCCATTCTAGAGAATACAATTGCTCTAATATTGGGCACTTGAAAATGCAATCAATGACTATCTTACTAAAAATGTCTAAAAATGTACTTGTAAAAGCATCTTCCATTAACCTTCCTTTGCCATACTGTACTGATTTTAACATTAATGGACAAAATAACAGATACTCCCTCTACAGAAAGGCATCTTGTAAGGATTAGAACTGATGGTAGATTTTGTCCAATGGAAGACAAGACCTAGTTGGTAGGCCAAAGCAAGGAACAGCTGCTTCACTAATTTTGGAGAGCAAGTAGGTACTTGAACTAGCCCATATTTTGAGAAACTGATATTCCAAAATCAAAGAGTAGCATATTGGTCTTGGATAGTGAAAATAGCCATTAATTCTGTTGTCTTCTTGTTCATGAAAAATGGAGATGAAAAATTGCACATAGAGTCCCTGAACATTGCTGGCTGTAAGTCTGGTCCTCCCATACAGTCAAATTAAATTGTCCTAATTTATGACATCAAAAATATTTATGAGACAAAAAATAACTATAAGTAGCTTCCTTTAATCTAGTTTATTAGTTATGTATTTCTATAGGACTGCAGAGCGCCACACAAGTCAATAAGAAAAGCCAAGTGACATTGAAATTAGAAGTTTAAAATAAGATTAAACTCTCCACAAAGGATATGGTAACAAAACAAGTGAAGGCTACCAAAAGGGACAACCTGATTTCCTGTTTATATAATGCATTACATTTTTGTCTTAAATCTGGGAACTAAAAAAGAAACAGCCTTACATATGTATACTCTAAAGTAGATTCTATTGGCTTACTATTAAACTAGATTTGTTGAGAATTTTGGTTTATTAAAGGTAACAGTCAAGCAAGCTAGTTCATATGTCACAGATATTCCTATCTTGAAACCTATAAGCCAGAATGGAAAAATAATCAGAAACATACCAGCCATAGAAAGCTTAACATTGGTGGTGAAATTTGCAAATCCTCTAACAAGCCAGAATAGTAAATAAATTATGAAACTCAAACTTTGCAATTTGGGTTTAGATGTAAAGTTAACCTTATTTTGACTGACAGAAGTCATCGTCATTTGCTTGAGATAACCAGAAGCAGCTGGGGATTTAGTAAATTTCTGGTGGTGAGAAGAACTAAGAACCAATATTCGCACAAACCTGGTTTACACTATGACAAATTATTGAGAAAGAGCCAGCTTATTACCAGGTAATCAGGTGGTTGTTTCATAAACAAAAAGCTCCTTTGATTCATAGAAAGGATTTCAGCTTAACAAAGGCTTGTTCAATGTTGCAGCGGTATTCCTCCACCCACAATCAAGACCCATAGAGTTGCTCTCCACCTTGTCCTCCCCTGCCTGTAGATTTTGCAAGGTTCCACAGATAGAACAGCAAATGACAAAAATCACTCCCTCTTTTCCTCCAGAAATAGTACAATATCCTATAACGGGGGCTCGAATGACCATTCTCTATGGCCATTAAAGAAGGGGACAGCATTCAGCATGCTTTAAACACAGACAATGCATAAAACAGGATTGTGTACATAGTCAAATAGGAACACATAGATTTGCACATATAAACATACAACAGCATGTGTTTGAAACAAAATGTAAGGCCTTGATTTGCTAAGTACGCGGACATACATTAGTGACACATAACCAGCTCATTCACGAGGTTAGTTTTACATTCTCTTTTGCCTTTGCTTACCTGATGAAAGCAACTTCCTACAGCAGTCAGCATGTGCATTAAGTGCTGCCAAGTGTAAAGGAAACATGCGATGGATGCCACATCTGCAAAGCAAGCAAACAAACCTTTGATATAAAAATTTCTTCAAATGACGTTTGTAGACCCGTCTCTCCATATATGTCTCTCTTCTACATCTATTTGCTACAGGGAAATTTGGGTTTATTTCAGAGTGATAAGACGGCAATATGTTTTCTAATGATATATGGTAAAGCTTTACAAACATTTCCCGCTTACTAAATAACAATCCCTTCCAGAACTAATTTGTAATCTCCCTGTCATACAAATATGTTATCAGACAGATTTTAAAAGTACAGGAATAATCTACTGGGATTCATTAGAACAATTTATTACACAATGTCCAGGTTATGTCTTAAAAATTTCCTATCTGAATATAAATAAGTCAAATTTAGTTATTTACTCCTTCATCCCCCTACACATAATTATCTCAGATAATGCCCTTTCACTTTGCTTCTTCAAGCATTCTATTTGCAAAGCTTCTGCTTCTGGATGCCAATCTGGAAGGACACAAAATGATCTTGACAAAGAACAATTCAAATTTTCACTTTAGGTCCCAGATATATTATCCCATCCTGACACTGATGTCTACCTAATGATTCCAAGCTGGATTCTCACTTCACTGGACATCTCGGGCACTGACAGAGGTGTTTTATTTGATCAACATACAGGTCATTGAAGCATGAAATAGAAATTTTGAGCGGATAACCTGGATTGCTGAACCCTTTTCTCTCACTGATGTTCATTTCTATCTTCTGCAGTTAGAAAAGGAATGGATTAAAATTCATATAGGAATAAGCCCAAAATATTGTAGATCGTATCCTTCTAAACCTTCTTTTTGTATCTAAACAAATAATAACCATTTATGGTATTTTTTTTTGCCAGAAAGAAAATATAGCAATAGTTCTGAGTTGTACACTCCAATCATATTATAATATTAGGTATAGAAATGGTAAAAGTTGAAATATAAATATATTTTAATTTGTATTAATTACAACTATAAACAATTGTTTGATCCTGTCTTGCTATGGACTTTAGTCAAAGCTATTGGTGTCATACAGAATTAATGGGTTTAACAAATTAAAAAGGGTCCAGCAACCATTAATCCACCTTAAATATTTATAAAATATTGTCAACTATTGCTAAATAGACCATCTTCCCAATCCAAAGTGATGATGCACTCTAAAATTAATGATATAACTTTACATTTTGAATATTACTTCTTCAGCAACTTACTTTGCAGCATCGGCTCCACTGGTTATTAAGGTATTAATCAAAAGTTCATGTCCATATCTTGCAGCCACATGGAGGGGAGTGTTGCCATCCTTATCAACACAGTCAATTTCACCTCCTGGATATGTCATTTGAATATGAAAATATTATGTAAGGATCAAGTGCAATTTAATGGAAAAACTAACACATTATTTGCAAGGAGTAGAAAATTTCACATATACAGCTAGTAGAAGATATGACACAAGTGCCTTTCACTATTTGCAATATATTATTTGAGATAGAAATATGAAAACATTAGCAATGAATTTATTGAATTACTATACCATATATTACTAATCAAGAAATTCTACGCTATTAGATCTAGTGCTATATATCCTGAAAGGGCAACCAAAGTACATTACCATACAATTTTGATACTGGTGCACAAAAACTGCTAACAAGCCTTAACAAACCATAATTCCACACAAATAGAACACATTATGACTTAATATGATGGCCTGATCACCATAACATGTTAAGGCAATGGTTGGGTTCCCTGAACATTATGAACTACAAAGTACCAAATTCCATCAATGAAGGACTTGACCAATTCAAAAAGAAGAAAATAAGACAATTCTTTCAGGTGAAAAGCTGTGGCATTTTAATTTCTCATACAATATCTTACTTAAATGAAACAAAATTATCAATTGAAATCAAGAGTACCAAGACAAAAGGGGGGAAATACTTTGAATCAATATGACAGGATGCATGTCCAAATAAGAGTCACAGCTTAGGTTAGTGGGCCTTACAGCAAAAGCCATATTTGGCCTTTAAATACCTTCCTTAAGAGTTAGGCTGCATCCTCTCCAAGGTAGTGAAGAAGTTTATGTGATCCCAAGTTGTGCCTTAACCCCAGACAAAAATATTTTTATTGCAGCAAACATGAATTATGCACTTTTAGAGAACCCAATCTAGAAGTTTCTCTAATTAATTTACCAGGTATGTAAATCTGACAAATAAGTTAGATGATCTTCAGAATTTCCCATGAATTTTTAGTCATCTCATATTGCCCGACATATGTTTTTTCTTTTCTTTTCTTTTCTTTCTTTCTTTCTTTTTTTTCTTTTTTTTTTTTTTGCTAACAAAATTCAGAAATTGATTAGTCTGCTTCTGGCTTGCTAGTATTTCTACTGCTTTGTCAGTTATACTTAAACTATAATGAGATTACTGTATTTTTATTACACAATTCAGTTCCCCATGAAACTGAAGAAAGATTTTGAGCAGGGAGCTGTAGGTCCCTGCCATCCTCAATATTTTTATAATTAAAAAATATTACTAAAACTAAGAACAATATTTAGTCCCTATAGATTAGTATAAGAGGCCTAATTTTTTTAAAAGGGTGAATTCAGACTTCTGATAAGAGCAATCTATTCCTTCTCTGAACAGAACAGGATGACAAAAAGCTAAAGAGAATGAGAAAGAGAGAGAAATTATCTCCCATCCAGGGTGTTTGATGTAGATTTTCTGGGTCATTCATAGTTATAAACTATATTGTGGATTAAATTCTCACTGTGATTTTTTTTGGCTGTATTTCCTTTTAAACTGATATCCATGTGTGTATGTATCCATATCTACAATATATGTCAAATATATATTTTCTGTTTCTACTATTTCCCCATGGTCCAAATATTTCTTACCTGATTATGGTAATCTCATTGATCAAAACCAAACCTAAACATGCGGCAAAATTCTTATTTAGATTTAAGCAAACAGATATCTAGGTTTCTTATTTAAAAACCATTTCCTTGGTAAAAGGCAGTAGATACTATTAGGACTTAAGGCTAAAACTGTTTCCAGTTTGTACTGTCTTTCTGATAATTCATCATACGAACAGCTTGGACAGCATTCAAATAGAAACAAAGACTTTCTTAATGAGAACATCATGACCTAGAATGAACCTTAATGATATGATGGCAAATGAAGAGAACTCAGGGCAGTAGTATTTTTGGTAGCAAACCTGCATATGCCAGAATTTTTAGTTTTACTAAAAATATTTTTCCAGTATTTTCCTGATTTTATAACCTAAGATTTTTATATCCACATTCATTTTGGCAACTTTGTCAGAGATGAACCAACATATAAATTTAATCACGAGAACTTCTACATATAACAGAGCAATTAAAAAATAGTTTTACACCAGATTTATGGACATTCTAACTTGCCCTGCTTATTTATATCTTCTTTTGAGATGTTCTGTAACTGTCTGCAAACTCAATGAACATTAAAAAAATAACAAGAAACTAAAAATGCCTAACCCTAACCTTATAGACAATATTCTCTCCTCCCTCTATCTAGTGGGTCTTTGACAGTTTCTACAAGGGTTGCTAAATTTTGCTTAATTGCCATTGCTGTGGTTTACTATTTTACCCTGCTGATGTCTTAATTAAGTATAGATTCTAGTTGAGTTCATTTTATTACTTATTATTTTTCTTCCTAGTCATTTCAGTTGTCTCAGACTATAAATAAAAAAATAAATAAGTTACAATAAAATTTAAATTGTTCTATTTTTCACTCTTGCTTCTTTTGGACTGTCTATCCAAAAGAAAGAAAATATACAATTGTTCATTTTTCTAAAAAGATTAAAGGTTAAAACTTGACAAAATTAGTAAAGATGCTTTAAAATGATACAATATTAAAAATACTAGCTTACCATTCTGAATGAGAGTTTGTGACCGTGTAAACCTCCCATGGACAGCTGTCATATGCAGTGGGCTTTTCCCGTCTTTACTCTGTCAAACAAAAAAAACAAACATAAGACAGACCACACCTATTGGTAGTGAAGTGCCTATTTCCTTTAAGGTGCTCTTGATGTCCCATGTTTAGAAGTAAAATGACAACATTAGACACTTCCTAAATACACAGAAAGAAGGATGTTTATCAATTAAAATAATATTCAAAGCACCTTAATATTTAAGGCTTGGTGAGCTACTTTATAGAACAGAGTAAAGTTTTTTACACTGTATTTGCTTCTTGATCAGGCCTTTGGGAATTTTTTAAATAAATAACTGGGTTCATGTTCTGAAAACATTTAAAATATAGAGAAAAGATGGGTAAGAAGAATTTAACATACTCTTCTAAGAAGAGACAGCATAGCAATAGCCTAATGAATCACATCCCTCCCACAAATCTTAATTTTTCTCCCCAACTCTAAACTATCTAGTGATATTATGAAACAAAAAGATTCAGGGATGGTTGCCAACCTTCTAAGTAATATTGCAAGAAAAGGTGGGGAAGAAGAAACATATGCCTCCATTTTCAGACTACAATATTGTAGTTGGAAGTAATTCTTCTAAGGGATGGAGCAAGAAAGGGACATTTTGTTTCTGATCCCATTTGTGATATATAGAATACCTATAATGGGCAACTTGTTTAATGATGGCAGTATTTAAGAGTAGCCGAAGAGCCCTTGGTTTCAATTCTTCGCCTCTGATCCGTGTGAAGGACATCGCCTCATTTTTCTTTGTTCTCCATATAAATTCATATCTATTTATTATTCACCTATTAAATCTATAAGCTGCCCATCTTGCTGCCCAGAGCGACTTTAATGTAACAGTTACCCATTCCAAGTGATTTTTGCACAGAAAGAATATGCCTGAATTGGAAAGTTAAAAATTCAATAGTCGTGATTTTTCCCCCCTCCTTCAATAGCCATGCCTCCCATGCTGTTCAGAAAAGAAATGTACTCTGTATTTAACAGGCATACCTCAAAGCTCAGCATTTAGATGTGTAGGTGTAACACATAACCTTCACTTACCTGATCTTCAGTTCCATTTATCTGCTGTTTAAAGATGTAAGAAATGGAAATCAAAAGGAAGAGATGTGAAACCTATAATTTTACCTGAATGTTTACATCTGCCCCATTATTCACAAGTAGTTCCAGACAAAGGGCCCCATGAGTAGAAGCAGCAGCAAAATGGAGGGGAGTGAATCCACTGTTATTAGGCTGATTGACATTAGCTCCGTAGTCTATCAGCTCATTAGCCACAGAATCCTGCCCATTATAACAAGCAATATGAAGGGCAGTATTTCCATAGATGTTCATTTCATCAATCTGCAATGGCAAAAGATCATATGAAGTATCTCACATTAAGGCATTAGTTTTGTCTAGCCCATGCCTCATTGTGTGTTATTCCAATTTTTTTATTAGTATATCACAACATAAAATACAAAGGAAAATAAAAATAATGGGAAACGGGAGGGAAAAGGGAAGAGGAAAAAGTGTGGGGTAGAAGACGAAAAAGAAAAAACAGTGTTGACTTCCGGCTCTTTTTAGCACACTAGAAGAGAACATTGTGTGTTGACTTAGCTGGAGAATTGCAGCACAAGGGTTTGTTATTAATTAACAAAATATAATCTAACTGTTATAACTATAAAATACTAACTATGCCTTATGAGTTCGTGTAAAAGAAAAAAGAGGTTCTAGTAAAGATAAAATGGTCCTTAATATTTCAAATAGAAGGTAATGCATTTCTTCAAGCAAAATTGTATCATACAATAAAAGGTCTAAATATCTCATGACTGCATAAAACCTATGAAAAAATAATTTCAACTTAATGATTTCCCTTCTGTGGCTACAAATTTTAATCATTCAATTTTATGAATAAAGCAAAAAAAAAAAAAAGGTTATACCCTCCACAAGGGTGTGTGCTCCTGAACTTGTTCTTATAATATTGATATCAAACTCTGAGGTTAGGAGAACTATCATCCAACAAACAAAACACTGGAAATGTGGCCATTCATTTAAAGCAGGCCTGGAAGAATGAGTTTATTTTAATTTGGATTTAAACAGGAGAGATAGCAGGAACTTGCAGAACTATGGACCCAGTTCTAAAAACATACTTTATAGTATGAAGAATATAAACTTTTGACTTTTTAAAGCACAATCCTGGGAAAATAAAGAGACAGATATTGTACTACATATTTCCATCTCAGCACTCTATTCCAACTCTATGAAATTTGTTCCAAAGGAAATATGGTTGGTCCCCATAGTCTTCTTTTTACAATATTTAAGACAACGTTGGAATTTTTGCTCTAGCATTTATAGTATAATTCCAGGGCCTGGCTGCTTCTTTGACTTCATTTTAAAATAATGTTTAAAAAGAACCTTAATTGTTATATTGTTATTGTTTTAAGGTATGTTGGTTTGATCTTTGATGGCTTTATTTAATGTTGCTTTATTGTTCTGTTACAAACTGTTTTGGGCTTGTCCAAGTAGAGAAATTTTAAAAAAAGAACAGGATTGCATTTTTTCAAAAAAATGGATCTTTCCCAGGCTTTTAGGTTTGCACAAAAATCTTGCATATTGCTTGTAATCTTTGCTTAGATTCATTCAAACTTGGACATGTTATTTGGTGGCAGAAAAAGAAAAAAAGGAAAAAGAAAGAAAAGAATACAAAAAATAGTATGGTTACCTAGGTTAAAGCTGTCAGTGCTGAAACAGATTATTTATGTAATAAATTAAGGGAGATAATGAAGAAAATTTGTCCAATCATATAGGAGCAATCATCATATTATTTCAGTATAAGCATATATGGTTAGTTGTACATCACATGCTTCAGTGGAACCTCTATATGATACATTTTTATTATTATATCAAGTCTAAGGGACAAAGGAAGTTGGAGAATTACATTTGTGGCTGTCACTCTCAACAACTATCCATATTAATATAGCAATAGCAATAGCACTTAGACTTATATACTGCTTCACAGTGCTTTACAGCCCTCTCTCAACAGTTTATAGAATCAACATATTGCCCCCCAACAATCTGGATCCTCATTTTACCAACTACGGAAGGATGGAAGGTTGAGTCAACCTTGAGCCGGTGAGACTCGATTTGCCGAACTGCTGGCAGTCAGCAGAATTAGCCTGCAGTACTGCATTCTAACCACTGCTCTAACATGGCTCCACGGATAATATCATTATCCAAAATAATTAAAATAATTTATAATCCAAAGAATGGTTCATCAACCTTGTCAAAGATAGCACACATTTTAAAAAGGTGGCCATGCATTCATTCTATACAATAATTAAAGCTTCAACAGTCAGGATTTACAACAATTCAATCTTTACTAGCATGTTACAAGTAGTATTAACAACTTACCTCCACACCAAGATTGAGCAAGTGTTTCACTACACTGATCTGACCACTGGATGCAGCAGCATGAAGTGGAGTGTAACCTTTCTTATCTTTACATGTCACTTCAGCCCCATGACTGATCAATAATGAAACAACTTCCAAGTGGCCTAAAAAAGACAAGGAAAATGTAGTATTTCTTGTCTATCTCAGCAGTGCAATTTAATATGGCCCTCATTGTTGGCATGCCACTCTAGGTTCATAACTCAATTTCAAACAAAAGATGCTCATTCATTAGACAATTGTTAGTGTGTGTGTTTAAAACAACTGAAGGAAGTTGAGAGATCTAATTTTATACGATGCATATAAAATATAAAAAATCCTGGATGATTGTTGTTCCCAGAAAAGACAATAAAATCGATGAAACCTGTGCATCTGAAGATGGAAGTTTAATTGTAGTACATACACACATACTGATTTATAACCCTCCAAGTTATCTTCAGCCCTTTGAAAAAAGAAAAGGGAAAGCAACCACAGACAGTTCCAAGAGTCCAGCTTCAGGAAATTCAATACTGAAAGGATCTTCACATAAATCATTTCCCTTTTTAAAAAAAGAAATTATTTTAATTCCACTGTATTCTACTTCAGGCTTACTTGCATTTTTAAGACAATTCAGGCATTTTTTCAGTTAGATAAAGGAACATGAATAGTTGATTTTAAGGAACTGTATTTTCCTTTACACTTCTTCTAACGTAATTACTCCAATTGTGAGTGTTTCACTTTCACAGGGAAGATCCTATAAAAAGACTTTTTAAAATATGAACACTAATTAGTTCACCTTTTTCTGCTATTAAACAGCTGAATTGTTGTGCTGTGAATTATTGTTTTCATAATAATAAAATTACCATCATGTACATGGCAGCGAAAGAAAAAATTACAAAAAAGGGTCATTAATATGTGATAATTGTTCTAGAATAGAATAGAATAACAGAGTTGGAAGGGACCTTGGAGGTCTTCTAGTCCAACCCCCTACTTAGGCAGGAAACCCTACACCACTTCAGACAAATGATTATCCAATCTTAAAAACTTCCAGTTTTGGAGTATTTACAACTTCTGGAGGCAAGTTGTTCCATTGATTAATTGTTCTGTCAGGAAATTTCTCCTTAGTTCTAATTTGCTTCTCTCCTTGATTAGTTTCCACCCATTGCTTCTTGCTGCCCTTAATTGCTTTGGAGAGTAGCTTGACTCCCTCTTCTTTACGGCAGCCCCTGAGATATTGGAACACTGCTATCATGTCACCCCTAGTCCTTCTTTTCATCAAACTAGACATACTGGATTCCAGCAACTGTTCTTCATATCTTTTAGCCTCCAAGTCCCTAATCATCTTTGTTGCTCTTCTCTGCACTCTTTCTAGAGTCTCAACATCTTTTTTACATCGTGGCGATCAAAACTGGATGCAATATTCCAAGTGTGGTCTTACCAAGGCATTATAAAGTGCCATTAACACTTCATGTGATCTTGATTCTATCCCTCTGTTTATGCAGCCTAGAACTGTGTTGGCTTCTGTTGAATTTCATGATACAGTAAATAAATGTTAATATCTTTTCTTTTCCTTAACTGTTAATTCTGTTGATGCTTATGATTAGTTACTAATCCCACTTTCAAATATCTTATTAGCAGCAGTATTTAAAGATGGGGTTGACTGAGAGTTCTGAGTTTTTGGATTTCTGGGGAAGAAATGGTGAACTGAAGACAGCTCCACTAAAAGTGGAGCCAAGAATAAATTGCATCAAGTAGATCAGCTCTTTGTAATTCCTTTCTGGACAAGGAAAGGATTTGGAATTGCTGACAAGTGCCCAATACAGCTGTTCCTTTCAAGGAGTTCACAAGACAGCAATCTCCAGTGGGTTTAGAGATTTGGGAGAGAAGGGAATAGCCACTTTCTCAAACCATGGTTGCCAACTTTAAAACTGGGTTCTTATACTTTCTTTGTTAAAAACTGGGTTCTTATATTTCCTTTGTTAAAAAACTTCCACTTTTAAAAATTGCTTGTTAACTGCTCTTCAGATATAAGGAACCACTGGAATGGCAAATCTGAAAAAACAGGTGAGTTTCCTTCAATCCTTACCAAAATAAGCTTTAAATACAGGTTTAAGAATTTGTTTTAATAAATAGCAAAAGGCTAATTAAAATGTTGATTTTGGAAAGTTACAAACAGATTTCAAATAAGAATTTGGAATTCCCTATGGAAAAAAACTTTCATTTTGAATTTTAAAAAAAATTGACAGGCTGGGATGTTGAAAGTTGGACGCTTCAGGGAACTAAAAGGAACTAAATATTACAATTAAAGCAGAAAAACACACATTCGACTTGCAAGTAAAGGAGGAAACAAATTATTTTAATATTACACATACTGGAGGATATTTTTGAAGAATTGGCCCACACTTATTTTTAAGAGTGTCTGCCCCTATAGATAAATCAACTTGCATTTCTGCAAACTGCAGTTCCTGAACCAGCATCACTGCATAATGACAACATCAAACTTATATCAGTAATTTCTTCAAAAACTGCCCCAACCATTTTCAGCAGACTTGCCTACAAAGCTTTGCAAAGAAAAGTATCAATTAAGAGGAAAAGTCTTTGTGCAGCAGAATATGGTTGTTAAATATAAAAGATGAGCTCCATATACTAATGACCTTGATCTTTTTCCATACGTTTTACACATTTTTGCCTTTCAGCTAACATATAGAGAACTCTTTTGTAAGTCACCAAAGGGGAAAAGTCTTTCAGCAAAACACATGGATTCCTGATCAAGAAAGATAGCTAATTGAAAGCAACATTTCTAAAGAATAGTTTCCTTAGTCTATCTTATAAGATGAAGTTCTATACATAATAAATTATACGCTGTCTCCAATATAAATTATAGATATGATTCAGTTCAAAGATTTTTTTAAAAAATTTGATTTATATGCCGCCCTTCTCCGGACACTCAGTGCGGCTTACAATGCCTTAAGCAATAGCCTTCATACTTTTGTATATTTTTATACAAAGTCAGCTTATTGCCGCCACAAACTGGGTCCTCATTTTGCCTACCTTAGAAAGAATGGAAGGCTGAGTCAACCTTGAGCCTGGTGAGATTTGAATTTACAGTAATTGCAGACAGCTGGAGTTAATCACAATGCACAATGCATTAGTCTGCTGAGCTATCCAGGCTCTGAATAGGATCCCTTTTCTACTTGTGATTTCAACATACTGTAGTTTTTAAAAAATCATGATTTTTTCAAAGTAAGTATCCTTGAGGGTTCTTCTTAAAAAAATCCAATTGTTGATAACATATGCCGACTTCAGCTTGACCAAGGTATAATGTCTTGGGTCATTTTTCCTTTAATTCTTTTTTGTTTTCTTTGGATAAATTACAGTATATATCTGTATCATATTATGACTCAGCATTTTGATTGTCCTTTCTGCTTGAAGACTATGTGTCAGTCATCTCTTTCCATGAGCATCAGTTTGTAAAATTTAATACTGTTTGTCCTTACTGGTAAGAGTGAGTCTACCTTTCTCTGAAGGAAGATGCTGATGCCTCTACAGAAAGTTTCACTGATACCTGCAATGGCTCTGATGCCTATTTTGTTTATCACTATATGAACTCCAAACCATACAGGAGTTGAAAAACCACTTTAGTTTGAAATATTTTAAAAATATTCAGATGAACAGTGAGCAAATATTATTTTTAATTTAAAGGCATTTAACTTTTTCTCCTTAAAATATGATATAAACGTTTAAAGGGATTTATTTAACCCTAAGATACAAACAGAAATCAATTATCAAACATCAGCACTAGAAGAATATATCAAACAACAGAAGAAATTTAAAGTACTACAAGAAATATGCTTATTAAATTAAAGAAACAGCTTGAGTACTGTAATTATTATGACTCTAATTGTCAATCATGTTACAGATATTTTGCTAACAAGAAGAAAAAAAACCCCTCTTACCCTTGTATGCTGCCCAATGTAAAGCTCTTCGGTCCCTTTTGTCGAAGGCATTAATATTTGCCCCTTTAGCCAAAAGTAAACTCACCATCTAAAACAAGCAAACAGCCCCCAAATGTACATCAGTCAATAGTTATAGACTATGCAACAATTCACTTAATGCTGATTTGTACTTCACAAATGTATTTACTTTTATTTATTTATTGATTATTTATTCATGTCACCCAATCCATTGGATGCAAATTAGCAGAACAATTCTGAGTCTGGTGTTCAGCTCACATCACATAAAGGGAAATGATTTTGCCAGACCAGACAGATTTCAAAGTAAAAGAACAATGTTATTAAGGCACTCACTTCAACGTGGCCATTCAGAGCTGCATGGTGTAATGCTGTCCGACCTCCTCTGTCGGAGACATTGACACTACTCAGAAGTGGAATTATCACTTCAGCACACTTCACAGCTTTATTTGCAGCTGCAACATGTAGGGGTGTCTGCCAGTTCTTGTCTCTGGCATTGACGTCAGCTGAATGCTTAATCAATACTTGTACGGCTTCCTAGAAGATCACACAATGAAATCACAAGGAAAGCATTTATTAGAAACTATAGGTTATATTTACAAATCTTACAATGAACAATGGTATATATATATATATATATATGTATATGTATATGTATATATATATATATATATATATATATATATATATATATATATATATATATATATATATATATATCTTGGCGACGTTTCGACGAAGTCTCATTCGTCATCTTCAGGCTGGTGTTCTCGGCTTCGTTGCTCCTGGAAGCACGAAGCCGAGAACACCAGCCTGAAGATGACGAATGAGACTTCGTCAAAACGTCGCCAAGATACTTCCAATTTTACGCGGGAGAAGACCTGAATAACCAAAGACACACACACACACACACATATATAAAAGCTAGTGAATTGAGATTTCACTGAAAATTAGGCCATGAAACATCTTAATATACGTAGGAAAATCCCTGGCATAAAGAAACACACACATAAAGACCTACGAAAATAAAATAATATCTATATCTATATCTATATCTATATCTATATCTATATCTATATCTATATCTATATCTTCTCTCCTGTAATGTAAAAGTAAAATGGACTCCATTACCTTTATGCATACTGTGTTGAATAGCTATAGAAATGTTCCTCTAGCTTGATTGAAATGTTTAAATCCAACAGTGCTCAATGTGGAAGAAAATACTACGGTTGACATCCTACTTTGAGATAAATTCATACTCCTGTACGATTTCCTATAAATCATGCTTCCTCCAATACTTCTCCAACCTGGATTGCAAACTCCATCATTCCCAGACTAAATATTCAACCATGTTTATTCAAAATTAAATCTAACCTAGTGGAGACTACTTATCAGTAGGCTTAGATTTGGACTGTTAAATAACTGAAAACGTTTTCAAATGTGTACTCTTCACCCATTAAGTGAAATCACAATTAAAATGATTTCTCTTTTGCTAGGCTGACAGCTCTGGAGGGCTTGTCAATTTTCCACTGGTGGGAATTCTTCTGTTTACCCTCCCTCCAAATTCCTTAGCTCAATGTAGCCTCTCCTTCCTCCCACAGAGAATCAGCTGTCATTGCTTCGGACTGATACACTATTATTAACTTTTTAAAAAGTACCAAGAGACAAAGCCTTGGTGGCTTTGTAGCTCCCTCTACTTGGCCAGATAACTTTCCATTTTTTGGGGAGAAATTACCAATCAAATGCATACCCTACAACATGCAAATAAAAAAGAAAAGGGGAGATGAAGCACTGACTGAACAGACTTTGCTGCTTGATGATTGATCAGCTGAAGTGACACTGATTGACAATGTTTCTCAGCAGTGTGAGTGGCAGAAGCAGTGAGGAAAGTTGTGGGTCACTTTAAATCCTTTTTAAGGGATTGGTGGGGGGGACTAAAAATGGCAAAATAAAAATATATTTTTACTGGTTTAATCTAGATTATATAGTAGTTAGCTGTTTCAGTAGCTTTCTGAAGAATTCTGGCCTTGTGTGAATGAGTTGAGTCACTCCAACTTTGCTTCTACTGCCATTGCAAAGGATTAAATGAACCACAGCATATTCTTTTCATCTAGAGATAACTTCGATTGTACCTGGGAAAATTATCTATAATCAATGACTTTATTCACATGAACATTATTTGGCTATATAGTTATGTGATTTCCCCACTGACTAAGACTGCTACATGAAGACTTTTGACATGCAGACATCTGCCCACAATGCATGACTAACAATGGGTATAGTGGAAAACATGCAGCTTCCAGAACTTGTACCAACAGTGTTGCTCCACTGTTCTTTTAATTGGCCCTTCAGATATGCTTAAAGCAGAATGATGATCAATCTACATATACATATATATGTGAGCTACAGAAATTTAACTGAGCTGCAAAAACAAACAAAAAAAAGTATGTGAATACTTTTAACTGTTCAACTATATTTGAGACAGATTACAAACCATCTAAACACATTCAATAGAAACCAACAGGTTTGGCAGGTAAAACAAGTCCAATACCTTCTATGTCAAGCTCGTAGCTTTATCACTTTTCTTTTGAAATAGATGTTAAATTATGCTATTAATATGAACCAAGAAGTGGCAATTTCCATCTACCTTCCTTTCTTTTCGAGGATTTGTAGTTTATTAGAAATCCCCTTCAGTGGACTTTTACCAAAAGCCAACAGCTGGGAAACTCCAATACTGTAGCAGCCAAAGAGTACTCAGATTTAGAAACAAATTCTAAGAATTCATCCCCTTAGGCTTGGCAAGGACCCAGATAGTTGCAAAAGCAATTCTATCAATCTTTGGAGAAAAGCCAAGCTGGCAACTTTTGAAAAAGAAGACTTTCTCAACAGCCAATTCATTGGCATGGATTGTGTAGACCCAACTTTGGAAAATGAAAACACCCTGCAAAATGGCAGCTTAGAATGGGAGCACACCATAAATGAAAATTTAGCTGCTCCTGGTTATTTCTCTCACTTATTAAGTCTTCAGTGAGTAAAACAAAAAAGGGGTTAGGATATTAAGTATAAAAAAAATACCATACTGAGCTATTTAAAAAAAAAAACTTCAGACAGGATAAGATGGAACTGACTTGCAAAGAGTAAACCTAAGGAAACTTGTCAAACAGGTTTTGTTGGATTGGGCATTCTTTTCAATATTTTGGTATGAGATGATTGGAGGGGAAGAGAATGTGTACAATCAAACCTTCACGACACTACTTTCTGGCACACTGCTGTCTCTCTTTAATATAGTTCTGTTCTAAGCAGGTATCCTAATCTCTTGGGAACGTTCCATTAAAGGTAAAGTTATGCCATGTTTTACTGGCTCATCACATCACATAACTTTTCCTGTTACAGGAAAATGCAGGAATGTTTTCTGCAAGGAAGTTGGAAGGCAGTATGTGACTATTCCTGAGTATTTTTTAAATGAAATCGCTTTTAGCAAAAGTGTTCTTTCTTCAAAGCGAGTCTGATTTTAGAAGACTGCTAGCCAAAGTGAAGAACATTATAAATGATTAATTCTATTTATAGTTAAAATCATTAGGGATTTTAAATGTATCAATCAGCATGTTAAAAATAAGTTTTGCTCTGAGCCCAAGGTTCACAAAGTGGTCAATTAACAAAGGCAGAGATGTCATTTCTTCTGCTTCTGAAACAGTGGAATGTGGACATTTTGCCACATTCCTTCTGGTGGTTTCCCTGTTCAGTGGAATTATTGGCTCCTTACATGATAGACCACCTTCCTGAGATCTTAAGCACAGAACTCAACAAGGTGGTAATAGTTCATTCCCAGAGACCCTAGAAGCAATAGCAATGGTGGAGAGATGGCAGGCAGTTGTAGTTGTTTCATCTGTGAAAGAAGAATGGGAATAGAAGACGGTGGAGAGGTCTTTTGCAGTGCTGTGGCAACAGCACTGTTGTTGAGCTTACTGGGACTTGAAAGAGACCAATGGGATTGTAATGGTTGCTTCAGGGGTTTGAAACCATTAGAAGAGATTTCAGTACTCTACACTGGTTCTATTTCATTTTGAGACCAGCATGAGAGCAAACTAGACAGAAGCTAATTCCTAGAGACTCCATTTTATTTCCTGTATATTTCCTCAATCAATTTCAAAGCCTCCATCAGAAAGAGAGAGAGTTACAGAAACAACTGTTTTTCCTGGATTGTTCCCTCAAGAGTATCCAAGCAATATCGCTGAAGTTTCAGCATTCTCTATAAATCCAGAATCTGATAACACTTTACTGGTTAACAAGGTTTTTTTTTAAAATAACATAAACTGTTGTGAACTGTAGCTCACTCCATCAGTTGCCTTTTTGATCTGATAAAGTGAGTTATTACACATGGAAACTGAGGCTTTTTAATAAAACATGATTGGAAAAGATTCTACCATTGATTGAAACAACTACAAAGCGTTCTCTATAGTCTCTCTTACTTTACAAATGCATGGTTTGGATCCATTTCCCTTTTTTTACAGACAACTTGTGCACTCCTAATACAACTCAGGAAATAAATCATAAGCAAGGGTCGCTCAAGGTACTTTGGTTCATGTTTTCTTTCCTAGCTCCAAAATAGAGATTAATAAATTGTGGATCATTTCCTAATTTCAGTTGAAATAGTCCTGGCAATCTTATTTCAACACTGGTAACAAGATAGTATTTGTCAGCAACCTGACAACATCAAGCCAGTTTGGAAAGTACATAGTTCTGCTTTAAGAAATAAATAGTTCAGGGTGCTTTTAGGGAGAATATCTCTCTTTCTGCCACTGACTGCAATGTAGGTAACCATACTGTCTAAAATAGGCCTGGGTTGAACTGATTAAGTTAATGTGCTTTGTAATCACATTGCCAAGCATTTCTCTTAGACCTGCTACTTTTTAAGTGGTATTTATTTGCAACTTATCCACCAGCCTTTGACCCTGTGTACAAAGAAAGTAAAGGGAGGATAATGGAAGTTCTCTTCTCTCCAGTTGTTTTGGCAAAGTGAAGGCTGGGATCCAGTACAATTACTAGATTCATAATTATACAAGAAAGAAAATCTCATTTTCTGTTTCTTGAAGACATTTGTGCTCTTCAAGCCTCTGGAAACCTCAAAACTTTCAAATAGATTTCAATTAGTTTCCCTGCTAGCAACAACGGAACTTGGTGAATGTTTAGTACTGTTCAGGCCTGTCCAGAAGCAAAATTATGGATCAGCACGTGATATCAACTTTTAATTCTGTTTCTCTTCTCAAGTAAGTGTTTGGGTTTCCTACATTTATGCTTTCTATTAGTGACTATGGAGTTATATTTCATGGTACAAATCTATTAAGTAAACCAGATATGTGCATCTAAACCACACAAGCTTTGCATGCTAGTCTTTTTTAGGTTAAATTCAGCATTTATTCATCTGTGTCATCGACAAAAATGATAATCACATTAAAGAATACAATGCAATCATTACGAGGGCCACAAAGAATTCTGGGAAAATGGAAAATGTTTTCATTTAGTCACCAAATGGTTAATGTAAAGAAGCTTGTGCTGTAATTTTATTTATAAACCCTTTGGAAGTCTCAAGCTGACAGGAAGACAGAATGTTTATTGGGGCCTTATGGATATAAGTGAGCTGCATCTTCCTGGCACATGAATAAATTGACAATACAGGACACAACAGACATAACGGTGAATATTACACTACATAACCTCCAATGCAGGATATACCCTCTTCCTCCTTTCCTCTCCTCAACCCCCAAATATGCCTGCTTCACAGCTTTGATTCCCTGATCCAGCTGACTACTAAATAAACATATTAAATATATACATAATAGCGCATTATTCAAGACACCTAACTTGGAATTACATAGGCAATTATATTGAATCGCTCCTTTATGGATATGTCCACAAGAGATGAAGTAATAGTAGTGCATGTTTTAAAGTTGAAACTTCTGACGCATGTATTGCTGAAGCATTGGCTGTATTACTTACTTCACTCCTTGAAGCAACAGCTCGGTGGAGAGGGGTCAGCCACATGTTGTCCTTGGCATTGACACGGGCTCCTGTAAATCAAATGAACATCTCTTAAATACCACCTCACCCAACAGTGAGATTTGGTAAACAAAACAGCATGCAATATGGAATGCGTTCTAGACCATACTGCCCAATTTTTGACGTTTGTTTCAAGATGGCTGATAATAAGATAATCCTGGAGAGTTAAGCAGGAAAGAGAAGCAAAAAGGACTGACTTTCTTGAATTAATATGTCCTACAGAGAAAACTAACAGCAGGAAAGACCTAGTGAGCCCAGGGATGGAAATATCCAAAGAATACTATTTTGAAAATGATCAAAGGCATCAAAAATGTAATCAGAGCTATTGATTGGTTGATTGATTGCCTTTATTATTTTTATAAATAATCATACCTAATACTCTTTCCTTCCCCTCTTATTTTCCCCACAAAAACAATCCTGTGAAGTGGGTTGGGCTGAGTGACTGGCCCTAAGGCAGGACTAGAACTCACCATCACACGGTTTTTAACCTGATGCTTTAACCAGTTACTAAAAAATCATGAAAGGCATCAGCAGTTTGTTTGTAACACTTCAAAGACCAGGCAGTTCTATCATTTACATTGTTGATACTGATGCTGCTCATACGCATCCTATTCTGTGGCTACCCATACTTATACGAGAATTTAGTTCATGTGCCCTGGCCAACTGCCTTCCAAATCTATACCTGGAGCAAATGAGAACGTGGAGAAACAGGGGAAGGTCCAGAATTCATACCTTCACCGAGACAGCATTTTATTGCTATATTGGATTCATTGTCTAAAATCTAAAAAAAGCTGGACATTCCTTCGTTCATTCAATTTTTATAACCGCCCATCTCAGCTAAGTGACTTTTCCCTATTCTATTAGTAGAATCCTCATTCTCCTATTTTTTTAAACAAAAGACAGTCCTTATCAATACTACTTATTTTCTTCATTCCACCCCAAATCCCTTCCATTCTATGAATAGGCTGTTTTTCCAATGTTGTGTTCTCTATTTCTGGTGTCCTACTGTTGTTTAATAAGATTTAAACAGAAAATGGAAGAAATCTTTTTACCATCAACAGACCCAATACTTTACGTAGTTTGGATATAATACCTTTTTTAAAAAAAGAAAAAGAAGGGAATTCACATTTTTACTGATTGCTTGACTGCAATATTTGAAAATATAAGGCATAAATTTTCCTGGGAAATGAAACACATTCTAAACAAACCACAGAAGTATAGTAGGTGCCTTGTTAATCAGATCTGATTTCCACATCCCCTGCTTTTGCAAATTTGCAAGGTGCTGTTTATCTAGCGTGGAGAAGTTATCTGCACATCCAATTTCATTGATGTATTTAAATGTATTTTAAAAGCAACTATTCAGAATGTCTGATTAAGAATGGAACCTTTCCCACTGCTGCAAAACCTTTCCCACTGCTGCAAAATTAATTACCTTTTATTTTAAAATCATGTCACCCTGATATTATACTGCTTTGCTGGCTCAAAGAACATGGCTCTGTTACATAAAATTCCTCTGGACCACTATTAGGCAACATATTTTAGGTTACAACTTCCATAAGTCTCAACCAGCAACTCTCAGAGATCTGCTTCTGCACCTCACACTCTGGGACAAGACAGTGTTGGTTGACAGAAGAGCATGAATCCATAACCCAAGTGCTCCTTCCTGATTATCTGGCTGATATTCTGTATTTGATAGCACAGTACTGAATTAGCATAGGGACCATGCTAATCAGAGCACTTGTAACTCTTTGGAACCTCAGGGTAGAACTGTCACTGTGCAGCTCACCCTTTAACAAATCTAACAGAGTCCTAACCAATATTAAGCGTCCTGCAGATGTGCTCAGACATTCATTTTAGCAGCTTCAAAGACCCAAGCTTCTCTTTGAAGTTTGCTGTGCTGCTGAACACCGCCTTTGGCCCACAGCTAGCAAGAATCAAGCAACCTAATCTGCTCTGAATTGTGTAGCTAATCATATCATAAAGAACCATATCATAACATGGTTCTTTATTAAATTTAAAGCTGTGCTGACGGGGTGATTTCAACAGGGGCACAGCCAACATGGAGGGGAGATTTATACCGCTATGAGACCGTGGCCCTTGATGGTATAAAAATTTAATCAGATACATAAATAAATTAACATTGGGGGTAGGGTGGGGGAAGTCTCCTTTGTGCCAAAACTAATTTTATGTAAGCAACAGCTATTTTATCAGGGTGGCAGAAAGGGGAGAAGGGTAGACCTTCTCTCTTTGCAGAATGCTCCTGATAGGTATCTGTCTCGCCCAAATGGTTTTCAATTTTAAAAATTAGAGAAATGGCTGCTACAGGCAACATTTTGTGGGGGCCTTTTGATGCTAAATAATTCAGGTATCGAACCGTAAATCCCTGATGTGAAAACACGGGTTCTGTGATTTGGTTGTATATAAATCCAAGCAGGATTTCCAAAATCCTTTTATCCCCCACCTCACAATCTCAGTCTGACAGCTTCAACCTACATAAACAGTCACGCTGGCTACAGTTTCACCGTGCTGCTTTGAGACATCTGGCTGCTGGTCTTCTGAATTAACTCTGAATAATTTCTGTTTAATGGTAACCCAGAGGCCCATTCCTGATATGTCTCAATGCAAAGGACATATGCTTTATTCATTACATGCTATGTTTATTTGTTCTGCTGGTGCACCAGTTCATGTGCCACAAGACTAACTATGAACATATTTCATCAAATGTCTCTCCTGAGCCTTGAGGGAAATTCAATGGGACAATTCTTTTTGCAGGGTCTAACCTCCCCAGCAAGACTGCTACAGGTTATAAATCCTTCTTGCGTTACTTTAAATATAAAAAATGAACAGAAAAGATTTGAGGAGTTTTGCTGTCTGCTGTTTATGCCGATCAGTATTCAATCCATCCTTTATGAAGCATCATCCAAAATGTAGACCTATTTTTAATAAATGAAAATGCATTAGTTTGATAGAGAGAGGCACTACAGCAAAGAAATTTATGAGACATAACCTTGTATTACTCAAAAGGGGTACAGTGATGTCCTTGATAAATAATGGCACTTCAGAGTTTCACAGGAAGAAAGCAGCCAGAAAACACACCCAAACACAAAAAGGCAGCATTGACCAAACCTCAAAAACACGATTGGGTTGTCCTGCCAGGTCAAAAAAGGATCAGTTACTTTATTGATTTCATTTGTATGCCACCCATTTCCTTTGAGGATAACTAAATTACTAAATAACTAAATTATTAATTATAAATTACTACTTTAGAAGGAAATGTTCTCTACAATAGGTCTTTGAATATAGTATTCCAATGTTTGCACCAATGTCTCCACCAATACTGAAGCACAAAACAAAGCTTGACATCCAGAAAACATATTTCAAGCATCCCAATGGGTTCATGTTCATTATCTTCACAATCCTTACACGCTATCTTGGGACGAAGGTCAATTTTATCAATTCGGTAAAGACGCATCAGGGAGGAAAGCTGAGGGTAAAAGAAAAAACTGGAATGTGGATTCTTCCACAGGTGGCCCTTGATTTATGACCGTAAGAGCCATGGTGCTAGAATGCTATATTGCGGGCTAATTCTGCTGACTGCCAGGGCTTCAATCCTCACCAGCTCAAAGTTAACTCAGCCTTCCATCCTTCCAAGGCTGGTAAAATGAGGACCCAAATTGTTGGGTTATGCTGACTGTGTAAACCGGTTAGAGAGGGCTGTAAAGCACTGTGAAGTGATATATAAGTCTAAGTGCTATTGCTATTGCTATTTATATAACAGTGATTTGAAGTTATGAAGATATGGAAAAAAATGACTTATGTCGCACCCTCAAAGCTATTAATTATAATCATGGTTTGTGACTTTCCCAGTCAGTTTCCAACAAGCAATGTCAATAGGGGAAACGAGATTTGTTTAACAACAGCATTATTCACTTAACAACTGTATGATTTGGTTAATAATTGGATGATTCACTTAACAATCACAGTAAAATCAAGTCTAGTAATTTGATTAACAATCACATCACTTAGCAATCAAAATTCCAATTGTGGTTGTTAAGTCAAGGACTGACTGTAATAACTATGAAGCATTAAATTAGAAGCAATTTCTTGCAGATATTATTCCTCCATACTCTAATTCTCCTTCTTTTCCAATTGGGATGTTTTCTGGGAGAAAAGAGGATGTGTAGGTGGGGAAATGTGCAAGGATGCTTTATGCTGAGTTCTAAATATCACTTCATCTAGCCCTGCCTTTTCTACTTTGGAGGTGGTAGCTCTACACATGGCACAGAAGCAGAAAATTGGTGGAACTACCTATCTTCAATTATTTTGCCTGAACCACAAGAACTGATAAAGTGGACATGCTCCAGGTCTTTTATTTTTTTATTTTTATTTTAATCAAACTTTTATACCGCCCTTCTCCCGAGGGATTCAGGGCAGTGTACAGCCAATAATAAAAAACAGAGACATAAAAGTTAAAAACAATTTAAAACTGATTCAATGGTTTGGCCAAATATTAAAACCCCCAGGTCTCTTCTATTAAACACTGTGATCTCATGGGATCCAGGAAATGTGCCTTCTCCGTTATGGCATCACTCCTATGGGACACAGTTACTCCCAAGATCTGGATGGCCTTACTCCCGTTCGCCTTTTTTAAGGGCTTTAAGACATGGCTGCTCCACCAAGCCTTAAATTAAAGTGTTAAGTAAACCTGACTTCTATTATTTTTATGTTGAGAAGTTCTTGAGTTAGACCTCAATCAGTGATGGATTGCTACCGGTTCGCCCCGGATCGGGAGAACTGGTAGCGGCGATGGGAGGCTCCATCCACCCGCCCGGATGCTTCTGCGCAGAAGTGTCGCGCATGCACACCCACGAGTGAACCAGGAGCGACGGGTTTTGAAACCTGCCCCTGACCTCATTGTCTTTGTACTTGGTTGATTATTATTATTATTAAAGTACTAATGTTTTAAACTGTTGTAAGCCTAGACCCGTAATGGCAAACCTATGGCACACTTGCCACAGGTGGCACGCAGAGCCCTCTCTGCTGGCACGTGCACCGTTACCCCAGGTCAGATCTCCGTGGCATTTCTTTCATGAGTTTCTGTTTCCTTGCAAATGACGAAACAGAAGCTCATGAAAGAAAAAGATCTTACCTCTTTCCACGCTGCCAGTGTTGGGATGCCCCGCCTCCCACCAGCTGGCTGGTCTTTGGGTCTCTGCTGTGCATGTCCGCTCATGTCTGCACTTGCACACTCCTTTTGGTTTGGCCATGTGCGTGTGTGGTTTGGGTACGCGGTGTCTAAAAGATTTGCCATCACTGGCCTAGACTCATATGTTTAGATATATATCTTTCACATAAATCAAATCAATGCACAGATTGGGATATTTTTAATCTACCACTATAATACCTTCAAAGTAGTTCAGATGGGAAACCAGAACCCTGAGTCTTATACTACTTTTATTGGAAGATTACAGTAACAGAATCTTGCAAATCTGAAAGCACCTCTTCCCTATCTTACTTTTACTCTTCCCCAAACTAGGGAAGATCTTTTCTGAGATACTTTTTCCACCCACATTTATTCTGTAGACTGAGATATCACTTGTCAGACAGTTGCACTAGCTGCCGTTCTTCCTTCTGTCTCTTAAAATACGATCACAATTTATTTAATCCACTCCCAAGCATCTTTTCAATAGTTAATGTTAAGGGGTGAACATGCAACTGGTGAACTATGCCCCCTCTTCAAAGTAATTTGAAGGCAACAATGGGGATCCAGTCATCGGAAAACGTTCAATCGTCTTATTTTATGCTTCACTAATCAGACTCATTAGACCTGAGTTTTGTACTTTTCTGCAGAAATCCTCAATTTAAGAAATAGCCTAGAGAGTGATATAACATTCACAGGAGAGAGTGACAATAAGTATGTTTTTGTAACTTCTGCAAAGAAGATCGGAAGTCGCTTCTTTAAATATTTTTCTTTTTCTTCTTTTATCTACTGTGCTTTTTCTTTTTCTTTTTTTTCTTTATCTTTTCTTTTTAGCATCAACTATTAAAAAGTTTCTTTTTCTTAACTTTGTACTCTATATTTTTCCTAAGCTTATCTTTTACAAAAACATAAAACACACAGTAATAAGATCCTACATTAACAATGGAATAAAAGCAATAAGAAAATGCAAATCATATTTCCGTGTCACAATTTACTCCAATCAGATCCACATATGCAGTTCTCAACTGTACTGTTTTGGACAAATAAAGGGCCAAGTTATATGTAAGTTTTGCATTTTGATCACATATGAAATATGCTGTTTTAATATAACAATCCCAATAGGTCATTTGTCTAATATGCAGTCCAGATAACAGATATCTCTTTCTTATACAATTGACATTCAAATACTGTAATATATGTGTTATGTCTTCTATCTATGGCGCTCTGCTAACACAAATACAATCACTGTAAGGGCTGCCTAATAGTTAATCAATAAAGTATTAAGTAGATGTGTGAGTTTTCACATTCAGAATTAGCTTTTCGTTTTCTCTTTTGAGTATCAGCTCTTATTTGAAGAATAACAACTCTTGGCCGCATATCAATTATTCATAATAGGAAAGAAATAATTTTAACAAAAAAATTTGGTGCTCCCCCAATTATATAAATTTTCTATTCCATTGCTTAATTTTATTTGTTTTCTCCCATTATTTTATCTCGTTTGAATAACATTAAGCAGCTAGGCTCATTAGTGAAAAAGTAATGACCATATATTTTTATAAAACTGATAGAATGTTATTCAGTTTTTAATTCAACTATTTTAATTGTAGAATAAAAAAAACTTTTATTTATTCAACTTTTTAAAAAAACACAGAGCGCTGAACCGGCCCACAAGCCCAGTTTCATTCTAAAATACCCAAAATGATTTTTTTTGTCTTAAAAACATATGACTTGAGTTTTGATAGGTAATAAAAATATTTAATAAATCTGGAGGAACTATAATTAATCTGACAGTGCACAAACTACCTGTCTCTAAAATCAGTCTTGGTACAAATGCTTTCATATTTGGAATCTGCAAGAATTGAATAAATCCATAAAAACGTTAAAATTCCAGCCAAGATTTCTCATGTGATACCATGCTGTATAGTAGTAAGAAGCTGGAAAGATGCTACATCTACATAAAGCAAGGATGAGCAACCTGTGTTTTGTCTTCTCAGATGTCTGTATGGATCATGGTTAATCTCAGCAATGTCTGACTTTCCCAATTTGGTTGGGAAACCTTTCCTAAGGTTGAGGAGCAAAATGGGGTTTTCTTCATCCCTTATCCTTCCAAAATGAGCCCCATGGCATTATCAGCAACACGCCTCCAGGATCAAATATATACATTTTGAAACTGTACAGCTCTCTACTGTAAGAAAGTTGCCTACTTTGGATAATAGCAATAGCACTTAGACTTATATACCACTTTACAGTGCTTTAGGAATAGAATAGAACAGAACAGAACAGGAATAGAATAGATTTTTTTATTGGCCAAGTGCAATTGGACACACAAGGAATTTGTCTTGGTGCATATGCTCTCAGTGTACATAAAAGAAAAAATATGTTCATCAAGAATCATACGGTACAACACTTAATGATAGTCATAGGATACAAATAAGCAATCAGGAAACAATATCAATGTAAATCATAAGGATCCAAGCAATAAAGTTAGTCATAAAGTCCTAAGTGGAAGGAGATGGGTGGTGGGAATGATGAGAAGATTAATAGTAGTGCAGACTTAGTAAATAGTTTGACAATGTTGAGGGAATTATTTGTTTGGCAGAGTGATGGCATTTGGGAAAAAAATGTTCTAGTTGTTCTGGTGTGCAGTGCTCTATAGTGTCGTTTTGAGGGTAGGACTTGAAACAGTTTATGTCCAGGATGTGATGGGTTTGTAAATATTTTCACAGCCCTCTTTTTGTCTCGTGCAGGTCCACTGAGGACCTCTATTGAGGACCTATACAGGTCCTCAATGGAAGACAGATTGGTAACAATTATTTTTTCTGCAGTTCTAATTATCTTCTTGTCTGTCTGAAGTCTTGTCTGTCTTCTTGGGTTGCAGAACCAAACCAGACAGTTATAGAGGTGCAGATGACAGACTCAATAATTCCTCTGTAGAACTGTATCAGCAGCTCCTTGGGCAGTTTGAGCTTTCTGAGTTGGCGCAGAAAGAACATTCTTTGTTGTGCTTTTTCGATGATGCTTTTGATGTTAGCTGTCCGTTTTAGATCTTGCGATATGGTAGAACCTAGAAATTTGAAGGTCTCTACTGTTGATACTGTGTTGTCTAGTATTTTAAGAGGTGGAAATACGAAAAGATTTCTCTTAAAGTCTACCACCATTCCTATGGTTTTCAGTGTGTTCAGTTCCAGATTGTTCCAGTCGCACCATGAGGCTAGTTGTTCAACCTCCTGTCTGTATGTGGATTCATCATTGTCTCGAATGAGACCGATCACAGTTGTGTCATCTGCAAACTTCAGTAGTTTAACAGATGGATCATTAGGGATTCAATCACTGGTATACAGAGAGACGAGAAGTAGGGAGAGCACACAGCCTTGGGGGGACCCTGTGCTAATTGTACAGGTATCTGATGTGATTCTGCTTAACTTCACCTGCTGCTTCCTGTTTGTTAGGAAGCTTATGATCCACTTACAAGTGTGTTGCAGTACCTGTAGCTGGTTTAGTTTAGTTTACAGCCCTCTCTAAGCAGTTTACAGAGTCAGCATATTGCCCCCAACAATTTGGGTCCTCATTTTACCCATCTCAGAAGGATGGAAGGCTGAGTCAACCATGAGCCTGGTGAGATTTGAACTGCCAAATTGCAGGCAGCCGGCAGTCAGCAGAAGTAGCCTGCAGTATTGCATTCTAATCACTGCGCCACTGTGGTGCATACTATCCAATGCCCAATAACTCTGAGAGGTTCACAAAAAGATAACATTAAAAGGAATAAAACAATGTAATAATAAGCAAAAACAAGGAATAAAAGGCAGCAGATTAGACAGGAGCAAAATCAAATCTGCACAGTCTAATAGGGGTTCCAGAAAAGCATGAGCAAAAAGCTGAGTCTTGAAGGGTAGGGGCCATCCAGTTCTTGGGGGAACTTAGTTCCAGATGGCAGGTACTGTGTCAGATGGCATGATTTAAACAAAAGTACCCAGAGCACGCCAAATATGCCACATCAAATCAACCGGGAAGATACCATGGAAGGCAAAGTAACCCAGCCCATGTAGGATTTCATAGATAACCAGAACCTTGAATCACACCTGGTTGGAAATAAACTTGCTATCAACACAACTTGTGAAGCAGAAGTGTTACATGGGCATACCGAGAAATGCCAATGATATTGCATTTGGATCAGATGAAGCTTTTGCGTGATCTTCAAGGGAAGCCCCATGAATTTTTAAAAAATGGTCCAACAACAGCAAAAAAAAAGCTGTTCGGTGCACTCCTTTCAATGTCTCTCTTCTCAGCCTCCCCACCACTACCACTACCACTACCACCACCACCACCACCACTTCCAGTCTTTATTCCAGGAGCTCTACAGTTACCTCTAGTCATCTTTCAGGGCAGTTGTTTGAATTAAGATGCCTATTTAGATCTATTGAATACTTTAAAGAAACATTTTCTTGTATTGTTAAAAACCTTGTGTTTCCTATTTCCCGACTTGTTTTGATTACAAGCCTGTTCTGATTACAAACCAGAAGCACTCAGACTTGTATATTGGAAACAAATGGTTGTCTTCTTTTTACATGATAATGGAATGTTCCTTATTTTTTAGACATAGGTAGTTACGAAATTCTGGACTTCTAGAAAGGATTTAGAATTAGTGATATTTGGATGGAGATAGCCATTTATTAAGAGCTAAGCGCCATCAGAAATATTTGGCCGGCACATATTACTAGAATAGGGCAAGAATTGTCTCAAAGCCTAGTCTTGTACCAGGTGATTGCAACCTTGTGTCCACTAGATGTGCTGGCAACAACTCCATAAACAGTGGTGGGATTCAGCCAGGGGAACCGGTTGTTAATTTTCTGAGCAGTTTGGCAAACTGGTTGTTGGAAGAAATCATTAGGGCAGAGAACCGGTTGTTAAATTACCTGAATCCCACCACTGTCCATAAACTCTGCCTAAGGGAGCCACAATAGCTCGGAGTAGTGTAATCAGAAGTCCAAACTCCAGAGTACACATTAATGCAAAAAGCTGCTTTCAGAACCACAGTTTTTCAAGGCATTCCAGCAACAGAGAATATAACCAACTTTTCAAAGTGATTAAATAAAAATAAGCTTTCCACTGAGTCCTTCATAACACTATATCCAGTCTTTATGTTGGGTTATAAAAAAAATGGCATTACTGTTCATTTTTTAAAGTTATGTGGCTAACACTCTGGCATTAACATGTAATCAGCTACAAAAACCATTTTGTGAGCCAAAGCAGTATTTTAGAGAAGCTTAACATTTGACAGTGCCAAGTTGCTACAGACTGAACACTGGAAAAAGTAGTATTTAGAATGCTTTCAACAAAAAAAAGTAACATTGTGCAGTTACAAACCCAGACATATATTGCAGGCTTTCCTATCCTGGTGGCCCTCATATATTCAACTCCAGTAAATCCTAGCTGGCATGGAAATTGAAATTCAATATATATGGAGGGTACAAGCTGGGAGAGGCAGATGTAGCAACTGATGTACCGGTATTACATATACTGTATTAAACCTCTTAGTTTGCATTACCAAATGAGGCATTTCACTCTGTAGCATTTATGAGCATGTCAATCATTTTGCATTCATAATTGTCAAACACAAAAGAAACATACCGGACAAGATAAGGAGCTCAATAATTTCTGCATCTCCCAAGAAAGCAGCAACATGAAGTGGGGTGCGCTTCTCCGTGTCCTAAAAAAAAAGAAAAATGGTTTAAAAAGGTCATTGCAGATCTTGTGCCATGTGAACTAGGAGGTTAAGACTGTAATTTTGAAGTGGTGTAGACTATTTTTTTTAAAGAGAGAAGGGTGTCTTTGAGACAGTGTTGACTCCTGGAAATTATTTGGGTTTAGTCCCTGTAGTTTTCTTGGTAAGGTTTTTTTAAAAATTATTTCCTAGCCCAGTGATCGCTAATCTTTTTGCTGCCACATGCCAAAAGTGGGGGGAGTGCAGTGGGGTTTCACACACATGTGCCCACACTCAATGGCCCCTGCCCCCCCATGCATGCATGCGCAACCCCCCCGTGCTTCCCCCGCTTTTGGTACGCGATGGCACAATGGGCATGGTAGGCCCATTTTCGCCCTCCCCAGGCTCCAGAGGCTTTCTTGGAGGACAAAAACGTCCTTCCTCACCGCCCCGAGGCCCTCCAGAGGTCAGAACCCGCCTGTTTCCCAACTTCCAGTGGGCCCGGAAGGCCCAAAAATCAGCTGGCCGGCATGCACATGTGCGCTGGAGCTGAGCTAGGGCAACGCTCGCGTGTCCGCAGATATGGCTCTGCATGCCATAGGTTCGACATCATGGTCCTAGGCTTAGACTGGCCTGAAGTCACCCATTCAAGGTTTAGCCTGATGCCTTAATCGATACCCTAAACTGACTCTTTCTGTAGGCTTAAGTCAGTGGTAAAAGAATGGTTAGGGCTTATTTACTCTTGAAAATCAATGCAGAAGACAGAATGACAGGTGGAGACTTCTGTGTCACACTTTTTCTAGCTCCAGCTGCCTTCATCTCCGTTAGCAGTTGTACCAAATAATCAGCATCATAATGGCAGCTTCCCTATGTATGGTACTGATATTTGTTACCCCTACAGTACTGACTTGAGGACCAAGAAATTCAGAAATTGCCTTATTATTTTATAAACGATGGATTATGCAAAGTGATATGGCATTGCTAGTGGGACAGGAGTGAGGAAGCTGGGTCTATGCAGCCAATCTTTAGAAAGTCAATGACTTCCCACCTTCCTTCCCCTTGGTTCATTAATTGAAATCAAATTCAGAGTTTCCTTCTTTGGGCCTCTGATATGTTGTTATACTGTTGGGACTTTACCTTTTGATCTAAAACAGTGGATTTGGAGGAAGATTAATTTGCAAATGAGACAACACAGTTGTAATTACTGCAGGTATATAGTGTGTTCCTGATATCGTTTTATCTGCTTAAGACTTTAAGCATAAAGATCAAAGACATGTAGTTTATATTTTGGGGGCTGAGTTGAATTTAAATTGCCATCTGGATTTTAATTAGTTAATGATGGCTGGTATCTCATCAAAGTTTAAGATTATTAAATATAAAAATGCACTTATTGTTTGAAGAGAATGTTAATTTTTCTTATAGAAACAACACATTGGCAAGTTGGCATTATTCCATTGTCACATGTGACAATGGAATAATATTTAAATTTACAAACTGCTACTTAAAAGTTTTAAAGAGAATATCTATGCATTGTGTACCATTCATTTTTTTTTATTTTGTTCTTATTCTTTCTTGCATATTAAAAGTGTTAAAAAAACAAGACTCCTTATTCTTATTATTCCATTTTTCCAAAATGATGTAACAACACAGTTCCACAACAGGTAGAATTTAGTTTATGGCCCTTTCCTTCTTTTGCAGGTAGCATCTATTTGGATGCCACAAGAAATGTTTGGTGGGATTCAAGCTCGCCTATAGAGCACCTTGTTTGTTTAGTGAACCTGAGATGAAGCTCTAAGGTAGGAGTTTACACAGCTCCCAGTTCTTCCCCACTATGATGCTTTTGATTTCAACTCTTTATTCCACTCGAACTATTTGTAAGTAGGTCTGGTTTCAATTCTCAGGGGAGAGAATTTAGGACTATTTTTTTTACTATTATTAGTTTGCAAAATGCTACAAATTATTTTGTGCATGGAGGTCAAATTTGGAAACAACACTGTGTTTAAGTTATATCTATATCATGTCGCTGAGGATGGTAGCTTGAATTAATCTCTGAGAAATTGGACTGCATTGTAAATACTATCTTTTTAAAATAAGAAAGCACCTGCCTTATATCCTGCAAATAACAAGCATATGGTAAATTAGGCAGCTTCCCCATAAAATGAGCTTGTTATGTACATTAGGATCCAAATGAAACTGGTATCTTTATGTGTGCGTTGTGGCTTATGAACTGCTATGAGGTCTGTCCAGTTCTCCTGTCTTTGATCCTAAAACCACCTGTCCCTATAGTCCTAATATTACTAATAATTCATGTGTATTTCCATGGTGAGTAACCAGCACTAGTTTTGCCGTATTTATATGCATTGGAATTTCTAAATGAGTGCTGTCTAAAGGTTTTGTTACCTATTTGGCAATATAGTTAGTCCTTGATTTACGACCACAATTGAGCCCAAAATTTATGTTGCTAAGGGAGACATTTAAGTTTTGTCCCTTTTTACAAACTTTCTTACCGCAGTTGTTAAGTGAATCGTCGCAGTTGTTCAGTTAGCAACATGGTTGTTAAGTGAACCCGGCTTTTCCATTGAGTTTGCTTGTCAGAAGGTCGCAAAAGGGAATCACAAGGCTCTGGCACATGCAACTGTTATAAATATGGAACCGGTTACCAAGCATCTGAATTTTGATCATGTGGCCATGGGGATGTTGCAGCAGTCGTAAGTGTGAAAAATGGTTGTCACTTTTTTCACTGCTCTTGTAACTCTGAATGGTCATTAAATGAACTGTTGTAAGTTGAGGACTACTTGAATGTCCTCAATGCCCCAACCTGAAGTAGATCTCTCTTCAGAATGCTATTGTCTACCTGTTTGCCTTCTGCTTTATGTCCAATCAGTACAATTGCTCTGAAGATAAAGGCAAGGGGAAAGGAGCCACTCCCTACTGTTTCTTTTACTGATTTATGCTAATATTTATTCATTTATTTAAAAGATTTATGCAAATGCCCATCTTATAAAGCACAATTCTGGATGATTCCAGGATAATGTAAAACCAAAGGCAAGAAAAACAAGAAAACTATATGTCTGACTATCTCCAATCCATTACACAATAGAATCCTATCCCTACAGGGTCCTAACTCACCTTTTAGCACCATGTTTTGTTTTTTTGTGTGTTTGGAAAGCACTAGAACCGTGATGGCGAACCTATGACACGGGTGCCACAGGTGGCACGCGGAGCATATTGGTGGGCACGCGAGCTCAGCTCCAACACGCATGCATGCACCAGCCAGCTGATTTTTGGGCCTTCTGGGCCCACCAGAAGTCAGGAAACACACTGTTTCCAGGCTTCGGAGGGCCTCTGGGTTGTGTGGGGAAAGCTGTTTTTGCCCTTCCCAGGCTCCTAGAAAGGCTCTGGAGCCTGGGGAGAGCAAAAAACAGGCCTACCGTGCCCATCGTACCATCACGTGCCAAAAGCACGAGCACAGGGAGGTGGGGTGCATAGCATTATGGATGTGGGCACACGTGCGTGTGACCCCACTATGCTCCCCCTGCTTTTAGCACGTGATGGCAAAAAGGTTAGCCATCACTGCACTAGAAGAAAACAGTCAGCAGTCAGAAGATACTAGTAAACAAGTAAATCCAAAATTTGTCAGTGGCTCCTAAGCCCTAATACAGAACAAACTCCATTTTTCCTGTCATTATGAAGTATCTCACTTATATAGTTTAAAAAAAATAAGTAACTTTCTGAAATTATCTGGAAATATGTTACACTGCTTCACTGCAGAACATCTAAACCTCAATAAGTTAGTACTATCCTTAAATCTACCATCTGGGGCTTTCTTGAATCACAGAGCTCAAAGCAGAAACTACAAAGGTAGCCATTAGCTAGAAACAGATATTCTGAATTTCATTAAAGTTGCGGCACTTTTACTGTAGATCATATTTTAGGAATACTGTATGTAGACATCCTAGATATAGCATTAAGCTCAAATAAAATTAAAAACACATCAATCAAATATTTTCAAAAGTTGCACTTGACTCTTGATGATTATATGCACATGCCTTTGTATTTTCTTGCCAACAATATAGAAATGTTTTATATTACCTTTCTTCTCATATCTCCCCAATCTAGCCAACAGAGCTGGCATTTCCTGATAATCTTTTATTAATCCTTTATTAATCCTTCTCTTAATTACCAGTAGGCCTAATCCTACTTGGCTTTTTTACTATCAGTTAAAATAGGCCAGATATTCAAGAGTGAGTAACAACTGGAGACCAATTTGCAATATGTAGAAGTTATCAAGTTGTATATCAAAAGGACAGAAAAAAGAAATATCAAGGCTCATATATTTTACACGAATAATTGAATGAAAGAAAGTTGATTGCAGAGGAAGGACAGCTCACCTTATTAAAATAAGCATGGTATGTTTTAAACAGATCTTAAACAAACTAATAAAAGGATGGCCCAAAACAATAGCTACAGTTATTTCAACCTTCAGTAAAAATATTTTGCATTGTTATATAAGTTTGTGCTTAAAAAAAAAAAGCAGACTGATACTTGAGGAAGATAACTTTTGCTGAGAAAATCGTAAGAACAATGAACAAAGGACAAATGCATATGGGTATTATGCAATCATTTAAACATATCTTCCTTTATGTAGTTAAGTCCAAATATGTTGGACTAGAATATTGATCAATAAGGAATTATGGGAACTAGAATCCAACTAAAGTGGAGAGTTTTAAATGGTCATCGTCAGCCATTTAGTTGTGTCCGACCTTTGTTGATCCATTATGGATCAACACTCTCCATGCCCCTTTCTCGCACCACCTCCTTCAGATTCACCATGGTCATCCCAGTGTCCCTTTTAATAGTGTCCAGCCAGTGGGCCCTAAGCTGAAAAGCTATTCTTTACATGGATTTTCAATTATTCTGTAATGATGTGAAAATAACCAATTTTCCAACATTGCCAAGAAAACTGCATGCACTTCTCAAAAGCAGGAAAAACAAAAACACTAACATACTGACTGCATTTCTGAAGTGGTAGTTCAAGCAGGATCAAAAAGTCTATCGCTAGTGTTTACCAATTAGGGAAATACATCTACATACGAGCACAAGAGTCACGAAAATACTTTTACGCTGTTGATAACAGAACACTATAGCCAAATATCAGTAGAAGAGAATACAGCCAAAATACATTTAGGGGCTGGAGCATAGCTCCAAAATATGAAACCCACCTGCTCTAAATTCAGGACACAAAGTGGCTCAATCTCAAAATTGGTCCATCCATCTTAAAATATTGAAAACACTCCTATAAACCCTTACACTAACTGCCAATTTATGGCAGCTTCATATTCCCTGAGGCTCAGGATAACCAAATAAATCCTCATAAGATACAATGGATTTCAGACTGTGCAAAGAATAAATGAGAAAAATGACCTGTCAATATAAAACAAACTTAATATTAATTACAGCCATGAAATGGACGTTGCTTACCTGAACGTCCGTTCTGAGCGCGCTGCGGGAGAATCCAAGAAGCGTGGGCTGTTTCCCTCAGTTAGGCCAAATACTGAGTGACTGTGACTTTAAAAGTTGTTGACTCCGCCTCCCAGGCCTGGCTGAGGCTCAGTTCCTTTCACAAGGAAGGCTCCTATGAACACCTCAAGTCCAGAAAAAATTCGGAATCCGGATCAGAAGCCAGGGTGGGTTGGATTCTCCCGCAGCGCGCTCAGAACGGACGTTCAGGTAAGCAACGTCCATTCTCAGCGCGCTGCTTGGAGAATCCAAGAAGCGTGGGACATACCCAAGCAAGTATCAAACAGGGCGGGAGGCTGGGTGCTCGGCAGAGGAAGAATCAGAAAAAACAGATTGGAGGACACGTCGTCCGAAGGACGCCTCAGCCGAGGCAAAGGAGTCAACCTTATAGTGTCTAATGAATGGCGTGAGCGACGTCCAGGTTGCTGCCCGGCAAATGTCCAAAATGGAAGATTGGGTAGCCCAAGCCGCCGTTGTAGATGCGCTCCGGGTAGAATGTGGCAGAATTCTTCCGGGTGGTGATTTGTTTTTTGTAGCATACGCTCTGGCGATACATGCCTTGAGCCATCTGCCAATCGTATATGAGGAGACTTTATGTCCCATTGAAGCTGGTAAGAATGAAACGAAAAGTGCCTCAGATTTGCGAAAAGGCGCTGTGCGCTTGATGTAATGGCGAAGCGCACGTCTGACGTCAAGAGTATGCCATGCAGATTCTAATCGATGTTTAGGATTCGGACAAAAGTCAGGGAGGATTACTTCCTGAGAACGGTGGAAGAGGGAATTTACTTTTGGCACAAACGATGGGTCCAATCGGAGGATGACCTTATTCGGGTGGAAGACACAAAGGTCAGGGCGGACCGATAGTGCTGCGAGCTCAGACACCCTCCTGGCGGAGGTAATCGCCACAAGGAAGGCCACCTTCAAGGAGAGAAAACGGAGACTGGTCGAAGAGAGCGGCTCAAAAGGCGGGGACATCAGGGCCTGAAGGACCAGTTGAAGATCCCAGGTGGGGTATCTGTGAACAACAGGAGGGCGGAGATTAGTAGCCCCCCTGAGGAAGGTTTGAATCCTCGTATCCTGTGACAGGGGTACAGGTGAAACAGACTTTAATACGGTGGTGAGAGCTGCTACTTGGCGTCGCAAAGTATTAGGAGCGAGACCTCTGTCAAAACCGTCTCTAAGAAACTCCAGGATGGCGGAAAAAGATGGATCAGTGGGGTCGACCCTGTGGATATGGCACCATCGACAAAAGGATCTCCAGGTAGAGTCGTAAATCCGGTTTGTAGAGTTGCGACGCGAAGCTTGCATGATGGTGATTACGCCGCCTGACAAGTTGTCCCTCCTCAGGAGGACCCTCTCAAATGCCAGACGGTCAGCTGGAGCCACTGGGGCTCCGGGTGGAGGATGACCCCCTGGCATAGAGAGATCCGGTCCTGAGGAAGTCGCCACGGACGAGAGACTGACATGTCCAGAAGATCCGCGTACCACGCCCTCCGTGGCCAGTGTGGAGCTATCAAGAGCACCTCTGCTTTCTCTTCCAGGATTTTGCGAAGAACTCTGGGGATCAGTGGTAGAGGCGGGAAGGCGTATAATAGTCCCTGGGGCCAGGGGCACCTGAGGGCATCCGTTCCCTCCGCTTCCGGGCAGGGGAACCGGGAGAAAAAACGGGGAAGTTGATTGTTTAGTCGGCTCGCAAAAAGATCCACCGCTGGTGTTCCGAACCTCGCAGACATTTCTCGAAAGAGCGCTGGATCCAACTTCCACTCCGCATGGTCCAGGTGAGAGCGGCTCAGCCAATCTGCCCGGATGTTGTCCTGACCCGAAATGTGCTGCGCTTTGATGGAGAGAAGATGAGTCTCCGCCCAAGAAAGAAGGGACATGGCTTCGTCGAGGAGAGGCTTGGACCGAGTACCTCCCTCCCGGTTGATGTGTGCTTTGGCCGTGGTGTTGTCGGTTAGCACAAGGACGTGGTGTCCCGCTAGGTCTGCATGGAATTGCAAGAGTGCTAGGTGAACTGCTCTCAGTTCCAGCCAATTTATGTCGTGGCGTAAGTCCACTGCCGACCATCGACCCTGAGCCACCTTGGAGGACAAATGGGCACCCCAGCCCAATAGGCTCGCATCGGTTGTTAGCGTTAGCCTCATCGGTTCGAGGAAAAAGTGGCCCTTCAATATGGCTGGAGAAGTCCACCAATGAAGGGACCGACGAACAGCTCGAGGCAGGGACACCTTGGTAGTGGAGTTGCTGCCGAACGACTTCTGTAGAGGAAGCAGAAACCATTGAAGAGTTCTGGAATGTAGCCGAGCCCAGGGTACAATGTTGATACAGGAGATTAGCTTCCCCAGGAGCTGAGACAGCGTGAGAACAGATACCGTGCTGGAGGTGCAGACCTGGGAAATCAGGGAAGCAATACTGAGACGTCGATCCTGGGAAAGGAAGACATAGCCCGTGGCTGAGTCTATAACAGCTCCCAGATGAGGTATCCGGGTGGTGGGTTGTAAATGGCTCTTTTCCCAGTTGAGAGAGAACCCGTGTCGTTGCAGGGTGGTGCTCACAATCTCGAGATCGCGAAGTGCAGATCGATGGGACGACGATAGGATCAGGATGTCGTCGAGGTAGCACATGATCCTGATGGGAATGAGCCGGAGCGATGCCGCGACAGAAGCCAGAATCTTGGTAAATGAACGAGGGGCCGACGAAAGGCCGAACGGCATAGCCCTGTACTGGTAGTGCTGGCTGTCGTAATAGAATCGAAGGAAGCGACGGTGGGAGGCCCGTACCGGAATGTGGAGGTATGCCTCCTTCAAATCGATGGACGTCATCACATCTGATTTGCGAATGGACCCTAAGATCGTATGAAGGGATTGCATTTTGAACTGGTGGTACAAAATCCATTTGTTCAACTCCTTCAAATCTAGTATGCCCCTCCAACCGCCGGAACTCTTCGGCACCAGGAAGAAAATGGAGTAGAAACCGGTCCCCTGATGTTCTGTGGGAACCGGTTCTATGGCGCAGATATCCAGTAGGTGTTTGATTTCTGCGGACATCAAGCGTCTCTTTTCTGGGTTGGGTGAGACAGGGCATGGTATGAAGCGCGGGGGAGGGCAGGAGGAGAATTCTAGAGTCAGTCCCAGCCTGATTGACTGTAAGACCCAAGCGTCGGAGGTTGATAACTCCCATTGGTGGATGAAATGGGCGAGCCGGCCGCCGATGGGATGAACTGGGGTGTAGTCACTTGCCCCTTCTAAAGGGACGGGAACTGGATCCACGGAAAGGACGCTTGGCTGGCTGTTGACGTCTGCCACGGTCCCGAAAGGACGACCGGTCAGAGGGACGATCAAAGGAGTATGATGAAGGTCTGTAGGTGGTAGAACCGGTTGACCCCGACTCCGCCCGAAAGGACTGCCTCTGCCCATAAGGATTGTAGCGTCGGTCCGCTCTGTGATAGGAGGAAGGCATAATCTTTCTCTTATCCTTATCTTCTATAAGGATAGGCTCTAAAGCGTCTCCGAAGAGCTTGGATCCCTTATAGGGTGCGGCTGCCAGCCTCCATTTGGATTTATTGTCCGCCTTCCAGTTGCGCAGCCAAAGGAGGCGACGAGATGTAACAGTAGACACCAGCGAACGAGAAGCGAATCTAGTGGCAGCCAGGGCAGCGTCCGCCGAATACTCAGTGGCGGCAATTAACTTACTCACATCCCGATGAAGACGACGGTCATCGGGCGGCAGTCTGTCTTGAAGCTGGCGGAGCCAGATCAAAGAAGCCCTGTTGAAGAAAGAGGTCGACGTGGCCGCACAAATGGCCCAGGCCGCAGCTTGATGTGATTTACGAAGAACGAGTTCGGCCCTCCTATCTTCGGCGCGAAGACCGTCTGCTACATCACTGGACAGGATAGCAGATGAAGCCAAGGCCGCTATCGGGGGATCCACGGAAGGCAAGGCCAGCAAGTCCTGGAGCGCAGGAGCGGAGCAAAACAGTTTTTTATCCAAGCTGTTTGGGGCAGCTAAAGCTCCTGGTTGTGACCAAGGACCTTGGACAATTTCAGAAAATAATTGTGGACAGGGAATAAATTCCTGATCCGATTTAGGAATCGCAAAAAGCGCCTCGTGCGGAGAAAGAACACCTTCTTGCGTAGGTTGAGCCTGAGCCGTAGCCAGTTGGGTTGTGACAATGGCTTTATGCAGAAGGGACTTAAATAATGAGGGCCTGAATAAGCCTGTAAAGGTTGGCTTATCTGGTAAGGCATCATCGTCATCCGAGAACTCCAGATCCCTGGAGTCCTCATAGTCGCCTTGAGAGTCATCACTCTGAATCGACTCCTGGTGGGAGTAACCGCCTGATGAGATGTCAGTACGCGGAGGGGGTGGCGGAGGAGCGTCAACCAAATAGCATGGAGGGCAGGTCTGAACCAGGTTCCCTTGGGACGGAGCCACGGGGTGATATCCTGATGCCAACATACGAGACAGAGTGGCTGATATCATAGCCTGGACATCGTAATAGGAAGGCTGTTGACCTTCGGGCAAGCGCAGACCCGCCGCTGTAGGCGTAAAAGTAGCCTCCGGTTGTGGACGTTGTGAGGCGGGATGATGAAGCGTAACAGGTGCAGGCTGTGGACAGCTCACAGACGATGGCTGCTGGCAAGATGCAACTGGTTGTTGAGGTTGTTGAGACTGCATCCCCGAGGGCTCATCCAAGGCTACCGAAGAAGCGGCGGAAATGACAACAGGCACATCTGACTGAGTAGCCGGCTGCGCCTTGCGTTGTGCTTGGTTAAAACAGCGCTCAAGAGCCTCATGTCGCCTCTGGGCTGCCTTATCTTCAGCAACAGAAGAGGAGCGTGTCTTAGATGAGGAATGCTGTCCAGAACTAGCAGCTCGTTTGGACTTTTTCTTATGACCTCTTTTTGATGACGGATCAGGCGCCCGAGAAGCTTGCGGGCTAGGAGCCTGTTCAAGGTCCGAAGACAGATCGTTGTCGCCCATGACTGGATATGTGGGCAGAAATCCTCCTCTTGTTCTTCCTTTTTATTATTTTTTTTTTTTATTTTTATTTTAAAATTAGTTTGTATAATAAAAAGGCAGCAGAGGGTAGGTATTTAGAGAGAGATGGTTCTTGCAGCCCGAATTGGTGACTTAAGCAGAAAATGGCGTCACAGCCTCAAAGCCAGCAGACAAGATGGCGGAGCCGCCTTAAAGTGGAGGCAACGACCGTTTGTCAAGGCGACAGCAGGAGAAGTGGCCAGCAGTGAGGAGCGGAGATAACGAGGCGCAGCCAGGTAGATCCGAGGCCCGGCGCAACAAGCCGAAAAAAATTTTTCCCCCCCCCACAGGGGTTAGCATGCGAATAACCGCAGCGCCACACAGGTGATTTAAACGGCGGAATTTACGAGGCAGAGGCGCGCCGTTCCGTTTGAGGCCGATGGCTAGCAAAAATAGCGGCAGGGGGGGCGAGGGAGGGGGCGGCGGTCGCAACGCCGGCGATCCGTTAAAAAAGTCTTACCCCTCAATAATGTGCTCGCAAAGATGCCGTTAATAGGCAGAGCTCGGCGGCTGTCAGAAAGAGGCGCCAATGGCGGGCGGAGGCAGGCGCGCTGGATCCCCAAGCGCAACGCTGCTCCGCTGTCAGTAATCGAGGCAAAAGGCTCGCAAAGATGCCGATGGAAAAGGCAGAGCTCGGCGGCAAAATAAACAGCGTAGGCGGGCGTCCCGGCAAGCAGGGACAAGAACCGCCGCACTGAGTAAATAGAAAAAATATCGCAGAAGCTATTGAGAAAACACACACTTTGAAGAGAAGTTCCTGAGGAGAACGAAAAATTTTCACTCTATGAGGCCTGACTGAGTGAAAGGAACTGAGCCTCAGCCAGGCCTGGGAGGCGGAGTCAACAACTTTTAAAGTCACAGTCACTCAGTATTTGGCCTAACTGAGGGAAACAGCCCACGCTTCTTGGATTCTCCAAGCAGCGCGCTGAGAATAGTGACTTTCAGTGAAATTTAGATATACAATAATGGGAACCAGCCAGGTCGCTAAACTATTGTTAGATTAAGCCCATATATTTGAGCTGTATGAATTCTAAGTCTCCTTGTTCCCTATGGATATTTAGGCTATGAAACCACATGCATGAACATTGGGTTTACAACCAGGACCATAAGGTAAGATGTACAGAGAGAAATTTTTGAGGAAAAAATAGAGCACTCGACATATTTGAATCAGCAAGAACAAACTAAACCAAGTAAATTCATAATGAAACACTCTCTACATATAATCACACTGTATTTCTACACAAATTCACATTAGGAAAGGAAACAAATGCTGTATCTATTCTTTTTACGACATTATGCAGCAAAGATAATTATCATTGCAGGAAGCCCAAAAATCACACCTTACTGGTTTTGAGAATTACAACCCAACACCAGTCCTTCATCAGTAAAAAGTAAGATTTTTTTTCACATAGGGTGAAACAGCAAACAGCATTGACCCTACAGAAAGAAAGAGACAATTAGAAAGCCCTAAAATAAATTACACATAATGGCCAGGATCACTCAAATAAAAGTCTCCTACACATGCATACAGAATGTGATCATCTACTTACACTTAGAAATAGAATCACAGAGTTAGAAGGGACATTGGAGGTCTTCTAGTGCCATCCCCTGCTTAGGCAGGAAACTCTATACCAGGGGTGACAAACTCGATTTCATTGAGGCCCTCATCAGGGGTGTATTTTACCTTGGGGGGCCAGGGTGGGCATGGCCAGCTCGACATCACTCGTGTCAGGGGTGCCTGTGGCGGCCCGAGCACTCTGCCAGAGAAAACGGGCTCCCGAGCTCCATTTTCAGCTGCCATGGCCTCCTGCAACCCTCTGCCAATGAAAACGAAGCTCAGGAGGGCTACACACTGGCAGAAACACCACAGGCTGGTCCTTCACTGTTTCTAGGGTGGCCCAGAGGGTTAGATCTAAGTATCCCGTGGGCCAGATCCAGCCCCTGGGCCTTGAGTATGACACCCCTGCCCTACACCACTTCAGACAAATGGTTATCCAATCTCTTCTGAAAAACTTCCAGTATTGGAGCATTCACAGCCTCTGGAAGCAAGTTGTTCCACTGATTAATTGTTCTGTCAAGAAATTTCTCCTTAGTTCTAAGTTGCTTCTCTCCTTGATTAGTTTCCATCCATTGCTTCTTGTCCTGCCCCCAGGTGCTTTGGAGAATAGCTTGACTTCCTCTTCTTTGTGACAGCCCCTGAGTCATTGGAACACTGCTATCATGTCACCCCTAGTCCTTCTTTTCAAACCCAGTTTAAGCAACTGTTCTTCATATGTTTTAGCCTCCAGTCCCTTAATCATTTTTGCTGCTCTTCTCTTAGAGTCTCAACGTTTTAGAATTGACCTAATTTTGTGTTTAATATTATATATTAGATCCATGAACTTTTGCAATCCCTAAGCAAGCCTTAGCTGCTAATATATTCTTGCCTATCCTCTGCTCCTATAAATCTGGAAAGAGAAATGGATTCATCCTCACAATAAGACTTAACGTGCTTTGTTTGGTTTTCAGGTATTCTGAACAAGGTTGTTGATGTCTGAACAAAGTTGCTGTGCTTTATTCACCAATCCTGCTTAAAATATTTTTATTTTATTTTATTTATTAAATTTATATGCCGCCCATCTCACTCTACAAAGCAACTCTGGGCAGTATATAAACCATAGTTCAGCATATTTTGTGAAAATATGTAAAAGCCAGTTTTACATATCAATTCCATTTTCTCTAACTTCTGAATTGCATGTTGTGGCTGTTGTTCAGTCAGTCAGTCAGTCAGTTCAGATTCTTCAAGACCTGATGGACTTCCTTTCACCAGGACTGTCAGTAACTGCTTGATTTCTTGTATGCTCCCGCTTGTGTAATGAGTGATAGCATCTAAGCCCCTATCTTTTGTAAGGCTTTTCTGATTGCTTTCAATTTTCCATGCATCTGCATATTTTCATGATATGTATCCAAGTTTTTAAAGTTTTATCTTCATTACTAGCACTTCCAGTGAGTGACCCAATTTCATTTCACCTAGTATTGAATTATTTGTTCATTCTGTGGTCCAAAGTATCCTGAAGAATTTTGTCCAGCATTACAGTTCAAAGGCATGATTTTTTCTTCATTCAGCCTTTCTGACAGTCCAGTTGTTATAGTCACATACTGCAATTAAAGAAACTATGACAATAATAATTAGTGTGATATCTTTATAATTTCACATTTTGTCTAGTTCTGTCATATTTTTTGCTCAAGTAGCAGATGTCTTTGCATATCATAGCTTTAGTCACCAACCTTATGAAATTTTGAGCCCACCTTTTCATTGCTTCAACTTTGCATTTTCTTGTTTCCATTGGATTGGCATTGCTTGACATAACCGTAAGGACTTTTTAAATATGAGATAATAGACCAACTTTTGTACTTTTACCCGTAATAATTTATAATTATTATAATTTAGTCTTCCTTACTTCTTGCTATTGAAGTGATATCTTTAAAATATCCAAGACTATTAATGTTTCTCCCAGCAATTTTAATTTAAATTTTCTTTCTCCCAGCCCAGATTTTTAAAGATATATTCTACAAATAAATTAAATAAATAAGATAACTACACAACCTTGACTCACTTCTTTCCTTATTGTGAACTATTTTGTGCTTTAAAATAAACTTAGGTTGCAAAATAAATCAGAATCACTGGCTTGTTAAGTAGCTAGTAGAGTTTGTTCTAAGCTCCTACTCCTAGTTCTTACTAATAAGAATGATAAGAAATTCAACCATCGTAAATATGCTATTGCTCTACCTGACCTAACAAAAGAGAGTCCATAGGAAACACACAAGACCTAAATATTTTCATGCTGTGAGAGCTTTAGCTTATATCCAAATGTCCTATTATTTAAAGTTTGAAAAGTATATTTAGTATATTTTCATACAAAGAATAAAAGATACTTTAAATATGGGATGACCGTTTTATCTATTCATCCATCCATGTTTTTAAATTCTGTTTTATTATATGCTATGTAGCAAAATTATATTGTGTTTAATTGTTTTATTTTCATTATCTGCAGATGACTTATGTAATAAGAGTGCTAATGCCATTAAAAATGTATTGCCAAACCAAACCCTGAATCTTTCTCTTCGGCCTGCTTTACAAATATCTAAAGTGAGAGAAAACATGCATGAACTCATCAGGGCTCATTTGCTTTATTCCAGATCAGGACTGGAGAACAACCTAGATGTTTAAATGCAAGCTAATCTAAATGACAAGCAATTACTTTTCTTATTTGCTCTTTCTTGAATAAAGAAACTTAAAAGAGAACCATCCAACTACATCTTTTCAAGAAAGGCAACTCTATCACTTTCAGTTCAAATCAACCCCCCCTCCCCAAGAACTGTTATGTAGCCTCATTATGAGGGGGCATGGAGAAGCACATGCCAAGAATATACAATTCCAGCAGGTTCATCCATGAAGTGACAGTCATCCAAACTACCCATCTAAAGCAAGCAGGTGCTTATATTGGTCAGCACTAAATGGAAAGATGCTGGAGGCAGAAGAACATTTTAATGACAAAGATCAAGGCATCATTTTATATTGTAGTAGAGAAGACAATGGTAAACAGTTCCTATTTTACCAATATTTTACAAGAAGACCATGTGAATGTAAAATATAAAAATGATTGGTTATATAGTGCCTGATGATGGCCCCTTCATGATGGATAACAGATAACAGATGGTACTCAGCATGCTTCTGAGGAAGAACTGAGGATTTCTCAGAATACTATTGGCGATTATGACAAAGCTACATTAAATCCTTTAGGACATGTAACTATTGATTTATATGTAAATGGAAATTATCAGATAGAGTACACAGAGATCAAACTGACTCTATTAATGGCACAAAGAAGTAGAAAATACTCATTTATAAGAGTAAGCACATGGCCAGGGGCTGATTGTGGAATAGATCACAAATTGCTCAGGTGAAAATTCCAAGTTAAACTAAGGCAGCAGAAGAAAGTCAACCACATTCCATGATGTAATATTGAGCATGCCCCCCACTTACTTTCAAGGAGAACATCAGGAATCACTTTGAAATCCCAAATCTCCTAATAGGGAGCCAAAGGAATAGTGAAATAGACTTAAAGTTGATAAGGATGAAAGAGGGGCTACTAAAAGGAGAGAGAAAATGTGGTAATGGGTATGCTATTTGAAGACTTGAAGGACCAGAGTTGAGGACAGATCCTCCTGGATCTGACTTCACGGCAACTAATCCATGTAGTTTAAATCAATACTGTTAATAGAAGTTGTGTTTATCTTACATACAAAGTGACCCACAAATGTCTTTAAAGATCTGATATTTTTAATGTGTCACAAAGCCTTTGGATTTTTGTTAAATCCTACACTGCCTGCCCTCTGGAATATTTTCCTTACAGTATAATCTTATCATTTACACATCTTCATAGTCTTATAAAGCAATGCCTTGATAATTTTGAAGTCTTAAAAACAAACACACACACCATATTGCCCCAGGCAACAGCTAATATCTTTGAAATATCAGTATTTACTGTCTAAGTGATGACTAACTACCTCACCATAATACTGTGTTATTGCAGTGGATTACAAAAACAACATACTAAGCAGCAAAAAATAGCAGTTCCATGAAGAATGTAAGAAGAGAACCCAGGGGGGCATCTTGATTTTGTCTGTTCTGCCCAATTGAACTTCCATAACTATAGGGAGAAAGCTCTGCCTCTTCACTTCAACAGCCTTCCAGGTTGACTTGTCCTTAAATACTGGTTGTGAAATTAACTAACAGAAGAATCCCTAGTAAATTGTTGATTATAATTCTCTTCATTGTATCACCTGCTGATCTCTAGTCCCTAAAACAACCCAAAGGGAAAATAAGAATCCATTCTATGTATTGTTGCATTGATTCCACAAATTCTACATAAAGAAAAACTGAAGATCCCATGTGGCCTTGCAAGCTAAATCTGCCAAAATCAAGAGCATTAGAAACCTTCAGGGAAAAATTTATCTGTCTGTCTGTCTGTCTGTCTGTCTGTCTATCCCCCCATCTTACCACTTATATTTCTGTTATTTCTGCTGTTTCTGCTATTTTTTTTTATCTTAAAAGGTCCTTAAAAGGACCGTGGGGTTGTGTGTGAAGCCAGGAGATCCTTGCGGATGTCTGGCTACCAGTCCGTCTGTTACTCATTTAGCACCACCCAGGAGGCACGTGTGACTTAAGGATTGCCACAAGTAACTTTGCCTCTTCACAAAAGTGGATGGAGGCGTGGAGTAGCTGTTCCCCCCAAGATGTCTCTGAGCATATCAATCTTAGTAGTATACCTCCAGGATTTAGCCTACACCGACACATATGGGTGACATATAATAGAATTAGAACAACTCATGGGGTGTGTGCTGACTCCCTGTATAAATGGGGAAAGACACCTTCAGCACAATGTGCTTGCGGGGCCCCTCGACAGACTATCCAGCATATAGTGAGGGAATGCCCTAACAGAAGGTATCCAGGAGATTCTAGGGACTTCCTCTGCATAACAACGGCAGCTACTGACTGGATCTCCAAACTCGACATTAAACTTTGAAATGTTATTTTTGTTTTTCTTTTAGGTTTTCTTACTGCTTTTTTATTGTTTTAATTGTTTTTAATCTGTAAAAATGAAGTGTTTTAATACTGTGGATGACCAGCCATACGCTAAATAAATAAACCACTTATATGTTGTTCTACAGCAAGCAGTTAAAGTATCAGATTGAATACCCTGAAAGCTGTCAGGTAGAAACATTTCTGATGTACAACTTAATTTAATTTGAATGTAATAATACTTATGGTCCAATGGGACATTTCTATTTCCATCATATTCATATGAGGACAGACATGGTTGATCATAATTCTGAAGGCGTAGGCACAACTTAGAGGATGAGAGCAATAATGCTTGGTTCTATTTCCAAGGACAAGGCCACAAGGGACAGTATAGGAACACCTGCATGAGCCTAGCATGTACTAAATTAACAAAAAAGGATGATTATTTGTTGTAATTTACCAAATCACAATTGTACTTTAAAGGTAGGAGGCACAGAAAATTATTCTGAAAAATTATTAGCTTTGCTATGAATCTTATCTCACCTCCACCAGACATTTTCTTCCTATCGATGAAATATCAAAAGAATTAGAAAAGTAATGTATAAAGTTGCTTACCAACGCATTAACATCTTCAGTTTTGTAGATTAATATACGTATCTCATCAGGATCACCGTTGAAAATTGCTTGGACCAGTGGTGGCTAAAGAGATAAAAGCAGGAGTGGGGTAGTGGTAGAAAGAGAGAGGTAAATGTTATTCCTCTCTACAATCAACAAAGATTCAAACCGTTGCATACGTAGAAACAATTGAGCTGTCTTGCACATCCTCCTTTCATAGAAAAAAAGACTCCTTAATGCAGCTGATGGTACAGTCCTAGAAATATAGACACATTCAACCTCTTACTTAAAAATCTAATACAGGTAGTCTTGAGTTACGACCACAATCAAGCCCAAAATTTATGTTGCTAAGTGAAACATTTGTTAAGTGAGTTTGTCCCATTTTGCGACTTTTCTTGCCACAGTTGTTAAGTGAATCATTGCATTTGTTAAGTTAGTAACATGGTTGTTACTTGGCAATTGGTTCGTATATATGAAGGCTACAGTATTATGACAAGCAAAATCAATGGGGAATCAAGTTAATAACATGTTTACTAACTGGATTCCCCATTGATTTTGCTTGTCAGAAGATCGCAAAAGCTGATCACATGACCCCAGGACACTGCAACCGTCATAAATATGAACCAGTAGCCAAGCACCTAATTTTGATCACATGATCATGGTGTTGCTGCAATTGTTGTAAGTGTGAAAAACGATCATAAGTCATTTTTTTCAGCACTGTTCTAACTTTGAACAGTCACCAAATAAACTGTTGAAAGTCAAAGACTACCTGTAATAAGGACAAATTATTCTGGTTCTACAAATTCTACAAATAAGGTTACAAGTGTTATGTCAAGTTCATTCCAGAATATAAGTAATGGATACTTGTACATACAAGGCTTTCAAACTGAGAAAGGCTTTGTCATCATTCAGTTTAATATCCTGTCATCGATTGTACTAAAGGACAGATATAAAAAACCTCTAAATTTCTTAATTGTATCCATATTTTAGTGTCAGTAAAATAAGGTAATATTTTTCAGATTCTATTTTTTCCAGATTCTGGGTTGGGACTAGTGTTTTAGTTTTAAACAATATTATGCCTTTATCTTGGGGACTGTAGTTTTAAAATAAATATTTTGTTAATGATATTATATATCCATATTTAGGATATCATCTGAAGTGATGTTATTTAACATGTTTTCTTTAAAAGACTTGGCTCTTTTTATGTTTCCTGGCCAAAATAAAGATTAACTATACTTGTACAGAAATAGAGGTTCTTTTATGCTTCCTGCACTATTTTTAGGCAGAGCCTAAATGGTTCCAAAATGGCTAATATCCATTTTTATTTTTATAACTAAACTCTTGCCCTCAGGATCACTGTTTCCAGGTGAAAGAGAGGCCACTTCCTGTAATGCCCTGGAATCTGGCCATTTTCCTATCCTAGAAAATTACAACAAAATAACTTACATTTTCAAATGCCTCAGATAGGGCTTTGACAAGCACTTAAAAATGTGCGTTATTCCTGGAAAGGAGAGATATCAAAAGCATATTCTGTTCTGAACCATTTATTTTGGACTGACATCCCCCGCCAAAAATCCTTAGTTTGTGGGACTTCAAATGTATAGAGTTATACATTAAAATTAGATAATTATTCATTCAAAGAATGTTTTACTCTTAAAATATACAGTACAAATAAAGGTGGAAAAAGCCAGAGCACATACACACACAAAAAGTTCCAGTAAAATTCAAAGACAAGAAAATGAGGAAACAGAGGTTCCAAATTAGGTCTTTCTGCCTTCTTTCCAAGGTTTCATGGAGCATTCAAACAACAAAATAATTTTTACAGCATTTCTTGAACTTCTTTTAACCACACATATGCGAAACCATTTAAGGAGAGAATAGCTGAAAAATGTCTTTTAGTTACTAGTGTCTTTCTGGATGCACTCTAAGATCAGGAATATCCAAGATGAATTGAGAAGAAATAATAAGAGTCAGCAGAAATAATCAGGCTGTCCATTTACATAAACACAGATTAATAATTTGCATAGAGTCATTCTGAAGATTAATTTCTTTTTTTACCAAGCAGAGGTCCTTTCCCCATAGCATATACATGTTCTGGCACCATCTTTTTTCCTGAAATATGTTCATGCTGTTGACCTTCATCTTGTCCATTACTCATGAGTTGGACAGACTTAAGACATCACAAATGCTGCACGAGGACTGATTCATTAGGTACAGGGTGACAACACACAGATACACAAATTACTTTTAATAATTCTATTGTAATCTATCATTGGTGGGCTCTCTGCTGTTGTATTCCCAGAAGCACCACCAATTTGGTGAAGGATACATTGGAAAGTATTAGAAAGGCTGTTGCTGAAGATAGTCCTTATTTCAAACGAAAGCTTTAATTTCCAAGAAAGACATATTTATTCCCAATCTATTGCCTCTAATTAAAATTCCAAATCTTCTATTTCTGTTGAAAGAAAAATGGAAGAAACATAGGATTCCTCTCTCACTCCTATGTCTATGAAGCCATTTGAGAAGAATTTGAGACAAGAGTTGTTACAGCTCACTCCCGATTCTTTAAAGCACATGTTGGTACCCAAGGGCCTTACTAATCTATATCAGGGCTCTGTTGATTCAGATAAGCCCCCTAGATTCTGGTCATTCGTTTCATGAGTCCAGAGAGACGATCACTTGGGAAGGTGATTTAAATTTTCTTCTTTCTTCTTTTTCCCTTTCTTTGGGGGAAGAGAGAACTCTTTCACATAAAAACTTTGTTTCCCCTGACTTCAAATGTAAAATGTGTGAAAGGGGTAAATCAAAGCACCCTTTGCTTTTCCGCCTGGCTTTCCATCAAGCAGGTGGAAAAAACTGGTAAGACCCACAGCCTGGCAACCATTTCTTCAGCAAAGCCGTGACTGGTGGATATTTTATAACCAACTGTGATAAACAGTATAGAGGGGCTAGAAAGACAGATGATTCAACCAACCACCTTGTGTATCATGTGATGTAGACACGTTTTCAAAACATCACCTTTTGGCAATGAAACAGATCAGGGAAGATAAAGATAGGGCAGAGATTGGCAGGTGGGTCAATAAATTCCACACTAGGATAGAATAGATACAAATAGATTACAATGAGCATGTATTTGCTAAAATGTATGAACTTTTACTGAAATTTGAAATTGAACAAGTAAAAGAATGTATGATAAATTGATAACAAAAATTTGGTTATAGTATACAGATAGGAAGATCTTGTCAAGAATGTATAAAGGTACTTCACATTTACATTGGAAAGATGAACACAAGGCATATTTTATCATGTTTAGTGGATGTGTGAAAAAGCTAGAAAATTCTGGATTAAAATATATATGCTGATTCAGAGGATTTTTAAGATTAATATGAAATTGAGGCCAGAGGTTTTTCTTATAGGATTCATGGACAAATAGTTGGAAAAAAGTTATAGAATTTTGGTTTTTTTACCTGGTAACTGAAGTGGGATTATTATGGTATATGCTGAGATGGCTAAACTTCTTTGATCAAAACCAATAGTTACAATAGTTATGTTTATTGCTGACAGGAAACCCCCTATAGACCTTTTTTGTGTGAAATAGAAAAATTAAATTTATAGTTTATGATTTTGATGGTTAGACAAGATAAATTATAGAAAGAAGAGAATTATACTGTAACCATAAAGTTGGACGTAAATTTATAATTGTACTTATAACTAATATAAAAAAGATCAGAAGCTACTTCTTTGTGTCTTTTCTCTTTCTTTTTTACTTTTTTCTTTCCTGTCTTGCACTTTCAGCTTCCTCTTTGATTACTTGCATTTTTCTTACTTTATATTAGTTTACATTATTTGTATTAGCTTTTATCTTCTTTTTAAAAATACCTTTAATAAAAATTACATATAAAAAAATAAATTCTACAGTTTTCTACCAACTTAAAGATGGTTGAATAACTCTTATGCTCAGTTTGGATTCCCTGGTCTTGGGATGCTTCCTGGAAGCACATTTTGTTAATAAATATTTGCAAACCACCACAGATTTTATTTCAGACTAATTAATTTATTAAGGCAGGAAATTATTCCATTACTCTATTCAGTGTCCAGTATCTTTTATGAAATGTAATGGCTGTAACTGGTAGACAATGAAGCACTGATTCACTGATTCACATCTTGTGTTACCTCCTCCTCCTATATTGAACTAGGAGCTAGGAATAGGGAGATTAAAATTATTTAGGAAGTGAGTGAACAAGGAGCCTACAGCAGACTGACTGGAATTAATAACAGAAGCAATGAGGAAATTTGGGGTGAAATTGAACTGAGAGAATTCTGGAAGGTTTACTTTAAAGATTTGTATGAAAATACTAATAATAGATCAAAGGGTAAAACTAAAAGAAATGCTATAAATGTTAGAATTCAAAATAAATTGATGAAAAGGAAGTCACAAATGCTGTGAGAAAGTTAAAAAGTGGTAAGATTATAGACATAAATGATACAATGGGAGAAATTGCATGTTTTGTTTCATGTAAAAGCAGACACGCTGTGTCTCAAAAGTTCTGCTGAAGTATTCTAGGTGGTCTTTGGTTTGGCAGAATTGGAACCTGGAACAGTTTTTTGATCCAAGTTCTGTTCAACTCACTTAGAAAACTGAATGGGCCAGCTGCATATATTGCATTTGGTATTGGTGGCAACAACCAACTCATCCACCTCTAATCTCCTTAACACCTTCCTTTCCCAACTTCCATTTATATGTCATAATTGCTGGTGTTCTCACACATCAAAGCAGGTTGCCTTCCCATGCACTTTCCAATCTTCTATCCACTTTTCTGTCCCCACCTCTCTTCAGGAAGGGGGAAACAAGCCATTGGATATGCCATGTTTAAAGATAGGGACATTAGCAGAAGTGGCTTGTTTAACTTTCACCACCACCCATCCTCCTAATACTTTAATTTCCCTACTTAAATCTTCACATTGCTACCACTATCACCCAGGGATGAAATGCTCCCAGTTCGGACCGGATCACCCGATCCGGTAGTGATGGCAGTGGGTAGTCTGGAGAACCAGTAGCAGAAATCCCTGCCCCTCCCCATGCCCAGCAATCATCAGGGGCTTTTTTTTTACGTTTAAAAGCATTTTTTTCTACAAATCCTTTTAAAAGTAAAAACAAAAAAAAAGCCTCAGATGATCGCGCAGCTCAGCAGGGATCATCAGAGCCTTTTAAAAGCATTTTTTTACAACCTCTTCAGCCGAAGAGGTTGTAAAAAAATGCTTTTAAAAGTAAAAAAAAAAAGTTGGCCACGCCCACTGTCACATTATCCTCCCCCCCACCAAACCACACCCACAGAACCGGTAGTAACCAATTTTACATTTCACCACTGCTATCACCAGTATCTTCAGCTTTGGGTGAAGTATATTCAACTGTACTCTGATCTTCCTTGCTGTTGGCTGTGTTTTTCTTGAAGCCAAGGACATTAATGCCAGCAAAGTGGATGCATGTAATCAGGAAATGTCTGTTAATCTAACCCCTTAAAATCTAGAATCGCCGCCAAGTGTTAAAGTGTTTTCAGACAAATAGGGCAACTTCTCCTTAGCTACAGACATCTCCCCTAAAGAATTTCAGCACCCACTGATTTCACTGCCTTTTTAGTTCCTTTAATTCCCCCTGCTACTGCCTTTTCAAATTTGGTTTGCTACATTGAGTAGCAATCAGGAAACTTTTTTTTTTTAAAAGAGCCTCAGGCAGAGGTATTTCACACAAGCTCCTTCAGAACATTTAAGCTCCGGAAATCTAAAGCTTCACTGTCTTCTCTGCTTCATTTGGTGATAACAGGAAATTAATGCAATGAGGTTTACTCTCAAAGCCACAGGCTTGAATATTTTTGTTTTACACTAGAACCATGTGTGAAACTTTTTCTGAGGCAATATAAAAATACAGCCCATGTTTTAATAGCGGGAGGGAGGGAGGGAGGAAGGAAGGAAGGAAGAAAGGAAGAAAGGAAGGAAGGAAGGAAGCTTGACAACATATCTCCAAATGGTAGCAATTTTAGAGAGTGTAAAAATTTGCTAATTTTTTTAAACAGCACATTTAGGCAGGAAATGGAATGAAGCTGAGAGATTCACAACTTTCATCATACTCAGGATTCTATTTCCTAAAACATCCAGTACTGCGCACATAGTGCATAAAACTGACCCAACTCAATATTTTTTAATTCCCTTCTCAATGCCTGAGGGGAGCTGCCTCCAAACAGCAGACTTCTGCCCATCTAACTTGAGATAGCTGCCCTCCATAACTTGGCCCTAGTAACATTCTGGAGGAGAAGAAAGAACTTTGAGAAGTTAATGTCCAAAAAGCTGTAAGAATAGAGCAGAATAGGTTAGTGCCTGATGATACAAAATGTTCCTTTTCCAGTCCCTGCTAGGATAGCTCTTCAATGCTGCCAACAACATAGCATTCTCAACCATACGTTCAGAATCACAGCCCACCTTAATGGATGCAAATCCAGCCTAATGATACATAGCTTTTCTCAAGCACTTTTCTACTACTCTCCATGGACTAGCACTTACACACCAAGGAACTATTTACTCTGCCTAAAAAAAAGGCGGATTACACAAAATGTAATGACAAATTACTTTTTCCTATCTTGGCCATCACTAGGGAGCAGCAGAAGGCTGGACTTTTTTGAATCTCTTTGCCATCTAGCAGATGTCCAGATTTTTTCAAACCAGATTTGGTGGCGCTAAGACTAAATGACAAAAAGAAGCAATCTTCCACAGTTTATTTATTTAATTCATATTCTTCCTTCCTTCAACGTATTTACCTAGAAGGGTAAAATTCTGCAACATTTCAATGTCAACCCTCTAGGATTTAATTGCTATTTCAGTTGCCTTCCAAAAATGCTGGATATAACAACCACCTGATTTTTTTTTTCAAAATCCACAATGACATTAAGACAGATTAAATAAGTCATCCAACTCTTTCTTATTTTTAATGATGGCAATGAAAATTAAGTCAGAACTTCCTTTTTTTTTGTCTGCCCATTTATGTTATTTATATATAAAGCAGTTCAAATTGAAAAAATGATTTCACCTAGAATCCTGTATACATTTATAAATGGTTAAACCTATATAAAAAGAAGAGAATTTAAGAAGCCCAGAGCCAGTTTAACCCATTGATTCTATCATATCCTTTTTCTATTGGGACCTAAAAATATGTTTTTAGTCATGACTCAGAATCTATGGGAATTTCTTTGGATTAAAACACAAAGCATTAAATAAAACAAGTCCCGTCACATAAAATGAAAAATTGTAGCAGTTCTTTTAGTAAAAACAGTAAAAGCAACTAGTTTATTGGTATTGTCTTTAGATTTACTGAAAAACCTGATGGAAAAACACAAGTGTCAAATTGGTGCGGGTTTTTTATGAAAGCGCTATCCTGTTGTCATTCTTCAATTATACTGCTTGATTTTTAATCTTCATGATCAATTTTACAAACTTTATCCACAGTTCTGAATGATTCCAAGATTTGCCTGAGTCTCACAAAACCAAATCCTAATCCTTCCCAGTATTTTTCTTGCAAGTGCAGAATCTGCTTTTTGAATCAACTGAATACTGGTCCATTGGTTTTGACAGGAACTGACTGACCAGCTTATTTCTGAAGCTTGATGTTGTGGGCTGAGAGAAGGTAATTGGCCCAGTGCAGGGATCTGCAACCTTAAACACTCAAAGAGCCATTTGGACCCGTTTCCCACAGAAAATAAAACACCGGGAGCCACAAAACCCTTCCTGTGCCTGACTACTTCCTGAGCGGCCACAAAACTAGCATATGTAGTTGAATTGAACGTTCTGTTTTCTTCTGAAACTTTTCTTTTCTTGGATTTATCCATGGTTTGCCTACCAGGGGTTGAAAAACTCAATAAATCGTGTGTCGGTGGGTGTCGCACATTTATTTATTTATTTATTTGTTTCAATTTATAAACCGCCCTTCTCCTTGAGGACTCAGGGCGGTGAACAGCCAGAATAAAACATGATATACAAAAATTAAAACCAATTAAAAATTATTAAATATTTTTGGCCGACAATTAAAACAGTCCAATTTAAAATCAATTACAATTTAAAACAGAGGATGGGATCAAACCAGCCCAGCTAGATGGAACAAATGGGTTTTAAGGGCCCGACGAAAGGTCCGGAGGTCTGATATCCTGCGTATCTCCGGAGGTAGGTCATTCCAGAGGGCAGGCGCCACCACAGAGAAGGCTCTCCCCCTGGGGGTCACCAGCCAACACTGTCTGGCCGATGGCACCCAGAGGAGGCCCTCTCTGTGCGAGCATACTGGCCGGTGGGAGGCTATTGGCGGCAGAAGGCGGTCTCACAAATACCCAAGCCCTAAGCCATGGAGCACTTTAAAGGTGGTCACCAACACCTTGAAATGCACCCAGAAGACCACCGGGAGCCAGTGCAGCTCCCGCAGGAGAGGTGTCACATGGGAGCACTACGTCGCTCCCATAATTCACCGCGCGGCCGCATTCTGGACCAGTTGGAGCCTCCGAGTGCACCCCAAGGGGAGCCCCATGTAGAGAGCATTGCAGTAGTCCAGGCAGGAAGTCACGAGACGTGAGTGACCGTGCGTAGGGAGTCCCGATCCAGAAAGGGGCACAACTGGCGTATCAGACGAATCTGATAAAAAGCCCCACTGGGCACGGCCGTCATGTGCTCTTCTAAAGTCAGCCGTGTGTCCAGGAGGACGCCCAAGTTGTGAGCCCTCTCTGTGGGGGCCACTGTCTTGCCCCCAATAGTCAGCGATGGCACCAGCTGGCTATAACGGGACGCCGGCAGCCACAGCCACTCGGTCTTGAAGGGGTTAAGTCGGAGCCTGTTTCTCCCCATCCAGACCTGCACAGCTTCCAGGCACTGGGACATCACTTCAAAGGCATTGTTGGGGTGGCCTGGCGTGGAGATGTACAGCTGGGTGTCGTCAGCGTACTGATGGAACTCCACCACAAAGCCACGGATGATCTCACCCAGCGGCTTTACATAAATGTTGAACAGAAGGGGCGAGAGGACCGACCCCTGCGGCACCCCACAAACAAGGCACCTTGGAGTCGACCACTGCCCCCGTCAACACAGATTGCGACATTGGCTGTTGTGACGCATAGTTTGAGTGACAGGGAGCTGCAGCAGAGGGGTGAAAGAGCCATATGCGGCTCCAGAGCCACAGGTTGCTGACTCCTGTCTTCCAGCCGGCTTTCATGACTAAAGTGGGACTAGAATTCACAGTCTCCTGGTTTCTAGCCTGGTGCCTTAATAGTGTCCACAGCGAAAAGGTATTGTTAACTATAAAACTCCTGAAAGATCAATTTCAAATGCTGATGGCTGAACAAACAGCAACTAATCTGCAGTATGCTAAACATAATACTTTTTGTAACGCTAATAAACCTGGCAGATGGTTGGCTTATACTTTGAGGAAACAGCAAAATTCACGTATGATAAATGCTATTGAGTATAAAGGGAAACGAATACATCAGCAAAACTTAATACATCAAGCTTTTTTAACCTATTATTCGAAATTGTATCAAGCCGATAAAGTTAAAGAAGATCTTATCGATGAATATTTGCACAAGAAGAGAGTTACAAAAATTTCTAGCACACAAAGTGACAGACTGGAGCGACCTATAACATTGGAAGAGATTTCATATGCAATAAAACAATTGAAATTATCTAAAGCTCCTGGGACAGATGGTTTGACAGCAGTTTTTTACAAGACCTTGCAAGAGGAACTGATAGAGCCTCTTAAAGACTTGTTTTGTAATATTCAACAGGGGGGAAAAATACCTCCCTCGTGGAAGACGGCTTTTATATCATTGATACCTAAAGAAGAAGACTCTGCTATACCTGAAAATTTTAGACCAATATCTCTCCTGAATACGGACTATAAAATTTTTGCTAAAGTATTAGCCAACAGATTGATGCCAGTTATTCAAGATGTGATTCATGAAGACCAAGCTGGTTTTATAGAAGGCAGATACATGAAAGACAATGTTAGGCAACTCATAGATTTGTTGGAATATCTTGATGAAAAGAAACAGATCTCTGCGGTGCTGGTGTTTTTGGATGCGGAGAAAGCCTTTGATCGAGTCAACTGGGATTTTCTAAAAAAGATTTTGCATAAGATGAATTTTGGAGATCAGTTTATACAAGCAATCTCGGCAATTTATCAAGAACAGACAGCACAGATTATTATTAATGGCAGTTTGACTACTAATTTTAATATACAGAAAGGGACAAGACAAGGCTGCCCATTATCTCCACTATTGTTTATTTTGACGCTAGAAGTGCTGCTGAATGCTCTACGGGACTCGGACAAAATGAGTGGAATAGTTGTAAGGCAAATAGATTACAGAACAAAGGCATTTGCAGATGATCTGATTGTTACCCTAACACGACCTTTGGAATCTATCATACAGATGAAAAATATTATAGAGGAATACGGTCTGGTTTCAGGTTTTAGCCTGAACCAGAAAAAGACTAAGATGATAGTTAAAAACATGTTGGAACCACAAAGGAAAGAGCTTGAAAGGGTGGCAGGCTTTGAAATAGCTACAAAGGTGAAATATTTAGGGGTTCAAGTTGCAGCATCTAATAAAAAACTCTTTCAAAATAATTATGAAGAACTTTGGCATAAGATTCAAAAAGATCTTGATACATGGAAAAAACTGCAACTTTCTCTGCTTGGTAGAATTGCAGCTGTTAAGATGAATGTTCTACCTAGATTTCTGTTTCTGTTTCAAATGATTCCGGTGCTTAAAAATGATAAATATCTGATGGACTGGCAAGCAGGCTTAAATAAATTTATTTGGAGTGGGAAAAAACCAAGAGTTAAATTTAAGATTATGCAAGATGTACGTGAACGTGGTGGCCTTAAAGTTCCAAATCTACGTTTATATTATGAAGCAGCAGCACTGATACAGGTCGGAGATTGGATTGGAATAACCAAAAGAGATATTTTGAATATAGAAGGCCATGATTTGCAATTTGGATGGCATGCATATCTACTTTATGAAGATAAGAGAGACAGTGTATTTAATAGGCATATTTTAAGACACGCTTTGCTGAGAGTTTGGAAGAAGCACCAGTTTCAATTGGATTACAAAATACCTTTGTGGTTGGATCTTGGGCATATTTTGCCAAAAATAAAGTCACTCGGGGGGTTGTTGTACAAAGAGATACTTTTTATTGATGGGGGCAGTTGGTGTTTGAAGTCTTGGAATACTCTGTTGGAAGATGGAGTCAATTTAACTTGGTTGCAGTACTTTCAACTTCAAGCGAGATGGAGAGAAGATCAGAAAATTGGACTAATGCTACATGAAGAGGACTTGATGACTCAGATAAAATGTAAAGGACCGATGCATATTAAACGATTGTACAATTTACTGTTGGAGAGAGATTCAGAGGGGGAGTTAGTTAAAGACTGCATGATTAAATGGGCACAGAATTTTGATCAACCAGTAATGTTAGAAACATGGGAAAAGATCTGGGTCCAGAACGTTAAATTTACGCAAGCACAGAACCTAAGGGAAAATTTTTATAAAATGTTCTATAGATGGCATTTAGATCCCAAAAAATTATCATGTATGTATCCAAATGTTCAACCTAAATGTTGGAGGTGTGATTGTTTGGATGCAACATATTTTCATATTTGGTGGACATGCAGGAAGTTGAAACCATTTTGGATTAAACTTTGGTGGGTGATGCAGAACATTTTGAAGAAGAAGTTGGAGTTTTCTCCTCAGTTCTTTTTGTTGGGAATAGTCAAGGGTTTTTCAGTAATTGATACTAGGTTAATATTGTATATGATTTCTGCAGCCAGATTACTGATAGGTCAATATTGGAAGAAAGACAAAGTGCCTACCATAGAGGAATGGATATTGAAGATGTCTAATCTGGCAGAGATGGCAAAAATTTCTGCATACCTAAAGGAAAGGACCCATGAAGCTTTTGTCAAGGAATGGAGGAAATGGGTTGATTATATGAAGAAGAAATATCAAAGCAAGAAATTTCAAATAGTGCTCAGTTGAATTAGAGTTAGAATGTATTTAAGTAAATGTATGGATAGTTACGTGGTTTATTATTATTATTAAACTGAAGAATTTATAATAGATGTAGAGTTTAAAATTTAAGATCACTAAATGTTAGTATACTTAAATAATTGTATGAAAGGTATAGTTATATGGTTAATTATTATTATTAAAATGAAGAGTATATAACTGAGGTATAGATTTAACTTTAAAGAGAATGTATTAAGCTTATTTAGCTAAATTGTCTTAATCTAATATGTTTAGATTTATAAGTATGTGAATGTTAGTGAAGTGTTAATAGTTAATTTCTTTGCAAAGGGATCTCGCCTTTAAAGAATGTTGAATATGATAAGATTAATGTTTGTCAAATAGCGGAAGTCAAGGGAGGGGGGAGGGATAGAAGGGATAGGATGGGGGGGGAAGGGGAGGGGGAAGGGGGGGTTTTTATATTATAAAATGTAATGTAAAACTTTTTCAATAAAAAAAAAAAAAAAAAAAAAAAAAATAGTGTCCACAGCAAAACCATACTTTGGTAGAAATCAGAAAAATTACCCAGTTACAAAGATAATTAATTCTAGGTTGTTATTTTTAATATGTATAAAATGATACAATATAAACAATTATTTCAATTTCTTTTGTTAATACCAGATTTTCTCCAGCAAAACAGAAAAATAATACTTTTTTCTTGGATGGACAGCATAGCAAATATAAGAAACTGCATTGGCTGAAAAATTAAATATAAGCAAAGAGTCTTTGATATTTTTTTACATTGTTACAATGTAAAATCAGTTCCTCTCCAATCTGATCTCTATAGTTTTATTATAAATTCACATTATTTCCTAATAATTATCTTGTCTTTTATCTATAAAAATGTCTTTTGGGACACAAAACTTGAAAATAGTGGAAAAAAATATTGCATATGTTAAATATAGCAATAACAGTCTGTCATTATTATCAAAGTCTATCATAATAATGCAGTCATTCTTATTATATGCAGATCCAGGTGGTCAATAAACCAGCACCCCATAGAACGTATTATGGATTCAAACATCTCTTTTTTTTATAAATTGGGTTTTCATTAAAACTTTTCAAGATGTAATTTTTGTAGTGAGCTCATGCAGCTAAATAAATCAATACCATCTTGAGAACATATGGAGTGAATTTGCCATATGCACGTGGAAAGAAAGGGTCATAAGGAAGTTTTAAAGAGACTCATATGTATATGTAACTTTCTTTCCCACACACAATTATCTTTCTCAATAACAAAGTATGTGTACAATCTAATAACATATCTAAAAATAAGCTATCTGTCTTTATTCAAATCAAAAAGCCAAGGATGTGGCATTTCACATGTAGTTTATCCAGGTATGCAGGAGTGTTTGCTTAGAAATAACTTGTAAAGGAATCCAATCCCAATTAGGACTAAAGGCTTTATTCCTATTTTGTCCTAGGAAACCCTGCATCTATTATTTTGCACTGGAAGAAAGGTACCAAATGTTGTCTAATTGGAACCTTTTCCCCAATCAGGTTGCAAGCATAGGAGAAGAATGATTAAGGTAAGGCCCACAATAGGAGGTTAAAAAATTACACACACACACATGCTGAATAATATGGTTCCAAACAAACAGAAGCCCAGACTACTCAGAGAAAAAAATCATGCACTCAAAAACACACTGTGTGATTAACAACCTGCCTGGTTTGTCCCAGTGCCATATTCATAAGAAGCATACTAGACACTAAATATTATAAACAACCCTACAATGCAATGCTGAGTTATGGACTTACCCCCATTGTGACCTAAAGCACATCTAAATTTTATGCAAAAGCTTACTGATAAATATTTTAATCAAGAAAATGAATGTAATGTTGCTTGCTTTAAACTTAAAAGGAAATGTAGAAGGTTGCATAGATTCCTGACTCTGGATTTTTATCAAAACCCACTCCCTGATCCTCTGAACTGCAAATAATGGATAGAATTTAGGACTTTTCTGAAGACAAAGTATAGATACTGCCTCTGACATGAGTTATGGTTTCTCTTGGGAAGGCAGGCCTTAAGCAGGTCACCAGCTCAGTTCACACATGACATTTATTTAAAGTTTGCTTCAGTCATGGCTCAAGGCACAAAACCATGGAGTCAGATTTTCACATTAATTCAATGGTTTAAAAATCACATTGGCTAATCCATCACACAGAGCCAAAACCAAATTAAAAACATTATGCTTCAATATGAAGTGTGATCACAACCATTTTCACTTAGGTTCCCATTTGCAGAACGAGGAAATGCTTGTGGGTTTCCTGAATGCATCAAATTAGTCACAGGACCAAGTAAACTTTTGTCTTGTTATGTATTGCAACAAAAATAAGTATTAAGGTTCAGATGTGCTAGGTAGATATATATTTATAATTAACAGAAAAGTTAAATTTGTGCCATTGCACAGATTTTGAACAAATCACCAATATGGCTTCCAGTTTGGAATTCTAGGGGAACACACAGTACCTCATTCATCAAAGAAGAAAATGACTTTCAAGAAAATGAATGTCGGAATGATTTCCTTAATTATGGTTTTCTTGAAAGAAGTGGATGAATTTAGTGATGAAAATATATAATTATTTCCATTTTCAGTATTGGTGAAGCAGCATGCAACCAGCATATTACTGGCTACCAGTAAAACCCTGCCAAATTCATTAATGGCTATGCAGACGGTTTCCTAATTCAGCCATTTCTTGGTTGAAAAAGACAAAAGTGTTTGAAAGATTTATTTGTCTCAGTGAAATCCAGACTTATACAACTGAAACAGAACTTCAGTTGATGGGGGCTTCCGGATGACGTCACGGCGATATAGACAGAAGGGAATGGGTTTCTGTGTTCCTGTGCTGAATTCTTCATGTTTGTGGACTCTGGAGGGTGCCTAAGCCGCCCTGAAGTGGTGGTGAAGCAAAGAGGAGCACCCTGTGAGGTTGGGGAGAGTCGCAGCTGTCCTGTCTGGCCCGGGGTTTTTTTTTTTCCTCTCAGCCACGGCAAGAAGCAGCAGCCTAAAGATGGCCGCTACATAGCTGGGACAACCGAAGAACAACAGTTAAGACTGGTGCTGGAGAGAAGGTGAGCCGTGCTGGAACTGGGGGAAAGGATTTTTCTTTTGTCTTAAATTGAACCCCAAGAAATAACTCAGAACTTTTTGCCCAGAATTGAATGTTAAAGCGGTGCCTAAGCATTTTGGGATGTTGGGATGTTTTGGGGAAAAAAAAAACCCTAACCAGAAATGAAAGTTGTCGGAGAATAAACAAATTATGAAATAAACAGATTCCTAAACTGGGAAGAAGAGCTACTAGGAAGGTATTTTTAAACATTGGAATTATCTATATAAATAACTTACTCTGCTTTTTGCTATTTGCTGCACAACCCAAATGACAATGGACTTGTAAACTAGTAAACTGAAATTTAAACTGAAATTTATAAGAGTGCCACCTGCTGACAAAAGAGGAAACTACAAGGAAGTGATTTAAGTAAAGAGACACTTGAACACTATATTAGAGGATTGAATTTGCAAAAAAAAGAGGGTTTTTTTATAACCTCTGGGACTACTTGAATGGAACTGAGTGTCAACTTATGATATATAAAGAATTGGGACTAGTGTACTCCTTGAAGGGTAGTTTCAAGGAGTACACTAAATTAATACTAAAGACTAAATTAATAATTCTTGTACTGTTGGACAAAAATCAACTTTCTTAAAAAATAAAATAAGATACTGAAGAAGGAGAAATGAGTTGAATTTTCCAGGAGATGGATTTACTTTATCAAAATATAAAATACATTATGGATAAAGGATTTAAAGATATTATGGAAAAAATGGAAAACAAGAGATACAAGAGATTATGACTACAGACCGAGATGCCCAGGAAAGGGAGGAGCCAAAAGAAGAAATAAAGAAGGAAGAAGACACGGAGAAGTTTATAATGAAAATAATAATGATTGATGAATTAAACCAGGGGAAAACATATTAAGAGAGTTGGAAGATAAGTTTGAAAAGGAGGCAGGGGTCTCAATAAAAATTTTAGAAAATAGGCAGTGGAAGAGGTAGAGGTGGGAGGAACACTTAGATTGGACATCCAAGAAATAGAAATAGATGGAGATTTAAGAGAGGAATGGGGGAGGCAAGTAAAAAAAAAGCATACCAATTGACATATCAAAGCAGACAAGAGGCGATGGGTAGATGTTTTTTTTCTTTATTGTTGTTTTCACTTGCTTTTCCTTTTACCCTTCTTTCTATTAAAGTATAGCAACTAAAGCAGAGGTGGGTTTCAGCAGGTTCTGACCAGTGCTAGAGAACCAGCAGTGGAAATTTTGAGTACTTCGGAGAACTGGTAGTAAAAATTCTGATTGGCCCCGCCCCATCTATTCTCTACCTCCCAAGTCCCAGCTGATCAGGAGGAAATGGGGATTTTGCAGTAACCTTCCCCTGGATTGGGGTGGGAATGGACATTTTACAGTCTCCTTCCCCTGCCACACCCACCAAGCCCTGCCATGCCACACCCACCAAGCCCTGCCATGCCACGCCCACCAAGCCCTGCCATGCCACGCCCACCAAGCCACACCCACAGAACCGGTAGTAAAAAATTTTGAAACCCACCACCGAACTAAAGTATAAAGTAGGCAAGAGATGATGGTTGGATGATTGCTTTTGAATTGTCTTTCCCTATGTCTCCCTCTCTTTTGTTTTTCTTTTTTTCTCTTTTTGTAGGAAGGTACAGGGATGAAATGTTCCCGTTTCGGACTGGATTGCCTGATCCTGTAGTGATGACGGAGAGTGGTTCAGAGAACCGGTAGCAAAAATCCCTACCCACCCCCCATGCCCAGCTGAGCCACGCAATCATCAGAGGCTTTTTTTTTAGTTTTTAAAAGCATTTTTTCTATAACCTCTTCAGCCAAAAAAATGCTTTTAAAAGTAAAAAAAAAGCCTCTGATGATTGCGCGGCTCAGCTGGGATTGTCAGAGGCATTTAAAAACATTTTTTCTACACCTCTTTGGCTGAAGAGGTTGTAGAAAAAATGCTTTTAAAAGCCTCTCACAATCCCAGCTGAATTGCCTGATCATTAGAGCCTTTTAAAAGCATTTTTTAAACAACCTCTTCAACTGAAGAGGTTGTAGAAAAAATGGTTTTAAGTTTTTTAAAAAGTTGGCCACGCCCACCCAGTCACATTATCCCCCACCAAGCCACGCCCACAGAACTGGTAGTAACAAATTTTACATTTCACCACTGGGCAGGTGACATGATTAGAAGTTAGACAGGAAAGAAAATAAAGCTTTTTAATATAGGGTGATATGATTAAAAGCTAGAATAAGTGATAGAAATAAAGGGAATATTAATGTATTACATTTTTATTTGATAAAATGAAAGTAATAATGAAAAATAGGTGAAATAATTGAATAATGATAGACTGTAACCTAATACAGATGTGTATTGCTATGGGCATTTTATAAACTGATTGAATGTAACAATGTTTAATCTGATCAGTTTTGTTTGTATTGGAATGTATGGCGCCGAGATGCCATACTGTTCAGACATTGATTTGACATTTTTATTAAAAAAAACTAAAAAAAAAGAACTTCAATTGATGACTGGAATAGCACATTAAGAAGATAATAGCACTTATTTGTTCAATTACCATGACACAAACTTAATTTTTTACAGGAAATCCCATGAGTTTTCCTTTTGCTATTTTCCTTCTATTTTCCTATAAAGATCTCTAGGATCTTTTTCTATCCTAGAAAAAGCACAAATCAGGTCTAACTCTGCCCGGTTTCTAATCCCACACTAAGTCAGCCAGGTGGAATACCTGTGTTTAATTTTCATAAAAGACATTGCTTTTCAATTGTTGTCTGTTTCAAAGTTGATATAATAAGCAATTATACTAGAAGAATATGGCAATGATATACACAAATGAAAGCTCCATATTATAATAAAACCAAATTAACCCAAGAAAATATATGAAGGCTTACTATGAAATAGAGAAGCAGAAGTATCATGGTATTAGGTGGTAGCGTATTTCATCCACCAATTCAAACAAAGCTCACTACCTCTGAATTATTGATGGTGAACATTTTATCCACTTCTTTCTGTAACAAGAGCTTACTCCTGCTTGCAAAACTCTTCGTAAATAAGAATAGAACTTCAGATCTAAGTAACAGAATGAAGATAAAAGCAAAAGGTCAGATTGTTCAGAGAAGGTATAATGTGCCTGGCAGAGATGAAGTCGGATGAGTGGCAGGGGTGAAATCTACTTACCTTCCCTACCGGTTCAGAAGTGCGCGAATAGTCACCTTTGAGACTATACATGCTAAAACCATTCCTACATGTGATCCGAAGAGCAAGAACAGTTCCAGAGAACCAAATGATACATGCAAACAAGTTGCTGACTGCATTCAGCCCTCAGTTTCCAAAGGCCTTGTTCTATTTCTAAAGGTTCATCATGAATTTGTGTAATTTTGGTGTATGTTCCAAGTGACAAGCATTTCTGCTCACCTTTAGATAACTCTTCCGGTCTGCTTTTTCCTGGCCAGGCCTTCTCTACGGTATTTATTGCTATTCGGTATTTTACCCCAAAGAAAGAAAACAGCATTATGATTGATTAATGTTTTAAATTCCTATTCTATACAGCACCCGATAGTTGCCAGTGCTTAGATTATACAGTCATCTATTTTGCAGTTCTAAGGTCTCCTCTACAACTTCCCTGATTCCATGTCCTTGTCATATAATGAGTCTATTTCATAGGCATTAGCTATCATCAATTGACAGCAGGGTATTTACATAGCTACCTTCACACTTTCACCTTGTCCCAAATAAAATGGGATTATGGGAAAGGAATACAGGGAGGAAATGTGCTGCCCCATGCTGTTTTTCCCTGCAAAATACAGAGCAGTGGTGGGTTGCCCCCGGTTCGGACCAGTTCTATAGAACCGGTAGTAAAACCAGTGGGAGGCTCCGCCCACCGAACCCAATGTCATCAGAACACATGCGCAGAAGAGCGTGCGCATGGCCCCGTTGCGAACCGGTAGTAAAGATAAGTAGAACCCACTCCTGATACAGGGGCATAACTTTTCCTCTACAGGTTACATCTTTCAAAGAGTTTTTCCTAGGAATTAAAATGTGCCATTAAACTGGGGTAATGTAACAGTCGTAAGTCTGCAGCAATAGCAGCAGGTGGCTCTAGCTCAAACCTGATTGACTCAGGTTTGATTGATATGCCTGATTGACTCCAGGAATTATAGGCCTGCCGTTTTGACTTCCCAGATTTCATCTCTCTCTGTGCAGAGGAATGATAATGTATCTATCTCCTCACCAGGCTGGAATGAAGGCTGGGAGGTTGCACCCAAAAGCTCTCAGCACATAGAAAAAGCACTGTGACATAAAAAAAAAGTAATAACCACGATTATTAACATTTGAGCACCAACACTGCTTCTAATTACATGTGATATTGGCAACTATTCTTTGGAATGGGTTGCAGCTCTTTTGAAAGAGGATGAGCCTTTTACAGGTAGTCCTTGATTTATGACGACAAGTACCGTATTTTCCGGGGTATAAGACGACTTTCTAACATGCAAAAATCTTCTCAAAAGTTGGGGGTCGTCTTATACGCCGGGTGTCGGTCTCCTGTAACCAGGCAGACCAGCCCGAAACGCTTTGATGAGCCTTAAATGGCTCTAAGGAGCCAAGCTGAATTGCTTGCTGAGTTGCCGCTAATCAGCTGAGTTACACGCAAGCCCTGTGTAAAAGGGAAAAACTTCCCTTTTACACAATGCTGGTGCAGCTGGGATCGCCAGACCTTGGATGGCCAAGCCCCCTGTAAAAGGGAAAAACTTCCCTTTTACACAATGCTGGCCATCCCAGCTGAGTTGCCTGATTAGCAGGCAACTGAGCTGGGATCGCCAGAGCTTGGATGGCCAAGCCCCGTTTAAAAGGGAAAAACGTCCCTTTTACACCACGCTGGCCATCCCAGCTGCTAATTTTTGCCTGCTAATTGGTACGTAGCAAAAATCCTCCCCCCCTCCAGCTTGCTTACCTTAGCTGCTAACCGCAACACTTGGCTTGCCTTGCCTGCAATCCATTGCATCAGCAAGCAACTAAATCTCCCTGCCTGCAATCAAGCAGGCAGGGAGTTGTGGACTTCAACTCCCAGAATTACTCAGCCAGCAAAGCAAAGCTGGCTGAGGAATTCTGGGAGTTGAAGTCTACAAGTCTTAAAGTTGCCAAAGTTGCAGACCCCTGTTCTATTGGGTAAGGTTTTTTCCTCTTTGGGAGCTTTAAAAAAAATAGTTAATTGGGGGGGGGGGTTAGTTGTTCTTTTTAAAACCTAGCCATTTAAAGGCTAGATCTAAGTTTTAGGCTAGGAAGTTTTAAATTTAGCTTTCATATAAAAATAAAAATAAAAATAAAATAATATTTGTGCAGCTTTCTGAGATTTAGTGTGTTTCTGTAGTGTTTCACTCTAACTACACAAACGCACAAAATATCACAAAGCTGTATGTGGAATTTTGTGTGTGTAAAGTGTGAAAGTTGTTTTTTGGGGCTTTTTGTGGCTGTGTGAGGTCCCTGCTTGTTGCAGGGGCCATTTTGGGTCTAGCATAGCTGCTTTTACATTGTGGGTGAGCCAGTTGATGTTTTTTAATTTTTATTTGGTGTGCATTGGAAGAGAGGTCGTCTTATACAGCAAGTATAGCCCAAACCCTATATTTTTACAGGAAAAGTCAGGGGTCGTCTTATACGCCCAGTCGTCTTATACGCCGGAAAATACGGTAACCCCAAAAATTATGTTGTTCAATAAAACATTTGTTAAGTGAGTTTTGCCCCATTTTATGACTTTTCTTGCCACAGTTGTTAAGTGAATCATTGCAGTTGATAATTTAGTAACATCATTGATAAGTGAATCTGTCTTCCCCATTGATTTGTTTAGTTTTAATCTTATAGGTATTTTGGACATTTATAAGCTGCTCAATCAGACATGACTGAAGAATCATCCAAGCCTAATAAAATAAATATTTGGGGAATCACTTTCCCCTAATAGTTTGCTCACCCAATTAGATCAGGTGTGTGTGTGGGGGGGGGGGGACAAACTGATTTAGCTCCCTTCTCTTGGAACAGTGTTTTTGATTCCTCACTTTTAATTAGACCTTTATTATTTTTAATCATTTATTATTTTCTGTAAATGATAAAAAACATTATTGGATTGTTTATTTCTATTGTTTCAATAACAGTTATGTAAAGAGTTTAAGTATTCAACTGGAGCAGTGTTTAACTTTAAATAAAACAAACAGATTAATGAATTAATTAATATGCATACTTAGTGTTTTAGAAGAGGAAACCAGGATAAACCTTCCTGAGAGAATGAAGCAAAATGGTTCCAAGATATACAATATCCATCCAACTGTTTTGACAGGATACAGCAGCAAGTTATTAATTTTTTCTCTCTTTCTCTCTCACTCACATACACATAAACACACACAAAGTCAGCTAATTGCTCTGGATTTATTGCCCCCTGACTGTTTTTACAAGGACTTTTTTCAGTGAGTACAAGTAGAAAAAAGGCTCTTGACACTTCTTTATATACTTAATATGTGCATTAAAGATTAATTGCATTCTTTTCAACAGTGGTTACTTTCTCCTTATTTGGACAAAAAAATGAGGAAGAAATGTCCTCTGAAGAATATTTATGGATTTAAATGCCACGTTGAACAAAAAAGGTGAAACTACCTCCAGAAGCAAAGTGAATGATTTATGGTATTTTATGGCCAACAGAAATCTGGATTAAAAAATATTATAAATCGAGTTGGGATTTTGCATAGTAATTTGCCTCCACATTGATAAAGCACAGTAAATAAGGCAGAATTCTCAAGCCCAGTCCAGAGAATCTAGGTTTTGTTGCTCTGGTTGCACAGTATAAATGATAAGGAGAACAACTGCAATTAATGAATAATGTTGCATACTTTTAAGAACAGCCGTTTGCCTCCCTCTTATAACTATGAAAGACTATCCTGGTTTTCACACACACACAATTTTTTTCCCTGTCCAAATGCCTGCCCTCTGGAACTATGTTGCCCCAAAGATTTACATGACTTCCATCCTAACAAAAAGTTTTTAAAGATGTTACCCAAGAATTTGGGTTACAGGGACAGAGAACCTCATACAGTACTTATGTTAGTTTGAATGTTTTTCTCTGGAATACATTTATTGTTCTTACTGTTTTTAATCTTGTATATTGCTCTGAGTTTTTATGGAGTTGGGTGGCCATAAATACATACCTGATGTATCCATCCCTAATTTGCATCATTATGAGAAAATAGAATGGCAAGCTAATCTCTGTGCAACATGTTCATCTGTTTAGGAAATTATTAAAGTCAGAAAGAGAAGTGGGAACAATGTGATTTCAATTTTTACATAGCTGTATGTAAAGCAGAGTCAAGAATGACAATGAACTCTGTTAACATGAAAAGGATCCAATGAAACTAACTGAAGAACTTGGCTCTCATCAAGGCTCTCTTTTTATTAATCATAACATATATTGGTAACTACAATAACTGCACATAACAGTTTTTGCTGGAAACAGATATCAAATTAATTCAATTAGCCTTTGCCAAGAATTGCTTTTGGTCATTTTACCAGCTACCACACCATGTTTATTTCATTTCTAGGCTCCATTTCCACACTCCTTCTATATTGTATCTCCAAATCCAGCAGTGGAAAATCAGTCAGTTTCAGATTTTTTAAAATCTGCCTTTTACTTCTTCTTCCTCCTATTTTCCCCGCAACAACAACTTTGTGAGGTAAATTGGGCTGAGAGAGAGTGACTGGTCCAAAGTCACCCAGCTAGCTTTCCTGCCTAAAGCAGGATTAGAATTTATAATCTCCTGCTTTCTAACCTGGCTCTTTCTTTTTACAATATAGTGTTTTTTCCAAACAAATGCCCAAATAGTCTGCCATTTAGACTATTTTGCTTTGCTTCAAGCGAAGTCAATCCTGTTTGCATACCTAACTGGCTCTCTCAGATTGCTAATTAAGCAAAGCACAGGAGATGGAAGCCAGAAAAAACTGCATGCCGTCTCTGTGCATCTGCTAATCTCCATATACTGCCTAGGTTCAAGAGGATATTCAGGAATCAATGCCCACAACTATTATGAAGCAGCATACTGAGATGTGGGAGCTAGAGGGTAGTCAACAATGGAAAACTCGAATACTCCTTTACTTATAAGCTATCCAGGTTTTTTTGTTTCTTCAACAGGCATTTTTCTTGTATCTGGATGCAAACAGACTGCACATCCTGATGCCAGCATCTTCTAGGACTGGTCAGTAGCACAATTTCCTTTTTTTTTTATTCCAAGGAAGTGGATCCAGATCTGATTCCTTGAAGATTTGAAATGCATCTAATTAGCACCTAGACTCCCACAAGCATACTCTCATGGAGCAATTTTTTTCAAAGAGATGACTTCCTGGAAAAGAAACTTTCTCCTTTGTTTAGTTGCTACATGACCAACCACCATCTGCAAAGGGTTTGATGCTATTGTTTTAGAAACTGTCAGAAGACTGGTGTCTTGGCATGGATTGGCATGACAAATTTTTATACAGAACCTGTGACACCTCATTTCTCATTTTTGTTTCGCTGTGGCTCAGCAACTGGACCAGATCCATACATTTCTCGAATCCTACAATTTGTAAGTTTTAAAGATTTTGTTGAATTGCTTCACTGAGACAAACAGGAAGAGACATGTCTGCAAAAGAGCTTTTCTATGGTAATTTAATACCTACCACAGGAGAAAAAACCTTGCTGTAAAATCATTTCAAATATATAGAATCAAACTTACTGAGATTTCTCATTTTTGCAGAAGTACTTGAAATAAGGCCAGCATGAAATCGTTGCAAATGATATTTTGTGTTTATCTTACATACATTTCAGCTTTGCAAATAAATGTTACAGAATATATCTCTTTACCATTTAATCATTTGGGGGCCAACAATTTATTTTTGCATATTTCTAGGTATAGGCCTAAAATATGTACCCTGTAGATAAGACTTGAGGATCTGATTTTGCCTTTAATGCATGCAAACGCAAGCCACGCTTACAATGAATTTTAAGGTGCCCTAGGGTAGTCTGTAAACTATCATAGATAGAACTAAACTTTGTGTATGTTGGATCAGTAGAAAATGGTGAGATGAGGAAATATTTTCCCACAATAAATGAAAATGAATTGTTACTGATTAATCTTTTAATCAGAAACTGGGCACAGAAAGGAATCATACCTGCCTTGATATATTTATGAAAAGGTAAAGGTTTCCCCTGTCCAATCAAGTCCAACTCTAGGGGGTAGTTTTCATCTCTGTTCTATCTAAAATAAAAAGCCTAAGAGAGCAATACTTGTCATTTATAAAATCTGATTCATTTCTTGTATCAGAAGAAATTTAGAATTTAGAAACTCATAGTCTGGCTCATCCACATATCTAACCAGCTTGAGTTCATACCATGCCTGGGTTGGCCAATTTGTGTCCTTGGCCTGCATGTGCTCCCTGAGCCCTGCTATTGGCTCTGATTACAACAGCAAAATGAAGCAACCTAACAGTATCTGTAATCAGCAACAATCATAATCCTTTTCCCTCAGACTGGAAAAAGAGAAATTTCAATCTTGTTACAGCCCCATCCATTATGTGTCATTGCCTCATTCCTTTTGGCCATCAATCATCCCCTTCTATTGGGAATTGCAGGTCCTTGCTCTAAATTCAGCAACACATTGTGAATGGGAAGATCAGATACTCCTGATGGAGATCAACTGCTGGTGCTTTAAAAAGCATGATTTTTGTACTCTCAAGGAGTCGTAGAGTTGTGAAGGACCTTCTGCTCCAAAGCCAGGCAGACCACGGAAATGGTGACAGCACCTGACTGCAAAAGGAAGCACTCATCTTGAAACTTCCTATCTGCTTTTCTCTTTTCCAAAGCTTCACAGCCTATGTCAAAACTGGGGACATAGTACAATAAAACCTAGCACTTTTTTAGTACTAGGCTGATCTTCAAATGCTATTAATTGTGGGCAGGTCTATAATTCTGCCTTATAAATACATCAATAATGGTCACAAAGAATATGAACTAATCAAAGGTGTCTTTTGAAGACTCAACTTAACTAACAGTCAAATGTCCATTCCAATCATGGATAAGCAATAACTGATGTACATTTCCTTCAATTATCCAAATATCAGTCATTTGTCTTGTGCCTAACAAATCTTTAAGAAGCTTCTGTATGGGAATGGGAAGTACAGTTATTTAAAATGCTAACAAATGCCTTTATTAACTTCCTTGTTGTAGCTGGCTAAAGTGGAACATCTATCTGAAATACGATCAAATTGGGTGGTTATTAAACGTATTAGGGCGGGAGAGGAAAAGAGATCAATTCTGAGCGATTAGTACACTGACAGCAGAACATTGAAAACTTTCTGAAGTTGTATGTGCTCTGGTTAATCATGAAACAGTTACTGAACAAAGGAATGAAGAAAAAGAGGACCAGGGGGCAGTGACAATTCACTTTATGGCAAACAAGTCAGCTCTATTGGCTGCAGAAGTGCAGCAGTAAACTTTCTGAATTTAGTAGCAATGCTGGTAAGGTAGCTGGTAAGATATTTTACATAAAGGGAAAATAATAAGAAAGAGGCATACACAGATCACTTTAAAAGCTATGACAATTTTAAAAACTGCGAATAAACAATGCATTCTCCTGATGGATTAATACAATCCTCTGCAAAAAACTGTGGTCTGCCTCATAAGAATGTTGCCTTTTAATTACTTTCCTCCCCATATATTAATGTATATTCACTAAGACCTCCAAAGTCACACATTTTTTGACTGAGAAGAGTGTTTTTGCATACAGTACTCTTATCTTTCATACTGATTGGTGAGATGTCGCCTCAGGTTCAACATAAAGCATAAGCATATCCTCATTGTTATAAAAAGCAGTGACATGAAGAATAGCAGTTCTCGTTTTAAAGTTTTGGCACAGGAAATGAGGACAGGTTTTGAAGTATGCTACAGCAGCTCATTATTGTAAAAGTTATAAGAAATAAACAGGGCATCCAAATTCTCTGAGGGAAATGAATTAGAAGTTTACATATCAAGTACTCTTTGTTCTACTTTAGAAATGCTAAATTACTATCAAATTTCTTCTTCCACAAAAGTACAGAGTAAACGTGAATTCTTCACTTATTAATTTGGAATGGTAAGCCCTTGACCAAGATGAAGTTTTGCTTGTCACTGAACATGCATTTTTACATGAAAAATGAACTGGAGTATTCACTGCTCCTGTCAAGCAGCCAAGATATGAGAAAAATGGTCCCAAAATAAATCTCTCTTGCCTTCTTAGCTAGAGAAAGAATGCAAGACTTCAAATATGCATATATCTCTAGTCCAAAGTTTTGAAAGTCATTTAATTTACTGATTTAAGTACAGTGATGATTGCAATAAATACAGAGAATACCTTTAAATATTGTGTTATTATGAAAGGCCTTTCCTTAGTTCAGAATACTTGTAATTCTTCCTAAAAATGATAAAAACTGAAACATCAGGGTATGAAGACATGAAATATATTAGCAGCTTTCCCTCTATGAATAATTGTCCTTTCAGAGCTATGTAAAAAGAAATAAAGGATTGGCATGGGTGAGCAAGGACTACAGAAATAAATGAAGGCATTTGATGCCACTTCCTGTAGTACATTCCGTTTTCTGGCAACATTAATAATCCATTCAAGAGCATAGACTATTCTAGCCCTCATCCTCCTGAAAATAAAACATAAAATCCTCAGACTGGCCAGAAGCCAAGCCCGTTGGGCACTTAAGGCCTTCCTGAGTTTCTTGTAGTACTGGATTTCTGAAAATAGCCAGGATTAGCAACAAACCACAGAGCACTGCCATGTGGTATTTAGAATGCCAATACTTCTTCTGCAGAAGGTTTCTACTTCAACCAGAGAGCAAAATTAAACAAGCAAGAATGGGCTTAATTGTAACTAAGCGTATCTGAGAGACACCTTATTTCCTCCACTGAAAATCATGTATGTTCCTAAATTTGGAATTTTTTCTTTTACCAAATTCCAGGATATGCACAGACCATGGTTTTTAAGGGTCTATGTTCACTTACTAAGCTTCCAGTACAGATTCTGGTCAAAGATATTTGGCATATATTTGTAGCATTTCAAAAACTGACTTGTAGAATTGTACTACCATAAATATTCTCCTCAGCTGTATTCCTCTATGGGACTTTCAAAATCCATTTTCCCAAGATTTTGAAGGCAGGGGGAGGGGACACTGCACTTCCTTTCCCTGTTTCACATAAGTACTGAGGCGATTAGAAGGGCTGATTAAGGACAAAATGAACCAAAAGATTATTATTGGTGCCTCACGGAGTTTTTCACTTGCAGGAAGAGGAAAGCATTGAAAACCAGGGCAGCAGGAGTGGAAAACTGGGGCCAGCTTTTGCTGAACTACCACTCTCCGCTGCAACTTGTAGCCTCAAGGCTAAAGGAAAGGGATGCTGGGAACTGAAGTTCAGCAATGAAGTACAACTGGGTTATTACCTCTGCTTCTAGGATTTTAGAATTTTTAAGTCCTAGAATCTTTCAGGTGCATACCAAAGCAAGAGAAATACCAGTGGCAAGAGAAAAATTTAAAAACCAAAGCACTAGGATGCGTGATTGTCAGCAACTTCAGGGGAAGATCATCCCAAAAAACAGACAAGTGATAAAATTGTGGCTCTTTTCACAAACATAGAAGCAAGCTGCCTCACTTTATTTCTAGTCATTTTTGGGCTCCTCCTCATTTTCTCCTAACTGCTTTCTTCTGACATGTCCTCATGAAACAGCCCCTGCCAGCGCAGAGGCAATTCAATTATTCTTAACAATTCCAGTTTTAAAGGGTTTGTTGTTGTTGTTGTTGTTGTTGTACTCCTGACACCATTTTTGCTATGGATACAATCTGGCACACTTCACCAATTATGTGGTTGCTGTCACAGTCAGGGATCAATTTATGCAGATGGCCAATGCAAACCCTGAAAGAAAGTCAAGTTCTACCAGCTGAGCTAGTTTTGTCACTGATGGGCACATTTTCCGTGTTTCTGATAACAAGGGGTTTCGAGTGGCTGTACAGTTTACTATTTTTATTACCTTGATCAGTGCCTATTCTACTCTGACTTTGCTTGCGATAGATGCCCTAATGTTTTCTGCAGTTTTGCCATCTGCTTATGGATTTTGCTGACCATGAGGCAGAACCTGACTCCACCCACACTCATTATTAACTGCCAGCCACGCCATTTACTTGCAGTATTAGCTGAAGGTGCTTGCTCACAATTATCATTCCCTTCTGCTTTGTTGTACACTCCTCCAGGCCTGAGACTTGTCAAACATGTTGTCTATGGAGATTCTCAGTCATCCAGGTCATGGTTGAAAAAGCACCTTTGGGACATGTCAAACAGGTTGTTTTTGAACATGTTTTGCATTCTTTCAGAAGAGTAGCAGACTTGTGTTCAGAAACAGCCTGGTTAACAGGTCACAAGTAAGGAGGATTTGTGCTCAGCCTGAGGGTTGGGTGGTGCTTCCTCTTGTTTCACCCCAGGCATCCCACTCTGCTTGCAACTTGTTAATCTAGCAACTTGATAGAGAGCTAAATTTGCAGTTCAAGCATCCCAATCAACCTCACCCTATATTAAGGAGGGTGATAACTGGTTGTTTTCTCATTAGCAAGTGGGAGGAAAAAGAAACAGGGGAACCATTTCCATGTTAACTTGGTCAGCAACAGGTGCATAAGGACAGCATTCCTTATCTGCCCGTTTACTGCTGCAGAACAGGAATTGGCAATAGGGACAGGACAATTTATGCCAACATGTTGGCTTAAGATCTGGAGGATCATTGTGATGAGGATGTCTGCAAGAGCCCCTCGAAGGTTGCAACCAAAGTAAAAATCAAAATTTGCACATTGACTTTGATGTATCGGGCAGATCTCACTATTACTCTCCTTTCCACTATTTTTCTAATTCCCCAAGGCTTGAAGCTTACTTTGTTCTCGTTTTGGGAATTGCTCTACGTTCCAGCTTCATTGTGAAAAAGCATGGCTAGGTTCTAATAACAGTGGTAGAATAAAAGCAGCAAGTGCGCAGTCCTTTGACATAAATAATGTGAACATCCATCAAACTCAGTCACTACCATACATCCAGCAGGGTTTTACTGGCTCCACTTCTGTTTTAAAAGTACACAAGTATACACTTTTTCTATTTGTTTCTTACATAAATTTGTTATAAACAAAAAGTGAATTAATATGCTAACCTTTATCAAAGAGTCAAGATTCTTACTTGAGTCCATGATCTCTGCAGAAATGAGATACTATTATTGACAAAAAACAAAGGAATGGTTCCAGCAAAATATGATATTATGAATATGAATCCCTGTTTTGCTCGGACTATTTATATTAGAGGCAACAAGCAATTTAAAAAAACAAGAGGTTTGTTTATATTCATTTTTATACCATGTGCTCCCAGACTGAATGCAAATAAATCACAGAAATCAAGAATGCTGAATATTAAAACAAGGAACATATTGAAATTCTCCCTAAATTGTACAATTAGGTCCACAAATCTCAAAGATGCACAACTTCTATTTCTGGCAAATAATAGGTTTTGCTTCCCTATTATTTCAATATTTGTTTGTCTATTATTTGCAAAAAGAAACTCTCTCCTAATGGAGCAGTGTAGTCTGTTGATTTTAAGCCTGATGCTAAAATAGTATATGAACTCTGGGGTGGATAGACCAAGCTTGCTTAATATCACTTCCTGTTTGTGTTCATCTCTGATTTCTCTTGGGGGGAAGCAGAGAAGAGAGAAAGAATTGTGAATGGATAGAAAAAAGAAATGTGTGATTAAGACAACATGTTCTAAAACTTGCAGTTTTGTTTCTTTTCCATATCTAGACTTTTATTTTGTCTTTTTCTTCCATTTTGGCTCAAAGTTCTTTCCAAGTTACCAAAACAAACATTCAGAAATATACAGGAAAATATTGGCTGACATATGCTAAATCCATCAACGATCACGTGTTACCAACTCGGTGAACAGAGAAAAGACTTCCTCTTGTTATGATGCCCACAGAAAAAAATCCCTGAGAAAAGTTTGCTTTATTTTTAAAAAGTATATACAAAACAATCCACAAATACATTTTTTAAGGATTAAAATATTCAGGGCTCATCCACATAGCAACCTTAAACTGCTTACCTCCTATGATGAACCCAGCTGGAAATGAAGCTAGTTTAAGAATTTGTTATGTGGATTTTAATCTGTTGGCTTTGGCAATGATAGTAGTCAGGTGTTCTGTCCAGACAGCAGTTACCATGGATCCTGATTTACAGATCCCCCTGCTACTCCCTCCCCTCTTGTACCCATGCCAGACAATCAACAACAACACCAATCATGTTCCTTTTTGTGGGTGAGTCTTTAACCCATGGTTTTCATTTCTCAAGCTTTTCCCATCAATCCTATTCTGGATGGAAGGCAATGACCAATGCCTGGGCGGCAGAGTGGGGGAGGGCTGGCTGGGTGACTGGCTGGGAGAATGACTGCTACAGCACACATAAGGTCAGCAATGATGAATGACAAAGAACTGCCATCGTATCAATAAACAGCAGAAACATATTAGATTTTATATAGATAATACGTAATTTCAGTTTAACATTTATCTATCATGTTTATATAAAAGTCAGGATTACTCACTCTGTTTTCACCATATTACATTTCTAAAAATTGTATGCAGCACACTATTAGAATCCTGTTTGTATGTATGACGTATTTAACTAGGACATGGAGAGAAGGTAATATGTCACAAACACAACACAAATTCAGTGAGTTAATTTCTGGAGGGGGGGATGACTATATCTTGATCAAGTGTCATTCTTAAGATTAAATGTTGATACTAGAAAGGATCTTGCAAGCAATGCAACAGCCTCTCATCCTGTCCATTGTTTTTTCATACTGTCCTCTATTCCTTATCTCTCTCTCTCTCTCTCTCTCTCTCTCACACACACACACACACACACACACACACACACACACACAAACACGCCGTCCCCTTATGTATTAAACCAGGTTGGGTGAAATGGAAGTAAAGTAACAGAAGAAAGGAAAGAAGAAGCAATAATTTTGCTTTTCTGTCTCCTACCATTCTTTTTAGCATTAAAAAATACCCCCACCAAATCAGACAGCCAAAATGTATTTAATAAGTGCACATTTGATTTGATTTGCCTATCCTGTGATATTTTCAGACAAGGTCTTTATTGTGCTATCACATTGCTTCATGGAATGGAATTTTACAGGAAAGCCACGCAATTGCCGCTCTTTTTTTCAATAAAATAAAATAAAATAGATAAAAGACAATTGCAGCATGATAGCTAGAGCCAGGAAGATGATAGACATAGGCCATTAAAGTTAAGATAAGCAGCTAATTAGTCAGGAATTCATAAGGAACATGGAACTAGACATTCATACTAAGGTTCAATTAGTTAAAGGGCCATATTTAAGCAGTGCAGTAATATCCATGGGATGATTTATATATTGATATTTCCATGTATGCAATACTTAATCTCTAGCTTCCACTGGTCACCCAAACTGGAAACAAAACTTTGATTAGTTGCTACAAAGCCAACATGGACATTACCAATTTGTTAACCTGTTTTTTTCCACATGCAAGAAGCTATTATCATACTTCACCTTTAACTAACCTTACAATTCCCGTAATTCCCAATTACTTTAGTTACTTACAATGATGTACTCCTAGCAACCACAATTTATATTTTATATTTCAGTACGGAAGGCAAGATTCTCCATCTACTTTCAACAAGATTTTTTTAAAAGAATGAATTTTCTCTGAGTTATATGTTAGACCCAGTCCTCTCTTTAAAAAGCCTCATACAGAGTTGTTAGCACTGCCTATTATTTATACCTTTCATTATTAATGAGTCACTGCAAGACAAAAGCCTTGGAACAGCAGGTAAACATACAAAATATGTTTCAGATGTATGAAATATTGAAATATTCTGAAAGATTGTGGGGAGGGAGGGACATTACTTTGGTGCAGAAGTTCTGGAAATAGAGATGGCTCCACATTCAGAGTTTGCCTTGGATATAGAAAGCTTAGCAAACAGGTTCAGGCTAGTTAATCAAGACCATAACTAGGTTGGGCTGCAAGATCAAGGAAAGAATTCATTGTGAGGCTGAAGTGAATCTGATGCTAAGCATACCATTTAAAAATGCTATGATGAGGGTAGTTATTTTTAGATATCTCCTTAATAGTTACCATGGAGAAAGTGGGGAGAAATAGTGGGATTTCACTGGGACAACAGGACCAAATGTGACATCATCTCTCTGCCGTCCTCAGAAACAGTAGCAATAACCAAAAAATGTCCTACAAAGGCAAGACCTCTCCCAAGCTAGGGATTCCGGTTCTTTAAACAACATTTCGGTTTTCCGGATAGTTGTTGTGAAAGTAAGGATAAAGGGAGTGTTCTTTTTCTTTTAATTATTTTTTTCTGGAAAGAAGAAAAGAGAGATGGAAGAAATGATGGGAAGATTTATAAATGGCAAATTTAACAATTTACATGATCTGAAGAGAAGCCAGAGAAAAAAATATAATATGAACCTCCTGTAAAATTATATGAATGAAGCAAAAAGGTTATATGATAAAAGTTTTGTCAGGAAGAACCTTGCTTCCACTGAAATCTGTTAGTTTATAAATAAATGGTGCAAAATATCCTTTCCAATTATTCTTCCTCCTAATGGAATCTCAGGTAAAATCAGGAATTCTGGCGCTCCTAATTACTCAAAGAAACAAGGCAAATATGTGTTTGTCTATGCTGCACTTCTATTTTTCTGTGTCAATAATTGGCAACCCTAACAGAATAAATTACTCAGCTTTCCTTCCTCTGTGGCTTTTAGCTCCTCCATCTGTGCTACTCTGACGGAGATGGATTTCATGATACTCCTTTTTTTTTTTTAAATGATCATATTTGATTTTATTCTAAACTATCTTGTGGTCAGTTAACCATAAGATAGTCAATAAGATCAAGCCAAGATATGGCCCTGGTTCATATCACAATTAAACTAGTTCCTGAAAGAGAAATTTAAAATGTTAATGGTGGGAAGGCATTGTGACAGCAAAGGTGGTTACGAGTAAAGGAAGAGAATCTATTTTAGAAATCAATAAACCAAGCATGAGAACAAGTTCTCAGATGGTCACACGCAAACAGCCTGAGAGGCAAGTGGAAACCACTACTCTAAAAGAGTAGTGGTTTCCCGAAAGAGAACCCCAAAAGAGGTTTTAACTTATTACTAATGAGTGCACCTTCTAGTAAGGGCCAGTGACCAGAAAAACCAAAGTGATGATGTTTTGCTAGAAAATCCTCCCAAAACTAAATCAGCTATTGAGGGAAATGAAATATGGCATGTTAAGAGTTTCAAATATTTGAGGATAGTGGTTCAGGCCATAGATACATAGAAAAAGTGTATTTATCGCAAGCACAAAGGAGTACAGCAGCCTTAATTAAGTTAACCTGGACAAAAGGATAGGAATGCCTACAAGCAGCTCTGATTTTTTTTTGTAGAATACCTATGGCCCAATACAGGTAGTCCTCGATTTACAACAGTTCATGTATTGACCATTCAGGGTTACAACAGCCTTAAAAAAGTGACTTGACTGTTTTTCATAGTTACGACCTTTGCAGCACCCCGTGATCATGTGATTAAAATTTCAGATGCTCGGTGACTAGTTCATATTTATGACCCTTGCTGTGTCGCAAGGTCACATGGTCCCCTTTTGCGAACTTCTGACAAGAAAAGCCAATAGGGAAGCCAGATTCCCTTAACAACCAGGTTGCTAACTTATCAACTGCACTGATTCACTTAACAACTAGGGCAAGAAAGGTCGTAAAATGGGGCCAAACTGACTTATTAGTCAATTGCGGTCGTAAGTTGAGGACTACCTGTATTTTATGGTCAATTGTGAAATTTGCCCATTAGAAATCACTTGAGACATACAAGCAATGCATCTGATGTAGTTCCTAGAATGGAAGCAGAGCAACAATAAAAGATGGATGTGGGGGCAGCTGTTGACTTAAATGCTCCCTTTTCCCCATCAAGACTTATTACATTATTCCTGTCAGACCAATTTCATGACTTGGGACAGTGTCCAAACTACCTAACAGAATCTCACCCAGGTATTTATCTCATTGTTGCCATGGTTTCAGATGTCACCTGGTGATAATGACACTGTTTATATTACTGGGGGTATAACTGAAGTGAGTAGGAGATGGTCATAATTTAAGCTTATAATAACTGGCCTGGCTTACAAAGCTAACAAAATAAAATGGATTATATCACTGAAATTAGAAATAAGAGTGCTGATTTTGAATACTCTCTGATATTAAGAATATTAAACAAAAGATTTTTATGCAATAAATCTGATTTTACCTATGCTCCAAATGCAGACCTGAAATAAAGAAAAAAAAATTGCAAATACTATAGTGTGAGCTTCTGGTAACATAAATCTGAAAGGAATGCAGGTGAGCATGCAGGAGCAATGGACTCCAAACAAAGGGTGAAATCCAGCAGGTTCTTGCAGGTTCTGGAGAACCAGTAGCGGAAATTTGGAACAGTTTGGAGAACTGGCAAATACCACCTCTGGCTGGCCCCAGAGATTTTGCAATATCCTTCCCCCAGGAGTGGGAAGGGAATAGGAATTTTGCAGTATCCTTTTCCTAGAGTGGGGTGGGAATGGAGATTTTGGAGTATCTTTCCCCTGCCACGTCCAGCAAGCCACACCCACCAAGCCACCCCATGCCCACCAAGCCAGAACCAGTAGAAAAAAAAATTGGATTTCACCATTGCTCCAAACCTCTCTTTGCAGATATGCTGATTGGGAGAAGTTCTTTCCACGAGAGTATTAAAAAAACACACCTCCCATTGCAATCCCAAGCAACACATTTAAAAATCTGCGCCTTTATTATATTGTATATACCGATTTGGGGCTTCATTGGTTTAGGACCACTTCTATAAAAACTCTGGAGAAGGCTGCAATCCTGGGAAAGGTAGAAGGAAAAAGGAGAAGAGGTCAAATAGCAGTAAGGTGGATAGACTCAGTTATAGTAGCAATGAGTGCACCATTGAAACAGCTGAGGGCCTGGGCGAGGGACAGAAAATCATGAAAAGAAATCTATGTGGTCACTAAGAGTTGACTGCAATTTGATGGCACATAATCAAGTAATCAAGTAATCAATCAGTATCAATCAATCAATGTAAGCTGTTTGAATCTGTGCCTCAGCAAATGGCCAGCATAGCCTTTCCCACTCAGGTGTTCTGTATTGGGGATGTTGGGAGACATGAGACATTGCAGTTAAAAGCATCTGGACAGCAACATGATACAGAAGAATGGACTCCTGGCCTGAAAATGCAAATATTTATTTAAACTATTGAAAAGGGCACCCAAATGAAGGTACACAAGATTCTTGAACTGAAGTGGAATATTGAAGGAACAAAGACAGGAAAAGCTATGAAAATCACTTCAGGAAACCTAATAAGAAACAGGGGATGTCCAAGATAACTGTGTTCTTGTCCATCGATTATTGTGGTTGCTTTTCAAGGTAGGAAAAGTGGTCAAGTGTGCATGTTCAAGTTGTAGAAAATGCCTGGATTATACATTCCCTTTACCTTGGAAGCACATGAAATAACAGCACAACGTTCTCTGCTCTCTAAAGCAATCAGAGTCAAAGATCACATGTATAAAAGCACAGCCCTTCCTGTACTTCGAACAAAATACAGCACCTAAAAAGACTGAAACAATGTAATGAGACTCCTTTTCACATTATACATTCACTTGATCCTACATTTTCTTCTATACATATACTTGTCTCTATTCTATTCTGCTTTATTGTGTAAATAAGTGTATGTCAATAAGGGGAAGCGGATAGAAAATATCTATTCTACTAGCTAGGAGAATAGAGTGGCTGAATACAACTCAAAAAATATTATACTATGGGACATTTGATGCTGATGAAAGTCTGTTTATACCACATAATTATAGCTGCCTTTCAGGAAGAGTATATAACCTTTTAGGGGCTGACAACATGCCTGGCTTTCAAATGGCATGCTGTTTCCAAGATGAAGTAATGTTGGTAGGATAAGGGAAGAGATAAATTTGATCTGATTTAAACGTAAACATAGTTAAAATGGATTCAATAGATGGTATGATTATTCTTTGTACATTTATCTTTTTTACTTTTTCACATCACAAGTGATAATTTGACCACTAATTCTGAATGGATTCAGTGGCCACGTCTACATATACTCAAAAGTATGTGTAATACAATCTGTTGATGTGTCAGTGTTGGCTATAAATTTGGACAAGGTCCCCTCAGTCCCTATCACCACCATTAAATAAGAAGGACAGCCAGAAGGTGAAGAGAAAATGCCGATGCATTTCTACTTCTCATCTCTGTTTGACTGTGCAGACATTGAGAGCAAGAAGGAAGAGCAGTATAGCAGGCAGAATATTACTGGTGAGTGAACACAGGGACTCCTGCTAAGGTGAGCCTCAATAGCACAGAGCCCTTGGATATGTTTCAGAAATAGTAAGGTATGGATTTATTTTTAGAACTATATAATACTCCTGCTATATTTTAACATATCTCAAATGGCAGCCATGAACAGGCTTTCTTTTCATCTTAAAAACCTGCACTGAAAGTCTCTCTCTCTCTCTGCAAGCCACAAATAATACATTTAGTTATGGTAGCCTGAATCTATGCAAGTTCTGTCATCAGTCCGATAACAAAAGCCTAGAGGGCACTGTGAAGGAAATGACAGCCTCCCGTTTGTTATTCCATCCTTCATAGCTTTATCAAAGGCATCCTCATATTACATTTTCCTTCGCTTCCTACCGGCAATCAACATTCCACAAACACAAAGTTTTGTCAGCTTTTGCTCCAAATGTTTTGTTCCATCACTGCAATTCCAGAATTCAGTCTACTGGGTGGACTTGGAATAGAACTATTTCCGAAGTATATGCTGCATGTAAAGCTTTTTTTTCTTTCTTTCTTTTCTTTCAAAAATGTTACTTTAAAAAAAGGAAAGAGAAAATAAGAATAGGTAAAGGTAAAGGTTCCCCTCGCACATAAGTACTAGCCGTTCCTGACTCTAGGGAGCAGTGCTCATCTCTATTTCAAAGCCTAAGAGCCAGAGCTGTCCAAAGTTATCTCCGTGGTCATGTGACCAGCATGACTGAACGCCAAAGGCGCACGGAACGTGTTACCTTCCCACCAAGTGCAGATCTACTACACTTCTCCATCCCTAAACCCTTTTCCCCCAATGCTTCTTCATCATAGAAAGTCTCCATCACAGAAGGTCTTTTTTGACATGACATCTCACTTAGCAAGCAGAAAGACCGAACAAGCAGCAATGTAAATGTGGTTTCGGCCTTAAGTAAAACTATTTTGACTTAGCCAAGTTTTACAATTTGAATCCAGTTTTGCAACTTTGAAACATCAAGGGTTTCTTTTTTATTTACTACTCTAATTATAAAGTTTGTCAAACATTGCTTGTAATTATTACAGGGTTTTGTCATTTTATTAGTCCAGTTGTAGGATTAGAAAGGGATGGAGTGAAAATGATTTAAATTAAATATTTAGGCACAAACTAAATACCTAAATAAAACAAACAAGGTGTATATAGGCATTTAATCTTATACACTTAGAGTAAATAAAAAGTATGTAGTACGTTATGTAATTAAGATATGTGTAGTTTCACACTCAGTGAAGATCTGCCTTCTGCGTCGAAAGGGGCTTTGCTTCAATTGGATTCTGCACAGTACTTTCTTCACACGTTGTACCGGGACAGAACATTGAACAGTAAAATTCTACTACTTTTTGGAAAACAAGGACTGTTGTAAAGAGTTTGTTCAATTGCATGCAGTTACATAGACTATAGTAAATCAGACATATGCATGACCATTGACTAAACCTCTGTATTTGTATACCGGTTTTTGACTGTATAAATAAATGCATACTTTTGAGCTTATACCTCAACCCTGTCTACTCTAAAGCTCATCAGGAAGTAGTTCTGAATCTGCTGATACTGAGATTACTGAAAATTACTGGATAACTGACTGATAACTTACAATGTGCAGTTGGTCTAGGAAGAGGAGTGGATTTTAGTCCACTGTGGTTATAGAAGCTCAGTGGAAGACTTTGGGCCAATGGTTCTCAACTGGGTTCTTTATGAAGGATAAATAAGAGGAGTTTTATAGATACTTGTTTAATTCATATATAAGAGCTAGTATGTCGATTAAATATAAAAATAAAAATCAACCAGCAGGGATTTCTGACTGCCAGCTGTCCACAGAAACAAAGCACATGAGATGAAATAGAGATATCAGGAGTGGATATTCATGTAGAGAGAGCTGAGAGGTGTGTTCCGGGATTTTTTTAATTTTAAAGTCTAACCATATATATTTTCCTGAGGGTTATAGAGGGACATTAAGGCTGCAGCAGAAAACTAAATTGCTCTCATGTACTATATCTGTAGTCAATCTTCCCCTGGTCTTCTTTTACTAGACTAAGTGAGTCTTTCAATGATTCAGGTGAAGAATTTAACCATCACTTGCTACCTGATACCTTTTGGGAGGAAAGTTTTTAAAAATATAATGAAAATTTAGGGTTGCTTTAGATTAGGATTCTGCAATGTAAAAAGAAAAAAAAGAATCTACTAGATTTCTTTCATTACTATGAATCTTAGATAAATGATAGCAATACGATTCGATTCCCTTTTTAGGTTATTTCCAAGAGCCTTTATATTCTGTAAATCAAAGTTTATGATACTGAGAAATGATATACACACAATTGACATCTTAGCACAATAGGGGATGATAATCTTCTGATGTCACCCTTACTCCCAACTATACTTTCCCTACAGGATTTTCATTTTAATGTCTGATACACATTCCACTCTAGCATTTATTAATCCCAAAGCTACGTAGCAACCAATACCAACAACTCTGTAGATCTTAACCAATATCATTGCTCATACTGATACTATTGACAACTTACACAACTTGTATAGATTGTGATTTTTATCCCCGCCTCTTTTTTACATCCCATACGACTTTGCTCACACTTGTATTAAATACATTGTTTATTTTTTATTTAGATTTTTATAGCATATCAAGTTTTAACTATGCCTTACAATGTTAACAAAACACATTATATCAAGATCAAACAAAATATATTATGACTTTAAGTAACTTCCCCCAACCTTCAAGTGTTCCAGTCATATAGACTTTGAGTCCAAGAATTCTCAACAATGGCTATGCTTCAGTCAACACATCTGGAGGCTACCAGCTTAGGAAAGGCAACCTTCATATAATTTGTGAACCCAGCATACAAAACTAAATTAGAAAACCTAAGAACTCAAACATGTTGCTACCATTCCTGCTATCATGCCTACAACCAAAACAAACTACCAGCATGGGCAGAAAAATCGTTTGTGTTTTCTCTCTTTGAAGGAAGCCAGATGTTTGGGACAGCAGGTGAGGAGGGAAATGGCTCACAGCAGATCTCTATCAGTAAGGTCAGAAATCTATACAGCATTCACTTCATGTTAGCTAGAATGACATAGTTTAGAAAGGAACAAATAATTATCTTAACATTGGAATATGGACCCAAAACAAAATGAAATCAGCATAAAGAAACTGAATAATGATGAGACCAATTACTTCTAAGACAACTCTTTCCAATAGTGTAGAGTTCTTTATCCTCTAAACCAATAATTTTCTTGACAAGTCTAAGACTGCTGAAAACAGAGCAGTATGCTTCACAAGGAAAGATATGCAACATCTAGCTGAAAGGGAAGGAGACAAGGAAAGAGAAAGCAATTGTTGACACATGGCAAAATGGCAGATGCTGAAAGTTGGCTGAGGGCAACTGTGTAGGCATTTAGATCATGCAAATCAAAAGTCAGGTCTTTCTAATTTTGTCACTCTAGCAGCTCATGTCATTCAGTAGCTCAGCAAAATAATAATAGATTTACATTGCCATCAGGACTTAATTAGCCAAAGAGCAGCTTTTAAATTAAACAGTAGAAAACCGTATCTGCCCAAATCCAATAAATCTTAACGCAGTTTTGGAACTGCAGGCAGTCCTGTTGAATTTCCTCATTTAACTCACTAAGATCTTAAGTGCTTTCTTCTAGAATCTAGAAACTTTCACAGCTTTGATATCAATCTCAACTCCACATTACTTAATCATGTTCTCTTTCCTTGTGTAAATATTATTTTCATTCTGAAATAAGTATTGGTGCCAGTTTCTTGATAGTGCATGTACACATAAAAAATACATGCACATTGGAATTCCTTTCTCCTGTATATAAAACTATTCATAATCTTGAATCTCCATCTGAGGCTGTTGTATATTCTACTACTCAGAAATACTGGTTAGAAATAGATGACACAAGTCTTTACCAACACCTGATTATGAAAGTCTTTGTGAAAGTTGGTTCACTGTCCTAGCTTTTGATGCACAATAAAAAAAAAGATGGGATATGTGTGTCTATTAGGATTTTTAAAGTTAATTTGACCTTTTAGATATTTTTATTTTAATATGATTTTATTGAATTATTTTTGACACAGAGGTTAAAATTTTGGACTAGGAGATCCAGATTCTAGTCACCTCAGCCACGAAAGCTCATTGTATAACTTCAGGTCAGTCACTCTTTCAGCCATTATTTCACAATATTATTGTTGAGAAAAATGGAAGAAAGGAACCTACTGTACATTGCCATGAACTCCAGAATAAAAGGCAAAATATAAACTTAAGAAATAATAGTTGTACCTTGACTTTTGGCAAACCAAAAGACTCAATTAATTTTCAGTACCTGCCATTTTGCTAAGTGGCAACAAATACTTTCAATAAATGGCTTAATATCTAATAGATGTCTAACATGGTGTATTGGTAAAGAAACAAGTAAGATACTAGGAGATTGTGCATTCTAGTCCTGCCTTAGACACAATGCTAGCTGATGGGTCACTCAACACTGACTTAGCTCCTCCCTTTCCCAAAGTATAATAAATGAATATGGCTTAATGATATCCAGCTTAATGATTGAAAAATGAAATAAACAGTCCATCTAAGCTTAAGTGATAAAGCAGGTTTAATTACATTACTTCAGCACACTAAAACACAAACACATGAAATACTTACAACCATTTATGGAACACTGTGATTTCCAGAATAAAAAAGAGAGTTGAGTCAAACATTAAAACTCTGGCCAGAACAGAGTTGGTTCAACATTCTTCCCAGATATCTTGATGTCATGTAAGTAGGTGGAGCTATAGCTATTCTGGATGGGTTTGGGCCATTTTAGTTATGCTAATCCTTTTTCAGAGCTTAATATACTTATCCTTTTTCCATCAGGAAACTAAATTGTTGTTGGTGGCATGACTCTGCAAGATTCTAAGGAATTAAAAAACACCAGGAAAAGTTGGACATCATTGGTGCCCCACAGATGTTATATCTGCTTTCTCATTAATAGTATTGGTTAGATTCAATTTCTAACCCAGAAATAGTCTTAAGATGACAGGTATTTTCATCAGTAAAAAAGAATATCCAAAACCTGAAATATTGCTCCTAGTATTAGTAGAACCAGCTAACAGAATTAAACAATAAAACTAATATTACCTTACGTAAAGATTGGACTAATTTTATGCCCCCCTTTTAATTAAAAAATAATAAAGATAAATTTTAAAAAGCTTAGTAGTTGTTGGTTAACAAAACAGGTTGCTTTATGATGAAGTAATTGACCAAAAGACAGGAAACAGTGAGTGGGAGTACATGAGTACATGGATGTTACTTCTAGAAATAGGACTCTTGAGATAGATATGTTTTGTGATTTCTGGTTTCATCCTACAATACAGTATAACTGAATCAGAGCCAGTTGTTACAACAGTTTTGTGGAAGTACAGAGGACAAAAACAAGGAAAGGTGCATTTCAAAAATGAAAACTGTTTTTTCTTTTTCTGCCAAAGGAAATGGCTCTCCCTAAATAAGTTGATTTAAAATGTTTTAAGACAGAAATAATAAATATTCAGATCTAGTGTCTAATATGTTTCTTTTAAATGTATAACTTTTTTAGTTCTTGTTCGTGGGTATGCCATTTTTAATATGCTGCTTTAACATCACATTTTGCAGGAATCCATTGGTACTGTTTATCTAGGACAGTGTTTCTCAACCATGGCAACTTCAAAATGTGTAGATTTCATGCTGGCTGGGGAATTCTGGGGGTTGAAGTCTAACATCTTAAGGCTGCCAAGGTTGAGAAATACTGTTCTACAGTATGTATAGGTAAAGCCTCCAAATCTGGTGTTGCACTTCGACCCTAATTCCTTTAAATGGTTGTCAGGAAAAAAAAACATGAAACAATATGAGATTTGACACATATAGCTCATGATCTATTACACAGTTTGCCATAAGCACATTATTATGCTGGTACCTCGAGCTCTGCGGGGACTGCAACTCCCAAAATTCCCACCCAACATAGCCAAGGTCATAATTCTGGGAGGTGCAGTTCCAACTCACCTGAAGTTGAATTGGAAAGCGTCAAAACAGGGCAAGATGCATTACGGCACAAGTGAAAAAGTACAGCCAAGGCCCAAAAGGGCTGCATGCTGGAAGAAAAGTGGAATTTGATGCTGCAATGTTAAGAAAAAGTAGGAGGGAGTTCTTAATTGAAGCCATATTTCTCCAAACCCACACCTTCTGGCAAAATAACAGCACGAACATACAATCTCAGTAGATAACAATTATTTCTAGATTCTTGGTACTTGGGAAAGAGCACATATGGCCAGAGAGAGGGGTTTGCTTTTTCAATGTTTACGGCTGGAGATTTAAACTCTGCCTGCTTCATACTAAACAGGTAACTATAAACAGATGTCAGAAGGGCAAATCTGGTGCACTGATTGGATTACTATTTTTGTTTTAGGGAAGGGAAGGGAAGGAAGGGGAAGAGAGAGAGGGATGGAGAGCAAGCAAGCAAGCAAGGGATGCCAGTTGGCAATGCATGCTACATTGTGAGCTTGCCTAAACTGCAGACTCTCTCTCTCTCTATATATATTGGTCCTGTACAAACAGTGTGAAACCAGCTCTTGACAGATGTCTACCATTATTTAGACCCTGCATCTCTTTAGTAGGTCACCAGGTTTTAATCACCAGTGCAAAAGAATGAGGCCTGGATTGCAATTGACCTGCTGGTTCTGGGTGGTCTCAGCCCAGCCATAGGAACCATAAACCTCAATATATTAATCACAACAGAAGCAAAGAGTAAATCCTACCCCAGACAATTGTTTGCAGTTTCATCTTTGGAGAAAGCTGCAGTCCAGAATTTGCTGAAGGAGTCACTGCTTGCCGTTTCAGAGCATTTGATCTCTGCCTATCACAGGGGGTCTTTGAGGGTGAAGTCATATGGCTTGCATATGAACCAGAGATTTAAACCACCAATTGCAGACAGAGATTCTGTACCAGAACTTATTCCCTTCAGATACAGTACTGGAGGCTCTTAATGTGTTCAGGTGCCCTCTTCAAGGGCAAGCGAAAGTAAATTCACTTCAGCTAAGTAAACTTCAGCCTAGACTAGAGGAACTACAAGTCTGACAACTAGAACTCCAATAGATCTCAAAATATATTCAAACTTTTTCACAGAGAATGAAACATTAACTGTTTACTTTATAAAATGTGTGACCCAGCAGCAGACTGAAAAGTATCCCTTAATTAGATTTTACCTGTTCTAAATAGTTTTAAGTAATATTTAACTACTGCTGTTTTAAAAAAAGACCATTCCAGCTTCCTCTTAATGCTTACACAAAGACAGAGCAAGGTTTGACAAAGGACTAACCCCCCAACTCCTTTAACCATCTGACACAACCTACCCCACATTAAGATAAATGACAGAGTGAATGAAACAAGGAAAATCCACCATTAAAACTGTAGGAACATCACCACGCCCTGGCTTCATTATTAAGGCAGAATAGAGCTCAGCAAAATATGTTTTTCTATTTTTCTGTCCCTTCAAGGCCTTAATGCAGTCATGAGGAAGAGCCCAAAGCCAAAGTTCATAATTGATGTACTACCACAATAATGCTAGTCTTAGATTAATCTTCATCTGTGAAGATGAAAACAGCCAGATAATTTGGCATGCTCAAGTTGGCAAAATGTGATGATTCTTTGGCAGTGAGGCTGGCTATCATTGGTAAAATGATAGCTTGTTCCCATGTTAAAGATCAATAACCTGGGCAAGTTATTAAATAAATAGGAGGCCTAACACGAACAACAAGTATCCTTATCTTCTAGCAAGTCTTGTTAGATCTTCTTTCCTACAACAGAGAAATACACTATTGGCCAAGGGTGGCCAAAATGCTGTAAACAGGAAAATGACAAGGCAGCACTAGAGAGCTGTACTGGACTTATGATTACACATTTAAGTCAAAGGCAAAAATGAATACTCCTTTATATTGGTAGTGAGTGGCTTATTAAGACTTCTAAGGTCTTTCTTACTTACCTAAAGGACTCATAAGACTCTTAGTATATGCAACTGGTAAAATGAGTCCTCATCTATTAAATATGTCATAAGAAATGAATGTTGACTCTTAATATTCAATGCAGCATATGTTAACAAAATATTCTTACAAAATACTCACTTCCTCTTTATATGCATGCACCAAATGATTTTTTTTTGAGGAAGTAAGAAAGATGTAGGAACTGACACTCTCAGACTTGCAGATCATCATAGGAAAAAAAGAGAGAGTGAAATGGTGAATTAGTCAAAGTTTTATTGAAAGACTAACTACTAGGTTTAGGATTAGGCTGCATTTCATAACATTCATTATCTTTGAACAACAGTACAGGATTTGAGAGCCATTTCCCAAAAGAATAGCCCATTCATTACTATAAAAACATATGTAACTATTCAACCCAACTTTCTCAAACCTGTTAAGTTTGAGACTAGCTCCAACTAGCCCGGCCAAATGGCACATAGACAGTTCCAATTCTTGTGCTTATTTATTCATTCAGATCTATATGCCACTTTAAATATTTTATAAATTTATCAAGATGCTACTTACAAATGCTGCAGAAGAACATTCTGCATTCTCAGAATAATTCTTAAATAATTTTTACTCAAGATGGCATGTTTTTTCTAAAATCATGCCTTTGGTGCGGATAGTGCCATGGTATCATTTAGTCATTACCAGTAGATGGCAATGAGCTCAACTGTATTTGGGTGAGTCAGGAGTTTCCTATTTTAGTTCTTGCTAACAGAAATAAAGAAATAAATTTAGCTGGCTTGCCACCTAAGTGTGTCCTCTAAATCTTCTTTGCCCCCAATTGCAATGCATTCAATTTCATCTAAAAAAGAAAAAAAAAAAAGGATTGTTTCAGAAATACTAGTTTATTCAATTAAAAATAAATAATCTTGAATAATCTGCCAATGTATATTCCAGTAGGAAATTCCTACTATTTCCTCAATACTATGTTTTATTTTAGGAGTTATGATTTTAATCATTGCATTATTCATTTTATTACCTAGCATAGAATATTGAATGCTCTACATGTATCTGAGAAAAATACATGCAAAGGATCAATCAGCATTCATTGTCTACATTTCTTAATCACATGATAAAGAAATTTCAAGTATACTGTCAAGTTTCACCCAATCTATTCCTGTACAATGGTTTTTCTTGCCTAAGTGTAAAATCTTACTTTTATTCACATTGAATTTATTTTTCTTTAGATAAGGCATAGTATTCAAATCTGTCGAGGTCCTTCTGGATCTTGAACCTATCTTCTGAGGTGTTGGCTATTCCTGCTAGTTTAGTGTCATTTGCAAATTTGATGAGTTCCCAGTACATCCAATGCAATATTCTATTAATGTTTATTAATGTTTATTCTGAAGATTAGGGGTGCTTCTGAAATCTATCTATCTATCTATCTATCTATCTATCTATCTATCTATCTATCTATCTATCTATCTATCTATGATCCTTTTAACAGCCTACCCTAAACAGTATTGTGAATAAATATATTTCAATATCTGTTTCATGATTCCCTTGAAGCTTGAGAAGGAAAAGGAGAAACTATAAAATGTATATCATGTATGCATGATAAGCAACATGCTATTTTCTGGGTTTTTTTGGACTATAAATTTCCATAAACCTGGTTCCTTAATATGTAGATGGGTTTATGGTGTTTGTAAATCTACCTTAAAAATTACACTTTACTAGTACCACTGAGGCACACCCAAGGCTTGGGAAAGTATCTAGAGAACATTAGATTGCTTATTTTTGACATAGGTAAATCAGCTTGATCCAAGGAAGATAAAGAGGAGGAAAGAAGAATTTAATTTAATCTGCAACTAAATTAACTTTTACAGACAAAACAGACTCCATCCATGATTCCAAAATGTTCATGCTGGTTAAAGCTGCAGTGGGGATTATGTTGCCATTTTACAGAAGGAAGCATATTATAAGAAAGCTATAAGCAAAATTTACTTGCCTCTCCAGACCTAACCAAAAAACATTCATTATAAGATCAGATATTGGGATATAATCCCTTTGGGATTACCAGGGTACATCTATAAATGCTTGCACAGTATAAGGTTCCCATCTATTCAGACGTTGGCATGACAACCAAATCCCTCTGCTGCAGTTAGGTGGAAAAGGTTACAAGTCACACATTAGGCACAGAAAAAAGTACCTTAAGAATCAAGAGTTTTGGTGAATGACATTTATATTTCGAGAAAGCGCAACCTGCCCAGCATGCACACCCAACCGATGGATACACATAATATAACAGTCTTTTATAGACTGCTGCACTTCCCTATTCGAAAAGCAAAGTTGTAGCTAATTACTTTCTGGGAGAGGCATATATTTTGATTAGATTTCTTTTGGACGAGCTATTTGATAAACACAGTTAATTTTATCTCTTCCTTCCTTGAGGCTAAAATATAAACACAAATCTTATCTGCAAGGCTCTGAGGGGATGGTGGCAATCATCCTAATCCATATTCTTAGCTCTGAAAATGTCATAAAAGTATGGCGATTCTCTGAAATTCTGTGTTCAAAAAGCAAACAATGAACCAAATAAAAGAAAAAGGCATTTTTTAAAGCATCATTACTCTGGTTAGCAAGTTTGCGGAGTTCACATTTTTGCAAAATACTGAATTTTGACCACAGGCTATAGAGTGACTTTGAGAGAGATCTTTAAATGCAAACAGAGATAAATGACTTGTCAGCTGAACTTTATACTAATAGCAGTGTCTGTGGTGAAAAGGGCTGTTGGGCTAAAGTCCTGCTTGTGGGCTTTCCACTGGCATCTCCTTGCCCAATGGGGGAGCAGAGTGTTGCCTGAAACAGGCCTTTGGTCATATTGACTACAATGCTTCCTCTAGATTTATCTAACCCTGACTGTGTTGACAGAATAGTAATGAAGAAAGAGTTTATATCCCCTCAGTGATGGCTGGGTTATGCCAGAACACAATATAAGTCACCTGAAATCACTAATGGTTTCTGTCAAATTTAGGATCATTTTGGTTTCTTCAACATATTGTGATATTTTCTGAAGGCGACATTAAAGCTATTTCTAGCCCTAATAAATGGACTCATTGTTCCTGTGGCTTTAGTGGGTTATGGGGTACAACAAACGGTTGCAGTAGAATTAAGTACCATAATCTAAGAGTTACATCTTAAAGAATATTTAAGATTCATTGAGAGGGTTGATCGTTTTACTCTAGGTTGAACTCAGTTTATGGCTGTTTGCTTCCTTAACCATGCTCGGTCTGGTGAGGCAAGGATATTACCTCTCCCACCAGTCAGCTATTCTGCCTTTCTGCTTTTAATGGCTTATCTACAACAGGAGGAAAATAACAGATACCAGAAAAACAGAGTTGGAAGGGACTTTGGGAATCTTCTATTCCAACCCCTTTGCTCAAGCAGCAGACCTATAAAATTCCAGACAAATGGCTGTTTAATCTCTTAAAAACCTCCAGCAATGGAGCACTAACTCCATTATACAGGTTATACTCACTCCATTATATACTCACTCCAAAAATATAGGTAGTCCTCAACTTGCAACCATAACTGAGCTTAAAATTTCTGTTGCTAAGCAAGATATTTGTTTAGTTTAGTGAATTTTGCCCCATTTTACAAACATTCTTGCCACAGTTGTTAAGTGGATCACTGCAATTAAATTAGTAACATGGTCGTTAAGTGAATCTGGCTTTCCCATTGACTTATCTTGTCAAAAGGTCACAAAAGGTGTTCACATGCAGTTGCACTGCAACTGTCATAAATATGAGTCAGCTGTCAAGCATCTGAATTTTGATCACATGACCATGGGGATGTTGCAATTATTGTAAGTTGTAAACTTGTCATAAGTCACTTTTTTCAGTGCCATTCTAACTCCGAACAGTCACTAAATGAACTGTTGTATATCATGGACTGCCTGCAACATGGGAGGATTAGTAATGGACGATCACATTGATCAGTTGAAACCATGATTTGGTTTTGGATTAGCATATTAAGTCAAGCACATGATTACTATTTGTAATTCATCACTGGGTTTGATGAAATATGTAATCTCTCCTATTGTGATTTATTCAATATACCATAGAGGAGTCAACCACAGCATAATAAAACATAAAAAACTAATCAATGTGTGGATCTAGGAAGAATCTATGAGTTACGTCAACAGGATTCTCATCTGAAAGTACCCTAGCTTAGCAATTATCTATACAACTCTACCAATGAATATATATGATTTTGCTGGATATTTTCTCTGGATGTTTTACTAGTTAAGCAGAATTGTCTTGTCACTTGCAAAATAACATCTTTGTTTCATCACAGAACCAATATTCTACTCCTGCACAGAACTTTCTCTGTGTTTAGAAATGGTTTTTCATGCAATATACCATGCTAAGTATATCATGAAAAGAGGCACATTTATTTCTGGCTAAGCATGCAGTAACACTGCATTCAAATTCATAGACTTGAAGGAAATCCAGGGCCATGGTGTCTTGTAACATGTGTCACAAGAGTTAATTGCAGAAGTTTTTGCATCAACCTCCATGTAACACTCACAAGCAGGATGTTGACACAAACCACAAGTCTCTTCTCTCCCTAAAAAGCAGAAATTAGTTCTTAACAGGACAACGTATTGACTGAAATGGGCTTTTGCTGAAGCACCGCCAGCCTTAAGTAGCAAATGTGGACAGTATAAGCTAAAGACATCTGGCAAAAATCAATCAATTCAACAAGATGAACATATAGTGTCTGCTGTGACAGCTGCAATAAGCCACAAGCGTGCAACTTTTGAGGGGTGGAGAGCTGATATAGATTTGAATTGCTTGTAGGTAGTCACACTGGAGCCAGAACAAAAATGTAATTAAAATTTTATTTACATTTAAATGTGTTTAAAAAGATTGTTCTGTCATTTTGTCTTATTAAGAATAATAATTTGGAAACAATGTTGGGATATATTTAGGGTCACAGCTAAAATAATGGGCATATTTGTATCGCACAGAAGAGATTATGTAAGTCTATTTGTAAGGGAAGCAATTTAAGCATGCATAATGTTTGGTTGTTGAATGTATGATATTCTATTCATGCTTTTTCCATTGACAGAAATTTTATTTATTTGCTGTTATTTCTCTCCCAGCTTTGCTATTTGAAATGGTTAACAATGATAATTTAAAACAGAATTTGAAGTACAATGGCCTCAAAAGGGGGGTGGGGTAGGGGGTGGACCAGTCTATCAAAACCCATTAATCCTGAAGACTGAATGCAGGATTCCTCCAAATACCACCAGGGAAACAAGGGTGGGAAAATGGTATGTCTGTGTCTCTGCTCTCTTAGGCACCCAATGGGCATCTGGTTGCCCATTTTCTGAGGGGTAAAATACTGGATTAAGATAACCAGTCGAGCTGTTCTGGTCAATATTCAAAAGCCCAACATGTCTAATTTTATTGCAATTGGTAGGGATGGAAACAGTCTCTTTTTGTACCTCTCCTACCACCCTGGATTGCTCTCCAGCCTTCAGAGGAAGACTGCTGGCAAGGATTGGCTCTTCTCTTTTTTAACCAACGAAAAAGCTCCAGGAATCAGAAGGTCTCCTATTTAGGGTGGGATGGAGAAGGGGGGGGGGGTTTGCTGGAACCAGTTCAGAAAAAGCAGGAATTATTGCCTTTACCTTTCAGAGAAGTCTTAGATTTCTTACTGCTAAGTCTGGCTGATTAAAACTAATTTGTCTATGACTAAAACTAAGTAACATGAGGAAAAAAGTAAACTCCTTCGCACCTTGTGCTAAAATATTTCTTTGCTTACTCATGGTTTTTTCATAAATCACAACATGCTAAGTGAAAACATGATTTTTACAGAATGTTAAACCTTCAAGTTATTCATTTAGTTTGGATTTACTATGTTGTGCCTATTAATGTGTCTTGTCTCTCTTTCTGTTTCTCTCACTCTCTTACCCAGTTCTAGTGGCTTTGGGCAACTTAAATAAAATCACTTCTGAAGAAGAAAATGGCAAATACCATTAATCATCAAGGCTCATTAATTTTTTAAACCCTTATAACTAATTCGGAGGAAAATCTGGCTTCAAGAAAAAATCTAAGCATTGAAATGACATCTAAAGCACAAACACTTTTAGTATTCACTGCAGCAAAGATGTTCAATTTACAAATCTTAGCTGAATTAATGGAATTTGGACCTACCCTGTGGAGGCCAGAGAAAGCCACCCAAAATGAAAGCGTTTTGTTATAAATTAGAAGTATCTGTATAAAAATAAAGCAGCATCAAGAGGTAGACCTGAGGCAGCACTTATAAATGCTACTAGCCTTACAACTCTAAAAAAATATCTAGGCTACCAAAATGTAGTGTCTACCTTACAGAATAAATACATATTATTTCATGTAAGACTACACGAAGTTATTAGCGAACACTACACTGCAGTACAGTATTGGATGTAGAGAAGAAGTTGTGTTCCTATAAAAAAAAACCTTAAGTAATACTTTTAGGAGAAGACTGAGACCAAAACCCATGTGACAAATTATACACACGCAAATTAAACCAAAAGTAGATTAAATTAACTGAATGCAACAGAGTCAGCATATTCTAGAGACAAATTAGACTACTAGAGGAATTTAGTGTTGCCCTTAAATGCCTTGCTTGACTTTTGATCAGAGAATTAGAAAAAAAATGTGCTATTTAAGAATAGAAATAAATGATTTGGAATGAATTAGGTCAAAGTGCTCCTTAATATGCATTTAAAAGTTCCTTCCCAAACATCTCTAAGAAAACATAATTCCTGCCTAATGAATAGCATATATGATTTCATGCAAGGACAACCAACAATTTTCTGCAAATCTAAAGGGATAATCCCTACTGCTGGGATTTTTGAGACAATTTTATTACAAGATTCCAGGATAATATTTAAACTGAACATTTTGAACTGCGGTAGTTAAAACTTCCTTTTAGTTCTTTGGGTGTGTTCCAAAGCTAATGTGTTATAAATCTCTATTTTTCAAATTAGATGTATAATGTGTGGGCTTTGGAGCATACTTGGGGAAGGCGGAGGAAGTTTAACCCTCACACCCCACATTTCACTCATTTATGAAACCCATCTGAATCTCTGCCAAATTCACCCACCGCCTGCAGCCTAGAAAAGAATTAAAGGGGCCTATTTGCCTGGCATCCAAAACATAGCATCCCCGTGCTTGGAAAACAGTGAGATCGGTCCTTCTTATATTCTTTGACAAGAATGCACTCAAGAGCACTTTTTAACAGGGGCTTATGTGGCTTTTCATCCCACCAAGCGCTTTAACTAAGTTAAGGCAATCAGCCCTTCAAGTCACTCCTCCTAGCCTTGTCCTTCGACCAATCTAAAAGTTCCAAGGATTGGTTCATCAAACAGCCTATTAGGAGCAGCTCCTTTTTTTAGAATTCTGGCTTAATAAAAGCTGCATAAATATTTGAGCTCAACAGCAACTGGGCTCTGGCCGCGATTGAGCAGCCAATTAACAGCCATGAACGCAGATCGCTATAAAGTGTAAGCGTTTGAAAAGGGAAGACGAGAGAGGCAGGGGCGCAATAAAGATGCATTAACATTTCGGGTGAAGCCATTCATGTCAAAAAGCTGGGACTGAAGGGGCATTACAACTAACAGAGCAATTCAGCGATTTGCTCTCGCTCCGGTACACGCTACAGGTTTATTAGGAGATGCCCTTATCCATTTCCCCTGCCCGCCCCGCCACCCCCAGCAGTGGAGAGGCAGGTCAACACGTGAAGGCATGTCTCCGGCCCGATCAATCCCAAGAGAGGAAAGAGGTGGGCAAAACGCGCCCACCTCTAGGTATTAAAAGCCATGGGTCGGAACTGGGGGAAGGGAGGGGGGCCACGGAAACGTAATCCGCTACTTTGAGATCTGGGACGGGCTGTCCGTGTGGTTCATTTAAAGGTCAGCGGGCCGTGCGAACGCCGAAAGCGCGGCGGGGTTGTGCGGTTGTGCGAACGCGGCCAAAGCGCTGCCGTTCCGAGATGCCCGCCCCACCGCCTCCTGTTTTGACAACTGCTCTCATTTCCTAGACAATGAGAAACTTGACGGGCGATCCGCCTCGGCCGTATCCTCGCACTCTCCTCTCCTCTCCTCTGCCCCCGCCCCTGGGGCAGCGCGGCATTCAGGAGCCCGCGAGATGGCTTGCTTGCAAGGCTCGCTCCCGAGAGGAGGAGGAGGAGGAGGAGGAGGAGGAGGAGACCCGGCTCTCAGCTTGGGATCCCCGACCTCCCAAAAATAAAGACCCGGCCTCCGACGCGACCTGCCGCCGCCGCCGCCGCCTCACTTGCTGCTGGCGGCTGCTGCGGCAGCGGCAGCGGCGGCGGTTCTCCAGAAGCCTCCCAGCAACGCAGCAGCTATTCGTGGGCTTCCCCCACCCTCGCCGTCCCCCGATTCTATTGTTGGTGGTCTCTCTTTTTATTTACCTGGTCGGTCAGTTTGAGCACTGCCATGATCTCTCCCGAGCTTTGCTCGCCCACATGCAGCTCCCTCCGCCTGGAGATGCCAAGCCACGTTCCGAAGGGGAGACGCGCGCGGTTGCGGGCTGACAATCCTCTCCCGCAGCAGCTCGCTAGGTCAGGAGGAGAAAAACCCGCTGGTATTTAGCCAAGCCTGCTTTGATACAGGAAGTACGGATGCATTCAACCCAGTTAGCCCTGACATCACTCCAACACACTCTCCGGGCCTCGCTCGCCTTGAGTAAGAGCGCCCCTTGCCGAGCGTAGTTTGGAACTGCGCCTTTGGCTTTCCCTTTCCCCCTCCTCCTCCTCCTCCTCTCCTCCTCCTCCTTCTCCTCCATGTCCGGAAATGCGAAGCTGCTCCTACCGACTGCTGGAGAGCCCGTCGGGATCGTTTCCTTTGTTCCGCTCCCTGGTGTCACCCGCCCCTTCGCGCGAAATCTGCCCTTTGCGATTGCTCTCCTTGCTTGGTCAATGCGCAATTTATCGGCAATTAAAGTAGCGGCGGCTGGGTTCGGTGTTGTAGTTGGGCCAGGCTATAGAATTCTGATACACCATGTGTCTCCTTCGCGCTTCTGACGGCATTGCGTTTGGAATTCAGCCTTTTTGTCCTTTGAGCTCGTGGCTTATATGGGCCGCTGCCTCTTGCTTCCGGGGTCGATCCTGGACTTTGGGGTGCTTCTAAGAGTTATGGTGAAAAATCCCCATTTCGTGAATTAATGACAAATTTCACATGTCTTACAATGAAAGATAAGGAGCTGTAGGATAAGGTATATAAAATCAAGCCTGATGTGGAAAAACTATTCTCCCTTTCTGGACAGATAATAAAGGGAAATATTGTTGACACAGTGGCTAGTTACAGTAATGAAATTTGCAGCCATCAAATGTGGATATGGGCTCCAAAGTTAAAGAGTTTTTAAAGGGGACTGGAATGATTGGTGGAAGCGCTGGTGGAAAATAAACATCTAAAGCTGCTAAAAAAAAGTAGATGGCCTGCATCTTTTTGAAATCCATAGTGGCTTTTTTATTAATAGCCCTTGAACCTATGAGGTAGGACTCATCCTCACACAGAGATGTTTCACTGAACGGTTTAAAAGGACATATTCCAATGTTGTCTTGACCCCCTCCACAAAGGTGATGGTTTAAATTCACCTTTAACAACTGTACTAAATGTACAGTTGTAATAGGTCAAATCAATGACTAAGGCCATGTTGGCTGGAGATAAGCAAGTCTCATTGTCTGATGCTTGGAAGATACCATGTTGTCAGTGGTCTATTTTAAAGGTAATATTCTAATATTTTAATAATTTCTTGCTTTGTAGGTCTAAACCAAAATGGGTGGCATAAAAATGCAATAAAATGTTGGCTCTATTTACATTTTTTGTATGTGTGCTGTTTGACTGCTATTCTTTGAATAGTAATAAAACTTATTGTTTGCTTTCTATCTGTGAGCTGCCCTAAAAATATGTTGAAAGGCAGCCATATATATATATCTAAAAAACCTAGTTTGGATTTCCCAGTTGAAAAATATCTGATGTGAGCAATAAAGTAACATCAGACAGGTCTTTCTAAAGAGGGGGAGCCTAAGAACCAAGAATTTCTTTTCCCCAGGTAGTATGAAAGGTGCATAAAATGTTTCACTTATTGGATCCATTCCAGTGGTGGGTTGCTCCGCCCACCTGCCCGGATGCTTCTGCGCATGTGCAGAAGTGTTGCGCACGCAAGCAAGCGAACCAGTAGCAAGCTAAATTGAAACCCACTACTGGTCCATTCAACTGTTTTCTATTTGAATAAGAGATGGGAAGGGTAAGAAGAGAACTTAATTATTTTCAGTTCATAAGGTGCATATGTGCAATCCATATAAATAAAATCAAAATGTAACTGTTTATTTAAATGTTTACATACTTCTTCCCTGCTCATTATGAATTTAAAAGGCCCAGGGGAAAGATAATTCCTAGATTGGGGCACCTTTAAAGGAACTTTGAAAAGCATCTCAGTCTTCCCCATGGGGTAAAGAAGCAACAGGGATAGAAAAAAAAGTGAGATTAACTAGTAAACTAGTGTTTTGAACCCTACGTAGCTTTGGAATTAAAAGCTTTGGAATTAAAAAAATATTCTTCCAGGAGATATGTAAACATCTGGTGCACATTATTTTAATCAAACTCCAAGGTAGAGTTTAAAATGTGAGACTGCAAATTTTCTATGAATTTTCAAGAACTACAGAAAGTGTCATAAGATTCTGGCATGTTTAAAAAAAATCTGAAGTAGCAATTGAGACACAAGTTTTAAAAAATGTGGCCTTGGAAGCTTTCCATAAACATTGCATGGCTCCCATGCAATGCTTTTCACTGCACAGCTGCAGCCCTAGTCTCCTTATTAATTAAACAGTGTGTTGTCCCTGACCAACAAATGAATGCTTTCCCGTGCTAACCCCTTGATTCAAGTTATCACAATGTGTGAGCCTAGAACAGACATACCATTTAAACCCCAGGTTTGCAATGTCATCTCAAGTTGAATTGAATGTTTGCTAATCAATTGTCAATTTTCCTTTCTAACCTCCAGATAGTTAAGTGGGAACAGCAGCTACAAAATGATAACTTGAATGGCATCTGTTAACCATAGACTTCGTTTTTCTTTTACACTGGGCCTGAAATGTGCTCAGTCTTTCCATATCCCACATACAATGGCTGCTATCGTCAGTTAGACATCTGTGCCATTTTCCCCTTTTGAGCAAGAATGTTACCATGACCAGCACCATAAAATTTGCTAGTGGATATTTGGTGTAATGTTTACCCACTGAACATTACATATTGTACATAGCCTCCTAATAACATTTCAACCCCACATATACATCTATTTTAGTGTATAATCCACAGCCATGTTTCAATAGTCAATAAATATCCACTTTTGTATTCATTACTGCTTCAGTAAAACAAATCATAATGGAAGAAAAGAGTGGATATATGATAGGAAAATATTTGGTGGAGAAAAGAAAAAATAAAGACCCAAACCTCAAGGAAATTCAGTACAAAAGTCAATTTTATAACAAGTGCTTTTTCAAGATAAAGACACAACAATCAAAATGTGAACGTTTCTTATTTATTCAAAAGCTAGGGTATGACAAAGACAATTAAAATGTAATATGCCACCTTTTTACATGAATTGCTTGATGATCTGAGACTTCTTACATGTTTCCCTGCCCAAAAATGCTCACACACAAATAACCATTAATATTTTATACACAAATGTTTATTTCTCAAACAGCCCCTTTAAACACAAGGAACAGAATCTTAAATCCTCATCAAGATGACTTCCCTCCCATATTCTCTGCAATCATTGTGTTCTTGGTCACTACTGGCTTTAACACCAAAACAAAGACATGTTATTTAAAAATCATGCTATTGATTTCTAAGCTCTGCCTCTGACCATTCTACGGTACTCTGCAGTGTCTTAAAAATTGTACATCACCAGTTCTGAACCAAATATGGAATAGCTGTCTATTGAACACAAAACAAATGAGAAATAAAATTACAAGACATAATCAAGTTCGTAACGAATGTAGGTATTCTTTTCGTCATTGTAGATTCGTGGATAATGTGCTATTAGAGCATCCTGTGAACCAATATAGATGGAATTATAAATCTTCCAATACACATCTCTGACTTTTCTGGCAGGGTGAAACAAACCCTAGGAAAAAAGATAGAACCAGAAATTAAATTGCACTTAAGTGAATCATCTTATTTACTGACCATTTTACGAAGAAATGGAATTTTTCAACAGAAATGTATCAGAAATCTGGATACATTGTTCAGTTTGATCTATATTGTCTAGCTTCTCCTTCCTAGAAATAATTGGCAAAAGCTTTGAGAAGCAGCAGCAATAAGTTGCAGAAGTTCTTATATGTAGCCACTGCCTTTCTACTTACGTTGATTTTATACTTTGTGGTTTATGTAGTCTTATCAAAATAATTTATCTGTTTATTAAGGCAAATGTATCTGTTGCCCATGCTAGATATTATTTTGTATCATATGATCATTCAGAAAATTTTCTACTAGCAAAAAATGATCTTGAAAGATTTCATTATCTTACGTTCATTCGCAAACTATATACATGGAACTTTGCTACATTACAATTCTTTTCTAGAGTTCAATCTAATCTTTAAGTCAGCTGCAGGATATTTTCAATTAAATAATATTCCTGATTTAATATTGTTTTTAAAAATTATTCAGAAAACTAGGCAAGCATTTTTATCCAACTTACCTGTAAACAATACTGCAACATCCGGCAAGGTCCAATAGCCACCCTTAGGCCCTCCAGTGCTCCCATAACTGCTTGGATGACATGAGGAGATGTCTCAAACACATTGGGCCACACATAATTTAGCAAGTGATTCAGAGAGTCCTCACAGCCAAACCCATATACTCCAAGAGACATATGCTGCACTACTGCACTAGCTGTTTGCCTGTGCACCAGATCCCTGAAAAAGAAATTGTACAGAAGAAATTATTAGTAATTTGCTCCCTATTTTTTCTTTCTTTCAACCTTAAGTTGAGCCAGAAGTTGTTCTAGTTTGATAAAATAAAATCTTTTAATATCAAACATGACTGTTCATCCTTTTCTCCTCAATAGTCTTGGCTTGATAGCTGGCACAGTTAACTTCCCCCCTTTTGACTCCAAGTCAAAACTGTGCTCCAATACCACAAAAAGAAGAAAAGAAACATTGCCAGGTCAATCAAATTCCTAAAACAGATCAATGTAAGAAGGTGTGTCAAAAAGAGAAAAATGAGAGGGTGCAGCAGCATTTCAGCAGCCCAAAAGGCTGACTCCCCCAGCTCAGATAAGTTGCTAGACAGGGTGGATTTGCTAGTAGGTGGATGGGTAGAGAATAAAAAGAATACCAAAGAACAAAGCATTCTATCACTATCCTTGCTTCTCTTTTACTTACACAAGTATAAGGAACCATAGCAATAGAGGCACCCTCTATCCCAGCGCCTATTTGTGCTTTGGAGCTGAATTCCTATTCAAATAATTAAACAAGGGTAAGAAAGGGATTGTTCTTTCCCTTCTACTGTTGGGGTAAAGGAATATAATAGAATTATCATTTAAGATTATTTAACTCCAGACCATTGTAATTACTGTAGTTCAAGAAAAGCTATATACTGCAGAATAACTCTAGAATATACTAATTTATTTAAATACATAAAGGAGGTCCAAAAGTAATTATTACATATATGTATATACCTGATGTCCAAGAAACAGAAAACCACATTTTTCAACTATCCCAAAAATTTCACATCTCAATGAACATGTTCTCTGTGATCTTTCCATACTGCCACAATCATGAACCTAAGTAACTGGCTTAATATTTGTTAGGTTTACTATAACCTGGCAGATAAGAGCAAAGGAAAAAAAATAGTTTAGTGTGGAGGGAAAAATTACCTGTCCATTAAAGCATCTTCAAGTAAGGGGGTAACAGCGTAAATGTAGTCTTTTCCCATTTCTCCAATATATTCAAATAGGAAAGAAAGAGATTTTAATACACCATTCTGAACATTCAACTCTGGAACTCTGTATTCATTCATAAGCGCAGGCAGTACTGTAAAAGGGGAACAAGTTTCAGCCACAATAGCAATTGCCACTGTTGTACACACTCTGTTTTGTCTTTCTTGTACTTTCAAATTATTTAGCAGGGTTGCAAGCACATCATGGGGCCTAAAATAAGGGAAAGATAAAAATATTAGAGAAAAATTAGTTAAAAATCTATCTGCCTGCCTATCCACATAATTAATCCTTCTCAAGGAAAGATTTCTTATATTTTTGCTGACAGAAAAGTTTTAGAATACGCTTACAAAATCATATGAAACTAAGTAACTTTATATATAATTATTACACAAGCTTACAATAATCATAGGGAAGCTCATGTGATAATGTTTGATGCATAGAATTTTCCTTGGTAAAAATTCTAATTGCTTATAATTAATCCACAATTTTATTACATGTAATGTGTGCCAGATTATCAGGTTTTTTTTTTTTTTTACTGCTAAATTAATTCCTCCTCTTCTTTCCAATTGTCACAAGATTACATTAAATGAAACTAATGCTCTCTTCTGGTTCAGATGTTAGACTCTGTCCAAGAAATTCATTTCCATGCATAAAATCTAAGCTAGGTGAAAAGTTTAATGTGAGAATGTCTTGTCACTAACAACCAAGACATAGATAATTACAGTAGAGTTAACTGTAACATTAACTTTTCATTCCCCATTTAAACAAATCAGTACAGGAAGCTTATACTTACCCAATAGCTTTTGCAATATAACCAAATGTATTCACAGTAGCTCTTCTAATAGCTTTCTTATGTGCTTTTAACAATTCAAGCAATTCAAAGCAAATCCTCATCCATTCCCTTGCAGAAACATATTCTGCCCCTCTGGAAGAAAGAGGAAATGGTATTAATAATAGTAATAAAGCACATTTAAATACATTTGCAAAATTAAGTGAAATAGTAGAGAAGACAGAGAGGGCTTCCCTCCCCAAAACTCTAACCTCTAAACCAAAGCACCACCCCAAGATTATTTATCCTGATGCAGTCACACTCCTTATGCTAAAATCTTTCTGTGGTTTTCTCTATGCAGAGAAAGGCACTGAATAAGGGATTTCTCGGAAGGAGAACAGCCTTGTTCTGACTTCTCTTGGACAGATACAGCAGTCAACCGGTTGGAAATTTTTCTAAATCTTTGAAATACACTGCTAAATTTTGAGGGAAAAGCATGATGGAAGATATTTAATGAGGACAGATGCAATGATAGTAGGCACATGGTCTTCATCAGAACATTAGGATTTCATAAACTCTGTACAGGTAGTCAACTTACGACCACAATTGAGCCCAAAATTTCTGTTGCTAAGTAAGACAGTTGTAAAGTGAGTGTTACTCCATTTTGCGATCTTTCTTACCCACAGTTGTTAAGTGAACCACGGCAGTCATTAAGTTGGTAACACGGTTAAGGGGGTCTGGCTTCCCCATTGACTTTGCTTGTCAGAAGGTCGCAAAAGGTGATTACGTGACCCCGGGACACTGCAACCGTCATAAATGAGCCAGTTGCCAAGCATTTGAATTTTTATCATACGATTGGGGATGTTGCAACAGTCGAAAAAATGGTCTTGTTACTTTTTTTCAGTGATTTCAGTTTTCAAATTAACAGTGCTATTGTAAATTTGAATGGTCACTAAATGAACTATATTGTAAGTCGAGAATTACTTGTTGTTACAAATGAATTTACCTGTCTGCAATACGTCCAACCAAGTCAATACAATTCTCTTGTACTTTTTCATGCCTGTTTTTCAAGATAGGTGTGAGTCTTGGCAACAGATCTTTAATTGGAGGAGTCATTTTGTGCATACCTGTTAAATGTAAGAAACAATATGTTTAATCTCCATTCCTGTTTTTCAAAGTAAAAATGTCACTCTAAACACAACTCACATACTTACCTATGACGTTCACAATGGCTTTAAGAGCTCCTAGGATACTGCCCAATACTTCAGGGTATTCTTCACCCAAATACTCATACAATACCACACCCAAGTGACCCATTAATTTTTCCTAGAACCAAAAGACAAAGAAAAATATACTTAGACTTCAACAATTTAAAACCAACAGCAGATGTTTAGGGAAGAAGATAGCAAACAGTGAATACCTCTTGACAGGTTTTCATGACAACTGCAGTACGAGATATCAGGTCGGCAGCTTGCTGTCTCACTTTGGCTGATTTGTTGTTCAAACGCCACAACACTGTACCACAGATCTGGGGTAAATATGGTTTCACTCGCTTGCCAAGAGCATTTACCACTGTACCAAAGCCATTCAACATCACTGAGTCCTATCAATCAAAAAAATTAGACCAGTGTTAAAATAGTGACAGTTATGGTTTTTATTGTCACATTCCGGCAAGATTAAATTCTAGGCTGTCATCTTTTGAAGTGACTTGACAAGCAAGAAATATTACAAGTGACTAGAACTGTAGTCCTGATAGCAAAATAATGCAAGTACATTCTATAATTTAACTCCAGCCCTTACACTGAAGCAGATCAATTCCATTTTGAGAATGTTTACCAATGATGCCCATCGAAGAGAATTTAAGAATTTTAATGTTAATTTCTATTCTACTGAAAAAAGGACTAAGCTGACCCCAAAAACAGGACGTATTAGATGAAGAAAGCTTGAGAGCTCTTTCTCATCATGAAAAAGATGCTGATTATTTACTGGGGCAGAGAATTTATCTCAGTCCAAGCATAACCCTAATGAGAGATGAAATGTTATCTCATTACAAAGACCTTGTGTATCTCTAAAATTTATTAATTTGCCATCTGCAACAATTAAGTGACTTTTGATGGCATAAATATATCTTTCTGACATTTCCGCATATTTGTCATAATTTGAATCTGAATCCAGAATAGCTTTAGAATATTCTAAATACCTCTGAATAGAATAGAATAGAATATTCATATACCTCTGTAGTCTGTTCTTGGAAGGCGTATAGAATGCCATCAATAAGTTGTTCTTCCAACTTGTGGTCAATGTCAGCTGCACCAAGATTCCCCATGATCTTTTCAATAGTTTCCATAACCATTTTCCTATATTGCTCGGCTTCATCTTTCAGATCGTCCACAATCCTGGAAATAATTTCTGCAGCTCCAACTTTGTTTGCAAGCTCCACGGTTGTGTCAACCAACTACAATGAACACAAAAGTTTGTGGAATCAATTATCAATTTAGAAAGTTGTAACCATCTCATTCCATTTCCAAACAAAAATAATGTATTAAGGATAAAGGCAAAATGGATACATCTGGATTTTTGAAAAGTACACTAGATACTATCACAAATTAGCTGCCACGTAACAGGTAACCAATCACAAAGTAAAACATGAGGGAACACCCCCTCATTTTCTTCCCCTTTAGGGCAGAGGTGGGTTTCAGCAGGTTCTGACCAGTTCTGGAGAACCGGTAGCAGAAATTTTGAGTAGTTTGGAGAACCAGTAGTAAAAAATTCTGACTGGCCCTGCCCCCATCTATTCTCTGCCTCCCAAGTCCCAGATGATCAGGAGGAAATGGGGATTTTGCAGTAACCTTCCCCTGGATTGGGGTGGGTATGGAGACAGTATCCTTCCCCTGGAATGGGGACAGAATGGAGATTTTACAGTATCCTTCCCCTGGAATGGGGTGGAAATGGAGATTTTACAGTATCCTTCCCCTGCCACGCCCACCAAGCCATGCCACACCCACAGAACTGGCAGTAAAAATTTTTGAAATCCACCACAGGGTTTAGGGTATGTATGTATCAGGCACACAATATATATTCCTTTTCATTTTTCTTCTAAGCCAATTATCTCTGCTTAGAGACCTCTACTGATGTTCCCAATTCCACTTCCTAGCAATTGGAATTAAATTTTGACCAACAATAAGCATCCTTAAGTTTTATCTATATTCTGCTTAATGTAATTATTAGGAACATCTGCTAACATTTACTGTACTATTGTCAATAATAGTAATACCTGTCTATAATTTCTTCTATCCAATGCCATTCTATGCTGCCAGAAATGCTTGAAAAATGGAGGCAAAATTTCTGTTTTAATGTAGTTTGCTTCAACACCATCTGTGCCACAACACTGCTTTACCACCTGAAAAAAAAAAGACAAGTTAATGTAAAATTTTCCAAAAAGTAAAGATGTTATTCTACCAAGTGTACTTTATGCACTTCAAATAAATAAAACTATTTGGAAGAGCGTTACAGCAAGAATGGGCAACACTGAATGTATTTGCATATGTGTAGTGATTATACTAATGAAGACCTGGGAATTTAGCAATATCCAGAGCGCTGATGGGCTTCTCATATTTACATTTAACAATCTTTAGAATCAAGAAACCAATTAGTTCGAAATTCAGCTCAACCACTACTTCATTAGCAAATCTTAAAAAGCTGCTATACTTTTATTTCAGAATCTCAGGATTATTTGGATAATGGACAGGAATGTATCAACATAGTTTTTAATATTGTGAAGTCTAATTCTTCAGGTAAAATGAAATGTAGGTGAATCATGAATATTTTTTATTAAGAAACTGAAGTTCTGTGTTTTACCACCATCTCTACATTTATGTACACCTCTCTACTTTTATGCATTTCAGAGTCATGTCTATTTTTCTTTACCTCCGAATGGCGAGGCTTCCACCAGCAGAACAAAGCAGAATCCAACAAAATCTTCCATGTTCAAATATACCTACATACCTTCAACACAATCTTCTTCATTTCTTCATCAGGAGACTGAAACTCTCTGATAAGAATGAGCATTACTTCTCTGGTATAGTAGTTGGCATACTCTGCATCCATAAGTGGAATAAGATATCCTATGGCTTTCAAGAAAGCAGCCAGACCCTAAAATACATATATATATATAACAAATATTATTATAAATAACACCACCTGTTAACTAATATTATCTGACTGATATTAAATTGGACATACCTTTCCTCTGTGTTGACGTATGCCTTTCCAAAGGGGCTTTAGAACAGAGTCAAATGATTCAATACCATATGGGGTTGCTGCTTCAGCTAAAGCAGCAATGGCTAAAGCACTAATGGTGCGTACTTTCTGTTGCTCATCAACCAAGCCTGCAAAACAAATACGTAGTTTATTCTCTATTTCAGTTTTCTTTTACCTATTATGTGTGTGTGTGGGGGGGGGGGGGTCTAACTATGTTGCCATTTAAAAAAAAATATTGCTAAGGAGCGGGGGGGGGGGGGCATCTAATTTATTATAAATAAGGAAGGTTCAGACAACTTCCTTTACTGCTTTCAGATAAAGGGAAAGTCTGTTTTTTTCAGACAGTCAAGGATCTGCTCTGCAGGGTTAACCATCTAGAATAATTTTTGAGATAGCATTTGGTGGGAAGTCAGCAACTATCCTCCTAGAAGTCTAGGTGATGACAGCTTTGGAGGAATATCATGGCAGATGGAAAGTCTGCAATGATGTCAGGGTACTAGGGTACTGCAATAGGTACTAGGTCTTATAAACTTTGGGATAGACAAGACCAGCAGCAGAGGGCTTTTTGAGGGATTTCAGAATGAGATAGAGCCCAGAAAACAAAGAGATGAAGGCAAAGAAATAAGCAGGAAGTTTTCCTGGATTGTAATGAGACAAATATCAACATACTGAATAGTTTTACCAGAAACAGCCTTATTTTTAACAGAACATCCTATACTTCAGCAAAATCCATCAAATTGATATATACTGCTTATAACCTATCAAGTCAGCATTGATTTGTCATGAGGGCTAATTTACTGAGGAGTTAAAGGATAAAGATCAACTGTAAGCTTGATTCTTAAATATAAAGACTATTACATTTCAAAAGGAATAGAGAAAATGACTGCTTTAATCCACTTCAATTAATTGTTACAGATGACTAACATCCAACTCTAAATCATTCAATCTCATAGTTTAGAGAACATTTAACACACCTACCGTGTTCAATAATTTCAACCAAACTCCTGAGATGGGGTAAAATTGCACAACCCATCAGAATAGCAATTTGCTGCACAATCTTGATGCCAGTGTGTCTGGCTTGCCAAGACTTCTTGCTTTTGCACACAGCTTTTAAAAATGGCAACAAGGATGGAATTCCTAGGGCAGAAGCAACAACAGCAAAAGCTCGAGCTGTTGTGTTACGAACATATTCATCCATGTTATCAATATCAGGTCGCATGGTAGAGATCATTGTTGCCAGCCCAGCTGCCTAAATGGACCAAAAACGTAAGAATCTGTTAATCCAACCAAAAATCAAAAACACTGATGCTCCATATTTTGCAATTATTGGTTGCTTTTCAGTGATAGAATATGGTTTAAAGTGAAACCATCTTGTTCTTAATAACTTAATTTTGTGTGCATATCTATACATAAATTCATATTGTACACAACCATTTGGCATATCTGTTCTTTCACCTCTAAACCAGTATCTGTTAATTAATTAAGAAAGATATATTACCTTAGCCAGGTTGGAAATGATTTCTCTGCCTTCCACTCTAGCATAGTAATCTTCATCAATCAGCAAAGGTTCAATGACCACAAGAATCTGAAAGAAATTTAATGAAAGTCAAAACTCATGGAAATTAATTTTTGATACAAATAATGTAATATTAACTTTGCAAGCACAAATGAAGCTTCAGTCTCTTGTAAGATAAACCGACCTAAATTGACAGCTTAAGAATTCCATTTAAAGGTTAATTTTGGAAAAATGTATACACACATATACAATGAAACCATCTGAACTAATCATTTAACAAAATAGTAATTCATAGGTAATACTAAAGAGTCCTTAGGAGGACTGTTTAAAACCTGTGGCTTGCCTGCTCACTCTCTGTTGCTTGTATGGCTGAGAAGTGGAAGAAATTAAGGTTCATTTCAATTATCTCAATTCTTAGTCTATTAAAATGATATATTTAACCAATTGCTAAAAAAGAAGCCTGCCAACCCCATGGACTTTTTTTTAAAAAGCCTATAATTTGTTTCTAAACAATTCTGTTTTTACATGGTGCTAATTTTCCTGTCATTTGAAAAAAAGGGAAAAGTGCATGAATCAAAATTGCACAAAGATTAGAAGCTTGCACATGAAATCCTATATCCTAGAATAGCGTTATAGCCAGTATCATTCTACATTTATGTACAAAATATAGTTACAATTATGAGTTTATAAGGGGCTTCTGATCAAGTATGTAACGCACTGAAATACTACTTTCAGAGACACAAACCTTGTGCACGTATGGTCGGACTAAGTCATCCAACTTATATAAGATTCTGTCAATAACTTTAACAAGCAAGTGGCGTTCTTGATCTTCGAGGGTTGGAGACATCAGAAGGGGCAAAATTTGATTGAACAATGGGCCAGCTCCAAATTCTCGAGCTTTGTCAGTAATCTGTCGCAAAGCAGCCTATGGAAGCAGAAAAAAAAGCATAGTATTATATATAGTCCGTTCACTCTAAAATTCCACCAAGTCAAATAATCAGTTATAAAGGTACATTACTGTTACCTCTGACACCACAGTGCAATTCTACAAAGGAACCATTTTAGTTATGACACATAAAGCAAACAAGCATATTTCAGAAGCAGCTTATTAATAAACTGTGTGTGTATATATGTATGTATATGTCTTTATGGACACACACATCCATCTCAAAGGTGAAAGCAATCTAGGAACAAAGAAAAGATAAAATGAACCAAAAGTGTGAATAAAAGGAAAATGCCATTGATATGAAAGTAGTCTATTTTACCTTCCTCATTGGAGGGGTGCCATTTTTTATCTTCAAAAGCAGTTTCATTATTTTTCTTTCTTTCTGTTCCTCTGGACTAAGAGTTGATTCATCAACATCAACCTGTAATTGTCATATATGTACAATATTAACATATATTCACTTGAATTTCTTCACAAAAAGAACACAACACTGTCAGACCAAAGAACTCACCAGCAGTTTATCAAAATATTGTATGTCATCTGGTTTTAGGAAAGGAAGATTTCCTGAGGGCTGGTCATTGACACTCTTCATAGTCCTGTCTTCTGTTTGCATGTGGAATCCAGTCATACCACCCAAGGGGGTTGGTGTTGCTGTAAGTTTACGAGCTGGAGTACGAATAGGAACATAACCTGCTGGGGGAGGGAGAACCTGAATGGACAAATAAGTACATTGTCACATCACAGAAGAAAAAAGGAATTCCGTACTTCAAATTGAAAAAAGCTATGTTTTTTCTAGGAATAGTTTCAATTTTTTTGTTAAGATTTGTTATTTGTTAATTTATACACTGCCTTTATTTTAGAAGCTCAAGGTGATTTATATAGCATTCTCAATGTTTCACTAAAACAAGAAGCCTGTAAGGCATCTTGGCCCAACAGAAAGTAAGTAACTAGTCATTCAATGACCTTCCATCGCTCTACTATTCCAGACCAAGGCAATCAATGTAATGACTCAGTTTTTTGTCATTTTACCCTGAGCACTATTGCACATTGCTTCTGGACTGAACAGTGCTGGTCCTCAAGCTCTCTTCTGTCCAAGGTAAATGTGAGGTAGAGAATTCTGTCCAAGGTGCGTGTGACATAGAGAACCCTAACCCGGGCCATCACAGTCCCTTCTCAATTCTAAGTCTCTCTCCCCAGAAAACATGCATCAGTGATATGGACTTCTTGAACATCACTATTTAAATACTGGGAAAGTATGAATTTGCCAAGCAGCCAGCTGTGGCATCTTGTAAAATGTTCTTGTATCTTGTCCTACATTTTTTTTCAAATAATTATTAGAGGTAATTTTTAGCTCCTATTGATGAAACTGCATTAGAGGATGTTGTGGTCAAAGAAAGAACAACATGAAAACAGCTGAAAGCAAGGATCCTCCTCAACCATTTATTATTTCCCTTACCATTTAATCAGAAATGAAGACATTTCAAAAGTAGCTTAAGATACAATAGAATCCAACAAGTGACAGATGAATTAGCTGTTCAAGTACTTTGGTTCATTCTAAATAGATCTTTGAAGTTCAGTTTAATTTTCAAGATGATGCTAAATTTTAGAATGAAATCTCTTCGGCCTTTTAAGAGATTTCTTTTTCATAGTTCATATAGAATCAAAATATTTTATTCCCATTAGTGACATGTAGATGATTTATGTATACACTGAATTTAGCACACAGATACTATCATTGTACATGGCTTATTCCTTACCCGATAGCCCTCAGGAAACATGGCATCCAACTCTTCATCAGAAAGGGGTCTATTTCTTTCATCAATTTCTCTTTCCCATCGCCAGGCTTGGAGTTGTTCAGGAGTCATGCTCATTATGTGCCCTATAAAGAATTTGTTCAATATATGAAGTACATGGAGACAACATGCATATTTTTAAAAAAATTATTGGCAAAGTTTTCAAGTCATTGTGATAAGCAGTATATTTCCAAAAATGCTTTAACTTCACCTGATAACTGAAGTTTGAGTAAAGCACAAATATGAAACATTAGTATGACAGTATGATGGATATTCAGGCTAACTTAAGCATTAAACAATTATGATTATAGAATAGGATTTCATTTCTTCCCTACTTTCCTTTTTCTGTCTCCGGAATGCTCTAGTATGTTCCTATTCAAGGCAAATGTTAAACAGGGCAGATGTGTGCATGTGCGTTTTAATTAAACTTTAAGAATAATGAAAATTCTACTGGTCAAAGATCCCTTCTCATATAATACCACTGAATCTAGCAGACATAATTAGAATTTTGGCTATTTAAGGCAACTGAAATTACCTGGTGTAGGTGTTGCCATATTCATAGCTGGTGTACCAATTGGTGTTTTGCCTGGTGTTAATACAGGGGTGCTACCACCCATCTGACTTGCCGGTGTCTCATCCCAACGTGATTTTCTTTTACTCGCTCCAGGAGTTGGCGTTTCACCAATGGAATCACCCCCTCGATCAGTACGAGGAGTTTCTGCCCATCCACTCCCGTGTCCTGGGGTATCTGGAAAACAAAATCCAACCATTTAAAATTGAATTCAGTTCACAAATAGAAGTAAAAACTTTCACAGTACTTTTATCTAACCTCCTAATCTCATATTTATTTATAATAATTAAGCCAAGCAAAGTTATATTATGTTATTAGTTTAATTTCTGGGACTGATATACAGGGAGCTTACTAATATGCAATAATATTGTCTTGCTCCTCTGAGCAAAAGATCTCCTTCGACATACCCCAAATACATTCTTTTTTAAAAAGTGGCTTATTAGGTCACCTACATTCTATTTTTAGCATAAGTATCAATACGTTATCAAGATATAGATAAAGCTTATTAGAACTAAGGGGACAAAAATTAAGTTAAAAAAATAAAAACTCCTAAACTAAAAAGCTTTCCAACAGCATACCAAATAAACAGTTGATCTCATTTGAAATTAAGATAATTTGCTAAACATAATGTACTAATTTACTGATACAGTAGACTAAACTTATTTTAGTATGTTCCGCAAAGAATACCTCTTTCTGTTTTTGGAGTCTCATCCCATCGATTCTTCCGAGCACTGGAAGTTGCACCTCCGTGCCCAGGTGTTGCATGACCAGGTGTATCACCACGCCCAGGTGTTGCAGCTCCTGCTGGTGTATGACTAGGAGTTGGATCCCATATTTTAGATCCAGGGGTTGCTCCAGGTGTCTCACTACCCTTTGCACGACCAGGTGTTTCATCCCAGCGCAGTGATGGAGTATGTCCAGGTGTCTGAACAAAACAAAACAGGGTTTAAAGAAAATGTACTTCGAGATAACTTTTTACAAAAACACCTATCATATCTTTCAGTCAACAGTCTTATGTCTGGTTCAAATGACAGGATACATTATTCTTTTTAAAAATGTTGAGGCTTAGACTTGCAGATTCATTTGCACTGATGGATTAATTTAAAAATGTCACAGAAGAATGTTGTCCATGCTTGAAACAGTTATCTGTTGAGCACTATTATAGCCTGTCCTATATTTTATTTCCAACTTGGCAGATAATGAATAAAAAAATAGAATATGCATTAAGATGATACCTCAGCTTGATCCCAGCTAGACAATTTCTTAGGTGTGGCACCAGGAGTCTGGTCAGCAGTCTGGTCCCAACGCCGTTTGCGTTTTGATGGTGGCTGGGATGCAGCACCATTGACGACTTTAAGTTCACCAGCTTTAGCCTTTTCTGCTAGTTGCTGTCTAATTTCTCTCTGTTAAAAAGAAAAGATTATGTCTCAAATACCATGAACTAAAAAAAATAAGTTCAGAGTTATATAAACTTATAAAATAAGTTTAGAAGTCATATCTTCTAAATGGATCCACATTTTAATTTGGGATATACATTTCTACAAGTGAGCATTTCTAATTATTGGTATTAATTAATTACAGATTATCTTCTTTTAACCAGCATTCAGCAACTGTTCAAACTCGTAACAGTACTTAGTAAGTGTCATTTACAACCAGTCCTCATACTTATGTTAGCCAGTCTCCCCATGGTCACGTGAGCATCATTTGAGACCTTCACCATTGGCTTCCAAGAAGAGAGTCAATGAGGAAGCTGTCACGAATGGTAATTTGCTTAACAAATGGCAACTGGAAGGACCAGAACTGCTGCCACTAAGCAGCATGTCAAACAACAACATTGCTTAGCAACAGAAATTCCAATCTCATTACCATTATTAAATGACAACTACCTTTATAGCCAAATGAATAGACCCAAACCACATACATAAAGAGAGTGGTATATATGAAGCAAAATACAGAATATATTGGTCTACATTTTCTAAATTATCACAGTATTTCCTGGATCGTCGGCTAACTGCCCAGGTGGCTTGCTGAATCGCACCTGGTGCGATCTTCGACTCGCTCAGAGCCAGCGGTGCGCAATGCGGTAGATCAAACGGTTCCCCAGCTGAGAAGTGCCAATTTAAACTGTACGGGGGGGGGGGGGGGGCGTAGCAGCGGCACAGCGGCATTTCCAGCCAAAGCTGAACTGGCCAGCTTGCAAGGAACAGCAAGCAGCCCCCCCGTCCCCCCCCCCAAAAGGTAAAGAAACAAAAACCTGAAGTCTAGAATCAGATGGTCAGGAATGAGTTGAATGAGAATTGCCAATATATCTCATCAGATCGACTGAGTCAAACTGGAGTTGATGGAGGCATATGGAGGCATGGCCATCAAAATTATGACTCATTCTCTGGACAGATCAACTGTATCACCCCATTCCTGACCCACTCCGCAGCCAATTAGGAGAATGTGAACTCTAATATTATTTAAAGTGGGCCTTGGCAAAGCATTATCTATTCAGCAGACAAATCAACCAACTTCATACACAACACCAAGCTAGAATTTTTAATCAATTTGTTGAGACAGGCATTTTGTCAGGCTTTTAAATGTTCATATAATTGTATATTATCCATATTTCATGTTTTGGATTTTGATAAGTCTTAATGTTAGAGGAACCTCTCTGTATGTTGCGTATCATTAAATTTTCCTACAATATTCTCAAGTGTTCTGCCTCCAAAACATTGCAGGAACTAAGCAGTGGTCATAAAGCAGAGAGGAAATACACCAAAAGTCAACATCAATACTAGTGGTACTTCAGGAACTCCTCAACATGCCATGAACTAAGAAAAGCCCTGCCTAAGAAATTGAAAACTGAAACTTAAGAGTATCAATCTAACCAACTAACCTCTTCTTTTGTTAAATGTTGTTCACGCATAACATCCATATATGTTCTGGCATTCATTTTAGGATCAGGTGTCTTCCCACCTGCAGAAGAGAACAGCAACAGGACAAAAGCATAATAAGTGCAGGAAAGGCAGAAAAGTTGGCTTTTAAAACTGCTCTATTCTAACTTTATTTTATTTCAAAATCAATTAATTTTAATATTTTGACTGATTTTTAAGAAGTTATATGAATCTTACTTTTATTCACTTTGCTGATCAATTTAACCTGTTTGAACACAAACATAACTACAACAGCTTAAAACAAATATTTTAAAGGAGATAAGAATGATAAAATGACAGCACAGTTAAGAGTCTTCAGAAGTGATGGGTTCCTGGGTTGCTAATCCGGAATACGTACACTTTCGTGCCTTTTGTCTCCATCAGCAGTTCTGACTTCAAGCAGCAGAATAGAAGCCTAGAAAATTATCTCTTTACCATTAGTAACACTTTGGAAAGATATTTATAATCAACACATTACCTTGTTCAAGCTGATAAAGCCTATGATATCTGACTATACGTACTACTGTAAACCTAAATAACTCAAATTGTTTTATCATACAGATCAGTGTATATGTTTGATGAATCTGGACAATGAACTCCAGATTCTTACTTTGTGGAGGCATGTTAAAAGGGCTTCACTTTAAGAGCACCCAATTTCTCCCCCCACTTATTCTGAAGGTATAATTACAACTGTGAACTGATTGCAGTACAGTGTTTTTACCATAAGGATACTCACAGGCAAAAAGTCTTTCCCCACATCATAAATATTAATTTGAACCTTGAAATTTATTCTAATTTCAAATATTTACAGAAGCCCAGCCATATAGTAACAATCTTATCTAGGAAGCACTATTTTTAAAGTGCAGATTGGCTATACCAGTAGTATAGCATAAGTATTTAGGACAAAATAAAATTCTTAATACATTTTCTATGCTGAACATCAATGCCCAATTGGCAGTGTCATTCTGACACCAGCTTTGATAGGACTTTCCTTTGGGATACTTTTTCACCATTATCTACACAGGATGTGTTGAACTGCACCCTTAAGAATGCAGACAGGACTGGCATATAGCAGTACTGCTGTAGGAAAGAAATTAAGGACAGTTAGTATGGGCCTGTGAATTCTGACAATACATGTTTATATCAATGACAGTTAAGCAAGTAAAATCCATATCCCTATTAATTCATGCAGGCTGAAATGCCAATTTACAAAAACCTGCAACCAGTTATAGTTTTAATCAACAGGTGCTCTAAGGTTTCTTGTCAAACTAACACACCCAAGGAAAGCGTCCATCAGGCCCACAGATACCCCTTGCACTAAGCTAGGTTCATAAAATTTATCAGAATATATCTGAACTACTAAAAGTAACAAATGTTTTTAAATGTTACTTTTGTTTCTCTTAAGCTTAACTTCTTGAAAATTCAAAATGTGAGAATCAACTGCTCCGGTTTGTTAGGCACCGTTTTAAAAGCAGTCATTCTTTATGTTCTACTTTTGGATTGAAAGCATCCAGTAAGTTGGAAGATTCTTGAGCACTAAATATTAAAATCACTCAAAGTACAGCATATATAACCAAAGCAATAAGAAAAGAGAAACCTTTAACCCTTTGTGTTTCTATGGCAATGGTTCATTATTTTCTTGTCCTTCTACCTAGAAAGAAAATCTGTATTATAAAGGATGAACAAAATGGCAAACTATGATTTCAAACAACTTTCAAAGTGTATCAACTAAAACTCCTGAATTTTCAAGCATGCCAACAGAAATCAAAGGGCTAAAGATAATTTAAGGAAACAAAACTGATAAAATTGAGTGAAAAATGAAAATAATTTACCGTCTGCAAAGGGATCAAGACGTTCGGGGGAAATAATCATCATCCGTCTCCGATTTTTGTATTCATCTTCTCTGTCGGCAATCTTTTGTGGACGATGTTCAGCAAATGGATCATACTAAGTGAGATAAATAAAATACAACTCTCAATAAAAGTTACAGGTAAAGGCTGGAACAGATTATTTTATTGTACTCAAAATCTGTTCTGGAGTGTTGAATATTCTGGAGAACCAGGGAAAAGATAAACTGAAGACAATTATGGTAAAAAAAACCTTCATGTAGCTATACTTTGCATTTGCTTCAACAGTCTAAAAGGGTAGTGATTAGCACTGTTTCTCTTTAAACAATTCTTTATGGTAAAATGCCAACATATGGATAAAAAATGCTTTAATTTGTAGTCACTCTTCTACATCATGGAAGTCAGATGAATTAAGATGATGTTCTCATCCTTCAGATTTCAACACAATTATTTTCAAATAATGCATTCTACAAACACTAAAGTGTCATCAATCCCCTTAAGAGGGATAGGCAATTAAGGGGTCACGTAAGAAATGGGTAAAGTTGTGAAAGGCCAAAATAGGGCTATAAAGGTGCATAGGCAGACACATATGCACATATGTAAATTGAAACAGTCACCTTCAAAATAAAAGTGAAGCAGTTGTATTGCATTCATGGCATACATGTTTATTTGATTTCTAATTTCCAATTGAACTCACACAGGCTGGACAAGATACCCAAAGGGCCAGATGCGCCCCAGGTGTCTTAAAATCTCGTAGGCTTTATGTGTATTTCTCTTTAGCCAGGTTCTTCCTACGTAAACCAAGATTTTTAAGCCTACAAAAAGGAAAGAAAACAAATACTGTACCTTTACAGGGAGGATACATAGGATGAGAGTGTGGCTAACTGATGAGGACTTATAAGTACAAAATAGATCGATCTTAGTCTCCTTAGTCTCCCAATGGGCAGCAGAGTGTTTGCTGGCTGCCAGAAAAAAAAGCCTAGAAACTAGTGGATCGCTGAACTAGGGCTGCATAAAAATCTTGGTTTACGTAGAAAGAACCTGGCTAAAGAGAAATACACATAAAGCCCACGAAAAGGAAAGAATATATATATTTTTTGAAGATGACGAATGAGACTTCGTCGAAACGTCGCCAAGAAACTTCCAGCAAGCTTCGTGAATCTTCAGATGGCAGTTAGACTTTTATCGTGGAACGTGAATGGTTTGAACTCCCCACAGAAAAGAAGGAAAATATTTCATTATTTGAAGCAATACAAAAACGAGATTGTTTGCCTACAAGAAACTCATATTAGAACCCAGGACCAAAAATATTTGATAAATTCAAAACTTGGAGCACATTTTTTTTCTTCTAATTTGGTGAAAAGGAATGGATTAGTGTTGTATATTTCTAAAAGAATACCAGCTAAACTTGTAGAATCGGATGATGAAGGAAGATATATTGCGGTTGAAATAAATGTACAGAATGTCCAGTTGCTTTTGATAGGAATCTACGCCCCTAACCAGCAGCAAGAAACTTTTTACAAATTACTACACAGTAAAATATTGCAATGGAGTCCAGGTTGCAGCGTCGAACATAAAACTTTTTCAAAATAATTATGAGGTTTTGTGGCACAAGATTCAAAAGGACCTTGAAATATGGAAGAAACTGCAACTATCTTTACTTGGAAGAATAGCAGCAGTTAAGATGAACGTTCTACCTAGATTTCTGTTTTTGTTTCAAATGATTCCAGTGCTTAAAAGTGATAAAACATTGGCTGAATGGCAGTCAGGTCTAAACAAATTTATTTGGAATGAGAAAAAACCAAGAGTTAAGTTTAAAATTATGCAAGATGTTCGTGAAAGAGGTGGCCTTAAAGTTCCAAACCTACGTTTATATTACGAAGCTGCAGTGTTGACAAAACTGGGTGATTGGTTTGGAATAACGAATAATGACATTCTGAATTTAGAAGGCCACGATTTGGATTTTGGTTGGCATGCATATTTGTTTTATGAAGACAAGTTGGATAATGTTTTTAAAAGTCATATATTGAGACAGGCGTTGATGAGAGTTTGGAAGAAGCACCAGTTTCAATTGGATTACAAAATACCTTTGTGGTTGGATCTTGGGCAGATTATGCCAAATATAAAGTCACTCGGGGGGATTTTATACAAAGAGATGCTTTTTAATGATGGGGGTAGATGGAACTTGAAATCCTTTAAAACTCTGTTGGAAGATGGGAAGAATTTAACTTGGTTGCAGTATTCTCAACTTCAATCGAGATGGAGAGAAGATCAGAAAATTGGATTAATGCTACATGAAGAAGATTTGGTGATACAGATGAAACAGAAAGGGCCGATGCATATTAAGAGGGTGTATAATTTATTGCTAGAAAGAGATTCAGAGAGTGAATTAGTTAAGGATTGTATGATAAAATGGGCACAAAATTTTGCAGAACGAGTGATGTTAGAAACATGGGAAAAGATCTGGGTCCAGAATGTTAAATTTACACAGGCACAGAATTTGAGGGAAAACTTTTATAAGATGTTTTATAGATGGCATTTAGATCCTAAGAAATTATCATGTATGTATCCAAATGTTCAACCCAAATGTTGGAGGTGTGATTGTTTGGATGCTACATACTTTCATATCTGGTGGACTTGTAGAAAAGTGAAAGCTTTTTGGATTAAACTCTGGTGGGTTATGCAGAATGTTTTGAAAAAGAAGCTTCAATTTTCTCCGCAATTGTTTTTGTTGGGTATAGTTAAGGATTGCTCACCGAGTGAAACAAGACTGATTTTATACATGATTACTGCAGCTAGGTTACTGATTGGACAATATTGGAAAAAAGATAGTGTACCTACTATAGAAGAATGGACTTTGAAGATGGCTAATTTTGCAGAAATGGCAAAGATTTCTGCATATTTAAAAGATAGGACCCATGAAGTTTTTGTTCGGGACTGGAAGAAATGGGTGGACTATGTGCAGAATAAATATCAAACTAAGAAGTATCAGTTAGTATTTGATTGATGATATAGGGACTAGTTGATGGTCAATTAATATAGATAATTAGTTTTACTATATTTACTATATTGATATTTAGAAAAAGTGGGTTGATTATGTGCAGAATAAATATCAAATTAAGAATTTTCAGTTAGCTTTTTGATAGAGGTTGAAGAAATATAGAATTATTTTTATTGTTATTACTATGTTAAATATATATATTATATTGTTGTCTAGATAATTATTAACTTGATATAAACTTATATATTTTGGTTGTACTGCTGTCTTGAACAAAAAGAAGGGAAAAATTTTATGTTTGAGTTAGGTTTAATGGGGCATTTATAAATTTTATTTGTTTAAGTTTTTTTCTTATTAGTAGAGAATTTTGGATTTATCTTACTTTTGCTAAAACTTATGATATATATTGTGGATCTCACTTATATCTAATGTTTAATAATGATTGATATATACTTATGTTTTGCATGTAACGGAAGTCGGGGGGGAGGGTTGGGGGGAAGGGGGGAAAACGTGGGGTTAAAATTGTATTGTAAAACTTTTTCAATAAAAAAAAAAAGGCCACTGTATTCCGCCAACCCCAATTGACTCTTGTGTTCTTTCTTCTTCTTGGCACAGGGGTTGTCAATACTCTACATATTATATATATAATAAATACAACTGAATATTACTAATATATTCTAAAATCACCTGTTCAGTTGATTGTGGTATGTCATTAAGTAATGCCACTGGTGCATGATACCCAGGCTTCTTCTGGCCAAGCAAACTTGTAGAAGAATAGTCGTCGTCATCCTACATAAATCAAAATGATTATGAGAGATCAACACTATATTTATTGAATATATTTTTGCACTAAAATAATTCAAAATTTCTTTAAAAATGTAAATGGAACTGTTTAAGCATAACTGTTAAATAACTGAATCCACAAAGTCTTTAAACAATGCAGTTGTGCTGTTGTTAATTAAAATAAGTTACACTTACATCTTCAAGTTCAGTTGCTGCAATTGAAGTTACATATCCAGCAAACCTGCTATCACTTCCACCATAGATCTCTTGATCATAATACCCTGTAGAATCAAGGCCAACTCCTTGAGCTTCATCAAGCGCAGCTTTTTTGCCTTGAATTTCTCGAATCTGAGCTTCAATGTCTGTGAAAAAGTTACAAGCCAACATTAAATACATTTCAAAACAACATGTCAAAAGCACTACATTGATTTTTTCTATAACTTTTATCTTCTCTTAATTTATGAATCTTGGCAAAATTGATTTTGAGAGCTTATATATTATTTCTGTGTAAGATCAATATAAATGTATAATCTGATGAATGTTCTATTATACACATTTTGGTGTTAAGACAATTATATGAATATGCTTAAAAAAGCATCAAATGCACATTTATGCATCTGGGGAAATTTCTGCCTGATTTTGAGAAATTTACCTTTATTCCCAATCAAATTTGATTTGTGCGCTTCCATAAACCAAAATGAATTTTTGAATGACAGAATGTAACTACACTCTAACCTGAATCATACAACTGTCTGAAAACACAAAAACAGTCAGGAAAAACCTCCTATATTAATTCATCATATAAAAGGGGGTGGGTGGGTGTTCTTTGTCAATGGAGTTTAGCAGAATCAATTTTTCTGTTATGGTGCTGTGGGACAACTAGTTTTGGGCGTCCCACAGCAGCATTTTTAGCACTGTTAGAGATTAGAAACACCAATATATTAGGAACTGGTCCCAAAGTTTCCTAATTTTTCTACCCTCTTTTTAAAGATTTTGAGTTGGAGAGCACAGACAATCTGCCTTCTATTACTCTGCATGTTAAATGCTTGCAATTAATAAACCATGGTTTATATTGTCAGCTCGCTCTCCCCTCCATGCATAGGAAAAACAAGTATTAAAGCATTTTTAGAGAAAACTTAAGTTCCACATTATGTGGGAATGCATTCTGTTTTAGCCAAATGTATTCAATACTATGTCAAATCATATTTTGCTTAAACCATATTGCAATATATTCCAGATCCATATTCATCCATAATGCAAAAATACATTTTTTCAAGAGAGAAAAACTTTAATTTGTTCTTATGCACAAAGGAAAAAGAGCACATATGTTCAACTCTTAATTAAGGGCACTCTCCAGCATACCATTCAACAAGTACAGTAGGGCAAGGTAAAAAAGGTAAAGATTTCCTTGTCTAGTCATGTCTGACTCTAAGGCGTGATGCTCAATTCTGTTTCCTGAGAGAGCCAATGTTGTCTAAAGACACATCCATGGCCATGTGGTTGGCATGATTATATGCCAAGGGGCCCGAAATACTGTTATCTTCCCACTGAAGTAGTACCTATTTATCTACTTGCATTTGGATACTTTCAAACTGTTAGGTTGGCAGAAGCTGGCAGAAGTAACAGGAGCTCACCCCATTGCACTGGAGCTTGGGATCTTGAACACTGGGCAAATTTAATTAATTCTCCCCACACCAAACAACTGGCTTAACCAATATTCCAATTTTGTAAAAATGCTACCCATTACTTTTTAGAATAAAAATAATGGGTCATATTATCAAAAAAGTTACAGATAATTTTTAAGAAACTTAAAGGTCTTCTAAGAAGATATCAGAGAAGATATTATATGCCAGGACTTTTACTCATGTGCACTGAAGTGAGAAAAACACATTAAGAACATTAAGAAACACACTTCTATAAATAAAGGCTGTGCTTGCATCACTTTAATTCTTAGAATTCATTCTAGAATCTTTGTTCATGACTTTCAACTCTGATTCATAAGACTGTAACAAATCAGAAGTCTGAATTCAGACATCATAATACACTTTATATAAAAAGGAACATGCTTGGGGGGGGGGGCAAAAGCCCTACTAAGCAGGTATATACAAAAATATGAAGACTATTGCTAAACGCATTGTAAGCCGTCCTGAGTCTCCGGAGAAAGGCAGCATATAAATCGAACCAATAATAAACTTTGATTGGTTTGTTTTCAATCTATCCTGCTTTCAGCAACAGCGAAATGGAAGCACCTGAGCAAAATACCCTGCCATCCTGAGCAATCCCAGTTAAGCAGGAACTCTTAAAGTTATTGCTTAATGTGATATGCATATACCGTCTCTTTTGAATAAATAATACATGGTATCTAGCAAGTAATACATGACTATCCAGCTATGATATCCAGGCATTTCAATAAATGCAGTTATTTTTATCCAACTCTCAATACGAATAGACCAATTTATTAAAAATCAATCATTTTTGCTTTATTAGTGGTAGGTCATATAATTTTAATCTTTCTCTGAATATTTTCAGCCTATATCCAAACTAAATATTTTTTCTATTAAAGAAACTGAGTCACCAGACTATTAGGAAAACTCCCAGATCTCTGATTAAAGAATACATTTACTCCAAAATTGGCTCCCTTTCCATTCCTAGCTTATACAGAAGATTCTATCCTCTTTGGTCCTGCCCTCCATTCATGCTTTCATGTACCATTTCCAGAAATCTTAATGCCATGCAAAATACATCCCAGTTCGATTTTTAAAATTAAATTTTTTGGGGAAATTGATGAAATATCTTCTGATCAGTTTTACATATATGGTATTAATTTTAAAACATGTGATATATTCACTGATTGCTATAATTAGATAATTATTAAATTATTTTGGATCATTTTCCCCATTACATAGATAACAGCTCTTTCTGTATATAATGGGAACACTGAATTTTCATTTAATTTTCCAATAGAAGCAATATTTATAATTGCTTCTAATTATATAATTTCTAGCTTTTCTAAAATCTGTATCACTCTTCAATGTTCATCAATCAACATTTATGAGGTGCAGTTTAAAGTGAAAAATCCATTTCCTCATCTAAAAAACAAAACCTAAAATGTTCAACTGGATTGATACCTTTTGAACTTCCTACTGAAAAGAACAAGCCAATCTGAAATAAAAAGTTAATAAATAACCCAGGCAGGAAAAATGCAAAAAGAGCTGCAAGATGTTCCTCTTAATAAAGAGGTGGAGAACAACATGTGCCTAAAGATACACTCTCAAATTATATGCCTATAATATGGTATGCTACATCCCGAAAGTTACAAACTGGCTAGGTTCAAATAACAGATACAAATAATCTTTTGCCTTCTGCTTATAATCCTTCAGAAAGGCAGAAGGATCAAAGTACACATATGCTAGATCTGTTTTTAATCTTCAAGAATTCAATAACAACCCAGTGACGTAGATTAAGAGTATGCTTAATACATTTATTAAGGGTAAATCATAATCAGAATAGAACTGGAAGGGACCGTGTAAGTCTTCTAGTCCAACCCTCTGCTCAAGCAGGAGAGCCTACCATTTCAGACAGGTGACTGTCGGGTCTCTTTTTAAAAACCGCCATTAATTTATTAAAGTGTGCTTAATAAATTTACTAATTTGTTAAGAGTAAATCATGCTCCTAGTAGTAACCCTAAGGGTATGCTTTACCGCAAGAGTGCTTCGCTGTTATTAGTGGTCTCTTCATCCTAGTTCAAAACCGTAACCACACCCCTCCTATACTCTGAGGTCCCTTTCTCGTCTCTCGCAGGTTTCCTTTGGTAAACCCCTTTTGCACCTTTTAACCGTCCTACGTTAAACAATGAGCCCACCCCCACCCCAAAAGCAGACTACCTTTCGTCGGACGCCCAATATTAAAAGAAAAAACGGGCCTTACGTCCCAGCACATGTCGACCCGACTCGCAATTTCCTCCGGTCGCGCAAGTTTCATAACAAACCATTATTGTCAAATAATAAAAGTCTTCGTCGTTTAACGAACAAAAACGTTCCCCGTTTTAATCCGGTGAGCGGGCACCGAAGAGTGCGCGCTTTCCTCGAAGTGGGAAAGAAACAGATGGCGGTTATCTGACGGGCCCATCCTAACGCCCGTGGCTTTCAGCTCACACCCAATTTCTCCAGCCGCCCTCTGTGCCTTCCCCGCATTGAGTTACCGACGACACGGAGGCCAGATGGAGAGGAGCGCGCAAGCGGGAGAAAATCGCTCCGCGACGCCATTACGCGCAGGCCGAGGCCCAGGCCCTACGGAGACCTAGCCGCTTCACCGCCCGCAGTCACCCTCATACCCTGCACTTTCTTCTCGACGGCTTGGCGACCGTTTGAAAGGGAAGGCGAGAAGAGGCAGTCAGAAGGGGCGCGGCCCAAACGTGAAAGACCACGACCGTTTCTTACCTTCGTGGGTCTTGGCGATCTTCGCCATTTTGTGGAGCTCGAAGAAAAACGGGAAGCGAGATGGAAGGGGGCGCCGAGCGCCTTCTCGCGACGACGTCAACTTCCGCTAGTGGGCGGGGTTGCGAGGGAAACTCCTGCGCAGGCGGGGACGAAGGGAGGCCAGTAAAACGGTAGATCGTGAAACTTGCAGACTCGCTCGAATGCACGGAGAGACGAGATCCCTGCTCTTGGAATTTTGCCCTTTATATAATAACCCAGTCTTTCGCCTGCTGGTCGGAAGCCCCCTCGTTGAGACTGTGCCCCGAGAAAGTAAGTACCCTATAGGTTCAAAAATACAGAGATCTTTATAAGTGACAAAAGGAGTAAATTTGTTTTTTATTTAAATTAGACTTTCAAACTTTATTTCCCAGTCCAGTCCACAGATTTGACGCTCTTGATCCTGACTTTGGTGGGGGAGAGTTTGAATCGGAGGTAATTATTTTAAAACGCGAGAGGAGGTTTTGAGCCTCGATTGCTCTATGAATGTGAGATTAAGAATAACAGCTGCACCATCCATGCCTTAATAGCGAAGCATGAATAATGGACTTCATTTCTGTCTGCTTATGGACCCGGATCCATTCATGGATAAAAGTGCAATATGTTTTTTATTTAAAAAAATATAACATACGTAACTGTTAAATACAGGATATTATTGAGACTCTTGAACAAGATTAAAATGCAAATTGGAAATATACATACTCTATGTTCTTTCAGTCGCAGTGAGCTCTTTTCAGTTGTCATTATGTGTGTGCGTGTGTGTCTTATATATTAGCTTCTAGTTTTTGCTCCATCATCCAAAAATATTTGGATTCTTCCAGGGATTATTTTCCCCATTCCTGCTCCTTATATTTACAGCTGTTTTTTTAAAAAAACCAACCAATCGTGTTATGTTTTCAGTTTCCTACAAATCTCTCTGCAGCCAAACAACTGCATATGAAAAACTTTCTATCTTCTGTGCTGATCATTTTCACACATTAAATGGTCCAGACAGTTAAGAAGAGCTACTTTTAGTCAAAGATCATTTAGTGCTAAATTACTTTTTCTTGGTCCATCTCTTAGCTTTTTTTAAAGTTTGCTTTTTATTTAATATTTAAAAGTTGAGGTCGCTGCTTCTATTTTTTCCCATAACAAAAATCCTGAAGTTGGGCTGACAAAGAAGGATTGGCCCAAAGTCATGCAATGAAAGAAGCTGGAGTAAATCCTGGGTGTCCCTGCTCCTTATTCAACACTTTAACCACAACACCATACTATTTTCTATGGTGGAAGAGCTGAGGAGGAAGGAGTATTAACATTCTTTATTAACCTGAAGCAAAGACTATGTGCTACAGAGTCTCATAAATTAGCTCTCTTTTAGACATTTCACCTCTTGCCAATTTAGTTTTCATCTCCCACAGGAACTGAACTTCCGTGTAGTGGTGTAAATATTTGGCAGGGACAGAAAATTTTTAAAAAATGGAATTGAGTGATGGACTCCATTGCTGTGTAAAGAGGATCTAGCAAATTGTTGCTTGATCAATGTATCTCAGATCAGGCACCACCAGATCAAGGGCTGAGTTCAATCTCCAGCAATCAGGAGGGTCTCCAAAAAGGCTGAATAGGATACTGTTTCTGTGTATTTCACAGACATTGTAGCTCACCAGTTTTATTTTGGACTTTATATAAATTATCCTTGGTGTTTTGTGTAAGATTACCATAAATCAAAAATTCTTTAGGTAAGTATAGTTCATATTAAGAAAGTTTAGTTAATTGAAGAGGTTTCAAGATTAATTGCTTGCTGCATACCAGAGAAAGGGAGTGGTTGCTTGAATATTGGTTTATTAAACCAAAATTTATAAAAACTCAACCATGAAGTGTATTTTATTTACTTGTTAAATAAAATAAAACTTTAGCTTTTGGCAATCCTTTTCAACTATGTTTCCAAGCTGTGTAACTAAAATGATTATGTGTATTTTGGAGAACTTTTCCTTACTAATGTAAGCATGCTAAATTTGTTTTTTAAAGCAGTGGAAATTTTTGTAGTCCAACTTTAACACCTGTTGTTTAATGCTTTTATTAACATAATATTTAGCATGATTTTGAATTTTTAAACAGATACATTTGGTTTCAACTGCCCTCAAATATACAACATCCTAAATCATTTGATGATGATGTTATCCATTCAGTCAAGTCCTACTCTTGGCAATTCTATGGGCCAGGTCTCTCTATATCTTCTTATCTTGCAGTATTTGAGTTTTTCTATGCTCTGGTTAGTGTCAGCTCTGATAAGTGTCCAGTCACCATGTTCAGCCTGGTTTCCTTTTACCCTTAGATCATTTAGTGGTCTTAAATATTTTTTTTATGCTGTTTCCTTTAAGATTTGTATTTTTTTCAATCTCAGTCTGAAATAGCAAAATCTGGCAAAATCCATATGCAATTCCTGGACAAACACAGATGTCCAGATTGTCCAATTCTGGATAGAAGTTGCAAAACACTTGGAATTATAGCTCTCATTTTTAATATATCACATTCAATTTTTTATATGTAGAAAAATAGTATTGATTTAATGAGCATGCTTAGTTGGAACTTAATGCTTTTTGAATGGGGTGTGTGTCTTAAGAGCGGATGTACCTCAGCAGAGGTATCATAGATTGGATTATAAATTACAACACAAAAGTAGATATGAAAGAGAAAATACCTATTTTTAGAAAATTTGCTGTTTGTGTCAGGGGAGTATGGATTTACCTTCTGTTTTAATTACATTTTAATGAAGACATTTTTCTTCTTACATTGTTCAATAATTAACAGCTTGAGCCATTACCTAGTAGTTTGATTTTTGATACTTTCTGATATTTGCAGTTGATAGTAATAAAGTGTATAGAAATTCTGGACTCATTCAAACAGGCTTTAGCAGATATTCTTGGGATTATTTTGGATCATAGTTTAGGAAGCCATAGCATTACTTGGTCATAATAAAAATATGATGAGAAATGCTGCGTTTTACCTTGGTTCCAAACATGAACATGAACATGTTTTATGTTTTATATTTTATTTGATTTATATACTGCCCTACTCCCGAAGGACTCAGGGCAGTGAACAGCCAAGAAGTAAAATATGAAAATACTAATTTTTTTTAAAAAAAATTAAAACTACATTAAACATTTTGGCCGAAAACAAATTTAAAACACCCCAATAATTAAGAACAAATTTAAAATGTTCATTTGAAAAGGGAAAAAATGTAGGCCAGACCAGCCTGATGGAATAAAAAAGTCTTGAGAGCACGGCGGAAGGTGCGCAGATCTGGGATCCTTCGTATCTCTGGGGGGAGCTCATTCCAGATAGAAGGTGCCCCAACAGAGAAGGCTCTCCCCCTGGGGGCCACCAGTCGACATTGTTTGGTCGACGGCACCTGGAGGAGTCCCTCTCTATGGGAGCGTACCGGCCAGTGGGAGGCTACTGGTGGCAGTAGGCGGTCCCATAAATAACCAGGTCCTAAGCCATGGAGCGCTCTACAGGTGGTAACCCAGACCTTGAAGCGCACCCGGAAGACCACCAGGAGCCAGTGCAGCTCGCACAGGAGAGGTGTTACATGGGAACGCCATGACGCTCCCGTAACCACCCACGTGGCCGCACTGTGCACCAGTTGGAGCCTTCGGGTGCTCATTAAGGGGAGCCCCATGTAGAGAGTGTTGCAGTAGTCCAGGCGGGAAGTGACGAGGGCATGAGTGACCGTGTGTAAGGAGTCCCGATCTAGAAAGGGATGCAACTGGCAGATCAGGCGAACCTGATAAATGATCCTCCTGGTCATGGCCGTCAAATGCTCTTCTAAAGACAGCCATGAATCCAGGAGGACGCTCAAGTTGCGAGCCCGCTCCGTGGGGCCAGCGTCTCGCCCCCAATAGTCAGTGATGGCACCAACTGACTATATTGGGACATCGGAAACCACAGCCACTCGGTCTTGGATGGGTTGAGCCTGAGCCTGTTCCTCCCCATCCAGATCCGCACGGCTTCCAGGCACTGGGACATCACTTCAAGGGCATCATTGGGATGGTCCGGGGTGGAGATGTACAGCTGAGTGTCATCAGCGTACTGGTGGTACTTCACCCCAAAACCACCCAGCGGCTTTACATAAATGTTGAACAGAGGGGCGAGAGGATCGACCCCTGTGGCACCCCACATATGAGGCGTCTCGTGGTCGACCTCTGCTCCCCTGTCAATACAGACTGCGACCAGTCAGAGAGAAAGGAGGAGAACCACAGTAACACAGTGCCCCCCCCCTAATTCTTCCAACCGGTGCAGCATGATACCATCATAATTTCAGTAGATTGTAGGCTGATATTGTTGCTTAGAAAAGACTAATTTCAATAAATGGAATTTCAGTCATGGTCATTTTGGCATTTTTTTTTCAGTGAGTCAACTTTAAGCAATGGGAATCATGGAAACTTATAGGCATGCTGCATAAGATTATGTGAATTTTATTGATACTTCTCAGAATTTGGATAATGGAGTTTAAATTTGTATCCAACTCAGTTACATTTTAAATAATAGTGTTTAAAATACAAATCTTTCTGAAGGTGTGCTGTAGCTAAGGGCATATGGTGTGCATGAAAGGTGCTGAATGGGTCAAGGAGGGTGCATGGAAGTGCAGTGCAGATCACTAAGGTATGGGGGATGAGGTACTGTGTGGGTTGGGGATGCAAGGGCACTGCACAGATCATGCAGGGTGCAATGGGTGTGTAAGAAGTGTCATGCGAGTTGGAGAGAGTGTATGGGGTTGTGGCAAGGGTCAGGAAGAATGTGTAACGCTGGATGTAGCACAAGCTCAAGTGCAGGAGACCAGACTGGCTGGCTGGATGAGTGGCGTGGTGGCCTAGAGGTGAAGATGCTCACCTCCCACTCAGAAGATTGAGAGTTCAATTCTAGGTGGTGACAGATATTTGTCTCCTAGGATACAAAGAAATATATTTGCTACAAACTCTGCATGACTTCAGGAAGGATATCTGGCCAATAAACCCTCAGCTCCATCCAGTTGCCCCAATTCTACCCCAAGTTAAGGAATTACAGGCTCATACAAAGGGAGGATAGATAGATGATATATTATTATGAGACTAATTACATTCTGGATTACTAAACTAATGTATTTACTAACATAAAGTTTCCGATACTAAGGAAAATGCAAAATATTTAGATCTTCTAAAACAGAGGTCCCCAAACTTTGTGGCTTGGCGGCCTGGCTGGGGGGTGGGAGAGAGAAACCAGGCCACATGAATGACGGGCTGATGCGTGTGCAACTTCATTCGCACAAGCAGGGAACCAGCACGAATCTGTGTGCTGGGCTGCTGGTCACACGAGTGGAGCTATGCACACTCATATATATATATATATACATATACACACACACACACACTCATATATATCATACACACACACACACACACACATATATATGTATGTATGTATGTATGTATGTATGTATATATAGTGTTGCTGAAAGATCTTGGTTACATAGGAAAAACCTGGCTTAAAGAAAAACACACATAAAACCTATGAAAAGTAAGAAAAAAATTTATATATATACACACACACACACATACACACACACACACACACACACACACACACACACACAGGGTTGAAATGCTCCAGGTTCGGACCGGCTTGGGCGAGTAGGTAGCGTTGGCGGTTGGCACAGAGGTGGGTTGCTCCCGGTTCGCACCGGATCGCAAGAACCGGTAGAAAAAAAATTTAATAGTTCGGAGAACTGGTAATAAGATTGGTTGGCCACACCCCCGAACCGGTTCCCGGCCATTCGCCATTCGCTTACCCCGCCCACTCCCAATCTATTGCTGCCTCCTGAGTCCCAGCTGATGGCTAGAAGGAAAAAAAACTGTTTAAACTCTTGCCGTGGGGCTTCAAAGGGCCGCCCTACAGCTGATCAGTGTTAAAAGAAAACAAATGAGTAGACCAGTGCCTGCAAAAATAGAAAAAGCAGCCCCTTTCAGCTTCAGCATAGGTTAGCACAAGTTGATTACATCAGCCTCCTGATTCTCAGCTGATTTGCTCTCAGCTATTTTGCTCAGGGCTCTGTTGCTAGCTGTGTTACAGCACAAAGAAACGATACCAGGCCACGCTCTTCAATTTATTTATTTATTTGTTTGTTTGTTTAGATTTGTATACCGCCCTTCTCCTTGCGGACTCAGGGCGGTGAACAGCCAAATAAAAATAGTACACAAAAGTTAAACAATTTCTTTAAAAAAGCATATAACTTTGGCTAAAAATTAAAACCATTAACCATTAAATATTTAAAATACCCAACCCTATAATACAGATCTTAAAAATTCAGCGGGGTCAGGCTAGACCAGCAAGCTGAAAGAGATGAGTTTTCAGGGCCCGACGAAAAGTCCGGAGGTCAGCAATTGTTCTCAGTTTTGGAGGAAGATCGTTCCAGAGGGTAGGGGCTGCCACAGAGAAGGCCCTCCCCCTGGGGGTCGTCAGCCGGCATTGTCTGGCTGACGGCACCCTGAGGAGGCCCTCTCTGTGGGAACGCACCGGCCGGTGGGAGGCTATTGGCGGCAGATGCAGGAAAGAATTTATTGTGCACGGTTCAAACCGCCCGAAGGCAAACAAAAGTTTGAACCCTGAAGGGTTCTTCGTGCCCAGTATTTATACCATTCACCTACATATACATATCCGAGAACTTTACTTTTAACACACAGAAACTAACCTTCATCAATTTGCAAGGATCAAAGAGGAGAGGAAATAATAAACACCCCCTGACACATTTATGTCCTCTGGTAAATGTCTCAAGACAAAACATAAGAAGATAAGGGACAGGAAGACACCTCAAGGGCAATAAAGGAAGCAGCTTTTGTTATCTGGGGATATACATGACATTTGGGGTGCAATAAACAGTGAATTACAGGATGCATTTGTTTTGGGTCAAGACACCCTTTTACAGATAAGTACCTTCGACAATCCAGCAACCTTTTATCGACACAGAAGAGGAAAGTCAGCCAGGGCCAGAATCTTAGGTCCCTAATATTTGAGATTTAATCCAATATCAGATTTTGGTCTGCCTCAGCTGCAAAGAGTCCTGGAGCAGATTTTTTTCCCCCTTGCTATGCTGAAAAACAGAAACTGAAAGTAAATCAGGTTCTTTGCTGAGAGGACAAAATGAGATAGAGAGAGATGGCTTTTTCTTTTTCCTCACCAAAAAAAGTAGGTGCAAAACTGCAAACAATGGGAAATTTAGGGCAAAAGAGGAGAGTTCAAGATTTTAAAACACAAAAGAAAAAATGCTCTATTTAACTAGGGAATTGTAATAATTGAGATACTATTAACTGTATATTGTGTTGAAAGCAGAAATGGTTAAGTTGTGGTTTGGAGGAATATATGGGGGAAATTATTTGGTTTATTATTATTGGTAAATATAATTAATTGATTTGTAAGAAATTGGATTGCATGGAAATAATTGGAATATTCATGTTCATATTGATTAATATACAAAAAAGATAGTTATATAACTAATTGATTTATATTAAAATGTTGAATTTGTATTAAACAACTGTAATATTACATAAATAACTAATGTGAGGATGGATATAAAAATAGATGACAATGGGAAGGGGTATAATATAGAATAGAAGGGAAAAATTGAATTTGATTAATATTAGAGATGAGGATGAAGGGTAATATTGGTTTTTTTAAAAAATAGATGAGGAATAAATATGGCAAAAAGGAAATATAGAAATTGTAAATTTAATTGAAATGACTAAACACTGTTTAAATTTGTGAACCGGCCAAATACTCTGTTCAAAGAAAATACACTGTATATTTGTATGTGTGTTTCTAATTATTGCTATTCATTCATATTTGTTCTCTTTTATTCTTTAAAGTTTAACAATTCATTCTTTATCTTAATATCTTTATATTTGTTTAGGATTGGTTTTCTTCCCTTTCATCTTTTTTATTGTACAGCAATCTTTCACTTCAAACTGATCACCTCTCTCTTTTCTTTCCTTCTTACTTTCTCTTCCTCCCCTTCTTCTCCTCCCTACTTCCTCTTCCTTTCTCCTTCTCTTCCTCTCTTCCTCCCTCTCTTACCCTCACTCCTACTCTAATTTCCCTTCCCTTCCTTCATCCCTCTCTATTGCTGTATCCTTTTATGCATATGGACTACTCAAAGGGCTGAAAAAGTTATTTTTGACTGGTCCTCACACTTTTGACAAGTCCTCGAACTTACAACTGTCCTCACATTTTACGTTTTTTGCCCTATCTTATCACAATGGTGAAGAGAAGCAGTTGTGAAATGAGTGACATGGTTGTTAAGAATGCTGCATGGGCATAAATGTGAGGATGGTCATAAGTGTAAGGACTAGTCAAAAGTGCAAGGACCTGTCAGAAATGACTTTTTTCAGCCCTCTGAGTAGTTCCTATACACATAGACATGGCCACCCGGTCACATGACCAGCTAGCCACGCCCTCCCAATCACATGACCTCCAAGCCATGCCCACAAAATAAGCCACGCCCACAGAACCGGTAGTAAAAAAATTTTAGAACCCACCCCTGGGCGGGCAGTTCGGAGAACTGGTAGCAAAAATCCCTGCCTCCGCCCAGCTCTGATCACCAGAGCCTTTTTTTCTTTTAAATAGCTCTGATGATCTCAGCTGAGTTGCCTGCAATCAGGCAATTCAGCTGGGATCGTCAGAGCCTTTTGAAAGCATTTTTACATGGTTTTACATATAAAAAATGGTTTTAAAATTAAAAAAAAAATTGGCCATGCCCACCCAGTCACATTACCCTCCCCCCGCACCAAGCCACGCCCACAGAAGCGGTATTAACAAATTTTAGATTTCACCCCTGTGTGTGTGTGTGTGTGTGTGTGTGTGTGTGTGTGTGTGTGAGTGATATATGTTCTCATGCAGGTTGGTTCCTAATAGGCCACAGGCCATTGAGGGTTGGAGGTCTCCAACCTGTGGTTTGAGGGTTGGAGACCCCTGTTCTCTGCTAAGGATTGGTTCTTCAATGGAAAAATCCCAGGTGAGTATGTTTTCCCATTAGGCCTATTATATCTGGGTTGTAAAAATCCAGATAACCACTAGGTGGCAGAAAAATATCTCTGTTGCCATGTAGTAGTCATCTAGATTTTTGCAGCCCACATATGGAAGTCTAATTTATGCTTGTATAAATTTCCCATTTTGTAAAATAAAGAGTCAAATTACAATAATGCTTGCTGCTAAATAAAGAAAAATGTATTGCTAAATATAGAACAGATGAGCCTGCTTAAGCAGAAATGTTTTTCAGTATTAACAAGCTCATGTAATTAACAAATGTCTTCTTATTTGATTTATGTATCCTTGAATTAGGGACAGTTGCAACCATTTAGTCACAGACATTCTTTTGAAAAGAGTGCAGAGATTTGAATGGCATGGTGTAGGCCAGAATGATGCCTGGTTTGGAAAGTTACAGACAAGGAGTTATCAACTGTACGGAAGTGCACTTTTTTCTTAGTTCTCTCTCCTGATTGTTTGAACTTCTAGGTTGCCCACAATTATGTAGAAATGATGTGAGCAAGTGTGGGGTGGAGAATATGCCACCACATCCGTCTGCAAAACTCCAGACCACGAATAAGCAGCAGAGACATACAGAAAACATGAAGCTGATGCCCCTCTTCTAGAGGAATGACACCACTGGTACAACTTACTTCACGGGCACAAGGCATGGCTCTTATCAATTCTAATTGTTTCCAGTAATTGCAAACTTCTATGACAGAGAGAAGCAACCTGGAATTAAGAAGAAACTTCCTAAACAGTGAGGACAATTAACCAGTGGAACAGCTTGCCTCCAGAAATTGTGGGCGCTCCATCACTGGATGTTTTTAAGAAGCTAGACCATGGGTCAAACTCACGGCATCACGTTGCCGTCACGTGACGTATCAAAAACGGTTTTCCCCTTCACAGAGCTGGGGTGGATGTGGCTTGTGCGTTTGACACCCCTGGTCTAGACAGTTATTTATTTGAAATGGTATAGAGGTTCTGCCTCACCAGGGGACTGGACTAGAAGACCTCCAAAGTCCCTTCCATCTCATTCTATTCTAAAAAACCCCATACAACTTGTTGTTTTGGTGAAACTCGAATTTCATATTCCTCTAACGGATATAAAATTTGTGAAGTGTAAATAACACATTTTGCAACTCTCATTTGCAGCAAAGGCTTCTTTACACTTGAGCAGTTTCTCACTTACTACTGAAAAGGGAAGAAGTGTATACAATATAGCTATATTTATTCTCCAGAAGTGGACTTATTCTCACTAATGTCAAAGGACAAAACTGTGGAGTCCTTGGTGCTCGCTGAGCTTCGTGGGGTCCCCCCCCCAAGACATTTCCTGACCAACTGAAAATGTTAGATGTTAATACAAGAAAACAAGCTGAGTGGGTACCAAGGACTCCATAGTTGAATCCTGAATTACTGGTTAACCCAGCCCACTAGTTTTATCAATAGCGTTGTCAATAGTGGGGTGGGGGGGTGGGGGGACGACGACAACATCTTGTCTTTAGTTCTCCTCAGTGGAAAAAGAAAGCAGAAGCCACAGTCGAACCCAGCAGCTTTTTCCTTAAGAGTGCTTCTGCTGCCAAGAAATTATTTAAATAGGAGGAAGAATAACAAGGACATTCTCTGCATGCCTTTCTAATATTATTAGCTTTTCAAGCTACGTCGCTTAAAAGGGCGAGCGAGTGGCATTCCGTAGAGCCAATCGTATGCCAATTGTAACATTCACAAACCCGAGGGCCTCGTATAACCCCAGTAACAAGTCTTGTGATCGGGCGCGGCCCCGACGCCCTGAACTCTATCTCCTGCGCGAGTCCGGTAAATCACGTGCTGGGGGCGAAAGGAAGAGGGTAAGGAGTAGTCCATAGGAGTGTCTAAGGAGGCGGTGAAATCCGAAGGCTGACGCTCGGCTAGAACTCTGCGCTCATAGGCTAGCGTTAGGCAGTTCTCGTCCGCGATTGGCTCTGCATCCGGGAGGGAGGTGTGGACAGGTATTGGGAGGCCGTTGAGACGGCGGCGGAGGAGGGAGAGGGAGCCAGAATAGGATGGGGCAGTGAGGGCGGTTGGAGGCGCCGCGGAAAGTCGAATATGGCGCGGAGCAGTCGGGCTCTCGGCAAGGCTCTCGTGGAGAGGTTGGCAGTGCCTTCGCGTAGAGTAGCCCTCAGGTACGGCGAGAGGGAGCTCAGGTTGTCTGGAGATAACCCCCAGCACCCACCCACCCGTCACTTTTCTCTGCTCGGGCAGGAAAGTTTGGTGGGCGTCCCATAGATCGAGTGGGCGGCTAAGCGGGTCTGCCGCCTCTGGCGGTTTCCGAGACTCCTTTCCTTGGTCACGAGCGCCGAGGGTGGTTCCCGTCGTCTTCGCTTTTTCCTTCCCCACCCGTCACTGTCAAAAGAGTTCCTGCCCGCTTCCATAGTCCCATCGAGGCGCGGTTCCCTTCCTGGCACTTCGTCCACCGGTTCAGAAAAGCCACAGGACCCGCGATTGGGGGGCTTCTGATGAGCTTGATGCCCCGCTGGCTTTCATTCTCTCTGCCCTCCCCCATCGTTAATTGCCATCTTAACTCCCATACCTAATTTTATCAATTTAATAGCCATCTTTATTGTAATGGGTGGTGGGTAGAATAGAAGCGACAAAAGACTCCCGTTGTTTGCCATGACAGATTGTTGTTGATTTCCAGACTGAAATGTACTAACATTAATAAACACTTTGGTAATAGAACAGATTGGATATCTCCTTTATCCCTGTGATATTTAATTTCTCGATTAATTGTCTCATGGGGTAGTCATCTAATTTTTAGTCCACCGTGTTATTAGTATGCACGTGTCTCACAAATGTTGTAAAGAAAGTACATTATATATTTTAATGTATTTGCATGCTAAATTTAGTTCACCGTTTCACTGATAAAGAGGCAAATTCCCTCTTCCCTAAGTCTTCTAAGTTTGAGCTGGTCTAAATGATGTGACTATCTTTTTTGTAGAGTTCTTTTCTTTTTACTTCTTTCAGTCCACTTACGGTATCTATGAAGTACCTGGGTATATGGTGACTTACACTTGTATATTGTCATGTGCTATCAACAGTATTCTAAAGCAGACTATTTAACACCTTCATATTTTTCTGAAACGTTAGACATATTTAAAAAACTCTATCCACCCTTCAAATCCTAGACTTGAAAATGATAAGGAATATATTAGAAAATGCATACTTTCTGTCAAAGGTAATAATTCATTTTGAAAAGTGTTATATTTGAAAAAAGTAAAGGCTGTATGTATTATGACTGCCTTGGTTAAGAGCAGGTACTTAACTGTGTGTTACCTAGTCAGCCATCAAGAGAATGACATCAAATTGAATTTTTGTAATATTTATTACTAGGAAAACAGTGTCCAAAGTTACATCTCTAAGTTTCTCTCTTATGTGTAACTTTGACTTGCTTAAATTTCCTTTTTGTTTTGTTTTGTTTTACTGTTTCCATTTAATATGTACCAGTGGTTAGGAACTGTAAGACAGACTAGCATTGAGAGAGAGTTGGCATAATCTTTATACTCTCCATGCACCTCTAAATGAATAGCATGGAGAATGGGGCATTTCTTATTGAAGAAACAAATATTGTATGCCTTTTCTTAGCTGACTACATATGGTATATCGCAATTCTAATAGGCTATTGGACAAATTCAATATATGACTGTACTGATGGTTGCTCCAGATCTTATACTTATTCACTTTTCCTCCTATAAATTATTACATATATGTTAAGTCTCACTTTGCTCTGTCAGTTGTATGTATTAGGTGGGCCAGTTGGTAAGGAAAACGTAGTGTAATGTCCTGCATTGAAATATCTGGCAATCTGTAATTCAGTATACAAATTTAATCTGGAGTGTTCTTTTGAGCCTGGTAATGATTAATAATTTTAACAATTGAAGAAAAAATATTAGTTTTAATCACACTTTCTCACTTGCTTTCCTTATACTTGTTAATCATAATACTTTGGGGAATAAGTCCTAAAACCTATCTAGCACCTTGAAAAAAATCACACAGAAGAATACCTTAGCAAAGTAAAGAAGCAATTCTTTCCATATCAGATTACTCTGGTAAAATAGGGGAAAGTTTGCTAATTTGTAAGTCTTTATAAAAAAAAAGATATTTTCTTACTCATATCACCTATGTTTTGATTGATGAAGGCATGGATGTTCCAATTTTCTCAAGAACTTATCTGTTCATAAAATGTTGTATTAATCTCTCCATTAGGTATTTCTCATCTCAACACAAAGTTTGGAAAACACAGTGGTTGTCTTGAAGAACAATTTTTTTTTGCATTGTACCAAAATTAAAAGACTCTGATATTTCAGATATTCATGGTTTATGATTTAGAATGGTAAAATATAATAATTGACATTTTGAGAATGTTATTTTATATCTGATCCTAGAATATACCATACTTTCTGATTTTTACTGAGCAACTTAAGTCTCAGTAATTCTGTATTGTTTTTCTTCTATCTACTACTGCTGTGTGCATTGGCACACATGAAGACAGTAATGACCTTCACTTTTCCTGTGTTTCCGGTAATTCATAACTTAATATGTTACATATATATATATATATATATATATATATATATATATATATATATATATATGAAAGTCAAAGTTTAAAAACACTACAATCATAATTGGGATAATACATGCTTGAATTAAAGATGAATAAAGTATAAAACTCACATTTTCTTTTAAATTGCAGTATTTAAAAATTTCTATCCTAGAGTCATATTTATGTCTACAAATCAGATTTATGGCTATAATTAGTATTTTCTTTGTTTGGATTACAGCAGTGAGCTACATGCAAAATCTTGTTTATTGCTTGTCCCCATCCCAGATGGGTATCAAAGGTGAACAAGCAGCCCTAAAAAGGGCACCTTAGGTCCCTCCACCAGAGATATTATCTCTTCCTGAACATCCCATACACACTCTTAAACTAGACAGTAGTCTACATTTTCAGTCATTAGACTTACTTACCTTCAATTAAATGTAAATGGTTCTTGCTACTTTTAATGTATCTGTAGATTATTTAAAGCTGTTCCTCAGAGACTAAAACGATACAAACATAACGTCATATAATCATCATATGATGACATTATTTTTCCAAAACTGACACTTGAGATACAATGAAGGTTAGGGTAAACATTTCCTACTAAATATATTCCTCTTTCTACTGCAAAATTTTCCTCCTTTTTATTTATGAATTATAATTCACAATCTCAGAAGCAGAAAAATAATTTTTATTCTTTGGAATGCTTATTTGTGGCATAATTCAAAGATAGTTATGCTTACATTTGATCAATGAAATATATCCTTTAATCTCCTACATATAACTGTTTGCTAATTGAGGAAGGTCAAGTCCATTTTTAACTTCTCTTATGACTTCTTGATTCTAACGTTACAGTTCAGATTGATCAAGACCTTTGTGATTGAAAATAAAAGTGTAGCCTTTGATTTAGTTAATAAGAGTTTCACAACTTCAATAATTGCAAAAATGAAACCACTTTTAAATTAATTGCTTTATCTCCTTTGAAAACTGGCCTGACAAATTTCTTTATCAGATGTTCTGGTCAGTGTTATTTTTGTTTAATTTTCCAAACAAGTGTAGGCAATTAAGAGGAATACTAAAGAGATGGTTTGAATTTATTAGTTAAAAGTAAAAGACAATAATTTAATGTCATTTTAAGTTGTATAATTTTCATTATTTGATTTTTGTGTTGAAATTAGGAATGCTGTGACTTTTCTGAAGCAATGTTAAATGATATACCTCTGATTAAATACTGGAAATTATCCGGTATTTAATGTTAAAATCTTAGTTTAACATTTTAAAATGTTTAAAATCTTAGTTTAAGATCTTAAAAGCTGTTTAAATCATTTTAGTGCATATTTGAATACTAGTATATTTAATATTGACTATTGACTATTGTAATTTGGAATCTTTGAGATCAGGGAAATGAGTTAAATCTCATCCTCCCCTTGACCCTTTGCAAGTATTTTAGAATTAATATAATCAATAAGGAGATTACTTATATGCTTCTAAATAAATTTGTGGAGGAAGTAAAATATGAGATATGATAACTGAATGAACTTGTCAAATCAGATTCCAGTCTGTCAGCAGAAGTGAAAAAGGTTGGTTTTCCTTTCTCTTTGCAGCCCTTCCGATGTCCATCCAGATTTACTTTTAAGACTAGGGTTCCTGCAGTTTCTTTTTGAATTCTAGGAGAGTACTTTTAAAATAGCACTTGGCAATTTATGGTTTGTGAATTGGTTACAGTGCCAGGGCCCTCCGCGAATGAATATGGAAAAATATTAAAAAGTCCTTTATTTTTTGTATCTCAGTAAGGTTTAAAGCATCCATTTGACCTTTAAAATCCTCCTTAAATGTAAAAAAAAAATTACGATTTTTTTTGGTATTGTTTTTTGTAATACCAAAACTTTCTGTACCTTCCAGGCAGGGCACAAAGGCAAGGACCCAAGCTGAGAAATGTTTCCTACTCCTGTTTTAAAGACATACAGTAACTCCTGGTAGAAGTGCTATTGCAGGAGCTGAACTTTTGGGTGGATATAGTATTTTATTATAAGATTACCATTAGCAAGAAATTGTTCATGCCTTCATAGCTACCTCTGAACATACAGATAGCTAAATCTAAGCAAGCAGCATTTCTTTCAATGAAGTATTTGGCTATGGAAGAAAATGTTAACTGAACCAAATATTTATAATAGAAGACCCATGCCTTGCTGAATATGCTGATAAGTGCCAGATAATATTTGAAAGGAAGAAGGCCTTAAAAATATAACAGGTAGTTATCATTCTAACAGTCTGTATCTGTATACCCTATATTATCACTGAAAACCTAAGACCCTCCAAAAGAGAAAAAAATAATACTCTTATGAAAAATACTTTCAGCTTTCTGCTTAAGTTATGTTTTATAACTATAGAAGAAAGGCTCAATATATTTGATGCTTGTCATCCTGACAAGAAACTTGCTTTTCAAATATATGAACCGAGTAGTGTGTGGCCTCAGATTGATTCAGAGCCAACTTTTAAGAGGGACAGCCTTTATATTGTACTGTTGCCAGGTTCTCTCATGACTGAGATATATTTAGCTTGTCCAAGGCATAAAAAGTTAACCTAATCCTGAGTCTGATTGTCCTTGTGTTACTCTATTTGTTTCCCATTTTGTTGTCTCATCTATACTGTATTATCCAGATGCCTGTTCTGATGAAAATATTTAAATCATTCCAGGCATTTTACTTCTTGGGAAATATTGGTGAGCAAAGCACCACTGCCACAAATACCAGCAAAAAATTGTGCCTTTCCAAGAAGGACTTACTTCAACTTTACTGCACCATTCGTGAACAAAAGGAAAGAATATTCAGAAAGAAGAATTATAGGGTTTGTATAAAAAAAATACATTGTACAGTTACACAGAAGTAGATATTAATGGATTGCATTGATGAAAACAGTCTTTTTCATTTTCAGTTGCCTTTGCTCACATTGTTTATATAGTTAAAATTGATGCTTATCTATTTCGTTCTTGAATTTCACACTTTAATTTGAAACCATTTAAGCATTCCTTAATTTTTTTTTAAGTTATATGCTGTTGTTAATCCATTCTGAGCAGTTTATGGTCCAACTATATATAAACAGGATTAAAGTTCACAGGATATAATTTTTAGAGCAGTTCTACATTTGTGGAAGCAAATACAAGATTTATAGTTCCTTGCTTACAATGTAATTCTAGTTTGAGATCATTGTTATTTATGAATGTGATATATTGTCCTTTTCTTGAGATAATGATATAGTATGGCAGTATATACAGTATAGTGTAGTGTATTATCCCATACAACCAGTTAAAAATATATCTTGGGTAGGTTTGTCAACATTGTTGAAGAAGCCCCGTCATATGATATTGGAGAACATGCTATGCTTCCTCCAGAGATGTATGTGAATGTATGTATATCTGTATTGCATTAGGGTAGCAGGACAGGAACTTAATAGTTCCAATAGGCTTACCTGGGAGGTATTTAAAGTCTGATTCGAAGTTCTGACAGTTCTGCCCCACAGCGACATGACTGTACTTCAGGCATTTGGCAACTGGGCTAGATTTACAACTATTTTAAGTGTCCCATAGTCACATAACTGTGTTTTATAAGTTTTGCCAAAAAGCAGAGTTAAAGCATTGGTTCACTTAATGAGCACTCCAGAAAAGTTCATAAACTCAGTTCAGTCACATGACCAACCTGGTTTACAAACATCACAAGTTACGAACATGATGGGCAGGTTCTATTATGGTCTTAGCTCACAGACTACCTCTACTTTTGATGCACTCTTCTGGTAGCAGATCAGGGTGCAATCCACAACTCCTTTCAATATGTTGCCTGAGAGTCTCATCCTGACTTATGAAAGAAATGAATTGTATAGTTTTAAAAGTTAATGCTTATTTATTACCTACTTTAATTCTCAAATTCATTTTTAATGCGCTCTGAAGATTGGTTTAAGGTTCTTTAATCGCTTTGGGGAATAAAAACAAAGACCATGTATAATAATGAGTTAAAATTATGGCCCCAAATGTTTGCAATTCCCTTTAATCAACAGAAGATCTACTATTTAACTATTGTATCTTTTTATTAAGAGTTTTTATACCCTTTTCAAGGAAAGTCAAACAGTTTGCAAAAGTTTTGACTGCTAGCTTCTATTTTCTACTTTCCATCCAATATGTTTAATTTTTGGAATTAAAATACTCTAAATAATCCTTAATATCCTTGTGTTATAAGGAAATAGTCAAGGCTGAGAGGAGGTATGATTAAATGAAGGATTCTTTTAAAGGCCAACATTGTATACACAGGATTACATTGGCTTCTGCTAAATCTATTGGAACTGAGACTTGTGCAGAGGAAAAGTATGAACAGTTTCAGAGCAATTAAATACTGGAATGACATGCAGGATTGTGTCCTTGAAGTACAACCTTGTCTGAGAAAACTAGCTAAAATTCCATATTTGTTTGTAGAATGATTGAAACAGTAAAGGGAAGGAGAGAAATAATATATATTTTAACTATATATCTCTAATTTTCCATTTTGCATTAATTACTAGGTATTCTATGCAAGAAATGTATGATGTGGTAGCTGTTGTAAGCGAATACAAGAACTTTGTTCCTTGGTGCAAAAAATCAGACGTATTATCCAAACGTTCAGGATACTGCAAAGCTAAATTAGAAGTAGGATTTCCTCCTGTGTTGGAAAGATATACATCAGTTGTTACACTAGTCAGACCTCATTTGGTTAAGGTAATGCATTTTTGTTGTTTTTATATGTAACTCCAAGAGTTGCCAGTAGTTAATAGGGGATCTTATCTAACCATAAGACCAAAAAATCTTGGGCTGGCTCTCCCTCTGATTACTCTTCTTGTAAATCTGGATAGAACTTATGGCTTGGGAAGATATTTGGAAGTATGTCACTAGCACTAAACTGGAAAAGGATGGGAGGGAAAGCTCTAGAAGCAAGTCTGTTGTAAAGAGTAAGCAGTATACTAATTCAGTGTATATGTAGTTTATTTATTTAAATTTTTAAAATGCCCAATAGTCAAAATTCTTGGAGCATTTTACACCAAAAAAAGAGAATACAATTTGAGTTACTACATATCCAATTAAATCAAATACTACATGAATGCACCATATAATCCAGGGAGCAGTAAGGGGGTCATAACACTCTAAAACAATGTGAATTAATATATGTTAAAATATAATTAAAATATCTTTTAAAAGCCTGTGAAAATAAAATGATCTTCACTTGGCACTAAAATAACGTGAATGCCAGTTGAGTCTACCTTGGGAAACAGCCTCAGAAATTGCCCTCCCTTGTAGAAACCCATCCTTCCTCTTTTGGTGGGGGATCTGGAGGGCCTCGGAAAATCTTAAAGGTCCAATTTAGATACATACTAGAGAAAGTGCTCTTTCAGATAATCAGATCCTAAGCCTTGAAGTCTTTAAAGGTCAAATCCAGTATTTTGCATTGGATCCAGAAATATACTGAGAGTCAGTGTAGATGATGAAATATTGGCATAATATATTCATATCAGCTAGTTGAGTAGTCTAGTCACTCTAATGTTGAACCAACTGAAGTTTCCAGACTGTTTTTGAAAGTAGCTCCACATACCGTGCATTGCAATAATCCAACCAAAGTTACCAGAGCATTGCGAGGCTGTTTGGAAAAGGCCACAGTTGATAAATCAGCTAAAGCTGTTGAAAGGCACTCTGTTCAAACGAGGCCACTTCGGCTTCTGACAATGATAGATCAAGAATCACCTTCAAACTGCAAATATACTTCTTTAGGGTGAATGTGAATCTCTAGAGGCCAGGCAGGGCACCACCCAGCTGGACAAAATCACCATCAACAAATCTTGTCTGGATTGAGTCTCAATTTATTGACTTTCAACCAGCCCAGTTTTGATGAGGCAGAATGGCAATTCCCCAGCACCAGGTGGACATTCAAGTAGGAGGAGACCACCATAGAGTGCTACTACATCCCAGCTCAAATAACCTGTCTAGGAGCAGGGCTGTGGAGTCGGGAGATAAATGTTCCGACTCCTCAGTTTTTTGTACTTCCGACTCCGACTCCAGGTACCCAAAATTTCCTCCGACTCCACAGCACTGTCTAGGAGGATGCTGTAGTCAATAGCATTGAAAGCTTCTGTTTTATAGCCATGCCTGAAATGATTAAAACCTACCTAAAAATCAAATCCACCCAAGAAAACCTGAAGTTTTAAATCCCCTGAATTTGCAAGTAGACTTTATTTTTCTTATATGAGGCTGGATGGAAATGTCCTTTTAAACTCTCCTATTCTGCTTGAAATTAAAGCAGAAAACAACAATGCTTGAATTAATTCCAAAAGTAGCACTACTGCTAGCTTCTTGTAAAAGTCATAGTTCTTGCAATAGCAATATATACCATCCCATGGTGCTTTATGAGCAGTTTACAGTGTCCAACAATCTGGATCATCATTTTACCGACCTCAGAAGAATAGAAGGCTGAGCCAACCTGTAGCCCATGAGGATCGAACTGCAGACTGTGGGCAGTTAGCCTGCAATAGAATGGGACAATTTGCCACGGCCAACTCGTCATGGGACAATCATTCAATTTAATTATTTAAAATAATTAAAACATTATTTTAATTTTTGTCATTTATTTCATCCCTCCTTTTGCGCCCTGTCTTTAATGATTCAGTTCCATCATTTCCGATATCGGTGTAACTCTTATCCCATAGTGAATTGGCCATGGAAAATTGGCTGTGGTGAGTTGCCCTAGACCTGCCTGGGTTCAAACCACTGCTCCAGAATAGCTTTTCTTGTGCTGAGATCATGCCATAGCATAAAAGCCATTATTGGCAGGTATAAACTCTACTGAATAGATTAAAAAGAACTAGTCAAATGGCAAGATACAATTAGGTAGCCCATTATTGAATGAAACATTCAGAACTACACTACTGCTCAGAATTGCTACCTACCAAAGTTATGCAAACAGTTTACACTTAATTTTGTACTCTCATGCCTTAGACTATAATTGTTGAGATTATGCAACCATTGCTCTTAAAACTGTACATTAAATATTATCAGGAGTACCTCGTTCTATTTCTTCCAAGCCAATAAGTTGCTCATAAAGTATAAATAATAGTTTTTTTTTAAAAAAAGCTATAAAGATCTGAATACTGATTCTTCAATTCTACAATTCTGAAGCTATCTAAAAGTGGCTTATAAGAAACTAAACTTTAATCTTATTTCCTAACTTGTCAATCTTCTAAAAGCCTCCCCCCACCCCCCATGTCATTTTCTGCTTGTATAGGCTGGTATAATGACAGATACATTGCTGCATTATACCAGGTTGAACTAGTTCTATGTTTGAATTTCTATTGTCTGCTGAAATGGGCACTGCCTGCCTTGGATCATATCACTCCTATCTTAAGTACTGGTGCTAAGGGACTGAAGCTGGAAAATTCTTCCACCAGGTTTTTAGTACTCTTCTGTACTTGTTCAATATTTTCTATTTACCTCAAGGCTGTTTCTGTAATGCATACTTCAACTTCTTTTGAGTCACTGTGAAGATTAGTTTTTTTTCCCATAAATAATTGCTATAGTTGGGCCAACATGAAATATTTTTCAAAACATATCCTTCAGAAAATTTTTTTAAAAAGTCCCAGAGAGAAGAAATTAAAATGAACAAAGCAATTGTATGGACCTAGATTATACTTTTAAAGAAATTACCCATCTTCAAGTTGTTGATTATTTTGCCAGTTGTTGGGTTAGTCTCTTTTACCTGAGAAAACACTTTTGTATTTGCAGAAGTGAAAAAATACTGTCAAGAAACAGTTGCAAAGTTCAAAGAAGATGGACTATTCTAAGAGAAAACTCATTCATTTTGGAGTTTTTAAAATGTTAATGTAACATTCCTTTCAATTTTGCTCATGCTGAAAAACATCTTTTTTCTTGAAGTTACTGTGGTGATGATTATATAATACACAAAGTATCAAAATTAAGACATTTTAAAAGTATGGGGTTCAAAGTTTTGAATGCAATATAAATTTATTTAATTAAAATTTTTCATAGGCATCGTGTACAGATGGAAAATTATTTAATCATCTGGAAACTGTGTGGCGCTTTAGTCCAGGAATTCCTGGCTATCAAAGGACATGCACCTTGGATTTTTCAGTAAGTAGCAAAATAACCCTTCCAACTTATTGAGATCAAAGAAAATGTATTTTTGAAACCATATCTGATTGTATTTTAATAAGTACAAATAAGTATTTTAAATTTGTATGTTATTGTGCATGGTACAGAAGTGGCTTCCTAGGATAGAAAGTAAGTGATGAGTCCAAGGTCATCCAGCTGGATTTGTGCCTAAGGCAGACTATAACTCATGATCTCCCAGTTTCTGGCTTAGCACTTTAACCACTCTGCCAGACCGGCTTTGCATAGTTTGCTTTTAATTATGATTGCAAAATTACTTTTGTGAACCATAATTTTTAGTTGCAGCAATCCAACTTCAATGAGTTTGTTTTTAAGCAACGAAGAATGCTCATTTCCAAGCAACTCGTAATGTGCATGGAATAAATTATTCCATTAGTACTAGTAATTTCATTATCATTTCAATATTTTTATAGCATTTCATTCAAATACAGCTTTGCTTTAGGTATTTTCAGGGTTTTTTTTTCTGAGTACAGATAGTTCTCAGTTAATGATAATTGGGACAATGACCATCGCTAAGTATATGTGAAATAATGTGGCTACGCCACTTAGTGATGGCACTTGATTGCCATCATTAAGCAAATCCTGCACTATCATTGAGTGATGTCACATGTTTGTCATTTGCGACCTGCCAGCTTCCCCATTGATTTTGCTTGTTGGAAGCTTGCAATGAAGATTGCAAATGGCAATATTGCAGGACTCATTCAGTGCCATTTTAAATTCAAATACTCACTGAATAAGTTGGTCATTAAGCAAGGATTAATTTAGCTTTTTTTGTACCTTTAATGTTGTTGTTGTATTGAACAGGAAATGGTCAGAACTGGCCAAATAATTGCCTATCATTGACAAACATTACTCTTTAGAATATAGAAGTAAAATGTATCAGTGGACCAGTGTAATTTTTATTTAAATATAACTATTTAGCCTTCTTATGGAGACATATTCCTTAGTTAGGTATTTTTAACTGTGCAGCACTTTTGATTCTAAAGAGAAAGGGGTCCTTAGAAGTGACCATGTATAGGCATGCACATGATACCTGTTGGCACTTCCTTAAATTAAATGGTATTTAGGATTGGACTGCAAGACAGCTGTGTAATCCTAGAAAACACAGCTGCTTTCAATTACAGACAGGAGCTTTGGAATGCCCCCACTGTGCCCAAAGGACCATGAAGCACTTTGAATTGGAAATACATAGAACATAGCAAATCTTAGAATGATTATGTGGGGGAATCCAAACAAAAGACAAAGTAAGAAAGCATTGTATTGTGTGCAGACTATATAACTATGTAACCAGTTAATGTCACTTTGTTGTAAGTCCTGTGATACTGATTTTTGTCTATATATTGAAAACTACTACACAACCTGAATGGCAATTAAGGTTAATGAAGACAAAATGATCCATTGTTAGAAATCTATAAATATTAGATTGAAATTGCAGCAGAAAATGAATGCCCAAATTTTCTTATGATCTTGTAACTAGCCACTATTCCCCAATATGGTGAGATTTTACATAAAAACAACAGCCTATTCACCTTAATCATTAGGGGTGAGTTATTATTTGTTTTCCTTTACAGATTTCTTTTGAGTTTCGCTCTCTTCTGCATTCTCAGCTTGCCACATTATTCTTTGATGAAGTTGTTAAACAGATGGTAGCTGCATTTGAAAGAAGAGCAGGCAAGCTCTATGGTCCAGAAACTAGAATACCTCGAGAGTTAATGCTTCATGAAGTGCATCATACATAAAGTAGTTTTGAAATTTCTTGGACACCATCTTTACATATGAGATGTTTTTCTCATGTGGTCTTACAATTATATGGGGCATTTTTTGCCAATTATGTATAATACTACTGTATAAAACATGCATGTAAGATGCAGGTGTACATAGAAGCTTCAGTCAAGTGCAATTCTAAGGTGCTGGTAAGTTCACTGAGTGGCAGCTACATTTACAATGGCCTCCCCTCATCTTTTCAGCATGTATAAAACTCAGCACTGTTACCAGTTCTATAGCCTTGTTTTGACAATGTTTAATATTTACTATTGAAATCAAGTTTTAAGTTATTATTTTAAATGCATATTTAAGTTATTTTTAGTATTCAAAATTAGCTTTAACAAGCAACGTGCAGTTCTGAAAACAAAGTTTGTTTTTGTAATGCATAAACTTTGATAGCAAACTTAATATGCAGTATTTTAGTAAGTTGTATGAATCCTACAGAAAGGGCTCAGCTTTCTCAGCTCAGCTTCATCAGTACATTATTTAATATGGTACTGTAGTAAACTGTTGTAAGATTCCAACAGGTAACTACCTATACTGGGGGTCTTCTATGAATAATCATGAACTCTAGCTTTTAAAATGTTCCAGTTAATGACAAACCATAATGCCTGGGGGTTTATGGCTTTCTTCTACCAGCAGAACTGACAGTGTTAACAAAGCACATTCCCTACCTTCCTCCATAATTCTCTCCATCTGCCTTAGAAAGTTGGAAAATAAATTAGGAATGAACAGGAAAAAGGATACTGTTTGCCAGAGTTGGCTTCTGTAACTTTGGCATTAACTATATGTAAATATAGTTTAAGTTAAAACAGTGTATTTGAATTTAACATCTTTATAATTTTATATATTGCTGCACTTACCATTTGTAATAGTTTGATGATTCTAGCTAGATTCATAAACATACTATGACTATTTTTGATACTATACACTCCTCTCATTATTTATTTTCATAAATGTGAGGGTACTGGAATCTCTGGTCAGCTGTATTCCTTATTACAAACTGCTTCACAATGGTCATAAGTCCCATCATCAAGTTAGCTCTGGAGCCTTAATCATGAAAAATGGTTACTCAGGCAAGAAAAGTTTGTAGATCAAATTGAAGTACAGCTGGATTCTAAATTGCTTTAGTGCAATTCTAATTTGTCACAAAAATGTTAAAACTTTTTTGTAGTAGGAAGGCAGCTCAATCATCCTGCTTTCTATTTTCACGTATTTAAAGAAAAATAACTCGACAATTTTATATGAAAGTTTAATTTTTGAGGAATAACTTCTTTCCTTGAGAAGACAGACTTTAATGATTTGTTACTGTAGTTGGCTCTGAAATCCAAAAAATATTGTCCTGGAAAATTTAGTACTTGGGATGAACAGATTATGTTGTGAATAAGTTAATACATACCATACCTTAGAGCAATTGTTTTATTACATAAAGTTGTCACATAATTGTATATTTGTCTACTTTGTACACAATTTTATTCAGTCTTGCACACAATGGCTTCTGCATTTTTTAGTGACAGCAGGCACCAATAAAGTCTTATTTAGCAGAATTGCAAGTGCTTCAACTGGTTTTAAGTTCAGAGCACAAGATTGGTACATGGATCTGCACCCAGTATCAGGAATGTACAAATGTCTTTATTCAAAGTACAAAATAAATTATCTGTAGGCATGGACATTGACTGTAAATAATCATACAACTGAAATCCAGTAACAATGTTACAATGATTTTCTTTTTTTAAACACAGACCTTTCTCTGCAGTCACTATCCATCCTTTCTGACTCTGACCCAAGGTTCTCTTAAACTATCAGGTCATGCATTGTAGTTCATGATACGCATCCATGTAGCCTAGACTTTAGAACATGCCACCTCCCATTCCTCCACCCATTCCTCCCATAGCAGCAGCAGCATCCTTCTCTTCTTTGGGGATTTCAGTTACAACTGCTTCAGCTGTAGTTAAAAGGGAAGCTACTCCTGCAGCATCCATCAGCGCTGTTCTCACAACCTATGAATGGATTAAGAGTATTTTGTAAAATATTGAAACACTATCTAGGAGCGCTATCACAGAATCATTAGAAAATTCGGTATTTACCTTTGTTGGGTCAATAATGCCTTTTTCTATCATATTCACGAAGTCACCGAGCATTGCATCATAACCAATCTCAGGCGAGCTTTGCATGATTTTCTCAACTATCAGTGATCCTTCAACCCCTGCATTCTTGGCAATAGTCATAGCTGGAATTTTCAGTGTTCTTTTTATAATGTCTATGCCTAAAACAAATGAGTTCTGGTTATTATAAAAACGGAGCTACACTAATTTCATTGCTGCTGATGGAACCAACATTGACCATTATTCAGATGGATTGCCTTATCTTTCAAAATGAAGACTTCCGGGTATAAAATTTCCAGTCTGACTCTGGAAGTTAATTTAGTGAAGTCTTTTCATCTATTTTCCAGCTCTCAACAAGCTCTGGATAGTTGGGAGTAAACTTCTGATGGTAAGAAAAGACAGCTACAGTGGGGACAAGAGAGCGCACTATAGGAAAACTGGAAGTTACTTATAATCTAAGTGTCCAAGTAAGTGCTATAGTAACTGGTATTAACTTACCAGTTTTCTGATCTTCATTGACTGGAGTCAAAGCATCCAGTGCTGGAATACAACGGAGCAATGCACAGCCACCACCTAGGACTATGCCTTCTTCTACAGCAGCACGAGTGGCATTCAGGGCATCAGTGACTCTGTCTTTCTTCTCATTAACTTCAACATCACTTGTTCCTCCAACCTAAGAAAATCCCTAGTTATCAAGTTCTTATAGGTAATCATTGACATACAAGTGTAATGGAGCCTGCCCATTATACTTTTGTTAAAACAGTCGAAGTGGTCAGTCATCTGACTAATACAATTTTACATTTTTTGTGGCGGTCATTAAGCCAACCAAGGGTTTGTTATGGTGTGGTTTTGCGCAGAAAATAAAAAGTGCCAGTTTTCAGCAAAGCAGCGATAAGACAGTAATGTAACTCCTGTGGTGGCACAGTGGTTAGAATGCAGTCCTGCAGGCTACTTCTGCTGATTGCCGGCTGCCAGCACTTTAGCAGTTCGATTCTGACTGACTCAAGGTTGACTGAGCATCCTTCCGAAGTCGGTGAAATGAGGACCCAGATTGCTGAGGGGAATATGCTGACACTAAACCGCTTAGACAGGCCTTTAAAGCACTGTGAAACGGCATGTAAGTCTAAGTCCTATTGCTATGTTGCAAATGGCCATAAAAGTTACCCAAAGTCCAATCACATGTCCACGAAGAAGGCCTGACAGGTGGAACTTCAAATCTGGGTCACAAGTCCCCTATTTTGAGTTGGTTGTAACAGGTTGCTAAATGACTGCTCTTAAGTTGAGGACTACCTGTACTTATAAGTTATCTGCAAAATCATGAAATCCTAATTGACTCTGGGAAAGGCAACTTCTCTTGTATGATTGGAATGCTGCTTTTCAAGAAATAAATGTTACAGCTCCCTTTAGACATAAAAAACCCTAATTATCAGTTCTGTGGTATGGTTAAGTATCTTACTACCTTTACGGCTTAAGAAACTCCACATTCTCCAGTTTTAAGGGATGTCTCAGGCCATAAATGAATATTCATTAAACAAATCATTACTGTTAACCACATTGGAGGAAAGTATGAAGTCTTCCTATATGTTGTTACGTTTTCACAACAGCCACTATTATATGGTTATCTTTACAGCTGGTCTATTAACAAGTTATTTAACTGTCTTGTTAAAATAGGTACATAGTTGTTTGATAATTCCTACCATTAATTATCATTTTTAACAAATTCTTAAATCAATTATGTCCAACCCAGTGTCTTCTGGATATGAATTACTATCCCTATCTTAAACAGGTAAATTGTCATTCAGGATCTAGTGTAAGATCTCATGGATCTTACACTAGGCTGAATTGTTAATCAAATCCCAAACATGTTAATGCCATTTATACTACCTTCTATTGATTTATTAAATTTGCATGTGGCCCAGCTAAGAAAACAAAGTAGGCCAAATCAGTATAAAAAGATGACATCACATTAACTTCATTTTACCCAGACAGAAAACCCACAGTATACCTACTTTTAATACAGCTACTCCATCAGAAAGCTTAGCCAGGCGCTCGTTTAGCTTCTCTTTTTCATATTCACTTGTTGTGGTTTCCAGTTGTTCAATTATTTCGTGAATCCGTTTTTCAATCTGAGTCTTCTCACCTTTTCCTTTAAGCAATAAGCAGTCATCTTTGGTTACAATGACTTCTCCAACTTTACCAAAGTCATGAGGCTGAACATCTTCCAGGTTTATAGTTAAACCTTCCTCTCCAAACACCTGAAATAGGTTATATTGAACAAAGTATTTTGTTACCAGTTGCAATTTTACAAATATTTAATAATCACTACTAAACAATCCCTCTTTATTTGCTTCATTGGTCCTACTTTCAGTACTCCTATCTAAAAATCTGTCCCAAATTAAAAACACTTACTAAATGCCATATGAAGTAACCATTTACAGCTCAGGCACTTCAATGGTGTAAAATTTTCAATCTATATAGCTCAGATGAAATTATAAATTGAATGCTTGTATGTTCAAGCCGCCGCGCAGGCTTCAGTGTTATCAGTTCAGAGTTGCACCAGAGCACATACTCGTTCCCGCTTCACAACATGGAAAGTAGATAGCTGGGTTTTGTTTGTTTTTGGGCGCTTTCAAGTCTGAATTTTGATCACATGACCAGGGCATGTTGCAACAATTGTAATGTGAAGAATGGTTGTCAGTTACTTTTTTCAGTACAGTTGTAACTTTGAAGAGTCAACTTTGAGGGAATGGTTGTAAGTTGAAGACTACCTGTAGTATATTCACACCTCTAGTCTGCTTTGGCATAAAACACCTTCCTAAATTCTCCTTTGATATAAATAAGGATCAAATATTACAATAAGTCAAGTATATTATAAAAGTAGGTCAGAATCCTACAGCTCTAGATATAATACAAATACGGACGTGTCACTTTTGCATTAATGCTGCCAATTTTCTGTGGCTCAAGAACCTTTTCATTTCTTTTTAGGTTTTACTTACAGCACCACCAGTAGCAACTGCCATATCTTTAAGTTGATTTTTTCTATTGTCGCCAAACCCAGGTGCTTTTACTGCAACCACCTGCAGGCCAACCTTCAATCTGAGAAAGAAAATCAGTAAGCAGTGTGCACTTTAAATCTGAAATCTTTTTAATATTTCTTAGTCCAAGATACCTCACGTACAATTTTAATTAGATCTTATTTTAATATGACAATTTAACTAAAACGATTGGCCATTATTTACAGACCAAAATAACCTCTGATATAAACTGCATTCCTGATTTCCAGTAAAGATTCAGTTTGTCCTCCTGAGAATCTCATTAGGCCAGTTCTTAACCTTTTTGTCCTATGGACACAAGTCCAGCGAAACCTATAGACCCTTTCTCAAAATGTATTTAAAATAAATTATAGTTAGTATTACCAATTATTCTGAAATACCATTATCAAAATATTAAAAAGTAACAGGAATATAACGAAGTAATCAAATGTGCTTTGATTGAAATCAATCATAAAATTATTCTTTTTAAGGATATAATTGTGAGATTTATTTGTTAAGCAACATCTTAGGAATTTTAAAGCCATAAATTACTTTGGATACAGAAATCATTTATTTATATCCAGTTTTATCACTTTTATAAATAACTCAAAGCAGCAAACACATCCAACACAACTTCCCCCTCCTCCTGTTTCTTATTTTCCCCACAACAATCCTGTGAGGTGAGTTGGGCCAAAATCATTTAGTGTATAGCTAAATTTAAAGTAGAAATTGGTGAAGATAAAAAGTTGTAATTTTTCCCACATTTGCAGACCCAGGTTAAAAACCTGTGCTTTAAATGAATACAAATTTTAACTACAGATTACCTTAAATTTGCAGCATTAGTCTCAACTGCAATTAGCTAATCTTTCATTTTTTTTTGCTTGGTAATACCAAAATCCTAAATATTATATAGTTATCTTTACAGCTGCTTTATTAACAAGTTATTTAACTTTCTTGTTAAAATAGGTACATAATTGTTTGATAATTCCTACCACTAATTATCAAGAACAAGGTTTCTTTTCTTGTCAAAGTTTATCCTTAGGCGCTGTTCTACTACTGCAGAATAAAGTAAATATTATGTATGAACACTCTCATTTAGCACTTTGCTCTGTCTCCCTATTATTTTTTTTTCCAAAATCTGCTCCCAAATGCCAAAAAATACCTTTTCTGTTTCAACTTCCACTAACACAAACATACACAAATTCTTCTTCAAAGGAGACGACTTCCTTTCTTGAACTGATAGTATGAATGCAGCTTCTTTTATTAAAAATATTTTGGAAAAAGTGCATTTAAAAAAGATATTTATATCAAACCTACCTGTTTAGTACAAGTGTGCTGAGGGCTTCTCCATCTACATCTTCAGCAATAATGACTAAAGGCTTACGATGATTATTTGCAATTTCAAGAGCTGGTACTATGGATTGAACACTGGAAATCTTCTTTTCACTGATTAAGAGGTAAGCATCTTGGAATTCACATTTCTGTCCTGCAGAGGAACATAATAAGGCAACACATCTGGAGTCTGTAAGAGGCCCTTCAGTGGCAATTGCAAAATATGCACATTCAAATTTCATGCAAAGATGGATCCACAAAGCTATCTTGATTTTTAGCTAAAAGAAAATTTCCATTATGGTACCCTGTAGAAGTGCTTCGATCACAATTGCAATAGTTGTTATTGTTGCATGTATAGTCAGCTAGATGTTTAGACCGCATTCAACATTTTTGTCCATGTATTGAATCCTTTCCAATGCCCTGTCATAGGCAGTTATTATTTAATAATATTAAAGGCTTAATTTACAAATGTAAATTGTTCCAATAAGCTGCCTTTTGTAAGCAATGATTTTGTCAATGCCAATGAAGTTCAAGTGGTGCTCCAGTTATATCGAGATTGAAGAAAGCACCTATCACTATTGGTACTGCCTTTCCTTTCTTTTGCCACAGTTATTCTACTTTTATTTGAAGGTTTTTGTATTTTCTCCATTTTTTTCTCTTTTGCTATCTACAGGTACTGCCATGTCCAATATTCAGACTTTTTAAAAAAATCTGTCTTATTGACAGAATTGTTAAATCTGGAATGTTGTATGGCATTTCCTTATCTGTCTGAATTCTTAATCCCAGAACATTTTAGTTCCTTCATTTCGTATTATTTTGTTTATGTGTGGGCAATCTATAGTTAAAGATTGGGAAAAACAACAACAACAACAACAGTGACATGCAGAGTTAAAATACTAAAAAACTAAAAAACTAAAAAAAAAAAAAAAAAAAAAGCTACATTTAAGAGTATAATAAGGGAGAGAGGAGTACATTTTAACTATAAACAATGTAACCATTTAACGGACTCCCTACTTCCTTAGGATCCCCAAGCCCAATATTAACAATATCTTGCCCAACTGGGGTCAAGATAGGACACTAAATTCCTGTATTTTGTAGCAAAACATGCTTGAATACAAAAATAAATGAATAGGACCAGGGGAAATCATGAATTAGTTTATTCCTATCATTAAAACAAAAAGACTGATGGATCAGAACAAGATATGTGGTTCAATTAATGGCATCTTACCTTTGGCTGTATTAATGAAGTAGGGAGAGATGTAGCCTCTATCAAACTTCATACCTTCAATAATTTCCAATTCATCATTCAAAGTTTTTCCATCCTATTTTTTTGAAAGATTTGGAAAATTAACTAGTATGGTTGGAAGTCACAAGATTGCTCTATCAGCTAACAGTTTTCACTGAGTAAGAGGAAAATGCTCAATTTGTAATAATTGAAATTACCAAACCCATCTTAATTTTGGTACATAACATGTGCATTTTATTCCCCAACCTAATTCTCATATTAACAAAGTCTATGTAGGATCATCTATGAAACATCATGCTTCACATTTCATTAGATGCTCTCAGTAAGTCTTAAAATGCTATCATAAAACACACCAAAATAATTCAAGGAGCACAGGGTTGTACTTGTGCAACCCTTACCTTCACTGTAATAACCCCTTTCCGTCCAACCTTCTTCATGGCATCAGAGATTATGTTACCAATTTCCTTATCCCCATTTGCTGATATTGTGGCAACCTGCACATGGACAAATTATATATTATAATTTCTAGGAAATTAAACTAAATACAAAAATCTCATCTCATTTATAAGAGTTGGTAATGTGACATCCCACCACACATTTAAACAGTATGTTCTAATAATATATTCATTTTTCAAAGCATGTTGGCAAACAGAATCAGTTGCTTAAGGCTGAGATGTCATTACTTGAGCTATTTCTTCTGGTGTTGTGACTGGCTTGGACAATTTCTTCAATTCATTAATTACAGCCTCCACAGCAAGCATCACACCTGAAAAACAAAAAGTATTCATTTAAATAATCCATGGATTTAACAGTAAATAGCTATTTAAGAGGTATTATCCTCACATTCTCCCATATCTATGTTATTGTGGTAAAATCTCCCTTTACACATACACACAATTTTGTCTCAAGTAAATAGATACAAGTCTATTACTATGATGACCATGTTCAAATCTGCTATACTTCACAAGAAATAATAGGAGGAAGCTGAGGTAAACTTCTTTATTTTGCATTTTCCCATTCAACATTATCCAGCACTGTAATAGTGAAGGGAAAATGGACATAGTCATTTAAGACTATGGGAGTCTTAAATGACTCTATGGGAGAAGGAGTTTAGAAACAGTGATGTATTAAAAATTCAGAAATTTAAATCAGAATCTCATCTCTTTATAACCAGCATGTAAGTATTTGTGTTTATATGACTCCAAGTGACCTAGCTACATACAGTTAGATTACAATCCACAATATATGAAAATATATAGAACACTTTTATCTATCAAAGTAACACCATGCAGATATCAATATGTCTCACTTTTCCTTGGTAATTATGGATGCACTAACCAAAATGGCCTATTTCAAAACACTTTTAAAAAACCTTTTTACAAAATGAGTACCTCTGACTGCACCTTCTTTTACTAAACTCACATCAGGAAGGTTAGTATTACCTCTTCTAATTTCCACTGGATTTGCTCCTTTACTGATCTTTTCAAATCCTTCCTTGGCAATTGAACGTGCCAGTACCGTTGCAGTAGTTGTACCATCCCCTGCCTCTTCATTGGTGTTGTTGGCAACATCTTGAACTAGCCTTGCTCCAATGTTTTTGTACTTATCCTTCAAGTCAATTGCCTTGGCTACTGTCACGCCATCTTTTGTCACCTTTGGGCTTCCCCAACTCTGTTCAATAATTACTGTTCTTCCCTGAAATAACATAAATTTAAAATATTGGCCTGCAGAATTTAGGTTCCATTCAGATCTCTTAATGATTAGACAATATTTTAACAATAATTTATTAGTATAAATGCTATTAAGACATACCAGAAAGGTACCATAATTAATTATGCGTTACTGTAGAATATGAAATAAATAAAATATATTTGGAGCCTCCAAGTAAACAAGAGTTGGAAATGCTAGCAGTGCCAAATGTGAATCAGGAACAAAGCATGCTTGTCCACATATCCATTAAAGTACACACATTGGGAAAAAGTTATGCATGAACAGGATTATGCATTTGCAAAAAACAGTGCACAAAAACCACCTGGCATACAAAAGGAGATATGTCCAAGGAAATACGCAACAATACAATCAAGCTATTGAGTAAGTTTGCATTTGTTTAAAGGAGTATTTTTATTCTAAATTTTTATTCACTTGAAAATCCTATGTAAAAATGCTGACAAAAATTGAGCGCCGTCATACAGAACTGGAGGTCATTAAATCCATTGTGGTCATTGAGGGCTACCTGTACCTATTACTGTCCATACAATTGTATAGTTGGGCCTGATGTTGATATTATAATTATTGCATTAGACTAGGGCAACTTTTACTGACCTCATAATTGGCTATAAATTCAGGAGAATTTCACTAGTTTTTTAAGCTCATCTGATTAATTTGATATCAAGAGTGGTCAATTTATAGGGAATGTTGCATACGCTTGCTTGACAGCATATTCTAACATGCCACAGGGAAGTAAATGTCAAAATATTTTACACAAAAATGTTAGTTAAAATCTAACTAGTACTGTAAAAATTAAATGTATTTAAGTCCAGTGATTTCCATATAATGCCTTTTATTTTCCTGCTGAAATTATATGTCACTTCAGATAAATCAAGCCACGAAACTACTTTGGATTTTGTTCTTCATCAAATCAAGACACTTTGCAAGTAAATATCCACATAGTGCTGGACTTATTTGTTGAAATACCTTTGGTCCCATAGTGACAGCTACAGCATCAGCTAGAAGATCTACTCCTTGCAACATAAGAGCTCTGGCATCTGCTCCAAATTTCACATCTTTTGCATAGGCTCTTGTAAGGTGTGGGGCCAGGGCTTTGGATACAGGCCTTAGTTGACGTAGCACTGATGGTAAACGCAGCATTTCTATAAAGAAAAAAAAATTAAAAATGCAAGTCAGTGTCAACATAATCAAGAAAGGAAACAGATCATAATCATGCCTACTAAATGCCAAAATCATCTTTCCTAAACTGATGTGCAACAGATATGCTGGGACAGAAATCCCAATTCATTCCCAACATGGTTTAGAAGAATTGCACAATATGGTAAGTCTATGAGCAGTAACTTGCTACAATTCATTAAAATAAGATTGCCTTTTTAAAAGGGCAAATACCCAATTACAGAACATATATAACTAGCATGATTAATCACTACAGTAGAACTATGGTACCTATGCCAAATTCAATGCCCTTGAATTCAACTCACATGTCACTTCCATGAAAAGGGATCACATGTTGGCTTACAACTTTTTCAAGGATTGTTATTTATATCCCAAGTTTATTTTTTTTATAGTAGCCCAATGCAGTGAACATACTTTTTTGTCCTATTTTCCCCACAACAACCTTGTGAGGTGTGCTGGGTTGAGAGAAGTGACTGCCCAAAGTCACCCAGCCAGATTTCATGTCTAAGGCGGACTCATTCTAGTTTCTAGCCTAATGCCTTAACCACTAGAACTAACTGGCTCTTAAAGGATCTTTGAAAATGTACTGTATTTTCAACCAGGGAGATAAGAATATGGATTCAGGTGTTAATTCCAACAAATGTATTTAGTACTACCTAATAAAAGTAATTTTGTACCGGCACAGTCAGTACAAGCCATACTGTGCTCATCTACATAAAGCAAATAAATTGCTGGCTGAAGCAGTTTAGGATTTTTTTTTTGCTTTCTATTATATTAATATTTTGTGTTAGAAACACCAGCAACCATTTTGTGAGACTGCTCATAAACATCCCTCAAAATGTCAAATCTCTAATGCAAAATCGTTGATAATCTTCTTTAAACTGTAATAATATACAATAGTCGCATCCTATCAGAATTCATTTTCTAAAAGAAATACACAAAAAAATGATACAGATATGGTTTATACCTCGCCTCCTATTTCATCTTGGAGCAAAATGCACTGGGAAACAGGCTTAAGATGGTATCTATGGATTGGTATCAGCTTAAAAGAACATCCAAGCATGAAAGGCAACTTCCCAGCCACTATCATTATAAAAAAATGCAAGGGGGAGAAACAAAAGAAAAGAGGGCGAGGGAAAGAAGAGAGCAAAGTCTACTAACAAGCCAAGCGTATCTTGGATCTCACACGTGCTTCATTCATTTACCAGGTCGGAGGACAAGGTCAAAAGAGCAGCAGCGCCCCCTAGCACTCGGACAGCGCTACTACAGCCAGTAAAACTAGCAGCTCACCAATCCTTTTGAACTAAACTTGTCGAGGCATCAGAAGACTCCCCCCTCCCTTATCTTCACGGGTATGCGAAGGACCGAGCAGAGCAATTGCAGGCCGCTAATTTGAGATCCACCGTCTCAAGATTTGGCCGGGCTGCGTTAAGTCTCCTAGAACCACTAACCTGACGCCCTCCAGCAGCGAAGGATTGCCACCACCGCGTGGATCCGCTGGAAGCTCTTACCCAAAATCCACCGCCTGCGGACACCAGGCCGGTCGGGGAAGGGCCAAGGCCGCCTCCGTTGATCGCAATGCAACCAACAATTCGGCGGGAGAAAGACTTCTCCGCACCAAGACTCACGATCGGCCCCCGGTCAGCCTGACCCGCCATCTAGCCACCCCCGGTCCTGTGTTCCGCAGCCTCTGAACTGACGGAATCGCCTCCCGGCCTTTCCAAACGTTTGGATGCCTTGGACTACAAATCCCATCTTTTCGAAGCGCATCCAAAGGTGGCGGGGAGGGGGGACACACGAAAGGGGCAATGGGGCAGCGCTTCCGCAGGGTGATCGCAGGCAGGCGCTGGGCCATTCCCTCCAAACAGGAGAGGGACACGTGAAAGCAGCACCGATCCTCCCGTCCATGCCCTGGGTTTCCCCGCAGGCCACCCGTCCTCCTCCCGGATCGGGAGCCCCGTTTTACCTGTGGTGGGCGCAGGCAACGGGCGAGATACCGCAGCACGAACAAGGTGGCTCCTCTTGACCACTCGCGGGGGCTGGAAGCAGCGCGGCGCTCTCACCTCCCTCGCACTGCCCCACCTCCTGCCCCACGTGAAAGATTGGCGCGGGAGGGCGCCCGGGAACGAGCTTAGCTGCAACTCTGCCGGGCCCGCCCACTCCCTGCGCCACGCCCTTTCGGCCTTCATTCAGGCAGGCCTCGCGAGGGAAGGGGCGGAGCTTCCAAAAGCCTCCCTGCGAATGAGCCGCCTGCGTTGATTGGCCCAGTCCTCCCAAGGCTTCATTACTGATGGTATACAGGTTCCCGGGCTCCGTACTTCCAGAATTTTCTGGAATGCTCATGCTCACCAAAGGTCGTGTTCAGGGTTACATCACTTCCGGGCATGTCTCGCCTTGTTCGGATGACAAAGCACCGAATTCAGGGAGAGACAAATGCGTGAGGGAAACAGTGAAGGAGTTTAAACCGCGTAGGGAACGAGGAGAAATGTAAAAAACAACGTTTGAAAGGAAAGCCGAACGTTTCTCTCGCTTGATGGCACGGGAAGCAGTTTCCCCTTGGAGTGGGTGTGGCTGGCGCATGCGCATTTCCTGACCCTTTCACGTGTGGGTTGTCCGCCGAGAGCAGGGGGAGCGCGAACCGGGGCAAAGGCAAGAACCCAGAAAGGAAAGCATTGGAAGCAGCCGGCATGGTGAGTGATTGACGGGCTTCTACCGCTCAGCCTTTTGTCACCCGTGGAGCAAAGCAGCGGGGAAAGTGGAAGAAAACGAGCCTTGGGACCCTTTTTTGGCCTTGCATGATGTGGGTCTCCATGAGCTCCACCCTGTCCTCTGCCCACTGTGATTTCAGTAGACTTCTACCTAAAGGTAGAGGACACCGGAAGGTTACTCCTGCCCTCTGGTTCTTCAGAAGCCTTTGGCTGGATCCTAAGAGATGCTCGATACGTCAAACTTTTGGTTTGAGCTAAAATAAGCGATAATGCAGAAATGGGAAGACTTTGATCCGAAATATTTGGGAGATTATGTGGAGGAAAAATTTTGCACGTGTCTTCGTCGTCTTCCTCTATTGTTTGAAAGTGATACTGCTTATGACTGAGACCTCTCTAATAAAATTAGCTATGAATCATAACTCTGGGGTACCAGGCTGAAGTGAAATGTTACTTAACTTCTAAAAAAGTTATGTATAAATTAGCCAAAATTTATTTTGCGTCTAAGAACATTACTATGCCCTGTGCGATGGGATTATTCATTCAAAAATGAATAGGTTTTTTTCCTTTTAATATTTTTGCTAAAACTGAGGCATCATCCTAAAAGCTTTGTTCTGTTCAGGTTGGATTTTAAAATACGAATGTTTGCATAGCATATCTGCAGCCAGTTCTTGTTAAAATGAATATCCCACCGAATTCAGGGGTACATTGCCTGGCAAATGAGTGTATGTGTGGGTCTTATTTGAAATTTTGTGAAGTTTAATAACTACAAAATTGCGTAAAATTGCTGTGTGAAATTTCTCTGGTGTGTAGAGCCAGCTCCCATGCTTTGTAAAGAGCAGCTGTAGTAGTAAACGCCCATTTAAAGACATACAGGTCAAAGAGAGTGGGGAGAGAGAAGAAAGAGGCTTTATTTTTTAAAAAAACAAAAATACTTGTAAGTGCTGCTTAAAACTGGTTTTCATGGGAAATAGAATTTAATGATCTTTGGGCTGGAAATGTTTTTGTGAAAAAACCTCCCTTCCTGCTGTCGTCTTCATGTTTAATTTCCTTTCTCATCTCTTAGTGCAAAAGAAACCTTATTTCAAAACAGGACTAATAAATTGCATAGTTTTGAGCCCTCTGTCAGGATTTGTTTTCAGAAAGTCACACAAGTTGGATAGGACACTGAGAAGGATTCGCCTTGTAGGCGCCAATGGATGTATTTGGAGGTGTTTGTGATGGCTGTTTTCATGACTTTGCTGAAAAGCCCATAGAAAAAAGATATTACAAGCATTATATCCCTTTCAAGTTACTTGCATGCCAGGGATATTTTTCTATATGAGGGGGTGCTCAGTTTTCTTCTGCTGGTGCAACAGTGGCCTCTAGTGGATTCTAGGCTACACTAGAAGAATCTTCTAGTAATTTCTTCCACCATCCATGCCATAATCTGGAATGTATTGAAAGAAACATCCTACTTGAATTGGCTGGCTTTCTTTTGATTTATTTTGTTTTCACTTAACTGAAGTGGTTACTGTTTGAAATGATTTATTATTTGTGCAAGTAAATTGCATAACATTGTTTTATACTTAACTATATTGCATGATAATTTACAGCTGGTAGTATGAATCTGCAATTAACTGATTTGATGCATTTAACTGAGATGAATAAAGCATTTACAGAATTTTTAAAAATCACACTAAAATACCAGTAGTACCCAAGCCTTCCAAATGCCCATCCAAAGTTCACTCTGCTTGAACTGTTGGATGTTAACTTAAATTTTCTTGCAGTTAATTATTTTCTTCAGATATTTACAGTTAACTCACATTTCTTTCCATTTATCATTGGAGTGGCCAAAGATCAATTTCTCTGTTCTTCCCTCCCCTCTTCCCCTCTGGAGAATTGTCTAGAACAGACAAGGAAAAGTTGGAAAAGATACTTAGTAATACTCATTTGCTTAGTGACATAAAGTTATGACAGCACTGAAAAAGTGACTTATGACCATTTCTTCACAGTTAATGATCACATTATCAAAATTCAGCCGCTTGACCACTGGCTCATATTCATGATGGTTACCGTGTCCCAGGGTCATCTAGTCATTTTTTGTGACCTTCTGATATGCAGTCAATGGGGAAGTCAGACTGGTTTAACTGTAATTTCAGCATTAGTTTTTTTTTCTAGAGCTCTTAATGTATTTCATATTCTATATAAGCTATATAAGCCCTAAATTACCTTATAGGTGACAAATTATTTTTGCTATGGCTTCATGATTATTTCTGGTTTTGTTTTAACAGGCAGGACAGGCATTTAAAAAATTTCTTCCTCTTTTTGACCGAGTACTGGTCGAAAGATGTATGGCTGAGACAGTAACTAAAGGAGGAATCATGATTCCAGAAAAATCTCAAGGAAAGGTGCTACAAGCCACTGTTGTGGCAGTTGGATCAGGTTCAAAAAGCAAGGTAAGTAGGAATTTAGCATTATAATTACATTTTTTCATAACTTTTCAGAGTTCAATGGAGAAATCTGTAGTTAGTCAGAAATTGCTTTCCCGCTCCTGTTTCATCCACCCATGGTCATTCTATATCTTTGTTTAAGTAAGAAAATATATCTGAAGTGATGACCCAAAGGAACATGGATTGTCTAATTTATTTGTAAGGTCCTTTATGCCACAGCAAGATGATTTTAAAAAATCACCCGTCTCTAATTGTTTCTGCCCATCCAGTATGCTTGGCCATATTCAGTGTACTCTGGGCTCCTTCAGTTAAATCTCTTCTTACAGAACTGAAGAAGTATGCCTTCTCTGTTGAAGCACCCGTCTTCTGAAAGTGTCTCATTGGAGATACATATACTACCACGCTTTAAAAATTCTGAAAGGGTCCTTAAAGAACTAGCTCTGTTCCTAGGCCTGGGGTTAGTTCATGGAACCCTTGGCAATTTTTGGGATGTTAGTTTTCTTACTTTGTTCTCACAGATATGTTCCTTTTTTAGAAATCCAGTAAACATTACAACTCACTTTAACATGAAATGGGGTGGTTAAAAAGACATACAGGTCATTTAAATAGCTCTTTCTCTGGATTTTTTTCAATTATGCCCTTGGTTTCTTGCGCTCATCAAATAGAAAGGTGAATGTACTTGGATCATACACATCACATTTCAGAGGTTTGACTGACTATTTGATTTTTAAGGAGCAAGTGACATAAAGCAAATGCATATCACCCTTTTTCTGCTTCACTGTAATGCGCTCAGCCTATTCATCTATTTTCCTTGTTGCTTTCCTTACCCTTTCCTTAGTCATCAACTTGAATTCAGATATGACATATATGACATGGGCCCACTCATGCCTTTTTCACCATCTCTAACCCCTCACAACCCTTTTTTCCTGTTCCTCCTTATCTTGGAACACCTCAAATAGAACATATAACTCCATGGATACACATTCCACATATTCCTAATAGAAACATCATTACTTAATTGCCCTTCAATACTTACAGCAAGCCGTGTGGGGGAAACATTCAAATGCAAAAAAGTTTACTTAGATGCAATTATATCATCTAAAAACTGCCAGTGTTTGATAATACAAAATGAAATTCACTAGTTAGGTTTGGTTTATAGTAAACCTCTCAAGATGAGAGACAGAACCATGTCCAGGAACTGTTTTGATTTTGCAACTTTGAATTTAAAATGTATTCTCACCACAAAATATTTCTTAGTGTGCTGTAATGCTTACAATTCACATTCTTCCCTTTAGGATGGAAACACTCAACCAGTTAGTGTAAAAGTTGGTGAGAAGGTTCTACTACCTGAGTACGGGGGTACAAAAGTTATACTGGATGATAAGGTTAGTTTTACATTAAATGTTTGTTCTTTCAATTCCACAGCTTGATTTAAAAAAGTAATTATGTTTATGCTTAGACACCGCTTCTTTAAAGCAACCATGGAAAGTCTTCAAATACTTGACATTCCAAGCTTTTGTGTTCAACTGTGTGCCCATTTGTATCTGACTAGTCCAGTGATGGGTTCCTCCTGGTTCGGCTGAGCCGGTAGCAGTAATGCTATTACGTCACCGAACCGGTTCTCTTTCTTCGGGAGCTGGGCCCTCCTGCCCTCTCCCGCGTTATTCCAACCTTATATTTCTTCTTTTTCCGCCCAGCTGAAGAGGCAATCACGCACAAAGGGCACACACAAAGAGAACCGGTAATAAAGCCAGTTAGAACCCACTACTGGACTAGTCCTTAGCTGCAAATATTCATATTTATTTCTAAAATGTTTGTCCTTTTTCCTTATTAAAATATCTATGATGGGGCATTACTTGGAGCCTGACAATTGCATTTTTAATTTCTGCTTTGCCCAGACATGAAGTCTAAAGTAAACATACATTTTGAATGCATTTATCAATCCTATATTTAAGCAAAATTTATTATTTGTAGATCTGATCATGAAGGTACTTTATAATCTAGTATTTTTGGATTTAGAAAGCATGTCTCCATCTATGATCATAATAGAGCCTGTCCAGTTGTATGTGACAGCCACTAAGTGAGTTGGCTTTGCTTGAAGACTTCCACACTCTTTTCTCCATAATTGGTCATTAAACAGCATAAATTATTAAGTGGAACACAGGGCCCCAGGTGAGGGAGACCTAGTGCAGCCCAAGACACTCTTTGCTTCACTTGTTCTGACTAGACAGTGGCTAAGACACTGAGCTTGTTGATCAGAAAGGTTGGCAGTTCAAATCCCTAGTACAGATCTCCTGTGTGAGCAGGGGGCTGGAATAGATGACCTCTAAGATCCCTTCCAACTCCGTTACTGTTTTTTAAAAAAAGACTTCCTGCCCCTTAATGTACTCACAAGTAGGGAATCTTGTATGTAAGAGTGCGGCTAGGACTTGTAATTTAGGCTGCTTTAAACTGGAATATTTCAGTCTAGATGAAGGCTATTTTACAGGAAATTAGTTTCAATTATCTCTTCTCTCCCCAGTTTTCAAAGAAGTAACAATGTGAAGGACATGTCCTTGCCTCACTACTTGCAGAACATTAATCTCACTTTATGCTCGTAAATCCGTCTCTGCTAGAACAACTTAATTGCCTTGACTTCTGAACTAGTGAACTTGTCTTTGGTAAATGCTAATTTATATTCTCTATTTGCAGGACTATTTCATATTTAGAGATGGTGACATTCTTGGAAAATACCTTGATTGAGAAGTTCATACTATGGCATTATCATGAAGTTGTCATTCCACAAAAAGTGCTCAAATGCTTTTGTTCCATCATGTAAATAATTATTTTCTTAATAAATGCAACATTTCTCAAATGATATGGTGACCTTGAAATAAAACTTACCTGTATAGTGAAAATATTTCTTGCTAATGTGTTCCTTATGGTGCTGCTTTAGCACTTGTTACAATTATTTATTAAATTTATTATGATCTATTCCCAAAAGGCTCTAGGCATCTTATACAGAAACAATTAGAATAGTTAAAAGCATGAAACAAAATGTTGGTCTAGATTAAAAACTATCATAATAAACACACGATACCATAGGAAAGTGATGGATAACCTTTTCAGCACCGAGTGCTGAAAGCATGTGCGCACCCATAATGCAATGTGCATGTGCACACGACCCCTGTGTACGCACACATCTCCCGCATGCACTCCCGCCCATGTACAACACACACAGCAGAGACCTGAAAACCAGCTGGCCGACAAGAGGTGCATGTGCGGCGGAGCTGAGCTGAGGCGACAGCTCATGTGCCCGCAGAGGGCTCAGGTCTTCTCCCGCGTAAAATTGGAAGTGTCTTGGCGACATTTCGACGAAGTCTCATTCGTCATCTTCAGGCTGGTGTCTTCGGCTTCATGCTTCCAGGAAGATGACGAATGAGACTTCGTCGAAATGTCGCCAAGACACTTCCAATTTTACACGGGAGAAGATCCGAATAACGAAAGACCTCCATATATATATGAAAAGGGGGCGTAGCTGGCTGACGAAGGCAAATAAGCCAGAAAAAGATCTCAGTCTCTCCCAAATCTCCAAACAGACAGCAAAATGCTGCTTTAATGTTTGAGAAAGCCTAGAAACTAGTGAATGAGATTTCACTGTACTATGGCTGTGAACATCTTGATTTACCTAGAAAAAGCCTGGCATAAAGAATGATGAAAATTACACTTATTTTGGTTGTAATTCTTAGCTGTTTACAAGGGCTTTCTTAATGCAAATCAATGTTAATATTTTATTAATAACATCCAAAATAGAAAATTCACTGCACCCAGTCATCCTTGTGAAAAATGTATAGGTTTAATTCTTTGAGTACCTTAGTTCTAGTTCAATTTCATAGGAAATTTAGTACAGTAGTGAAGTATTAACATTCCAGATGTACCCAAAAGCATTAAACAAGAAACTCATAATTGCCATATACTTGATATTGCAAATATCTTGCTTGAGCAATACCCGTTATTCATTAAAACATCTCCAAAATAGTGAGGTAGGCAGCATATAAATTTAATAAAATTGGAGGCGACACTCAGCAAGATTAGGAGTAGCTGTCTGCCAGTTGATAGGGAGGACCTCTTGTATGAGGGAGAAGATGGGTGCTAAAGCCCTTCCAGAGCTGCTCTGTATAGACCAAGCTCATTTTCTCCCAGCCCATCTCAATCAAGGAAGGCCCACGCTGGACAAACTACTGGGTGAGTGGAGAGCGAGGTCCCCCCTCCAGATTTGCCTGCGGGCTCGCAAATGGCCCATCAGCCTCTGAAGGGATGCCATCTACAGGGAATCCGCAGCCAGGCTTTCTTCGCGAGCCCCTCCTGTGGAACAGCTGCCCCTGAGCACTTCACCCGGCTCTCCCCGTGGGGCTTCCGAAGGGCTATAAAATCTCCTTCGGGGCAACGTCGGTTAATTTGGCGCGAGCTTTTCTGAACTCGTCATTGTCATACAGAAGTAACAATAAATGAACATCTGTATAAGGGGTCGCGCACTAGGTCGCTCTCCGTTCAAAACACCAAACGAATGGGGAGCGATCTCCCCGAGAGGGAGAAGGGCTCAGCGCTCCGCATCTCTGGCGGACAAGCGGGCCGTCCGGAGAGTAGCGAGGAGAGCAGCAGTCTGATCAGGGGCGTCTTTTTTCTGCGGCTCCTAGCCGAGTAAGACCCCAGCCGCGAGCGAATTTCCCCAACTTCAAGGAGCCGCGCGCGCACAACAACAGAAGCGTCCGGAGGCGCCAAACGGCCGCCCGAAAGATCTTCCACAGGAGACGCCCCGCCCTCTTTTCGGGAAGCCCTCAAAAACTCCTCCCGCCCCGACAAACTCTCAACTCACGCGCCGCTTCCCTGCTTCCCCCTCGCCTTTCAGTTCAGCTTTCCCCGCCCCTTCCGGTGTCCTTTGCGTCACGCATTCGGCCCCTCCTCCTCCTCCCTTTACTTATTCCGCTGAACTTGTCTCCTCCCGAGCTGGAGGGCGCTGTTTTCTCCGCAGCGCCCGCTCTCTCAGTCCCACACCAAGTTCCCTCCTTAGCCCCGCCCTTCTGATGTAGGACGCTACGTAGTTCTCCGAATCCCCGCGGGCTCCTCTGCCCCTCTACTCCTTCCCCGCCCCTCGGGGGAAGTCGGCCTCGTCGTCGTCTCGCGTCTTTCCGCGCGTCTTCCGCCTCTTTTTTTTTTCCCCTCCCCGCCTGTTGGGTAGCTGCTGCTGCCGCCGCCGCATCCGGGTCCTGGCGCCGCTCGCTGTCACTATGGTCATGGCGGAGGGGACGGCTGTGCTAAGGCGGAACAGGCCGGGCACCAAGGCCCAGGTAAACCCGTCGTTCTCCCGCAAGGCCTCGGAACGCTTAGGGGCAGGGGCGTGGGGGACCGCGGCTGCGGCGAGGAGACGAGCCGGGTATTGCCGCGGGGGGGGGGGGCAGCTGCTGGTGGCGGAGGCCTACTTGTAGCCCCCCCCCGTCCTCCCTCCCTGGAAGACGGCCGTTCTGCTCGCTCTGGACCAGGGGGGTGTGGGTGCCGCTGGGAGATAGATAGGGCAAAAAGGATACCTCCCCGCCATGGCTAGCAGGGCCCGGTGTGGGAACGGAAGGCGGGGCGAGAAAAGGTTAGTCAATGCGGCGTCCCCGCAGGTGTGTATGTGTGGGAGGGACGGGACTGACAACCCTCTCTCTGTCTCCGGGGTTAGAAACTAGTCCCTGGGTCCGAAGCCCTTGGGGGATGGCGCTGTAGCCAACAAGAGGGCAAGGATTCGGGTGTTTTATAGTTCCTTCTCCTTCCCTTCCTGCATCAACCGCCAAAAAGCGATTTCACTCTGGAATTAGAAATTAGAAGGTTGAAAAACGTTGGAACAGCCTTGGAAACAAGGACAGGGTGCCGGCCGCCCCCTCCCCCTCCCCCGAAGAAGTGGGAAGAGAGTAGAACACGGGTGGGTCTGCAGAGAAAACGGCGGGGGATATTTGGGGAGGAGGAGGAGGAGGAAGAAGGTGTAAGGGAAAGGCCGGAGCCGTGACTGTGAAGCAGGGAAAGACGGAAGTTGACTGCACAAAGTGGGCTTGTAACCTGGGTGTGGATGAATGTTGCAGGGTGTGTTAGGGTGCCAAAGTGCTTCTGAAACAATGTTTTTTCCTATCTTCCCACAGAAGAAATGGGCGGTATTGGAAATCGTTTGTCCTTTCCTGTCCAGAGTTAGTGCTTTTGGGATTGATCAGGCTGGGAAGGGCTTGTTTTTGCCTGATGCTGACACCAACAAATCTTTTCTCCAATAATTCAATGCTGCCATAGCCAATTATTATTGTTATAAGTTGTTTGATTCTCCCTTTTTGAAAGGTGTTCTTCAAATTTCTGTTTTGGAAGCTTTAGAATTTTTATTGAAAACTTGAAAGGGTTTTAGGTGCACTCTGTAGGTTTACTTGATTTCCCTTGCTCCTCTCCTACCTTCTTCCAGTGGCAGCTTGTTACTGCAGATGTAATGAACTTGATGAACATTTGGAACTGTAGCTTTCAGAAGCTGACTTTGCTGCCTAGAACTAGAACATCCAAACTCTCTGAAGGACCTAAGGTGTCCACTTCTGATAGAACATTTGTATACTAATTGTGTACAGGTAGTCCTAGACTTACAACAGTTTGTTTAGTGACCAAAGTTAGAAGGCACTGAAAAAAGCGAATTATGACCATTTTTCACACTTACGACTGTTGCAGAATCTCCATGATCAAAATTCAGATGCTTGGCAACTGACTCAGTTATGATGGTTGCAGTGTCCAGGTGGTCATGTGATCACCTTTTGCAATCTTTGGGCAAGCAAAGTCAGCTGGGAAGCCAGATTCACTTAATGGCGGTTTTATTAACTTAAGAACTATGGCAAGCAAGAAATATTGTAAAATGGTGTGAAACTCACGTAACAACTGTTGCTTAGCAACAAAAATTTTCGACTCAATTGTCATAAGTTGAGGACTACCTGTAGTTGCATGTGCTTGATTTCTATACATCTGGTGCTATCTTGCTTTCTTGAGACTAGTTTATAATGAATAGAATATGTATGTCAGTCAAGCTCCTCTTTTGCTATCAAACGAGTTTTTCTACTATGAAAGATACTGAGAAAATACTATTGTAATTCTGTGCTTGGAAGCGTTTTATACAGTAAAATGCTTTATTTGGTAGACAGAAATAATGGGAGTTTATTTTACATTAGAAAAAAGATTCAACAAAATGGTTTTCAAGCTATTCTGTAGACCTCAGAGGGGCACATTAGTATATAAAGTTCACAATAAAATTTCTACACTAGGGGTGTCAAACTCAAGGCCTTGGGGCTGGATCCAGCTCACAGGGTGCTTAGATTTTGCTCAGAGAGGGGGCACCCTGGAAACAGCAAAGGACCAGCCTACAGTGCCTCTGTCAGCAAAAACAGAGCTCGGGTGGGCTGCACTCTTGGGGTCTGTTTTCCCTGGCAGAGGGTTGCAGAAGGCCATCGCAGCTGGAAATGGAGCTTGGGAACCCATTTTCGCTGGCAGAGCATTTGGGCCACCAAAGGCGCCCCTGACACTAGTGATGTTGAGCTAGCCATGCCCCCCCCCGCCCACACACACCCGCCCCCCCAGATCAAACACAGCCCTTATATGGCCTCAATGAAATCAAGTTTTACACCCCTGCTCTACAGTGATTAGTCTTTGATTATATTCTATATTATAACTTAGTTGAAATAGTCATGTTGAAGCACTTAGAATTTTTTTAAAAATAATACTTAGTGATATCTCTGATTTTTCTCTTCGAAACTAATAAAATATGTGTGTTTGTCTGTGTGCATATATTCACCTTATATGGAATTTGTATAGTGCATGTCTGGAAGATGTTAGTTTTTATTTTCAGTCTATTAGTCTTAGCCTCTATTAATATAAAATAGTTGGAGAAAATGTATAATTTAGCATGTAATATTTTAAGGTGATTTTTCAGATATTGTAAAGCAAAAACAGATAATGAGGCAAAAAGTTGGTTATTTTCCCATCTATTTCCTGCAGCCTGTATAAATATTCTCTAAATGGAAACATGATGGTAGATTGGCTCTGATAATTTGGCTTTTCTTGGCTGTTCCTATTAAATTTACGGATTTATAATTTTTGGTAACCAAGATTGTTAGGGTTACCCTCACAAAATAGCTTGGGAAAATCTGATAAAAGTTATGTAAAATGCCATGGGTTGTTAGAATACATATAATGTATTCGTGAAATATATTCATATATAATTTTAATCGTAAAACAGCTTGATTTTTTTTTTGAAAATGTCTCTAATGTATCCCAAAATACAGTGCAGTAAATTGTTTGGATTAATCAATACAGTGATTACTTTTAAACCTATTGCTATTAAATTTTATGTCAGAAGCATTTAATAAATACACAGCTAAAATGACCACACGTAATAGAAAAATGCCATTTTGTTGCCCAACTTTCTGCCCATATGAATAGTAGTGGCTCCTTATATAGTCTTACATGGGTGTTATAAAAAAAATATTTTGCTATTCCTCCTATCTTTGTATTACATTTTAATAATTTTAATAATATATATTTTGCTATATCAATTCATTGGTTATTTACTTCACCTTAAATTTGCATAGGACAGTGTACAACTGAGAGTTGGTAAATTGACAACCAGTTTGATGTAGGTGCTGACCTAGAAACCAGGAGATTGAGTTCTAGCCCCACCTTAGGAATGAAAGCCAGTTGGGTGACTTTGGGCCAGTTGCGGACTCTCTTTCAGCCCAACCCAATTCACAAAAATAGGAGGAGAAAGGAATTGGTACTTTCATCACCTTGAGTTACTTATACTACTATAATAAAAGTATGCTTTTTTTTAAGTTGCAAAACTCTTAAATTCATTTTGGTAATAGGCAGACATATGGGCCTTTTTATTATTTCTCAGCACCTCAATATTTCATTAATGCTACATGGAGTCTAGTAGCTTAATTGGTTTAATAACAATTGTAAGATGCAAGAAATTCTGCATCTTTGTAGAGTTAAACTTGTAGGACTCCTCTACTGTAATTCTCTTACTCATACATTGTACTGATTTGGGTAGGTATTGTTTACTGCAGTATTTATCATATTTAGACCCCAAGTTTAACTATTTGCATTGTATAGAGTGGCTAGTAATAGAAATATATAAAAGAGATGGTAGGCTTGGGGATGTCCTTCTAAAGAGGTTTTGTTTCATAAGAGCACTCATAGTACTGCTAGACTAGTGTTTCTCAACCTGTGGGTTGGGACCCCTTTGGGGGTCGAACGACCCTTTCACAGGGGTCACCTAAGACCATAGGAAAACACATATTTTCAATGGTTTTAGGAATAATTTTATGGTTGGGGGTCACCACAACATGAGGAACTGTATTAAAAGGCATTAGGAAGGTTGAGACCCACTGTGCTAGACATTTCTGGTATTAGAATAAAATTCAGTGAGGTAGGTAACAAAAAACATGAAATTATACAGACTAGAAGGCGTGATTTGTTCTTTTAAAAGGCAAACAAACTGCTGTTATAAACTTGAATATTTTTAAGATTTGATTTTGTTGTAAGTCAGTCTTTCTGGTCTTTTTTTTTAGGATTTTTATAATTGGCCTGATGAATCATTTGAAGAGATGGATAGCACATTGGCAGTTCAACAGGTACTCAGCATTTAACTATATCTTGGTATTCTATTAGTTTACTTTTTGGCAATTATGGAATTATATTGGACTAAATTGCATTAATGATATAGTTTTATCAGCTTTGCTGTTGAGTGCTTATTATATCATTTTTACACTAGAAACACATAAATGTTGCATGCTTACTGAGCTGCCTGTTGTTTTATTTTTTGCCCTGTAATTAATAAATTCAGCTACAGGACTGACAGTTTTTAGTCAAAGTAAATTGTACATTTAGTAAGTTATCTGTGTTGGAATGTAGATACAGAACAATGAGAACAGGGATTAGCAGAGCAGGTAAAAAGGTTAGTTGGGAAATGTTAAATATAAATTTTATATATATAGCTTCACACATATACAATATATGATTATTAATGCTGTGGTTCATAATACATATATTTTAAACATTTTCCCCTCTAGTATATCCAACAAAATATAAGGGCAGACTGTTCAAATATTGATAAAATTCTTGAACCTCCAGAAGGGCAAGATGAAGGTGTTTGGAAATATGAACATTTAAGGTAATTGCAACGTTTAAGGTAAATTGCTCTTTTAAAAAAAGTTTGTTCTTAAGAAAATTGTGTTCATTTGCACCAATTGCAATCCAAGTAAACAAAAAGAACTGAAAATAGCAATACTTTCTCATTAAGAAAATTGCTAATTGCTTTTGAGATTCTAGTGATGAGACATTTAATGAAAGGCATATATGTTAAGTAAAAGTGGTAAAGATACATCCTTTTAAAATGCCTTATTCATTTACTTAAACTTATTCTTTTAATCATGTGGGTATGGGATTTGAATTAGGTGCATATTTATAAGAGATTCCCTCCCCCCCTCCAAAATAATAATCCTGGTCTGTTTTCCCCACACAAACAGCTCTGTAGGTTATTAGAGGTGGATGAACTACGTATTTTTAATCCCTGCTATAACACTGACCTATTCAAATTTACTACAATATAATAATGTAGTTTAACATTACAAATTTATTTTATTCATTGGCTCTGTGTCAAAAGATAATTTTCAGTTTGTTTCAAATATTTGTTAATACAGTTTATCGTGTGTTTTAAAATATATTCTTTTTTACTCTGGATCTTGTGGCTATAATAAAATAGTGTGGGTATACAAAGTGGCATGTTTTCAACTTCATATTCTATCTTGTTCCCCACTCAGCCTGAGGTAGAAATATGCTCACTGAACCTTGCCCCAAACTGATGGCTAACCTATATTTTCTAGAGGCCGTGTAAGTATTCCACAGTATTGCCCTCTATCAGCCATCAGGTATCTAGGCAGGTCATCTGAATAGTCCATCTTCTTCATAGAGGCTATTGGCTTTGGTCAACTCTGCGTAACTTAATTTTGCTATAGAAGAAATTTTTGCCAAATTTACTGAATATCCTGTTTCCTCCAAAATAAGACATCCCCTGATAATAAGCCCAATCGGGCTTTTCAGCGCATGGCAATAAGGCCAAGCACTTATTTCAGGGTTCAAAAAAAATATAAGACAGGGTCTTATTTTGGTGGAAACATGGTATTATTGTTTTTATTAGAATTTTAGAAAATCTTAAATATTTAACTCTTGTCTTTTGACAGGAATATAAATAACACTTAAGGTATTTTTTCATGCTTCTTTCCAAAGGTAACAATTAACAGCATTTTACAATGTTTGTGGTATTTCCTAGGCTCATAATTACATCAAATGAGAGAAAAAAGGGTGATGATCTAATTTTTTTTTCCTAATTATTTTAGGCAATTCTGTCTGGAGCTAAATGGTCTTGCAGTTAAACTTCAGGTAACTTTTTTTCATTTTTTTCTTTAGGCACTTAAGAGTCTTTTTAAAAATTAGTTAATACTTTTTTAGCATTTTGTTTTTTAGTTATATATAATGGTCAGATAGGAAGGACGCTATCTGCACAAAATGTATTTTTCACATAGACTCAACAAGTATTTATTGTACAACTATTTTAATAGAGTGAATGCCACCCAGACACATGCACACAGATGACAGCAACTGAACAATGGATTTTTCTTTGTGCAGCCCATAAAACTCCCAAAGAGGTAAGACAGAAAACGGGAACTGTAAAAATTAAAGATGTTTTACTAATTGTGTTACTGTGCTGCAAATGTTACTTCCTATACTGTATGTTCAGAAACAAAATGTTACACTTCTGTTCATCTATAGAAATGTAGATAAGTTGCTATTCTGTAGTTATTAGTGACATTCTCTTAATTTCTGGTGTTCTTCCATGTATAAGCCCCACCCCAACCCACTTGTATCAGTAATTGGTAAAATGAGTCATTGTTAGGGGCAATATGCTGGCTCTGTAAACTGCTTCGAGTGGGCTGTAAAGCACCGTGACGCGGTATATAAGTCTTGTTCTGACCTAGCCTTCCTGAGTCATTAAAACATGAGTAGTCCCAAAAACCTCTTTTATTGCAACAGCTATTAATTCTGTTCATTCACAGATGAGTCCCAGTTAGATATAAAGAGTCCTTCAAGAGAAGTCCTTTGGAATAATCACCCACCTTTATCTCCCTTGACACGCTGCCAAAGACCTAATTGGCAAAGCTACACGGAGTCCAGAATCAAACAGAGTTTCAGGCTTTAAGATGAACTGAATGAACAAATGTTGCTTCCTCCTCTTTTAAGTCTTATGGGAGGGGCCAATCATCTCCCAGCCCTACTCCCGAGTTGTCCCTTTTGTTTTAGCTGTTCTTGCCTTCTGGCAGCTCTGCGCATGCGCGCACTGGGAACAGGCTCCCCCTGTTCCTCTGCCTCGCTGAGGTCTGACTCTGGAGGCTCTGGAGGCAGCATGTACCTCCCAGATGGTCCTTTCTCTGCCTCCAACGCGGAGCCCTTGCCCAAGCCTTCACCAGACTCCAGGACTAGCCCATGGTCTTCCCCAGCCTCTTCACTGTCCGACTCTGCTGCCAGCTCCTCAGGCTGCTGGCGGACCACAAGTCTAAAGTGCTATTGCTATATGCTTGCAAGTGAGTAATTGCAGAGGGCATTGGCTTTTCCTTATGATGTAACACCACATTAAATTTTATAAAAAATAACACAGTTCAAATTATAATTTGGCATTCATTGTTATTTATTTTGTTCCCATTCGTATCTCAACTGAGGAGCACAAGGCAGTTCCTCATTTTTCCCTATAGTAGTAATATTGCCCAGTGAATTTCATAGCTGTGTGAAGAATTGAATGTGGAAAGGATGATTTTTTTTCATAAATTGGTTTTAGATTATTTGAAAGTATTAAAACATTATCTATAGTAAATCCAGTACTTTTATTTATTTTTTTCTAGTGTCCTGCCATTGACTACACTAGACATACACTGGATGGTGCTGCATGTCTTCTGAATAGCAATAAATATTTCCCCAGCAGGTAAATATTTTCTCAGAATTATAGAAACCTTATTTCAGTATTAATTTCATGTATTGTCAATTGAGGATTAGGGGAATATTTAATGCAACAAAAAATTCTTGTTTTTGCAGGGTTAGTATAAAGGAATCATCTGTAGCCAAACTAGGATCAGTTTGCCGTAGGATTTACAGAATATTTTCACATGCATATTTTCATCATCGTCAAATATTTGATGAATATGAAGTAAGTGCTTTATTACAAAGAGCTATGTGTTTTAGAATATGCTCTATTAAACTATACGAAGCTTAACTTCTGAATAGATCCATATAGGATTGGGTTGTAAATGTTTGGGATCGCAATTTTAAATGCATTTAACTGGGACAACTGAATACATGGATTTTATTTCTGGGTAAACCTTTAGGTTGTGCTCTTACTCTAGTACCAGAAATTGTAATGGTGGAATAGCTTTATTGGTCTGCTATTTTTTATATTGGTATCTTTGGAATGGCTGTTTAGAGTGCATGCCTACTGAGTGTTGCTGTTGTTTTTATAACAATGTATAATTAATGTATAAATATTATGGTTTCAAAATGTTCTCTGGATGTGGATTTGAACATAAACTCTAGGGAAAGTCAGTGTGTCTTGCAGTTTCTTTATCAAAACCTTATGCATTTAGTTTATTTTGATCATCTGATGTCCTATAAAAGCATTTTCACAAAAATTGTGGAAGAAAGGATTGTAAAACCTGAATGTACTTTCATCTTAAAAACTAATACTTTTCTGTAAATTTTTGAGTGATTCTTTTTAATGTGACATTAAACAAATAGGTCAGTAGCAGAGTGTATTGAATGAATATAGGTATGTGGTCTTGGCTGCTTATGTATGGTGAATGTATAAAGAATGTTTGTGGTACTGATGGGTTGCCAATAATGGTAAAAAGATAGCAATGTGTAGTTTACCCAGAGACATGAAAGAATGAAACAAACAAACAAACAGAAGTGGGTAAAATGTATTTTTGTCCTTTTTTGTTCAATGGAAGTGAGAGTTAGATATGTCAGGAAAAGCATAAAATTAATTTAGTAGGAAAGGAGTACATGAGAAGAATATGTGGTGAAAAGAGAGTTTAGAAAATAATCGTAGATTGAATACTAAGTTGAGCAAGCAATTATGTATTTAGAGAGCATTTAAGTTGAATCACTGAAAATTTTAAATAACAAAATCATGTGTATGGATACATGGAATCAAGGGTAGAAAGGAATGAATGGATTTGGTGTAAATTTTCTCCTCTTGTGCCTTTAATATCTTTCTTTTTTTGTTTCTTTTTGTGGTTTCTATAACATTGTTTATCCTGAAAAGGTATACTGTGATAACTATATGTGTGGATGTTAACATTTATGCACAGTGGATTGTATTTGGTTAATGAAATAGAATGGATACAAAATCCATTTAAAAATTAGGGTCTTGGGCCTATCTCTTCATGTTTTAAGAGTGCGGATGTTTTGTGAAAGATAGTGTTAGAAGCATTGTAAGAAGACATTTCCACATTCTGTCAATTATCAGGTGGTTCCTTCTTTTTTAGTTGGATTTTTTTTTTTTTTTTTTGAAAGTGGCTTTATCGTACATCTTGGAAAGCTTCAGAATACAGCACAAATTGTATTCTACATTTTTCCCCCCTGTAACATGCTGCTCCCCATGAAGGAATTTTTGTCCCTGAGTAATTTTAATCTGTATTAACATGTACTTTTCTAATGTGTATTAACACGTACATTTTTTCTGTCCTCAGAATGAAACTTTCTTATGTCATCGGTTTACCAAATTTGTGATGAAATATAACTTGATGTCCAAGGATAACCTGATCGTACCAATTTTAGAAGAGGAAGTGCAGAATTCAGTTTCTGGTGAAAGTGAGGCATGAGGAGTATCGGGGACTGAAATGAACACATAATTAACATTGTGTACTGTATATATAATTTTAGAAATTTCAATCATGTATCCTTAGAGCTTTGTTTAGTATACTTTTTGTATGCTGTGTGCGTTGCCTCTTAATATGGGATATGGTTTTAAGTTATTCATGAGCTGTATATTCAATGTGGCACTCATGGTTTTTAAATAAAATTAGAATTATCTGTTTATACTGCCTGTTAATAAATGAATTTACAGTTCTGTAAAATTGCTGCTAAACAATCATTGGATCTTAGTCTTCAAACGATGTCCAGTTTAAACCTGAGCTTTTCATTCTAATGAAGTTGGAACTTTAGTCTTTGTTTGACACTTCAGAAGCTTGCAAGTCCATTTCATTTCTTTCTGACTTTTGTATTTTATGGAAATGATCCTTATTTAGTTTTGCTTTTGGGTGTATGCATATATAGAACTAACCTGTTACAGTACATGTGTATTGAAATATTTGTTACTGCAGTATTAATACCAAATGGTAGCTTTTATTATGCTGCCTAAAGTATATTCTAGAGCTTTTGGTTTCTTTCTGGACTTGCCTTGCTGCATCAATGGAGGCTTCTGCATATCCACAAATAGTTATATGTCCAATCCCTTTAAGGCAAAGATTCCCTAGCTGAACTTCTTGCCAGTGGATGAAACAATGTGTGCTTTCTCCTGGCCTACAGTAAAGTTCTCTGTGGCTTATACTTGTGCATATTTATAGTAATTGCTTACAGACTATACCTCGCATTAAACATTTATGTTAACACTACAGCAGATTGTGCCAAAATAATCTTACTCATTTGTAGGACGAGTCCCATGTACTTGGAAAAGTTTTACCCATCATTTGCAGGTTATTTTTATTGATCCAAATATTGCCCGAATATTATCTGTTTTGTATGCTAGTCAATGAATTCCACAATTATGTCCCCCAATCCAACTGTATATTCTTTACGTAGCATCTTAAGATATGCATTAGCACTAAAGTTCAATAAGAACTTAATGGAGTTTAAACTATTTTGAGTGCTGTAGAGCTAAATATTTTTAAAAGACAATTATAATAGGCTTCTATACATTGGATGTACATGAATTACAGAAATCTAAAAGCACTAGCACTGTTCAGTCAAGTTTGGTATGATGTTTTAACTTTTGGGAATTGAAGGCTGATTCTTATCAAAGATGTCCCTTTATTTGTTGAAATAGGTTTGTTTGGCCCTTATGTGGTCAAACTACTTTATTTCCTACTATTCATAACTTGGTTTCAGAGCACATAATGTTCTTGCCTTAATTGCATATAAGATATTATGAAATGGTCCCATAGAGTATCAAGATTGCTGCTCTAATAGAAAGGGAATCTTTTAAAAAGATACTTGGATACTTCATAGCAGATGATAGACACTTTGAGTGAGACTGTGCTAGAGGCATATTCTTGGAAGTTGAAAGTTCTTCACTGGACTGATAGATTTGGCTTCTTCAACTACTTTTATTATCTATTTTGGAATGGTTTTAATGGTCAACAGGGTCATCACATCAGATGGTTCTTAGCAACAGCAATTATTAAACCCATGTGTAATTTGGTTAGAGCATGTGGTTGAGGAGTTACATTTCAAGGGTTACAAGATGCAGTTGGCATTCTCTATTTGAATGTAGCCTCCCCTAGTTAACAAACAAATGTCAGTAAGCATTAATTTTGAGGCTGCAATAAAATCATAACATGTCTCCCTCTTCCAATACATGCCTTTGGGGGGGAAAACTGATTTTGCTCTTAATAAATCTGATTTGTCTGCACTATAATCAAAGTTCTGTAAATGGCCTACAACTACATTAAGTTTCTCAATGCTGTTGACTTGAGTACCTCTAATGTGTGTGCACATGTGCCTGCCTGATACTATAGAACTTCATTAAGCTTAAGTGAACTATTGAATTTGTATGCTAAATATATTGAGGGTTTAACTTACATTCTGCATTATAGGGAAACTGAGCTATGTTTGTCTTTTGAAATACTTTGTAAAAAGTAGAGGTTGCAATTAAAAATTTTCTTTTTCCAAAAAAAATTGGGCTGCAAAATGATGGTTACCTTTGTTAAGAGCATTCAGATGTCAAAAAAATATGGTGCTCCACACTTAAGTCCTATGCTCTGTTTATAACATGAGAATGATGTCTTAGTAGCTGGGTGAAATGTTTAACAAACTTTAAGCTGAAAGCATGTTAAGTCTTTTGAAAGCAAAATAAGCAAAGAAAGTACATTTCTGAAACAAAAACATTTACACTGGAGTATTAAGATCAGTTTGAGTAATACCAATTCTGAATTGTGAATATTGAAGATGATTCAAGAATGCAAAATATGCTTTCTATGTCACTGAAGCAATGCATAAGACCCACTATAATTTTCCATGGAGCTAAATGAGCCCAAGGGCACATGTGATTTAATAACCTAAGACAATCTAAAGAGCAGAGCAAGTTATAACTTTCATTGCTGGTATAACTTATTAAGTCAATGAATAACCCTCTTAATTCACACTAATATATAAATATTAATAGGTAGTTAATATTTCCAGTATTTCAGTTCTGGTGTTTCCTACTACAGTCAAAGAGGTAAGACGTTTCTGTATGTACAGAACATGTTTATGAACAAGTTTTATTGAAGCTACGTAAAAGGCTTGAAGATCAGTGGGTCCCAAAGGAAGAACATTGCTAATTTTTATTACATTCAACTTGTACCAATACTTTGAAGTGAAAGAGAATACTTGTAAGAGGGAACATGATTCATCTGGCTATCAGACATAAGCTATAAAGTACCTTTTTATATGGATACGGTATTGAAGAAAACCAAGTATTGATTTTGACCAGTTTTTAAATCATTGCTATATGAGCAGTATTGGCTTCTGGGTGCCCCCTTCCCCAAAAAACCCCCAAGAAAGACATGTTACTTCTGAGTAGTTTCCTTTATTGTTTCTTACATATAGACAGAAATCTTGCTAAACTAAAGCAACACTTGCATTACTATAGACAATTTTTACCCTCTTCTGACCAGAGTCCATGTTTTGCTGCCTCTTTGGGCTGCATCCCTCCTACATTCCACATCATTTTTAAAGTTCTTTATGGCTTAAGGATGGGTTACTTAAGGGACCGTCGTCTTCTTTTTTTTAAAATTGAAAACGTTTTACAATACAATTTTATCATTTCCCCCCCCCCATTTCCCCCCTCCCACCCGCCCCCCCTTCCCTCCCCTCCCCTCCCCTCCCTTGGCTTCCTTCACTAAAAAATATTATTCTTATATGTCTATCAATATTAAACAAAAATATAGGTGAAATCCAGATAACATCTTAAATTTTAACATTGAATAAAGTAAAATTATTCTATCAAATATATGCTAACTGTAAAACATATATATAAACTTATCAAGTATTTTTAACATTAAAATTTTTCTAGATAACAGTATAATAGATATATATAAAATTATTCTATCAAATATATGCTAACAGTAAAACATGCATAAACTTATTTTTAGCATTAAAATTTTTCTACATATTGATATAGTAAATATAGTAAAAGTAATTATCAGTCAAATACTAATTGATACCTCTTAGTTTGATATTTGTTCTGCACATAATCCACCCATTTCTTCCACTACCTAACAAAAGCTTCTTGGGTCCTGTCTTTTAAATATGCAGAAATCTTTGCCATTTCTGCAAAGTTAGCCATCTTCAATGCCCATTCTTCTACAGTAGGTACACTATCTTTTTTCCAATATTGTCCAATCAGTAATCTAGCTGCAGTAATCATATATAAAATCAATTTCGTTTCAGTCAGTGAACAATCCTTAACTATACCCAACAAAAACAATTGCGAGGAAAATTGAAGCTTCTTTTTTAGAACATTCTGCATAACCCACCAGAGTTTAATCCAAAAAGCTTTCACTTTTCTACAAGTCCACCAAATACGAAAATATGTAGCATCCAAACAATCACACCTCCAACATTTAGGTTGAACATTTGGATACATACATGACAGTTTTTTAGGGTCCAAATGCCATCTATAAAACATTTTATAAAAATTTTCCCGCAGATTCTGTGCTTGAGTAAATTTAACATTCTGGACCCAAATCTTTTCCCATGTCTCCAACATGACTGGTTCTGCAAAATTTTGTGCCCACTTTATCATACAATCTTTAACTAATTCACTCTCTGAATCTCTTTCTAACAGTAAGTTATAAACCGTTTTGATATGCATCGGCCCTTTCCGTTTTAACTGTGTCACCAAATCTTCTTCATGCAGCATTAAACCAATTTTTCGATCTTCTCTCCATCTCGATTGAAGTTGAGAATACTGCAACCAAGTTAAATTCCTCCCTTCTTCCAACAGAGTTTTCAAAGGTTTCAGACTCCAACTGCACCCATCATTGAAAAGCATCTCTTTGTATAAAATCCCCCCGAGTGACTTTATAGTCCGCATAGTTTGCCCAAGATCCAACCACAAAGGTATTTTGTAATCCAATTTAAGCTGGTGCTTCTTCCAAACTCTCATCAGAGCATGTCTCAATATATGACTTTTAAATACGTTATCCAACTTATTTTCGTAAAATAAGTATGCATGCCAACCAAAGTCCAAATCATGGCCTTCTATATTCAAAATTTCAGTCTTTGTTGTTCCAAACCAATCACCCACTTGCGTCAACACTGCTGCTTCATAATATAAACGTAAGTTTGGAACTTTAAGGCCACCTCTTTCACGAACATCTTGCATTATTTTGAATTTAACACTTGGTTTTTTCTCATTCCAGATAAATTTGTTTAATCCTGATTGCCATTCAGCCAAGATTTTATCACTTTTAAGCACCGGAATCATTTGAAACAAAAACAGAAATCTAGGTAGAACATTCATCTTAACTGCTGCTATTCTGCCAAGTAAAGATAGTTGCAGTTTTCTCCAAATTTCCAAATCTTTTTGAATCTTACGCTACAAAACTTCATAGTTGTTTTGAAAAAGTTTTATATTAGAAGCTGCAACCTGGACTCCTAGATATTTCACCTTTGAAACTATTTCAAAGCCTGCCAACCTTTCCAGTTCACTCTTTTGTGGTTCCAACATGTTTTTAACTATCATCTTAATCTTTTTCTGATTTAGTCTAAATCCTGAAGCCAAACTATATTCTTCTATAGTGTTTTTCATATGGATGATTGATTCCAAAGGTCATGTTAGGGTAACAACCAGATCATCTGCAAATGCTTTCGTTCTATAATCCTTTTGCCTTATAACTATTCCATTCAAATTATTCGAGTCCCGTATTGAGTTCAACAAAACTTCTACAGTTAAAATAAACAACAGTGGGGATAGAGGACAACCTTGTCTTGTTCCTTTTTGTATATTAAAATTAGTCGTTAAACTCCCATTAATAACAATTTGTGCTGTCTGTTCTTGATAAATTGCTGAAATCGCATGTATAAACTGATCCCCAAAGTCCATTTTAAGCAAAGTCTTTTTTAGAAAATCCCAGTTAACTCGATCAAAGGCCTTTTCCGCATCCAAAAACACCAGCACTGCAGAGATCTGTTTATTTTTCTCAAGATATTCCAATAAGTCTATGAGTTGCCTCACATTATCCTTCATATATCTGCTCTCTATAAATCCAGCTTGATCATGATGAATCACCTCTTGGATAACTGGCATCAATCTGTTGGCTAATACTTTTGCAAAAATTTTATAATCCGTATTCAAGAGAGAGATTGGTCTGAAATTTTCTGGTTTTGTAGAACCATCCTCCTTTGGTATCAGTGAAATAAAGGCCGTCTTCCATGATGGGGGTATTTTACCCCCCTGTTGTATACTACAGAATAAATCCTTAAGATGTTCAATCAGTTCTGGTTGTAAGGTTTTATAATATACTGTTGTCAAGCCATCCGTCTCTGGAGCTTTTGCTATTTTCAGTTGTTTTATTGCAAATGAGATTTCTTCAGAAGTTATTACATAATTCATTCTTTCCTTTTGTTCTCTTGAAATTTTTGTAACTCTCCTCTTCTCAAGATATTCATCAATAAGCTCATTCTTTATATTATCTTTATGATATAGGTTAGAATAATAATCTAGAAAAGCTTGTTGTATTAAATTTTGTTGGAAAACTTGTTTACCTTTATATTCAATAGTATCGATTATACGAGAACTTCGTTGTTTTCTCAAAGTATAGGCCAGCCATCTACCTGGCTTATTAGCATTACAAAAAGTGTTATGCTTCGCAAATTGCAAATTAGTTGCCGTTTGTTCAGCCATAAGCATTTGAAATTGATCTTTCAGAAGTTTTATAGTTTCCTGTAGTTTCTCATCAGTCGGATTCTTTATATGTAGTTGTTCTTTTTTCTTTATTTCTAACTCCAATTCTGTTCTTATCTTTTGTTGAATTGACTTATGCTTAGAGTTCATATAAATCAGTACACCTCTCATATATGCCTTGCTTGCATCCCAAACAACTTCAATAGGTATACCCTTATTTAGATTCATTTGAAAAAATTCCTTCACATGTTTTTTAAGTTCAGATATATTCTTCTCATATCTAAACAAATTCTCATTCAGTCTCCATGATCTTCTCTCCTTCTTGCCCAATTCCATTTCCATCCATATCGGGCTATGATCCGTTAAAGTCCTGGGAAATATCTTAGTCTTAGTCATTCTAGTAAGTAAATCAGATGTAACCAACATAAAATAAATCCTAGAAAAAAATTTATGTCGATCTGAGAAAAATGTAAAATCCAATTCCTTCGGATGTTGAACTCTCCAAACATCTTTCAATTCTAAATCTTCTATCATCACAAAGAACGTCTGTGGCAGTTTAATCCCTGTTTTAGCCAATGTCTTTTTATCTATGGTTGTATCAATCACGCCATTCCAATCTCCCATAATCAAAACTGACTTATAATTCCATTGCAATATTTTAGCATACAATAATTTGTAAAAGGTTTCCTGCTGTTGGTTTGGGGCGTAAATTCCAATCAAAAGCAATGAGACATTCTGTATATTTATTTTGATTGCAATATATCTTCCCTCATCATCTGATTCTATAACTTTAGCTGGTAATCTTTTAGAAATATACAACACTAGTCCATTCTTTTTCCCAGAACTGGAAGATATATAAAATGTGATCCTAATTTAGAGTTTATCAAATATTTTTGATCCTGAGTTCTGATATGAGTTTCTTGCGGACAAACAACATCATTTTTAAACTGTTTCAAATAATGAAATATTTTCCTTCTTTTCTGTGGAGAATTCAATCCATTCACATTCCATGATAAAAATCTAACTCATCTGAGGTTTCACGAAGCGAATCGAGCAATTGCCAAAGATTCTGTTGTACAGCAGTAGTCTTTGTTCTCGCTCCTCCCACAGCTTCTGATTTCTGGGATTTCCCATTAGCCCCCTTCTCTTCTTGTGGTACAATGGACCTCTGCTGTTTTTGCTTCTCTAACCTTTGCTTCTCTGCTGCACGAGTTATACGTTGATCTTTTGGTTCTTGCGCCAACAGTTCAAGGTCCAAATCCACCTCTCTTGTACTTCTGGGGTGCTTTATTTTAGGCTCTGGGAAGTCCGCAAAGTAATCATCTGAGAAACCACCTACTGCTCCTTGAGACTCTTCTATTGCTCTTTGAGTTTGTATTGCTTCTAGATCTACTTGCCTAGATAATTCCTCAATCCCTCTTTCCAGACCTTTATCTTTAACAACTTCTTCTGTAGTTAACAACGTGGATGAACGTGGAGATGTTGGAGCTCTTTTAAGAATGTAGTAGTAAAAATGTTCTGCTTTTTCCACAGTATTTAGACGGTATCTTCCATCCTCATATCTCAAAATTATGCCAACTGGGGCATCCCATCTAAATGGAATCTGGCATCTTTTCAATTCATTCACCAAAAATCCATAATCTTTCCTATCTCTTAACATCTTAGGTGGTAGCTCTTTCTAAACGCCAATTTGATTACCATCAATTTGAACATTGGCAAGAAAGGATTTTTGCAAAACATCATTCCTCAATCATTCCTCAGTAAAATAAATCACAACATCTCTAGGCAGATTCCTTTGTCTTGCCACACGAGAGTTCACCCTGTAAATCTTATCAATTCTACTAAAAATTAGCTTGGGATCAATCTTTAATATCTGAGCCAATACCTCTACACAAACTGCTCTCAAATCTTCTCTGTTATTTTCCCTTATTCCCCTCAGTCTTAAGGCAAACTCCATAGCCCGAAATTGGATCATTGTAATTTTATCTTCAAGTCTTTGGTTTCTGACTTCAGCTTTAAAAAACTTCTCTTCTGCCACTTTCTTATTAGATTCAACTTCAATATTTAATTCATCCACTTTTTTCTCCACCGCCGTCACTGCATCTGAGAGACCAGCTACTGCTTTAGTTATATTTTGACTCAACTTATCACATTTTTCTTTTACCAGCTCCTTCATTTCCATTTGATTTTTCTCCATTTTTTCCTCCATTTTCTCCATTTTTTCAACAACACTTCCTAATGTCTTAGCTATAAAAGCTTTCAAATCCTCATTTCCACTTTCTTGATTTTGAGTCTGAGTCTGTGTTTGTGGCTTAACTGGCTTTTCCTTTGTCTGATGAGTGGGGGATTCCCCCCCTGCTTTTTGTTTTGAAGCCATGCCTCTACACAGTCTTAACCTTTCTAGAAAGGAAAATCTTCCTCCTTTTCCTCTTACTCCAGCTTTTCTCCCCCGTTTTGCAAGGAAAGGAGTTAAGTAAATTTTGTTTCTTTTTAAAAATCTTGTCAAAATGTTTCTTTCAATTGCTTCAAGGCAGCCTTAACTATCACTTTCACTTTACACTTTACTTCCTCCGTTTTAGCCAGTCACCATTTTCTCAAACACTTTCTCCCAGAGACTCTTAAACTGAGGATTATTAAAAAAAGAACAAATACTTGCTTTTCCCCCCTCTTTGTAGCTACTCCAGATTTCACCAAATTCTGCTTACTGTAAACATCCAATGTTGGTGGAGTTGCTCTCGTCGTCTGGCTCTGCCATTTAAACAGAGGTCCCTTGCTGCGCGGAGCTTCAGTGGGTTGGAGAGGGAGCCTTCACCCTGAAGCAGGGTGAAGGCTTTTTTGCGCTCCCCAGGGCAAAAAAGAAATCCTGGGGGCAACTCAGGAGGCTCTACCTGCTCCCACTGGCTCTATCCGCCCTTCCAGCCCGAAGAGAGGATTTTCCGAGCCGCCTGACAGCTGTGAGGCGGCTCCAACGCGCGACGAAGCCGGCGGCCCTAAAACGACCGTCCGGCGACGACGGAGACGCCACCGGAAGCCCTTAAGGGACCGTCTTCTGTTAATTGTTTTTACCAGTCCAATTTGTTCTGGTAGATTGGGACTGTTACAGGTCTCATTAGCTAAGGAATGTCAGATGATGGAGACCAGGAGACATGCCTTCTCTGCTGTAGCCCCTGCTTTCGAAAATATTCTCCCTCCTCCTTATGCCATATCTGTCATCAGATATTGGCAATCATGTTGGTGATCCTATTTTTATCAGTAGTTGCACAAAAAAGTGCTGCTGAGTTTTGTCCAAACCAGTTCCTTAGATTTTGAAGCCATAGTGTTCTTCTGCCTGGATCTCATTTACCTTCAATCTTTCCTTAGAGAATTAAGTGAAGTATGCCATATTTTTCCAGGTGTCACATCACATGTCCCAAAAATTCTAATTTTAGCTTTTTAATGGTTTTGAAGATTTCCCTTGGCTTTCCCAGGTGGCTGATCACCACCTCATTCTCCCTTCACAGATCAGAATGACCCCAACCCTGTTGACTTTTATAAGGCCGTGAAGACTTGGTTGTGTGCCTGGGTCTGGAACTTCAAGTGAGTTAGGGGGCCCATTTCTTGGAAGTATTATTGCCATGATAATAGTTCTACTCAGCAACCATGTATATTTATTTTGTATTGTTTTTTAAAAAATTTATGTTTTATGATATAGGCCTCCCAAAATAACTCATTTTGATGGGTGCCTATGGAAATCAAATACAACTAAATAAATACTGTAAATACCCAGAATGATTGAAATCTAGTGCTGTAATTATGCCATTATAGATGTAAAAGATAGTGTGATCTTTAGGTGGTAATTGTTTCAAAATAATTTTAACCTCATAGTGAACCCCATTTCTGATTCTGGATAGCCCCAGTCTTCCCTTAACAGACAGCTGAGCTGTTTCCAATTGGAGAAAATTTAAGGCAACGGTTGACCAATTTTTGAGAAGAACTTTTGGAATTTAAAATACAGTATACATTATAGATGAACCATAAAATTCTTGCTGTGCAGGGGCATGTGCTTTCACAAAATGGCTTCTAAAGGTGAGCATGGTGAAACTATGCCAAAACAAACAGGAGTGTTGTTGGGTGCCAGCTGATGATATCGTGGTCACTTCCTCTTGCTTGAAGGTAGCAGTTAAGAATTATTATCTCAAGGCCAAAACCACCACTCTTCAGACTGCTAAGGAAATGAGAAATATGCACCTGCAATGAATGCAGTACTTGCTGCTAAGTTCTTTTGTAGTTTTTGTTTTCTTCCTATATTTCTAGTAGAACTCAGTGTTTTCCTCCTTAAGGTTTGATACTGTCCTCAATTAAGCCTGTATTTCTAGATATTATAAATAAAACCTCAGCATAGTGGGATTTAGTTTTGAGCAATTATAAATAAAATTGTATTGTTGGAGTTTTATTTAAAATATCCACTGATTAGAATAATGAAAACAATATATTGTTATCGGTTTAGGAGTGGTTATAAAGATACTATCTGATTCTCCAGTAAAAAGAAGATGCTCCTGGAAGCAGACTTTATAATAGTCGCGAATATCTGTACCTCAGGGGTAGAATGAGGGTGAAAGTTCATTTTCTGACCAACCCACAAGCTTGGACAACCTCGCAGACTTATAAGCTGTTTACTTGGATGCTCTGGTATATAGGGATGTGTTAACTGCTTTACCTTTAAGTTTGTAATTGCCATGCAAAATTTCAATCCTAATCCTAGACTTGTGTTACTGTAACGTTCACTTGTGCAGTTTGATGATAGAAAGGGAGCAGTATATTTTAAAGCAACATTTGGTCCTTAACATTCTGACCATGCCAGCTGAGGTTCATGTGAAGGTTTAGATGAATGTTTGGCATAGTGGCACTCTGCCTAAAGCATATGTCCACTCAGGAATGTTTTAATCTTCTAATTTAACACAGTTGGGAAGTCAGCTGTAAGCATATGCTGAAAAAAAGAATATGGTCTAATGCTGGAGTGAGCAGCTGACTCTGGCTATGTCGGACAAATTCCTACTCGGTGATTACAGCAGCAGATGGCCAGGAGTACAGGAAAGACTGGAATTTGTCCACCTGTTTTCAGAGTGGCCTTATTGCAGATGGGAAATAGAGACCATTGTAAATTTTTCTCAGATCTAATATCAGAACAGGGATACATGGTCTGCTTTCAATGAAGAAAGTTCCTTGATTAGGCTATCATTTATTCAGATATAATAAAAATAGCACAAGTAAATTGAAAATCATGTTAAGTGGTAAAGAGGCTGATAGGTAGTGTCCAGAGCACAGAGAACTCATATAGTTTTCTTCTCTGGTGTATTTCTAAGGAAAATTCTTCAAGCAAGGATTCATACAGATGAAATACCCCAATTATAACAGCAGTTAAATTCCCTTTCTGCCTGCTCTGGTCATTTTTCCTTCCCCAGACTGAAGCAATACATTCTTTTTTTAGAATGCAGTCAGATATGAAAAATTACATTTAAAATGAATAATTAGCTTTACAGAACAGCTCTCTCATGTCTTCCCAGGACAGAATCTAAAGGCATTTGGGCAAAACTTTATTTCTTCAATTTATCAACAATCTCATGTTACAAGGCACTCTCAGATATTTCAGCAAAAAGGTTTTATGATCACCGTTTGAATTTTAGTATTTTAAAAACAATGAAAGCAAAAGTAAAGCTCAGTAATGACACGGTTGTTTATAAACCATTTTAATTTATTCTTAATCCTTGTTATGTTTATAATAGTATAGTAGTATTATTGCAGCATGTTTTCACACTGTAGAAAAGGTTATGCTTTCCAACAGGGCAAAAGTCAACAGCTCGTCTATAGCTGTTTCCTTTCCAGTTGCCAGGAAGATTGCAAAGAGCGCCACCAGCAGTTTATAGCGTTGTTCTAGGAATGTAACATACCAATACAATTGACCTAATGTACAAGTTAATAATTCTATAAATGCAATAGAAATAGTTCCATAGATTCCTCAATGCAGTTGGCAAAAACTACTCCAACATATACCTATTTGGCTGAGGAAACTAACAACTATGCCTATGCATATTAATAAAATCTTACATTTTTACATTAAAAATACCTATAGGTTCCTCTTAGTAATTTTCTGGTCACATACAAGTAACCTGAGTGACTCCATCTTCTTGGTCAAACTGTCCTTCCTCCAGTTCTCTAAGCATGCCATCACTGCTCTTGAATGCAGGGAAGCTTCCATACTGGGCAGATTCATCCTTGGGCCAACACTGTGGAGAAGATGCTATATGGAATTCCTCTGTAGGTTGCATGTGCTGGACAGCCTGAGAAGTAGCTGTGTCTGATCCAACTTTTCCACTTCTTATGTTCAACTTTTCTTCTCCAAATTGCTTAGTAGTTTTTTTCTGAAACAAAAAAGAACTTAATTTATAGTTGATACAGGCAGGGATCATTCTGAATATGAGCTGGATTTTAGAATGGCTGGGTGGAAGTTGAATTTAGATTTTTTTTTCACACACTGGCTGTTTTTACAAAGCAAGCTTTGACATCTATTGTGTATTTCTACAACCAAATCCAATTATGAAATGTAGTTCCTTATCCCTGTCTTCATAATTATGTATAGCCAGCACAGAGCCCTGCCAAGTTCCCAGGAGATTGAAAAGATTTTAGATGTTGAATAGAGAGGATTCTGCCAATGTCTGCACCACATTCCTATCCTGTAGTTGGAATCAACCATTAATTCAACAGGCTATAAATCTGGCTCTCCAGCATAGAAATCCAAGTGCTACTGGATCCTTAACCTAGTCCTGTTTTGTATACATTAAACAACACTTGTTCTCATTTTAACTTAACAATAGTAATTGCCAAGGGGTAACTTATTAGAAGGATTTTTAAATAAAACTCTAAATTAAGCTTCCAGTGTTAGTATACAGTGTAAAGATTCTTTCATATTGAAATTGATTCCTACTGACTTCATGTTCATACTACTTTATTACCAACCTTACAGGCTTTTGTGAGATGTTCTTCAATTTCTCTGTTTAGGATACAGCCTTGGGATTCCTCAATAATCTCTCGTTCAAGAATAAATCAGGGTTGATGCTATTTAGGGTCTAATCCAGTGGTGAAATCCAATTTTTTTTTACTACCGATTCTATGGGCGTGGCTTGGCTTGATGGGCATGGCAGGGGAAGGATATTGCAAAATCTCCATTCCCACCCACTCCAGAGAAAGGATACTGCAAAATTCCCATTCCCACCCACTCGGGGGCCAGCCAGAGGTGGTATTTGCTGGTTCTCTGAACGTCTCAAAATTTCCGCTACTGGTTCTCCAGAACCTGTCAGAACCTGCTGGATTTCACCCCTGGTCTGATCCAAGACAAGATTGGTTAGGTCATGCTACTTCCTGAGCTACTGCTGTACAAGGATTTAAAACAGTATTCTTATTTACTCCAAGTTATTTTAGCAAATCACCCCCCCTTTTTTTTTGCATAAAGTGAAGTCTGAATTGGAAAATGTCTTTGAATTGCATATCACAACACCTGTGATTTATCATTAAACAGCATAATTATAGACAGACGTGAATATTTTTAAGAGCAAAATAGCAACTTTGATGATGATTGTACCCTCAAACAATTTAAATCTAAAACGATAAATTAAAATTTTGATGCATCGAAACAGGAATGCACTCAGATTGTTCAGTTTAAATGTTTGATTCCTAGTCTTATGGAGAATTTTTTTAAACCTTTTAGCTTTTAAGATACAGTTCCCAAAGGGCACTATTTTGTATATTTAGTATTACTAACTGGAACTGAGATACTAATCCCCAAATTTCTTGACTAAATGTTTTTAGTGGTCCTTCTTTAATCCCGTTACTCTCATATACAGTTAATTCAGTGATTTAGAAGCAAATATTTCTGTAAGAAAAAGCTTAACAATTAATTCATTAAATGAGTAGTACAATATTATAGATTTATAAACTTGTTTTAATCAAGTAGGTTTTTTTTTACAGTGGTTACTGTATGCTTAGTGTATCATATTTTTAAATCCAAATATTGTAAAGTTTAGTCTCAGCACTTACAACTAATGGAGACAACTGTGATGTGATATTGCTCAGCAAATCAAAACCTTAGTCTGTTTAGATTAGAACCATGGTGGTGCAGTGGTTAGAATGCAGTATTGCAGGCTAACTGCATTCCACTGCTAGGAGGTTGATCCTGACCGGTTAAAGGTTGATTTAACCTTCCATCCTTCTGAGGTCGTAAAATGAAGTCCCACATTGTTGGGGCCAATGTGTCAGAGTCTGTTGCAAAAATCAAATCCAGAAAGCACACACAGGCAGGCTGATGCAACAAGATTCATTAACTTCTTTATATACATAATAACACATAAAGTAAATTTACAATACCAACAGCAGATTTCTTCCAACATGGTAGAGAGGAGACTAAGTAAGTTCTTAGTTTCAGTTCAGCAGACAGACTAGTTCAGACTTGTTTGCAGCTTCAGAGCTCAGAGCTTAATACAGAGCCACGCCCAGGCTCCTACCAGTTTCAGTTTCTAAACAGCCCTCATTGGCTGACTTAGTTGCTATGCCTACACATTGGCTGACCTTGTTACCATGTCCTATTCCAGCCAGTCCCCAATGGCTGAACTGTTGTCATGTCTATCCAGTTCATGAATATTTTGACACAATTTGCTGACATTGTAAACTGCCAGAGTGCTGTAAAACACTATGAAGCATATCTAAGTGCTATTGCTGTAAATTAAAACTAATTAGAAAGAAATACTTCATTGAGACATTCTAAGAATAAAAGTTTCTGAAAACCTTTATGTATTTCTTTTCTGAAACAATGGATTTGGTCTACAAAAATGTGGCATGTGAACTCCTTTCCTGTCCCTTCCATCTGCTATAATTTCCTTCGCTCCCACCCCATGAAATATAATTTTAAAATCAGGAGAAAGACAATTTTTAAAGAAATGAAGGCCTCCTTCATGAAACATGAGATAGACTGCTTTTCTGCCCTTGTAATATCTCACCCTCCTTCAGGGGAGCCTTTCAAAAAAAGTTTGAGAAGGGAGGGGGCTGCCCTGGGGAAGTGATTGCTGACATGAATGAATGGCTCTAAGAATTTAAGTCATGCTTGCCCTGCATTTGCAAAATGCAACCTCTTAAAAATGTATTCTGCTAAAGTTTCTCATATTCAGTTTTCTGTTTCTTTGGTGTCCAGACTAAGTATGAAAATATGTCATCAACTTGTATTTTCCTCCACCCCCCACTTTTTTTTTAAACTTTCAGACTTTAGGCATTTTTAGTAATTTGTTGCCAAAACTGCTGATCATTAACAGTCCTTTGTGCCTATTTCCTTTGATCCTTTTCTCTTTCATGAGATAAACTAACAATGCCAAATCTCAAAATACAATATTCATTCTATAAGCAGTTTGGCTTCCAAAAAGATTTAAGGGGGTGGGATTGGATGTGGCAGTACAGAGGACAGAGGAATATTCAGGGAGATGCCTTGTAAGAAAAAAAATGTTAATCAGTTCTTGACTCTTAGGAACTCTACTCAGAGACCGTGACTGCAAGCCAGAAATAAAACAGTTATTAGTTTCACCACATCCTGCTAAAAAAGCTGAATAATGGACAGTGTGCATAAGGAAACAGGCAAAAGATCATCCAAGGACATCACTTTGGCAAAGTATTCTGAATCTTTCATTTTCAATGTCCTTTTTATCTTACACGGAAATGGATAACAATTTGTCACATAGCTCATCCTAGTAATTGCATAACTCTACACAATGCGCTCTTTATAATGGTGTGGAAAAAAGAAATGCTTTCAGTAATAATGGAATTCTTTCACATATTGTCTTATAGGTGTTGCAGACTCCCTGGGCATGCCTAAGAGCTTCAGATGGTTTTGCAGGATAAACAAGAGGAAGTTAGATATATGCCCTGTTTCCCCCAAAATAAGACATCCCCTGATAATAAGCCCAATCAGACTTTTGAACCCATGGCAATAAGGCCAAGCACTTATTTCAGAGTTCAAAAAAATATAAGACAGGGTCTTATTTTCGGGAAACATGGTATATATACCAAGCATTTTGTATAGCAACAAGCTCAAGGAAGAAAATGAAAGAAAACACATTCAAGGGAGACAGTTGACCTCTACAGTTACACATCCTCTCTGCGTGTGCCAATTAATCCTCTGAATTCTCTGAATCCCCTTTTCCCACATGAGCCCTTTGCCCCTTTACATGATGGCAAGACACAGGAGTGGTTTTTAAGTGAGCAAGCAGGGATTATTTCAGATTGTTATTCTTACCTCAGGTATCTGAACAGCTGGGTTCCCCATAGCTGGCCGCTGAAGGAAAACAACTTGCTTAGTGGCTAGATTGCCTTCACTGAAACATTAAAAAAAACTGTTTTTCAAATTGTCTTTCTCTGGTTTTGTTCATATACAATTCTACAGTATTCACTGGAATTAATGAGGCTGAAACTGGATGATATTTTATTAGTGAGGTGCCACATACAACAAACATACTTGTGCATGTATTTAACATGTTTATTTATATATTGCCTCCCTTTTAGCATCCAGAAAAAAGACAGTACTCCTTACAGTCACAACAGATTCAATTGTATGCTATTTCAGCAAAGGAGGAATCTCATATGCCATCAGGTCCTGTTCTCAGGGGCCACTTCATTCTTATCTACAAAGCAATTATTCTCGATGCTAAATGTTGTAGGTTATGATTTTCTTTATACGTTGTTCTAAAACAATCTCTCCCTTAAGTTTTTTAAGTCAGCTGTCACCCCATCATATTTTAATTTTTTTGGAATAATTGAGGACATCAACATATAATATTTATAAAATTACTGACTGCTTTTTCAAGCAAAATTTTCTCTTAATATTGAAAAGAAATTTACTAGCAAAATTTATTCAGAGGCAATGCAACCTCTAAAATTATCTTATCTTTAGTGTATGAACTAGTGATGCTCAAATTTGTAACGTCTCTTAATGTAAATAGTACATATTTGTCTTTCCCTAACAATAATGTGGCCAAGTCATATTTGACCTTGGAATTAATGATCTTGATAAGTATTTTAAGGCAGTGCTTTTGTTTTCATTAACATTTAAAAAAAAAATCATAAACATGACATATACAGATACCTTATTATTACAACATCTGTCTGTCTTGAAAGAGCTTCTTTCATTCTAAGTATTGTCAAATCGTCTGGGTCCACATATTGTGCAGAGAACCAATGTGATTTGTTTAGTTTTGGTTTGACACACTATGTGAGCTTCATCGTTATTAAGTTTATCCCAAAAAGTTAAATTTGCCCTCCAGACATTCCCACTTCTTTGTAAACATATACATGGCTTTTTTTGTTGATTTGTTTTTGTTTTGGAGGGAGGGGGTGTTTTGCTTTTGGCAACAAAGTGGCTTGTTAAATCATCTTCCAGGATGATTTTCCATCTAGGCTGCAGCCCGTTTTTCCTGATAGTTTCTTATCAATGCAACTAATCAAATTCTCACCAGGATTAATTTGTTCAAGATTGAGCAAGGTCAATGCATCATCTCTTCTGCAAACAGTGATTTAGAAGATTGGCTTAGTACAGTGCCTGATATCAGCAATAGTATGATCTGGCAATCAAATGATCAATCAATTAGCTTTGTAAACATCATGGGATTCCTTTGAGAATGCTTATGGATGACATTAGAAAGACAAGAGAAAAGGGGGAGTTCTCAGTTATTTTTCTGCTTTTTTTAAAAAAAGTGAGGTTAACAAGTCATCTTTCTATATTCTATTTTAAGTTGTGACACCAGAGAATCATCAAAGGCATTAACTCATGACTAAAACTTTTAAGTTTAAAGAAATAATCCATACTGAAGTACTGAAGCTGCTCTAAAGAACAACTTTAAAATAGACCTGGCCTTATTAAAATGCTGATCACGATAAATGTCAGGGGATAAATTCACAATTGAACTGAATGAAGTTGGGATTGCCCCTGAATTTCAATGAAGGAGGGAAAAAGTACATTAAAAGGATCTCTTTTATATGTTGAATTTTCTTCTTATATTTTGTCTTAACAAAAGATATACAGTAGGTGGACTTGGATCGAAAAATGAGGAAGAAAGCACATTGCTGCAACTAGATATTTATCATAGCTTTTGCCTTTTGCAGATTATATTTAATGGCATTATTGGACTTGTTCACCAGTAAGAATTGAATTTATACTGATCTGCTTATTTTCATACAGAATAACTACAAGAAAAAAATAAATGTGGTGGAAGACTAAATGACACAATGCATCAAATACATCATATGGTTTTGACAGGCTATATCACCTTGATTTCTGTTATGGTCAGAAATTATGTTATGGTTACTGAAGATAATGTGAACCATATTGTCAATCATGTTAAAATGTCCAAATCCCTGCTGGCAGATCTAAAGACAGAGAAGCATTTCTCCTCTTCCATCCATGTTTGATATCTTCCACCTTTTACTGCAAAGGAAATCTTACAATTCCCTCCAAGGTCAGGCTTGTGGGCAAGAATTGGGAAAGCCTGAGCGCTTTTTTTTAATTTGCCCCTGAAATAGCCCAATATCCCTTTTCTAAAGCTTTATTCACTTGGGATTTTCCAATCCTTGAAAGGGTTTTCTGGAAAGTGGTATCCAAGGAATCCTATGGCCCATGGGTACACAGGGTGACACCCTAAACCTTGAGCAAGCAAAAAAATGCTTTTTTGTATGTAAGAAGGGAGAAGTTCCAGTAGCTCTTCTTGCTACTGTCCCCATTTTTGGGAGGGGGGGGATCCTTTTCTACAATAGTTGATTTTTGGTGGGTCTACTTTAGAGAGAGGAACAACAGGAAATCTAACTGTGAAAACAGAAACTCTTCTAATTACAGGATTTAAAGAATTATTTGGGGGGGAAATGCTAATATTCCTGTAATCCTCTGAACAAACTGTGTGTGAACTGATGCAAAAGAAAAGTTCTCTGCATTTAGCAGAAAGTAAAAGCTATTAATATTCCACTTGCATACTAAGGTCAGAGTTCAAAGTCTGTGGGAAAAACAGAACTGCAGACTGAAAAACATGTTATTCTTTTTTTTAACCAATGTGAGCAATGTCACATGACAACTGAGCAAAAAGTGTTTCACACAAATTAATGCAGCACTTCCTCAATTTTTAAAATGAGAGTAGTAACTACGTTTCTAATTCAGAATTGCTAGCAGTCTATTCTGGCAGGTGGAGAGAGTACTTTTTAAAAAAAAGATGATTTAATTAATTCAGTAACTTGGATTGCACTTTTAAAACTGAACCAAATAACATCTTATAACAAATTTCCCAGATGGGTCAGGATTCCCATTTAGCCATGAATGTGCCAAAGCAGGCTTCTAGGCTACAGATTCCTTTGTGCATAAATGCTTTGTGTATCATTCATGTGGCTGATCCAATTGCCTGGCAGGTTCACATAGTCCACAGTCAGTAAATGGGGGCTGGAATCGCTTACTTTAAGAAGCTGATAAAGAAAGCTTTTAACTCTTTTAAAAAACTTTTTTTTTCTGATAGCTAATTAAGAAAGGTTGCTGACTCAACACATTATATTGGAGTGAGGTTATTTCCCTTCTAATCATCTATGTTTTTAAAGGAAGAAATAGATAGGTTGAACTAATTGTTGGAAAACAAGTGCTCAAAATACACTTTTATACATCCGGTTTTTGTAGATTGTTGTGTTATTTGGACTGATACACCAGTGATTTGGAAACGATCAGGAAGATAATAGTAATATGTCTTGTTTATATTAATATTTTTCCTGTGTATAAGGTGAGAAATTATCAATTCCCCATCAGTTGTACAATAGTCCAAACCTGGCCCTGCCAGTTAGCTTGGGGCTCCAATGGGGGAGCATCACAGTGGAGGTGGTTGATTAATAACAGATCCCACCTCTCCTCCCTCCCTCCTGCTCCTGGCCTTCCTGTCTTTTAATTGGCAAATTAAAAGATGTACAATTTCATCTTTCTCCTATTAAATAATTATGTTTAGAAATCTTCAGTTTATAAGAAATGAATGCTTTCTTTGTGGACTAGTCTTTATTTGCATATGATAAAAATAAGTTTTGTATTTGTATTGCTTTTTTTGTATAATAGTTCAAGGGACTTCAGACTAGGTGAGCTGTTTAATTTATTTATTTATTTCTTTATTTATTACATGTATTTATATGCCGCCCTTCTCCCGAAGGACTCAGGGCGGCGAACACAAGTTAAGAAACATGTACAATAAAATTGTATTTTAAATCAAATAACTAATTAATGATAAATAATAAACCCAGAATCAGAGACAGCCTATTTGCTTGAACAGCCAAGTCTTCAGCTCCCGACGAAAGGAGCGGAGATCAAGAGCCGTCCGGAGCTCGGTAGGTAATTCATTCCAGAGGGTGGGAGCACCCACAGAGAATGCCCTACCCCTGGGCACCGCTAGATGACATTGGCTTGCCGTCAGGACCCTGAGGAGAGCGGCCCTATGTGAGCGAACAGGATGGTGGGAAGCAGGCAGGAGAAGGTCCTGTAAATATCCTGGACCTAAATCATGTAGGGCCTTATAGGTGAGAACTAGTACCTTGAAGCGGACCCGGAGAACCACTGGTAACCAGTGCAGCTGACGCAGGAGGGGTGTTATATGGGAGTAACGAGGGGCTCCTGTAACAACCCATGCGGCTGCATTTTGGATCAGCTGGAGTCTCCGGGTGCATCTCAGGGGCAGGCCCATGTAGAGGGAATTGCAGTAATCCAAGCGGGAAGTAACCAGGGCATGAGTGACTGTGCGAAGGTCATCTTGGTCCAGGAAAGGGCGCAACTGGCGCACCAGGCGAAGCTGTGAGAAGGCCCCCCTGGTCACAGCCGTTAGATGGTCTTTTAGGGACAACCGAGCATCCAGGAGGACACCCAAGTTGCGAGCCCTATCAACGGGGGCAAGTTTTTCTCCATCCATCAAAAGTGATGGGGTTTCTGAAATCCGAGATGCCGGCATCCACAGCCACTCAGTCTTGGAGGGATTGAGTTTGAGTTTGTTTCTACCCATCCAGGCCCGTACCGCCTCCAGGCAACGGGACATCATGGAAAGGGCATCTCTGGGGTGGAGATGTATAATTGGGTATCATCAGCATACTGATGATATCTCACCCTAAAGCCACGAATGATCTCACCCAGTGGCTTCATATAGATGTTAAAGAGCAGGGGGGAGAGAACCGACCCCTGAGGCACCCCACAATTTAGGGGCCTCGGGGTGGATCTCTGCCCTCCTGTTCATACAAACCGTAAGCGACCCGAGAGGTAAGAGGAGAACCACTGTAAGACAGTGCCTCCCACTCCCAACCCCTCAAGTCGCTGCAGTAGGATACCATGGTCGATGGTATCAAAAGCCGCTGAGAGGTCAAGTAGGACCAGGATGGAGGAACAACCACCATCCCGAGCCCGCCAGAGATCATTCACCAGAGCGACCAATGCCGTTTCCGTGCTGTGTCCGATTGGTATGGGTCAAGGTATTCCGTTTCCTCCAGGAACTGTGGGAGCTGTTGCGCCACTACAGTCTCAACAACTTTTGCGATGAAGCGAAGGTTGGAGACGGGACGATAGTTATTAAGTGAATCTGGATCCAGGGAAGGCTTCTTGAGGAGAGGTCGAACCACCGCCTCCTTAAGAGAGGCGGGGAAGTTCTCCTCTCTCAATGAAGCGTTGACAATTGCCTGGATCCAGTCTCTAGTCACCTCCCTGGCAGCCGAAACCAATCAGGAGGGACAAGGGTCCAATAAGCAAGTGGAGGAACTAAGTTTGCCCATAATCCTGTCCACTTCCTTGACAGAAACAGGGTCAAACTCAATCCAGATATTGTTCTCAAGACCCACCCTAGTCTCCCGATTGGATTCTGTCCAGTCAGAGTCCAATCCGATCCGGATCTGAGCGATTTTATCATGCAGAAACTGTACAAAATCCTCAGCTCTGCCCTGTAAAGGGTCTTCCCTCACTCACTGATTGAGGTGGGAGTGGGTCACACGAAACAGGGCCGCTGGGCGGTTTTCTGCAGATGCAATGAGGGCGGCGAAGTAATCTCGTTTCGTCACTTCCATTGCCACTAGATAAGACCTAATATGGGTTCTTAACTGTGTTCGGTCAGATTCAGATCGGGAGGACCTCCAACGTTCCTCTAGACGTCTTTTCCGATGTTTCATTTCCCGGAGCTCCATGGAAAACCAAGGAGAGACCCGGGATCTGCGGCGGGTTAGAGGCCGCTAAAGTGCAATTCTGTCTAAGGCGTCAGTAGCCGACCGTTCCCAGGATGCCACTAGAGCCTCAGCTGAATTGCAGGATTGAGAGGTGGGGAATGTCCCAAGCTCCTTTAAGAACCTTTCTGGGTCCATCAGGCGCCTGGGGCGGAACCATTTTATGGGTTCCATCTCCATGCGGCAAGGGCTGGCAGATTGAAAGTCCAGTCTAAGGAGGGAATGGTCAGGGAATGACAGGGGAGTGATGGAAAGTTCCCCCCTACCCCCCTACCATGACCATTTATCCACTGCCCAGAGAGAAAAATCAGGTCGAGTGTGTGTCCTCCCCTATGAGTTGGGCCCTGAATAACCTGAGTCAGGTCCATGGCTGTCATGGAGACCATGAACTCCCGGACTGTCTCAGATGACTCGCCGATCGAAGGCAGATTAAAATCTCCCACAACCACAAGGCTGGGGAGTTCAAGTGCCACTTCAGTCAAGACATCGAGCAGTGCAGGCAGGGCTGTAGCAACATAGCTGGGAGATAGGTATGTGACCAACAAGCCCGACTGAACTCCAGGGTCCCACTTTAATAGAAGAGACTCACACCCGCCTATCTGAGGGACAGTGACCTCCTTAGGACTCAGACCCTCCCTGACAACCACTGCCACCCCCCTGCCCCTTCCCTGGCATCGCGGCTGGTGCAGAACACGAAAGCCTGGGGGGCATAAGTCAGAGAGAGGGATTCCCCCCTCTTGCCCCAACCAGGTCTCCGTGATACAGGCCAGGTCCGCACCCTCCTCATCAATAAGGTCTCGTATGAGGAGGGCCTTATTCATCACGGACCTGGCATTCAAATACACCAGACGGAGACCAGGTTCCCTCGCTCTCATATCCCCAGGAAAGCAGGGTGAGCAGGAGGTATGGGAGCAAGCCACCATCCGAATGCTTCTGGTGTGATGCTCCCCCCTCCTACTTTGATTTCTTCTGCCCCTTCCCACCATCACAGGTATAGAATGTCCCACCCTCCTCTGAGCATCCCCCACGACTCCCAACCCCCCCAACCATAATCCAGTTTGATGCAATAAAATATTAGTATATGAGGAATTAAGAATCGTTCCAAACCTGGCATAAAGAACAGGGTGGATTTGTGGGAATATATGGACAGAGGTGTGCATACTGAATAGCTAGTTGGCATGTGACTTTGGTCACATTTTGCAGCTGTGATGAGAGCCTCTACTCCTTTATATGTAGGAAAGTTATAGTTCATGATCCGCATCCATCTTTGCATGCCTTATTTTCACAAAGGACTGCTATTTATTATGACCCCAAAAGTACTATACAGTTTTGCTTATTCATTACTACCACATGATAGCTATTTAATGACTGCTATTTCCTGCAACAGTCCCTTAGTTATAAAAGATTTCAAACTTCCTTTTTTTCCCTAATGCCCCTTTTGCTATCTACAAATACTCAAGATAAGGATGGAGTCTATGAGCTGAGGCTATTTGCTTTCATTCTGTATGAGCCAAGCTTGTTTTACTTGAAAGACATGCTATTTGGTCTGCAAAGATACTGATGGAAATAATAGGATAATATATCTCCTGTTAACTTTTCTCAGTTGATCACTTTAGGGTGCAATAGGCAGAAAATGTAATTCTAGGACATGAAACTCCTAGGACACTTATTTCATTCAGGCATTTCAAACTTTAAATGCTCATCTTCAGAAAACACTTTAAATGTTATTTTTAAATCTGTAGGTGGATATTTCTAAGATATTATTTTTAAACAGGGAATTCAAAAATTGCTGTTATCCCTGTGAGAAATAAAATAAAAATACCATAGCACTGTCTGGAATACAGATGCTGGAATACAGATGCTGCATTTCAGTTAAAGAGAATTGGTGCAGGACCTAGGCCAGTGATGGCTAACCTTTTTGCTGTCGCGTGCCAAAAGCGTGGGGAGCGTGGGGGGGGGTCACAGCTCTGTGTGCCCACATCCATAATTCAATGCGCCCCACCCTCCCGCGCATGCGCACATGACCCTCCCACATTTCCCCCTGCTTTTGGCACACGATGGCCCGGTGGGCCCGGTAGGCCCATTTTTCCCCCTCCCCAGGTTCCAGAGGCTTTCTAGGAGCCTGGGGAAGGCAAAAACAGCCTTCCCCATTCCCCCTGGAGCCCTTCTGGAAGCCAGAAACAGCCAGTTTCCTGACTTCCGGTGGGACCGGAAGGCCTGAAAATCAGTTGACTGGTGCGCACATGCGCGCTGGAGCTGAGCTAGGGCAACACTCGCGTGCCCACCAATATGGCTCTGTGTGCCACCTGTGGCACCCGTACCATAGGTTCGCCATCACGGACCTAGGGCAATTCTCATGAAATAAATATTTAATTGCTTGAATCAATTCCTAAATTATTCTGCCTTCCAACAGATTATATGGAAAGGTTTTCCCCCACCTGTCTCTGCTCAAACAATTGTTACTGAAGTAGTGGGCCAGCTGCCTAGGAGGTATCATAGGGAGAGACTGTTTAATTGTGCTAACTGATGGTTAAATATCAAATAGATGTTTAAAAATCTGCTATTGATTACAGCTGACCATTACAGACGTATGCAGACATTAAAAAAGGAAAAAAAATCACCAATGTAGAAGATATTACAGATATTTGCAAATATGAAGGCTTTCTTCCTGCAGATAACTAAACTATTCGTTGTGTTCTCAGATGGGCATTTGAGTGAGGTGAGCATGGATATCACCCATAAATACATAGACCAAGGAGATATCACATGTCCCTGTCTTACTGCCTATGTAGTTCTGAATCATTCTTGAATCATTCCATTTATTGTCATGTTTGCTTTACAGGTAGTCCTCACTTTATGACCAGTTGAGCTTAAAATTTCTATTGCTAAGTGGTTGTTAAATTAGCAACACTGTTATTAAGTTAATCTGGCTTTCCAGTTGACTTTGCTTGTCAGAAGGTCACAAAAGATGATCACATGATCCTGGGACACTGCAACCGTCATAAATATGAGTCATTTGCCAAGCATCTGAATTTTGATCATGTGACCATGGGGATGCTGCAATGGTCATAAATGTGAAAAACGGTCATAAGTCACTTTTTCCAGTGCCATTGTAACTTTGAAGAGTCATTGAAGAAACTGTTGTAAGTCAAGAACTACCTGTATACTCTTAGCAACTAATCCTCAGCTTCATAATTCAACAAACATTTCCTAATTTAAGCCATCATTTTTTGTTTTGTAAACCGATAAATGTTCAGTTAATTTCTCAAATTCAAGTTTCTGAATAATCCATTCAAGAGGAAAAATGTAGGGCTAGTCTCTCATTCAGCCACCATTCTGCAAATCTCAAATGATGGTCTGAATTCCACCCCTCAGTCTTTCAAAATCATGCACAAGAATACCAAAACCTCATGAGATTTCCCATATCTCAGCAGTTGCACATTAGATTGCTGAAATTTCATTGATACTTTTAAAAAACATTTTATGCATACAGGCCACAAACATCTCCCTTAATATATATATATTATATTAATATATGTATTCAATTATATTCCCGGGAAAAGGAAGAGAAATTGTTATTTCATCTACCTGTCCAGTCGGATGACAGGAGTAGGCAACACACATGTTAAAAGCCAGCCAAATTCAGCCAAAGTGTGCAGTAAAGGACCATAATCAGTTTTGATTTCACTGCCCTGTTAACAAAAATAGATACAGAAATATATTTGTAAGAATAGGGTAATCATTTCCACAGATTAACCACGAGATGTGAAGAGGAACGAGGGGAAACCCAAAGGTCCTTGCATATTAAAAAAGGATTATTAACCATTAACATGCAAAAAATAAGAACATGCATATACTTTTCCGTATAGTTATGTTTTTTCCTTCCTATTGCTGTTCTGGTGTGTTTATACAAAGAAATTTGACAATTACATATTTCTTTTCCTAAAGAAATTCAGTTCCATTAAGTTTAGTTCCATTTTATTTTTAGTGTAGACCTGAAAACACAAACCAAAACTTCTGTCCATTTGTGGTAATGCATGCCAAATGCTGATTTTATAATATTTACTATAGATAGAGCAACCCAATGCTGGTCTAATCAGAAATGAAATCCAATTCCTGGAGTTGCAATCTTATTCAGTTTTACAACACACTGGAAATTACATTAATATATCCTTTTAATATCTATGACTTATCAAACTTTTTAAAGTTACGGTACACATCATTTTCTTTTCCATTGGTTAAATAATCATTTTGTTTCTGTAACAGTAATAGTTTTTAAAGTGTTATGTTATATTACACAAATATTATTATTACTGGTACGACCTAAAAAATTACTTTGGGTCAAAAGATTTTGTGGGTGTGGGGTCTTGAAATGTTCTTGTTCCTCATAGCCCTTTCTCCCTAATCTTCTCTTTAGTTTCTAAATGTGATTGAATCTAAAAGTACATATATATTGTGACTTTAATGATGTACGTAAATTGATGAGTTAAGAACAAAGAAATTATCTGTTTATATATAGAGAGGACTTTTCCCTCTTAAGAGCTCTAATTCATGCAAAGCCATTTCTGCATAATTATTGGATATAAAACAGTATTTTTTTAAAAAAAAAAACTTCTGGGAAGCTTCCATTGCAGCCATATAACCACCATTGGACCTACTTTTTATCGTAAAAAGGCAGGAACAGGGGAAAAACTAAGTAATGTGTAATTCTCCTTCATCTGCACATGCAAACTCTCTAGAATGGAGATTTTTTTTTTCCAGTTTATTCCTGTCTTTTTCTGAATTCCAAAAGTCACACTACAACAGATATCTGTAGGAGTTACTTGAAGCAATAATAAGAGTTTGGCAACTTCTAGATGTTTTGGACTATTTCACAGCTCCTTTCGTATCTTTAAGTATATCAGCTGAGGTAAATCGAAGTTTAAAAGTTCTGAAGACTCCATTATTTGTCCCTGACATATATGGTACAATTATTGCTGATATAATTAAAAACTGATCAAAGATATTTATTCCAGTTGTCAACACTTATTTATGGAATCATTTGGGGAACTGAACTGATCAGTTTTTTTGTGGAGTAACTTCTATGAAATGAGTAATGGTTTTGTTCTTCCAAGTGGAGGTGATTGCACATATGCATTGTCAGCGAATGGCCGCTCCTTTAGACCAAGTTTATGACAAAGAGTCCTGCATTACAAAATATAAATTATGCAAATCCAAATAGAGGATGCTTCTCAGCATGATCTATTCAATATATGTGACACAGAGATGGAAATATAGTAAACCCTCTATTTAACAGTCCACAATGTAATTTGGATTTAACAGACAAAATATACTGGATCTGAGTTTTCCAACAAAATTTACTATATAAGAACAGACTTTGCTACCTTTTATTGCTAACAAGAAGGAATATAGCAGAGGAATAGAAAATGGGCTACTAGAGCAGTGATGGCTAACCTTTTTGCTGTCGCGTGCCAAAAAGGGTGGGGGGACACAGGAGGATCACACACGTGCATGCCCATACCCATAATTCAATGCACCCTGAATTGAATTTGCATGCGACCCCACTACGCTCCCGCTTTTGGCATGCGATGGCAAGGTAGACCCGGTAGGCTCATTTTTCGCCCTCCCCAGGTTCCAGAAGCTTTCTTGGAGCCTGGGAAGGGCAAAAACAGCCTCCCTACCCCATCCCAAGGCCCTCTAGAGGCAGGAAATGGCCCGTTTCCTGACTTCCGATGGGCCCTGAAGGCTCAAAAATCAGTTGGCCAGCGCACACATGCGTGCTGGAGCTAAGCTAGGGCAACGCTTGCATGCCTGCCAATATGGCTCTGCGTGCCACCTGTGGCATGCGTGCCATAGGTTCGCCATCACGGTACTAGAATATAGGCCCAGACCTCTTAACAAAAAGTGGATGGTTGAAAAGATGGATATAGGAAGCCAAAGAACAGATGACCATCTGAGACTTGTCAGCTTTGTAAATCTGTGAGGGATAACTGTGGGGAGGCCAGTGGCTGAATTTAGTTGATGAAACTTCCTCTTTCTTCATGAAGGCAAAAAATTAATCCTTTCATGAAGTCTTCCTTGCATAAAGGGCAGTCTTTGTGGCCACCTCCCTTGAATCAGAACCAATGCTTAAGTTGCTCACTTTAAGTTCTGGAATATGATTTTGTGTCCAGAGAAGCCAATGCACTGATTTTAGTGCTATGACTTTCTTTCTAGAACAAGAGAAGGAAAATGACAATTGTTTCACACTTCCAAATTTAGCCTTGTGATTCCTTTTGTTTCTCCTTCCAATTCACCCCACCATTTATATAAAAGGCAAACTCCAGGATGCAAAAATGTTAGATAATATTGTACAGTATTTTAGACTGTAATTGTCATCACTTTCAGGAAAGTGCAACTCTTCATGTAGACTCTTTTTGAGTCTGAAAAAAACCATTTGGATTTAATTCAACTTTAACAACCACCTGTTTCATTTCTTAAATTGAAGATTTCATTTGTTATTGCAAACTCTTGATATTCATTTCTTTGAGGATTTTTAAATTTTAAACAGAAGATTATCTTTAATGACTGCCTATCATCAACAACTTTTTAGTTGTGACAACCACTCCTACCATTGTTATTGTAAAGATTTGGCCTTTATGGACACTAGAAAACAAAGATATATACAAGGAATGATTATCTAAAATGATAATTGAACTGTGTGTTATTTTCTGCTAAAACCTCAAATATGTTTAAAATTACAAGATATCACAAACTCGCTCACATATTGATTATTTTTCTAATTGTATACTGAGTTTATATAAACCCTTGAAATTAATCAGGAAGAGTAACTTAAATTGTCAAAAACAAAAATAGGGAATTACCTCAATGACAGTCCATTGTTCTACAACAATAGCATCATTTCCTTTCCTCTCCGAACCTGGAAACCCCGGTTCTTCTTCATATATAAATAACCCTTCTAATAATTTGAGCCCAAAGTCTGCTACAGAAAGAAAGAAAAAGGAAAAGTAATAAATAATATCTAAACTTTATAGTACTACACTTATGTATTAAGAGGAGTATGCTTTACTTTTCTGTCTCACACATGATCATTTTGATGTGATTGTCAATGAACAGGATTTGGTAAATTTATATTACTTACTTACTGATTTATGCAAGTTAGACACTGCCTATCTTACTTTCTAAGTGACTGTGGGTGGTTAAGCTTTTTCCTGTCAAATGCCACATATCTTGGGTTCCTATGATGAGTAGGATTGGAACAGGCAGAAATGAGATCAGAGCCCAAAGTGTATTCGGCCATTACCTCCCTCCCCCAAGTTGTCTTTTTGACAGATTACGCTTTCATTACTAACACCATGCTCAAATAATATACAAATGTCTAATCTTCTGCAAAAGCTTTTCAGACTAGGCTGAAGTTATCTATCCTTGAATTACACATTTCTAAATAATAATTAGGGCTACTAAATCTTGGATGTGAAAGACTCCTTGCTACCATCAAGCAGCTGTTTGATTCCCCACCCCCACTCCCAGATCTGGTTGTCCTATTTTCAACTACGTTCAATTTAAATTTTGATTTGGTAGATGTAATATAAAGAAAATATGCAGTACATTTCTTAAGCACAAAATGAATCTGACATCCTCATTTTTTTACAAATAAAATGGCAAATAATGTACAACAGCAAAGTAAATTCTAGTTCAACCTTCTTACTTGCTTCAAGCAAGTCATCTGCTGTTTATTTTACTTTTAGAAATATTATATTTAAAAAATTAAGTTTAAAAGGAGACTGCATATGTTAAGAATTCACAGTCTTCGTCTGCATCTGTGAGATTGATGTATTAGTTCATTTCTTAAATCACTTCATGTGTAGCTTAGTTCTTAATGAGAAATTCAATTAAAATTTGGGAACTAAATAGTTTAGATATAAATGAGAGTAAAATTTGAATATACATGTTTCTTTTTTCTGTTGGCTAATGTTAAAAAAACCCGTTGACTGTGATTCACGTGTTTAAGTTTCCTGTAGAAACCACTTAAAAATGGGTAAGCCAGCTGTTCTTTTGATGTATGTAATAGGGAGTTCATCATATATCTCTTTTTTTAAAAAACAAAAAATTTCCATGACAGCAAACATTTCAGGTTTAGATTTTTATTTCTGGTTAACTTTTTAAGCAATTCACTTCGAAGTGGAAGGCCAGATCAATCTGAGAACTTGAACTCTCCTACAAAGAACAAATTGGAAGTTTAAAAAACTGCTTAATCTTCTCCCGGCCTCTTTATAGCTTTCTTCTGCCCAGCTATCGGTAGTTCTTATTTTTCACTCCTAAATTAAGGGTGAATAATCCCTCTTTCTCTCTTTGACTCTCTCTTGGTGGGAGGAAAGGAAGTGAGAATTCCCCTCCCCCAGCCATTCTGCTCAAAACAGTTGGTTCTCTACAGTGAGAAACAAGTGATACGCATAGACAACAGCTGGTGGGGGATCTTCATTGCTTCTCCCTTCCCTCTGGTGATCTTTTAATAGTTCCCTGGGAGAGAAAGCCAATGAGTGATAAATGTAGTATCTATAACTGTGGGTGGGTGACAGATGCAAGCCTTATCTGGAAGCTTTAACTATCCTGAATCAAACAGACCACTGTCTTTATTTACTCTGCAGTCTATTTTAAAACTTGCACACACTTTTTGTATCATTTTGAATTTTCTGAATGAATTTTGCTAATATCCTTATTTTTAAGTATGAAAAAGAGTATCATTATCCTTACCTTTAGAGGCTTCCCAACACACAAAGGAGTCAATTAATGATAACCCTTGTTTGTAATAAAATGTGGTTAAATCTAACCAATCAGCATCCAATGTACTAATCACAGGTCCTTTCCGTGACACTTTCAGAGACAAAATACTGTCATGATAGGTCCAACTGATGGAATCATCTTCAAAGACATTGAAAACTGTATATAGTTTAGTGTCTGAGAAAAAAAAATTAAATAAAGATATTGGGGTAATATGCATTATAAAAATGTCAATGGGCTTTATTTACAGATTTTTAAAAAATCTACAAAATTACGTTTTGCATTAAGAATACAAATTAAAACTCATATGAATAAAAGTCCAGCATGACATTTCAATGCTATTTTAATTCAAATTGATCTATCAATCCTTCAATTATGTAAGCAAAAATGTTAGAAATCCTACTATGAAAGCCAATTTAATTTGGGGATTAAATTCAAATTCTTCATTTTCTCTGTACAGAACATAGTTTCCTCTTTCAATTTACATTGTGATTTGCAAAATGTTTTTCTTCTCTTTTTGTATAGTATTGACAGGATTTTTCTTTCTCAGTCTTTTTCTAGCGTCTAAAACCTACACTTCCATTCTTAAATTTTAATTGGCTCATCTATTGCTGCTACTATCATGCATCTCACCAATAATCTTGCAGCTGTGGACATCTCCCTGGGATTGCCAGTTTGCAAACTAAACTTGGCAACCTTACATCCTAATATTCCCAGCCAAATTATCTACGACACTGATATTTTTCTCTAAAGTTCATTCTTCTTGAACTAAATTCATCCTCCTCTTCCACCTACTCCCATTCAACTGTTTGCTACTTCTTTTTATGATTCATATTATTCATCTTTCTCTCCCTCTGCTCAGAATTTATCTTTTATAACATGGTGATCTTTGTTTTACGATTTGTGAGAGGTTTAAGGCTGGGTGCTACCATGCTAATTTTTTCTAATAAACTCAGTGGCAATTTTCTAAATTAAATTAAATTTACTTTATTTTGATCAACAATCAGCAGATGACACAAGAACATAATGAAAAACAATAGTGTTCAGTTTTGTATCACCTACTGCCTGATTTTTATTGCAGTCACAAAATTTAGTTACAATATGGAAGATCCATGGTTTCATTTATTTGTTATTATTTACTAAATAATCTGAAAGAAGGAGGTTTATATAATAATCAGTACTTCCTGAGAATTGCTGCAACAACGACTAGATATAATTCTTTTGAATATCCCATGGAAGTTATAATATATTAATGGGGTGTACAGTTTCTATCTGCTCAGGTTTGCAGTGTTAGGCTTGTGGGGTATTAGAGGGAAGGATGCTGTATCTGCCTTTAAAAAGTTTTTCACAATTTGGGAAAGGTAAGAATCTTTAAATATTTGGGGGATTCCTAAGTATCCTTGGCAATCTAAGTTCTGGGCTCTGTGATAATTGTTGACTTCCATTTGATGTGCCATATCATTTAACTTTTGAGAGAATATTTGTTCAGCCAGTTTTTATCCCAAAGACACTAAGAATGGAGAGCATGATGCTATGCTTTGTTCTGTTGTAGTTTTCCAGATTGAAAATAATGGTTAAAAAAAGTAGGGGCAATACATTTTTCAATTTGGATGGTTTGTCCTTGCTGAAAAAAGGGCTGATAAACACAGGGATACATGAGAAAGGTTTAAGAACACCTCCAAATATGGAGGTGTACTGTATGTACTGTTTGATAATCCTTCTCTTAAGCTATTGTTCTTAAAAATGGATTCTTCTGTAGTTTGAGATAGCTACATAGTGCATGTAGACCAGTGATGAAATTCAGCTGGCTCTATCTGGATTGCACAATCTGGTAGCAGCAGCAGGAGGCTCAGCCCACCCGCCTGGGTGTCTCATTTTTGACTCTCTGCACACTCACATTTGTGAATGGGTAGCAAAGGTGACTACCACCCCTGATGTAGACTATATAGATGATGTGTTTAAATACCTTCTTTTTCCTTTAATTTATTCGGGCTGGGACAGATTTCTATTCCCTCTTGAAAATCAGTCTTTTGTGCTGGCCTGATGTCCAGCTGAATTTCTTCCTGTATTCCACTCTCAGAGGATTGACCACTCAGTGTCCCTTCATTCCAGATTCTAACGTTTTCCTCTGAATCATGGCTCTTCTGCTCTCTGTTCCTTCTGCATAGTGTCGAGTCAGACTCCGTATCTTCGCCCAGGTTTGTACCATTGCAGATTTTAGATTGAGAGCAAGACTGGGTTATAAACCCAACAAACTTCATTCCTCTTTTAGCAGCATCATTAACCTATATTTTTCAAAAAGACAATACTAATTCAGTGGGGTGGATATGCATATTGTTTATTAAGGAGTATAGCTGGTTTATGTATGATGGTTTTACATGGATTCACAGAAAGAAATATTCATTGATATATAAAAATAGCATATCTATTTTACTATTAATATTATGAAACAGCCACCTATTCAAAAATTTCAACTAACTGTAAAACATGTATCTTCAGTTTTACAGAGAGCACGATATATGGAGTCTTTCTTTTGCCTATTTGTACGTGGGTAAAAATTAATGGTATGTGAAGAGATTTTTTAAACGTTATTTATTTGTGCCTTTGAGTCAGTGTTGAATCCTGATAAGAGCCTGCAAAAATCCCCACAGTTTACTTGCAAGATTTCAGAATTGATTTGCCATTCTCTCTTTCCTAGACCCAACAGAGAAGGGCTGGCCCCAGGCCACTCAGCTAGCATCTTGTTTAACTCAGGACTAGAATTCACAGTCTCCCAGTTTCTAGCCTGATACCTTAACTCCTTTTTAATTAGCTCTTAAAACATACTCGAAATGTCTTAAACATCAATGCAAAGGTTTAATAAATGCTGATGTTCTGGAATTATTTGTTCATGTATATTCTACCTTTATTATTTTTAGAAATACTTCAAGGCGGCAAACATACCTAATATTCCTTATTCCTTCTATTTTCCCCACAACAATAACTCTGTGAGGTGAGTTGGGGTGCAAGAGAGTGACTGGTCCACTAGCATTTACAATCTCCGTGTTTCTAGCCTGGTGCCTTATCACTAGACCAGTGATAGCGAGCCTTTTTGGCACCGAGTGCCGAAAAGGGAGAACTTTGTGCGCACATGTCAGGGCTGCAACCAGGAAGAGGAGCTGCCCAGGAGGCATGCGTGCGCCGGATAAGGTACTTTTGGCTTCTGGCACATGCTTGTGCACCAGCCAGCAAGTCTTCTGGCTATTGCCGCGCATGCACATGCGCCAATCAGCTGGCGGCCCACATGCTCACAGCACACATGCTCACACGCATGTGTTTCTGGCCAGATATTTCCAACCCCAGAGGAGGAATCTGCAGTCCTGCATTGGGGGAAAGTGTTTATCTCAGACTTTTGAGATGGGAGGGGCCAGAACAAGAGGCAACACCAATGAGAATTCTCCCTGCTTGAGCGTAATCGGTTTCCAGGCAGAGTCCTTTGGGACTTCACCTGAAGGAGGAGAGACAGTTCTGTGGAGAGAGAGAAGCAGAGAAAGTGGGAGGTGGGATCTTGGCCTGAATAACCAACTTGGGCTTCTTCCCTGCTTGGAACTAACTCCTCCAGTGGGTGAAATCAAGGGAGACTCTGCCCAAAGACCGATGACACTGCAGAAGGGAGATTCTCATTGGTCCTCCTTCTTTCTGGACACTCCCAATTCTGAAGTTCGAGGAACCCCCATTCCCAGGTCTCAGACCAGCTCTTCTGGTTTCCGGCACTGCCTCATGCACAAAGGCCAGTTGATTGTCGCATGTGTATGCGTGCCAGAAACCTTGAAGAGAACAGGCAATATTGCGTGTTCCAGGTACATGGCCCCGGTTCCCACTTTGGGCACATTCCCACTTTGGTTGTCAGTCAACATTTCATTCAACATGATATTCAACTTTTCATCATGGAATGTCAACATGGAATATTTCAAGGCTGCATTCTGCAAGCTTTCCTGAACAGTTGAGGGACTCAGTTATCATACAGAACTAAATATATGATTCAATAGAATATTTCATTAATAAGGCCCTGGAGTTCTTCTGAAGAAATCCTAGCATAGTTTTCTCTTCTGAATTTAGAAATCAGGTTTCTGTGCAAAGCAGACCAACACAAAGAAATGGATGTGAAAATATTTTCCATAGCTGCTGCCACCACTGTTTTGTTCAACTATCCATCTTTGACTCCACAGAATCAACAGGGAACAGGAAGAGTTATAGGAGAACTGAATTGCAGGAGTCTATAAATGGAGTGCTAACGTTAATTGTAGTGCTTCTCCTCTGCTACAATCAAATGATTCTCAGTGTTTGCAGGTTACATAAAAATTAAAACATTTGTGTGAATGTAAAACCAATCCAAACAGTCATTAACAATAAAGCCAGTCAACAGGTTAGCTTTGCATAAAAACAAAAGGGAACACACACATATATACCCACCCATCCACCCACAAAAATCAAAAAGCAAGGTGGCATCAGGAAAAGACTCAAAGAAAGCCCCTCTAAAAGCAACCCAGTTTTTAGGCTTTTAGAAAACTGACAAGGAACGGAACAACCTGACGCACTTCAGGAGGTTGCTTTATAGTATTGATGATGCCACAGAACTGCAATGCTACCCATTCACCCTCTTGGAAATGTGGAATTATGAGAAGTGATTGAAACAGAAGATCCAGAAGGTAGTTATGTTAGCATCAAGACAAAGTTTGGTATTAGATATGTATGCTTTTTTTCATGAACATTATCTGAGTTCTCAGAGTAGGATTATAGTTGAAGGAAAAGTAAACTATTCAGTGAAGATAGTCATACCTTCTCTAACACTTCCTTAACTGCCTCGTTTGTTAGTTTTTCGTATGTTAAAGGACATTCTTCAATCACAAGCCTGGGTCTTGGTTCTCTCATTGGTGGATTCTTGTGGCTAATACACAGAAAGAAAGCAGCTTTTGTTGAAATTTGACCTATCTTGTGCAAAATACGAGCAAACAACACTTTTTTCCATTCCCAAAATTTATGTTGAATGAATGTTGGCAACTCTCTTCTTTGGGTAGTTCTTCCGTTATTCTTGATTCTTTTGCCCAAACATGTTGCTTGGAACAGAACTGAATTACCCATTCAGCAACCTTATTTACATTTCATTTAAAATACTAAATATTTTTCTGTTGAAATATGCAAGTCTAAATATGTGAGCAAACTTCCTTCAGATACTTAAAGAGGTTTCATTGATGGCATTTTAACTGTAATGTAGACCTGGTGAGGATAAGATTTGAGAGACTTAATTTGAGCTACAAATGCATTACTTTTTTGTAATGGCTCTGGGGTCAGGGATGCGTGTCTGTGCAAGGTATGCAGGAATTTCAGCATATTAAGAATGTTGTTGAGGGTTAGAGTTTGGAGGTTTTGGTGCAAACTGTTTGGTTAAGCTGGGAATAGGACAGAGCTATGGCAGCCAGTTCTTAGACACCATGAAGCAGAACCTCCCCAAGTTAGCCCAAATTAAGCAGAGTGTCCACCCAGACAGGCCACCAGACAGGTAGGCCTGTCTGGTGGCCTGGAAGTTATTGGAGGTCTTTGGCTGCCAAGACATCCAGAACTGCAGCAGAGAAATCTGGAGTGGCCTCCCTAGCTGAATAGCTTAAATCTGGGGCTGGGTTTGTGGTGGAGTACACCAGGCTTATTGTTCTGGGAGACTTGAAACTCCCTTGTCTTGGACAGATCACTCCCTGTTGACCTTGGAGCAGGGAGGTAGGGCCTATTTGATTGGTCGACTCAAGGCATCTGATGGATTCTTTTGGGTTCCATCCAAAAGGAAACTTGGGGTTATTCTTAGGATTCTGGTTTTACTGAAGCCATTACCACTTGTAATAAGAGAATAACATTTGTCTTGGATTCAGTAGGACCTATGCGGTTTTGTTATGCCTGTGGAGCTTGGAGAATCTTCATTAGTTTTCAGAGGAACCCCAGTGATGCAGCAACATAAAAGATTTCTAGAGTTCTGCTCGATGAATGTGAAAAGTGAGTCCAACTGAGATAATGAATTGGATAATTTCAATCTATCCTTCCAATTTTCCCATTAAAAAAAAAAGTACTTGGCTTGCAGCTCCAGACAAAGTAGTTGCAATCATCGTGACAAACAACTGTTATTGTCTGAGGTTCACCAAAATGACACAAGCAATAAATGACTGAGTGCTAAGTCAGAAGATAACTGTTTTCTAACAACTAGTTAGATTTAAAGATTTGAAGCTTAGGATATTTCAGCTTAAGAAGCTAACAGTAAGGAAATGTTACTGTCTTGTCCCACATTGTTTATGAAGTGTAGATAGCTGTGGAGAGGACAGAACTGGAAACTTTTGTCCTGTGACATGCTTTAAGTTAACATTTTAAGGTTTAAGTGGAGCTTAGTATATTCATTATCTTAAACTTTAACAGCACTTAACATCTCATGCTCAAATTTAGGTAATGTAACATACACAAATACAGTTTTTAGCTATATTGAAATATTTCAGAAGAGTTTCAAGAGCTGAACCTGAAGGAGTTCAATAAATTAAAATGAATTGTAAATAGTAGTCAAGAAAAATACATTTAGAACTAATATCTGTGGCCTTTTTGTTATATATCATGATATTAATATTAATATGTCAATAATAAAGTTTATTATGTTAGTTTTAGTGTTAGAAATATATATTAAGGTCATATAGGGTATTTTCTTGCAATGTTTGTTCTGTTTCTGGAATAGTTTCCTCCTATTTAAGAATGCTACAGTTCTCATGCTGAGAAAATATATGAGGAGAAAGGAATATTGTGTGTGTTTGCTGCCTTGAGTTACTTATAAAAGTAATAAAGGTGTGGTAAAAGTATAATAAATAAATAAATATAATGACCCTATAAAGGGCAACTTGCAGTTCTGATCATGCTTTCAAGAGTAACCAGTCTCTCCCCCAATAATCTGCAGGACTAAAAAAGAACAAAGAGGTTGTTAAAAAAAGAATCAGAGACAGAAAAGGGGCTTGTCAGCAAGAAGACAAGAAACACTAAGGTGTTTCTCAAGATTGTTATAGCCACTTTTGGCTCAGATATTTGACACAGTTTTAGAACAAGCCAACAATTGGGACCGAAATAGGCTGACATCAGAGAATGCAGCCTTGGACAAGTAAAATAATACCCTATTTACTACAACATAAATTTTAGTTAAGTAAAAATATACAAATGTATGAACTGATCCACCAAGTATATCAGAATATATAAAAGGCTACTTAAAATTAATTTCACAAAGCCTATTTGTCTAGCTTGCTTTCCTATCAGTACCTAATGTTCTGTATGTACTATGTTTAAGTTCAGCTTCGGTTTTAAGCAATTCTTCATTGGAGATTTAATTTAAGAATCTCAGAAATATAGTTGGAAAGTCACATTGTTGATCACAATTACAGTACCCGCTATCGAATAGCTAAAGATTATCAAATGTAGTTTTTGCATAAACTTTCATGGGCTGGATGTAACTTCCACAGATGCAAAAAAAAAAAAAAAAAAAATCTCCACTAACAGATATGCACAGGCAAGGATACAAAGAGAACAAAAATGTCAGAAGGAAATAAAAGACAAGGAAAGGCAGAAATGGCAATCATAATCATACTATTTTAGTTCTATTTCTGTCTAATGTTACTGCTTGTTTGCTTCCATCCCTCTCCCCCATTTCCCATTTCTAAAGGGAGAAAGTGTCCATAGTATGTCTAATGCAGAGGTCTTCAAACTTGGGAGCTTTAAGACTTGTGGGTTTCAACTCCCAGAATTCTCCAGCCAGCATACCTGGCTGGAGAATTCTGGGAGTTGAAGTCAACAAGTCTTAAAGCTCCCAAGTTTGGGGACCCCTGGTCTAATGGAAATTATTTCATCTCCCAAAGTTTCTGTCCTAATAAATGGGCTTAAAACCTGTGACTTATCTACATGTTATATCTTTGCACACAAGGGTTTTCAGGGTCTCATCATTACATTATGGAGGATGGAGAGTATATTATTTTTGCAACTCTCATGATGAACAGCTATTTGAACAGCTATTTGCATGGGGAATAAACTAAGTCATGTAGTTTAACGTAATTTGGTTCTAAAATGCAACAAAGTTATGATGTGGTTGTCATAATGGTTTTACTCTTAAAGTAGGGAACAATTTTTTCGATGAAGGAACTCCGCTCACTACAAAAGCTTACTAGAATTTAAGCATTTCTTATGGCATACCTGAATTTGAGACGCACAAGCACAACTCGATAGATGTGACTTGCTGGAAAATGCCTTCTTTGTCCAGACGACAGTAAAACAGGATGAATAGCTCCTACCACATATCCTTTATTATAATACTCTTCCACGTTCTTTGCAATATCCAAAACAGAGCATATTTTGATAATTTCTGGATTTGAGATAACTAAAAGAATTAAAACAACCAGAAACACTTGATAAAGGATTTAAAAAACATTTAAAGTAACTTTTTATAAAGATTAAGTTATACAGTTGTACAGTAATACATTATCACTAGAGGGGTCCACTATTCACTAACTATTCACGTCAGACATTTACTAAGACTACCTGCCTCCCAAATTCCTGCTGCCCTGCCTCATCATGGTGGTAGGAGTAAGTGGTCCTGGGAAGGAAATGTGAGAAGTCAGGATTGTATGATCAGAGTATATACACATAGCAGGGTCACACAAGGTGTGAAAGTCATTCCACATGGCCAAGAAGAGAAGCCAAATCCAAGAAAAATACAAATTTCAGAAAAGAACTTAACAAATGATTTCAGAGAGCTGTTGTAAGAGAAAAGAAGCAATATTTCAATCAGTCAATTTACTAAGAAAAAACTACTTTAAAAACCACAGCATTGCATGTGGCTTCTATTACTATAGCAGTAACAGAACATAGGGACTTAAGTGTTGAACCGTTAATAGTTATAATACCAGGTACAGGGATAAAATTAAACAAATTATATTTGTTGTTATAACACAGGGTTATTAAATTATTAAGTGATTTCTAAAAAGGAAGTTTATATACCAATAGATTTTGGTCTATATATAGTGCATCTGAATTAGGTATTTGTTTCTAGTATACACTCAAGGAGTTTGAGTAGACACTGAAGCCTTACTGCATATGAAGTTCTGCTTTTGACACCAGTCACTGTCCAACTATTTTCAAGCTTTGAATACTGTGATATAGGAACTTGCTTTAAAAAAAAAACATCTAGAAAGAAAGCATACTCTGATCCTGTGCTTAATAGGAAGCTTGCATCTATAAATGGCAGAATATTTTCACCTCTCAATATAACCAATAATTTATAGCAAGACTCAGAGGTATTCTAAAATAAAGAAGCTGGCTTAGGCCTGGGGTATTTGGCGGAACCACTGCGGCCAGCAACAGTTCCCCATCGCCTGGTGCACTCACACAAAGAGGGCCTACTTGGGGTCCTGTCGGCCAAGCAATGTCGGCTGATGGCCCCTAGGAGCATGCCTTCTGTGGGTGCATCTATCCTCTGGAATTAGCTCCCCTTGGAGCTCCGAGTAGCCCCCGACCTTCGCTCCTTCCGCTGTGACCTTAAAACATGGTTGTTTTGCCAGGCTGGCCTGGACTGAATGGGGTTTTAATGGGATTTTTAGTTTTTAGTGTCTGAATTTTAATCTGGACTGGTTTTATTGTTGTGAGCCGCCCTGAGTCCTCACGGAGAAAGGGTGGCATATAATCTGATTATAAATAAAATAAATAAATAAATAAATAAAATAATTGCAGTTTTGTTCAGCTTTCTTACCACCATCAATAAAATATGAAGGAAAGAGGAAAAAACCGCAACCCCAACAATTGGTTTTAGTCTCATGTTGTTTCTGGAGTCTTCATACTTAACCTTACCATCTTGGGTTCTACTACTGGATTTCATTGCCCCCATGTCTGCCCCAGTAGGAGTCTCCATTGAATTTTGACTATTGCCAGAAATGGAAAGAGCCTTCCAGTAGTAGGAGGACAAGATTGGATCCAACTGCCTATTTCTTTATGATATGTAATTGAAGAATAGCAATATTATCTCCCTCTCTCCCTCCCTCCCTCTCTCTTTGTCTCTCTCATCTATCACCTCAGTTACCAAAGTAACTGCATAAAATTGCTAACAGTTATTTGAATTATTAGCAATATGATTATTTTTACAAGAAATAATCTACATCAAAGTACTTTTATAATCTTGAAAATATACATATTTAAATCTACCGTACTACCCATTAAAATAAAACAAAGTGTGATTTAAATCAAAAGCCAAATGCACAGTTATAGCTAATATAGTTGCAGTTAATTTTAGGCAATCAAACACGAAACTCAGAGTATTTGTTACTATTTTTTCTCTTCATAATGAACAGAAGCTGTTTCATCCAAAACCAAATAAAAATGTTAAAAAGCTAAGATATAGTTCAACGATACTGTATCATGCTTCCTTATGCATCCTATACATTATAAAATCATTCTATTTAAATTATAACCATGTTGACGCTGACTAGAATATGCAAATTGTGTTTGGGATTAATTCTTACTAAATTCTACACAAAAAAGCTGGTGTATAAACCCAAATAGTTTTATGAAAACTTCTTCAAAAAATTCCCAGAAGCAACTTTTGCAGAACAGAGCTGTCTGTTCTTAGTGGGAAGCCACCTGGGACTATTTGTTTATTTTTTCAACTTTTTGAGACATGGAGTTGGTTAGAAACAAGACACCCTACAAAAGAAGGAAGTAGCCCTACAGGGTAGTCTGTTTCTAACCGCACAGATATCCATGAACAGTATAAAACAAAGAAGAGTATGTTCAACTATATTTGTATTTGATATCTTCAATGTTCCATTTACTATTAATAGCTCAAGCTTAATCCTGGAGGTCTTGAAAAGTGATACATTTCTTCAGAGATACTCAGGTATGACAAGCACAGGCAGAGAAATGTTTTAATAGTCATTTCTAAATCCTTAATCTAATAAGCAGTAGGGAAAAATGAATCAAACTTTTTTTCTGTATCTAACCATAAGAAACCACATTTGATTTATACAGTATGTTCTGAAAGGTTAAAATATTTCATACATACCTTCTAATGTAAAATCCAGCAATATGTACTCATAAGCAGAGTCTGTTTTTGTTTCCACTTGCGGTCTTTTCAGCATTGAAAATATTTTTCCAGGACTGCTGTCATCTGGATCTTCTAGCTTTCTCAGCCCACACCCCATCTTAAGACCTGGCGGATGGGTATAAGGGGAAAAGTAAGGAGAAGCTAAGGAAGAAACTCTGCAGGCACAAAATCGGCTTCTCTCACAAGACGGGTTAAAAACAAGCAATCTGTTTTAGATCTTCTTTATTGCTGTTAACCAAACATCCAAACAGAAACCAATCTTCTGCTCCCAAGTTAGAAAAAAGAGAAATTTTCTCTCCATATTTACAGCAAGGCACAACCGCTCTTAAGGATACCAGGCAACAAATTCAGCAGGAGTACTACTCCTCTTTCAAAAAAATACAAACTGCTACAAAGTGAGCAGAGATTTTCCATGCCACGTCAATTTACAGCCAGCCCCCTAATAGTGTTCTGTTGCAGCGGGCACCAATGAGTGCTTTGTCTGTCTCTCTTGGCTGGTTGATAATGATGAGAAAAAAGAAAAGAAACAAAATAAAGTTAGAGCAAAACTTTAGCATGATTACTTACAGTCAGAAGATCTGCTTCAGTGCAATGACCAGTAAAAGAAATAAAACAGAGAAATGAAGTCAAAGAAATAGGATAGAGAGCTTCACCATAGTCTGAGAAGAAAATCATTTCCAGAAAGGAAGTCAACTTTAAAAGGAAATTGCTTTTGGCATCTCAAAGGGGAGGAAAATAAATGAAAAGCAGTTCAACTCTATTTTAAATGTGAGCGTTAGTTGCTTACTTCCTTTTCTTAGGGCAGCTGGAAAACTACACATCATGCTAGTAAAGCAAAAAGTTTGACTAGAGTGGTGAAATCATAGTGTTTGGAATGATTAAATTGCCTTCTTTAAAAACAATCAGTGTAGCAATCATCAGGGTAATCCAACATCATTTTTAAAAATGGGTCTTGGGAAAGTTCCCTCCTAATTACTATCTTCTGGAACATTTTGTAAAAACAATCTTTTAAAATTTATCTAACTTTCCTAAAATATTAGGTGAAGCATTGGGTTTCTAACTATTATACTTTTACTTATGTCCATTTTTAAATAGATGTAGTAATCAAGTTAAGCCAGAATGTGATAAAAGATTTTTGTCACCTCAGAAGATGGCAGCTAGACTGTCCTATAAAAGATCACAACCATGAAAAACAACAAATCTGTTGTTCATCTTACAGGTCTTTTTTGAAAAGTATTAACATGATTCACAGTATTCTGTTTTTCCCCCCTTTGGGCATCCCCTAGGCCTAGTGAGATGTCTTGGAACACTGCACTTTCAATTTCAGAAACAATTTTCCCCCAAGAAAAGAGAGTAAAAAATCTTTATTACAAATGATGAGGTTTTGCATCAATTCTATGTGTTGGAATTCAGCAAATTCTCAGTAGCATTATTGATTATTTGTATTAAATAATGTGATAACTGAATTCATTTTTATAACGATTATACAACATTTCTTAATTCCTGAATCTGACAGAATTTGAGTTTTACAGGAATATTTTATCTCAGAGCAGCCCTGTACTTAATCTAAATAAATAACCCATTTATTTCCAAAACTGCTTAACTTAGAACATATTTGTATATTATACAATATTTATATACTTTATTATAATCCATAATTTAGAAACTAACAGAAGAAAAAAGGAAAGTTTTTTTCTTATTAATAATAATATCAAAAACATTTGTCTATCCCAGGTCTTTGGGAAGGAGTTGATAAAATGCCAAATCCAGTCTAAACATATGGTTGACTGTGCGGTGAACTATAATAAGCTAAAGAAAGAGTGGGCGATCTAGTTAATAGCCACAAGAAGGTTGCACAGACTGACTACAAATAATGGCATGATAAAGTGGCAACAATGATGCTTTGGAAGATCTGCAAAAAATACCATTTGGCTGCAAACAAGAACTGTTAAGATCACAAAATAGACAAAAGTAATAGAAAATGAACAATTCAAAGTGCTTTGGGACTTTAGAATTCATAAAGACAAGTGCCTGATATTTATCGGCCCAGACTTAACATTTGCTGATAAAACAAAAAAGTCTGGATTGTGGACATGACAGTAGCTGGAGATAGCAGAAGGGAACTGAAGAAAATAACAAAATATAAAGATCTGCAAACAGAATGACTGTAGCAAAGGAATGCAAAGGTAGTTCCAATAGAGAATAGGTGCATTCTCAAAACATCTGGAGCAGCAGTTGAACACCATTAGTGTTGACAAAATCATTATCAATCAATTGCAAAAAAAGGAGCTTTACTTGAAACAGCTTACATCTTGCACCATCAAATAATATCTGTCTATGCCAGGAAAGGGCTGGATAGATAAAAATGCCAGAGTCTAAACATCTGGCTGACTGCAATGACCCATAAAAATAAAAATAATACAAGAATAGAGGGATGCTTATTCTCCAACAGTGATCCAAAATTCTCATTCTGAATCTCATATCAAAACAAACACTTTACTTCTGAAAATTTCATGCATAGGACTATTTAGAAATTTAGACTGCACACAAAAGTTTATGAGTTTCCATTTTTTTCCTTCGTTAAGTAAACTGACTTGAAGGCTAGTGTCTTAACAGCATACATGAAATAGATATAAAAATATGGCTGATTTTAACATGAAAAGGGGTTATGCTCAACATGGTATGCTCTTTTCGCACATGTTCTATTTAGTTAAGAAGCCAGGTTTCCCCCATCTGAGAATAGGGATGGGCGTTTATAACTTTGCTAAAAATTAAGCAAGGAAATTAAGAAACAAGGAAGTGAGCAGCAATGGTTTGCCTTTGATGATGACTTTAGGGAGAAGTGGGGCTCATTTCTCCAGGTGGCAAATTCTGTTTGTGACATCCTAGTAGGATTTCTCTCGTTGTCCAGGAACCTCTTTCTCTTGCTCAAAGGGAAGGTGTATGTATAGGCATGATTTTGTGTGCGCAAGTGCTTCTATATTTAAGATACAATTGTTAATATAAGCAAATGAGTGATCATTTTAACCAGCAGTTATTTTTTACAATTAGCTATGTTATCTCTCTCTCTCTCTCTTCTCTTCTCCCTCCCTCCCTCTCCTTCTGGCAGCACACACACACACACACACACACACACACTTGTGCATCTCACACTTGAGATGCACCTGAGAGCTACAGTTCACAAAGAATATAAATAGAACAAATAAGCAGTAGGATATTGCACAAAAATTATTATTTGCTTACAATTATTTTAGCTATTCCTTTTTTTTGAAATGGTCTTAATTCAACCTGGGAATGTAGGGTGGTAGTTATTGTCCAGGGGATCTTGATGGCTTTCTGAGGCTGTTCTCTGCAAGACTGGTCCACAGTTGGAGTTTTCTTGGGTTCACAACTCTTCCTCAAGGAATAAGTGGCAGCTGTGGCTAAGAAGGCCTTCACACAAATCCAAATTGGCTGCTATTTGTGCCATTATTTGGCCAGTCATTCATACTTTGGTCAGCGTGTATATGGGCTGCTGCAATGTGCTGTACATGAGGAGGCCCCCCAAAAACATGTGAAAGCTGCAGCTAATTCAGAATGCAGCAGCAAACCTTGTCATGGCCATATAGCACTATTGTTCTGTGAGCTGTATTGGTTTCCACTAGGTGTCCAGTGCAATTGAGGATGCTGGTTAGTGTCTATAAAGCACTTTACAAAATAGGGCTGGTTATCAAAAGAACTATAGTTTTTGCCAGGAAGGAACAAATGGACTGATTTAAGATGCTTTCAAGTCCCTTCCTTTAAGCAGTATCGCCTGATGGGACCTGGGAAACCAATCCCCTTGAAGTTTATCTCTCACCCTGGCTGTGTTTAAAAGATCCCAGAAAACTTAACTCTTTCTTCAGATCTTGAATTAGAATGAGAAGTGGATCCTGTGTATTATTTGGGAGTTTTATTTGTATTTTAGTTACTGATTTTATCATATACGGCTCAGTCAGTGTTGAATTGAGCAGTATTATAAATTTAAACCTTTTATGTTATGAGCTATCCTGAGTCATGTACTGAGAGGGTTGCCTATATAAATCAAAGTAAAAAACAAACATGAATAATATCATTTTATTTTTTATTTTTTTTCCAAAAACAAATAATATAAAACATGTAAATCAGATATTGAAAGTGTTTTTTTTAAATTAGTTAAATATTAGGGTTTATATAAAATTTTAAAACAAGTTGTCAAGGAACTTCTAAATTGCAACAGTGATTTTGTAATATACTGTATTTTTCAGACTATAAAACGCTCCAAAGTATAAGACGCACTTAGCTTTTGGGGAGGAAAACAAGGGAGAAAAAAATCTGCCTTTGCCTCTGAGCAATATACCTCCTTGCCGCAAACAGCCTGGTCAGCTTCAGCACAGCCTTATTTAGCACAAGCTGCTGATTGGTGGTTCGATCGGCCTCCCGGAATACAATCTATCAGCTGTTCCAGGCTGCGGAGATCGCCACCGCCCGTTGCCACCCATCGCTGCTACCACCTATCGCTGCCTCTGCGTGCCCCATTTTTGGCCTCCACGTGTCCTGTTTTTAGCCTGTTCCAGGCGGCAATCGCTGCAGCCTATCCATGCTGCCTGGAATGGGCCAAAAACAGGCCGTGTGGACACCGAAAATGTGGTGTGCGGAGGCGGCAATAGGCAGCAGCAGCGATGGGCAGCGATAGAGGCGGTGGGCGGTGGTGATCCCTACAGCCTGGAATAGCTGACAGGCGGTATCCAACCGCCAATCAGCTGCTTGTGCTAAATCGGGCTGTGCTGAAGCTGACCAGGCTGTTTCTGGTTTGCTGCATGGAGGTAAATTTCTCAGAGGCAAAGGCCAATGGGTGGAGGCTGGCGGGTGGGCGGGGCTTCAACAACATTCGCTGTATAAGACACACAGACATTTCTACCCACTTTGGGGGGAGAGTGTATCTAACACACCAAAAAATACGGTAGTTCAAATTTCTGCACATCACAGAAAATAAGCAACATATTTCTGCTGGAGGACAGTTCTCATCAACAGTCTTGTTCAAATTCTGATGGATCTAATAACTTATTTTATATAAACTTAATGGATTTGATCAGTGGTGGGATTCAAATAATTTAACAACCAGTTCTCTGCCCTAATGACCAACTGGATGGGGGTGGCCAGGGGGCATGACAACACTCAGCCTCCCACAGCACTCTGCCAGTTAAAATGGGGCACAGGGGTCAATTACAAAATGTGGGCTTTACTTTGTGACATCCAGATCCAGCAAGCAAGGAATGTGGACTGCACAGAAATACACTTTTGTTTGGTTATGAAGAAATATCCCCAAAGTCAGATGTACACTAAATGTAGACTGATTTTTAGCTACACATCTTCCCAGCAAAAGGGCAAATTTTGAAGCTCCAGGCAAAGAGGATTCATTTTAGCATGAGTAACCAGTTTGCATGTTGGAGGTTCCTAAAGGAAACTCTGTATTTTAAAGAACATTTAAGGGAGGGGTGCAGAATAGCCCTTCCCTACCTGAGACTGTAGAGACCTGGCACCAATCAAAACACTGTTTGTGAAGCAAATGATCAACATTGACAGTGTAAGCCACTAGTATATGAAAATAAGAGCAAACTCCACTCTCTTCTAGTACTGATGATGTTACCTTGTTTGTTAATGAAACATCTACAAGAAAACAATCAAGCTCAGAGAACGCAAAGGACCCCACAGTTCAACCCTGAGCTACAAATATTCTGTTCTATCAATAAACATTTTTTGGTTAGAGGGATTCAGAGCCTGCCTTATATGAGATGGCTCCCAGTGGATTTCATTCTAAATTTTGATATGGTTTCTGTAAATAAGGAATAAAGAATTATAATGGCTGAGTATTTGATCCTTCATACAAAGCTAAAAACAGATTTGAAAAAAGAAAAGGCTCAGGAAAGAAAAAGTGAAAGAGAAAGAAAGAAAGAAAGAAGAAAAGAAGGAAAACCAAAAAAGAATGACTTCCAACTTTCTTTGGTACAGATATAAGTAAAAAATATATCAGACTCTTACTCTAAAATTAACATTTGTCTACATTATTTCCATAATCCCATATCTAATCATCAGAGCCTAGATCAACTTTTAATTTCAGTTTCTCACAAGAAGTCCAGTAATGGTTCATATCGCTTTAATCAGTATTTGTTAAGGAAACCACAACTGATTTATTTAATTGCACCAAATTCTAAATAAAACAGGAACGGAAAATCCTAAACTATATTGTAAGACCCATGCTTCTCAATTTTGGCAATTTTAAGGTACATGGACTTCAATTCCCAGAATCCCCAAGGCAACATGAAGTTCGTCCATCTTAAACTTGCCAAAACTGAAAAACGCTGATCTACAGATAGGGAATTTTCCATTCCTCTTTTACTGGCTCTTACTTACTTATGAGGAATCATAGTGCAAAAGCCTCACTTCCACTCAGTTCCACGCCATCATAATGCAAAATCCTAACTTCCACCCCATCCCAGAGCAATGATAATGCAAAATCCTCACTTCCACCTGATCCCAGAGCAACCACCATTTCCTCACTAACCTGCTTTTCAGCTCTGTTCTCCTGCATGCAGGACAAGGAGCCTTGGTGGAGAGCGGACTAAAGTGCTGTTAAGTAGCACTTAGCTGCCAGCTGCCTGCAATTACTGCAAGTTCAAATCTCACCAGGCTCAAGGTTGACTCAGCTTTCCATCCTTTGAGGTAGGTAAAATGAGGACCCAGATTGTGGGGGCAATAAGCTGACTTTGTATAAGAAAGAACACCACTTGGGGGGGGGCGAAAGTCTTCCTAAGCAGGTATATTCAAAAGTATGAAGGCTATTGCTTAACGCATTGTAAGCTACCCTGAGTCTCTGGAGAAGGGCGGCATATAAATCGAACCAATAAATAAATAAATAAATAAATAAACAAAAGAAGACCATGTGACTACCAGTTTAAAAAACGTTCAGTCAGACCTTTCAACTTCTTGGGGAAAAAATATCTCATGAAGTTGGAAGATCTGATTGAACTTTTTTTAAACTGGTAGTCACATGATCTTCTTTTGTTGTCCTGCATGCAGGAGAACGGAGCTGAAAAGCAGGTTGGTGAAGGAATGGTGGTTGCTGCAGGATTTTGCAGAAAACTATCTAGGTGAAAAACGGGCCGTGGGAGGTGGGGTGGGGAGCCTCCCAGTTGATCAAAGTGGCCAGTCCATTCACTGCCTCCCAGCTGATCAACATGGCTCCCAGTCACGCCCCTGCGGCCTCCCCACCCTGAATGGCAATTCCTGGCGGGCAGGGTGGAGCAAGCCAGGTGTGGAACCAACCAGTTCGCCGAACTATGCAAAAAATTAACAACCTGTTCGGCTGAACTGGTATGAACTGGTATGAACTGGCTGAATTAGTGGATTTGACTAATTTAAGTTAGTAACAGATTATTGCATAATATAAATACCTAATTTCGAAAAATTCCTTCCACACAACTAGATGGTGTGAATGATTTATATTAGCTATATTAAGTGGAGATGCTCGTAGTAACAACACATATGGTTGATTCCATATTGGAGAAACTCTTATGGAATACTTTGGCTCCATTCTGGAAGAAAATAGAATATAATGTGACACAGAAACATACAGAGGTACTTACAAAATATTAAAAAGACTTCTGTGATGTTATACACATTTTAGTATATATTCAGAAATACTTACCAATCCTTTTTTCTTTCTTTCCTAGGAATCACCAATAGCATGTGATTACATAAGATTCTTTAACATATTCTAGATAACATATATCCAAAATAAATGGAGAAAATAATAAAAATGGTTATTTTTTAATGTTGATGATGTAAAATAGGTGTCTAGCCATTCTATATAAGAAAGATAAAAGAGAGAAATTTGCCAAAGTATCAAATTAAATTATTGGGAAAGATGATTTTCTTGATACAAACATGGCTGCACACCCATCAGAAGTATAAAAACTAACACACTTTCCACCTACGTAGTAGGATATCTGAGGTTGTCTTTTTGAATGCAGTGTTTTGGAAGAAAAAAGGAAAAGAGAGAGAAATAGAGAAATACTTTGTTAAAACTAATATAACAGATCTAAATGGTAAAATTATCTCATACCAAATGGGCTATGAGATGAGTTGTGTTTGGTCACAAATGACTATTTAAAGAAATGCAGTAGAGGAAACTATTTAACCAATTATTTTTCATGGTGGCCTTTGTGTTTCATGAAGTCCAGCAACCTTCTTAATGTGACTATTACAATAAGAATTATTAGAAGGCATTTCTTGCACATACAGTGTTTCATTAGAAGGAAAATTCGTCTATAATGAGGAAGACTGAACTCACAGGGCTGGCTGGAAAAGTTTTGATAAGAAAATTTTTTAGAGAAAAGTTTTCATTGTTGCTCTCTCTCTTATAAAGTGGGTACAGATTAGAAGGGGGGCATTGCTGCTTAGCCAGTTCACAACAAAGCTTGATGATTGCCTTTATACTTAGAGAATGTTGGAGGTAAGAATGCTCCCTTTCCATGAGCCTTGAAAGTCCAGAAATAAATACTGCCCCTGGCACCATATAACTCAAGCAGAAAAGAAGGGTGTGGTGAATATCAAGTGATGTTTCCTTTAATGTTGAGGAAAAATATAGGTAGCGTAATATTTTGAATCAAATTGAAAAATTTATACTGATTTAAAAAGAAAGAAGATAACTGGACTACTTTATCTCTGTGAAAAGAAGGACTGTTCTGCAGTGAGTTTTGAATTAAAAATTCTGCTTTCCATGAAAGTGAATGGAAATGGTCTCAAGAAATTTCAACGAGAGAAAAAGTGAGAGGCTCCAAGATGAAATCAGGAGATGTCAGCACACAGAAGTGTATCAAGTTCTTTAGAAGCACCTTATTAGTTGGTTAATAAAAACTGAGATACAAATGGAAGACCTGTAGTTGATGCATGGAGTGCATTAGAATGATTCAGGAGGCAAATGTCAGCCAAACAGAACTGTAAAGATACCACGGTTTTATGAAAATGCAGTTGGTTTGAATCCCTATCACTCTCCATAAAAAGATCCAATCACCATGGAATACCATTGGTAGAAACTAATTGGGACACCCATTCCAAACAAGAAAAAGATGATGTCAAAGCAATGAGGTCTATCCAATTACTTTTGCGAAAAATGAAACCCTAGACCTTTTATCCTGTGACATCAACAAATCTGTGATTGTCCTCTAAAAGCTGAAGGAGAATATTGAGATCAAAGATATATTGGAGCCTGGAACCTCCAGCTCTCCTGGATGAATATCTGGGTATAGATTAGTAGTTACCTCTGTGAAACATGGTGGCCTTTAGTCAAGACGCAAATAGGACCATGCGTAACAGTAAAGGGAAAGTATAGTTGAGGGAGACCTCATTTTCACCTTGTAATGTATAGTTTTGAATTCTGTTCAGGATATTACCAGTCTTATTGCTGAATAGTGAAAACAGTATTTGTTATTAAGAAAACCAGGGTGATGTAACAGCTGTTGGACTATCCCAGGGGAGATCCAAGTTCTGGTTCACCCTCCTCCATGGAGGCTCAATGCGTGTGTTTGGGCAGCCACTTTTTTGTAGCCCAATCTATTTCAAAGGATTGTTGTAAAATAAGAGGTAATACTGCCTAGACTTCCTACAGAAAATCAATCAATCAATCAATCAATCAACCAACCAAACAAACAAACAAAATGTCTTCATTGAAAGGAAAGTTCTCAAGCCTAGCATTAGCTTACATTGGCCTTACAGTGGAGTGGAACCAAAATGGAGGCAAAGCAATGCTAGACTTTTTAATTTTGGCAGCTGAGTCAACAGCCTAATGAAACATCCAACTCTTGCTTAGCATTTTTAATTTTTTTACTTTTGAATTTGCATCCAAAATGTCTACCTATTCCAAGACTCAATGCAGTTTAGAATAAAACAGAAAACTCAAATAAAATTAGTAATATCAAAATTAGATCCCAAACTAACTTAGTCATTAAAATATTCAAAACCTCAGTGGAATAGAAGTGTTTTTAACATCTTCCTATTTATTGGGAGAATGAGAGACAAATGTACAGTAAACATCTATAGGTGCCCAGAGTCACTCGGCTGAGTTGGGTGGCTATAGAAATTGAATAAATACATAAATCTCTCTAGATACAACTAGGGATTCCATAACTATTTTACGGTTCTTCCTGAGAAAATCTGGACTATTTGCCTGTGGTCTATTAGCAAATGAGATAGAGCTAAGGAGAATGTTTTCAAGGAGACATGTTGGCATTTCACTTTATTTATTTGGAAATTTGGAAGAAAAAGCTCCTGAAACTCAAAGGTAGTCTACTTTGGAGTATCTCTCATCCATCAGCACAGACAATCGTTAATGGTGTTAATGCACCAAATTAATAGAAATGCTCTTCTTTCACTAAGATGGTGATAGCAAAGTAGCTGGCTTGGTCTGTACAATTCTTGATCTCTTCAATAAGACAGGAAGGAAAGGGATGAAGACTGGTGAAATATTTTGTACTAAATGATGGACCAGGTCCTCAGGTTGCTTAACCTCAGTGAGTAAACCATTAAAGGGGAGACTCAAAAATTTCCTAAGAAAGTCAAGGTAACCCCAACTTTTGTTTGGTAAAAGCAGCTTAGAATTTTTTTTTGATAGATTTTCAGTATTGTTAATTCTATTCTACAATACATACATTCCTAATATTCCTGCCCTGCCCGTTTCCTAATCTTGCTTACCTCAGAGAACTGACACCAACTTTGTGGCGATGGGCCTGTAGTTCATTAAGCAATGAATGGAGTGATCTCTGCTAAATGAACAAGATCAAGAGGTCTCTGCAGATATGATTGTGAGGCCTGGATGAGAAGTGAACCATCTTCAAGGAAAAAAGAAAAAAGCCCAGTTGCCTTTTGAAAATAATAGCAATAGCACTTAGACTTTATAGCCCTCTAGGCAGTTTACAGTGTCAGTGTATTGCATCCAACAATCTGGATCCTCATTTTGGAAGGATGGAAGGCATTTTGGAAGGATGGAAGGCTGAGTCAACCTTGAGCCGGCAAGAATCAAATTGCCGAACTGCTGGCAATCAGCAGTCAGCAGAGTTAGCTAGCAATACTGCATTCTAACCACTGTGCTACCATGCCTCCTTTGGGAAAAAGCAGCTTTGGGACCACTGATTTCTTTAGGCAAAAGGGCCTTGTCATCCTAGAACTCCAAAACAAAATCTCAAAGAAATGTTTTAAAAGATAGAAATCCTGAAGACAGAATAGCAATATTACCAAAAGCTGTTTAGTGTCTCTTGAATCTTCCCCAATTTCAAGTCAGGTGAAGAGTAGCTGATTAAAAATTAGATAAATAGATTGGAATCTGTAGAATTCACTTCAGCAGAACTGAGAAGGCTGATATGGTGAGAAAGTCAAGGCTGTAGTTGCCTTTATCTTTTTTTTCCTCTTTTTTTCCTTGTTGGAATCAGGCAAGGCCCGATTTTGAGCCCTTATTGGGCAATATACCCTGTGCCAATTAAATTGTAGTTAAGATTTAAGGATTTGATTGAACTCTTAAAGAGATGAACCCCTACAGTTTTTAGGGCACAATGGAAACTATGGAGTAAGACAATGGCTACAATAGCTTTAAAATCAAGAGTTTGTTCCCAGAAAATTGCTCATAAATGAGATGGCTAATTGCAATAAATCCATCTAATAAATGACTGGTAATCCTCAAGAGTCTATTGAATGGCCTTCTCCAAAATAAAAAGACTTGTGGGGCCTGTCTTGTGAGCGAAATTTGTTCCTGCAATGCTGATACTTGTGAAATGTGACATTTAAGGCAATACGGTTGAAGGCTGGATAGATTATGAGGGAAGACAATGGTTTCTTGAGTAATGATTCTCAAACAATAAAACGTTTTCATTTGTTTGACGTCAAGCTAAGACAATTTTTTTTAAAAAAACCATTAAATTAAATTAAATTAAGACAGCATTTAAAGGAAATCAGAGCTAAGGTAAATATTAATGCTGCTATAGTTGAAAACAGACTGAAAGGGTTTGACATAAACTATACTTAATCATGTGGTATACATAGAGAGCATGATGTAGCCAAGTATTTCAAAGCTCTACAATGTTCTGGATGGAACTTGAGACAAAGAACTTCACAAATTCAGAAATGTGAATTACAGAGACTACAATGAAGAATATCTAGGAAAGGTATGATAACTATACAAGTAGTTCTTAACTTACAACCACAGTTGAGCCCAAAATATATGCTGCTGTGTGAGAAATTAGTTAAGTGAGTTTTGCCTCATTTTACAACTTTTCACACTACATTTGTTAAGTGAATCACTGCAGTTCTTAAATTAGTAACCCAGTTAAGTGAATGCTTTCCCTATTGACTGCTCTTCAGAAGGTCACAAAACAGGATCACATCACTCTGGGTCACCGCAACCATCATAAATGTGAGTCACTTGTCAAGTATCCAAATGTAAATCACATGACCATGGAGATGCTGCAACACCATACTTATGAAAAATGGTCATAAGTCAGTTTTTTCAGTGCTGTTGTAACTTCAAATGATCAGTAAATTAACTACTGTAGGTTAAAGACTACCTATTTTTGTTTTTCTTGCTCAATACTTCTGGAAGGAGAAGTTAAAAATCAAACTATTCCAAGATTTCTCGCTGCCAGCTATTCCTCTCTGCTAGATTCTGCTTTTTCATACAAAAAAGAAAAAATCCTGTAGCTGGCTTTTGTTTTATTTATGCAAATGTTTTTTTCTTTAAAAAAGAAAAAGAAAAAAAGAGCCACCAACAGTAAATACTGAATGCTTTATTGAGATAAACCTTTATTACAAAACCACTTTAATTAAAAGATGCAATGTACAGGAACTGATTTGTTAATCTGTATTTATTATACAGTACATTCATGAAACAATCCAGTCCAGCATAGATTTAGTGTGCCTGTACAAAGACCTTTTACAGTATTTATTAACAGAACTCCTCTCTGCGTGTACAAAAAAAAGAAAGCTTTAATAGGTCTTTAATAAATGAACCTGCTTAGCTCCCCTTGTTGCTTTAATATGTAATGCTGAGGACTATGTCTATTTGGAAAGACAAACAAGAATGCTGTATCTTCTGTGTACTACCTTTGTGCCTAAAATTGACTAATGGCTACAGAAAACATTCAGCTAATAGGCTTACAAAACTTTCAATACTGATAGAACATTTTTCTGTGCATCCATATTATTGTCTTTAAGGCTGTAGTAGTAATAGCAAATGCATACACTGTAGTGCAATGAAGACACTTTATCAGTTTAGGCATAATATTTCTATGGCTAGGCAAGCATTTTTTTAAAAATATTGGTTATGATTTACATCTTTATGAAAGGCTTCTTATGATGATATATACATGCCTGGGAAAATATCCCTATATTATAAAATACAATCCTAAAGCCCACTTGTAACTGCCATATTAAAGGTATTTTTAGAATAATGTATCAACCATTTTGAAAAGCACCTTCTTGTTTTGAAGTTCAAACGAACATACTTTTTCAAGTTTCTTACATATAATAATACTGTTTTAAAAATAGATTTTCACAATAATAAAGAATTGACATATATAAAAATAAATTTCCACAGTACATATACATATTTTACTCAAATAGTTTGTCACTTCTGTTTTTTTTAAAGTTGCTACGCTACTAAAATTATTCTAAACCCCTGAAATTACTATTTTATTTTACTTAACACTTAGAACCACGTATTACTATAAACTTGCATTGTTAAACTATGCTAAGATATAGGTAAACATATATATATTGCAAAGCCATGTGTTCTGTTATTTAAGACTAAGGTTTAGTCTTTTGTTGAGTAATTTATTAAATGGATTTTTTAGGATATTGAAAGCATAAAGAAAAATTGAAGTGGAAGGTCAAATGATTTGTTATTAAACTGAACATTTTTCTGGTTCGTAAGGTAACATTTGGTGTTCGTATTTTTTTTCAAATTTCAAAACAGGCCATTTTTCCAGTAACAGGAAGTTCCTGTTTATTCAACATTATAGCACTCTTTTTCTCATAATATGGAGTTCTGATCATATTGACATATTATTTAAATAAATTATCTCTAAATCCATGGCTAGTATGATTCTACTTTATATTCTTAATAACATTTGAACAGAAAAATGTAAGTCCTGTATATTAAAATATTATTAATCTAGCCTTTCAAGTAGCATACAGGTCTCTGAATATTAAACATACTCAGGAACTACTGGCTTTTTATGGAGAAACATAATAAAAAATAGAAGAGTAATAGTTTTGCCCAAGTAGTATTCCAAGCTCTGTGATGTGTGAAGTCTATGAAAAATGCTCATGCAATTGACAAGAATTGTAATAGTCCATTATAGAACCAAATTAAAGAAAGCAGTTTTAATACTTTTGGACATAATACACTTAAAACATTTGGGACCTGCTTATTAATTATTTCTGTTATTATATTTAATGGCATGAAATAAACTTTTGGCCAAATATGAAACAAACTTGATGTTTCCACTGTTCTTTTATGTAGAATTAATTCATGTGGGAAATATGTATTTTCTTACCTGATAGGCATATCAATAACTATAACACAATGTTTGGAATAAAGAATTTCAAGTATATTGTTTTCCAAGTGCTTCCTTGGATATTCTGAAATATTTCCAGGAAATAAACATTTTATTTTTATATTCTACAAAGAAAAAAATGGGAACCCAAGCAAAAGGTTTAAAATTAACCCTGACTACTTGAATGTTTCATGATAGTAATAAGACCATAATAACAGAACACATGGCCCTTTCATGTTTATTTCTATATTGTTTACGAGAATATTTACAACTGAGCAAATCGTTTCATATATATAAAGCCGTTTCAAGAGATGTCAACATCTTTATATATATTTTAAAACCTCTGCAAATATCAAAACACAAACATTAGTATGGTATTTTCAACAATTCAAATTATTTATATTTGACATAAAATGACTAAGGTCTGTTATCATAAACATTTATACAAAAACTATAAAACACTTTTCCGGTTGATCTTTTGTCATAAACATTGTCATTAATGTTATTAGAAAAGAAAGTGTTAAGAGTCTGAATATATACCAAAAAAACTCCAGCTAAAAATTTCATATAGACATCCAATATAATGTTAAACAGAAAAGGAATTTCAAAATAAATTACTTAAATACTGCTGGCAAAACTACCATTGCTTTAAAACAATCCCGTAAAAAGTATTAATAAATAAAAACCTTTCAATCACAAAAATAGCTCTAAAGCTGACTAAACAAATTAAAATATGAAAAATATTTCAGTTAAAATTAGAAAATAGAAAAATATTTGACTGTTAATTACAAGAATGGGCTTCTATAGTAATTGTTTCATGTTTATTTATTCTGCTATATTAAGTTTGAGAGATTGTAATAAAAATTTACTAGAAAAAGGAATAAGCAAACTTTGTGTAGTGTTGTGTAATATAGTGTAGAGGAATACACTAGACATGATATAGGCAGAGATCTTATTTGATTCTGCACTTAAACAGGGGAAAAGCTATAAGTGTATGTAGTATTATTTATGTCTATTGTAATCTCAACATTAAATAAAATACATATATGTATAATGTTTAGAATTTTAAGAAAATTATCAGCCATAAAAATCAGAATATTATATATATATAAGCTGGCAGTCCTATAGTTTTTTTAAAAAGGACTTTAAAAATCTTAAATAATCTTCCAATTTACTGAAATTAACTTCAAGATGTAAAAAAGATTTTTTAAAAATATATAAAATAAATTGAACAAAAATGGAAAGATTGGATAAAATAATGTGAATCTGATATTCGCTAGATTTCAGTTTAACAAAAATGTTTTTTGTTGTTTTATTACATCACCCTTGTAATTTATCAGATGAAGATAAATGCCAGGCTTGCCTTACAATATAAAGATGCTGGTTTTAAAATGCATTGTTTAAAACAAGCAATATATGCACAATCTGCATATTACAAATTATTGGTCTGTGTCACCATAGTAGTATACCAATTGATAACAGTAACCATGATTTTTATCCTGCAGTTTGTTTACTAACTTTATGTTCATAAGTGCAAGGGTTTTTTAATACCCTTACACAAGAGAGGAATTTTGTATTCAGCAAATATAAGCAAATATTACATACCTTTAAGAGTTAACATATTTGGTAGATATCTAACATTTTATTTAACAGAGTCTGTAGAGGAAGAAGTATTGAGCATACTGTCATCTGATCTGTAATCTTTTCTAGGGTGAAAATGAGGAGTTCGTGCATATCGAGGCTTCAAACTCATAGATGAAGGATGAGAAAAATTTCTTCTCACTGAATGTATCCTGGCTTCCTTAAGAAAAAACAAAAAAACCCACATTCACAAAACCACACAGCTTTATTCTGTAATACAGTTTAAATAAAAGCATGACATTCTGCTAGATCTGTTCAATAAAAAAAAGAAAGTTTTCAAAAGGAAAATGAACAAATACAAATACAGCCTGAAAAGAAAGACAGTAATTTACAACATGTTGTAAACAATCCCATTAACTAAATTCATTTCTTTACCGTGATAAACTACTAACAGAAATAAATTGAATGCTGGCATCTTTAGTTATAATTTATCAAACTGAATAATTTGTCAAACTGAATAATTTGTCAAACTTTTTATTAGAGAGTCTGGTTATTTTACTTTTATTAGCTTTCTTCAGTGTTGCAGAAATGCATAATTTCCAAAGTAAGCAAACTAATGAACAGCACAGTAATACTTATTTACCCTTTGAAACAGAGCTTTTTATAGTCAATGGAACATTCTATAAATTTTTCCATTAGCAAAATCATAAGAGAAGGATATCTACTTGCTTTTACTATTTGTAATTGCTCTGGAAATCTTAGCCAACAGGATCCCCCAAAAATAAGCACATAATTTTTATTCATCATAAATCAAGGATACAAGATGAAAGTTTATGCCAATGAAATACTATTAGCAATCACAAAACCCTATAACTCCATAAAGTAGGTAATGAAATTAATCAAAGATTTGGGTTGCTTTTCCAGATTCTAAACCAATGAAAGAAACCCCAAAGGTAACAGCAAAGCACTGACTTCTGAGGAAGAAACTTCATTAAAAAAAATCTGACTGTGAGATAATATAAGCTCCAATGACACATTTAGGACTATACTTGACAGTATATAACAAAATCTTATTTCAAAACAATTTCAATAAACTATGGGGAAAAATAAAACAAAATTATATTTAGGTGAAAAATCTTTTAAAATTTTCTGGCTAGGACTTGAGGCATTAATATACTAGCCAAGATAAATTTCTTATTTCAAACAGCACCTTGATTTCTGGATAAATAAATGCAGGATTGACAAAGTTCAATTAATTATTTTGAATGGGAGAAAAAAAAAGTAAAATTCAAAATTTTGCAAGATTCAAAAGAGAGGCCACAAACTGTTCACAATTTGAGTTATCTATTAAAAAGTTGGACTTCCGGTTTTCGATCGCCTCGTCGCAGGGCGGCTCGTTCGTTCGGCCGCCGCCCCCGCCGCCTGTAGAGAAAAGCCTGTAGCTTTTTTCGCAAAAAAGCGGCTCGGAACGCTCCCCTTTTGTTATAAGGGGGAGCGAGAGTGGGCAGCAACAGGTTGAGCCCAAAAACTGCAGCCAGGGAAGTCTCTGAGCCCTGGATAGCGCTTTTTGTTGGGGCTCCCTCTTCAAGCTGCTGGATCTCCGAGCGGCGTGGGACTTCTGCAAGCCAGAACAAGACGGGGAGGAATCGTTAACGAACGAAGCTAACTTTCAAATGATTGACAGCCAGTTTGGTGAGATCTGAAAACTTTTTTTTTGATAAATATAAGGTTTCTAAATAACTTTTTTAACTTTGAAAAGCAAGCTGTCTGGATGTAAAAGTGCCTGAAAATGGCGGCTGATTAAAACAGAGTCAGTGAAAGCGGAAAGAAGAAAGTGTAATAGGAAAGAGAAAGTGTGCCTGCCTGTAATTGGACTGTGTTTATTCATAAGTTTTACAAGTTTTCTATTGCAAAAGTTAATGGATTTTATTCCTTTTCTGTAAAACTGGGGAGATCAGGAAAAGGAGGAAGATTTTTTTCTTTTCTTTCAAGATTTAAGTTTTGCTCAGGCATGGCTTCAAAGAGAACGGGGGGGGGGATTCCCCCACACATCAGACAAAGGAAAAGTCAGTCCCAGCTTCAAAACAGCCAAAACAGTCACAGGACAGTGAAACAGAAGACTTGAAAGCATTTTTACACAAATACTTGAGAGAGCTTTCTGGTCAAATGAGTAAACTGGATGAAAGGATGACTAAAAATCAAAAAGAAATGAAGGTGGTGGTGGGGGAAGTGAAGGAGTTGGTGGAGGAAAAAACTGAAGAATTACATCAGAGTGTGGCTAAAGTAGCTACAGTTCTCACTGATGCTCTACTGGTGATTGAGAAAAAAGTGGAGGATTTAAATCTTGAAGTGGAAGCCAACAAAAAAGATGTAAAGGAACAGATGTTTAAGGTGGGGGTGCAGAATCAGAGACTCGAAGAGGAGGTTACTATGCTTCAATTTCGGAATATGGAGTTTGCTATAAGATTAAGAGGCTTAAGGGAGAATAATCGTGAAAACCTGAGGGCTACCTGTGTGGAGGTGTTGGCGAAGATTTTAAAAGTTGAACCAGAGGTGATTGATAAAAGAATTGATAAGCTGTACAGAGCTAATTCACGTTTGGCGAAACAGAGGAACTTGCCAAGAGATGTGGTGGTTTATTTTACTGAGAGGAAATTGAGAAATGATATCCTGCAGTGTTCTTTCCAGACCACGGTTTTGCATGATGGCAATCAAATTGGGGTTCATAAAGAGTTACCACCAAAGATGTTAAGGGATCGGAAAGACTTTGGCTTCCTGGTGAATGAGTTGAAAAGGCGGCAGATCCCATTTAGGTGGGATGTTCCTGTTGGTATCGTTTTACGCTATGAGGATGTGAGATATCGTATTAATTCTGTGGAGAAGGCGGAACAGTTCTACAATAATGTCTTGAAAAAACTTTCAATATCACCCCGCTCTTCTACACTTTTACCTATTGAAGATATCTCAGTTGAGAAGGCTCCTCAAGAGGGGATGTTAAAAGAAGGTCAAGAAGTACCAAGGGAGGAAATTCTAGGTGCGGTTGGAGGTGTTTTAGAAGATTCTTTAATAGAATTTCCTGAGGTGAAACCAAAGCAATCTAGAGCCACAAGAGAGGTGGAGCCTGATCTGGACTTATTGATGCAAGAACCTAAGGATCAACGTATAACTCGAGCTGCAGGGAAGCAAAGATTGGAGACACACCAGGGGAAGATGCCACAGGAGGAGAATGGAACAAAGGGGAAAAAATTATACTCTGAAGCTGTGGGAAGGGCAAGACCGAAGACGTCGGCGGTTGGCGAGAGTCTTCGCGAAATGCTTAAAGGGCTTCGACCACCTTCAGAATGACGCTTAGAATTTTATCATGGAACGTGAATGGCTTGAACTCACCTCAGAAAAGAAGAAAAATATTCCACTATTTGAAACAATATAATAATGATGTTGTTTGCTTGCAGGAAACTCATATTAGAACCCAGGATCAGAAATTTCTAATTTCAAAAATTGGATCACATTTTATATCTTCCAGTGTGGCTAAAAGGAATGGACTTGTTTTTTATATTTCTAAAAGAATATCAGCTAAACTTATAGAAGCGGATGATGAGGGGAGATATATTGCAGTTGCAATAACTGTACAGAATGGTACGATGCTTTTAATTGGTATTTACGCCCCGAACCAGCAGCAGGAAAGTTTTTACAAAATGTTGAATGATAAAATATTGCAGTGGAATTATAAGTCCTTTTTGATTATGGGGGACTGGAACGGGGTGATTGATGCAACGCTTGATAAAAAGACATTCGTCAAAAAAGGAAATAAGCTACCACAGACTTTTTTTTCACTGAAAGAAGAATTAGAGTTGAAGGATGTTTGGAGAATTCATCATCCTAAAGAATTGGACTTTACTTTTTTTTCAGATAGACATAAATCCTTTTCGAGAATTGACTTCATGTTGGCTACTATGGACTTACTTACTATGGTGACCAAGACAAAAATATTCCCTAGAACTTTAACAGATCATAGTCCAGTGTGGATGGAGATAGATTTGGGCAAGAGAGAAAGGAGATCTTGGCGTATGAATGAAAATATATTTAGACACGAAAAGTATATTATGGACCTTAAGAAACATGCTAAAGAATTCTTTGACATCAATTTGAATAAAGGTACCCCCATTGAAATAGTATGGGATGCATCTAAGGCTTATATGAGGGGTGTACTGATACATATGAATTCTAGATACAGATCAATACGTCAAAAGTCAAGAATAGATTTGGAGATAGAGATAAAGGGAAAAGAGCAATTGCTTATCAAGAACCCGACTGATGAAAAGGTACTATTAACGATAAAACTTTTGAAAGATCAATTTCAAATGTTGATGGCTGATCAAACAGCAACTAATCTGCAATTTGCTAAACATAATACCTTTTGCAATGCTAATAAACCCGGCAGATGGTTGGCTTATACCTTGAGGAAAAAACAAAATTCTCGTATGATAAATACTATTGAGTACAAAGGGAAACGAGTGCATCAGCAAAATTTAATACATCAAGCTTTTTTAACTTATTATTCCAAATTGTATCAAGCTGATAAAGTTAAAGTAGATCTTATTGATGAATACTTGCAGACGAAGAGAGTTACAAAAATTTCTAGTATACAAAGTGATAGACTGGACCGACCTATAACATCGGAAGAGATCTTATATGCAATAAAACAACTGAAATTATCTAAAGCTCCTGGGACAGACGGTTTGACGGCAGTATACTATAAGACTTTGCAAGAGGAACTGGTTGAGCATCTTAAGGAATTGTTTTGTCATATCCAGCAGGGGGGTAAAATACCCCCCTCGTGGAAGACGGCTTTTATCTCATTGATACCTAAAGAAGAAGAATCTGTTAAACCTGAAAATTTTAGACCAATATCTCTCCTGAATACGGATTATAAAATTTATGCTAAAGTGTTAGCCAACAGATTGATGCCAGTTATTCAAGATGTGATTCATGAAGACCAAGCAGGTTTTATAGAAGGCAGATACATGAAGGACAATGTCAGGCAACTCATAGATTTGTTGGAATATCTTGAGGAAAAGAAACAGATCTCTGCGGTGCTGGTGTTTTTGGATGCGGAGAAAGCCTTCGATCGAGTCAACTGGGATTTTCTAAAAAAGATTTTGCATAAAATGGACTTTGGGGTAAAGTTTATACAAGCGATTTCTGCAATTTATCAAGAACAGACAGCACAGATTATTATTAATGGCAGTTTGACTAACAATTTTAATATACAGAAAGGGACAAGACAAGGCTGTCCATTATCTCCATTACTTTTTATTTTGACTTTGGAAGTGCTGTTGAATGCTCTACGGGACTCGGACAAATTGAAGGGAATAGTTGTAAGGCAAAGAGATTACAGAACGAAGGCATTCGCAGATGATCTGATTGTTACCCTAACACGACCTTTGGAATCAATCATACAGATGAAAAACATTATAGAGGAATACGGTTTGGTTTCAGGTTTTAGCCTGAACCAGAAAAAGACTAAGATGATAGTCAAAAATATGTTGGAACCACAAAGGAAGGAGCTTGAAAGGGTGGCAGGCTTTGAAATAGCTACAAAGGTGAAATATCTAGGGGTCCAAGTTGCAGCAGCTAATAGAAAACTCTTTCAAAATAATTATGAAGAACTTTGGCATAAGATTCAAAAGGATCTTGATATATGGAAGAAGCTGCAACTCTCTTTGCTTGGTAGAATAGCAGCTGTTAAAATGAATGTTCTACCTAGATTTTTGTTTTTGTTTCAAATGATTCCGGTGCTCAAAAATGATAAGTTTTTGATGGAATGGCAAGCAGGTTTAAATAAATTTATTTGGAATGGGAAAAAACCAAGAGTTAAACTTAAGATTATGCAAGATGCTCGTGAAAGGGGTGGCCTTAAAGTTCCAAATCTACGTTTATATTATGAAGCTACAGTATTGACACAAGTTGGAGATTGGATTGGAACAACTAAAAGAGAAATTTTGAATATAGAAGGCCATGATCTGCAATTTGGATGGCACGCATATTTACTTTATGAAGATAAGAGAGACAGTGTATTTAATAGACATATTTTAAGACATGCTTTGCTGAGAGTCTGGAAGAAGCACCAGTACCAATTGGATTACAAAATACCTTTGTGGTTGGATCTTGGGCATATTATGCCAAAAATAAAGTCACTCGGGGGGTTGTTGTACAAAGAGATACTCTTTAATGATGGGGGTAGATGGTGTTTGAAATCCTTAAATACCCTGTTGGAAGACGGAGTGAACTTAACTTGGTTGCAGTATTTTCAACTTCAAGCAAGATGGAGAGAAGATCAGAAAATTGGATTAATGCTACACGAAGAAGATTTGGTGACTCAGATAAAGCGTAAAGGGCCGATGCATATTAAACGAGTGTATAATTTGTTGTTAGAAAGAGACTCAGAGGGTGAATTAGTTAAGGACTGCATGATAAAATGGGCACAGAATTTTGCAGAACCAGTAATGTTGGAAACATGGGAAAGGATTTGGGTCCAGAATGTTAAATTTACACAAGCACAGAACTTGAGGGAAAATTTTTATAAGATGTTTTATAGATGGCATTTAGATCCAAAAAAATTATCATGTATGTATCCAAATGTTCAACCTAGATGTTGGAGGTGCGATTGTTTGGATGCAACATATTTTCATATTTGGTGGACATGTAGAAAATTGAAACCATTTTGGATTAAACTTTGGTGGGTAATGCAGAATATTCTGAAGAAGAAGTTGGAGTTTTCTCCTCAGTTTTTTTTGTTGGGAATAGTTAAGGGCTGTTCAGTAACCGATACTAGATTAATATTGTATATGATTACGGCAGCCAGATTAATGATAGGTCAATACTGGAAGAAAGATAAGGTGCCTACTATAGAGGAATGGATATTGAAGATGTCTAACTTGGTAGAGATGGCAAAAATTTCTGCATACCTAAAGGAAAGGACCCATGAAGTTTTTGTTAAGGAGTGGAGGAAATGGGTAGAGTATATGAAGAATAAATACCAAAGCAAGAAGTTTCAGTTAGTGCTCAGTTGAATTAGAATTTTAGTTATTTAAGTAACTTAAATGTAAGGTATTGAATATGAAATATCTGGTTTATTATTATTAATAATAGTATTAAAAGTATTAAATAAAAGTATTATTAACTGTTAAAGAGAAATGTATAAAAGGATATGAATGAAGAATGGTATAAGTTAAATGTTTGGAATTATAGTAAAGGTTTTATATTTTTGGTATGTGATGATGATGTTTAAAATATTTTTCTAGATTTTTTAAATATGTTTAGAGAATTGAATATGAAATATTTTATGTAATTGAATTTATAAGTTGGATGTTTAGATTAAATGTTAAAGAGAAATGTATAAAATGATATAAATGATATAAAGTAGGTTAATAGATTTTTTATGTTAAAAAATGTTAGTATGTGATGATGTTTAAAATATTCTACTAGAGGGATCTCACCTTTAAAGATTGTTAAACATGTTAAGGTTGATGTTTGTTAAACAGCGGAAGTCAAGGGGGGGAGGGAGGGATAGGGGGGTTAGGGTGGGTTATGTGGGGGGTTGGGAGAGGGGGGGGCTTTATAAATGTAATGTAAAACTTTTTCAATAAAAAAAAAAAGTTGGACTTACTTAAAAGCAAGGATAAATCTAATGTTTTTACAACGAGCACCATCATCAAATGCTTTCTATTTCAAAGATAATTACAGTAAGAAATATCTAATTACATATGCAAACATGACACATCTGGATTCAAAAAGGACTCAAGGCATGACAAAAACTATTTATTGAAGGAAGAAATCTATTATGGTTAATATATTTGCGAATAAATGGAAAAATAAAAAGAGATCCTAAAAGAGAAAAGAGGTACCAGAGAAAGAGAACGGAAGTTGAATCAAAGTAATTTATTAGCAAGTATTTACACATTTCTACCTAAATGTAATACAGAGATAGGGTTTGAATTCTACCAGAATAACCTGTTCCACTTTCCGAAAGAACACTTGGGAAAAGGTGAGCTACATCTTCAAAGCCTGAAAAGTAAATATTTGGCATATATCTTGCCAGTCTCATCAGGATGGTATTAAACTAAAAAAAAAAAAAAAAAAAAAAAAAAAAAAAGGTGATGAAGGCCCAGAACCATATATTCAGCCAAGAACTGTGGTCAATAAAGCAGAATGCAAAGGGAGAAGCAAAAGGACAAAGCTGGGATTCTGAATTTCACAGAAAACTGAAACACTAGGTGGTGCCACTCAAAACCTCAGTTTTCTACATCAATGCCCAGAGGATATAGAATTAGCTCAGGAGAAATATGATGTGACAATATATATGTGAAATTTGATGTAATAATACTTGTAACTAGTGCACAGCAATGGAATGATACAAGTTATTTAAAAGGATCAGTATCAATAGAGTGCTGTCCTGTATTTGAAGTGTACTTGCACAGAAACTCAAGAATCAGAGCACAGAAATCTTGTTTAAAATCAGGCTGATATCATTGTAAGAGTTTTATACATTGCTTCAGGAGGCAGAAGATATAGTATAATTTTTCTGTATCATATAGCCAGTCTTTCAAAGGGTCAAAGAAAAAGCAAATGTGCGACAATAAAGGTAGAATTTTTTGTGGATTCCCAATAGCAATCTGCATCCTCTGAAAACTTGCTTTGAGTAGCAGTAACAAGAGAAAGGAAGTTAAAATATATTGCTAGGTTCTTGGAAAGAGGTTAAGGTTCAAAAATGTCATTATGTTGTTACACTATATTCCCTAAACTTGGAATTTTTAAATTATATGGGAAAACTTTAGATAGATATGCCTGGAGGATACAAAGCAGATGATGGAAAAATACTTCTCTTTTACTAGTAGGATACCCCTAAGGAATCAAACCATACCTAAATAGCAAGAGCTTTCCATTTATTAAATCTGGATTGAAACCCAACCAATTTTTTGTTTGGATAAGAAGGTATTATACTCCTCCCCTTTTTTTGCAATAATCTTTCCAACTTGAGTTTTTCCTGATTTCTAAAACACATTAACTGATACAAAAAAATTAGAAGCCTTACTTTAATAGTCTCCGGTTGCATCACAGGGGCTGGCATGGCTATGGCACTTGGAGCATAAACTTGGTGATATGCTGCTTGCACTCCATGATCAGTATATGGCTGATAGGCAAACAAATATTTCAACTTCTTTTTAGAATTAAATATATCTTCAGTCTATGAACAACAACCAAAACTGGATTTTCAGTTTAAACACTTTTTCACATTCTACTAAGCTGCAAGTCAACTTCACTGATTCTAGTCTTAACATTCTGCTCTCCAAATTTACATACTTTTTAATTTTATCATCATCATCATGCAATGTGGGTTAGTTTTTTGGACTGGCAAGCACATTTGGAATTCTATGAAAATGTTCTTTGGGTATCAATAAATTTATTACATTTGGGACAGGGAAGCTTGCCTATTTGGTGAGAACTGCTTTGTCTCTCTTATTAGAAAGTAAAAATTTTCTGCATTCTATCCAGCAGCCCTGGTTTATCACTACCATTTTTTGAAGGGAAGAAAATACTTGCAAAACTCTGGTGTAATCCTCCACCTTTATTTTCTACAAAAGCCTGTGGGCTTTAACACCTAGAAGCATTCTTATTAAAAAAAAAAAAGGTAAGGTTGAGAAATAAACAAATGACTGCAAATCCTTCTGCAGTCAATTGTTCTCGATGTCATCTTTAAGTTCTCCATGTTCCCCGTACTAACACATTTTGGTATTTTAACCATTTTTCTTTGTCCACTATTTCTTATAATGTTTCTTGTGCTGAGACCAATACATATAAGATGGGCTTTTATTTATTCCAAATGCTTAAAATGGCACTTCTCACATGATGATTTTTAAAATCTACATTAATTTTTATTTTGTTGTACCATAAAAAGCCATGCCATCTGAATCTCAGGTTATATACTTCTTTTTGTAACATTTTCTTACTTCTCAGCAATACCCACTCTTTCAGCCAAATCAAATCACTGCCTGCAAAATAGTTTTAAATCAGCAATCCTAGTCAACAAAGACATGCATCCAAAAGGATCAATGTGGATTATTTTTCATTAGGTTGTTGCAAAAATTCTGAAATATTAAAAATATTTCTAATATTATCTCTTTATTGTCTTTAGGCAAAAACGCAATTTATACCAGTCTTTATGTATAAAATCTTGCAGGATACTTTTCAACCTTTCAGCTAAAATCATTATAAATATTTTATAATCATTATTTAATAATATTTGCTGATAATTTTTTGCTAAGGTTGCGTCCTGACATTCTTTGTGAATTAATGTTGTATTTCATGTCCAGCTTTCATAAAGGGAAGTGGTTGCAACAGTTCATCTTCAAAACATTTATAATTGGAGGCTGGCAATCCATCTGAGCTTTCCTTATTTTATAGCCTCATAGACTTCCCTTATTGTTACAGGTCCATTCATCATCTGCTTTTGTTTATCTGTTATTTTTGATAAATTTTATTTCTTAAAATATTCATCTTACTGTGGAAATTTATTCTCCTTTACAAAGTGAGTGACAGTGAAGTAGGCAAACTGAGTGTCCTTTAGGCAGGTTTCATTTGAAGCTGTGAGCATATTTACTCCCGCAGCTCCAAGCTCTCTACTAGTAAGTAGAGAAGTCCTCTCTAGATCCTCTCTGATGATAAAGGCAGCGAAATCTAACTATTTTGCCGCCCTTATCGTGTCATCAGATAATCGCCCAGCCGCCCTGTTTAGGGTGACCTGCTCCCTCCTCCATCTGGGAGCGCAGGATGACCCCTTGCAGGGTCGAGCTGAGGAGTTATATTATCTGTATGATAAAATAACTCAGATTTGGGAAGACTTGGCCGCTGACTGGGTTAGTTCAGACGAGATGACTGAGGCAGGTCTTGAGAGTGTTATCTGGGAGGAGTTCGATCCTGTGGCTCCTGAGGATGTGAACAGGATCTTGGGACGGCTGAACACGACCACATGTTTATTGGACCTGTGTCCCTCTTGGTTGGTGCTGGCTTCCCGGGAGGTTACACGAGGCTGGCTCCAGGGGATTATTAAAGCTTCTCTGAGTGAGGGTGTCCTGCCGGCCGCCTTGAAAGAGGCGGTGGTGAGGCCCCTCCTCAAGAAGCCTTCTCTGGATCCAGCTGTTTTGGCTAACTACTGTCCAGTCTCCAACCTTCGCTTTATTGCGAAGGTTGTTGAGAGTGTGGTGGCGCGGCAGCTTCCCCAGGACCTGGATGAAGCTGTCTATTTAGACGCGCTCCAGTCCAGTTTCAGGTCTGGGTACAGCATGGAAACGGCATTGGTCGCGTTGGTGGATGATCTCTGGAGGGCTCGGGGTAGGGGCTATTCCTCTATCCTGGTCCTGTTAGATCTCTCAGCGGCTTTTGGTACCATCAACCATGGTATCATGTTGCGCCGGTTGGAGGGACTGGGGGTGGGGGGCACCGTTTTGCGGTGGTTCTATCTCTCCGACCAGTTGCAATCTGTGTTGACAGGGGGGCAGTGGTCGACCCCGAGGTGCCTTGTTTGTGGGGTCAGTCCTCTCGCCCCTCCTGTTCCACATTTATGTGAAGCCGCTGGGTGACATCATCCATGGTTTTGTGGTGGAGTTCCATCAGTACGCTGATGATACTCAGCTGTACATCTCCACCCCAGACCATCCCAACGATGCCTTGGAAGTGATGTCCCAGTGCCTGGAGGCTGTGCGGGTCTGGATGGGGAGAAACAGGCTTCAACTCAACCCCTCCAAGACCGAGTGGCTATGGCTGCTGGCACCATCGCTGGTTATTGGGGGCGAATCATTGGCCCCCATGGAAAGGGTACGCAACTTGGGCGTCCTCCTGGACACATGGCTGTCTTTAGAAGAGCATACGATGGCCGTGCCCAGGGGAGCTTTTTATCAGGTCCGCCTGATACGCCAGTTGTGCCACTTTCTAGATCGGGACTCCTTACACACAGTCACTCAAACACTCATCACTTCTCGTCTGGACTATTGTAACGCTCAGTACATGGGGCTCCTCTTGGGGTGCACCCGGAGGCTCCAACTGGTGCAAAATGCGGCTGCATGGGGGATTATGGGAGCGACGGGGCACTCCCATGTGACACCTCTCCTGTGCGAGCTGCACTGGCTTCCGGTGGACTTCCGGGTGTGCTTCAAGGTGTTGGTGACTACCTTTAAAGCGCTCCATGGCTTAGGACCGGGGTACTTATGTGACCACCTTCTGCCACCAATTGCCTCCCACCGGCTGGTTCACTGCCACAGAGAGGGTCTCCTCAGGGTGTCATCAGCTAGACAATGCCGGCTGGTGACCCCCAGGGGGAGTGCCTTCTCTATGGTAGCCCCTACCCTCTGGAATGAACTACCTCCAAAGTTATGAACGATCTCAGACCTCCGGACTTTTCATCGGGTCCTAAAAACTTACTTCTTTCAGCTAGCCAGGCTGGCCTGATTCCATGATAATTTTAAAGTTTGATACCAATTTTAATTGAAATGTTTTAAATTATGGGCCAAAACTTTATTTAGTTACTTTTAAAATTATTTTAACTTTTCTGTACAAATGTTTTTACTTCTGGCTGTTCACCGCCCTGAGTCCGTAAGGAGAAGGGCGGTATATAAATCTAATAAAACTAAACTAAACTAAACTACAGATTTGCATGTGAGCAGTTATCTTCCAGAGCTCAAGTAGATAATCTTGACACTTTCTCCTTGCCCAAAGAACCCTGTTAGCCTGGGCTCACCTTCTCATGTAGTCTACCCTCACAAACAAATATAAAAACCAAAGTACAAACAAACCCTAATGAATAGTATCTCATTGAGGGAGTCACAGGTTGATAATTTGCAGATTCCACATCCCTATGTAATGATAATAGGCTTTCCAATAACAAGAATGAATGTATAAAAGCTTTCAAAATGTGTTGAATTCTATAAAATAAAAGCTAGTTTATAGATTGTTGGTGATCTGAAGTAATAAAAATTAAATTGAGAAGTGGTAATACAAAAAACACAATGTCCTATACTGACAAGAGATAAATGAGTAGGCTTAATTCTAAACAGCTCCCTCCAAATTCTTCATGACAAAGGGACTGCAATCAATAAACTGAGAAACAAAATCTGTGTGATTTGCCCACTTACCTCTCCTCCAAACAAGGAACTAATTATACTTTTAACAAATATTGCTTTTTTTTTTTAACTTTATTTAGTACTGATGAATACTAGTTGTTCATTTTAAGAAAAGGCTACAGAAGGGCATAAATCCATAATAAAGCTAATCCTGCCCCCTGGTGGAAAACCCATTATCTAACTTGAAATAAGTCTTTATATTTACCAGAAGGTAGACAATCTTGAATTTAAAATGCACCTTTCTCCTGCCTCTCAAACCCCTTTGTTGTATTCTCAATTAATCAAAGAAACCCTCCTATTTTAAAGTTGAATTTTCTGTGGAAAAAATAATCTAAAAATCATAGATTGAACAGAGCAAATACAAATGCTTTACTGAATATAAATACCTCTGGAACTGCAGCTTCCATTAGGGAAAGAGGAGGAGGGACACATCCACCATCTTGTGCAATTTCCAATGGTTGATAAGTAATTTCAGAAGGATGAAGGTAAAAGAATGAAGTAGGAGAAGCAGGTGACTAAAAGCAATAAGACAAAAAACTGTGTATACTTAAACCATATACTGGTAATTCAACGATATCAGGAAATTAATGTAAAGTTCATTATTACTTTGACTACATTTTATATATACATAAATAAAATGTCTCCACAAAATTGAGTTATGCCAATGTAGGTCATCAGCCAATAAAAGCAGATTTAGTTTAAAAGATTTACAATATATCTCAATGTGGTTAAAAACATGTAGAACATTTCGTTTGTTTTCCCGGCTACTTCAATGTTTTTTCCTCTATTTTTTTTTCACCAGTTAAAAAACAAATATATCTTGTTCTGACATGCAAAACATGACTACCCCATACAAAAGTTCAATTTATAGTATGAGTTACTCTGACCTAAGCAGGAAATCAACAAAAATGTTAGAAGATGAACCCCATTATTCATTCAGCAATTTCATATCATCGTATCCCTGTTACGGAGTGCTAGTTTCTAGCATGAATCTATGGCAACTGCTCTCTGAGCAAGTCACAAACCAAGCAAGACACATAAAGCTGATTTTCTTTCGAAGTCCTCCAGTATGCATATTTTAATATGCCTTAATTTCAAATAATTATAGAGCCTACTACTATCTGTTCATAACTCAGCTGGCAAACAAGCTATACTAACATTATATTTGCCCATTGTTGATCCCTCTATTTCGACTCAATGCAGTCAACAGATTCCTCTCCAAGGTAACGCAGTGTTCTGGACATTTTTCTTAAAACATCAGTATAATTTAAAGACTTTAAATCTAGCAAGCTTATCAGATGAAAACAAGGTGAAGGCAATGACATGGATTGCAACAGAAAAATGATTTTACCAGGGCACGTATGTACAGTGAATGGGAAAGGCACATAGTTTGAGCTGTGAATTAAATCTATTTATAACAACCATGTGCCTTAAAAGTTATTTCAGAATACCTGAAATTCCATCAAGACAGTTCTTTAGTAATTTGTAGTAATTGTTATAAAATCTTTTAAAAAATCCTATTGAACTATTATTTAATAAAGATTGCAGATTTTCTTTGAAAATGGTATATTCTGAAAAAAATATGTGCATGCATGCATGTAACTAGCTTTTTGAATAGCTTACTTAAAAATGTTCTATTTTTCGACTTTCTTCTCCATGCAAATAGTCCATTTTCTAATTTCCAAAATATTATAAGCAATTGAAAAGCAATCCAAACTACGACATATGGTTAGTGACAGCTAAATTGCATCAAATAATAGAAAATGCACTGTTCCTCACACAAATCAAATGTCTTTCAATAATTTGGGAAAAGCTTTGAGGTCAAAAAAGCTGGGTTCTAATGACAGAAAACTATTTGACCTTGCAACATTCCTAAATTCAAATGGTTTGATTCAAAACATGAGCCAGACCCTTACATTTTTTGGTATATTTATTAATAGCATTATTTTTAAAAAGTCTTGAAATGATACAATCTTTATCAATATAACATGTGAATTTATCTGTTTGAGATTCACTGAGAAGAGGGTGACTGAGGAACTTAGCATATTATCAACCTTAATTCTTACATTCAGTTGTAATCAGAAAATTATGTGGTGTTTTCAACATGTTACATCAAAATCCTGTTTGTAATCATGATTTCAACAAACTATACTTTGCGGTTACTCAATCATAAATGGTACTAATAACCCTATGTCTTTACTTTCAATCCTGCTTCTCATATACAATAATTTTTATCAAAAGAATAGAGAAAAACTACTGTATTTTGTTCTTTAAGAATTCCATATGGAGAGTCAAACAGAACAGTAAAATGTGGGAAGGAGATTGAAAAATATTTCAACATTAAAGAGGAGGTAATAGCTAAACAAATATATACAGACACAAGAGATAGAATGTTGATAATTGAAATAGTAATAGGTCAAAAAAATATTTTGCTAGTGGTGATATATGCGCCCAATAAGAACCAAGCGGACTTTTATAAAAAAGTGTATGATAAGATAATAGAGATAGGGAATGACAATGTTTTTTTGATTGGTGATTATAATGCAATAGTGGACATTAAAAAAGATTATGTAAATAACCAAAAAACAAAAATAAAAACAAACATCTTACCCAAAGTTTTTTTTGAAATGGCAGAAGAATTAAATCTATTAGACATCTGAAGATTCCGTAACCCAGAAAAAACAAAATTTACTTTCTATTCCAACCCCCATAGAACCTGGTCGAGAATCAATATGGCCTGGATATATGGAGATCTAGTTAAAGATGTTGAAACGGTAGAGATTATGCCAAACACCTGGGCTGATCATAATCCCCTTAAAATAATTTAGAAAGGGCAAAAAATAAAGAAAGGCAGATGGACATTGAATCCACAAATTCTAAAAAAAAAAGAATATATTCAAAAGATCCTGAAAGAATTGGAATGTTGTGGCCCACCAGCAGCCTGCACGGATTGTGGCTGATCCCGATGAGGAGGCTGGCGTGGTGTTGCGCCAGCAGCCTATGCAGCTAGCACTCACGTCGGACAGCCAGGAGGCCGAAGAGGATGTGATGTCAGAGGCAGAGACTCAGCCAGGGCCTTCAGAACCTTCAGAAGCTCCTTCCAGTGGAGAGAGAGGTGGAAGAGCCTCTCCTCAATGCTTGGACACACAGGGCTGCCAAAAGGCAGGAGTGGCTACTCAGGAGGAGGAGGCCTACTCAAAGAGTAGGGCTTGAGGATAATTGGCCACTCCCTTTGCCTATTTAAGTTGCACACAGCTAGTACTTTCTTGCTAGAAACAAAGTCTCATTGCTACAGAGCATTGACTCTGGAGAGCGAGTGACTTCTCATATCTGGTTTTCTGGGCTGATTGCCAACCTTTGTTGGACTTAGTTCTTAATAACTTTGATAAGGACCCTTTGCACAGGAAGCTTGCATTCTCGAAAGGGGTTTGTTTGGAATTAAACAGTGTTTGTGAAGCTTGGTGTGTGTCACATTCTCTGGGAATCCGAAGCTGGGGCAGAAGAGTTTGTTTTTAGCCTTAAAAAACACACACCACAGCTTTGAAGACGATGGAGCAGCTGCATGAAGAGAACGTGAAGCTCCAGCAGCAGTTAACTTTGATGGCTGTTCAGTTGGCTCAGCCAACTGAAGCCAAATGGCTTCTTCTCCTCCTCCGCCTGCTCTGCCTCCTCCACCTCCTCGAAGAAACTGCCTGGTAGCTGTGCCTGATGAATTTGCCGGTAATGTGGAAATGTTTCTGGCTTTCTTTGGACAATGGCAGCTGTTTATGAGCTTGTGAGCTGAGGACTTTCCACAGGACTAAGATAAAGTCGGGTTTATTATCAGTTTGCTCTCCGGCTCGGCAGCTCGTTGGGCCACACCCTTGTTGGTTCAGAACAGCCCGTTGCTCAATGACTTTCGGGGGTTTTGTGAGCACCTACGGCTGATGTATGAGGACCCTATTAAAGCTCAAACCTTTTCCAGATGCATGAAGGCCTTGCAGCAAGGCCAGCTGCCTCTTCAGGAATACATCAGTGAGTTCCGTTTGATAAGCCAGGACTCAGCATGGAATGAGGCAGCACTTATGGATGCCTTCCAGGAGGGTTTGTCGGACGCGTTGCAGGGCGAGTTGGCCAGAGTAGACATTCCTCCAACTCTGAACGAGCTATGTCGCCTGTGCCTCAGGATCGATGCGAGGTTACAGCATCGGCCCTCACTCCGTGCCCCTCCGGATCCCCGTGTGGCCCCAGTTGTACCTCAGGCTCCGGCCCATGGAGATTGGTGCAGCTAGACCCCGCCTGTCCAGAGCTGAGAAGGACAGATGCCGGGCAGGGGGGTTGTGTTTATATTGTGGGGAGCCTGGACACTTCGCTGCCTCTTGCGCCAAGAAATGACATGGCCCTCTGGCTCTTGGTTCCGTAGCACAGCCCACGCTTAACCTGTTGGGAATCGGGCGGAGCCCAATCTAGGGGAGACCCTTGGTCGGGCACATATCAACACAGACTCATGCCCTGTGGAGATGGACTCAGGATCCCCTTGCCATTTGATTCTCAACACTAAGATCATCCTTGCCGACAACCCCCAAAGGATCCCAGCTCATGCTTTGGTGGACTCCGGTGTGATGACCAACTTCATGGATGAGGCATTCGCCACTCACTTTGCTGTTCCCTTGTGTCCCGTGGATCCTCCCATTGTTGTGGAGACCATCGATGATCGGGTGCTTCTGTCCGGGCCGATCAAGGCCGCCGATGGCGCCTGACCATCGGTAGGCATGAGGAGGCTATCAAATTTTACATCACATCCGGATTGCATTTTCCCTTAGTTTGGGGCGTGGTTTGGCTTCGGACTCATGAATCACAGATTCTTTGGTCCCAGAATTTCTTGTCGTTCCCGAGCCTGCAGTGTATGGATCATACTCACCAAGTGTGCACAGGTCAGGTTCAGGGTCCACCTGTGGTCTCTTTGCTGGCTGAACTTTCGGCCTTTATGGATGTCTTTAGTGAAAAAGCGGACCAGTTGCCCCCACACCGGCCGTAGGATTGTCCCATCGACTTAATCCCGGATGCACTGCTCCCTGTGGGGAGGTTGTATTCGATGTCGGACCCTGAATTGGTGGAATTAAGGGAATTTGTGGACAAAAACCTGACCCAGGGTTTTATCCGGCCCTCGTCATCGCCATTGTCCATTCCGGTCCACTTCGTCAAGAAGAAAACAGGAGACTTGCATCTGTGCTGTGACTACCGGAAACTGAGTGCCATTACAGTGTGGAACCGATAACCTCTACCCTTGATCCCTGAACTTTTAGAGTCTCCGGTGGGCTACCATGTTTACCAAGCTGGACCTGCATGGCGCCTACAATCTGGGTTGGGTCCTAGAAGGGGATGAGTGGAAGACAGCGTTCGGCACCAGGTATGGCCGCTTTGAATATACAGTCATGCTGTTTGGACTAACCAACGTTCCTTCTGTCTTCCAGCATTTTATGAATGATATTTTCCGGGATCTTTTGGACCGTTTGTGGTGGTGTACCTCGATGGCATTCTGATTTTCTTTACATCCCGGAAAAGCCATCTTCAACATCTCCATCTGGTCTTGCAAGGGCTCCGTGACCACCAGTTGTAAGCCAAGCTGGAGAAGTGCCAGTTCTTCCAGTCGACCATCAACTTCTTGGGCCATTGCATTTCTCCCGAGGGCATCGCAATGGATTGGAGCAAGGTTGAGGCATTGAGAATTTGGCAACCTCCCCGTCGGGTGAAAGATGTTCAGTGACTCCTAGGGTTCACCAACTATTACCGGACCTTCATCCCCGGCTTCGCCACTCTGACTGCGCCCCTCACCCGACTCCTGCAAAAGAAAGTCCCGTTCCTCTGGGGCGACCCTGAGCAGCAGGCGTTCCTGGCCTTAAAGCAGGCCTTCATGTCTGAGCCGATCCTCAAGCATCCTGACCCGCAGCGTCCATTTGTGGTCAAGATGGACATGTCGGATATCACAGTTGGCAGGGTGTTACTCCAGGCTTGCGTGGATGGCAGAACTCTTTTCTTGTATACGTACTACTCCCGGAAGTTGAATCCTTCCAAGTGCAATTATACCATCTGGGAAAAAGAGCTCCTGGCCATTAAGACCATGTTCGAGACCTGGAGACATCACATCGAGGGGGCCCGACATCAGGTGGAAGTCTGGACGGACCACAAGAATCTGGAGTTTCTGCAGACTGCATGGAAGCTCAATCAACGCCAGATCCGGTGGTCCTTCTTCTTTACCTGTTTTAATTTTAAATTCACCTACATGCCGAGTGGGCGCAATCAACTGGCAGATGCGCTCTCCAGGAAGCCCAACTACGCCCAAGCCAAGGATCTGCTTCCGCCTCGGATGATTCTCCCCATCGAGTCGTTGGCTGCTGTCCAAGAACTGGTCGACCTACAGGGTCAGATCCAGGAGGCGCAGTGGCAGGACGTCTTCGTTGACCTTCGGAAGCAGGAGGTAGGGCACAACTCTCCCTGGACATTTACCGACAACCTCTTGAGGTACCAGGAGAGGCTTTATGTTCCATTGGGGCCGCTTAGGGGTCTCATTTTGTCCCAGTGCCACGACAACCCTGGTGGCCTCATCTCTGTCATGATGTGCAGTCCTGTGACCTCTTGCGTCCATTGTCGACAGGCCAAGTTGGCCAAGGGTGCTTCCCCAGGACTACTTCAGCCCTTGCTGACACCCAAGAGACGTTGGGGTGTCATCTCGATGGACTTTCCCATGGATTTGCCCCCGTCCGGAGGATTCACAACAGTGTTCGTGGTGGTGGACGAGTTAACGAAGAAGGCGCACTTGGTACCCTGTTGGGGACAGCCACTGCTTGCATGTTCATCCAGCATGTCTTCTGGCTCCATGGACTACCGGATCGGGTCGTGTCGGACAGAGGGACCCAGTTCACCACCCAGTTCTGGAAAGGGGTGATGTCGGGCCTGGATGTTAAGATCTGCTTATCGTCAGCTCATCACCCCCAAACTGACGGCAGGACTGAAAAGGTCATTGGGATCTTGGAGCAATACCTGCGCTGTTTTGTCAATCAATAAGGTTGACTCAGCCTTCCATCCTTTCTAAGGTAGGTAAATTGAGGACCCAGTTTCTGGGTGCAATAAGCTGACTTTGTATAAAATATACAAAAGTATGAAGGCTATTGCTTAACGCATGATAAGCCGCCCTGAGTCTCTGGAGAAGGGTGGCATATAAATCTAATTAAAAAAAAAAAAAACCAACAAGACAATTGGACAGACTACCTAGCAGTCGCGGAGTTTGCGTTCAATAATTCCCAGCACGCTTCCACACAGACCACTCCTTTCCTAGCCAACCTAGACTATCACCCATGCTTCTTTTCGCTCACGGCTCTGTTTTCCCCGGTTCCAGCAGCGGATGACTTCTTGGCAGAGCTCCAGGCCGTGGATCAACTGGTAAAGCGGTACCTCAATAAGGCTAAGGATGATTACAAAAGGGTCACAGACCACTCTTGGCAAGCCACATCACTGTTGGCTGTTGGGGATTGCGTGTGGTTGTCAATGAAGCATCTCCCTTCAGATCAGCCAGTGAGAAAACTGGACCATCGGTTTATTGGACCTTTCCCAGTAGAGACAGTCATCAATCCTGTGGCCTACTGCCTAACCCTGCCTCGGTCTTTTGAGAATTCACTCAGTGTTTCACCGATCAATACTGGTTCCAGAACGGCCTACTTGTCTGAACCATCAACTGGACTGTCCTCTGCCCGCGCCCCATGACAGGGATGGTTCGCCAAAATACAAGGTGGCGAGTATTCAAGACTCTCAATGGTTGAAAGGTTGGTTTCAATACCTAATCGAATGGAAGGGGTATGGGCTAGAGGACTTCACATGGGAGGATGCGGCCTCTGTTCATGCTTCAGACTTGGTTCACGCCTTCCACAAGCAGTTTCCGTCACAATCACATCCAGATAGACAGACTCGGGGGAAGGGCCCTGTGGTGAGGGATAAATGTTGTTGCCCACCAGCGGCCTGCATGGATCATGGCTGATCCCGACGACGAGGAGGCTGGTGTGGTGTCGCGCCAGCAGCCTATGCAGCCTGCGCTCGCATTGGACAGCGAGGAAGCCGAAGAGGATGTGATGACAGAGACAGAGACTCAGCCAGGGCCTTCAGAACCTCCAGAGGCTCCTTCCATTGGAGAGAGTGAAGTGGAGGAGCCTCTCTTCTATGCTTGGACATGCAGGGTTGCCAAAAGGCAGGAATGGCTACTCAGGAGGAGGAGGCCTACTCAAGAGTAGGGCTTGAGGATAATTGGCCACTCCCTTTGCCTATTTAAGTTGCACATAGCTAGTGCTTTCTTGCTAGAAACAAAGTCTCATTGCTACAGAGCATTGACTCTGGAGAGCGAGTGACTTCTCATATCTGGTTTTCTGGGCTGATTGCCAACCTTTGTTGGACTTTGTTCTTAATAACTTTGATAAGGACCCTTTGCACAGGAAGCTTGCATTCTTGAAAGGGGTTTGTTTGGAATTAAACAGTGTTTGTGAAGCTTGGTGTGTGTCACATTCTCTGGGAATCCAAAGCTGGGGCAGAACATGGAATTATATTTTAGAGAAAACAAAAAACACCACACCTCTTTACAAAATCTCTGAGACACTAAGAAAGCATATTTAAAGTGGATTACAATAGCATATAGTGCAAAAAGAAATAAAGATAAGTGGAGAGAACATAACATTTTGTCCAAGGAAATTAAGAAATTAGAAAATCAATTAAAAATAGACCCCGGGGACGAACAAATTAAAAACAAAATGACCCTATTCAAGCATAAACTGAATATTTTGGACCAAAAAGAAATGGCAAGAAACTTAAAATTTGCAAGACAAAATTATTTTGGACATGCAAACAAGCCAGGAAGGTGGCTAGCCTATCAATTAAAAAAGGAGAAAGAAAAAAGAATAATACAGCAACTACAGGATGAAAATGGAATTGTAATTTTCCATTGAAAGTAATATGGAGAAGAAAAAAGAAATCACACAAGACTTCTTTGAGAGGCTTTATAGACAGGAAGAGACAGAACAGGAGAAAATAAGTGATTTCTTGAAGGAAGGGATAGGGTTTTCACTGATGGAAGAAGAAACGGAAACATTGAATAAGGATATAACATTATTAGAAATTAAAGCAGCAATTCAAAAACAAAAAAGTAACAAGACCCCAGGACCAGATGGGTTGCCAGGGGAAATTTATAAATACTTAGGAGATTCGGTAGAATTATTATTGGAAGTATGTAATTAAGCCCTGAAATCACCAGAATCATGGAAGGAGGCATATATTACCTTGATCCCTAAAGAAGGCACAGACAATAAACAAATCAAGAATTATAGATCAATCTCACTCTTAAATTCAGATTACAAAATATTTATGAACATTATGGTGGAACGGATAAAAAAAATATTAAATGATAAGATACACCCAGATCAAAATGGATTTCTTCTTAAGAGACAAATTAAGAACAATACCAGAATAGTAATTAATATGTTGGAATATTACGAGGTGCATCCAGAAAAACAAGTTGTCCTTGTCTTCCTGGATGCACAAAAAGCCTTTGATAATGTGAATTGGGAATTTATGAATCAACAAATTAAAGCTATAAAATTCGGAGAGAAATTTGAAAAGACGATTGAATTGATCTATTCCATGCAAAATGGGGAGACTACAAATTCATTTAAGATAACAAAAGGAGTTAGACATGGTTGTCCTCTGTTACCTCTGCTCTTTATCCTGACCCTTGAGATATTATTACAGAGAATTAGACAGAAAACGGAAATAAAAGGAACCAAAATTAAACAGGAAGAATTTAAAGTGCAAGCATTTGCAGATGATATGATATTTGTTATAGAAGACCCATTGGAATCTAGACCAATACTACTCCAAGAGATAGAGAAATATGGCGGGCGGGGGGGGGGGGTCGCAGGCCTTAAAATTAACGAAGAAAAACTAAAATGTTAGTTAAGAATTTAACGGAAAAACAAAAAGAGGAACTTGAGGAAAGATTGGAACTTCAAACCGTAAAAACTGTGAAATATTTAGGTATTTGGTTAAGAGCAAGATGTTCAGCATTAAAAAAGGATAATTATACAAAATTAATACAACACATAGGGAAAAACTTAGAAAGATGGGAGAAATTACAATTGCCACTATTAGGGAAAATTGCAACAATTAAAATGAATATTTTGCCAAAATTACTCTATTTATTTCAAATGATTCCGATAAAATTAGATAAGAATTTCTTTAAAGGCTTAAACAAAATGATTATGAAGTTCGTATGGGCAGGAAAAAAGGCGAGGATAAAATTAATCTCACTTCAAGATAGAAGAAGCAGAGGTTGCTCTGGATTCCCTGCATGGGAAACTTATTACAAAGCAGCGAGTTTGGTTTGGGTTAGGGAATGGATTAATTTAAAGAATAGAAGAATTTTAACACTGGAAGGGCGTGATCTCCAGATGAGGTGGCATGCCTTCATATGGAACACCAGAAATAAGAAACATTCACATTTGTACTTCTATAGACATACACTTCAAGATTCATTGATACAGACTTGGGAGGGAATTAGAAAGAAACATTATCTCAAAATACCAGGCTGATTATCCACTATGGAGGCAATGATCGACCCGGACACATTAGATATTGGTAAAATGGTAAAATATAATGAAATTTTGGACAATGGAGGAAGATTAAAATCTAACCAAGAATTAAAGTAACAGGGAATAATCAAACATTGGTGGCCATATCTAAAATTGCAATCTAGATACAGAAAAGATTTAGAGGAATTTGGATTTGAACCAAAATTTACACAATTAGATAAATTATTAACAGGCCCAGAAGAGAAATTATTATCTAAAATATATAATTATTTATTAATTTTTTGACTTAGAAGAAGAAATTGTAAAGGGATCAATGATAGCATGGGCAAAAAATATTGGGTACAACATTGAGTTAGAATAGGAAAAAATTTGGGGAAAAAACTATACATTAACAAAATCATTCGCATATAAAGAAAACCAGTATAAAATGTTCTATAGGTGGCATTTAGCCCCAACAAGACTTGCAAAAATGTACCCCAACCTAAAACCTAATTGCTGGAAATGCAACCAAGTACAAGATACCTACTTCCATGTATGCTGGCTTTGCCCAGAAGTTAAAAAAATTTGGATTAAAAGACAAAAATGGCTAAAAGAAATTACACGCTGTAAAATAGAATTTAAACCTGAATAGTTTCTTTTGGGGATTATTAAAGGAAATTATCCTAAAAGGATAAAATATTTGATCATTCATATAACTACAGCAGCTAGAATTGTACTTGCGCAAGCCTGGAAAATGTCCACTATACCAATAATGCATATGCAATAATCTGGAAAATTTTTGAATGTGCAGAAGACAAATTTACTTTAGAATTAAATAATAAGGAAGACTCGGAATACTACTTAACTTTGGAAAATTGGTATCGATGGATAGAAATTAAAAATAAGGAATGTATAGAATAAAATGTGTTTAAATATGTTGATTAAGTAGGAATATGTGGGAATAGATGAAGAAAGTAGAGAATTACGTACTGTCAGAAAGATGCTGAATTGTATAATTATTATGGTTGTATTTTTGTGATAGATGTATTTTAACTTGGATTTAAGTTAAATCCAATTTTTGGATTTTAAATGTTAATAAAGGTTAAAAGAAAGAAAGAAAGAAAAATGTTCCAATTTACCTGGGGAATACTCCACTGCCATTGTCCAGGAAGGCACTGTGCAGGAGTCTAGGATAGATAAAAACAATTTTTTATTAATACTCTGTCTAATCAAAATTCTAAAGCAATGTATACTGTACATTCAGATAGTCTTGACTAATGACCATATGTTTAATGACCATTCAATGTAATGGAGATGCTGAAAAAACTTGACTTACAACTGGTCATTACACAACCATTGCAGCATCCCCCGTCATGCGATCATGATTCGGACACTAGGCAACTAGCATATATTTATAATAGTTGCAGCATTCCAGGACCATACGATCACCATTTCCTAGCTGGCTTCTGACAAGCAAAGTTAATGAGGGAAGCTGGATTAATGATGTAATTCACTTAATAACCATGACAAAAATGGTCATAAAATCGGGTGCAACTTACTTAAGGATTGCCTTGCTTAGCAATGAAAGTTCCAGTCCCAATTATGGTCGCAAGTCAAAGACTGTCTATACAAAGTTTAAATAAAATAAACATTGAAACCACTACAATTCATAAAAAAGCTAAACTATTATTATTCAATAAAATCCAAATGGAATATATTGATAATTTTTCAATGTTTTTGTTACATAAACAAAAAGAAGTGTAATTAATGATTTCCCTTATTTACAATCATATTGAACAAATGCAATCTTTAATTGTTACCTGATAGTGATATGTTGGTTGTTGATAAATTGGCTGAGCTAGCATCACAGGAGAACTAGAAATTGAACGTGACTTTAAAAAGAAGAGAAAAACATCAATTAGTTTTTTGCTGAGAAGGAGATTACCTGTAGGTACATGGTGAGTCAATGTCTTTCTAGCTTTGGCTGGTTAGCAAGACAGCTTTTGCAAGAGAAATCAATGCTAAATCCGAGCTGGCGAAATCTCTCTGGAACAAGGGAGAGATTTGTGGTGATCATTGACATGACTCTGTATCATCTACTCATGTGTAGATCATGAAATTGCAGTTTTTTCGGTTGGCTTATGAGTGGACTGGCGGGGATTCAGGATTACATCAAACTCACACTCATAAACCAGACTTTATAGACATCACATTTGACCGAGTCTTATATCTTAATCACTTGGTTTTTTAAAAAATTGTTTGCATATTAGAGAGAGTAAAACCCTTCAGATCAGCAAAGGTTTTATTGTATTCATTGGCTGAGTTTTCACCTCCTTAAAAGATGATGATGTAAATTTGACTTTAAAAGTTTTATGGATAGATTTTGGAAAATTAATAATTAAGGGGCTAGAGGACTTGGAATTATAGTTTTGAATTATTTAGAAGATATTTTCTGATGGAAAATGGAGATTGCTTTGATAGTTTTTTTAATGATAAGGAGACCTTATCATTAAGACAATAGAGCCAGAGCATAAAGAAAATGGAAAGAAATTGTAGGCTTTGGAATATCTCTACATAGGTTTTTCGACAGAATGGATGAAATGTTTGATAAAATTAACAAAGCATAATGTCTATGAAACTAATTTGAAGGAGAATTTAAATGTAATGGAAATGGATCTGATGACTTATTCCCTAAAGGAGATAAACAGATGTTAAACAGAGCCTGGGTGGCACAGCAGTTTAAGTAGTGCTAAAGTGACACCAGCTGCCTGCAATTACTGCAAGTTCGAATCTCACCAGGCTCAAGGTTGACTCAGCCTTCCATCCTTTCAAGGTAGGTAAAACGAGGACCCAGATTGTGGGGGCAATAAGCTGACTTTGTATATATATAAAAAAACACCGCTGGGGTGGGGGGGAAGCCCTACTAAGCAGGTATATACAAAAGTATGAAGGCTATTGCTTAACACTTTGTAAGCTGTCCTGAGTCTCCGGAGAAGGGCGGCATATAAATTAAATCTTTTTAAAAAAACAGGAAACTGATTTGGACTTTTTCTTCTGGATATATTAGGAAAGACTTCTTTTAGAACTGACAAAGGGATACTTTACTTATTGATACAAAAAAAAATATGTTAAATTCTGAAGAATTTTCACTTTGAAGCACAGACAATAGGACAAACTAACTCTAGGACTTTTTTGAACGAGTTATAGTGTAATTTTAAAAACTTAGAAAAGGTTTGCAAGATTGGCTTATTTGATCATTATTAACAATAGCTATATATGTTTCCCTTTACTGGACTTTTGATGACAAAAGATTGGTTGACCTAGAATTTGGACTTTGTTTATTTGAGATATGCTATGGGGAGGAGAGAGATTATATTTTATTTAGACACAGTGAAGCGCTACTAAAATTGTTTTTATTTGCTAGGATGAACAGGAAAGTTCCTATATTTTTGGTCTGTAAGACGCACTCCCCCCCCAAAAAAGTAGAAATGTCTGTGCATCTTATAGAGTGAATGTTACTGATACCCCACCTACCTGCTGGCCCCCACCCTTCAGCCTCTGCCTTCCAGCAATTTGCCTCCTTGCAGCAAACAGCAGGGTCAGCTGCAGCACAGCCTGATTTAGCACAAGCAGCTGATTGGTGGTTGGATCAGCCTCCTGGAATACTGCCGATCAGCTATTCCAGGCTGCTGTTATTGCTGCCGCCCATCACTGCCTCCAAACGCCCCATTTTTTGCCTCTGCATGACCCATTTTTGGCCCGATCCAGGCGGCAGCGATCCCCATTTGGTGGCGATAGGAGGCAGCGGAGATCCCCGCCACCTGGAACGGGCTGAAAAAGGGAGAGACTGAAAACAGGATGCGTGGAAGCCAAAAATGGGGGGCACGGAGGAAGCAGCAATTCCCGCCACCTGGAACAGCTGAACAGCAGTATTCCAGGAGGCCGATCCAACTGCCAATCAGCTGCTCATGCTAAATCAGGCTGTGCTGAAGCTGACCAGGCTGTTTGCTGTTTGCTGCAAGGAGGCAAATTGCTGGGAGGCAAGAGGCAGATTTTTTTTTCTTGTTTTCTTCCCCAAAAGCTAGTTGCATCTTATGGTCCGGAGCATCTTATAGTGCGAAAAATACAGTACTTATTTTTTATTTTCTTTCTTTTTTTTCTTTTTCACACCCCTCACTTTTTCCCTTGTACTTTTCTATTTATATTTGGTATTGATTTTTATTTTTTATTTATAATTCTTAGTAAAAAGTATTTGAAAAAGTATTTTGCTCAAATATACTCAGATTTTCAATGTTACTTAGAAATACAGTGCATTCATAAAGTATTCCGATCCCCTTCACTTTTGTCAATTTTATTATGCTGCAGCCTGATTCTAGTTGTTGAAATTCATTTCTCATTCTACTTTGTCATTATCCAATAATGACGAAGTGAAAACAAAATTTTAGAAATGTCTGCAAATTAATTAAAAAGAAAAAAACTGAAATATCACATTGGTATAAGTATACAGACCCTTCACTCTTTGATAATTTGTTGAAGCATCTTTGACAGCAATCACAGCTAGAGTCTTTCTCAGTGTTATGCAACAAGTATTGCACACGTGGATTGGGGAATTTTCTGCCATTCTTCCTTGCAAATCTTCTCAAGCTCCGTCAGGCTGGTTGGCGACTGTCAGTGGACAGCCATTTTCAGGTCCCTCCAGAGATGGTCAATAGGGTTCAAGTAAGGGCTCTGGCTGGGCCACTTTAGGACATTCAGAGTTGTCCCTAAGCCACTCCTGCATTGTCTTGGCTGTGTGCTTAGGATCACTGTCATGTTGGAAAGTGAACCTTCAGTGCAGATTGAAGTCCTGAGCACTGTGGAATAGGTTTTCATTGAGGATATCCCTGTACTTTGCTTCATTCAGCTTTCCCTCAACCCTGACCAGTCTCCCAGTCCCTGCTGCTGAAAAACACCACCAAGCTCCACTGTTGGGATGATATTCGGCAGTTGATGAGAGGTACCTGGTTTCTTCCATACATAACATTTAGAATTGAGACTAAAAAGTTCAATCCACACTGTCTGCACAATTATTAGGTAAGTTGTATTTTGAAGGATTAATTTTATTATTGAACAACTACAGTGCTTTCGATCAATCCAAAATGAAACCTCAAACCTGAATATTTAAGAAAATAAAAGTGAGGTTATGGCTTTTTTAGGAAAATATCTATGTGCGCACAATTATTGGGCAATTATTACTGGGCAGAATTATTATGTAGCTAAATGAAAAATGAAAATTTTCCCATCTCATTTATTTTCATCTGTTAAAGTGAGAATAAACAAATAACTCAAAATTTACAAATAAATATTTCTGACAGTTAAAAAAAAGTGACCAATACAGACCAATAGCAGTGACCTGTTGACTATTTGCAACAAAACATTTGATGGTTCTATTATCACACATCTTAGCAATTTCAAGAGTGCTGCATCCCTCTGAAAAATGTTTTACAATTTTTGACTTTTCAGTCAGTTAAATCTCTTTTTTTAGCCCATTTTGCCTAAGGAAAAGAAGTTGCCTAATAATTATGCAACTTTGATATAGGGTGATGATCTCCTTAGGCCACACCCTCCCTCATTACACAAATACACATCACCTGATCTGCTTATTTCCACTAAGCAAGGGGTGGGCAAATGTGGCCCTTTTACAACCTGTGGACTTCAATTCCCAGAATGTGGCCAAGCTGTCTCAGGAATTCTGGGAGTTGAAGTCCACAGGTTATAAAAGGGCCACATTTGCCCATCCCTGCGACTAAGCATTTAAGTTTATACAGCTTGGAGGTGGAAAATCTGCATACAAAGGATGATATGGTCAAAATACTTATTTGCCTTATAATTGTGCACATAGTGTAGGTTTGATCAGACCAGAGAATCTTATTCTTCCCAGTCTGAGAGCCCTTCAGGTGCTTTTCTGCAAATTCCAAGTAGGCTTTCATGAACTGAGGAGAGGCTTCCATCTAGCCATTTTGCCAAAAAGTCCAGACTGGTGGAGGGGCTGCAGTGATAGTTGTTCTTCTGGAACTCTGTCTCATTTCCACACAGGATCTCTAGAGCTCAGTCAGATTGGGTTCTTGGTCATCTGTTACTAAGGCCCTTCTTCCCTGATTGCTCAGTTTGACCGGGTGACTAGCTCTCAGAAGAGTCCTGGTTGTGCCAAACTTTTTCCATTTGAGAATTATGTAGACCACTGTGCTCTTAGGAACCTTCAATGCAGCAGAAATTCCATTGTAGCCTTCCCCAGATCTGTGCCTTGCAATAATTCTGTCTCTGAGCTCTGCAGGCAGTTGCTTTGACCTCATCGCTTCTGCTCTCCTACAGTTTGCATTGTTAGCTGTGAGGCCTTCTATAGAGAGATGTGCCTTTCCAAATCATGTCCAATCAATTTAATTTACTGGTGGACTTCTATCAAGATGTAGAAACATGTCAGCAACAATCAAGAGAAATGGGAGGCATCACAGCTAAATTTCAAGCGTTGTTGCAAAGGGTCTAAATACTTATCCCAATGTAATATTTCAGGGTTTTTTTCCTTTTTAATAAATTTACAGACATTTCTAAAATTCTGAGTGTAGATTAATTAGAAAAAAAATAAATTTCAACAACTGTAGAATCAGGCTGCAGCATAACAAAATTGACAAAGATGAAGGGGGTAATGAGTAATTTCTGAATGCACTGTATACTTGCATTGTTAAAATACTAGTTTTTGTAAAAGAGAATAAATAAGTTTCATTCAGTTAATGCACATCTTGTCTAGGGTTGTGTGCTCTACCTGCTTCGTCATCCATGGCAGACTCCCTCATCCTTTCATTTCCGGAGAGTCTTGAGGGAATCTTTGAGGAAGATAGGCAGTTCAGAAATGTGAAACATAAATAATTTGTATACGTATCTTTTTTGCCTTCAAATCAGTCTTTATTCCTGGATACTTCCTGAATATGTCCATACAGTTTTCTCAGCAAAATTTCAAGTGGTTTATTACTGCCTGCTACCTAAAAGCTGAGAAAAAATGACTGGCCCAAGGTCACCCTGTTGGCTATGTGTCGAAGGTGGTACTAGAACTCATGAACTCCCAGTTTCTATCTTGATGCCTTAACCACTACACCAAACAGGCTCTCATATACATCAATACTAATTTATTATTAGGATTCTAGGTTTTTGACTTTTCCTAGATCCCTGTAATAGTGGCCACTTGTAGAACACTACTTCTGTGAAATAAAAAGGTTAAGATCAGAAAAAAAAAGTTTATTGTGACATCAATGTTGTGGAACAGGCTTTCTTTAGAAGTTAAATGGGCCCTCTTTGTAACAGTTTTCTGGAAGCTTTTAGACTAAACTCTTCCAAAGGGCTTTTAAAAAAATAACCATTTGCCTTTTTTCTTAAGTTTTATTTTTTAGTATTTATTTATAGCTAACACTATTATAGATCTGTATTTGTGTATAATGTAGTGTTATTTTCTCTTATTTGGTAAAATTTTATTGTATTTAAGAGTTTTTGAAGGCTTGGCAACACACAAATTTGATAAATAAAATTTGAAACCTGTTTTGAAATCAATCGAAATTGACCATGATAAATATTAACCTTCATAAAACTACTACCCTGTTTTATACATTATACTTATCTATAATTTGGTTTGTTTATTTTTGGTTTGATGTGAAAAATAGTTGGAAGCAGTCCACTACTGGTTTATATTAGTTAATCATGATTATGTCTTGGCTTAGTGCTGTACATGAATGCAGTGTTCAACAAGCCAACACAATGAGGAAGCTGGCAAGGAAAGTTGCAAATTGCTCCATTAAGTTGCTCCTGATTTTTCACCTGCCTGCAGCATCTCCCCCACCCATAACAGTCTCTGCTGGTTCTTCCTATCTTCTGTGAGATATGGGCAATCTGATTGCCCCTTACCCTGATGCATGGTTTATATTGGTTCTCCCCAGTCTTCACAATTTAGGTATGATCTGTGCTAGCTCTCCTAGGCCTCCTACGTGGCCTGTGCCAGCTTTCTCAGGCCTTCCTCCCTCCCTGCCCTCCTTGGCTGGGACTCCCACCTCTTCCTGCTTAATGACCCATACATCTTTAGGTTACAACAGCAACCCAAACTTCTCAGGATTGCTGTCGTAACCCATGGACTACCTGCATCATCATCATCATTTGCAACAGTTGCATGGAATAAAACTGCAATGGCAACACAGTTATAAATCTGCGGCATTAACCACAGTTTACAAAGCATGATATTATTTATCAGAAAATCTGATATTCCTATATAAAAAAAAATTACCCATGGCTGAGGAACAGATGCAACTTCAGGAGTGTGAAAATAAGCTACTCCATTATGGTAAGTGTATGGATATCCAGTTGAAGTTGTTAAGTACATTGTTCCAGCTGCTGGCATTATACTGGAACCTGAAATAATGACAGAATATGAATTTGTATCTTTTTATTTTATCATTTTGTGCTCTTATAACAACAAGGTTTTAGTTAGTAAAAATCAGATATGCAACATATGTAAGTTTGAAAATTTGGGGACAAAATAATTAATCAGACATGGAGATGTCTATTAAATTTCCTCAAATTTCTTAAGCAAGAATTTAAGTACGTACAAATCGTTTTACAGGTAGGATTTTATTGATGGAACAGAGAAATACAATGGTAATTTGCCCAGAGTCAATCAGTTTGGTGGCTACAACAAATCTAAGTTTAAGCCGAAGTCTAAATCTGCATCACGACTAACAGGAAAACACTGAACAGAACTTGGCATATAATTCTAAATTAAGGCAATAGTGATAAACAGGTAGTCCCTGACTTAAAACTACAATTGGGATGGGAATTTGTTGCTAAGCAATGCAATCATAAAGCACAACATCACATAACTACATCACTTAGCAATAGGGATTCTTACAGTTTCCATTGCCACATTAATTGCCCACCCCAATCCAAGCTAATCTAGGCTTGATCCCTTTTAGGGAACATATGACGGGTCCTCGTACTTGCAGCCATTGCAGCACATAATTGTGATTTGGGCACTTGGCAATCAGCTTGCAATTAAGTTGCAGTATCCTGTGGTCACATGATTACCATTTGCAACATTCACTGCCAACTTTGGACACACAAAGCCAACGGGAAGTCAGTAGGAGGTTGCAAACGGTGACCATGTGACAGTGATATGCTGTGACTATATGGGAATTATGTGACAGTAGCAACTGGGATTACTGGAACTCCTACAGTCAGTGTAGTCATGTGATGTCACACTTTACAACCGTGTTACTTAAGTGACAGAATTCCTGGTCCCAACTGTGGTTAGTAAGCAAGGATTATCTGAGGAACTTTATTTCACCACAATGCAAATGAAATACTTATTGTCTGTAGCATTTGCATGGTAGAAGTGTGGGACTAAAAATTTTCCATGGCCAACAGGTTCCACTTCAGGCAAATTTCAAAGTTTTACAATATCTGTTAATCAGCTGGAACAGAAATATTGTGGTTCTCCCTTAGCAGTTTGAATGGCTGAAAGTGAAAAGAAAGTAGTAGTAGGTGGAGAAGCTACAGAGAAATGAAAGAGATATGCATCTCTTGCCCTTCCTATAACCCTCATGTGGCCAGACTGAATGCCACATGGAAGGATTCTAAATCCGTGATGGCGAACCTATGGCATGTGTGCCACAGCATGGAGCCCTTTCTGCAGGCACATAAGCCATCGCCCGGCTCAGCTCCACCGTGCACGCGCCTCCTACTGATTTTTACGATGTGGAGGGGCACATGTGGGAGATGCGCATGCATGTGCGGTGTGTCACATGCACATGCATGGGGAGGATCATGCAGGAGAGCAGCGCTCCCCCTGCAGCCCATTTTTGGCTGCAGGAAGGCTACTAGGCCCAAAACAGGGGGTGGGGGGGTCGCGCATGCACGGTGGGAGCGTGGGGGGTCATGCGCAGGACAGCTGCATCACATTATGGGTGCCAGCACGCATGCGTGCTGTCCGGCATGCACATGTGTGCTTTTGGTACACGACAAGAAAAAGGTTAGCCATCAGTGTTCAAGATTGTTGATGTAATATGAATAAATAGGTTGAATCAGAAGGCTCATGTGCAGCGAATAGTCTGTTGATTCTAGCATTATGGTTATGTCTAGTGCTCTGCTTGAAAGGGATTTCACTGGAGGATGGGCAAAGAGGGAGATAAAACAAATACATACGAGGAATCCCTACTTGTTGTTTTCTTATTGCTGGACCAATGTTCAGTTTCTTATCTTTATAATTTAATTTTTCAGCCTAAACAAAACAAAGGAAATATGTTATTTATATTACTTGGTGGAGCAGTGGACTAAAGCGCTGTTAAATAGCACTTAGCTGCCAGCTGCCTGCAATTAGTGCAAGTTCGAATCTCACCAGGCTCAAGGTTGACTCAGCCTTCCATCCTTCCAAGGTAGGTAAAATGAGGACCCGGATTGTGGGGGCAATAAGCTGACTTTGTCTAAAAAAGAACCCTGTTGGGGGGGGGGGCAAAAGCCCTACTAAGCAGGTATATACAAAAGTATGAAGGCTATTGCTTAACGCATTGTAAGCCACCCTGAGTCTCCGGAGAAGGGCGGCATATAAAATCGAACCAATAATAAACTTACTTCTAAATCTTGTTTTACAAAATGTTTATGAACAATCCAACATTTTTTTCAGATATTTATTTCATTAAATATCTTACAAAAAACCTCTTGCAATTTTTTGGGGGGATGCTTGGTTACTATTACAATTATTTTGTTCAAATAATTAATATTACTATATAAGGATTTTGAGAATGTAAAATTAAAAAAATATGAATTCAAAATATAAAACAATCCCTAGATTTTTTTCCTCTACATTTTCTTCAGAGTACTGGCTTTAAGTTATAAACCCCTTGATATCTTGGAACCAAGGGTTTTGAAGGACCAGGAATGCCTGTTTCTCTATGTTCCTATGCCTAAAATAAAATTGTGTTGGGGGTTGGCTATTTGACATGTCTTGTCATGTTAAGGCATTTGATAGCTGTCCAAGAGTAGCTTTCTTCAAGTGATTGCCTGCTGCCTCTAGCCCTGGGTCTAGGACAACTTGCCATGGCCAACTTGCAACTGTGAAACTTGCTGCAGCCAACTCATGGCCAACTCACAGTGACAATTCAACACTGTATTAATTGTTTCATTGTTACTTTTATTATTGGTGATTTTTTAAAAATTATTGTTAATTCATATATTTCTGGATTGACTTTATTTTATTATTGGCTACAATTCCATCAAAATTAACTTTTGTATTTGTTGAATTGTCCAAGTTGGTTGTGGCGAGTTGTCCCATTCTGCTAGCCCTTCCCAATAAGGTAAGACGTTGTCATCTTTATTTTTTTCTGTGCCACGTAAAAGCAATTTCAAACTTCTAGGTCTGCTGTGATTTTTAACTTTCTACTGGACAATGAGAGCCCCACTGCGTCATTACCTTAGAATTATTTTCTTACCTAATGACCGTGGGAGGGCAAAAAAGCAGTGGGAGTGACTTCCAACTTCCTTCCGGCTTCCCCATTGAGTTTCATTGTGGGAAGCAAGAAGGGAGCATCAGAAATCTTCTACCCTCGCTTGATTGCCATGGATACACTGACTGGAAACGAAGACAGCTTTAAAAAATCTTTTCTACCTTTCAATCCATTTCTCTGCTTTTGAACATCCCATTCATATAACACAATGCCCATGAACATAAGAGTAGCCCAAATGTCTATGGTATCTAAAAAGACCCTTTGTATCTCCTGTAAGTAACTTGCACGATTCTCTCTTGTACACATAGCTTTAATATTGATTATATATTATGGTAGCTATTTTGTGATGGTGCCCACCAAATCTGGAAAAAAATAACGTTCCTACAGACTTCAAATAACGATCTTCAGAAATACGTAAATGTGAGAGGATTACTACTGTCTATGTATATAAAACAAAATAATCATTTACCTCTTGTAAAATTTTTTGTGCATCTTCCTGAGTTTCAAATGTGACAAACCCATACCTAAGTAAAATAACAGAAATTATTTTCCTTAAAGTACTTAATATGTGCAGTCTTCCAAATGTTAATGTGTTGTCTGACAATTTTGAGGCATTTTGTAGTCTATAAAAAAGGAATGTGAAGCAACAAAGTGTTTGTTTCAGCTTCTCTCCTGAGAATAAGGCTTTTAAAAAACATTTTTCCCAAAGAGAAGATAGATTATGATCTTCTAAAAGAAACAAGTTACTTCCATGTGTTTTTTTTTATTTATAGAAGAAATAGTTTAAGCCACAGGCCTAAAACAGTAGCCAGAAAACAAATTCTTATTAACAAGAAAAAAACCTCTATTCGCAATAAAGAGGCTTCCTATGTTAATCAAAACAGAATTTTGGAAGGTAAGAACCATAGCACTTTACATATGGAATTGAAATGTGAAGATTCTGCTGTAACTCTAGCTTGACAATAGACATATAACTCAAATAAGGCTTATATGAGACAAAAGCAAAAACAGATAAAACACAGAATGGTATGCAAATAAAATAAAACTAGCATAAATGTTAATATAAACTTACATCCTTAATGCTTTGGTTAACTTGTACATTGTTTTTATTTAGTCCTTTTAAAAAAACCTGTAATTTCTAGACATTTTCTGATTTACATTAGGAGAATGTAGCAATATTTGATTCTAGGTCAAATTTCCAAGTTCACTAATGCTGAAGAAAAATACATTCAGTATAAAATTCTAACTGTTGAAGCTGTAATTAGCATAAAAGATATCCTTCTGGAATTACTTTCAATAAAATGAATCTATTTTTCAAACTGAGAATTCTTTCATTTCAATTTGCTATTTTTGTGAATTTTTGCATTGAAACACATCTGGCAACTATGATGATTTTTAAAATAAGGTTTCAAGTGAAGAAATAATTTATTTGCATAAAATGACATATAGCTTTTCTGTGGGATGTGTATAGATGAATAGGATGCTTATTTTTAACTATGATATACTTCTTGATATAGTTGAATGGCTGTAGTGAACTATAAATTAAAACCATATAGCTGAAGTTGTTTTCCTTGATTCTTTGAACCAATTATGCTTTATATCATATTCTAAATATAAGAAAAGTAGGACTGTAATCAATCAACAATAGAAAATAAGATTATTTGTCCAAAATCTTCATGTGCTCCTATCAGGGTGGCAAGTTATAGTAATAAATGAATATGCCTATGTACCTCAACAAAAGTATGATAGAGACGAAATACCATACAGGCAGATATGAGTATAGCAATAGAAATAAACCAGTGAAATGAAGTGCCTTCTGATAAAGATGTACTTGTATCAGTATGTTAAAAAGGAAGTATCTATCCGGGTCATCATGGTTATATCTACCAGTGGGGACAGCTTCTTGCATTGTTTAACATCATACAGTGGCCCAAGCATCGTGAGAGGATGCCTGGAAGAAACACCCCCTGGATTCACCGAAATGGCATAACAACTCTCTACACTGTCGTGGGAGGACAGTGGAGGCTATCCACATCTTTTAAGTTGCTGCCTTTCGTCCCCAGGACAGGAGGAATCTCTATGAACCTTGCCAGGAGCCATCTTCATCTCTTCCGTTTACGAATGTACTCTACCTTGAATTTCTTGCACTGCGAGACTCCCCCCTCTCGCAGGTTTGGCCCTTCACGTTATCGAGGGCCTACCTCGATGATGGGTTTTGGGACCCAGAGAGGTGGCATGTCGCAAAGAGGGGGTTGAGGGGTTTTTATGTAAATTTTTATCTAAACTTTTAAGGGGTTCCGGGAGGGGGGAGGGGGGGAGAGTGGGTATGGGGGACAACCCACCAAGGGGAGGGTCGGGTCAAGCCGTAAAGCGTGGTAGGGGGAGTGTGGGACCCGGGGTCGTGGAGGGGGTTAGAGCGCATCCGGATAGTATATTGAACATCAATACTGTAGGTGGGAGGGGTAGATATGGCGGGAGCAGGGGGCCATATCGTGTTAGGGGAATGCGTGCCCGCTGTTTACAAGCGGTGGCGTGTTCCGGCCCCCAAGGCTCCTCCCGCTCCCTAGATTGCACAGACCCTCAGGGCCCGGGCCTTCGGCTGATGCTATGCAATGCCAGGTCCGCAGTAAATAAAGCCCCCCTCATCTGTGAGCTTGTTCAGGAGGGGGGTGCAGCCCTGGCGGGTGTTACGGAGACCTGGTTGGGCCACAAGGGGGAGTGCCCCTCGTTGAAATGTGCCCGCCGGGCTTCCAAGCATGCCATCAGCCGAGGTCACAGGGGAGGGGAGGGGGGGTTGCGGTTATTATTAGAGAAGGTCTGAAACCGAGGGAGGCCACTGTTCCTCAGACGGCTGGCTGTGAATCCCTCCTTGTGAAATGGGGTCATGGGGTTCAGATGGGTTTGCTGATCACGTACCTGGCTCCCTGCCATGTGGCAGCAGCCCTGCCTGAGCTTCTCGGCGTCATCGCCGCGGTAGTGGTTGATACTCCCAGGCTTATGGTCATGGGGGATTTCAACCTGCCGTCCGTGGGGGAGATGTCTGAGGTGGCTCGGGAGTTCATGGCTTCCATGACAGCTATGGACCTGACCCAGTTAATTCATGGCCCTATCCACACGGGGGGAAACACACTGGATCTGGTGTTTGTCTCTGGACAGTGGTTGAGAAATCTTGATATAGGGGACATAGTCATCGAACCCTTGTCATGGTCAGATCACTCTCGTTTCGACTTTCGAACCGAAATACCCGTCGCAGGGAGGTGGAGCCGGTAAGATGGTTCCGCCCCAGGCGCTTGATGGAACCTGATAGGTTCCAGATGGAGCTTGGGCCATTCCCTGAGGCTCTGGCACACGCCTCGACCGGAGACCTGGTGGCCGCCTGGGATAGGGCGGCCACCGGAGCTCTGGATCAGGTCGTGCCTTTGCGGCCTCTAATCCGGCGTCAATCTCACTTGGCTCCTTGGTTTACTGAGGAGCTGAGGGAGTTGAAGCGCCGGAAAAGACGCCTAGAGAGTAGTTGGAGGGCCAGTCTTTCTGAATCTGACTGGACACTGGTAAGATCTCATATTAGGACTTACCTAGTGGCGATAAAAGCAGCGAAATGTAGCTATTTTGCTGCTCTTATTGCGTCATCAAATAATCGCCCGGCCGCCCTGTTTAGGGTGACCCGCTCCCTGCTTCACAAGCGCGGGAGGACCCCTTGGAGGGTAGAGCCGAGGATTTTGTTCAATATCTGCATGACAAAATCACTCAGATTCGGGAAGATCTGGACTCCGACTGGGTGGTCTCGGGGGAAAGTACCGGGGCAGGTCTTGAGAATGTTATCTGGGATGAGTTTGATCCTGTGACCCCTGAGGACGTGGACAGGATACTGGGTGGACTGAATGCGACCACGTGTTTATTGGACCCGTGTCCTTCCTGGTTAGTGCTGGCTTCCCGGGAAGTGACACGAGGCTGGCTCCAGGGGATTATAAAGGCTTCATTGGGGGAGGATGTCTTCCCTGCCGCCTTGAAAGAGGCGGTAGTGAGGCCTCTCCTCAAGAAGCCTTCCCTGGACCCGGCAATGTTGGTAAATTATATTCCGGTCTCCAACCTTCACTTTGTGGCAAAGGTTGTTGAGAGCGTGGTTGCGAAACAGTTTCCCCGGCACCTGGTTGAAGCGACGTATCTAGATCCGATCCAGTCGGGCTTCAGGCCCGGGTACAGCACGGAAATGGCATTGGTCGCGTTGGTGGATGATCTCTGGAGGGCTCGGTACAGGGGGTGCTCCTCTGTCCTGGTCCTGTTGACCTCTCAGCGGCTTTTGATACCATCGACCATGGTATCATGCTGCACCGGCTGGTAGAGATGGGGGTGGGAGGCACAGTGTTGCGGTGGTTCTCCTCCTATCACTCCGACCGGTTGCAGTCTGTGTTGGCAGGGGGGCAGAGGTCGACCCCGAGGCCCCTTATATGTGGGGTGCCACAAGGATCGGTCCTCTCGCCCCTCCTGTTCAACATTTATGTGAAGCCGCTGGGTGAGATCATCCGTGGTTTTGGGGTGAAGTACCATCAGTACGCTGATGACACTCAGCTGTACATCTCCAGCCCAGACCACCCCAACGATGCCCTTGAAGTGATGTCCCGGTGCCTGGAGGCCGTGCGGATCTGGATGGGGAGGAATAGGCTCAGGCTCAACCCATCCAAGACCGAATGGCTGTGGTTTCTGACTCCCGATATAGTCAGTTGGCACCATCACTGACTATTGGGGGCGAAGTACTGGCCCCCACGGAGAGGGTTCGTAACTTGGGCGTCCTCCTGGACTCATGGCTGTCCTTAGAAGGGCACCTGACGGCCGTGGCCGGGCGGATTTTCTATCAGGTTCGTCTGATCCGCCAGTTACGTCCCTTTCTGGATCGGGACTCCTTACTCACGGTCACTCACACCCTTGTCACTTCCCGTCTAGACTACTGTAATGCTCTCTACATGGGGCTCCCCTTGAGGAGCACCCGGAGGCTCCAACTGGCGCAGAGTGCGGCCGCGCGGGTGGTGATGGGAGCGACATGGCGTTCCCATGTGACACTTCTCCTGCGTGAGCTGCACTGGCTCCCGGTGGTCTTCCGGGTGCGCTTCAAGGTTTTGGTTACCACCTTTAAAGCGCTCCATGGGACCTGGGTACTTGCAGGACCTGGGTACTTGCAGGACCGCCTACTACCACCAATAGCCTCCCACCGGCCGGTACACTCTCATAGAGAGGGGCTCCTCCGGGTGCCGTCAGCAAAACAGTGTCGACTGGCGGCTCCCAGGGGGAGAGCTTTCTGTGGGGGCACCTACTATCTGGAACGAGCTCCCCCCGGAGATATGGAGGATCCCGGATCTGCGCACCTTCCGCCGCGTTCTTAAGACCTTTTTATTTCACCAGGCGGGCCTGGCCTAATCTCTCTCCGTTTTTAGCGTTAAATTTTAATCTGTTTTAAACTATGTGGGGTGTTTTAATTTTGTCCGGGCCAAATTTATTTAATTTGTTTTTAGTTGGGTTTTAAATTTTGTATTCATGTATTTTTATTGTTGGCTGTACACCGCCCTGAGTCCTTCGGGAGTAGGGCGGTATATAAATCCAATAAAATCTAAATCTAAATCTAAATCTAAACTGAAATGAAATTGATTATCTAGCATTCGAGCCTAAGTAAAAGGGAAGATCAACCTGCTATTCAGGTGCAAAGTAAGTGCCATATAGACACTGATAGCCTATAGATGTGTCTAGTGGTTAAAGAATACATAGAGTACATAATCATAATTAAATGAAAAAGCCTTTTGAACTTCTTGCAACTGTTCTGTAACATATTGTGTCAATGAAGATAGCTCTCCTTTTAGCCTTTACATGAAAGGAGGGCAAGTGAATGAGTGGCTTTGCCCTTGAAGTTATCATTTCTAGTGTTTTGGTAAGGTAAAATTTTATCTTGGCCAGATAATCATAATTAAACAGCTGATACCTTAGCCAAGATAAAGTTTTATCTTATGAAATACTAGGAATGATAAATCTGAGGGCAAAGCCACCTAACTTGCCCTCTATAAGGCAAAGGCTAAAAGGAAAGTCATGTTCATTGAAGGAATATATTACAGAACAGCTAAAAGAAGTTCAAAAGGTTTCTTCATTACATAGAAAAGTACTGTAGAGAGACTCTTAGGAGTACAAAGGACAACAACTATGAGGCAAATGCATTGGATTGATATATTTGCAAAGATCTAAAGGATGAGACTGCCCTTGTCTCTTTAGTACAGAAATGGAAATAGAAATTAGCAGTCTTTACATAGCTGTTACTGGTGTTATTGTATCCTTCCTCTGAAAAGATTGTACCAAAGAGGCGGCAATTAAAAGGTATAGCTATTATATGGCTATTTACAGCAACAGTGAGCTATTATTTTATCTGCCTGAACTTTGTAAAAGGATATGAGGTGATGTCTAAAAATAATGTCAATGTAAAATAGCTTGATGAATCAAATATATTTCTTTTTGTCATCAATTTTCTTCTCCACTGATTGAGTGTGGGAATCCTCTAGAATTCTGCAAAACAACCGTATTTTTCTAGAAATATTTTAGAAATATTCAGTCATATGGAAGTGTACTCTGTAGTACTATTGATTATTCAAGAAAATAGACCTGCGGTAACCCTATGACAGGCAGTATGTCTATTTTGGAATATAATCCACTTAATTATCTTCAAACTTAATAATGAAGATTGAAGAGTAAATCTGTGAATATTTCTACTAAACCCAGAAGATGATAGCCAACACTTTAGGAATATATTAGGATGGAAACAGAAGCCATAGCTAATGAAACTGCCAATATGGTAGCTTTTGGTGCAGCCTGTACCAAATCATTTAAAGCTGGCAAACTAAGAAAGCAACGATCACTTGGATTTCTGGAATGTTTAACAACCATTTCAAGTTACAACTAAGAGGAAAAAAGTAACTTTATAATCTATCCTTGAATCTATAGCCTTTGAAGGAGTGAAACACTGAAGTAAAATCACAAGTACAGTTGAAATTTCACTTAGTGACTACTTTGCTTAATAATCAAGTTGCTAGTCCCAACTGCAATCACTAAATGAGAACTATCTACATTGCTAGTAATATAACAGAATACTGAAAACCTACTCAAGTAATTTCCAGATCAACTGATTCTTAGCATAATGAAGACAGAATTACTCCAAGTTGCTCACATTTTCCCCCTGGACTAAGGAATTTCCCTTCCCTCGACTAACGAATTTTCTATAAAGTGTCTGTTACCTTCCCTATATTCCCAGGATCTTCAGACATTTCATTATAGCATGCAAATTCCATGGATCTATAATGGTAATCATATTTCTGTAATGTGTATGCCATTGTAGTTGTAAAGTACTATAGCTAATATATTCAATGTAAAAGCCATAGTTAATATTGCTATACAGATATATGTATATCTGATAGTATGAATCAAAGTCAAATGAAAACTGTAACTCGATCTAGATAATGCATTCAGTAGTTTAGCGACTTAAAATAAAACCAACTGACAGCTTTTTTTTCCATCGTGGTTGGCCTATAAAAGCCCTCAAATCTGGAGAGGCTGAGCAAATGAAAGACTTTAATACTATGTTGAAGAGCGTCCATGAGCATGAGCTACTTCTTTGTAAGTCTTATCTAAACAGCTGTGGATCAAAATTAACTTTTGTTATGAAATGATCACCTACAACTTCTAAAGTGGATGTGCTATAAGCTTAGGATCTGCCAGTGAAATTTCAGCTAGGACAGCCTCTATAGAGAATGTAAAACGGAAAACAGGAAATCTACAACAATCCATCTATTTAATTCCTCAAAAAGTTTCAAAGTTCTGGTATTAGCATGACTGAAAATAACTGAATACTTTAATACATTACAGTAGGAATATTTCTGTATCAAATAATTTAATCTTTTTGAATTCAATTTAATTGATTGCTTCAAAGAGATGAAGAAAGTAAATTTATGTTTTTTTTTAAATACTATGGTTGATCTGGAAAACACTGAAATATATTGGAGCTGGTCAGCCCTGGGTTTGATGAAGAACAGGCAGAATCTTCTGCAGAGGTGTTTAATACTTTAGCCATTGAAAAAGGTGGTGAAAAAATGCACTTTGGGAAAATACATTATTGTACTATATATGCTTCTTGGAATGATTTTGAATTTTTTTTTATTTCAGCTAGTGGAAGACACTTGCTTTGTGAAGGAACCTTACATACACATATGTTTTCTGAGCTAGGCAGTGCTTTCTTCTTAAATTTTAAACCAAAGGGCAATGTTCTATTAGGTTTGTTTTACTAATACTTAGCAAAGATGGCCTGCCGCAACTTCTTGGCCTCTGCCTATAAACACATGAGACATATGCATGTTTGTCAGATGTAGTAACTTTACTCAAATTGCATATTTACAGGAAGGCTTCTTTAATTATCTAAACTCTAAAACTTTATTAAGAAGTAGAATAGTCTGAACAAAAACCTCAATGAAATCCATTTTTCCCCCAAATTATTCCTTTTCAAATGTAGATTAATAAGGAAAAACAATAACACTAACCACAAGGAACAAGAAAATAGAAATGATTTGGGGAAATATGAAGAGGAAAAAAAAAATCAGAGAATGCTGCTGAAAGTACTTCTGGGGGTTGAGAAGGAGCTAAGGTAACACAATACATGCTGCTATGGACAAAGATGCAGAGATATAGTATGCCAAAAATTGCTTTGCTGAAACATTCCAAATGATACAAAGCACAGACATGGAGACTCATTTGCATGATAGAGAAATATCAGTGAAGAATAAAATAATTAAAGAGATGTTTTAGAACAGCTTTTATTGAATAAGAACTGTACAACAGACTGACAACACAGGATTATTACTAAACATTTCAGTTATGTTGCATAATACTGTGCATTTATTTATTTAATTTATATACTGCCCATCTATCTGTTTGGAATAATTCTATAGTATGTAAACTAAGTAAATTTAATAATTCCATATAAATTATATGATTTTCAAAAAATTTAATGGCATCTTTAAGAATAACAACATTGATAAAAGGAATGTGAATGAAAAGGTAAATGATAAGAGGATAACTTTTTAGCATTTCTTCCCTAATGTAAATAATTGCGTATACTCTTTTCTGAGGATCATACTCTATGAATTTAATTAAATGGATTTTAACTGAGTATCATGATATATTGTTTTATTGCAAATGAAAAACAAACTTGGCCTCTAGAAATTGTTTTCAACCAAACACAGCCTATGCATTTTTATTAAGAAACCTAACAATGTTTAAACTGACTCCCAGATAATTCGCTTACAGAATTACAGATCTGAAGGACTTTATACCATGCTCTTAATTTTTGGAAGACTATATACAGCCTCTCAGCAGTATATTAATTTAGTAAATGTTTTGGTTTACTAACCCTTTTGATACTCCAGCTCTGTCATTTACTATTTTTACTTCTTTCACACAGCCGTATTGGGAAAAAAATTTCCTCAGGTCATTCTCGTTAGTCTATTGAAATAAATAAAAGGGGGAGGGGGAAGAGAGAGAGAGTAAGACTGTATCTTATAATACTAGATTTAATACTAGTAAATCTAGTTAAAATACAATTATAATTTAATATTGACATTCTTTTAATAATTAGTATGTCTGCTCAATCAAAACTAATTTCAATCTTTTATATTTACTTTCCAATTATATTATTCAATAGTTTGTACAATAAGGATACCTGCAGTCTTTTCTAAAGTGGGCCAATTCTTCTAGACTTACCCATATTGTGTATAATTTCCACTTCCATGGTATTCTGAATTTTTTTTTTTAAAGAGAAATAATATAAGGGAGAGAAAAATCAGCAGAGTTTCTTTGGATATATTGACATGCCTGATAATAAATGGTTTTCAAGACCATTTCCAAGAAAAGTTACTCTGCAAAGACACAGAAATAAATGTTATTGCAGGAAATAAAATGGGAAGGATTGGCCTTTTTAAAAAAGAATGAATCACCTTGGAAGTGTGTTTTGTTAAAATGAAGTGCTGAAAAGGATGTAACGAATAGCAATAGCACTTAGACTTACATACTGCTTCACAGTACTTTACAGACCACTCTAAAACAGTTTGCAGTCAGCATATTGACCCCAACAATCTGGGTCCTCATTTTACCGACCTCGGAAGGATGGAAGGCTGAGTCAACCTTGAGCCGGTGACAATCAAACAGCTGGCAGTCGGCAGAATTAGCCTGCAATACTGAATTCTAACCATTGTGCCACGATGGCTCTCTATATAAATTGAACAATATATTTAAGAATTAATATCTCATTAGAGTAGCACTTTTAAGTTTTTAATGCTGGGTGCATATTTAGATATTTTATTAAACTATGATGGGAGGGAAATATTTTCAAGAATGTATGTATGTTTCCTGTAGTGTCTAAGAATATAGATAGTTTTGCTTTTGCTCTTAGTTAGTTGCAACACTGACCTTTGAATGGATTGGAAGTGGCTATTTTATACTTCTCTCAACATACATCTTCTCATTCATAATTGCGTATAGAAAAAAATGCACTTTTCCATACGCAATAGAAGGTCTTACGGCTGAAGGCAGTGAGAGGATGTTACCTGGATATTTTCAAGGATGCTACTTAAAACTCAAGAAGAAGAATTTGAAAAACTAAAAAGTGAAAGTGAGCAAATTTATGGGTGAATGAAAGATTTACAAAACAGTAAAATAAAAGGTAGAATGATCAGAGCACATGGCTAATAAGCTAGGTCTGCTAGGATGATTCCCTACCCTCTATCTTCACAAAGTCACTAGTAAATTTGTTCTGGAAAATCCACAACCTATTGGAATAGATCAGAGTGGGAGACTGGAATCCACTGTAATGACAATGCCATTTTAATAGAGAACAACAACAACAATAACAAAGGAATGAGATGGGGGAGAAGTAATGCTTATTTTCTGTATCTATCTACCAGATGATAAAATGGTAAGAATAAATTCTTAGATATTTGTAACAATATAAAAACAATTCTATTATAATAAAAGTTGGGACTGTTATTCAGTCATCCAAATTACCTTAAAATCAATTCCTCCAACAAAGATGCGATTAGGAATAACTGTTCCAAACCTTGGGGCACTGGTGGCGTTATTTAAAGGCGCTGGTGACACAGTCTTAGGAGATGGAGACAAAGAATCAGTTTGCATCTGATTTGCAGTTTGCTGTTTAAAAGAACATATTCTTGTTAAATATATTTTCGATCTGATATATTATGGATTTTCAAAAATTATAATGAGAAAAAGAACAAATAATAGTTATAATCATTTCTAGGAAATGGAAGCATTTTTACTTTAAGACAGGAGTAATTTAATGCTACAATATCAAAAGTTTCTCTATCTTGTATTATGTTTTCATATTCAGGTAGTCCTTCAGTTATGAATGTAATGGAGTATGCCCATTCCATTCGTAACCTGAGGACTCGTAGGAGTGAATCTCTTACCTTGAATGGTATCTCGGGGTGGTGAACCCCATAGGGGAGCCTAGTGATGGAACAGGTCCCCTGGTTCAGACCATCCAAGGCCTCCGCTGACCCACAGATACCTCATTCTCCCTCCCCTGGAGTCCCCACAATTGCTCCGTCCCATCCTGCTGCGCTGGGTCACTGACCTTATGAAGAACTGTCTCCTCTTCAGCCTCTTTGTTTCATTGCCTGCTCCCTTCTCTCTCGCCTTTGGCAATGAAAAAGGAGGCCCAGGGGGCCATGTGTGCCTTTCCGGGCCTCCTTTCTCACCATTGAAGTCCGCTTTTTGCGGTGAAAAAGGAGGCCTGGAGGGCTACACGCACCTTCTGCGCTTCCTTTCTCACCAGCAAGCTGTATGATTCAGGCTTTGGTGATGAAAAAGAAGGCCCGGAGAGATGCACACCACTCTGGGCCTCCTTTCTTGTCAGCAAAACCCTTAAGGATTGCGTTCCTGTAGGCTTTGGCAGCCCTTTGCAAAAAGCCTTTGCTGATAGGCTCTGGAGGGACGCACCTGCTCCTCCCAAGATCTGCTGGTGCCAACAAAGGCCTTTTGCAAAGGGCTGCCAAAGCCTACAGGAATGCAATCTTCCTGAAGGTTTTGGCAAGGAAACAGCAAACAGAGGGAAGGCCTGAAAGACTGAAGTTTGCAAACATCTAGGCCTCAATTCACAGAGGAATGAGGCTAAAATGTGTGATCACACAAGATCAGTAGCACAAGATCTTGCACTACTGATCTCGCGTTATTAGAAGAACTTGTGGCTCAGAGTTAATACAACTGCCTAACATGCAGGCAGACCAAGTTCGAACCCAAGGAACTAGCCGAGGTGGCGCAGTGGTTAGAGTGCTGTACTGCAGCTACTTCAGCTGATTGCTAGTTCAGCAGATCAGCGGATCAAATCTCAACAGCTCAAGGTTGACTCAGCCTTCCATCCTTCCGAGGTGGGTAAAATGAGGACCCAGATTGTTGGGGGCAATATGCTATTTAGTATACTGTTGATTGTTGTAAGCTGCCCAGGGTCCTTGGAGAGTGGGTGTCATAGAAATAATAATAATAATAATAATAATAATAATAACAACAACAACAACATCTGTTCTCTGTGAATGCACCGAAAGCCTGAAGCAATGAAACAGGTAAAGAAATCAGGATAGAGAGATCTTTGCAAGATGAGTCTCCATAGGTGAAGTGCCTGTGAAGACCCAACTGGGCGGGGAAGGGGGGGGGCGGGAAGTAGGCAGGGTGAATGTTGCAGAGCCTATGTGGTAGTTTGTAAGAGCAAACAACTGCCATGGTGCTGCAACATTCATAATTTCGGGACTTGGTAGTAAACGCTAGGGGGTGCTTATCGTGTAATTTTGAACATTCGCTAACCCAGGGATTACCTCTACTCAACTCTTCTTAATTCTATAAAGTTCTAAAAGTTATTATTTTATAAATGTATTAAATATTGTCTTAACTTAAAAGAATAGAACCCTTTAAAAAAATATGTATGGACATTATCCCTGCTTTATTAAATTAAATATGATATTTGTATCCTCTCTTTTCTTAGGACAGTTCATCTGTACAATGAAATTTACATCTAACCTAGAAAGTAAAACACTAATTTAAAATAAAAATTTGAATTCCACATAATTAAATTGTACATTAAAAACATTTTTCATTTAGCTTTTAAAGAAATATCTCATTACTTAGGTTATACATTTCAAATTATTTGTTTTGAAAGAGTTCCAATGCATAAAAATGAAGTGATATGTAATCAGACATCAGATTACTAGTTAATATCATTTATATATTCCAAAATATATATAAATTAATCTAAAGAAAACCTAATTAGCTATGCTTTTTTTTAGTATATATTCCCACTCATAAAAATATAGCAGTTAAAATTAGGTTTGTTCCTTTTTTTCCCTCTGAAGATTGTTTTCATACTTTAGTAAATTCAAGGCAAACACCAGGCCATTTTTACCTTTCAAATATTGTTATATTTGGTAGTAATAATTTACTAAGAAACATAATGGCAGATTTTCAGCTATTATTCAATAAAGAACTAATATAGAATGTTCTTGTATTGATTTATAAATAGTCTCAAATGTAGTCCTTTCCTCTCATCTCCTTCTGTCTCTAAAACTGCTCTACTTTGACAGCACATATTGATAGTATGAGTCACAAAAATATCAAAAATCCATTAATAATAAAATTATTTATCTCAGGGTTCCTAATTGTTAAGTGTCAATTTATTTTCCAGAAAAGTACCACTGTCCTGAATATCTGAATTGTCCAGTATAGTGTATATAAAGCATGCACAGGAAGTATTAGCATAGCATAATGTGCTATGAGCAACAGAACAAAAGGTCCTTCTTCCTGAGTCTGTTGAAAACAAAGCTGAGAAAAAATACTATAAAAATTCAATCATATACTGCAGGTAATTCAGAAATTAAGGTACAGTTATAAACATAAGTAACAATGACATTATTTTTTTCTGTCTGGGTTTCCTCACATTGATAATGTATTCATTGCCAAAATATATCATGCTACATATTTAAATCATTTGTAGTTATTTAGTGCTATTATTATTTGAAAATTTTCCAATGAACAATTCTGACAACAGTATTTCTCTGGAATGCTTCAGAAACTATAGATATAAACTTGTAAAGAATTGATCTAGTCTGCACTAATTGATTATTAGAGATTTTCATATTCTCATGTCCTTTTTATTAGGTATTCCTACCCACAAAAGGAGTTAAAAGCCAATATTTGAAATACATTAACATACTGATAGTATCAGAACCATATAATACGAGAGCTCACATTTCTTCTACTGTTGTTTAAATATTTACTGTACTATAGGGTACAAACATGAAACAACAAAAAAAATTCCTTCTATTTTGGGGCTAGAAATGATAACTGACATTACTTTCTTACAGAGTAATTTCTTAAAATAATATAATTTTTAAAAAATCCTCATCATATGTAATACTATCATCAATATTGAAGCCCAATAATTTAATTTCTATACAGGTAATCCTTGAGTTACGACCACAGTTGAGCCCAAAATTTATGTTGCTAAGTAAAACATTTGTTAAATGAGTTCACCCCATTTTAGGACTTTTCCTGCCACAGTTGTTAAGTGAATAATTGCATTTGTTAAGTTAATATAGTTGTTAAATGAATCTGGTTTCCCCCATTGACATTACTCTTCAGAAGGTCGCAAAAGAGGATCACATGACCCCAGGACATTACAACTGTCATAAACATGAACTAATTGCCAAGCATCCAAATTCTGATCGTGTGACCATGGAGATGGTACAAAGGTTGTGTGAAAAATGATAATAAGTCACTGTTTTCAGTGCTGTTGTAACTTTGAACGGTCACTAAATGAACTGTTGTAAACTGAGGACTACCTGTATTTTCTTCCTTCAAATATTTATTGAATTATTGTAAACAAATGAGATTTGTCATATTTAAGTTTTAATAACAGTGGAAATCAAATATATAGATGTACAGGGATAAAATAACAATGGAGAGAACTCTATCTGGCAGAGAGCTTATTACTATTAGAATGGCTCTCAGAATTTTGATAATTTTTAATAAATCAGTTTGAATGTTTTCTCATTTATAATGCTTGCTTCTAAACTTACTTCAAAATACTATATCTAAACAAACAAAAATATTTTTGAAACCTTCCAACATTGATCAATGAATAACTTGTTTGTACACTATGAAATTACAATATTAGTATTAAAAAATATATTGTTATATTATGATGCAGTTTTACTATAACCTGTTAACATTTCATATTTCTAAAACACTAATATGTTTGTTTTGAAGTATTTGGCATTATATATAGCGCTGTGAAATTGACAGACTACATAAACATGGATTTAAAGTTACAATATAATTCAATACTGAATATACATATAGTATTAGTTTACACATGATTGGCTATATTTTTGGCAAAGGAGTGGATTCTGCTAATTAACTACAGGTAATCAATGGTTGCTTCAATGAGGAAGCCTTACTTTTTTTTTTTTGAAGGGACACATCTTTGTAATATATTATTTAGGATCAAGTCTGACATAATAAAAGAGGTTCTCCTCACAAATTACATGTTGATCATAGAGGTCTATTTGTATGTATGATAATTCCTATCAAATACAGAAGAATACGTCTACTTTGCTTGCTATGAACATGACAAATTCAAATGTTTTTGAAGCATAAGGTGAGAGAAGAGGGGCTATTTCACAATGTATTTTAAATGGATATCAAACAGCGTCACCGGGAAATCCCTCAGACGAAGTGTCCGATGGCGCCTGGGATGTTCCCTCTAACTCAACAAGGCCCCTGGCAGAGGGGTAACCCTCCAGAGAGTCCCAAGACTCACTGTCATTGACGCAAGGCTCCAGCAGCAGCGGTCAACACCTCCAAGAACCACCTGTAAAGGGAAAGGAGACCAGGAAATTCTCCAGCCGGCTGGAGAACATAGGACACGCCTGCAGGCAAGTATTGGGTGTGGCGTAATCCCTCCCTGTAAACAGGGACAGAGGAGAGGACTGATCACCCTCTCTTTGGAAAAAGGTGGGAGGTGTGTTGAAAGTGTGTGGTCTGAAAGGCTACTGCGGTTCCCAAAGGTGACTGTGAGTGTCCAGCACCCTGGGCCAGTAGAGAGTAAGTGGCGTTCGCAGTTCCCATTGAGCATTGAATTCAATGCATTGAAAGCATTGAATTCAGACATATCATGTGCTATAGTTGATGGTAGGATGATAATGATACAGACATGATGAAAAGATAAATATTGTTGTGGTTTTTACTTTCTCATTTATATCTTTTACAGTGGCAAACGATTGTACTAGAATGGTTCTAGTTAAGAAACTAATTCTGCTAGTGGTTTTCCAATTGATATGCTTGGTGATTGAATCATATTTATTTTCTACTGACAAGATCAAATCAGTTTCCAGATATAACTTAATACGATATAGGATCTTAATTAGTAGGAACAATAAAGCAAGTAGGAAAAAGACTTAACTGACAGAATTATATATAAGATCTTATTATCTAGTCTATGCTGTGATTATGCCAAAGGAGTTCTCTTTCCTATCCATGGCATTTGGAATGTAATCTGCAAAGCAATGATGTCTCAGACAGTAAGATTATACTGTTCTGACAGTATAATCAGAACAGAATTGGAACTGATTCTACCTTAAGTGAATTGTTATAAGAAATTCAGCAGATATTTGAAGAAAAAATCAGCAATATTCAGCATGACTCCATACACATTGTAGTTCTATTATTGGAGGCGATGGACTATTCAGTCCATGTTTTGAGTATTAAAACCTAAAAATGCAACCAGGAACCTGATTACTTGAGGACTTATGGGGAAGAAATTGCAAACTGAAGCAGAGTTAATAACTTCAATAGAATGAAGATCCACCATGTAGATTGGCTTTTTACAATTCTTCTCTGGTCAAGGAGGGGGCTTGAAATTACCCACAAGTACTCCATAGTGCTACTCTTCATGAGGAGAATATACAAGACACCAGCATCAAGAGTCCTGAGAGGGAAGGGAATAGTCATCTTGCTGAAACTATGGTTAGTGCCATCAAGAGGACAATGCTTTTCTAATCACTTATGGAAATTGCTTGTTAACTGCATTTTAGGTATTGGGAACCTTTTGGATCATTGTTTTACAATACCAGATGAGTTTCCTTCAATTTTTAATGAAAGACATTTTAAATACAGGCAGTCCTCAAACCACAATTGAGCCCAAATTTTCTATTGCTAAGTAAGATAGAAAAGGGAGTTTTGCTCCATTTTATGGCCTTTCTTGCCATAGTGGTTAAGTGAATCACTGCAGTTAAGTTAGTAACACAGTTGTTAAGTTAAACTGGCTTCCCCATTAACTTTGCTTGTTATAAGATTGCAAAAATCATATGACAGAGGCCACTGCAATTGTCATAAATACATGCCAGTTGCCAACCATCCAAATTTTGATCATATGACTATGGGGATGCTACAACGATTGTGTGAAAAAGTTATGTCACTTTTTTCAGTGCTGTTATAACTTCTAACGGTCACAAAATGAATGGATTTAAGGTGAAAACTACTTATTCAAGTTTAAAGACTTAATTATTTTGGAATGAACAGCAAAGGATTATTACTTTGATTCTAGAAAATTAAAAGTGGACTACGGGTCCAGATAGATTTGAAATCAGATTTTGGTATTATTATTATTATTATTATTATTATTATTTATTTATTTATTTATTTATTTAGACTTATATACCGCCCTTCTCCTTGCGGACTCAGGGCGGTGAACAGCTAAGCAAAAACAAAGTACACAAAAGTTAAAATATTGTAAAAAGAGCAAATATAAATTTAGCCGATAATTAAAACAAATTAATTTAAAATAGATATCAAACTCTAAAAATTCTAAAAATTTAGCAGGGATCAGGCTAAGCCGGCAAGCTGAAAAAAATATGTTTTTAAGGCCAGACGAAAAGTCCGGAGGTCGGAGATCGTTCTCAACTCTGGAGGAAGATCATTCCAGAGGGTGGGAGCTGCCACAGAGAAGGCTCTCCCCCTGGGAGTCGCCAGCCGGCACTGTCTGGCTGACGGCACCCTGAGGAGGCCCTCTCTGTGGGAGCGAACCGGCCGGTGGGAGGCAATTGGTGGCAGAAGACAGTCCCGTAAGTACCCTGGTCCTAAGCCATGGAGCGCTTTAAAGGTGATTACCAACACCTTGAAACGCATCCAGTAGTCCACTGGCAGCCAATGCAGCTCTCGCAGGAGGGGTGTCACATGGGAGCGCCCTGTCGCTCCCATAATCCCCCGCACAGCTGCATTTTGCACCAGTTGGAGCCGCCGGGTGCACCCCAAGGGGAGCCCCATGTAGAGAGCATTACAATAGTCCAGGCGAGAAGTGACGAGAACCTGAGTGACTGTGCGTAGGGAGTCCCGATCTAGAAAGGGCCGCAACTGGCATATCAGGTGAACCTGATAGAAAGCCCCCCTGGCCACAGCTGTTGTATGATCCTCTAAAGACAGCCGTGGGTCCAGGAGGATGCCCAAGTTGCGTACCCTTTCTGTGGGGGCCAATGATTCGCCCCCAATAGCCAGCGATGGCATCAGCTGGCTATATCGGGGCGCCGGCAGCCACAGCCACTCGGTCTTATTATTAATAAGACTTCTTCCTATGAGAAAATGTTTTTGTTTTGAATTCTCTTAAAACAGGTAATAGGATAAGACTATGAAGGTTAGATACTAGAGACAATCAGAAGTAGCTAAAAATTACAATTAAAAGAGAATACTGACATTTTAATTATTAATTAAATGATGAAAAATATTTTAACATTGAAAATATTGAAGGATTTTTTTAAAAAATTGAGTTAATTTTAAGAGTGTCTACCTCCATTGATAGACTGCTTCAAAGATGTTATGAAACAGGATCAAATTTTACCTGACAAGATTGAGGTTGATCTGAAAATAGATTTAAAAATGATAGGCTGCAAAAATTATATGGAGAATGATTCCACATAGACATACAAAAGAAAGCCTCTTAATTAAGAAGGATGTATAAACAACAAACCAACAGTGACCTGGATAATTTTCCTATATTGGATTTAAAAAAGAGGGTAGTTAAAACTTCGAAGAATTTTGAGAAAAAAGATAAAGAAAAAAATGAATTCAACTTCTAGAACATTATTTGAAGGAACTGTAAATTGCTAAAAGTAAAAGGAAATTGGTTTATTTGATCAAGGTTTGAATAGATGCTGTTATCCCTAGTAACCTGTAATGGGTTTTGGCTAATCAGGGCTGAAACAAGACTTTAAGGATTTTTTTTAAATAAATAAGGGGGTATGGGAAGAAGAGATCATTTGTTGTATTTTAATAAAAGGTGAAATTTATTAAAATAGTTTATACTTGTGATGAAGGGGGAAGTGATTTTATATGTCTTTTCTTTTTCTTTAGTATGTTGTTTTTTGTTGTTTTTCCTTTTATCTACCTTCTACTTTTTAAGGTTTGTATTAGTTTTAATAAAAGAAACTTTAACTTTTAATAAAACTAACTATAAAAAGGAATCCAAATACTTGCATGTTGAAAGTTTGTTGCTTCTAATAAATAGGGGATAACTATTTGTATCTTTAAAGTTACTATTCTTTCTTTAGCTGTCTATCATAGTAGTACCAGGAACATTACCAGGTTCTTTTGAAAAGGGCAACAACTGGGCCCCTTTAGAAAAATCTAAATATGAATAAATGCTAAATAAATCTTTAGCAAGTAATCAATGACCTATTTTAAGTAGTGTATGATGAAATATAACTCTTTCAAATCAGTTTGAATAAATGGGGATTGAAAATACCTTGGATCAAGATTGGCCATGCAATTAATGTCTCACCTTTTTTAAAATATATACTGATAAGTGTTGCAAATTAAAAATTGGGCAGGGCCTCAATTGTTCAGCTAAAGCCAGCCATTGTGGAACATCCCCTACCTTGAGCTGCCCCATAGTTGGGAATACGTAGTTTTGCTTAACAATTTTCAACATTGTTAGTTATGATATCTTTCTAGTTCAGCTGTTTAACCTATATACATTATTTTATAGTGCTTCTGTTCCTACTTGGATAGCAGATTACAAAAAGGGTGGTTTATTTTGTGACAGTTATGTATAAAATTCCTCATTCAATATTATCATCTGAGCTATTTAACATCTGTAGGAACCATGGGGTAATAATATACAGTACAGGAAGATGAATGAAGATTTTATTTATTTATTTATTTTATTAAATTTATATACCACCCTACTCCCGAAGGACTCAGGGCAGTGAACAGTCAGATGAAGTGCATATAATATAATGTTAAAAACATTTAGAATATAATAAATATTTTGGCCTAATAATTTAAAACACCCAATTTAGGATAGATCTGAAACAGTTTAAAAAGGGAAGATTAGGCCAGGCCCGCCTGTTTAAATAAGAATGTTTTAAGGGCACGGCAGAAAATGCAGAGATCCAGGATCCTCCATAATTCCGGTGGGAGCTCGTTCCAGATGGTAGGTGCCCCCACAGAGAAGGGTCTTCCCCTGGGGGCCACCAGCCGACATTGTTTGACCGATGGCACCCCGAGAAGCCCCTCTCTATTAATATTAATACAAAATCAAGACAATGGGCGAGATATATGATTTACTGGAACAGAACATGAGGAGAGTAATTAACTGAATAAAATCCAGTAACTGGTCAATCCTGACAAGTTATAGCAGCATCATTATCAAGTGGTCAATTTCTCTAGCTCAGATATTTGATTTGAAGATGGCTATATCTCTTGAACATCAAATAAATCAGAAGCATCCCTATCTGAAAAGAAAGAGGGCCTGGTATAATTTAGTTATGTTCTGGTAATCTCCCAGTAGGTAGCTATAACATGTGATGTACAGGATAACATATAAAAATGTATTGGAAACTTCCAACAGTCTTTAGTATGATAGCTCAATTTAAACCCCAATATTTAAAAAGCAATCTCCTTAAATATGATGCTCTAGATCCATGATGGCGAACCTATGGCATGGGTGCAACAGGTGGCACATGGAGCCATATTAGTTGGCACGCGAGTGTTGCCATAGCTCAGCTCCAGCGCACATGTGTGTGCCGGCCAGCTGTTTTTTGGGCCTTTCGGTCCTACCAGAAGTTGGGAAATGGGCTGTTTCTGGCCTCCGGAGGGCCTCCCGGGGGGATGGGGAAGGCTGTTTTCGCCCTCTCCAGGCTCCTAGAAAGCCCCTGGAGCCTGGAGAGGGTGAAAAATGGGCCTACTGGGCTCACTATGCCATCATGTGCTAAAGGGGGTGGGGCACATTCGCAAGGGTGGGGCACATTAAATTATGGGTATGGGCACGCACATGGGCAACCTCACCGCGCTCCCCCTGCTTTTGGCACGCGGCAGCAAAAAGGTTAGCCACACTGCTCTAGATTCTAGATTCCTACAATTCACCACCATGACCAAACCCCCAATTTCAATACATTTGAAAAACACCAAACTGGAAAAGTTTTCCAATCTGTAAAAAGAGGCTTTTCGCCAGGATTCTTGTTGAATGAAGCTTGGTGAGAATCACCAGGAAAAAACATTTTAAGATGCAATCTTTTTAGAATGTCCAATTAAGAGTGTGCAGACACACAAAAACAACCATATCAGGAATTAGCTTCCATGTTTTATAGTTCAGACCTGAGAATTTTAAATGCCTGTACTGTACTATACGAATGTTTTGTTCATTTTTTAAAAAATTCATGGGATATTTTATTTATTCAATTTATTTATTCAATTTATTGAATAAATTTATTCAATTTATGACTGCCCATCTCAGCAAGCAACTCTGGGCACCTTGAATTACTGTTCAGTTTAAATGCAGACCTTAAGCAAACGTGTTATGAAAGTGTGCTTCTTTGAATTGAACTTGTTTCCTTTATAAAAGTGCATGCTTATATTTTTAATCGATTTCTTAACAAAATAAAACATTCTTTGAGTAACAAAATTTTTAAACCTTTGATGCAAAAATAATGGAAAAGAGATAAGGTCTAAAATATTGTTCATATTTCCTGCATATTTTCTGTTTAGAGGACAGATCTGTTTCATCTGTTTCCTTCTGTGTATTTTGTATGCACATAAATCACACAAGAGTCACGCTGAAACCAAAGGAGAATTTACCTTCACCTACCCAAATAGAAGAAAAAAATTGCGCCGGCACCTAATAAAGAGGTAAAGAGGAGTAAAGATACACCTAACGATATCGAGAATATTGGCTTTAGGATCTCTTTCGGCAGAATAAAAAGACGAAAGTAGAGCGAAAGGCTAGCGCCTCCAACTAGAGGGGCACGGAGAAAGGCAGCACAAGGCAAAAGCCTCGACTCTCTGTCGCCTGACACAACCGCGGCTCCTTCCCCCCGCCCCCTCCCCACACCCAACCGCCTTCCACTGCCGTTAGGGGGCGCGTGCCCAGGAGGGCCGTTTCTTTAGCCCAAGCTGAAGGCCCCTCCCATCTCGCGGGGAGCGGGGAATACAGAAGTGCCTCATGTAATGGCGGGGAGGGGAGAGAAAACGGGAAGAAAGGGCGCTGCGTCTTTCTCGCTCGAGAGTGCTAGGGAGGGGCGGCGGCAGCAGCAACAGCGTTCCTGAGCGCTTGCGTATTTTGGCGGGAAAACGACGTCAAAATCATTCATGGCTCTGGGTCTGAAGTGATTTCTCGCCCTTTCCCCGCGCCATCAACTTTCCACGCCAACGAAGAGGGCTGTTTCCCGCCCCGTCCGTTCCTAGCGCCCATTTCAAGCCTAAGGCATGCCTTTCCCTCAGGAACCCCCTGTGGGCCAACCCCGGCCCTAGGCGACGCGAACTCTGTTCGATGGGGTCGGAGTGTCCTTTGAGCGCTGCAAGGTTTCGTACTAACCGAGGAATCGGGCTCCATCTTTCGCTTCACAAGTATATACACGGCACGCCTCAAGTTCTGGCCAGCACGTTTCCCGCACGCAGCTCGCCTTCTCACGCAGCTGCCGCGCCTCCGTTACTAAGGGGCAAGCACGGGAAACGGGGTGGGCGGGCGCGACAAGTTCTCTACAGGTGCAGTGGCCCCTCGCTGGCCCAAGAGGTGGGGCTGAGGGAAAAGGCTTGTAGCTACGTTTGGGCTGGTATCCGGAATTCCAAAAGTGATGTGGGCGGGATGTTTAATGTCTCTTATCGATCCCTGTGTAGCCTCTTGGGCCTCTTGATTTTTTTTGAGACGAAAACCGTAATTTTTAAAAAAATAAATCTGTGTTAAATAATAGTTATGTAAACTGGTGGTAGTATGTATATTGGTATGGAATATGATTTATAAGAGTATGAGTTTACTAGTTTCCAATTTTACAATACAACTTTACACTTCTTAATTATAGTAAATTCACATTTTTGAATGTACTTTAAATTCACATCTATGCCATTAGGAATAGAGTGAATAAATAAATAAATTTCATGTTAGTTTCACATTTTCCTATCCTATTAACGGAGGAAATAAAGTATATTAGTGAATTTGATTAACTGGTAATTTATGTCAGTGACCATTGTCACCCTTATTCACCTCACAAATCCATGGTTCAGCACATCAGGAAATAATGAACTGCTTGCCTTACACTGACATCATAAATTGATTGGTTCAGCTACCATATCAGTGTATTCCTCCTCACAATTTGGAATGGCAGAATCCATTTGAAGTTGTTCTTTCATTATGGACTATTTAAACTGGTAAATTTGCAAAAGGAGTGTCTACCCTGGATGTGTAAACAGGAGATGAAGGTCAATGCTACACAGATTTTGGGTAAAAATACTGTATTTATAAATAACACCATTGTAAATTGTTCAAATTCCTTCCTGATATCTTATATCTTATTCTTTTTTTAAAAAATGTAATTTTTTAAAAAAAGAATTACGCAACTTTGGCCCAAAATTTAAAACATCCCAACTAAACCCCAATGACAATGAAAAATCTAAGGGGGGGAGGGTTTATGCCAGCCCAGCTTGATAAAATAGAAGAGTTTTTAGGGCACGGCGAAAAGCCCGGAGATCTGGTATCCTGCGTATCTCCGGGGGCAAATCGTTCCAAAGGGCAGGAGCTGCCACAGAGAAGGCCCTCCCCCTGGGGGTCGCCAGCCGACATTGCCTGGCTGACGGCACCCTGAGGAGTCTCTCTCGGTGGGAGTGTACTGGCCGGTGGGAGGTTATCGGTGGCAGAAGGCGGTCCCGCAAGTACCCAGGCCCTTTGGGTTCTTAGAAGGTGAGGGCTGGGCAGCACAAGCAAATGACAGCTAATGACTTAAAAGCCAGCCATCAACACACCCCAATCAACATCTAAACATCTAAAAAGCCGGTTACAACAGGCACTATATATATCACACACAGACCAGCACATACTCTGCTAGAGAGAAGTTATCTGAAGATGGGCTCCAGCATGAGTCTGAAAGCTTGGAAGAAAAAATCTCTGGTCCCACTGACAGACCCAGGTTGGATCCTGCAACATTATCCTGGGATGTGTATATTTGCCTTCATTTGTGAGATTCAAGATACTCTCAGGATTAGGAGCTAAAGTGAGACATAAGAAAATTTACTATTCAGAAATAAATAACTAGAAGAAAAATTATAAAAAAATCAATAAACAGCAATAACAAGATAAAAAATAATGTCTAATTTCATAATGATTATGAAATCCAGGATAAGATATGTGATGAATATTACCACAAACATCTATGAACTACTAAAATCTCAATATGCAAAGGTAACCAAGTGTGTGAATGGGGAAGTCGTATTTTAAATGATAATTTTTTTAAAAAATTAGATTTATATGCCGCCCTTCTCCGGAGACTCAGGGCGGCTTACAATGCGTTAAGCAATAGCCTTCATACTTTTGTATATTTTATACAAAGTATATTTTGTATTGCCCCCACAAACTGGGTCCTCAATTTACCTACCTTAGAAAGGATGGAAGGCTGAGTCAACCTTGAGCCTCAAACTTTGCAATAATTGCAGACAGCTGAATCTTAATAACAGGCTATTAGCCAGTTGAGCTATCAGGCTCCTAATGAAATATGACAGCTTCAACAGAATAGCAGTTAAAAGGAGCACCTAAAAACAGGCTGTATAAAGAGGCAACAAATCAGTCAAAACCAGAATGACAACAATTTTTAAAAAATTACCAGAAAAGAAAACTCAGCAGAAATCATAAGAGAGACTGAACAGCTAATGCAATATTGTTTACGTAAAAAAGGACAAAAATGATGGTTTAATCAATAGGAAGAAGCTCAGATAGGTATCTACTATGAACAACAACATGGATAACTCTGAAGTACGTAAATCCTACTGAACTCAGTGGTTAGTGCATATAAATTACAATACTTGTCATATGAAAGAATCTAACAGATCTTTATATGCTTCAGATTATTCAGGATGCTATTCTCTTTCCTTTGTTACTTAACAGTTACATGAAACAACTGGGCAAGGTCATTTATTTATATCAGACTAGATATCATTCATATCCTAATGATCCCTGGTTTTATGTCTATACTCTAGACCAGAGTTCCTCAACATTTCCAGCTTTGCGGATTGGAGGGAAGACAGTGGGAATTGTTCCACGCAAGTAGCTCGCAAGTGCACATGCACGCAGCTCCATTTGCGTGAGCAGTGTGCATGCGTGCATGATGTATGATGTTTTTGGCAGCTGCAGCACACTGAAGGCTCATATTTAAGTGATTATCCACTAGGACTCCAAGATCCCTCTTGCAGTTCCTGCTAATGAGCCAGGTTCCACCTATTTTATACCTGTACGTTTAGGTTTTCTTGCCTAAGTGTAAAACCTTACTTTTCTCACCACTGAATTTCACTTTGTTAGATAGGGCCTAGTGTTCAAGTCTGTTGAGATTCTTCTGGATCTTGAGTCTATCTTCTGAGATATTGACTAGTCCTGCCAGCTTGGTGTTGTCTACAAATTTAATGAATTCCCCTTCTATTCCCTCATCTAACTTGTTTATGAAGCTATTGAAGAGTACTGAGCCAAAGACAGAACCTTGGGACTGTGTAAATTGCTTTAAAAAGGCTGTAAAGCATTATGAAACGGTATATAGGTCTAAGTGCTATTGCTATTGCTATTGTGAGCCTTAACTTTCCGGATTTGTCTTTGCAGATTCAGACTATATTCTGCTATTATGTCTTAGTTATGTGCTCCTCTTTCCATTTTTTATATGTATTATTTTTGTCTTTCAGTTTATCAGAGAGTTATTTATGCAACCATGCTAGTTTCTTGCGTTTCTTGTTTTTCTTTTTCAGTAGTATTGTGGTGGACTGGGCTTTTAATAATGATATTTTTCAGAGTTTCTCAAGCTTCTTAAATTTAAGATTTTCATCCATGGACTCTTTCCCAAGCTGTCTAAGTTTGCTGAATCAGCTCTTTTATAGTCTAAGACACTAGTCTGATTTTGTTCTATTGCTTATGTCTGCATTATATTGAATTCAGTGGTGGGTTTCACTTACTTTTGCTACCGTTTCGCTCATGCGCGCGCACTCGCTTCGCTCATGTGCGCACCACTTCTGCGCATGCGCAGAGCATATTTGATGAGGTCCAGGCGGGTTGGCGGAACCTCCCACCGCTGCTACTACCGGTTCACCCAAACAGGGGTGAACTGGTAACAACCCACCACTGATTGAATTCCAATATGACATGATCGCTCTCTCCCAAAATTTCTACAACTTCAACCCCTTTATTATTTCATCTTTGTTAGTAAGAATTAAATCCAGCATAGCTGATCCTCTAGTTCCCTCCTCTACCTTTTGGATGGCAAAGTTGTCATCTAGGCTCATAAGGAATGAAAAATGAATGGAGAGGTAAGAATTTATGTCTGTTTATTTACTATTCAGCCTTTTTTTTGTTAAGACATAACTATTCTCAAGTTACTTCCTTCTGTCCATTTTTCCCCAAGCGCACAAGCCCAGAGCAGATACTACTTGACTCTCCATGTAGGATGTTGCTAGCTAATGCTAAATTCTGCCTTCCCATTAATCCACTTGCTATAAGTTCATCTCCTTTCTGTTATATGGTAGTTATAAAATCTGCTTCACTGATCATTGTTCAGGTTAGATTTTTGATCTTGGGAATCCTCCCTCCAAGGCTGTTCAACCCCCCCCTCCTTTTATAGCATATAGATTATAAATATGAAATATCTATACATGCAGCAAGATACGTTAAGTGCATATTCTTATCTAAAGCTTTAAAGGCCTTATATCAGGTGAAATCCAGCAGGTTCTGACAGGTTCTGGGGAACCAGTAGCGGAAATTTTGAGCAATTCGCAGAACCAGCAAATATCACCTCTGGCTGGCCCCAGAGTGGGGTGGGAATGGAGATTTTGCAATATCCTTCCTCCAGGAATGGGGAGGGAATGGGGATTTTGCAGTATCCTTCCCCTGGAGAGGGGTAGGAATTGAGATTTTGCAGTATCCTTCCCCTGCCATGTCCACCAAGCCAAACCACACCCACCAAGCCACGCCCACAGAACCAGTAATAAAAAAAAATTGGATTTCACCACTACCTGTATACCTGAAGGAGGGCCAACCAGGAGAATGGATCTGCTCAGAAAATAGATAGGTTTGAGAGGCATTTCTGCTATGATGTTTTGTTTTGATAGAATATCTCCATGGAGACATCTTGGATATCAATTTTTGAATTTTTTTTTCACAAAGTAAAGTGTTTATCTGCATTGGATTTATTTCTTTGCTCTGTGGCATAATTTTCTTATTTTTTTATATTTATTTGCTGTAAATTTATTTAAATACATACTTGACAATAATTCCACTTTGGACTCATATTGTGTTTTGAATTAATTAGATATATAAAATACTTAAGTTTTAGTTCACCTCAGAGCCACTGATCATAACAGAACAACAACAGCACTATGTAGTAGATCCATAGAAACAGAAGTCACCATACTAAACAGGACCCAAGATGTAGACTATACAAAGAGGCCTCAGAGACAGTCCAACACATAGTGGCGGGATGTGAGATGCAGGCAGGGACAGCATACATAGAATAATACAGCCAAGTAGCTGGCATTGTGTACTAGAACATCTGCCCAATGTATGGGCTAGAGTCTAGACCTGTGATGGCGAATCAGTCCAAACTGGAACGTGCGTACAGGTGCGTGTGCCGGCCAGCTAGTCTTTGGGTTTCCCGCACACGCACGCACACCGGCTAGCTGGTCTTTGCATGCGCTGGACCACTGGAAACTCGAAGACCAGTGGGCCAGCGAGTGCATGCTTTGTTTTTGGCCATTTTTGGCAATTTTTTGGGCTATTTTCTGGCGCTCAGGTGCCCGCAAAGACCAGCTGGCTGGCACACATGTGCATGCTGAAAACTAGAAGAGCAGCTGGCGATGGCATGTGTGCCCATAGAGAGGGTTCTGCATGCCACCTCTGGCACACATGCCACCGGTTTGCCATCACTGGTCTAGATGCTGTCAAACCCACAGAGAGGTTTACACAGAAGGTATAATTGAATTACAGGGAAGGCGTTATTCCCTGTAATTGAGAATATCTGCAGACAACTGAAGTGATATGTATAGTCCCAGGCTAACTACAGTTCCCATGTTCTTAACATTTAAGATCAATAGCATTTTACTTTACGTTTTTCATGATTTTAAGACTTATGTCATGATAATAATAGGCAAACCTGAGAATATAAAAACTGAAAGTGGACATTATTCTTTTTGAGCAACATCAGTGTGCTAATTTTTTGCGAATCAAAGCTAGGGGGCAATATTGCTCATGATAATTTTCTCTTATGTGAACTCTTACATTGTGAAGCCCTTAAAAATGTTCCTTATTGGTCTTCAAAGTTTTAAAGTATTAAAACACTGACAGTTTTGGCTGGTCAATGAGGTGCAACAGTAGCTCTGTATAGCATTTCCTTTTGTACTTGAATCAATTAAGATGAGCTGAACCATATGGTTTTTTTGTTTGTTTGTTTGCATAGATATATCCAGAAGAGGCTTTTATTTTGAGTCTTCATTTTGTTGAGGAGAGACAGATTATGTGATCTTCCATTTGTAACCCTATGGAAAGTTTGGATTGTTTCCTCCTCTTTTCCTCTTGATCAATCAATCAAACCATTAAGGAGTAAAAGGTGGAAGAGCTGCATTATAATTATTATCATAATACTGGCAGTTCTAAGAACATTCTGTCTGGAAACCCTGTAAATGTCACTGTTGGATTTTGGCTGAATAAGTGCTTATATTCCTAAAACCTTCACTCATTTGATTTGCAGTCTCAAACTATATATTGCTGTTTTGAAATGAAGTCTTGTGATTTGCTCCAATTAAAAGACCCAGACCGATCCTGCCCTCAAGCTACAATTTAAAAATCAAAATATATAAGATATGCAGGAGAAAAGAATGGACATAAAATGGAGAAAAAGGGATTCAGGGCCAATAAGAAATGATAAACAATAGTTGCATCATTACATACAGTTGTGCTAGTTGATCTCTCTCTGTGAAACTTTTGTCTGAATAGCAGTTTATGGTTCTTGTTCCTGAGTAGGACAATTTATTTGGCTAGTAAACTTGGCTATTGCTAGTGTGATCTTTACTTTAGCCAGGAAAAGCAAACGAGCAGAGCAAATTCCCTTTACCAGTAACGGTTCTACTCTGGCCACTATAATGATCCTGGTTGTGTCTTACGACTATCATACTTTTCTTGGTTAAAGCCACCTGGTGGTCTTCAGGACTTAATGACCATCTGTCCCATTGATTGTTAAACGGCATAAAGTAAAGGTATGCTTAACTCTCTGCCAATTAAAAATAATACAATGTAACATTAATACTGTTAGAAATATATTTAATGAAAAGACATTTTAAAATTTCAACTTAGCCTTTCAACTTTCTTAGCCACTGAATGTCATAAGAGGAAAAAAATGAAGCTCAATCTCTGTGGACACGTCAAACCAAACAGAGCAATAAGTACTTACAAAAATGTAATTATAATTAAGCGATCTGCCTGTGCGTTCTCTCTTTCTCACCCAATTAAACGGTCATTGCAAAGCTCTAGTAAAGCTATTAATTGTTTCCTGTATCTGATAGATTTGATGTGTAAGGTTACTGACAATCCATTTTTATAGCTGGGTAAAACTTGAGAGTTACCAACTCTCTTCATCTTCTTATATCAGTAAAATGATGAATTACAGTATAACCTAGCTCTGTCCTTTTCCCAGAAAGAAAGCGGCTGCAAGGAACTAATTTTCTCAAGAAAAACATTCAACTTGAATGATTAGTTGCCTGCAGATCTAAAGGAGAGGGTGTGCTATATTCCCCCACTGGCCATTGGACTAAGTGCCCCTTGGCTTCCTCTCAGGAAAAGCTGAGTAGGGGAACCTAATTGCAACGTAATTAGTGAAGGAAAAAGACAGAGACCAACCTATACATCTTTGTAAACTGTTTTGAAAACATATTTTACCTGAAGACTAAGGGATGATGAGGACGACTTTTCCTACAGGAAATGGTGGCTGGAAACATGTTAGTTATGTTTTAGAACATTTACAATCAATCTTGGATAGCATAAGATATTTATATTGATTTGGATGCTATGCAGTTGCAAAAAATAATCAGAAAAATCATTTCATTTCTAGATTATTTTGTTTTAAAGCTGTTTTGTGTAATAGCCATTAAAGATTGTTAGTTACAATGCTCTCCATGATTTATTATTATTTTTTTTCTCCTCCTTATGTTCTAACATCTCTTAGTCAAAGTCTGACCTATAATGTTTCCTTGGAGAGTAATATTACTGATTTGATTACATTTATGTCTGGTGGTTGGATACATTTTAAACGCATGCTGTCAGGAATGTTCCATCATTGCTATTCTTTTCTGGAAAATCAATAAACAAGAAGTATTAGAAATCTAGGTTGTCAGTTAAGGAATCACCTGTAGAAAAAAATAGGTTGCAACGTGTGCAGTTCTCCAAATTGTAAAATTTTTTTTTTTTAAAGTGCTATGTTGACATTTCATTTCAAAGTAGATATTTAGCCTTTAAAATGCACATTCCAGAAGAGACAGTCCAGGATCAATAAATGAAGGAATTTTATTTAGAGAAGAATGAAAACAAATATCAAGCTAAGCACTGTAATGTTTAAATTAAAGGTCTTTAGTTTTTTAAAAACTGCTTTGGCCCAAATATTCCCTAATATCATCTCCTAGGTGTTGTTAGGCAGTACTATGTCAACATTATAGAGAGGCGAGAGAAAGTCACGCAAACAGATTAGAAAGGAATGAGAACAAACTGTTATGATTCCAGCAACAGAGATAAAGCATACCGGTTAGAAAGTGAGAAATCAGGGCTATACCTTATTTGGAAAGTTAAACTTCAGATTTATAGAATTAGGCATTTGCAAAGTTGTTGTTATACATGGCTATAAAAAAGGGCATTGCACCCCTTACATGGGACTTGCCACATTTAATGCACAGTTAATTTAATGCACAATATTCTTGCCTTGTTTGCAAAATACTTTTTTTCTTTTTAGAACTCTGAGTGAAGGCATTTGGTGTTTGACCTGAGCAATGAGCAACATAGGGAAAACAATTACTCAAATAATGTATTCTGAGCCTAGAATATAAATCTTCTTTACTGAATTCACCAACCAAAAGATATAATGACAAATCTCAAGTGCCATGTTTCTCCCCACCATTCTAAAATGGGGTTCAGCAACTCTTTTTCTAGCCTGATTGCATCACTGAATTTTATTTACAATTGCAAAAAATTGCAAAATTGATACAGTTCTACAGTATTTATTCAGTGAAAACAATAAAATGAACTTTATAATAAGCATACTAGGTTTAAAAATGAAGACTGCCCAGAATCAAGAAAAAAGAAAAACTGCGCCATCTATATAATTAATTTGGTCTTGCCTATTTCTCATAATTATCTAGCCCATTTTGGTCCCTAGTACTTTCTACCACCAATCCTCCTCTAGTAAACATTAAGGGCTTCCTTTTAATCCAGAATATATACAATCACAAAGGTATTCTGTTTCTAATTAATGGAAATTAATGGAAAAATATAAATGGAAAACTACAAATCATGCTGAGTGAAGTTTTACTTAGTAACATGGTCTGCAGTCTGTGGAAGTTCTATTCTTGTTTATAATGTTTTGCATTGCATACTTTTTAACATAGCATTTTTTCATTCACTTAAAATTATAATTAAAAAGAAATTATAATATTGGTCTGATTTATAATTGCTATTTTGTATCAGGTAATGACCCAAATCAAATCAACCATATACATTTGCAGGGATACATACATTACTGTGCTGCTAACGTAAGACATATAGCAGTGATGGCTAACCTTTTCCAAACTGAGTGCCCAAAGCGTGTGTCCGCACATGCAACCCCCCAAAATGCAATGCGTGAGCCCCCCCCGCATACGCCCACACCCCTAGGCATGCGCACCTGCTCCCACATGCTCCTTGTCCCACCGCATGCATGTGTACCACCCACATGCACCCATGCCCCCGCATGCATGCATGACCCCCCCGCATGCACCCCATCCCCCTGCATATGCATGGCAGAGACCTGAAGACCAGCTGGCTGGTGGAAGGTGCATGCGCATGCAGAGCTGAGTTGGGGAGATGGTTTGCATGCCCAAATAGATGGCGCTGCTTGCCATAGGTTCGCCATCACGGACATATAGATTGATACCACATTCCTATGGCTGTCTTCAGACAACTCATTAAGCCTCAAAAATCAAATTGATATAGGCCATCATTATTCTCCTTCCCCCGTCATATGAACTTCTTAAAGTAGGCTTACTATGTTATCTGAACCCAGAGCAGCCTCTACTTTGGATTTATTAAAATTAAAATTTGTAATCCATGACAATAATATGTTGAACACAGCAAGTGGCTTAATTTTCTTATCTCAGGATTCTTATACTACATTTTAATTTTATTTGTTTATTTATTGAACATAGGTCTATTCTTCTACAATCAAAATTATCCTCAGCAGCTTACAATCTGCAATACCAACACTTAAAACATCTATGGTTAGATTACTGTAAAACCAGGGGTGGAATTCAGCTGGTTCGGGCAAACCAGTTGTTAAATTGCTGGCTGGCCCCATTCCTTCCTGCCCTGCCCCTTCCAGGAGTCCTCCCATGGCCTATTTTGGATCCCAGATAAGTGCAGTGTGGTCTACTAGGCCCAAAATGGGGCTGGGGAGGGTGCAGCACAGCCCCCTTGTGGCCTCTTTGCTCCCAGGAGGCTGCAGGGAGGCCTATTAAGCCCAAAAGAGGGCACGGGAGGCAGCCTCCCTGTGTTATGGCCCATTTTTGCTCCCAGGGGTGTGCAGGAGGCCGAGTGCTGCTAGTCACAGCCCCTGGCCACACCCACCATGGCCACGCCCACCCAGCCAGTCATTAGGGCAGAGAACTGCTTGTTAAAGTATTTGAATCCCACCACTGTGTAAAACCATTCCTTAACATAATTACAATAATAATACTTTAGGCTCCAACATTTTGCTAGAAAGGTTGGGGTTTTTTTATGTTCTATTACTGTTTGTTCATTAAATTATGTATTTATATACATTGTATTAATGTATTATTTTGACAATCTTACTGTTTTAAATAACTTTAAACTGTTTGCAGAATTGTAGTTATTAGTGTAAATAAACTAAATAACTAAAATACATTTCAACCAACTTTTAGCACTAATGCATGACTAGCAGATTAAACTGAAGCCTTAATTGCATTTTCTAAATTATATAAATTTTTTAATTTCTATCTCACAAAAAATAGAATAAAATAACTTGCAGTGGCTGATACCCAGAAAGCAAAGGCTGCATTATTTTGACAAATAACACATTTCAAAATTCTTTAATAGGTTCTGTTCTTCCACTGCTGGTGAATATAAACTTATTATTAGAGATATTGGAGTAGATTGTGCTTTAATAAATGAAGACTGCTGACAGGCGAGTGGAGTTTTATTGAACTAAAGCAATGAAATGGAGGTATCTGTCCAAAATAATAAAACAGTCTTGGGATAATATACAGCCTTGGGTTTTTCAGCTGCCAATGTAGTCACTGGTTGCAACAGACTGACTGGCTACCCTTCTGAATGTACAGATAATGATGATCTCTGCCTAAGGTTTAGAACCCATACCCATGTTTATATTCTGGTGTGATAACTTTGTTCAAACAGTTCTGACATCTGTACTAGATTTGTCCTCTTGGTTATAATAATTTGACTCCTGCTCCATCAGTTGAATAGCTGATGTAGGAAAGAAATTTGTCAGATCTACAGTGTTGATGGCTTTGCAGTGTACTAAAATGCCACTTAATATTCTGTCCCTTCACATCACCATAATAATTCTTAAAGTATAGTATAACTAATCTGCAGACTTCTACATGTTCCTATATGTTGCTCTTTTCAGTTTACTTTGATGTTAATCTATCTGTTTACTTTACAATTAATCTATCTGTTCAATGGTTGATTTTTGTGACTAGATAGGCAGGCATTCATCATAGATGTCTGGACCACTTAAAAATATTACACACAGAAGCACAATGTGAAGACAAAAACAATAACACTTCTCAATTAACTTGGAAGTAATTGAGAAAATGGGTGTTCTTTCTCCTCCCATTTGCATGTCAATCCAATACTATAGGCTCGGTTGAGATTTTATTTGTTTTAAATTATGCCATTGATAGTCAAATTATGGCCTTCAATTATTAGACTGCAATCCATCATTCCTGATCATTAGCTTGAAAACTTCCTACAATTGCAGGAAAAATCAATTTCATTTCTCCAGAAAGTTTGTATGCTACAAACTCTGCAAAGATCATTTTAAAAATGCAAAGATGTTTCCCAAGAATTGTCTATCACTAATCATTTTCTCAAATGCAGGTATTGCTGCCTGGTAGGTGGAGGTTGTGGTCAGATGGGCCTCCAACTGGTATGCTGGTCCAGCCATATTGCTAATAGGGTAAATTTGTGCAGCATACTGTAAATGGAAGATTGCTCTGAAGGCAGATGACTGCATGCTGGTACATGAAAGCATGTTATACTGTAGTCCTTAAACTGTATGAAAACTTTCAATATTTCTTCATAAACATGTTCCCCACACAAGTTCTCAAATTATATATTAAATGAATCCAAACCATTATAGTCTTCATTGATTTTTTTGAGGAAAATGATCCAAAGTTACACATTTGTGTGTGGCAAAAATATTTTAACCTTTCCTTTAAGGAACTGATGTGCTTGTCAGGCCCCGACCAAAAATGACACCTAATGATTTTTCCAAACTGAGTTCTTTATTCCATTAGGCAAAATCTTGCCAGACTGAGGATTTTACTATCCTCAATCATATGAATTGGTCCGTGATATAACAATCCAGAAGGCCCTAAAAAGGCTATTTTTATACCATAGTTCCATTCTGATACTTCTGGTAATGTTTGCACCAAGCAGCATCTCATCCTGAAAAAAAAATGCCTTTAAGAAAGAAAAAGTTCAGACCTATCATTTTAAGTTCAGTTTTGCCAAGGGTTTGGGTGGTGGTCCTTCTACCAGATAGATGAATGTCATGTTTACAGGAGGCAAAGGGAGGTGCTGTTTATCTTTGCTGGAATATAACAGGTGGAAAAGGTGTGGGAGAATCACCTGTTGACAATTTAATTACATTTTAAATCATTTTGGAAGGGTCTGTATCCTTCACAATCAAATGACAGTAAAATGCAACGGTTAAGTACAAGAACACCTTTTCCACGAGGTTACTCTATGTGCCAAAGAGGATTATCTGCCATCTACTTGATTGAGTAGGCTACCTATCTAAGACTTTTCATTGCATATCACATTTATTTATTGCTGTTATTCTATAGTGCCTTTCAGTATAACAAGGACCGAAGGAGCTTGCAAGCAATAGAAATAAAAAAAAAATAAAGTCATTGTAAATGCATGTTCAATTACTGAGACCCGCTCTCAACGAAGAACACGTTCCTCTTTCTCTTTCAATGTACACCAGCCGCCCCGTGCGTGCGCGCGCACAGAAACGCGCGCACAATATGCCTTGACCACGCCCCGCAGGACAACGATAGGCCGCGCCGGCTCCGGTCAAAACGCTTCTCCCGCGATTACTGGCCTTGGCTGACGTCTATCAGTCTCGTCTGTCAAAAGCAGTCAGGCTCTGTCACAGGCAAGAAGAGTAAGAACGGCTGCACTTCCTGCTGGTTGGCGGGCTTCGCATGGCTCAGAGCGTCTTCCTTGGCGCGTACTTGAGATCAGCGCGTCTATCTCTTTCTCTATTTACCTACTTACCTACCTACCTATATCTATATGTATATAGCCTCTTTGTCTAGATATAGCTGTCTCATATAGCTGTATGTATGTATATGTATACATATATATGTATGAGATGCGCGTATTAATCTCAGAGGGCAAGAAAGAGAGTCTCCGTTTGGATGGGCGTGTGAGGGGGATGGCTGTTGCTTTGTAATTCTCTGCGGCTGGAAAACTCCCTCATTGTCCAAGTTTAGCGCCTTCCTGCCCCTCCCCTGCCACCGCCGCTCTCATACAGCCGCGCACGGACAACCATTAGCCTTGGGGCTCACCGAGCCATCCGGCGAATTTGAACCGCGCCACCCCAATGACTCTCCCGGAGAAACTTGGTGGGTCCGCTGCACTGCAGTGAAAGGGGGTCTGACTCGCGCTCTTTTTGTGGAAGTGGCCTCCGCTAAGTTGAGATTCCGCTTGGTGGAGCGGGACCCGCCATGGCCCAAGGCTCGGGAAATCGAGAACCTCCGTCCGTGATCACTCCCAAGGGCGAGGAAGACGCGGAGATGTCTTCGGAGCCCGGAGCCTTTGAGATGTCCGCGGCGTCTCTAGGGAAGAGAAGGGAACGGAGGAGCGGAGTCTTGCTAGCCGGGACCGGCACCGTCGCCGCGGAGCGCTTTGCCAACACCCTGGCAACTGACTCAGACTCCGGGCTCCTGGAAGCGGCCCGGGCGACCCCTCGGAGGAGCAGTATTATCAAGGTACGTTCAGATGGCTTTGCCTTGCATTGAGGTGCCGGGATCTGGGGACGCGCCCAATGCTGCCCTGACCTGGGCAAAGGTAGCAGCTGGCGATCGGGCAGTCAGGAGATGCCCGCTGGGCGCTTTCCTCGACCGCGGTGGGAAGCAGATCGGGTCGCGGAGCCCCGAAGGGTGTCTTCGCCTTGAAAACAAGCACCCGGGGAGTGCAGGAGGGCGGTGGGTGGGGAAGGAAGGAAGGAAGGAAGGAGCGAGCGAGCGTCAAATGGCGAAGCCGAGGTTGCGTGTTGTTCTGCGGGAGCGGTGCGGCCGTTCACCGAGAAGGTCAAACTAGGAGTTCATTTCAAGCCCTAGGTGGGAGATTTGAGGAATGGACGTTGAAACGGCGCTGGCTAGAAGCCCTGGGGTGGTAGCGGTTCTTTAAGTTTGCATTTGATATTCAGCCCGGTTTAGGAGATGCCTGTTTAGGGGAAGGAGAATAGGCGGTAATTTCATTTCAAAGAGAGAGGGTGGTAGGAGGGGAGGGAGAAACTATCCGAGGTAAACCTCTTCACCTCTTCTGCGATGGCTTCTGATAGAGAGAGAGAAAAAGGAGCACGGGCACCGTTCGCTTGGCTTCCAATAAAATTATATCGGATTATCTTTTTTTAAAAAAGGAAAAAGGAATCTGCCCATGAAACAGTCCATCCCTTTCAGTACAACGGGTCTGTTTTCTTTCCAGGATTTCCCCGTTAGGACCGCCTTCTCCAAATAAATATCATTCAAATGCCTTGGGTTTTAATTTCCAGCATTTCCGATGAGCACACGGTGGCTGGCATTCTGGGGCTGCACTCCCGTATGGCCTTCATCAGAATAATGGGGACGGTAGTTTTTTGTGGTTTTTTTTAAAATTCCTAGATCTTGAACGTGAGATTATTACTCTCGAAATATGACAGTATATGTGTTAATGGCTTTTTAACTGCTTTTCATAAGTCTGAAAATAAATGGGTGAGAGAAGAGAATTCTGTGGAGTAAAAGTTTTAAGTTTGCTTTAATTTATTTCCTTTATTTCTCTGCGGCATGTTGTGGTCTTTATTAGTTCTTTAAACATCTGGAAGGTACTACAGATCACATTAAGCTATTCTGTCTAAGGAAACATCAATTACTCCAAATCCTGCATTCATCCATTTGTATGATGTCTTAAAATATTAGGAACATCTGGTGCACACACCATGTATATATAACTTTCTTTAAAATCTTTTTTTAAACCTAAAAGTATATTTAAGCTTAATTTATCATTACAGAAGCAAGTAGACTCATTTCAGAGATGCTCCACCAGTATTAGATACATCTATAATCATTACTGGTGTTGTAGAAAAACTAAATGGGGACCAGTATGGGGATGATCAAGCACAATAATCCTAGTTAAATATAGAGAACCACAGTAGTTTAAAAAACAAAATAGATATACACATGTGAAGGATTGTAGGTAATGAGGAAGAAACAGGCAGAAGTGAAACCATTTGTAATAATCTGTAAACATACTCAAAATTCACCCATTTTTCATTTATTCATATGCAATCAACACCAACACTTTAGTGAAATCAATTATCTCACACAATCTGAATCAGCTAAGATTAATATATGTGTTATTTTTTAAATTATGTATTAAAGGCTTTATTGATTGAAATATATTGAAATATTTGTTTCACTAGAATCACTGGAGACGTTAGTGTTGATAGAAAATGACACCATTTAAAAAGGAGGAAATTAGCTGTTACAAATGCAGTTACAAATACAAAATGTTAAAAAAAATATATTATATAAATTATTTTAAAGGCAAGTTTAGAAATGCTGGGAAATTTCCTTTAATCAATTATAACAGAAGATTTTAAAAGCTAATGTTTTAAAAGATTGAATTCAATTTGTTTACATCTATCCAGCCAGCCAGTCTCTCTGCTGTATAAAAATAGGGTGATTGTTTCATAAGGATTTTAGAAGGGTTAATGTTTGTAGCTCCTTGCCTTTTTTCTGAAAAATAATTTGAATCAAGGGATAGCGAATGAAATATTAGGGAGAATCTAAATGGTCCAAGTTGCAGTCCTATGTACAGTAACTTGAGAGCAAGAGTGATTGAATTCACCTTCATTAATTCTGAGAATAATGCATTGGACTGCAATGCATTCTGTGCACTGAAGAATAAGGTGCTGACCTTTTCCAACAGCCATACAATATTGGTTAAGAAGGTTGAAGGTAAGCTATAGTTTAAATAAATCTGGAGAATACTGGTTTGGAGAAAGCTGGCAGAATCACTAGGGAAGGTTTCACAAAATTATTTAAGAAAGTATCACTTTTCTATTGTGTAGTTTGCTTGCTTGAGACATCTACTCATTTGTTTCCCTATATTTGTACCTAGCATTAAGTTAGAGTGATTTGATTTTGCTATAATTTAGAATCCTGTCAGCCCTGAAGTGGTTAAGAGGCCATGGAGAATTTAGCATAGTAAGGATTTCACAATTGCCACGAGGCTTGGTTCTAAAACACATTATTAATCATATCTCCTAAAAGTGTTTCTTGAGAACCAGTAATGATTGATGCATTTCTAAAACCATTGAATTTTGATTGAGATAGCCCAATACTCCCCTACCACCAATGTAATAGCTGTTATTGATCAGTCAACTATTGATCTTCCTGCTCTGTTCGACTCTTACATATGTAAGCAGTCCTTCAGATAGCATGGATCAAGCCAATTTAGAAGTTAAAGGCCAAACCCAGTGCCAGAGTATAATGTAAATACTCTGTACAAAATAGATGCAATATAGTATAAATTAGCCTAGCTCCTTAAGCATGGGCCTGTCACTCATGCAAATGGAGCACGAATGTACATGCACACCCACTGTTTGCACAAGTGGGGATGAGTGTGCACACATGCGCTCACTTGCCACTTCTGTGGCCTAGTTCCAAAGGGCTAAAGCCTGGAGATAGGCTGCTGTCTAGGGTTGGGGACCCCTGTTGTAAAGTGTCCAGAGTCTCTGTATAGGTGAGATGGATTGAGAAGAATTGGATGTTATGTTGCAGAGGAACTGACTACAGCATTGTCCAACAATGAAGTATCTCAGTGTGACACTCGTCAGGACTCTCTCTTTTAAACAGTGTTGTCTGAACACTAGGGCTAAAGTCAGCTCAAGGAATAATATCATTCAGGAAATTGATAAACTACACACAGGGAGCTCAACCATCTATGTTGCTCACATTAGCTTTAGCCTTGAGCATCTCTGCAGCAGAGTATGCTGCTCCAGTGTGGGGTGCATTTGCACACACGAAACAAGTTGGTATCGCAGTCAATGAAGTAGCACACTAAGTGACAGGATGTCTCAAACCTACACTAACTGAGAAAATATATCCTCTCGCTGGCATTGCCCCACCTAAGATCTGGAGAGAAGTAGCAGCAGATGCCAAGAGAACTAAGGAAGAGAATGATCCTCAACATCCTCTGAACAGACATAAACCCAAGCCCACAGACTCAGATCCAGGAACATCATGAACAAACATTATGGCAAGAGCAAGCATTCTTGAGGATATTCAAGAATAAAATTGAATTAAAAGATGGAAGAAGGAGACCATCGAGCAAGGAATAACATTAAAGAAGGATCAGACTGAAGGTCTGACCTCCCTTAGACTACTTGAGAATTGGAATGCTGAAGTGTAAAATCAATATGCTGAAGTGGAGGCTCTTAGTAGATAACAATACTCTGTGAATGTGGAGAGATGCAGAACCTGGCCCATCTGCTGGTATGACAGCTACTACCAAAAACATGTACCAATAATGACTTATTTTGGCCAACAATGTGTCAAGAAGGTGGTTTCATTCTGGCAATTTAAAATTTGATCTAGACATGGAAGAAGAAGTGAGATGAATGGCATAAAAATCTATCCAATAAATAATGTTAAGAAAAGATTCCTATATGATATTAGGAGTTTTCAATCTATTGTTCTATATCTGAGCTAAAAGATGCTGGTGAAGCTAATGCTATAGATGGAATAGTTATGGCTTTTGGTTGTCCATTCATTTCCTACTTCAGTGCAATTTACATTCTTTTTGGAAACTAGCTATCTACCTTTGATGTGGATTGAAATGGTGATATAGTCAAAGTTTAAATGAATTGCTTAGTCCAATTTAAATTTTTAGAATTAGTCCATTCTGATCTTCATGACTAATCAGTTTTGCATGGTTTCAATAATTTTTTTTCCATTCTAAGAGCTTTTTAATTCTTCCAGTAAACCAACAATCCAGTATACTTTAAATCTGCTTCTTCTGAATGTATTTTGAACCCCTTACTTCAAACCACTTTTCTTTCCAATGTAGTTCCAAATAAAATGAAGACTTAGCTCATATCATGCTTGCAAAACAATTAAGGCGTACTGTATTAAAAAGTAGAGATACAGTGCACTTATAAGTCACTTGGTGGTATTTGTAACTTCAGTTGCTCACCTACATGCTGTCTTGTATTTACTATCTTTTCCTCTCTTTCTTCTTCTAACTTCACAACATTTAAACCTCAAATTTGCTTGAAACAGTTCAGCACTATTAAGTTTAAGGCATCGTTATAGCTCCTTAAAAACAATAATACATTTAGCGTGACAGAAATGTTTGTGACTAGACATGTTTGTAGTATTTTTTTAACCCAAGACAGTTTCCTGTTCTCTAGTTCGCCTTGAAGTTATTTTCACATATTTATAGAATTAAAAATAGGTTCCAGCTCTGAGGTTGTGTTCTGGGAATATAAAGCATGAGGTCTCTCTGGCTACAAGTTTTTGAGAGAAAGAAAGAGGTTGTACATTTCTAAATTTAATATGCTATTACTCCTAATTTAGAGTTGACATTATAAACTTAATAGAGTGGCACAATCATGTGCCAGGATATAATATACTGTACATCAAATAATCAATATGGCTTAGTTGTTACAGTGTCAGCCTGTTCCAAATGCAAAAACTGCCAATTTGAGACTAAAGTTGTACTTTTATTTCACCAAGATGCAATGGTGAGAATTTTTCAAAATGAACCAATTAACTTCTCTCTTGTTTGAAAACGAGCAGTCCAAATAGAGTTTTGCATTATTTCTTTTGAAGATATAGGGCAAACAGTCACACCACATCAGAATTCCCTTCTCACTCCTGAGGCTCACACCCGTATCCTTCCCAGTCAGTTTGAGGGAGAGGTCGTTTTGCCCCTGCACATGTACTCCCTCTCCCGTGTGTGAAAACACAAAAAAGGTGAGGAAAGAACAAGAATAGATGGGGGCAAAGCATAGACAGAAATATTATATTTTATTCAGATTTTTTTTTGCTTATTCCACATAGTCGTCCCCCCCCCGCTCCCCCGAAATATACTGTTGAATATGAAATAGCATTATATTGCAGGAAAAAGAATATTGAATATGAAAGAATTCCCAATAAGTACCAAAATAAATAACTGCACAGGATAAAATCACTTTCTTTTAAATTTTGATTTTAGAATTCCTTATGCTTTCCACTAATTGACAAAAATATAAAATATTTCCTATATGAAATTCTTATTAAATTAAAAACTTTTCATACTTATTTAAGAGTGCTCAAGTGGGCCTTTATACATGAAAATATTCCAAGTCCTATATACTGAAGTTCTAAAAAGGTATAATTTCATCCTAGTCTATCAAAACATTGGAGATTTGACACTACAATTCATATGCGTTATATCCATGTGGGGAAAAAAAGGATGAAAGCATCAGTGAAGGGCTTTTTTTGTTTTGTTTTTGCTTCATTTTAAACTGCTTTTTAAAGTCCAATATAGGAAAATCCTCTCTAAACTAAACAAAATCACTGCATGTCCTAGCAGAACAATGCTTTTTCTCTGTAACACTCCCTGCATGATTAATAGTCGTGTTATATTTGGTTTCAACCTCAGGTTAGAAACCAAAATAAGATCAGATCCCCAAGATCACACGAACAAAGTACAAGATAAGAAAATACATGCACTTATTTCTAAATCAAACTCAAAGTAGCCCATAGATTTGTCTTCCAAATGAAATCAGCATGACTATTAATCATGCACTTTAAGTTTTTATAGTCATGAGTTTGATTTAGAAATAAGTGCATGTATTTTCTTATCTTGTACTTTGTTCATGTGATCTTGTGGATCTGATCTTATTTTGGTTTCTAACCTGATGTTGAAACCAAATGTAACTAGCCCTTAGACTAATAAAGAAAATACTATAAGAATGCCATTTTGGGGCTATACTAAAGTGCACTGCAGGAAAGAGTTGAGTGCATTCCCTGAAGGAGAAATTCTGTTCGTGAATTCTAAATATGTCAAGGAATAGGTCTGCCCTCATCTGGTCTGTTTTTTTTCATTGATTTGCCATCTTTCTAATATGCAAGAGTTTCTCTTTTTTTCTTTGAATATTTTTTGCTCCATAGTAGATTTATTTTTTTATGAAATTTATATGGCCGCCCATCTTATTCAAAGTGACTCTGGGCAGTGTACAATAAAACCAAAAGTTAAAACGATAAACTAAAAACAAAACAAAAATAAAGAATAACCCAAGATGACAAAAAGGACCTCCTCTGGTTATTAAACATGATGCAAGTCAATGCATGGGCTTTCTGTTGGCAGAGAATCCCCAGGCTTGCTGGAAAAGCCACTTTTTAAAGGATTTCAAAAGGTCTCATGGTCCAGGACCAGCATCATCTCAATGTGGTGGGGGAGGGGTTGACTGAATTTGATATCATATGATGATATATTCTGTCTGATATTAATTCCATATGCTATACCTGGATGTGTAACTTGCTTCATGGTATTTTGAAATATATAGGGTTAAGTGGTGCTGATGGACTCAGTAAGATTAATCACAACAGGTGTTCAATATTCAGTTATGAATTTTTTATTTAAATTAAGTTCTTCTCTTTTCCATCCCATATCAGCACTACTGTATTACAGTACTGTAATAGCATTTACAGTACATTTTACTGTATTTTACAGTAATATACAATAAACAGCATTTTATTGTATTACAATCTGCACCAACTCTGTGGATGTATGACCCTATCTGACACCTAGAACAAAGAGATAGAAGAGAAGGGTCTTCACACTTCTGGGCCTGATTCTTATATGTCGTATTGTTAATTAAGTGAGTGTCTAAATGTAAGAGACAGGGAACTTTGTATCTCTCTGTCTCTCTGTCTGTCTCTCTCTCTGTCTGTCTCTCTCTCTCTCTCTCTCTCTCTCTCTCTCTCTCTCTCTCTCTCTCTGGCTTCAGATTTTATCAACTTTCCTCTCCAAAATGCAGTTAAGATAGAAATGAAACTTTTCTGATATTGTGTACTTGTTTACAAGTACAACTTCGACTTCAAACAGATTGAATATCTGTTAAGAGTCATAGATAGCTTAATTCTCTAGTCAAGCAACTATACTCTTTTGGTTTTCAGCACTTCCTTTAAAATAGAAAGCTGTGATGCAAATACTCAATATTCTTTCAGTTTTGCTGATGTCTGGGAACATATCCCTTAACTAGGGTTTCTGCTGAATTCAATGCTTCTAAAAAATGGCCTGTGTCAGCAATATTTAAATGGCATTTCACCTTTATAAAGAGAAATTTAATAAATTATTATAATTTTAGACTTATTTTAATATAGAGCTGTCCATTTACTTCAATCTTCAATTAAATTATATTGGGATAATCCTTAATGAAATTTCAGAGCAAAAAATTATCATAGGAAAAAAATCACAGGCCTCTCGGGATACCATTGGGAAGGAATGTCACAAAATAGATCTTTCAATTCATTAGTTAGTAATTTTCCACAGAAAAGTGGATGTCTACTTTTATCTACAAATTCTGCAGTTTATAAATCATTGTCATCACTTCCAGTCCAAGTCATCATTATCAATGCTATGATCTTTCCTATGGTTTTCAAATGGATACAGTTTTCATATACCACCCATACTACAGTACTAAATTCTCCTATAGTTTCCATCTTTCTTGGCACCGCTGCTGCAAATTCAAAGATGAAGGAAATTAAAAGTTGCCAAAAGAAGCAAAGAGTCCAGGCATTCCCTTACCCTTCTCTTTCTTTTATTTCTTAGTTGGTTGCCATATGTTTTTGTATAAAATTCAGGAATTTGTGATATATGCTGGTGTATTAAAATAGGAACAATCCTCACTTAGAGTGCAAGCTTTTATCTCTAATATATGCATCCCTAATTACTGAGCTCACTGGCTATGTGGAAGAGAGATTGGAATATATAAAATACTTGTTTTCCCCTAAGAAAAGAATAAAACAAAACAAAGGTTAGTGCTGCATCAGTGATGGAAAGAGATAAAATATCAAAGATTTAAAAAAGAAGACTAAATCCACTCTAAATCTTTATTCTAATACTGTAACATCTGGTTCACAAATGTGGAACGTAATACATATCACAGCCCATTTACCTGATGTGACTTTTTTATTTCAGCATCTTACACTTTCCCAAGCAATTGTTCTGATTGTTTTCTCCTACAGTTATTAGTTCTCTGTACTACTGAATGACATGGGTATGGAATTGGTATATTGACTGCAATTGATGCAGAAGAGAAGGATGTTTGCTTAATAATTTTTTGTTGAAAAAAAAGAGGAGGAAATAAAAAAAGGAAAGGCAACTCCCCTGTTCTGACCTAGGCTTTCTGAGTCAGTAAAACACATGAGTAGTCCCAAAAACCTTTTTTTATTGCAACAGCTATGAATTCTGTTCATTTACAGATGAGTCCCAAATAATTGTAAAGAGTCCTTTGAGATAAGGCTGATAATCACCCACCTTTATCTCCCTTGATGTGCTGCCAAAGACCTAATTGGCAATACCACATGGAGTCCAGAATCAAACAGAGCTTCAGGCTTTAAACTGAACATAATTAACAACGTTGCTTCCTGCAAAGGCCTACATGCCTTTGCTCCTCTTTTAAGTCTTATGGGAGGGGCCAATCATCTCCAAGCCCTACTCCCGAGTTGTCCCTTTTGTTTTAACTGTTCTTGCCTTCTGGCAGCTCTGCACATGTGCACACTGGGAACAGGCTCCCCCTGTTCCTTTGCCTTGTTGAGGTCCAACTCTGGAGGCTCTGGAGGCAGCACATACCTCCCAGATGGCTCTTTCTCTGCCTCCAACGCAGAGCCCTTGCCCGAGCCTTCTCCAGACTCCAGGACTGGCCCATGTTCCTCCTCAACCTCAGCCAGCAAACCACAACACTCTCCCATGATTGAGTTCTCATTCCTCATTGAACTGAAATGTGGTTTGTTTACTTTTGGCTTGATATGACAGATTAATTCAGCCATTTTTGTTTATGGCTTAATTATATGTATGAACTCAGCCACTGTATTTTATTCAGATAACAAGGATTTAAATATAATAAGGAGATCCAGCAGTACTCTTTATCCAGCAACATATCAGAGATCCCAAAATGTTACACTTAAAAAGGAGAATCAGAATTTCAAGAAGGCCAGGTAATATTTTGAGCTTACTAAGGGCGAGTAGATGGATGGGCAAGAAATGTATACATGTGTATTAGTTAGATTTATATATTGACATCACTTTAGCAGCTTGAAGTACTTTATATTGCATTCTCTTCTCCTTTGGTTTTCCCACAACAAATTTGTCAGGTTTGTTGAACTGAAAGAGAAGGGCTGTTCCAAAGCTACTCAGTGAGTTTCTGTGGCTGAAAATACACATGACCTTGGATCTCCCTGATGCTGGACCAATACCTTCAGTACTACTTTATATGCTGCCTACACCTCTAGGCGAGATGGGCAGTTTACAAATATAATAAATAAAATACTATTTTGAGTAAGTATTTTTCACTGGGAATTACACTTCTATAAGCAGCACGATTTATTCTTAAATCCATACAGTATTACTGCACATTTGCACAGTACAAATGTGCGTTGTTAACCTTTCCTTTAAAACAATAAGTTTAAACAGTAAGATCTCCCTTTTCTGCAGGTGCAATGCTACTGAGATGGTTTATGTAATACTGTACAGTTCCACTATAAACACAGATGGTAACATGTACTGTATATGACTTTAAATTCCCCCTATCATGTAACATTAGTTCTATCCACTGAAGGATTCTAGCAATTTATGTATAAATCTGATACATATTCGTCACTGCAGAAGTCCAAAAAATGATGCCCCAGGGTCCCACTGTTCTCACAGTTGTGTTCTTGGACATTATTCAGGATCCCTGCCCTGTTTCACTTTTTGTTTTGAATGTTGTTTTGGCATAGAATGGCTATGGCAAACTAATTCTGAAGTTTTGAGGTAAAGAGAATTGGATTCACAGAGTACCTTAAACTATGGTTTGTTTAAAAGCTGCTGTGAGAGCTGTTGTGCAAAGTGTACATGTATCCTCTATTTTCAGAGGATTGTAGTTCAGTGACAGAAAATGTGCTTTTGATGCAGAAAACTCTACTTTCAATCCCTGGCATCTTCAAGAATAGTCAGGAACTCCTGTCTGAACATCTGTCATCCAGCATGGACAGTACTGAATTAAACACACCATTGGTCTGACTTAGTATAAATCAGTTTTCTGTTTATATTTATTTATCTCTGGTATTTACTGATCGCCCAAATTAAGCAATTCAAAAGCATATAAGAAATTAAGACGTGATACAACCTCCTAAATTCAATAGATTAAAATTAATCTTGAAATTAAAATTATAACACTTAATGCAAGAACACCAATCTCCAAAAATTGTCATTTTTTCCCCTAAATACCTTTACTACAGATGAAAATATTCTAGACCCAAGGCCATCTTTTGGGTGTCCTGCTGCTCATTTAAGGATGAAGTTAGGGTTATTTTCCTTCTCTGCTAAGGTCCATTTTTCATTTCCAAGGTACTATACCTCACCTAGTTAAATTTTGTTATGTGAAGTATGGGAATACATGGCCCAGATATTTGTCTCATGTCCTACAACTGCATTCCCCTTTTCTTCACAAGAAAACGTTTGAAATTGTCTTCTTCAATTGGATGCCAGTAGAGACATCACTATGGTACAATAATCAAATATGTCATTATAAGAAACAGAACTGCCTCCAGTATTTGCTTAATATCACCATACTCCACTGAGGAAGGCTTTTGCATCTTTTTACTTATATGCTATATATTTAAATTTTAGCATATTTCAGAGGAGATTTTGCAAATATCCAATGAAACAGAGCCTTGGCCTCCGTGTGGAAAGGACATTGTTCATTAGTGTTCTATCTATGATGAAATTGGGATGAACACATTGATAATTGACAAACTTGAGAAGTCAATTCAGGTAGATCTCAATTTATAACTGTTTGTGACTGTTCAAAATTACAACAGAGAAAAAAGTGATTTATGACCGTTTTTCGCACTTACGACCATTGCAGAATTCCAGTGGTCATGTGATCAAAATTCAGATGCTTGGCAACTGACTCACAGTTATGATGGCTGCAGTGTCCCAGGGTCATGTGGTCACATTTTGAGACAAGCAAAGTCAATAGTGAAGTGATATTCACTTAACAACAGTGTAATTAATGTAACAACTGTGGCAGGAAAGGTCGTAAAATGGGCAAAAGTAACTGTCTTGCTTAGCAACAAAATTTTTTGGCTCAGTTGTGGTGGTAAATGGAGGACTACCTGTACAGGAGTATTGAATAGTCTTATTGTGCACCTGACTCCATTTATTAACAGTCACTGTTTTTGCTACGCTCTTTGAACTCAGAAATAATTTTTAGGTTAAATTGTAGTAGTGGTTTAGTTCAACTAAATTTCTTTCTATTTTGCATTCTCATTATACATGTCACATTTATTTTTATTACTATCCTTCCTTTTATTTTTATGCCATACTATGTTGTTATGATCTACAATGAAAATAGTAATTTATTGCTTGCTTTATATAGATTTAATTCAAATATTTGCAATCACACTAAAATAGTGTGTATGCTAGTGTACAAGGATTTTTATTTTAGAGTACCTATGGGATTCATGGAAGACGTGCATAGATTTTGAATGAGCAAGATTTCTGTTCCTCATAAACAATATTAAACATTTCTCTGGTCTTAGTAAGTTTTTCATATCTTTTTTTTATAATGGCATAAGACTGCTGAGGCTGAAATCCAGTTGTAACCTTCCAGTTAGTAGAGGGGGCTCTGCTGAAAAAATAAATTTCCCTCCCCCCACCTCCCCCCAATATCCTCCTCTGATTTACTTTGGAGTATTTACCAATAATCTGGAGTAGATGTAGGAAATATTATGAAGGAAGGGGGAAGAGAAGAAGAGAGAGAATTAAGTTCTGTTGTACGAAGAGAAATCAATGTTTTGTTTTTGGATGCTATTATCCTGTTTTATTTCAGTTGATGACAAACTAATGTCAGTATGAAGTCTATAATCAGTTAAGTTATAAAGCAGGTCAGGAAAGGGTTAAAGCTAATAAATCTGGAACTAGTATATTGTATCAATATTTGTATATCAGCTCAGGTATTCTTCAACTTAAAACAATAATGAAGCCTGGACTTTCTGTGATGGTTATAAATCAAGGCACCTAATTTTATTACCTTTTTTTGTGGTGGTCATAAAGCAAACACAGCAATCCTAAAGCAAACACACTAGTCATAAAGCAAGTCAATGCATTCCTATGAGTGTTTTTTCCTGAAACATCTCAAATTGCAGTCATGTGACTGTGGAATGCTGCAACTGGTCATAAAAGTGAGCTGTTTTCCAAGCACCTGTAATGAAGTCATATGACCATGTGTGTGTGTATGTACGTGCACGTGTGCCCACAATCAGGTCGTACTTTTGGGGGGTGGGGGGGTCCATTATAACTTGTCTTCCCATAAATTCTTTCTCTATCCAGCAATTACTTTTTGCAGATTTCATTTTTCTCTTGCATTAATTTATTGCTAATGCAAAATCTTTCTTAGAAACTTGCCTTTTTTTCTCTCTCAGCACAGAATTTATTAACTGTATAAAGGAACTGGAAAGCCTTTTGAAATTTGCTATGAAGATTAACAGTCATTGTACTCATTTGCTGTAACGAAGTCTTACAAAGCATGAATTTCTACTAAGTGATGCAGTGTCACTGAGCGTGTGGATGAATTTATGATAAAACAAATAATATCCTTACAAATTCTATTGAGGCTAAGCTCTGGTTTATACTAGTGAACTTAGAAATAGATATACATGCATGGAAATAAAGGTAGTTTCTAGGCGAGGGAAAGGCCAGTGTTCATTGATGGGGCGATGACTGTGACGCTGACCAGATCGAGTCCAATCGCTGAAGACTCCTCCCCTTGTAGTCTTGTCCCCAGCTTTTGGACTCGATCTGTACCAGATCAGACGCTCCACTGGCATTCTCCACTGGGTTTATTCTTGTTCACTAAATAATTAAAAATTGCTCTTGATCAGACCGCAGATCGGTCGAAGGGGTTGAGGCTCCCTTGGTGAGCCTCCCCTTTCAGGCAGCGAGAAAGGCTCACGCCTGAATCCGCTGCGGAGCCTCCCAGCCTTGCTGGTTGCAGGCTCCCCGTTGTCTTGCCGCCTATTTTGCAACACCTCGCGCGCCGCGCTACCTCTCGGCGCCTCGAAGCCGATCCGCTCCCAAGCGGCTAGAAACATCGCAGCGGCAGCGCGGGCGGCGCGCCCGGCTTTAGGCATCACTGGGGCTTCCTTCCCCACACGCCTTTCAGCGAGCTCCTTATCAGAGCGCCGAGGGACCAGTCTATCAGGCAAGCGAGGGGAAAATCTCTGGGGACTTCCCGCGGGCCGGAATTTCCTTCCGCGCTCTCCCCCTCCCGAATCAGGCGGGCCTGCCCTTCTTTGCGATACGCAGCGGTGGTTTTCACCCTGCTGCGGGGCCCTGGGCTCTTCTTCTGGCCTCCCTCGTGGCGCCCGCCTTTTTGGAAGCCTTTCTTCCTCGCGGCCGCCATTTTGAAATTAATTATAGTAACGGCCGCCATTGTCTGTCAAGGCCTCTTGTTAGCTGAGGAGCCTGCTTCCCTTTGGAAGCTATTCTTACTCGCGGCCGCCATTTTTGAAGTTAATTGAAGCAGCGGCCGCATTGTTCCTCGTTCAGGCCTAGTTAAGGTGGATGCTTTCTTCTTTATTGCAGAGCCATGGCCCCAAAGATTCCCAAGGCTCCTAAACGCCCTGCCCAAGGGGAGACCTCTCAGGGGCCTTCCCTGACAACTCCTGCCAAGCGAGCCAAGGGGACTCAGGCGTCGAGGGAGGCTAAGGCCTTGCTTACCAAGGCCAAAGAGGAGCGTCGCCTTAACGACGCCATCGAGCGCGCCATCAAGAAGGCCCTCAAGGAAGCCTCATTCAGGGAGGCATCTCCTGCTACTGGGGTCATTGCACCTCAACAACCGGCCTCCACCCCCCCAGCTTCAACGGGGCTTGGGGTAACTTCTGAGGCTTCTCTCTCCCAATTATCTCCGGATGGAGCTAACCCCGGCTCACAATCACACCCTCATATCCCTGAGGATCTATTTGGGGGTTCCTCCACCCCCCTCCCCACCGTTTCTCTTTCCTCTGCAGCTGCCCCCACTGCTCCTCCTCCTCCTCCTTCCCCTCCCCCCCTCCCTCCCCCCCTTGCTTCCCCCCTTCCCCCCCCAAACCCGGGGGATCCGTCTGGCAGTGCCCCTTCTATTTCCCCGGAGTGGGCCGCATATATTCAACTGGCAATCCAAAAGGGGGTGCAACTGGAGATGCAAAAACACACGGCAGCCTGGGTTGCCTCCTCGGCCATCTCCCAGGAGGTAGATGTGGAGGGCTCTCAATTCGATTCTCCATCCAACCCAATTGAGGGAGCGGCTCCCTCTCTGGCCTCTGACCTCCATTCTATCCCGGATCAGGCGGCCAATGATCAAGAACTATCCGAGGATGAGGATCTTGGGCCTGACCAGCCCTCATTTGTTGGCCTATTTAAGCCGCAATTATTTAGATCCTTGCTTCACAAGGCAAAGGCCACCACAGGGCTAGGGATCTCTCCCACTACTCCCTCTGCCCCAAGCGAGGCTCCCGGGGCTTCGGCTCCCTTATTTGAAGAGCCTATTTTGGAGGTTGAAGAAATTCCTGGGCCCAAATTATTTAAGGATGTCCTCCTCCGTCAGTGGTCCAGCCCGGTGTCAGGTCCAAACCCCAATTCACTAGATCGGCGCCTGTATAACATGGCACCGGAGATATCCTCCTTGCTTCAGGTTCCCTCCATTGACCCCCCAGTTGTGTCACTCTCAGCCCCAGTTAATCTGGCCGCCCCTCCCGAGGAGAGTTTGAAGCCTGAGGAAAAGCGACTGGACAATTCCCTTGTTAAGTCACACATGGCATCTGCATGGTCAATTAGATCTTCCCTAGCCTCCTCTTTTTTCAATCGAGCCTCGATCCTGTGGCTCAAACAGTTGAGGGATCGCCTTCCCGTGTCGGACTCCCGCTCACATCAGGACATAAGTAAAATCCTAGCAGCTCTAGAGTTCTCGGCGGATGCGACGATGAACTCGTCGCGTTTCGCCGCCAAATCCATCGGAGCCTCAGTGACCTCCCGCCGCCTCTTGTGGCTTCGGCAGTGGCAGGCCGACGCAAAATCGAAATGGCGGCTGGCCTCCGCTCCGTTTGCAGGTCCGCTCCTGTTTGGGGCGCCTCTGGAACCTCTCTTAATAGAGACCAGGGACAAGAGGCGCATTCTTCCTCACCTTTCCCGTAGGTCCGAACACAGGGGTTTTCTCCCTTTTCGTCCCTTTCGCCCCGATCCTCCCTCCGCAGGCCCCAGAAACCAGCGTTTCTTCCCTCCTCGCTCCCGCCCCCAGGAGCGGCAACCCCCTTCCAACCAAAGAGGCCAGCTTAGGCGTTCCTCCAGAGGGGGCCGTGGCCGGCCCTTCCGTAGATCCCGCTGACTGCAGGTCCTCGTCTCCCATTGGGGGCCGCCTGGCTCTTTTTGCCAGCCAGTGGGAGGTTACAACTACGGACGCTTGGGTCAGGGAGACGGTCAGGTGGGGCCTCTCCCTGGAATTCCTCTCCACTCCTCCGGACAGATTTTTCAGATGCCCTCCCTCCGGGGATCGGGCGAGACGGCTCCTGGTGACATCAGCCATTCTGCATTTACTGGAAATTCGGGCCATAGAGCTGGTGCCTCAGGAGCAGCACGGACAAGGCTACTATTCACGCCTGTTCGTGGTCCCAAAATCGTCCGGGGGTTGGAGAGCAATTCTGGACCTCAAGTCCTTGAACCGTTGGATTGTCTACCGACGGTTCAAAATGCAGTCTCTGCAATCCATCCTGGATGGCATTCGGGATGGGGACCTTCTCGCCTCCATAGATCTGACGGAGGCGTACTTACACGTGCCCATCCATCCGGCTTACCGCAGGTTCCTCAGATTCTTCCACGGGGGTCGACATTACCAATACTGCGCGCTCCCTTTCGGCTTATCCTCGGCTCCCCGAGTTTTTACGAAAATAATGGCCGCTCTTACGGCCTACCTCCGGGCTCTTCCGGTCAGGATCCAGGCCTACCTCGACGACCTCCTTATCCAGTCGAGCTCGGAGGACACAGCGCAGCAGGACCTGGACACCACCCTCCGGGTGCTGAGGGCTCATGGGTTCTCCATCAACCTTCCCAAGAGCCAACTGGTACCCTCGACCCGCTTGCAACATCTGGGGGCCTTGATAGACACGGTCGAGAACAGGGTCTACCTTTCCCAGGAGCGCTTGGCCAGCCTGCGGTCTCTGGTCAAGGCGGTCGCCCGAGGACGCCCCGTGTCCTTGGCGACTCTCTCCCAACTCTTGGGAAAAATGGTTTCGTGCATAGGCATAGTACCGTGGACCCGTCTCCACTGCAGGACCCTGCAGTGGTTTCTTCTCCCGTTTCAGAAGCGCCGCTTATCGGCTTCCCACCGGATGGTATCCCTTCCTCACGATGTCCTTCTTTCTCTCCGATGGTGGTTGTCTCCGGCCCTCCTCCGGGGGAGGGAGATCCGGGAACCCCACCCTGTAATTCTGACAACGGACGCCAGCCTCACAGGCTGGGGTGCGTACCTCCATTCGACAGTGGCTCAGGGTCTTTGGACCCCAGAGGACTTGACTCATCCCATCAACTGGCTGGAGCTCCGGGCCATTCACCTGGCCCTTCGAGCCTTTCTCCCTCTAGTACAGAATCAACACGTCGTAGTACGGACAGACAACGTGGCCGCAAAGGCCCATATAAACCGCCTGGGGGGGACCCGCTCTCGCGCCCTGATGGACGAATCCGAGAGATTGGGAGCCTGGGCAGAGAGACACCTGAAGTCCCTTCGGGCTTCACACATTTCAGGTCTAGACAATGCCCAAGCCGATTGGCTCAGCCGCGCCCCCCTAGATCACGGCGAATGGCAATTAGACCCATGGCTCTTCCGTCGGATAGTGACCAGATTCGGGGAGCCGGCGGTGGACCTCTTTGCGACATCATCCAACCGGCAGACAGCTCGGTTTTTTGCCAGATTTCCAGATCCGGAGGCGGAGGCGGTGGATGCTCTTGTCAGCAGATGGCCCCCGGGCCTTCTGTATGCCTTTCCCCCGCTCCCCATCCTGCCAAAGGTGATTCGGAAGATCTTGCTCGAACAAGCGGAAGTCATCCTCATCGCGCCCCATTGGCCCCGCCGGCCTTGGTTTGCCGACCTCCAGCTGATGTCCTCATCTCCCCCATGGCGCCTACCAGCATCGGACGTCGTTCTGCGACAAGGTCCCTTGCAACATCCGGACGTCCATTGGCTTCAGCTGACCGCTTGGAGGTTGAGCGGCGCCTCCTGAAGGACACTCGTTTACCTGATGACGTCATTGACACCATATTGGAGGCCCGTAGGCCGGCTACCAAGCGCATCTACGGGGCCACATGGAGGGCCTTCGCACAATGGTGTTCGGCTCGGGGTCAGGATCCAGGTTTGGCTTCTACAAAGCAGGTATTAATTTTCCTTCAAGAGGGCTTGGTGGGGGGGTTGGCCCCTAACACCCTTAGGAGGCAGGTAGCTGCCTTGTCGTCCATTCTTTGTTTTGGGTCCCGGACTTCCTTGGCAAACCGACCTTTAATTAGTCTCTTCCTCCGCGGGGCTTCGAACCGTTGTCCTCCCCCTATTCACAGGTACCCTTCTTGGGACCTGCCCAAGGTTCTTCAGGCTCTCACTCGAGATCCGTTCGAACCTCTGCGGACAGTGCCCCTGAGATTCCTCTCCTACAAGACCTCGTTTCTGGTGGCTATCACCTCCGCCAGACGTATTTCAGAATTGGCAGCGCTTTCAGCCCGGGATGACCTCTGTATTTTCCATTCTGATAGGGTCGTCCTCCGACTTGATCCCACATTCCTCCCTAAGATAAACTCCTCCTTCCACCGGAGTCAGGAACTTATATTACCAGATTTCTGTCCCAACCCTTCTCATCCCAGAGAACGTTCCTGGCACACCCTAGATGTGCGTCGTGCACTTAAAATTTACCTCAAGCGAACGCAGTCATTCCGCAAATCGGAGGCATTATTTGTTTCCTTCCAGCCTGCCTCCCTGGGCCTTCGGGTTTCCTCCCAAACGGTGGGTCGGTGGATCCGGGCTACGATTACTACGGCTTACAGTTCCCAGGCGTTGCCTATCCCTCACCGCATTATGGCGCACTCCACTCGGAGTGCGGCTACTTCGGCAGCATGGGCTACACAGGCTCCACTTCATGAAATCTGTAGGGCAGCCACTTGGTCCTCCCCTACTGCATTTATACGCCATTACAAAATCGATTCCTACGCCTCGGCTGAGGCGGCCTTCGGGCGCAGGGTTCTCCAACGAGTATGCGCTGAAGAGGGCTCCACGGAACGGCCGGCTCCCTCCCTATAGTGGGGAGAGCTTTGGCATGTCCCCATCAGTGAACACTGGCCTTTCCCTCGCCTAGAAAGGGCGTTGTCTTACCTGAACGCCCGTTCTGGGTGTGGAAAGGCCAGTGTTCACGCCCTCCCTTTTCCGCCGGTCCGTTCTTTGGTGGGGTACTCCCTGTTATTTTTTGTTTCAGGCCAGCTGGAGCGTCTCCTTTGTCCATTCCTCGTCCGAAAAGCTGGGGACAAGACTACAAGGGGAGGAGTCTTCAGCGATTGGACTCGATCTGGTCAGCGTCACAGTCATCGCCCCATCAGTGAACACTGGCCTTTCCACACCCAGAACGGGCGTTCAGGTAAGACAACGCCCTTTTTAAGGCATCTAATCTATACATGATTCTAATAATGGACAGCCTGAAGAATCTGCAACCTTCTAGATGTGTTTGTATCATCCACTATATGACCCGTGATAAAGAATGTTGAGATTATATCTCATCAACAATTGGAATCCTTCAACTGTAACCTAGGACAGTCTGGCTTCTCACAAGCCAAAGGTGGGAGAATGTATAGCTCCAAAACTAAGTATGTTAATGTATGCTTTAATATGTACATTGTCTCTTGATTTGGATTATCCAATTTATCCATATCAACTTTTATTATATATTTGCTGTACTAAATGACATGTACAAAGTATGTTGATCCCAATATATGACTAAAATTTGGTATGTGTTTTGCTGTTTTTGTACACTTTGTAGTTTCCTGCCTAGAGATGTGTTTATTTGATTGGCATTAAAGGGATCAGATGGTTAAAGCTGCAGACCTATCCCCATTAAACTGGATGTGAGCTCCGGGGATTAATTCCAAGTAGGAATGTATAAGTTTATATTTTAAGATTTTTTTTTACAGCCCTCTCAAACTTCAGGTTTCTCTGCCAACACACTATGGAAACTTAGGCTGCTGGTGCTGTTGAGGACTGGATCAGACCCAATGTGATAACTGGCTGTGATTTGCATTGCAACTGTCTATCTATATGCCACTAAATTGTCCTGCATGTTTGTAATTTTCAATTAGCCAAAATGGTGCATTATAGCGCAACAATTTCTGAATAATATTTTTTGGGTTGGGGAGGGTGGAAAGGAGTGCACAATGGTGCAAAGAAAGTGCAGCAAGTGTCAGGGTAGGTATTGTACATGGGGATGTGCGAGTGATAAGTAAATATCTCTGAAAGGATGACCCAGTAGATCATGGATATTAATATGAATTAAGGAAACACTTGTTCACCCTGCCTGTACAAAATGTTAAAGGTTGGGAGAGTGTAATTTTGCACAATGTAATGCTATGAATTTAATTATATAGATTCTGATGTTAATTTTGGTGCAATATTCTGGTATTTCCCCTGCTGTTTCTAAATAAAATGTTCCCCAGCCAGCCTGTGCTATATTCAGTTATATGTGCTTTAGTGTTCCCTTGATTAAAATAACAGTTCAGCTAATGGAATACAATGACTTTCCCCTATGAGTTTGTTCAATGCCAATAACCTTGATTTTTGCAGAACAAGGAAAACCCATGAATTATAGCTGGCATGTTCTTTTTCCCATAACACTTGGAAATACTATAGTTCTGTTTATTTTTCAGAATTACTGTATTAAACCATACATTTGGTATAATATTAATTATTGTCCTGTGGTCCAGCAAGATAGTGGTGAAGGCACTAGTCTAGAAAGCCAGAAATCATGACTTCTAGTCCTGGCTTAGCCATGAAAGCCAGCTGGGTGACTTTGAGCTGGTTACTCTCTCTCAGGGTTGTTGTTGTGGGACAAATAGGAGGGAAGAAGGTATGATGGCTGTATTCCCCATTCTGAGTTATTTGTAAAAATAATAAAGGAGGGATATAAATAAATAAAATATTATGCATGACTATTTGAGGGCAATCATATTACCTGAGACATGGAGTAGAGCTGAAGAATAAGGATCGTATTGCTAACCTACATACAATCTACATATATAAATTGGAATAATTTGTGCACATATACAGTTAACCAATGAGACTAAATTGACTGAAAGATAAGTTGGGATACTCATACACCTATATGACAAATTTGCTAGACTTTTCAAGGAACATTTATATCTTGTCTGACTACAGAGAGCTTTGGTGAACCATATACAGATACAGAGGTGCTAGATATTGTCTGGTTCAGTTATTATCAGATACAATTCAGTTCTTAACCTGAGGATGTAGATAAATGGCTAGAGAGCGCTGACCAAGCTTGAATACTTTTCTACTGTCTGTTTTAAATCAAGCTAATGATTGTTTTTAGAAGATTTCTGTGCCTCCTTGAAAAAAGAACTTATTTTAAGCTTTTTGCTGAATCCAGACGGCATAGCATTCAGAAGGGTAACATTGACTGATTATTTGCCTTCAGGTTAGCTAATCTGTCCCCAATCTGATCCTTCAAGTCATCCAATGGTGCATCCAACTTCACTGTAATTGAACACATCCACTTTGCTACTGGTCATCCTTTTCTTCTCTTTCCTTTTATCTTTCCAGCAGAGACTTCTCTAGAGGGCTAGCCTACCAAGGGCTAATCTGCACGTATTTTTTGACTGCTGGTTATTGATTGCTGATCTTAAAAAGCAAAAGCTGTCTACTGCTTCAGTAGTTTCATTGACAATTCTAAAGCTGGTTGCTATAATTGTCATTAGTGTGGTCTGCTTTATATTTAATTATAGCTCTGTTTTTTCACTGTGCTCCTTAACTTTAATTGTTAGAACTTGCAGATTTTTTTATTTTCAGCAAATGGGATAGTGTTATTCACATAGCATGTTGATGTTTCTTCTTCCAATTTTAAAACCACCATTTTAAAACTACTTCCCATCAACATATATTCAGCATGCAGGTTAAATAAATAAGGAGAGAATATAAAACATTGTGTCACTATCTTGCCATCCTGGAGCCAATCTGTTTTGCCATGTTCCATCCAGATTATAGGTATCTATAGGTTTTAGATAAGAACAATGAGATGTGCTGGAATCCCCATTTTTCTAAGCACATTTCATAGTTTGATATGATTGACACAGTCCAAGGTCTTTCTACAATCTGTGAAACACATACTAATTTCATGGTTGCTTTTCAGGGTGAGATGAATGACATATAAAGTCACTAAACATACGAATAAACAAACAAATACTGATTTCTGAGGGCATTTCCTCAGTGGCATTCCCTTTTTTCAGCAAAGTATTTGGGAGGATAGTTTCAGTTTAACTTGACCACTTCCAAATAAAATCAGCTATCTAGTTCCATTTCATTTGGGATTTCATCTGAGGTTTAACAAAGAAACGTGAACTCTGCTGGAAGATGATAAGCCTGATGATGTTACTTAGTTGCTTTTGATATATTGAAATCATGGTATCTTGCTGTGCTGACTGTATGGGCTAAGGTGATCAGATGATTTCAACCGTGGGGAAATTTTTGAAAATGTATTCAGGAACTTTACTTGATATTACGGCAGTTTTGCTCTATGATCATCAAGGTTTCATCTTGTTCCCAGTGTTTTTTTAATACCTTTATCAAACAGTTGAGATCATTTTGGAGCAAATTGTCTTCAATGTGCCAATAAGATAACACATTTTTCCTAACTATTTAAACTCTGTGAAACTTTGTTGATACTGAGAAATAGTCAGCTGAAATTATATCTAGATAAGACAGAAGTTAGAAGATTCCTATCTGTCACGAATGAAGGCAACATGCATGGGAGAGAAAGGAAGAAAGAAGGTACAAGATCAACCCTATGGCACACCCTACCATACATCAAAAACATTTTGGAAGCAGTAAAACAGAGCTTCCAAGATCTGCAAATGGGCATCGCACACCATCCAGAAGCTACCATACAAGGACAAATCATGCATTGCAAAGACTGCTTGGGAGATACTTCTAATTTAATCTACCTGATCCCCTGCAAGGATTGCTCCTGTGACTATGTAGGATAGACAGGGAGGAAGCTAACCACCACATTACAAGAAGCGAGCGGTCAGATGAAGAGACCCAAACTCATTGGTAGCCTCACATTGCAATGAACAAGGACATAGATTCAGTTTTGCAGCTGCTAAATTTGTTGGCCCAGCAGGGATAAAAATAGCCAGGGAAATAATTAAAGCCTGGGAAACAAGCCCCTTGTCAGTCAACAGGAATGCTGACTTACCACCAGCTTATCAAGTACTTAGGAGTCCAGGGGTTGGCAGCACAAGGAAACAATAGTCACAACTTAATAGGTGGCCATCAACACCTCAATCAACAACTAAAAAGCCACACACAGGCAAGCACCACATAAATATTAGACCTAGAAGAGCCCAAAGCACACATTCTTCTAGAGAGAAGTTCCCTGAGGATAGGCTCCAGCACGAGTCCGAAAACTTGGAAGACTAAATCTCTGGTCCCAGTGACCAACCCAGATTGGATCCTGCATTCCTGTCTGTGTTTGTTATAGGTGATCTAATAAATGCTTTAGGATTGCATAATTAGTCTTTTTGAATCTGATGGGTCCTTTACTTGTGAGAAGTTGAAAGCCATTCACATTTGTTTTACATTAACAATACTATTTTCTAGAAAGTCCCCAACCAGACTTGTTTTCCCACTCTGATTTTCTGTCAGGCTAAGGCAGTCCATGCTCTAATCAAAAGCTCCTTTATGCTACTGGAGTAAATGCAGTTCTTAGTTTTGTACGCAGTTTTGCTATGCAGGACTTTGATCTGTGATCAGGGGTATATGACTGGGCTCTATTCATGCAATTAGATGCAAAAAAGGGAATGAGAAAATAGTTGGCCTGGAGGAAATGTTAGCCCCTAGATTAATGCCTATGTCTGAATTTGGTTCTAGCAGGATATTGCATGCACAGAGGGGGAGCAGACACAGAACGATCCTGCTCTTAAATTCAGTGTAGTCTGGACTAAATTCAGATTGGTGGCTTTTGAGTGGCATGCCTGGTTTCCCTCTGGGTGTGTTTGTTTTCTCCATTCCACTACTATTTCTGTTTAGTTGTTTGTCATGTATCTCTAACAAATGCCTAAAATGGGATACAAGTGAAAGAAGCTGCTCTCTCTCTTAACTTTTGTTTTCATGGTTGGAGAAGCCAGCTATTATGATTTTAACAAGGGGCAGAAAAGGAGTATCTTTGCCAGTATGATACAGATAGTAAAATTCTTCAGACCTTTCTGTCTTGAATCCTCATGGTATTGTTGAAAGAAATATCCTTCTGAGTTCAGTTCCAAGTGGGGAAAAAGACACTGGATTCATGGAAGTTGCTTGGAAAAAAGGTTTATTTATGAACAGGATCACATGGCTTGAGTTCCTGAGCAGAAAAGGGGGGAGATGCTGAGAATGGCTTGGTTTTATGCCCTCTCTGGGTCCCACCCTAGAGCTTTCTGTTCCTGTGTAAGAAATGCACTCTGATTGGTGGTGAAACTCTCAGGGGGCGGGGGTCTTAGTTAACTTTGTAGGCTGTCATCTCCCAGGTTTGGTTGATGTAATCTTCCCAGGTGCCATGTGGTGAGTTCTGTTGCTAGATGGGTAGAGGGCTAATCCTATCTTTGTTATGTAGAATGGACTGGCTCAGGCCTTTGTTAAACCATTAACAAAGGTGTGTGTGTGTGTGTGTGTGTGTGTATGGGGGGTGGTGGTGTAAGTTTCTGCTTCCCTTTTTGGGAAAATATTCTGCCCTTTTAATATTTCATTTTTCTAGGAGATGGGTGAGTGCCAACTTCAAACAGTATTAAAAAGAATGGTACCAAAAGCTTCAATCATGAAATATTGCTTTAAAAATACAGGCCTGTTGACAGAGTACATTTTGCAAATGTCATTACTGTATATGTTTCAGTAGCACTGGAGTAAATCATACATTGGGTTTAAATTGATTGTTTTCTGGTATTAAACAAGGACAAGTAAAATGTACCCCTTCTCACTGTTAGGAATTTTTTTGTAAGAAGTCAGTATTACTTGGCAATAGAAATCTGAGATGGATTCCTGTGCCCAAACATGACTGCCTAATTCTACTGAAACAACTAGGCTTCATCACATATACCTATGGAACCCCTCCTCCCAATGACTATCAATTACTGTAGTTATTACTGGACATTTAAGCACTATTGCACTGATAGACAATCAATGTGGTATAATGGTCCTCAGCCACATGGCAAAGAGATCTGGGTTAAAGTCCTCAGCTCATTGCATGAAATTGGACTAATTGCTGACTTTTAGCCCATCTTACTCACAGGTTTGTTATTGCTAGAAAAATTGGGGGTGCTGCATATGCTATCTTAAGATTCTGGATGAAATGTGGAATAATATAAATATGTGTAAAATAAGTGGTGGACACTTTCAAATTGCACACATAAATTTTGAACTCTAATTTCAAGCAAGCATCCTCAAGTATGCCATATTCACCCACAAGAAGTTTGACATTCTTATAATAAGTAGGGACAAATATTCCTGATGGCTCCAGAAGGTCCCTCTTCTATTATTTGCACAAACGCTTTGTTTTCCTTTTCTGTGTCTTCAATATTTCATGATTCAGCTGCCTTTCTCTTATAGATTTAAGTCCTAGGTTTGCAGAATATATAGTATACATTGCCTTATTTTCTGTACCAATTGATAGGCATGCAAACTTTTTTGACTCTTCGTGATTGACTGAACAAGTCCCTATAGTTTTCTCACCAAGGTTTTCCAGAAGAGATTAGCCATTTGCTCTTTCTCAGGGCTGAAAGAATTTGACTAGCCCAAAGTCACCCAACTGGTTTTGTGCCTAAGGCAGGACTATAACTCATGAACTCCTGATTTCCAGCCTGATGCCTTAACCATTATACCAAATTGGTTTTCTATGATTAACATTGCTTGGTGAGCAATAACTGACTGGCTTTTAATATTTTAAATCAGAAAATGTTCCTACTGAAGTGCTAGCATATGCAAATCCTCATTTCCAAAAATGATGTAGAAAAAAACAACAACACATGCACAAAAGAAGCACCTGGTACTGCCCATTCTTTCTTTTTGACACAAAATGCATCACCATTCTACCAACATTAAATGGCTCAGTTTTATACACCCAGGGCTTTATAGATATGTTAGATTTTTTAAATATCATTTTTTAAATAAATAACTCAAGACAGTGAACATACACCAATACTTCTTCCTATTCTTATTTTCCCCACAGCAATAAGCCTGTGAGGTGAGTTTGGCTGAGAGAGACTGACCCAAAGTAACCAGGACAGCTTATGTGCCTATGACAGGACTACAACTCACAGTCTTCTGATTTCTATCCTGTTGCTTAACCATTAAACCAAACTGGCTTTCTGTTAGTGCTTTATTGAGTTCCTTCTGTTCCATATTGTATTTTTTATGCTGCTACTGACAAAACACTTTATGTAAGCCAAGTGTATGTTTAACATAACCTAACTACAAATGCTTGACTTACGAAGTCCACTCATGGTGATGTAATCTGCCCTCAGCAATGCTCTTACAAATTCTGTTACTTGTATAATGTAAATTGACATAAAATGAGATGGCCTGATCTATTGTTTTTCTTCTGTTGCCTAGTACAATAACAAATAAAATGAAATGATCTGAAGGTTTAATAAACTCAGTTTAGTAACTGAATTTATTCCTCAGAATTATATAAACTGAGATATATCTCTGCCTGGCTTTGTATCCTCCTTCAGTAATAGCCTTGCTTATGCACAAGAGAATGTGTAAAGAAAGAAAGAGTTATTGTTTTGCAAGTGGATCATCTCCCAAGATTTAGGGATGTACAATGTACAACTTATTTGCTTACAGGGTAGAAAGGCTGGCAGTGCTGAACATTTGCCAAAGTCTAAGAAGAAGCAGCAGAAGTGTGGTTCTGTATCTTGAATCTGTTATTATCTTTCCACCATAGTTTTGCTATGATTCTGTGAAAATAACATGACAAAATATTATGCACCTGGCTGCCTTCAATCATTTCTCTTTCTAATAAAAGAAGATCCCCAAGAGGAACTACTTCTGAGACAAATCCAAAATAGCATATCTCATCTTTGAGTAAATGAACATGATTGTTGATTACATTAAATGGAAGCAGGATGCAAAAGATTGGATCCTTTCACTGGAACATTCAATTGAAGCCCATATCTCTAAAGCCTTAGTTGTTGCTTCTCCAGTCTCGTAAAATGTGAGCTTGTTGCTTATGGCTCAAATCATCCATTCATCAGTGATATGATTAATTATTACATTAATTGCACATTTACACTTTTGAAATGCTAATTATAGAAACTTCATTCTTTTTGATTGCTTTAATTCTCTCCGGGATTGTAATAAGGGGTTGTAACATTTTGCAGAGTTTGAATAGCCAAATTAGGCAACTATTGCTAAGGGCTTTTTCTCATGGCTGAGTTAAAGGGCTATATACCAATCTTTGAGTTGGAAGGTAACTGTCCTGTCCTCCACTGGCAATCCCTGTCATGCCTCGGAGCTTTGTTTCCCTTCTCTCCTAATTAGATGTCACCAACCAGTGGGAAAACATCTTCCTTAATATGGCCTGGGGCTGGGACAATAGCTGGCAGGCATGGAGAGGATTGCGCCATGACAGAGAGCGAGGAACAGAAAGAGAACAACAGCGAGCAGATGCTGCCTGCTTTTCCCACTGCAGCCCCCTGCTACTCCCCTACCACACAAAACAGAATGACTCAGTACCATGCTTAGGGATCCAGAAGGGAGGGGCATGTGCATAGCAGCCTAAACTGGCCAATAGGTGCCAGGTTGCTTGCACCCCATGCCAGAAGTCATCCGATTGCACCAATGAGAGAACAGTTGGTGAAGTCTATTAGGTTGTATCCAAGACAAAGCTTGTTTCTTGATAAGTGAGGAAACATTACATTAACATCAGTATAACTAAAGATGACGAAAGGCTCCCTCAGGTAAGGACTGCAGAACTGGGGAAGGCAACATCCCAAGAAAGCAACAGGGAAACAATGGTGCAGGTTTGTGCTGCAATTTGATACAAGTTAAGTGTTTGTTTAATGAGTATCTAGTTAATTCTGATAGGTGATCAGGTTCCACTTAGGTTTTGTATAGTGCCATCTGGGGCAGTAAAGTAATTTAAGCCATTTAACAACTAGTCAAGAACATTGTTTCATCTTTTGCTGCAGATGATCTGTGGGCTCGTTCTTTCAGCTTACTATGTAACGTACTTAAAAATCTTCAGACCTAAAGTTATCTACAGTATTTAACTCTACTCATTTTGGGACAGAGAAATAATCATTTTGAGTAAATAAAGGTTGCAAAGGTTATTTCAGTTGGTTTGATTTTGTACATGCCTACCCAATTATTTCTTCCTTTTTATATATCTTTCCCTTTGTATAATAATTAAGATAGGTTTGTATTGTACCTGTATTGTTAGCTTGCATTTTCAGCTACTATTCAATGTACCAATGTACCAATGTACCAATGTAGATTATATTATTTAACAATTTAGCAATGAAAATAGCAAAATAACATTGGGGCATAGTTATCACAAACAGATTGGTAGCCTCTACAGGATCTAAGAATCATTTAGCCTCAACTTTATGCTTTTACTTCAAGGCATATGGCTCTTTAGGTACAAATTGCAGGAACGAAGACTGTACGGTGCACTTAATAAGGTCATAACTGGAGAAGTGTCATGCTGTCCTCTGCCAATTTCGATCCATTTTGGGAAATAAGTTGAAGGCTATACAGACTTTCAGTTCTCATAATGTGTCTGAGATGATTATTTTAAATCAGAGGAGTCTTAGGTATTTTCCTCTGAAAATTTCTCAGCCACAATATTGTATGTAGCAGTCTGATTTGACATCTAGCTTGCCTATTTGCTCCATTATCATACAATGTTAACTACTACTTGTGTATTTTAATTAATTTGTGTACTTTAGCTTTGAATTTTTGAATCCTCACCATCAAAAAACCCTAGTTTTTTTACGATTTCAGATACCAAGTTTTTTTTAAATCAGAGATTGAAGGTGATCTTTTAATCCCAACTTGCTTTAATTGTGTTGATATGACTGAATCTGTAACTTGAGCTTTATTTTTGTATCCTGTGATCATCCTCTCCAATTCATATAAAAATAGTTTAAAAATTTCTTCTCAAGTTAAGTTGTGTCCATTTGTTTTTCTCTTCTCTCCAAATATCTTTCAATTCTCTAAGCAACACTCTTCTCCAACTCTACGGTGAACCCAGCACAGAGATGGGGTTTAAATTCCAGAGGCCATAATGTTTATTTGTCTCGACAATATGTAATAGAAACCCAACTTCAAAGAAAGAAAACTGGCAATTCTTATTCTTAAGCCATACAGGGGCATGGTGTTCTTGTATGTAACAGTAACAGAGTTGGAAGGGACCTTGGTGGTATCTAGTCCAACCCCCTGCTCATACAGGAGACCTGTACTAGGGATTCAAACTGCCAAACTACCAATTTTTCTGATCTGTTGTGGAATAGACCAATCCTAGGACTGATTACCTGAGTGTAGTAGACGAAGCTCCACATTTTGTTTCGTATAATTTCTGGAATACCGGTATGTTGTTCCTAGTATTGGTTTTTGTGTCAGTGTTCTTTAGGTGTATCTTATAGGAGAGAGTCTGGTCTAATGTTTCTTCAAGGTTCTTTGGATAGGGGTAGTAGGGGAGCCTGAGTGGCATAGGAGACTAATGCCTCCTACTAAGGCAGCATTTAACATCCAGCTGCCTGCAATTACTGCAAGTTCAATTCTCACCAGGCCCAAGGTCGACTCAACCTTCCATCCCTTCTAAGGTGGGTAAATTGAGAACCCAGTTTGTGGGGGCAATAAGCTGACTTTATATAAATATACAAAAGTATGAAGGCTATTGCTTAACACATTGTAAACCGCCCTGAGTCTCCGGAGAAGGGCTGCATATAAATCAAATTTTAAAAAAAGTTGTTTAAGTAGACCTTCGAGGCTTTATATGCTAGTTTATTGTTGCTAGTGCCTGGGGTGAGCATCCAGTCATGAAGAATTTTCCCAAGATTTTAAGATTTTTGGACAAGATTTTTGCCACCCCCCATGTGTTTTTTCTTGTACTGCTATGGCCAAATCATCCGTGTATGATTATGCATTATGTAATCTTGTTCTGAAAGAGGTTTTTTTTTTTTGCATCTTCTCAAGTCTAGATGGGATCTGTTTTGACATTGATTAGGATTCTTTCAATCTGTTCATGTGTTACATAGGTCAAGGCAAATTTCATTTTTCTGAAGAGTTAGATGTCCATATTTAGATAGTACAAAATTGAATATAGCTGTATTTGCCACTCTCTTGAACTACACAAATTCACTCAGAGAGCAATCATAATTACTGTATTTTCCTGCGTATAAGACTACTTTCTAACACACAAAAATCTTCTCAAAAGTCGGGGGTCGTCTTATATGCCGGGTCTCATTCTCCTGTAACCAGGCAGACCAGCCCATAAGGCTCTGATGAGGCTTAAATGGCTCTGAGGAGGGTCGTTTTATACGCCCAGTCGTCCTATACGCCGGAAAGTACGGTAACAGTTTTAGTCAGATAAGACAACCAATATGTAGATTCCATCACAAGAAATGAAGTTGGATGAAATTTATGGATGCTTCCATAATGACTGTTAAAAGTAAAAATAGACTTTGTGGTTAGAAATAAATGGAGAGGATTGGGGATGAGCACCTCACATAATATTAGCTAAGCCATGCATTTTTCTCCTTTATTTTATATTGAGAACTCAACACTAAGCACCAAAAAGGCTCTAGAAAACAGCTGCATAATGCAATGTTTCTTCAAATATGTGTCTGGAAGCCATATTATTCTACAGCATAGCAAATAAATACATTTTGGGATACTAATGCTTAAGATGCAATGCAGGAAGAAAATTAGTGTAATGATCTTCTAAGATCAAAGCCAAGCCAAAATAAGATTCTGCAACTGGGAAAGGATGTTCTCCAATACTTAGTTTTCTATGCGTAGGTTTCAAATTCTTTACAGTGTGTCTTCTACTCGTTTCCTATTGTGTTCCTGCTCCTTTCTCTGCTTTTCTAATCCTATCACTCTCAGTCTCCTACAACCCTTTTGCTGCTTTTTTAGCACATATTTTAGCACATTTGTAGATTATGACATTAATGCCCTATGGTCATAAGTATCTGCAAAGGGGATCAAATGATGAAATGTGTCCTGCCGTAAGACATTTCACTTATTTTTATTCAACACCGTTAAACAATTATGAAACCATGCTCATTTCACTGTCATTTTTTTTCACTGTGGTTTGTGCTAGATGCATATGTAACTTCTCCATATGTGGTTTGAATAAAAACTGCCAAGATTTTGCTGGCTCTTTTTTTTTTTTTTTTTGCCACAACTCCAATACATAAAAGTCATCAACCAGAGTTAGGCAGAGGTGATTTAAAGTAATATAGATAGTTCAAACCAAAAGCCCTCCCATGAACAAAGAAAAAAAGTTGCAGCTCTGGTTGTCCTGTGCGTTGTTCAATTGAGTTTCAAATAAAAAAAATAGTGACAATACAACTATTAAACTACAATGAAAAAAATGATTTGAAATTCACAGTACAAATAAAACTTTTTTTTGTTTTCTAATTTATTTCTGTTAACAGTTTATACACATCTGTATTTAGTTTACCTTATTTAGGTAAATATCACACAGCTTCTAACCATCAGCTTCTCAGCAAAGTAACTTTTCTCTCCAAGTGTTTTTCTGAATGGTGACTTTTACTCTTAAGGTGCAAAGCCCAACAGTTCACAGGAATTATACAAGCACAAACTGAGGTAGGAGCATCTCACTCTGCTTTAAAAAGCATGCATTTAATGACTATAAACTTGCATTAGAAGATATGTGAGCATTTTCTCACATTCTGTGCAGATATCAGAATCTAATGTTATAGTAGTTAGACACAACTGCATCTCAAACAGCAGAATGAAATAACAAACCATTAATTTAGGAATCATAAGGCATATATCCTGCAGTGGGGTGAAATTACATGGGGTATTTATACTAAGGCTGTGCTTTGAAAATAATTCAGAAGAATTGCTTAAGAGTGTTCAGGATCTCAGTTATGAGTTTTTCAAGGTAACCTAACAAAAAAAGATGTGGCTGTTTTAAGAAGGTGCTGAATTCCTCCCACACACTGTGAAACACCTCTTCTGAATAAATTTCAGTCATACATAGCCCAATTGCATTGCATGAGTGGGCAGAGCCGAATCTGATAGTGGATGAGATGTAGGCTTGCTGTAGGCTACTTCCCTTCTTTGCTGAATATCTCCCAAGATATTAGTTCCTATTTCAAATGGTAGGAATTTTTTTGTGGGTGTGGATTAAGTGAGGATATCTGTGAGATAATTTTTAGTATAATTTAACAAGATTGCAGAATGGTTTGAGACTTGGAGCATTTCACTGGAAGATTATAAGGTTATGAGTTTCAGACTTTCTACCTTTACTTTAAAGAATTTTAAACTAAGAAGTAGGACTGGTTGCATGATTTCAGAATATTATGGATTTATGCCACTGCTAAAACATAACAGGAATTGATCATCTATCTCAATTTGTTTCCTCAAATGTTACAGTCACAATATCCACCTTGCAACCTAGTATAAGCCTTTGCCTAGATATGTTTGTGGTTGTCATGGCACTGATTATTGAGTGGATTATTCAGTTATTGGATTCAATTGCACTTTTTTGTGTAGAGAAATTGGTTGCTTAACGATCCTTGAAAACATCCATCTTAGTCCTTTCAACTGGATTTTCTTATGATATTGCTTTGGATGATAGCATTTTCATAGTATTGTGGATCTACAAATGGCATTTCATCAAAAGTCTACTGGAAGATGGATTGGTATGATATTTGGCAAGAGCATAACTCTGTAAAAATCCAACTATATTAAAAGCACAATTTTTTGCAGAATGTTACTTAGATTTTTTTTTCTTAGACTTCCATGTCTGTCTGGGCTGCAATTATTGAAGGAGCTTGACTAAGATTATGAGAAATCTGACTATAGCCACATTGGTCTCATAAAAATCTGTATCAATTATAAAAATAGTAATTATTACAATATTTTTTAAAAAGTACACTAAATCCAACTTATTTTTATGATCAAAATAGGCACAACTCGGCATACTGCTTTCTGCCATTTTAATTTTACAGTGAAACAGTATCAGTGTATTTCTGATGGTAAAGCAATTCCAAATGCTGGTTTTGCTTTGAAAAAATAATATGTGAATACTTTTGTCCCATATCAATAAGTAGTTTTGGATCATATCCCTCAATGAATAAATGAACAAGTATAGTGTTTTGATTTGTTTGTTTAAATTGGGTATTCTTTATTTAATTTTAGGACTTGTGTGGAGAATGGATCATTTAGTCCATATTTATGCAGAAATATTGAACATTCAAACGGATTCACACATGAATGCAGTTCAAACTATGGCAATGGTTTTTGTTCCTTATTTGTAGAATGTAGAGATGAGGATCAATCTGCTTTTGAGAAAATGTTGCCCTGAAAACTAACAACTGACAATAATCATTTACCTCTTTCCCCTAAATCCACAAATATGTATGTCATCAGAAGTTATACAGAAACATTTTTTCTTCTAATAAGTGCCATTCCTCATAAAGCAAAGCCAGATTTGTTATAATCTAATCTAAGGGGATTATTGTTCCAAAATACATGAGTAAACAATTCATGTAATTTTCTTTCCAAGGAAATCATTATTAGGAAAGTTCTACTTCCAAACGTATGTTTATTTTTGTGTCACCTCACACTACCCAGCCAAGCATAGACGGCCCCAATCCTTGCTGTTAGCTGTTAAATCCTTAAACCCTCTCAGTTAAGTTTGGATGTATTCTGATACCAAAATTATCCCAGAATATTGTACCAGACATCCTGTTACATATTTATTTATTTTAGAGACCATTCAACTCTAAATGACTCCATGCATCTTATACTTAACATATAACAATGATAAAACCAAGCAAAAAGAACAATACATATCCAGAAAATATATAATACAATGAAAACGATCAACAATGGCTTGGAACCCATCCTAGCCCCAGGAAGGAAGAAAAGCCAGGTCTTCAGAGATTTTCATAATGTCATCAGAATGGGAATCACTTGGAGATGGTGTTCTAGACGCAGATGCTGTGGCAGTGATGATTGAGATATGATCACCACAGATGAGCGAATGTCTGTATTACCTAAACCAACTTTTTACCTTGCCATTATATACATTCTTACAATTTATTCACTTTCCCACTTCAATTTTCTCTGTTACCTGCTTTCAAATTGAAAGGATCTTTGTTTTACATTTCTGTTTTACCAAAAGCTAATGACTTTTTCTATTTTACTAAAAGGCTTAATGCTTCACCTTGAATTTGCTGTAGCTATAAAATTTCCTAATCTATTTTTGGTCTTGAAAAATATACTGGAATATACTTTAATGCTGACTAAATAGTGAGATTCCAGATTTATATGTCTGCAAGGTCAGGATAAGGAGTAAGGAAAATCTGAAATCTTTCAGATCTGTGCAGGGATGGGCTTCAGTTCCTTTAGCAATGGATTCGCTGCCCCATTGCTGGGTGGCTGTGGCCATGGTGGGCATGGCCTAGTCGGCTGCCTGCACCACGGTGGGGGGGACATTTTTCGCCCTATCCAGGCTCCAGAAGCTTTCCTCGAGCCTCCAGGAGGGCAAAAACGACTTCCCCCAGGCTCTGGAGGCCCTCCGGAGGCTGGAAACAGGCCCGTTTCCAGACTTCTGGAACCTCTGGGAGGCCCATTTTTTGTCCTCCCAGACCCTCCGTGCAGCACTGCATTTACCTGAAATGATGAACGGGCTGCGTGGAGACTTCCTGGGAGGGGTGGGGTGGGCATGGCCAGCCAGGGTGGCATTTGAGGGTTCACTGAACCCTAGCGATCCTTGGCTAGAGAATCGTCCAAACCCCACCAAACCCCCAGGAGCCCACCCCTGGATCTGTGTAACTGAGACACATTTTGGTTTCTCTTTAGCTAAAACTCTGCTTTAACCAGTCATGGTTGATACCATTAACTTTGTAGTATGATCTACTTGCAGTGTCTAGTGATAGTTAAGAAAAAGGACAGGTTTTGTATGTTTATATAGATGGTGCTTCTGATACTGAAGTTATTTTCCATATGAGAGATACTATCCAGGTGCACTTGCATACAGAAGCTATCATATGAACAAATCTGTTGTGACACTGGTGTGGTAGCTCTTGATAAGAGAAGGCTTATTTAACACCTGATATTGCTCTGGCATCTGTAAGAAAGCATATTTTGGCAACAATTATACTGTTTTTATGTCTTCTCATAGAATCAAATTATATATGATTCTTTAGGAGGGAGACTTGCATTATCAAAAAATCGCACACAATATTTTCTACAAGACAAGCCGTTTTAATGCTATTTGGAAGCAATTTGGCTCATTCATTTGAACTGGTCAGATGCGCACTTCCTTCTTTCCCACTCTTAATTGTGCTTTTTCTGAGTTTTTCTTTTGCTTGTTTCAATATTGTTGTGTCCTATCTTAGGAAGAAACATTTTCTTTGAAGAGATATTTGTAAACACAAAAGCATTTGTTTGCAAACCAATAAACGTGGGCTTCCAAATTACCAATGGACTGATGGAATATTTTACTTTTTCTGAAACTATAAAGTTAAGATCACCTGGAATCATTTAGCATTTCTTGAGAAATCTTGCTATAGAGAACCTCTTATTGCTTCTGTGACTTTAAACTTAATTTTATTATTCTAGGAGAAAAGCTCTTCACAGGATAAAAATAGTCATCTTTCTGTTTTGTGGCTTTTCTTAGGAAGCTGAAGCAAGTCACCAATCAACGTAGACAGGAAGATAAAAACAAATGAGGTTACACTGCCATTGATTAAAAAAATTATTTTCTACAAGACAGGTCAGGATTTCCTAGCTATGTTTCTATACAATATCAAATTAAGGAAGTTCTGAATTGTGCATTGAGAACCTAATGTACCTTTAGTTAAATTCATTAATTCATTAATAATATATCCATATTGCTTACCATTAAAAGAACCTTCAGAGAGGTTAACCATCAAAAGTTATAGTTAAAAACAGTGGGCTAAAACAAATTAAAACATTCATGAAGACATTTTAAAATACAAGACAAAATACAAATCAAGAGCTAGATATATATTAAAGGACTTACAAAAAATAAATCTATAGTCTGGATTTAGGGCATTTCTCTCAGACAATGAGGTATCTTTCCAGGTACTACAGTAAATAGTTAGCACTGGATGTCCAAATAGCTTTGGATTTGTGGCCATGGTTTTGTCTGTCTCCATGTTTGTCTCTAGCACCCTAGCTTACCACATAACTATAGAGCCGTGAAGGAGAACTTACGGCACAGGTGCCACAGGTGGCATGTGGACCCATATTGGTGGGCACGCTCAGCTCCGGCACGCATGCGTGCACCAGCCAGTTGATTTTTGGGCCTTCTGGGCCTACCCGAAGTCAGGAAACATGCTGTTTCCAGCGTCTGGAGGACCTCTAGGGGGGTGGGGAAGATCGTGTTTGCCCTCCCAGAAAGCGCCCTAGAAAGGCTCTGGAGCCTGGGGAAAGCGAAAAATTGGCCTACTGCCACAATAAAACAGCATATAATACAAAATTTAAAAACAATTTAAAAACAAATTAAATAATTTGGCCCCAAATTAAAACCCAAAGCTTAAAACACCCAATTCCAATTCCTATTTAGCCAGCCCAGCCTGTTGGAATAGTAAAGTCTTAAGGGCACGGCGAAAGGTATGCAGATCGGGAATCATACGTATCCCCGGGGGCAGTTCATTCCAGAGGGCAGGTGCCCCCACAGAGAAGGCTCTCCCCCTGGGGGTCGCCAGTCAACATTGTTTGACCGACGGCACCCTGAGGAGTCCCTCTCTGTGGGAGTGTGTTGGTCAGTGAGAGGCCATTGGTGGCAGAAGACGATCTCGAAAGTATCCAGGTCCTAAGCCATGGAGCGCTTTGAAGACGGTAACTAGCACCTTGAATCGCACTCGGAAGACCACTGAGAGCCAGTGCAGCTTACGCAGGAGAGGTGTTACATGGGAGCGCCGTGTCGCTCCCATAATCACCCGCGTGGCTGCATTCTGGACTAGTTGGAGCCTCCGAGTGCTTTTCAAGGGGAGCCCCATGTAGAGAGCGTTACAGTAGTCCAGATGGGAAGTGATGAGGGCATGAGTAACTGTGCGCAGGGCGTCCCGGTCCAGAAAGGGACGCAACTGGTAAATCAGGTGAACCTGATAAAAAGCCCCCCAGGCCACAGCCGTCATGTGATCTTCTAAAGACAGCTGTGTATCCAGGAGGACACACAGATTGCGAGCCCTCTCTGAGGGGGCCAGAGTCTCACCCCCAATAATCAGCGATAGAACCAGCTGGCTATACCGGGATGCCAGGAGCCATAGCCACTCAGTCTTGGAGGGGTTGAGTCTGAGCCTGTTTCTCCCCATCCAAATCCTCATGGCCTCCAGGCATTGGGACATCACGTCAAGGGCATCATTGGGGTGCTCCGGGGTGGAGATGTACAGCTGAGTATCATCAGCGTACTGGTGGAACTTCACCCCCAAACCACGGATGAGCTCACCCAGCGGCTTCACATAAATGTTGAACAGGAGGGGCGAGAGGACCGACCCTTGCAGCACCCCACAAACAAGGTGCCTCGAGGTCGACCTCTGTCCCCCTGCCAACACAGACTGTGTCCAACCAGAGAGGAAGGAGGAGAACCACCACAATATGGTGCCCCCCATTCCCAACCCCTCCAGCCGGTGCAGCATGATACCATGGTCGATGGTATCAAAAGCCGTTGAGAGTTCTAATAGGACTAGGACAGAGAAACACCCCCTATCCCGAGCCCTCCAAAAATCATCAACCAATGCGACCAATGCCGTTTCCGTGCCGTATCCCAGCCTGAAGCCCAACTGGTATGGATTTAGATACACAGCTTCATCCAGGTACTGGGGGAGTTGTCGCGCCACCAAACTCTCAACAACCTTCGCCACAAAGTGAAGGTTGGAGACTGGACAATAGTTCGGTAATCCAGCCGGGGCCAGGGAAGGCTTCTTGAGGAGGGGCCTCACCACCGCCTCTTTCAGGGTGGAGGGGAAGAAACCCTCACTCAAAGAAGCATTAATAATCATCTGGAGCCAGCCTTGTGTGACCACCCAGGAGGCCAGCACCAAGCAGGAGGGACACGGGTCCAGTAAACATGTGGCAGCGCTCAACCTACCCAGAATCCTGTCCACATCCTTAGGAGTCACAAGGTCAAACTCCTCCCAGATAACACACTCAAGACCTATCTCCGTCACCCCCTCTGAACCCACCCAATCGGAATCCAAGCCTTCCCGAATCTGAGCGATTTTGTCATGCAGGTATTGCACAAAATCTTCAGCCCTATCCTGCAAGGGGTCTTCCTGCACTCCCACATGAATAAGGCTGGGTGGTTCTCTGCAGATGCAATAAGAGCGGAAAAATAATTCGATTTTGCCATTCTTATCGCCACTAGGTAGATCTTAATGTGAGACCTCACCAGTGTTCAGTCGGATTCGGAGCGGCTGGCCCTCCAATCGCTCTCCAGGCATCTTTTCCAGTTCTTCATCTCCCTCAGTTCCTCAGAAAACCAGGCACTGGGTCAGAGGCCACAAAGGCATGACGCGGTCCAAAGCTCCAGTGGCTGTCTTATCCCAGGCGGCCACCAGTTCTTCAGTTGAGTCATGAGCTAGAACCTCCGGGAATGGCCCAAGCTCTGTCAGGAACCTATCCGGATCCATCAGGCACCTGGAACGGAACCACCTGGTTGGTTCCGTCTCCCTGCAGCGGAGGGAAGCGGCTCGGAAGTCTAATTGAAAAGGAGTGAATGATCTGACCATGACAAGGGTTTGATAACTAAATCCCCTATTTCTAGGTCATTCAACCACTGACCAGAGACAAAAATCAAGTCCAGAGTGTGACCCCCCCCCCCATGTGAGTAGGGCCTTGAACTAACTGGGTCAGGTCCATGGCCGTCATGGAAGCCATGAACTCCCGAACTGCCTTTCACGTTTCACTGACGGATGGCAGATTAAAATCCCCCATGACCATAAATCTGGGGGTATCCATCGCCACCCCGGCTATTACGTTGAGCAGCTCAGACAGGGCTGCTGCTACGTGGCAGGGAGCCAGGTATGTAGTCAGCAAGCCCATCTGCACCCCACGACCCTACTTCACATGGAGGGACTCACTTTCGGCTATCTGAGGAACAGTGGCCTCCCTCGGACAAAGACTTTCTTTAATAATAGTCGCTCTTCCCCCACCCCTCCCCTGAGCCCGCGGCTGATGGAATGCGCAGAAGCCTGATGGAGTGGAGAGTGAGAGGTATTTATACCCTGTTCCTATACAAGAAATGTATTCTATTGGCTGTAATAAGACTCCCATGGGCTATGTGGGGTCATGTTTCTCTTGAAGTCAAGTTTGGTTGAAGTGTGCTGATACAATGAAGGGGCTGAGGGCTAATCCTACCTTTGTTCAGACTTTGCTGCTGGGAGTAGTGGATTACCAAATCTGAATTTCTATGTTAACAAATTTTATTTCATAATCAACATGCAAACATATAGGTATATAAACAAAACATAGTCAGTCATCAAAATATAGCATCTAATACATCAAAGCTTGAAAAGGTTTTAAAAATTTTTCCCCCCGCCTCTCCCCTCCTATCCCAAACTCTCCCCCCCAGACTTCCCAGAGCAAATACAGGGTATAACATTTAATAAACACACACACACACACACACACACACACACAAACCACACATTAACTATCTATAGATTTATCTCCCCCTTGCACTTTAACTTGCCTTGTACATATGTAAATATAACTGTTCTTGCTTGAAGGTAGTTAGTTCCATTTCATTTTTGTCCATTCTTCAGCAATAAGCAAATCTTCTTTATTCCAATCAAAACCTAGTAACAATTAGCCATTGCATCTCCAACCCTTACATATATTACCACAGTGAAAAAACAGTTCAACTAGTCTCCAGTAAAATATATTGTAAAAAACCTTATACTTTCCATCCTATAAACTAATATTAAACATAAACTTATACAACTTATTCTCTACAAATCCACTAGATAACATTAATGTAATTTAAAACAAAATATAAACATTTTTAATGATATCCTTCTTGGATCCCTTAAATTTGTATTGAGAGATCTATACTGACCTTAATTTTAACATCCATAATATTTTCCTTTTAGTCGCCAAATTTGAATTTCTAAAGGCTGGCCTCATTTTAGCATCTACTTGTGGGCAGGGAGCGGAGGCTCTGAGTTTCTGTCTTTAGAAACATGTTTCTCCTTTAGGGAAATGTAATATTCTCCCTTTTTAAATATTTCTCAAAATACTTCATTCTTCTAGGAGGGGTGGGTGCTAACTTTCTACAAAATAATAACAGAAAAAGATAAAACCCCCAAAGGAACAAAATACACAAAAAGTACCTTATAAAAAAAAAAACTAATGAAGTTGTGTGTTGATAATAAGAGTTCAGAGTTGATTTGCTGGCATTGGGCATGTTTTGGGCCATGGATTCTCCAGTTGCTGTAGGGAAGGTAACATTGCTGATGAGCTCATGACATGAGATGGCAAAAGAGATGCCTAGAAGGAAAACTGCCTCACGTCTGACTGACACAGGTAATATTTGAGTCCTCATGCTGTTGATTCAAGGGCATAAGGAAAATACTTTGCTGCTGTTATTGTTTGTGCTGAGTGTTATCCAGCAGCCCTTTTAAGGCAAACAATCAGCAAAAAATCTGAAAGGCTACTGTGAAGAATGTTCGCAGCATATGATGGATAAAACTGCTCACTGGACACTGCCAATGAAGATAACTAGGGCTTCAGACTGTGAAATAACCTGGGATCAATTTGAGTCTGAATCCTGAGGAAGCAGGCAGGACTCTCAGTAGTTGCAATCTCACAATTGAATCGCTGCCTTCTTTAAGGGCAAATGTGACCCCGTCCAGAACAGACTGAACCCTGGGAAGCTTGGAAGCTACTCTTTGAATTTACCCATTTTGAGCCGTATGTGTGCTTAAGCAAATATATAAATACTAACGTGCAAAATTAGCAGATTTTTTTGACATGAATGTAGTAAGGTGAGGAAGCCTGGCTTAGTCCATTGCCTTGGCTGTTGTAAATGGATTCTACTTGTTCAAAATATTTTAGTATTTGCCACTCTAGCTTGTCAGTGTTAGAAGAACCTTCTGGGTTCAGCTCCAAGACTGCTTGGAAAGATGGTTTAATGGTGGACAGGATCACATGGTTTGAAAAAGGGCAGAGATGCTGAGCGTGCCTTGGTTTTATGCCCTCTCTGGCTTTGAACTTCCTGGGGCCCAGGAAGTGTATCCTGATTGGTTGCTGCCAGAGTCAGAGCTAGCCTTTTAGGTTGTCTGTGTGCCAAGTTTGGCTGACACTTGGTGGGTGGTGCAGCAAAGGGCAATTAAATGGCTCTGCCTGAAGGAGGTAGATCTTTGTTATGTAGAATAGACTGGCTCAGGCCTTAATGGCCCATTAACAAAGGTGGGGAGCTGAGTTTCTGCTTCTCTGAGTTTCTACTTCTCTTTTAGGAAAAATATTCCGCCTTTTTAGTATATCCTAAAATATTTCATTTTTCTAGGAGGGGGGTGAGTGCTAACTTCCTACATCAGAAACAAATTATTTATTCTCCAGCGCGCTGCCTGGAGAATCCAAAAGGATGGGTAATTCCTCAGCTTGCTTGCTAGACTGGGTGAATGTTTCTTTAAGAAACTTCCTTGGCCACTCCTCCCTCGCCTGACTGAGCTCCAGTTCATTCACTCAGTCGAGCGAGAGACTGGGTTTTTCCTTGGCTCTAGCACAATTTAGAAAGCAATCTGAGAAATTATCCTTCCTTTTGGTTTTTATTTGAATTTTCCTGCATCTTCGAACGGGCGGTGTGGCCGATTGATTGTCTGATCAGCTGTTCGTCGGATAGAGCGGCGGGTGAGTTCCCTGGAGATCCAGGAGGCTCCCCTTCGCTCTGCTTTAATTCCTCGGAGCGATACCTTCTCAGGCATCTCCGAGCGATCTTTCTGCCACCGGCGGTTGTGTTGGCTCCTGGACTTTGTATTTGCCACCTCCGGCCGCCACATCGCTCCTCCGTTAATTTGGCGGCCAGGGGCCTCTGCCTTTCGATTAGCAAGCTCCTTTTATTTTTGGAGCTTCGCGGCGCTTTTTGGCGGTTCCTCCAGCCAGCGCCTGTCTTCGGAGACCTCTTTTTGTCAGTTGGGCGCTTGGCGGCATTTTCGAGCCGTGCGCCATTTTGTTGATTCAAACGGCCGTTTCTTTTGCTGAATTGCCTCACGGACCCGTTGATCGTCAGGCGGCCGCCATTTTGGGCACTGGTGCCCTGATTACTGACTGTCTCCTTGCGAAGTGGCTAGCCGAGGTGTTTTGACACCCCCTCGCCGTTTTTCTGGCCTTATTGCTTCACTTCTGACAAGAGGACGTTTCCTCACTCATCGCTGTTTTTTTCGTTCAGCCTTGTATTATAGAATTAATTGTTAAAGACTTTCAATTCATTTGCTGATTTCGATTTATTTATCTTTAAAAAAAAGTAACTTTATATAATTCTTTTTGTATATACACTTCATAGGAATTGATAAGATCATTCTATTAATAACTAATTAATTGATTAATTGATTAAAAAAAAGAAAGAAAAACGATAGTAATTAAGGTCTTATAGTACAAGACACCTTTCAACTCAACTCCTCTAACAATGGCTGATTCTGATTTCTCTTCGGACTTGGAGCACTGCAGCCCCCCTGAGGCCAAGAAGCGGTCCAAGGCTCCCGCTCGTAACACCAGGAACAGTTCCCTCAGAGCTCGTTCGGCCAGCCCTAATGCCTCTCGGCGCACTTCTGCCACTGACAAGGCAGAGGAAAGAAAGCGTAAGGCCTTTGAGAAGCAATACCTCTTTGCCCAGCAGAGGGCCAAAGCTTCCACGCTTCAGTTGTCTCCTGACAGGAGATCTTTAACTGCTCAAGACCATTCAGCCTCTACTCACGAGTCTTCTGAAATGGGGCTTCTTCGGGATGCTGCTTTCCCGTCTGCTGTTCCATCGACCCATGCTCAGGCTTCACTCTCTAGAGGGCGTTCTGTCCCTGAGGCCACGTTTACCCCTACCGCTGCTGGTCTCCGCCCTACTGAGGGTCTGCAACCAACTTTATCTAAGGATATCCAAGACTTGGTTTCGCAAACCATGTCCAGGATCTTGTCATCCAACTCTCAGGGCTGTTACGCTCACTGTATGTCTTCTTCACATCCTCATGTGTCCCAAGGGTACGTTGATCCTCACCGTGACAGTCTGTATCAGGCTGGTTCCGTTCTGGCCGAAGATTCGGTTTGGGACGAGGAAGAACCTGATGAAGTGGAATTGTCGGAGGACGAAGATCTTCCTCCTGAGAGGCCTTCCTTCACTGGTCTTTTCCGCCCATCTCTGTTTAAGTCCTTGCTCCACAAGGCGAAAATCGCGACAAACATGGGATTGTCCAATGCTTCTACTTCTCAACCACCAGAGGCTCAAGCTCACGGTGACTTGTTCCAACTGAACAAGCCGGAACAGGAGTTTATCCCGTGCCCTGATTTGTTCTCCGATGTAGTTAAGATGCCATGGTCTCAACCCGCATATATTTCAGCTCCGAACGGGTTGGACAAAAAGCTTTACTGCTCTGATCCCTCCTTACAGGATCTGATCCAACTTCCTACAGTTGATGGTCCCGTGGCTCAGCTAACTTCTTCGTCTGTCATCTCCAACGATATTCTTGATGGTCTACGGACAGAGGACAAAAAGGCTGAGTTGTCTCTCCGAAAGACCCATCAAGCGGCCGCCTGGGCCATTCGGGCTGCTACATCTACGTCTTTCTTTGCTCGAGCCAACCTCATTTGGCTCCGCCAACTGCAGGAGCGATTACCACCTGATGATAGCAGGCTTCACCATGATGTTAATAAGATCTTGGCGGCTACCGAATACATGGCTGATGCATCCTTGAATGCGGCCAAATTCGCATCACGTTCCCTGGTGTCAAATGTTACTACACAACGCCTCCTTTGGCTCCGTCATTGGAGAGCTGATCTAAAATCCAAATGGCGCTTAGCCTCTGCTCCATACAAGGGAACCCTTCTCTTCGGTGATGCCCTGGACCCCATACTTGTCGAGGACAAGAACAAACGAAAGGTCATGCTGACCTCCTTTCGGCGTCAAGACAGGAGGTTCTCTCCTTATCCTCCGAGACAGCCCTTTCGGATGGATGCCGGACCCAGCTGATTCTTCTTCTCCAGGCAGTTTTCCCAAGCCGGTGACAGTTCATCTGACAGGCCCACCTACCGTGATAGGGGCAGGGGACAGCCCTCCTCCCGGCGACAGTTCCGAGGCGCTCCCGGAAAGTCCTTCCGTCGGGGCAAGTGACTATCACGCATCCCTTCCCATTGGAGGTCGCCTTCTTCATTTTCTGCCCCAATGGGTTTCCTCGTCAACGGATACTTGGGTCATCCAAACTGTGACGTTCGGCCTTACGATCGACTTCCTCTCCATTCCTCCCAGGCGCTTCCTTACCTGTCCGGTTCCCAGCAATCTGGAGAAGAGATTCTTAATGGCTGCAGAGGTTCGTCACCTCCTAGAAATCTGCGCTATCGAGCCTGTACCTGCAGGGGAAAGGGGCTCAGGTTTCTACTCTTGACTCTTCCTAGTTCCGAAGTCCTCCGGGGCCTGGAGGGGGATTTTAGATCTCAAGGCCTTAAACCAATTTGTCAGACTTCATCATTTCAAGATGCACTCTCTCAAGACCATTCTGCAGGGGATCCGCAAAGGGGATCTTATGACTTCGATAGACATCAAAGAAGCTTATCTGCATGTTCCGATCCGTCAATGCCACCGACGCTTTCTTCGGTTCGCCTACTCAAAGCAACACTTCCAATATCGGGCGATGCCCTTCGGCCTTTCGTCCGCTCCTCGGACCTTCACAAAGCTCCTGGCTACCATTGCGGCTGCCTTGCGACAGATCCCGATACGAGTGATGTGCTATTTGGACGTCATCATTGTTCTGTCTGCTACCCCAGATCAAGCGGTTTCTGACCTCTCCAGGGTGATCCTCCTGCTGCAACAACATGGGTTTCTCCTAAACTTGGACAAGAGTCAATTAGTGCCCACCACTCGAATCCTCCACCTTGGCGCTGTCATAGATTCTGTAAGCGGCCATGTGTTCCTGTCTCCTGACAGAATTCACAGCATTCGCTCTCTGGTGAAACATGTCTTGTCTCTCAGGCGGGTCCCCCTGATCATTCTGTCACAGTTGTTGGGGAAACTGATATCGTGCATCGCAATTATCCCGTGGGCTCGTCTACATTGTCGTCCCCTCCAATGGTTCCTCCTTCCCTACCAGAAGTCTCACCGAGCCAGCTCCATTTTCAAAGTAGTCCTTCCTGCCATAGTTCGTCTTTCTCTGAAGTAATGGATTTCTCCAGCCATTCTAAAGGGCTGTTATTTTCAGGATCCATCTTGGATAACCATCACAACAGACGTGAGCCAGTTCGGCTGGGGAGCACATCTGCAGTCGTCTGTGGCTCAGGGCCAATGGTCCCCGAGGGACTTAAGGCACGACATCAATTGGTTGGAGCTTCGGGCTATCCATCTCGCCCTCTGCCATTTCCAACCGGCCGTGGAGGGTCAACACGTTCTAGTCCTCACGGACAATGTTACCGCAAAGGCCCATGTGAACAAAGAAGGAGGGACCCGGTCGAAAGCTTTACTAGACGAGACTCTGAGGATGCTACACTGGGCGGAGAGACATGTACTATCTCTAACGGCGGAACACATATCAGGGGTGGACAATGTCCAAGCAGATTGGCTAACCCGGACTCAAATAGATCCAGCAGAGTGGCGTCTCCACCCAGCCTTATTTCACGAGTTGTCGAGGAGGTTCGGCCGTCCACAGGTCGATCTATTCGCCCAGCCACGGAATGCTCAACTGCCCCGGTTCTTCAGTCGTTATCCTTGTCCGGGAGCAGAAGCCTGCGACGCCCTTTGAAGCGAGTGGCCTTCGGGCCTTCTGTACGCTTTCCCCCCACTACCACTCATTCCCCGGGTGATTCGCAAGATGCTGACGGAGAAGGCAGATCTCCTCCTGGTCGCTCCGAATTGGCCTCGTCGAGCCTGGTACGCGGACCTATTGAACCTGTCTGTCGAGCGTCCTTGGCACATCCCCAACGATCAGATATCTCTCAGCCAGGGGGTCATACTGCATCCAGTTCCTCAATGGTTGCAGTTGACCGTCTGGCGTTTGAGAGGATACGTCTGAGGAAGAACAACGTGCCTGCCAATGTTATCCACACTATGCAGTCAGCCAGGCGACCATCCACTAATCGCATATACGACGCCATTTGGCGCACCTTTTGCTCCTGGTGCTCCAAGACACATCGGGATCCCACGGCTGCAAGTTCCATGGATGTCCTTGTTTTCTTACAAGATGGGTTTGACCGGGGTCTGGCTCCCAACACCTTGAGGCGTCAAGTCGCTGCTCTTAGCACCGTTTTATCTGAGGCTGGCTGCAGGTCCCTGACTGTTCATCCAGATATCCTGACCTTCCTACGAGGGGCGTCTAATCTACGACCTGCTACGATTCACAGGTATCCCACATGGGATTTATCGTTGGTCCTCTATGCTCTGTTGTCTTCTCCATTTGAACCTCTGGCTTCAATCTCACTTCGATATCTCACTCTCAAGGTTGCATTTCTTATTGCAATTACCTCGGCGAGACGAGTTTCCGAATTGGCTGCATTGTCGGTGTGAGCCGATCTTTGTATTTTCCATCCAAATAAAGTCGTGCTGCACGCCGATCCATCCTTCTTGCCCAAAGTGAACTCCACCTTTCATAGGGCTCAGGAGTTGGTCCTACCTGATTTTTGCCCGGCTCCTAGTCATCGTCGCGAGCAACAATGGCATACCTTGGACGTTCGAAGGGCTCTTCGACAGTACATAAAACGGACCTCTCATTTCCGAAAATCTGAGGCCTTATTTATTTCTTTCCATCCTGCGACGTTAGGCAACAAGGTCTCATCAGCCACCATCGGGCGATGGATTAAGGCCTGTATCGCCACGGCTTATCACTCACAGAAGAAGGTTCCACCTCGTAGAATTTTACCACATTCTACTCGGAGTGCAGCCACTTCTGCGGCTTGGGCCACCCAGGCCTCTATACTGGACATATGCAGAGCTGCTACGTGGACTTCACTTACACCCTTTGTGAGACATTATAAAATTGACTCCTTCGCTTCGGCTGAAGCCTCCTTTGGTAGACGTGTGCTGCAGTCTGTTTTGGAATTTCCTTCCCGGGACGACGCAGCCGCCCGCCCTTCAAATGACTAGCTTGGGCATATCCCATCCTTTTGGATTCTCCAGGCAGCGCGCTGGAGAACGGACGTTGTCCTTACCTGAACGTCCTTTCTCTGCGCGCTGATGAAGAATCCAACCCATCCCTTCGGCTGCTTTCTTTTTTCCCGGGATTTTTTGTTGATTTTGTCGTTTTAGGTCAGCACAGTCGTCTAGCTTACTTCGTGAATGAACTGGAGCTCAGTCGGGCGAGGGAGGAGTGGCCAAGGAAGTTTCTTAAAGAAACATTCACCCAATCTAGCAAGCAAGCTGAGGAATTACCCATCCTTTTGGATTCTCCATCAGCACGCAGAGAAGGGACATTCAGGTAAGGACAACGTCCGTTTAGTTACAAAGAAAGAAAGCTTGGATTTACTTGTTCTCAGTTTTTCCCTTTTTATCCATGTGCATGAATCTTGAGAACAGGGGTGTATTTTTTTTAATCTTTGTATGGCATTTAGAAAATTCCAGGTCAGTTTTAGGTGGGCCTATATAGGTTAATAGAGGCTAAAACAAAGTGAGCAGGGCTGTATCTCACATACAGGCAAAACTGCGATTTCCCCCACTCCCTTTAGTGGGTAATGTGATTTTTCCTTTTGTTTTGTTTTTATTTAACACTGTCTTCAATTTATTTTATGCCTGGCTCTATAGCATTTGCATCTTAGGAATGTGTTCTATTAATTTTCAATAGTTGGCCTGTTGGAATTTGATGATATACTTGGTTGTAGTTTTGGGGGTACTACACAGGAGTTGGGGTGCATCCAGCTGCTGGATTACAAGCTATTCATTCCTGCTGTAAACACTACTTTTTTAGGTAGTCCTGTTGGCTAGCCAAGATAAGGTAGCTACTTCATGGCCAAAACCAAAAACAATGAAAAATGTTTCATTGCATATATTGGGAAGCAAGTGTGTGTGTCTATGTATATGTGTGTGTGTCAGCCCCCGCATCTATATTGCTTGCTTGCTTCAGCTGCCATTGTAACGGCGGGGAGGGGGGAGCTGTCTGGGTATTGGGGGGACGAAGTGAGCTGGTGGAAATGTCTCATAACAGGAGTGAATTGGAGAAAGTTTTCTCTGCAGCTGGAAGGCGTGCTGATAACCAGTCAAGGTCAACTGTCCTGGCATACCAGAAGGATGGAGCCATCTGAAGCTGCGCCCCACATGACACCTTGGGGGGATATGGATTGGTTAATCCTGACTGGACCCTTAGTGGGGAGGATTTGGGGGATGCTTTCTATATGTGATTTTTGCACCTATTGCCTCAGATCTTGCTTTTCTTTGGTTGCATTCAGTTCATATTCAGTAAAAGTACCTTTCTCTATGAAAATGGAGTCGGGGTTTTTCTTTCTTGAGTTGTGAAAGGAGGCATACCTGACAGTGTGTGTGTATAGATACATAAATGTGTGTGTGTGTGCATATATATATACATATACATACATATCAGTGGTGGGTTGCTCCCGGTTCGCACTGGTTCAGAAGAACCGTTAGTAAAAATTTTTAGTAGTTCGGAGAACCGGTAATAACATTGGCTGGGCATGCCCCTGAATGGGTTCCTGGCCTGGTCACCGCTTGCTTACCTGCCCACCACATCAGAGACTTTTTTTAACCTTTTTTTTACTTTTAAAAGCATTTTTTTCTACAACCTCTTCTGAAAAAAATGCTTTTAAAAGTTTAAAAAAAAAGTCTCTTATGATCTTGCGGCTCAGCTGAGATCTCAGAGGCTTTTAAAAGCATTTTTTCTACAATCTCTTTGGCTGGAGAGGTTTTAGGGGAAAAAAATGCCTTTAAAAGCCTCTGGCGATCCCAGCTGACTTGCCTGATCGTCGGAAGCTTCTAAAAGCATTTTTTTTGCAACCTCTTAAGGTTGTAGAAAAAACACTTTTAAAAGTTTAAAAAAAAAGTTGGCCACACCCACCCAGTCACATTACCCCACAAGCCATGCCCACAAAATAAGCCACGCCCACAGAACCAGTAGTAAAAAAATTTAGAACCACCCCTGATACATATACATACATACATACATACATACATACATATATATATATATATATATACACATACACATACACATACACATACACACACACACGTGTTTTTCCTTTAAGCCAGGTTTTTCCTACGTAACCAAGATTTTTCTGGAACCCTAATTGAGTGAAATACAAGTTGTATGCTTGACTCTCACTATGCAGCACAAAATTTGCTGGCTGCCAGAATGAAAAGAAGGAGAAAGAAACTCAGAAAGTAGTAAATGTGATTTCACTCAAGTAGGGTTCCAGAAAAATCTTGGTTAAGTAGGAAAAACCTGGCTTAAAGGAAAAACACACATAAAACCTATAAAAAGTAAGAAATATATATATATATATACATATATTTTTTGTATTAAGTCATCCTGGATTACCACGAATGGAGGAGATATCACAAATCTCCAATTTTTGCCTTTCAGCCCAATCTCATGGGCCATCCAGACAGTATCATATAGCCGACAAGCTATTTTTCTATGTTTTTAATATTTTTGCTGATAATACTATAAATAAAGGGAGGCTGTTATAGATCTATTTCGAGCTTATTTGCTCTCATCAGACAGTCATACCCTTACTGGGATTTGAACCTGGGCTGTCTGCCTACAAGGCAGTTGATTTAACATATTTTCTATGTTTTTAAATATTAAAAACATAGAAAAATAGCTTGTCGGCTATATGATACTGTCTGGATGGCCCATGAGATTGGGCTGAAAGGCAAAAATTGGAGATTTGTGATATCTCCTCCATTCGTGGTAATCCAGGATGACTTAATACAAAAAACATACAAATAAACCTACCTGGAAATGAGCTGGTAATCGGGTAAGAACCTGTGGCTTGGGGGTTAAATCAACTGCCTTGTAGGCAGACGGCCCAGGTTCAAATCCCAGTAAGGGTATGACTGTCTGATGAGAGCAAATAAGCTCGAAATAGATCTATAACAGCCTCCCTTTATTTATAGTATTATCAGCAAAAATATTAAAAATATACATATATATACACATATACATATACATACATACATACATGCATACATACATACATACATATAGGTAGGTCTTTGGTTATTGGGGTCTTCTCCCGCGTAAAATTGGAAGTGTCTTGGCGACGTTTCGACGAAGTCTCATTCGTCATCGTTCTCGGCTTCGTGTTTCCAGGAGCCGAGAACGCCAGCCTGAAGATGACGAATGAGACTTCGTCGAAACGTCGCCAAGACATTTCCAATTTTACGCAGGAGAAGACCCGAATAACCAAAGACCTACATACAAACACCCTCGAAAACCTCAGAAAACAGATACACACACACACACACACACACACACTTACATACATATACACATATATATACAGTATAACATCCATATATTTGTTGTGTATCTAGAACACTTTCTCAGTTCTCAACTTTGTTGGCACTGTGCCATGTCTGTCTTACTCATTAGACTGTAATTACACTGCACAGTTGATCCGTGATATTAGGTTCTAAATTCATTGCTCAATAGCTGTCTGCAATTCAGAGCAAATTACTAACCTGCTATTCAGAAATGAATTGCTCCATGGAAGGTTGCTCTGAAGCAGCTCTGATTATACAAGCAGAGTAGATGACATAATTGGATTGTTATTTCTGAGCGGTCCTTTACCTTAAGCTATGGCATCGATTCTCCCACCAGGTTCCAGTCATCTATTGGCAATCTTCCTCCCTCTCCTTCTGGTGTGGGTTTCAATCTGTTGAAACTAGAAATTTGGCATGGAATAGCAAAGTTGCTTTCACTTTGCATAAAATGAATAAAATAGCAACAGAGCCAAACATTTATGAGGGGAATTCATAAACCATGAAATGGAAGTATTAGAATAAATTCTATGTCCTTCATATATTGTCTCCTTGCATGGCGCTTTTATCCATAAATCTGATTTTTTTTAGTAAAGCCTTAAAGAACTGATGATTATTAGATCAAAGGGAAAAAGCCGGATGATATCACCTTATTTTAATGTCACTTCATGTATAGAATGCTGAAAATTTCCTTCCGCATCAATGTTAGACTGCTTTTTTTACAAGTATGTATGAGTGTATGAATGAATATGGGTGCTGGAAGTGTATATATATATATGTTTCTTTAAACTTGCCGCAGGGAAAAAGAAAATATAAATTAATGGGCATGTTTATGGCTCAAGCATGACTACAGCAGTAAACACTCCAGAGGCAGTTGAAACATCCCAAGGAACTACTCTTTTAAGGACCACCCAAAATACCCAGGTATAACTTGTAGCCCATAGGATCCACCATATATTGGATAGTAAGGCAATGTTTAACATTTTCCTGTTGTTGGTACTGATCATCTAGAAAATCCAGGTAACCATTTTTTAATTAATAGCAGAAAGTGTTTTGCAAATAGAAGGAAAGGAGCTGTTTATAAAATCTAGTGGTCATTTTCAAAAGCTGATAATATATCAGTACTTGCTAGGATTACCTTTGCATGTCTGAATATATAAGGATATGTCTATATAACTTGAACTAAATTAACCCACTCATAACCCACTCAGTCCATATGCATCTCCCTATTTGGCTTCCTCAGCCCTGCTGGCTATGATGGCAGCACTAGAAGAAGCAGAGAGGGCTAACAACTTTGGTGTTAGTTGTTCTGTTCATAATTGATAGAAGGACTAGGTCTGTACAAGTCTGCTTAAGGCCACTTTATCCCTAGTTTTTGCCTTACTGTCCATATGCTTGTATGATTTTCCTGGTAGCAATAGCAGTGGCTAGCACTTAGACTTATATACCGCTTCACAGTATTTTACAGCCCTCTCTAAGGGGTTTACAGTCAGCCTATTGCCCCCAACAATCTGGGTCCTTATTTTACCGACTTTGGAAGGATGGAAGACTGAATCAACCTTGGGCCTGTCAGGACTGAACTCCTGGAGTGAGCAGTGAGTTAGCCCTGCAGTACAGCATTCTAACCACTGTGCCACCACAGCTCGTAGCACTCAAGTTCAGCAAGGGGAAGAGGAGGAGAAATGCCAAATGTTTGCAACCTAGATAAATAGAAATTGTGGGCATATACATTCTTGACTGAAGCAGCTTATAAATTTGTAAATAAATGCATAAATAAATACATGCAATTTAAAAAAAATCCATATAAGTAACTGACAGTGCAAGATTGCATATTTGGACATCCTTTGTTCAGCCATCCATTTATTGCTTGAAAAACTGTTTATGGAATGGGGAATGTTTCTTAAAAAGAGGCAAATGTCTATAACACATAATTCTTCCCTTGTGTAGATGTGATTTGACTAGTATTTATTTAGTTCGTTGTTTATAAGGGTTAATCTGCACTTCCACCTATGCATTGTATACATACTATACAGGGGTGAAATGCTCCCAGTTCGGACTGGATCACCCGATCCGGTAGCGATAGCGACAGGTGGTTCGGAGAACAAAAAAACCCTGGCCCCCCCATGTCCAGCTGAGCCCCGCAATCATCAGAGGCTTTTTTTTTAATTTTTAAAAGCATTTTTCCCTACAACCTATTCAGCCGAAAAAATGCTTTTAAAAGTTAAAAAAAAGCCTCTGATGATTGCGTGGTTCAGCTGGGATTGTCAGAGGCTTTTAAAAGCATTTTTAAAATTTTCAGCCGAAGAGGTTGTAGAAAAAATGATTTTAAAAGTAAAAGTAAAAAAAAAAAAAGTTGGCCACGCCCACCCAGTCACATTACCCTCCCCCCAAGCCACGCCTACAGAACCGGTAGTAACAATTTTACATTTCACCACTGATACTGTACCTTAAAGTTAAAAAAAGAATAAATTTTCCACTTCTAAAATGTGTTAATAGTTTCCAAACAAACCCAGTATCCCATTCCCCTTTTCCTGTTGCAAATGTTGCAAATCATGGTCATGTGATCGCAGGGTGCTGCCAATGTCCAAAATATGTTCATGTGACTGCGGGGAGAGGGAAAAACGTTGGAACCTCTAAACTTGATTGTAAGCCCCTTTTTCAGGATCCATCATAACTCTGATCAGTTGCTAAGCGATCAGTCATAAGCGGAGGACTAAATGTACTAAAAACCTACTTTTTATGCTACACTTTCTCTTTGCTAGAGGCAAGTTCATTTTTGAAAGTCTTTCTTCTCTGAAACTGGTGGCTTATAAAGACTGATGATAAGTGAGAATTTGAACTATCCCCCACGTGGCTTTGTAGGAGATTTCATACTTAACATACCAAGCAATTAGCATGGATAATACTCTATTCTTACCCCATAGTCCTGTCTGATATTTATAGAATGAATATGCTGAAGTGAGAAATAATTTGCATAATTTGCATAAGTGAATTAACTGGATGATTGTCCTAACCAAAGATTTTGCTTTTCTGTTTCAGAAAAATTCTGTTTGAATCTTTAACAACACTTAACCTGCTTTTCATTAAAAAAAATTCCTAACCCAGGAACAATAAAACCATTGAAGTCACACAAGGTTACAAAAGTTAAAGTTATAAACATTATGTGTGACAATAGCAGCAATAATATATATTTTTGGTCTGGCCAATTGTGATCTGAACTGAAAAATATTTTTCTCAGGATTTCTTTTTCTGTCTTTCTTTGGGAGGACTATATATTATTCCTAAACAACTTCTATTCAAATAGTTTAAAATATATTTTTATCTTTATCAGACAGTAAAATTTGAGTCTCAACTCTATCTGGAAGGGTTTCTCCATTTTTTAACAAGCATTTGTAAAATAATTCTGTCCTGTTTTTAATTTATTTAGCATCACTATTTCTTTCTCATTCAACATGGAGCTGAAATATGTGATGGATCACTGTATTCTTAACCTGGTGTTACTGATGGTAACTTCTGGAATTCCAAAATAATCAATATTATTGATTTCAAATAGAGTAGGTCTTGGTGAATTCAAGTTTTAAAATTAATCATTTTTTTAAAAAAATAAAATAAAATAGCTGTCTAAATCAACCTGTGTTTTTAATAATTGATTTTGAATTAAGTTACTTGAGAAAGACAAAATCCAAGTCTCTGAGTGTATATGTGTAAGTGCTCAGGCACTTAGCACATACTTTCTTAGTGTACTGTAACTGCTTCTGTGTGTATAGTTAGATGCAACAAATAGTAAACATGGAGTTAAATTCTCTGTAGTGGAATTATTAATGGAATGGTTAAATAAGACAGTTGTTTCAAATTGGAAACCATTGATATTGTTTTTGTGTTATTAACAACCTAAATATTCATCTGGTAATTCTGCATCATTTAATTCAGAAATCTGGATACGAGCAAAGGGAGTAAATTGCAAAACACTGGAAAGCAAATACAAAGAGCTGAGGTTTACATTGTGAAGTGGTGATGCACATTGCATTACGTTTCCATTACTGAGGTTTGGAGCAGATACATATGGTCTTTGTCAGACTTTGGAAATCCAGTTAACATAGTGGTGATTTCTCATTCATATTTGGGATTGCAACTCGCTAATGTCGAAGTTGCTAAGTCAATAAATGAACATTTTTGAACTGAGAAGTTGTGGGTTTTGACCTCAGTTTGCCTTGATGACTATAACGTTTATCAATTTATAACAGCTTTGTCAATTTTGATGAATTGTCCAGCCTAAATTTAAGATAAATTGTATATTCAGATATAGTTTTTTTTACCTAATTATTTTATATATTCAACCAGTTTAGGAACAAAGTATTAGAAACTGAACAAATTAACACATCCAGGAGAACAAAAAGGCCACATTGATTTAGAGCAAGTCTTATACTTTTTGAATTTAATTAGTTTGATCTGTAGTAGTAGCAGCTCTTTTTTGATTAATCAATTATAGTCATACTAAGAGCAGCTTGGTGGCCTAGTGGTGAAGGTGTATCAGGGTCTTAAAAAGGGAGTTTTTAATTGTAGTCATAATATAGTACATATAGTAAATACAGGATGACCTTACCATTAGACAAGGAGCCAGCCAGTTTTTCTCTTAAAGTATACTTCATTTCAATCTAAAATTAAGAAACAATATTACCATTAAAGCCATCTGGATCCTATCTATCATTGTCACTAATCTATAATATTGGAAGAATAAGAGAGAGGAACTAAATAGCCAGTATTAACCCAGCAATATTGATGTCCTTTGCATGAAATTAAGTCATTGAAAAATAATTCTTTGCTAGGAAATGAGACGAGTCCTGAACCACCATAAAGTTTTTGCTGGAAGATTTAAGAAAACCTTTGAGGTTTTCCTTTGATGTATAGTTTATTCATATTTGTGAATAAGGGTAGGAAAGCAGAAGAGACCACATTTTAAGATATGTATACAATGTAATCAATGTATGGTTTGCATCAGTAGTTGTTTCAAATCCCGTTGCTACCGGTTTGCTCATGGGCGCGCGCCAGTAGTGGGTTTTGAATCCCATCGCTACTGGTTCACTCATGAGTGCATGCGCACTTGCGTACGTGACGCTTCTGCACATGCACAGAAATGTCTGGGTGGGTGGGCGGAGCCTCCCGCTGCCACTACTGGTTAGCCTGATCTGGGGCAAACTGGTAGCAACCCACCACTGGTTTACATATGATGTCTGTTAACGTGCAAAATAACGTGCACGTTATGTTCAGATAACCAATTACTTGGCTTTGAACAGGACACGAGTAGATGTTGTTTTGGAGAGTAGAATCTGGAATTTAGCTATTTTGTAGTAGTTTAATAATAGATTAATGTTAGCAATGTTCTTAAGCAATAAAAATATGTCTGAAGCTTATTATTCTTTAGCTGTAAGCAGAAAGAACAATTACAGAATTGTTGATGTTCAAGGTTGCAGTTGGGGCCGATTTTTTTTTTTTTTTTGCAACAGGATTATTAAAGAATAAAAGGTAAAGAAATGTCCTTGACACAAAATAGCAGTGGTCAAAAGCATATTTAAGCTTTAATACTTGGCCCCCTGCAGTTCAAAAGTTCTGATATTCATGGGTGGACTACAGCAATTGTTGCATATTCTTGTCTGTTTTATAATATTGTAAATGGGAACACTGATAAAATATATCTAGAAATCTGTGAAAAATAACCCATAGTCATTTTATGGTATCAAAAACACTTTACAATTTCTAATATTTTGGGACTAAGTTTGGATTCTTCATTCATTCACCCCCACCTCCTTTTAATTAATATAGTTCACGGGGGAAATGTCCCAATTGAATGACTAAAATAACCCAAAATTCTTACACCTCTACACAAATGAATACATTAATGCAGTAAAAGGATAAACTAGAGGTAGGTAAATATAGATCTGGAGACTTAATCTTCTGAAAAGAACTTTGTTATGTTGTTTTGATTTTGGTAAAATTGTTTTTCTTTTGGTAATTTCTGCAACCAACTCATCTCATACCTCATGGCTTACATGCTACACGTATTCAGAGGTGGGTTTCAGCAGGTTCTGACCAGTTCTGGAGAACTGGTAGTGGAAATTTTGAGTAGTTCGGACAACTAGTAGTAAAAATTCTGACTGGCCCCACACCTATTTATTCTCTGCCTCCCAAGTCCCAGCTGATTGGGAGGAAATGGGAATTTTGCAGTAACCTTCCCCTGGATTGGGGTGGGAATGGAGATTTTATAGTATCTTCCACCACCATGCTCACCAAGCCACGCCCACCAAGCCATGCCACGCCCACCAAGCCTCACCCACAGAACCGGTAGTAAAAAATTTTGAAACCCACCGCTGCACGTATTCCTTGTTTTATGACTACAACTGGGGCCAAAATTTCCATTGCTATGCAAGGCAGTTGTTAATTGAGGCAGTTGAATCACGCCTCATTTTATGACATTTGTGGCCAAGTTTGTGGCCAAGTTTTTGCCCAACTTTTGTTCATGTAACTGTCGGGATGTTACAAAGGTGGTTAAGTGTGAGGACTAGTTGTAAGTCACCTTTTTCAGTGCTGTTGTAACGTCGACCATAGCTAAACAAATCAAGGCAAGGCAAGGTATGAATCTGTGAGCTCTTAAGTTTATTATAGTTTATGTCTTACAAATGAATGGGATTGATTTCAAAAGGATTTACTTTTGTAAATAAACTGGGGGGGGGGATCTAAATCTGTGTCTGTCTTTTATATTGAAATCATGTGTTCTTAAAACCAACAGTAAGAGACTGAATCTAATACATTTTAAAAGCATAATATTTTTCAGTAAGGTCACTTCTCCCCTCACCCCCTCTTTTTGTTAATACATTGCTTAAAATCAGCCGTAAACAGGCAAGCTTTCTCTTGTGAACTGCAAGGTATTCACGATAGTAGTTATTTGCCTTGACATTTTAACACAGACTGCAAAGCTTGATAAAGGTTGCAATATGTGGGAACAGCAAGCAGATAAGCTGGCAACAGGGCTTCTGTTCATCAGGCATATATGAGAATGACAGTGCTTTTTGGTTCAGTGCCTGTCCTTGAAGATGTACTACTCTCTTGCCTCCTACTGTTTTATCTCTTTCTGCAGGTGGAGTGTGAAGGAAATGAAATGCTGATTGATAATATTCATTCTGTTGTGCATATTTTAGCAGGCTTGCCTGAATTGCTCTGTCTTTTCTCTCTTGTGTTTGTTGATTGCAAGGTTGTATGTTGCAAGTCACGGGCTCATATTTCAGATTGGTCTCAAATGCATTAGGTGTGTTTATTTAAAATATTTGTATGGATGCTTTCAGGGACACGGTGGCTCAGTGACTAAGACACTGAGCTTATCGATCGAAAGGTCGGAAGTTCAATGGTTCGAATCCCTAGTGCCACATGGGGTGAACTCCCATTACTTGTCCCAACCTAGTAGTTCGAAAGCACATTAAAAATGCATGTAGAAAAATAGGGACCACCTTTGGTGGGAAGGTAACAGCATTCCGTTTGCCTTTGGCGTTTAGTCATGCCGGCCACATGACCACAGAGATGCCTTTGGACAGTGCTGGCTCTTTGGCTTTGAAACGGAGATGAGGCCTGCCCCCTAGAGTCAGGAACGACTAGCATGTACTGTATGTGCGGGATACCTTTACCTTTACCTTATGGATGCCTATCTTAGAGCACAACTCTGGGTGGCTCACAACAACAATATTGTGAGAGGTTGTTGGGCTCTTCTTTTCAGAACTACTTTACAAATTCTAAGCATCACTGAAGTAAGTTATATTTATTAATATTCCAGATTTACCTATCTTGATACTTGGGGCATCAAAGGGACAGATATGTTAGACTACATATGTTAGGCAGTTAGACCACAGCTCATGTTATTTTTCAATCTGCATATTGGAGGGAGCTGATATATAATTACATAGAGTTATATTAGTCAAGGTTGAGTGGTGTGGGGGCATTGTGATGAAGATGCTTGCCCCCTTTTCAGAAGGTTGAGAGTTCATTCATAGGCAACGACAGATATTTCTCTCTCTCAGGGCACAAAGAAAAAATATCTGCTGTGAACTCCAGATATGTGTCAGAAAGGGCATCCAGTTAGTAAATGATCAACTCCATTAATCCTGATTCTATCCCAAATTAAGGGACTACAGATTCGTAAAAAGGAAAAAAAATGATCAAGATTGTGTGTATATCCTTCCTTCAGTTTATGAGGTTAGTTGATAATAAACCCAGATCCGAGGATGTTACATCTTTGACCTTGCATGGGATAGCACTTCCCTCTTCAAGATTGGTGTGCAATCTGTGGGTCTTTCTGGACTTGTGACTCCTGCTTGAAGAGCAGGTGGCAACTTTGGCCAGGAAGGTCACTCCATAATTATATCTGGATGCACTAGTTTTGCCCTTTTATAGACTGGAGTCCCTTCATACAGCTATTCATGCCCTAGTCATCTGTGACTTGACTACTGCAACATGTTCTATACGGAACTGCCCTTGAAGACCACCTGGAAGCTTCAGCTGGTCCCAAATGCAGTGGAACAAGCACTGATGGGCATGGATTGTTAAGCCCATGTAACACCTCCACTCCTCAATCTGCATTGGTTAGCAGTTTGCTTTTAGGTGCAACTGAATATGTTAATAGTTACCTATAAAGCCCTACATGACACAGGGCTTGGTTACTTGAGGAAATGCTTATCTGTCATAGTATCTGCCCGACCACTTTGATTTTGCAGGGTTGGCATACTCTGGATTCCTTTATTTAAACAATGTTATCTATTGTGACAGCACACGTTCTCTAGAGCAGTGCCTGCTCTCTGGAATGAAGTTATCCCTGAGATCTGGATGGCCTCCTCTCTGCTGCTGTTCAGAAGAATGATAAAGATCTGATTCTTCACACAAAGCCTTTGGTGAGGAAGGATGAGACACCTCACTTCATTCCATCTGGTTATGACACTTTGTCTTTTATGACCAAGAGAAGCATCTCAAGTCTGTCTGAGTAGCTTTCCATGTTCTATTCTAACACAATTTGTTAGATTGCTGCTGAAAGCAGATCTCCACAGAGGCTCTGAGCACATGGGAAATATGTTAGTGTGCACAGTTTTTCACAATTCAAAAACTGTGATTTTTAATGCTCAGATTAAAAATAAATTGGGTAAACTGGTATAAACTGGTAATGATTCATTTAAACAAATCATTTAAGGAATTATGATCTAAATATTGTAGTACACATGTTTCTCATTTTCTATGATTAGATAACTAAATATATGAAACATTTAATCATAGAATGCAAGCTTCTTCAAAATGATATAGTCCAGGGGTGTCAAACTCAAGGCCCAGGGGTCCAATCCTACCTACGGGGAGCTTAGATCTGGCCTGCGGGGCTGCCCTAGAAACAGCAAAGGACCAGCCCGCAGTGCCTCTGCCAGCGAAAATGGAGCTTGGGAAGGCTGCATGCGGGCCGAGCTCCATTTTTGCTTGCAGAGGGTTGCAGGAGGCCGTCGCAGCTAAAACGGATGTTGGGAGCCCATTTTTGCTGGCAGAGCTCTTGGGCCTCCACAGGCATGCCCAATATGAGTGATGTTGACCCTGGCCACCCCCAACCTGGCCACGCCCACCCCAGCCCCTCAAGTTCAAACACAACCCTGATGTGGCCCTCCATGAAATCGAGTTTGACACCCCTGATCTAGCCCAGTCCTTCTCCCCCCACCCCAAATATGGGTATCTAATACTGTAGCATCCCTGAGAGGTGACAATCAAGGCTCTGCTAAAATGCTTCCAATTAGGGAACGTCTATTCCAGTCTGTTTCATTGTTGGACATCTTTTACCAGTAGAAAATTTTTCAGGATGTACAACAAAACTGACTTTGGAAAGAAAACCCATTGTTTTCTCCTGCATTGTGGAACAACTTGCTCAGTTCTTCCCCATCTTCTACGACAGCCCTTCAGTGACTTGAACAGTTATTATATCTCCCTGTAAAACTTTTCTTCAAACCAGAGATACTCAGTATTTCCAGCCATACAATTTTCTTTCCATATCCCTTATCATTTTAGTTGCTTTCCTCTGGCCACACTGAACACAAAATGTCCTTTCTAAAATGTGATAACCAAAACTGGGTGCCATGTTCAAGATACAGCAAACATATAGAATTCAGAATAGAAAAGAATTAATCTTATCACCATGCTTCTGTTGAAACAACCTAGCAGGGTATTTGGGTTTTGGCTGCTACATACAGAATTGGCTCATTTTCAGCTTTTGACCAACCAAAGTGTCTAGATTCTTTTCACATGTCCTGTTGTCCACACGATTCCCCCATCATACTCTCAAGCTTCTGATTTTTCTTATCTAAATATACATATTTATATCTGTTCCTATTGAAATTCATCTTGCTAGCTTCTGCCCATTGTTCCAGCTTGACATGATCCTCCTGAATTTTAATACTATCCTCTAAGTGTTTGCTATTTGCCCTCTCTTTGTGTTATCTGTAGATTTAATAATCATATGTACCAACCCATCTGGTTAGTTATTTATAAATATGTGAATAGCACAGTGTCTAGATCAGAACTCATGTTCAGCTCTGCCATCTTCTGTACTATAATCACATTGGAGACATTGTAAAATGTTTGTCAAATTCAAGGTACATTATGTCTACCACATGGACGACCATACTAATAATTCTGTTAGGAGATCAGTTTGGTTTGGCATAATATATATTTAGGAAATGCTGGTTACTGCAAAACAATGCACTATTTTCTAAATTATGAAGATAGAGCCAGCATTTGCCCTTTTCCAATCTTCTGTAAGAGCTGATTCCCAGATTGATAAAATGGTTCAAGAACAAGCTTCCCTGTTATTTCATTGCCAGTTCATAGAAAATCTGTGAAAGAAGTATCCTTCTGTCTTCCTAATCACATTAGTACTTTATATTGGTTCTAAATGGCAAAATATTTCACTTGCTGAAATTCTTGTATCCATTACCATTTTAATTACGATAGATATGGTTAACTCTGTGGAAATTTTATTTGGAAAAAAATATCCCTTCTGGTCTATGCCCTTGCTCCATTATTTCTTATAGAGAGGAATTTAGAGATCCATAGTCTTTCAGAGGTTGGTCCTGGAGACTTATTCAGGTAGTCACCGTTTCCCTAGCCATTTCTTTACTTGGCTTGGATTACCACTTCCTTCTTTTATCATTAATTTTTCTCAGGTCCATTTGAACCCAGCTTCCTTTTGAGAAAAGAATGAAGTACTGTGGAAGTAACCATCTCCTCGTTTTACTACTGACATAACCAGTAGTTGTTCTTCTACAGAACTTGCCTGCAAAACAGTCTAAAGGGATGAGACAAAAACAAAATGCAACACCTGCCTTCTCTTTCCTTTTTCAGCTCTTCACCCAAGGACTTCCTATGCATTCATTGTGAAGTAGGTAGCAGAGTTACATGCTGTCCATAGCAGATTAGGGTGGGGGGTGGGGAATAAACTTCTGCCTATAAATGCTCCAAATACACTAAAAACGCATCCAAATTCACCATTCTACTTTTGAATAGATTTTTCTGTGCATTTCTCTTTATATATCCAATAGCAATAAATTTAAGCAGTGAATTTTTTTAGGAGACAGCCTTCTTAAAATCAAGTACTGCTTCTCCTTTGTTAATGCAGTTGTGTGAATGAAATGCGAGTTTTGCTTCACTGTGGTGTAATAAGTTAGGTGGCACATCTTTCTTTTAGAATGAATCTCCTCTTCTCTAAAGGATAACTTTGAAGCATTATAATAGTGCATAAGATTCATCTCACTGCTTCTTGGTTTCAAGTATTTAAAATGATATAAATGTTAATAATTCTGGTTAGAAGATTATATGGAGTTTTTTTTACTTGTACTTCCAGGTTAATGTAGTTGATGTATAATATATTTTAGAATGATATGCCAAATAGAAAATCCAATTTCTGACATGTATAGTGTTAGGATATGATTTGGGCCTAACAGTTGTCCAGGCAATATATGTGTTCTGTGACTTTAAGTTTTAATGCTGCATCATGCTGTAATGCTGAGTCATGCTATAATTACCTATAGTTTAACAATGTATTTAAGCACGGTACTGTAAAAGGTTCAGATGATGATAAGCTGCCATTGCGTGCATGTGTGGGTGGATCTGCTACCATTCGGGGTTTGTGAACCAACTACTGTTTGTTTGGTAAGAGTTTGTTTGGAGTTAACCGGTAAAGACTTGGACTGTTTAGAAGACTACAAGATTGTTTATTTTCCACTGTAAAGAAAACTTTTGATAACACCAGTTTGTTTGTATCTCTATCTCATTGCTCTCAGCAACGTTTCTCTGTGCACTTCACTCTGCTAGTTGTTACACAACAACAATATCCTTAACATTGGTTATGGGCCCAGAGCCAGCCAACCAGAACTAACTAGGATTTTTTCAGAGTTAAACTGAGAGCTTGTTTGAGTTTGTGAGTAGTACAAACTGTGTTTGTTATAAACAATCTGAGTGAAGATGGCACTAGAACAAGCAGCAAATTTTTCCATGATAACCCGGCTGGATGGAATGAACTATGTATCCTGGTCTACAAAATGTGGTCTACTTTTGCGTAGAGAAGGACTGTGGGACATAGTTAATAATCCACCGGATGTAACAGCATGGGATCCTGCTGATGAAGAAGATGCCAAGAAAGTAGCCAAGTTTAACAGAGACAATGAACGAGCTCTTTGTATTATTGGACTGACACTGGGTGACCAGCAGCTTGTCCATATTCATGGCGAAGAGTCTGCTGCTAGGTGTTGGACCAAGTTGAAGAGACTATATGTTCGTGACTCTGTGGGTGCTCATATATATCTCACACGAAGATTATTTAGACAACATCTTCTTAAAGGGGGAGATATGATGGCTCATTTGGAATCCATGACCAGAATTTTCCAGGAGCTGCATGAAAAGGAACTTGTTTTCTCTGAACTACAACAAGTTTACATAATTCTTTCTTCTTTGGACGATAGTTATGACAACTTTGTTTCTTCATTAGAGGTTTTGTCCAGAGATGAACTGACATTGGCTGGCATAACCGGTAGGTTGTTGGAAGAATCCAAGAGAAGACAAGAAAGGGATCAGTTGAGAGTGCAACAACCAAAAGAAGAAAAAATGTACTCAACTGCTTATTTTGTAAAACGTTGTTTTGCTTGTGGGGCTAAAAGGCATATAGCTAAATATTGTAAAAATAAGAAAATGCCTGTTAGGGACAATAATAGACCCAAGAAAGGTTGTAATTTAGCTATATCTAGTTCAACTACTGATGTTAACCAGGATTGTTGGGTTGTTGATAGTGGTGCTTCTCAATCTATTACTAGAAATAGAAAATGTTTTGTTAAAATGGAGAAGAGTAACCAACATGTTAAACTATCAAATGGCTGGAAGGTTAAGGTAGCTGGAGAGGGTGTTGCTCGTTGGTCATTTAGTAATGAACCATTGCCTATGTTATATATTCCTGGTTTAAAATTCAATTTATTATCTGTTAAATCTTTGGTACAATTTGGGTTTACAGTAACATTTAAAAATGATAAGTGTTTTATAGAGAAAGATGGCAAGGTTGTTACTGCAAGTTTAGGAAATGATTTATTCATTTTAAGGGAGAACCCAGTATTGGTGGCTAAGTCTAAGTCTGTTTATGAGAACGTTAAACCACATGATGAATGTATTCATCTGTTACATCGGAGACGTGAGCACTTAAATTTCTAGAGCACGAAGGATGGGATAAACTAGAGCGTGCAGATTTCAGACATGATAATAATACTGTTAGGATAGAGCATCATATCCCTGATGAGATTCCTGAGGATATAGATACTGTAGAATCCTCTATTAAGGTTGAGGAACAGGAAGTAGGTTTAGGGGAGGAACAGGAAGTAGTTCCTGTATTGCCTAGAAGATCTACTAGGGAAAGGCATCCACCAGATCGATATAAGGCAACTGTAGTTTGCCAAGGTGCTGTCAAACAATAAAGCATGTTGTGAAAGATATGGCTTAAGGATCTAAATTGTATATATTGTATCTAAACTGTATATATTGTATTTAAACTGTATATATTGGCCTGTCCAAAGGGGAGCATGTTAGGATATGATTTGGGCCTAACAGTTGTCCAGGCAATATATGTGTTCTGTGACTTTAAGTTTTAATGCTGCATCATGCTGTAATGCTGAGTCATGCTATAATTACCTATAGTTTAACAATGTATTTAAGCACGGTACTGTAAAAGGTTCAGATGATGATAAGCTGCCATTGCGTGCATGTGTGGGTGGATCTGCTACCATTCGGGGTTTGTGAACCAACTACTGTTTGTTTGGTAAGAGTTTGTTTGGAGTTAACCGGTAAAGACTTGGACTGTTTAGAAGACTACAAGATTGTTTATTTTCCACTGTAAAGAAAACTTTTGATAACACCAGTTTGTTTGTATCTCTATCTCATTGCTCTCAGCAACGTTTCTCTGTGCACTTCATTCACTCTGCTAGTTGTTACACAACAACAATATCCTTAACATATAGTATCTATTTTGCTCTGTGGTTTGCAATTATTCTACCAGTGTTTCACTGGTTTCTCTAGAGTGAAGCAATAACTGTTTGTCAAGTAACTTGGTAAGTACCGTATTTTCCGGTGTATAAGACGACTGGGCGTATAAGACGACCCTCCTTAGAGCCATTTAAGGCTCGTCAGAGCCTTATGGGCTGGTCTGCCTGGTTACAGGAGAATGAGACCCGGCGTATAAGACGACCCCCGACTTTTGAGAAGATTTTTGTGTGTTAGAAAGTAGTCTTATATGCAGGAAAATACAGTATGTATGTAGATAATGGTTTATGTGAGTTTTGTATTTTCCTTGGATCTAAGGCATAAACCTGCTGCAAATTTCCATTTTATTTATTTTGTATATAATGTTCATACTGTAGCCATATTTGTTTTGTTTATCTGAACTGTTCTAATGCCTGAAATAAATAAATAAATAATAATTAGATCTGCACATTTATTTTAGTATATTGCATGTCATAAAAAAGAGGACTGAATACCTTTGTTTTTTAACAGAAATTGTTAAAAAAATGTGGAAAATAAGCTTTAGTGAATGGAATACATCATAACAGTATTAAAGAAGATATAAAATCAACATTATAATTAAAGAAAGAAGAATTCGGAAACCACTTCAGCTTCCCCACTAACTTCAGTAGAGCCTTGTCAGTTCAATCCTTGATTTTTAATCTTTTCCATTGATTTTATTATTTTCAGTATCCATGGATATTATTACTCATTTAGGTACAGTATGTCTCTATAGGGCAATGATGGTTAACCTTTTTGGCACCGAGTGCCAAAACTGGAGTGCGCGCTTACATCCTGGAGCACCAGAACCCGGAAGAGAGCAGCTGGCTGGTACACATGCGTGTGGTGTCCAGCTGCTCTTCTGAGTTCTGGTGCGTGCATGTGTGCCAGCCAGCTGGTGTTCGCATGAAGACCAGCTGGCCGACACGCATGCGTGTGACGGAACCCGGAAGAGCAGCTGGTGACTGCGCGCGTGCCCACAAAGAGGGCTCTGCGTGCCACCTCTGGCACACGTGCTATAGGTTTGCCATCATGGCTGTAGGCTAATCTGTGCTTTTCAGAAATTAACGTACATTGTTTACAGCCAGTTTCTTGGGATGCTTGAGATGCTGAGTGTCATGAAGCTTTGAACTCTGGACAATTTATCAAAACACATAACAGAGTGTTTTAGAAACTTTAAAAAAATCTCCCCAAATTGAGTCTAATTTTAAATGTGTTTCTTGGCTTTAGTTATGATACATAATATTCTGCTGAATACCTCTTGGTATGCCAAATGCCAAGCGCTGGTTTATCTTCTGTAATAAATAACAGCTTGAAAAGACGGTGCTGACATAAAAATATTCAATAATTAACAAGTTGCAAATGACATCTTCCATCTTCTCAATTTATTCTGCATTTCATTACATAACTCCTAGGACAGCATAAGGAATGCAAAACTAAGCTATTTAAGACTCCATTCAATGCAAAGAGGATGAGTGTTTATTGGCTGTTCAAAGTTTGCTAATTTATTAACTCAAGTAATTCATTTTAGGTAGATCGATAGGTTGATAGGTAGGATTTATAGTCTCTTAATGAATGTGTGCTTTTCTGAAGGTTCTTAGCAGCTGCCAGTCTAGAGTAGGAATAATCAAATGGATTAAGTAAACCAATTGTACGTTTAGCAGAATCGCTGAACTCTAAGTGGAAACCTGTCAATTAAAGTTTGTTCCTCACCTGGGAACTCTTACAACATTAATCCTGGGCTAGGTTCTCTTTTGGAAAGCACCCCTTTTATACAGGTAGTTTCTTTTTCTGAGCATCTATTCATCAGTGTTCAAGGAGTAGGCTGAGTGAGAGGTGACAAGTGCTATGCTCAGGTCATAAATTTTGTACTCTTTTTAGTACCGGTATTCTTAAGGAAGGGTTTCTATTTTGAAAGAAATATTTTGTTGGAGCAAATGTTATATCTGGGCTGTCGAAATCTTGTAGTCTACTTGCCAAAGCCATTCAAAAATGTATGTTATGCTCAGGAACTCCTGCTTCTGTTAGGACAAGATGTATGTCATCATATGTGATATAAGGGACTTATAAATATTTGTCAAGTTTTGTAAATCTACTCCAAAATAGAACTTTTTTTCCCATGACAGGACAGAAATAACATTTCTGTATCAAGTTTTGTTATAATTTCTATTCTCCGCATGGTGGGGACGTCTGTCATGATGGGGTGTGACTGGCTCTCTGGAATCCTGGCCGGGTCGACAAATTTGCATGGCTCCGCCCTCCAGGCCCCAGTGTTTCGACTCGGCCTCGGCTGGCCAGACGTGTCTTCTCCAGCTCTGTCCTTCGAACACTGTGGATAGCTTGTCTTATCGGTTATTTGGTGATCCTACTGATTATTATCTGCCCAGAGCAGACGCTGCGTTAACCGGCCTTGACCGGGCAGCTCAGAGTGTGAGTGAGGGAGGAGAGGCGTGAGGGCGGAAGGCCTCGATTGGAAGCACGCCGGCCGCTGTATCCCCTCAGGGCTTGGAATTCGCCGTTTGCCAACTACTCTGTGAGTTATCTCCGTTCGGGGGGGGGGATTGGTCGTTTCGCCCCTGCCGCCCCCCCCTTCCTCCTCCCTCAGCGCTCTAGCCGCCTGACCGTATTAACAGCCCTTCGGCTGGCGGTCGTAAAGATAAGCGCTCGCCTCACCTCCTGGCGTTTGACATTCCGGCGGCGGCTGGCTGCATTTAAAATGGCGGGCGCTTTTCTCCAGGCCGCTTTAACAGCCTTTCGGCTGGCGGCAGATCGTTTGGGGGCAACGATTCTTCCCCTACCACCTCAGCTTATACAGCGGGCATTCTGGCTATGTATCGCCAGGTCGCTGTGAGGGGGGGGGAAGATAGTTTCTGCAGTTCGGCTGGGTAGCGGCGGCTAGCAGGCTGGCGGGAAGGCCTGATTTGCGCGCCCTTTTTAGCGGCCGCCATTTTCTTGTTTTTTTGTACAGGCCTTCCTTGGGTTGGCGGCCCTTTCTATCACAAGATGGCTGATTCTTCAGATTCCACCCAAAAGTCTAGGCAGACTGCAGGCCATAAAAGGCCCGCTCAAGGGGATCCCTTGGAGGGGACTTCTGCAGGGGCTTCTATCCCTAAGCGTTCCAAGAAAGGCAGGCCTCAGGAGGGCGGGGGCTCCCGTCCCTCCAAAGAAGAGAAGCGCCGCCATAAGGCGATTGAGAAGGCCTTTGAGAGGGCCCAGGCTAAAGCGGCCCAAGAAGTTTCCCAGCCAGCTGCCTCCACTAGAGGGAGGTCCAGATCCCCTGCTCCTTCTGTAGCAGGGAGTTCCATCCGGGAGCTATCCCCTGATGGGTCAATCCAAGAGGGGCCTAATCCAGAGCCAGGCACTGAACCCTTATTTCAGTCTAATCCGGCTGGAGCTTCTTTGAACCCTGCAGTTCAGGTTGCACCCCCACCCCCCTCTTCTGCTCCGGGGGAGGGGCTGCACACTCCAGAAGCCTTTGAGGGAATGTTGGCGAGAGCCTTCCGGCAAGGCCTCTCTCAATTTTTTCAGCAAGGAAACTGGCCTCAGTTTTCCCAGATGCCTCAACAACCTCCTGCCCCTCCACCCTCTTCTGCACCTATGCAACCTAGGGAGGGGTCTTTGGAAGGTTCCTTGTCTGATCAGGAAGCAGGTGATCCATCTGATCAGTTAGACCAAGCTTCGGTTTCTGAACAAGGAGAGATTTTGGATTCGGCCTTATCCGATGATGAAAGTCCTGCCCCGGACCAGGCTCCTTTTATTGGTCTTTTCCGCCCTCAGCTTTTTCGTTCTCTTCTCCATAAAGCGATTGCGACCACTCGCTTGGGGGTGGTTCCTCCGGGACCGTCTACGTTGGAAAATGCTGATCCTGCTTCGGCCATGTTTGCCGAACCAACGATTAACCCAGAGACCATTCCAGCTCCCAAGCTGTTTCTAGATGTCTTGTCTCGCCAGTGGGCGGCGCCTGGATCGGGACCTGGGCCCAACAGTCTAGACAAGCGACTATACAATTCGGCTCCGGCCTTGGCTGACACCTTATCTCCGCCTACAGTAGACCCGCCTATCGTGGCTCTTTGCAATTCCGCTCATCCAGCGGGTCCTGCCGAAGACGCTCTTCGGCCCGAGGATCGGCGGGCAGAGAGAACTCTCATTAAGGGGCACCAAGCGGCGGCTTGGTCGGTCCGGGCTTCGACCTCGGCCTCCTTTTTCAATAGAGCAGCTCTACTCTGGATTAAGCAGCTCCAGGAACGCCTCCCTGCTTCAGATGTTCGCTCACGTCAAGATTTGAATAAAATCTAGGCGGCGCTCGAGTATTCGGCGGACGCCACCCTCAACGCTTCCCGGTTTGCGGCCAGAGCTCTTGGGTCATCGGTTACGTCTCGTAGACTGCTGTGGCTTAGAAATTGGAATGCAGATTTAAAGAGTAAATGGCAGCTGGCGTCGACTCCTTACGCCCCGGGCCGTCTTTTTGGTCCTGCACTTGATCCCTTTCTGGTCGAGACTAGAGACTGGCGCAAGATTCTCCCGTCTGTCTCCAGGAGATCTGACTCCCGTTTTTCTTCTGGTTCCCGATTCCAGTCCTTTCGTGCCTCCGAGTCTGGCAGTTACCAGCACCGTCCCCACAGATCGGTTCCCTTCAGACCGCTCGCTCAAGATTCCCAGGTTCGCCAGGGGAGTAGATTTCCGCCAAAGAAGTCCTTTCGGGGGGGGGGCGGGGGCGTTTCCAGCGCAGACCCCGTTAGTGCAGGCTCCCATCGGGGGACGGTTAGCCCTCTTCTGTCACCAATGGGAGGCCTCTACTTCTGACAATTGGGTTCTGTCCACCCTTAGGTCGGGGTTGTTTTTGGAGTTTTCTTCCTACCCTCCTCAGGTTTTTACCCCTTGCCCTGTTTCGCGAGATAAGGCCAAGAGGGAGTTAGTCTCGTCTGCCATCACTCACCTGTTGGAGATTAGGGCGGTTCAGAGGGTCCCCCTTGAACAACGAGGTTTCGGTTTTTACTCCCGGTTGTTTATTGTTGAAAAGAATTCCGGTGGTTGGCGTCCAATCTTGGACCTGAAGGCTTTGAACCGGCACATTACTTACCGCCGGTTCAAGATGCACTCCCTGTCTACCATCTTGCAGTGCATCAGGCAAGGGGATTTTCTCGCTTCGGTGGACCTTACTGAGGCTTATCTACACGTTCCCATAGCTCGTGAGCATAGACAGTTCCTACGGTTTAGTTATTTGGGGGAGCACTACCAGTATAGGGCTCTCCCCTTTGGCCTCTCCTCGGCCCCCAGGGTCTTTACCAAGATCATGGCGGCCTTGGTGGGGCACATCCATTCCTTGGGTATCCGCCTCCAGTTCTACTTAGATGACCTTTTGATTCTTTCTTCTTCGGTGCAGGCTGCTCACCGGGATTTGGACACTGTCCTTTCTATTCTTCAGACTCATGGTTTTTCCGTAAACTTTCCTAAAAGTCATTTAGTTCCAGGGCACAGTTTGATTCACTTGGGGGCGTTGATTGAGACCACAGCTTTAGAGGTTTTCTTATCCCCAGAACGTCAGGCTAGTCTTAGGTCTCTGGTGGCCCAGTGCCTTGCAGACTCCTCGGTTTCTGCCCTTAAGTTATCTTGTTTGTTGGGGAAAATGGTTTCCACTTACGGGATTATTCCCTGGGCTTGGTTGCACAGCAGGCGACTCCAGTGGTTCTTGCTTCCTCTACAACAGTCGGGGCAGGCATCTTCGCTAATCCGCCTCCGTCTTCCACCTCTGGTCAGGTCTTCTCTCCACTGGTGGAGGTCGCGGGCTCTGGAACGGGGCTCGTGTTTCCGGGACCCTCCTCGTCTCACGATAGTGACGGATGCCAGTCTTCAGGGTTGGGGGGCCCATTTTCGCCATCACGTGGCCCAAGGCCGTTGGTCTCCTCAAGAGAGCCTCAGGAACATCAACTTCCTCGAATTGCGAGCAGTCAGGCTGGCCCTCCTTCATTTCCAGCAATTTCTGGAGGGCAGGGACGTTTTGGTTTTGACGGACAACGTTTCCACCAAGGCGCATATCAACCGCCAGGGCAGAACTCATTCCGAACTGCTACTCTCAGAGACCCTGCGCCTGGGGTCGTGGGCCGAGAAACATCTGCGGTCTCTCGCGGCGGACTACATCTCCGGGAATCTTAATGTCCAAGCGGATGCCCTGAGCCGGCAAGTTCTGGATCACGGGGAATGGTCCCTTCCCCAAGTTCTTTTCCAGCAGATAACGGACCGTTTTGGGACACCTGTCGTTGATTTATTCGCTTCATCCTCCAACCATCGGGTTCCCAGGTTCTTCTCCCGGTATCCGGACCCGCGGGCAGAAGCGACGAACGCCCTTCGGAGCCCGTGGCCCTCCGGTCTCCTCTACGCATTTCCTCCGCTGCCGGTGATAGCCAAATGCATTCGAAAACTGGTCGAGGAACGGGCGGAGGTGATTTTCGTCGCTCCCCTCTGGCCACGACAACCGTGGTTCGCCGACCTTCACCTCCTGTCGGTAGCTCCACACTGGACGATTCCCTTGTCTCAACTTGCTCTATTCCAGGGGCACCTGCGACACCCGGAGCCGGCGAATCTCCGATTGACCGTTTGGAGATTGAGCGGCGCCTCCTTGTAAACGCCAAGGTTCCGGCTCCAGCTGTTGATATTATGTTAGCTGCCAGGCGAGGTTCTACTAAACGGATTTACCAGGCCACCTGGACGGCCTTCCTGGCGTGGTGCTCTCGCACTTCCTCGGACCCTCTTTTGGCTTCAGTGTTGGACGTCCTCGCATTCCTCGAAGCTGGGTTTTCGTCGGGGTTGGCCCCTAACACGTTGCGACGTCAAGTGGTGGCCCTTTCTACCATTTTACCGGAGGGTCCTGCAGGCCCCTTGTCCCGGCATACGTTTATTAGGACCTTTCTAAGGGAGGCTTCTTCTTTGAGGCCACCAGTTGTGCACCGCTTCCCTTCATGGAACCTTAATACTGTGTTGAGGGCACTTATGGACTCCCCGTTCGAGCCTCTGCGTCAGGTGTCTCTCCAGTTTCTATCGTTTAAGGTGGCCTTTTTGGTCGCGATCACGTCAGCCCGACGTATCTCGGAACTGTCGGCTCTTTCGGTGCGGCCGGATCTTTGCATTATCCATAAAGACAGAGTCGTTCTGCGCTTAGATCCAGCATTTGTGCCTAAAGTCAACACCTTGTTCCATAGGACTCAGGAATTGGTGTTACCCAATTTTTGCCCTCGCCCCAGACACCGGTTGGAACGGTCTTGGCACACCTTAGATGTCCGCCGGGCGATTAAGATTTATATTGCTCGCACAGCGCCCTTCCGAAAAACAGAGGCCTTCTTCGTGGCATTTCAAGCTGACTGCATCGGGATGCGGATCACGGGACCTACTTTAGGTCGATGGCTTAGGGCGACCATCGCTACGGCCTACCAGCGCCAACATCTTCCGGTTCCTTCAAGGATTACAGCTCATTCGACGCGGAGCGCGGCTACTTCCACGGCTTGGGCTACCAGGGCTCCTCTCGAGGAAGTCTGCCGGGCAGCTACGTGGACGACCATTACGCCATTCATCCGCCATTACCGAGTGGATTCGTTCGCGTCCGCGGACGCGGCCTTTGGTCGTAGAGTGCTGCAAGCGGTACACCGTTCCTGACAGGTTTGAAAGATTGTCCCTCCCTGGTGGACATCAGCTTTGGTATGTCCCCATCATGACAGACGTCCCCACCATGCGGAGAATGGACGTTGGTCTTACCTGATACGTCCGTTCTCGCAAATAGTGGGGACGTCTGTCAGCCCCACCCTTGGATGAGCTCCTGATATTTCAGGAGAGGGGGGACGGTTCTGGCTAATTCTCTCTCATTGTAGGAAGACACGTCTGTCGACGACTTCGCCCTCGACGAAACACTGGGGCCTGGAGGGCGGAGCCATGCAAATTTGTCGACCCGGCCAGGATTCCAGAGAGCCAGTCACACCCCATCATGACAGACGTCCCCACTATTTGCGAGAACGGACGTATCAGGTAAGACCAATGTCCATTTACTACTTATATAAAAAAACTATCATTACAACTGAATACTGGCACACTAAATTGTAGTGTGACAGTGGATATTGAAACTGCCATGCATTTAAAAAAGTGCTATAGTTTATTCATTTTTCACAATGGGTAAAATGTGCAAAAAGTAAAAGGAACAGGCAATATGCTTTTCCTCTTCCAGTGTGGCTGATATACATTGCTTTTCTAAGTTATTGTTTTAAGTTTTGCTTCTAGAATACACTTGATTATTTCTATTAAAAGCAACGGAAATGGGGAGCCACTGCACTAATCATGCTGCACTTTGTGTAGTTGAACAAGTCATTTTTATTAAAAAAAAAACCAGTTGTGCAGAGTTGTGGAACTGAGTCCAGCAGATAGATTAATTTATGATGAAGAGAAAAAACAGGGACCTGGCATGCACATTGTTAAGTTCTTGGTCTAGATTTACAGTATTTTTCCTGCTTTTTTCTTTTTTAGTTTTTGTGTTAGAGAAAAGCTGAGCTGAAAGAAATTCTAACAGTTATTTGGGGTGCCTTCACTGGCCGTATTGTTTACCACTGGCCTAGTTACCAGCATGACTGAATTTCTGTCATTGTATCCTGAACTGTTACATTTAAGCTGAAAACTCTTCAGTCTAAGTTTTAGTGAAACATTATTATTAACATGTGTTCTATATCAAGCTGCTTTTGCAAAATATCCAGAAATTATAATAGGGTCAGAAGGTGAATATGATTTTTTTAAAATTTGGGTAACCTGTCTGAAATATAATGTCCAGCTGGTTTCTGAAGCTATTAGAACACTCTGGTTTTTTAATGCTTTAAGTGACAGGTGATTAACTCTCAGGCATTAGGTTTCTCTTTTTTTTAAAAATGAGCAATCCTGTCTTACAGCACTATGCAGCTCTATTCCCCAATTCCTCCAAGCCATTTTAAAGTTTGCTGCATGATCATCTTGACTCCTATTAGTTTGGAAATGCAGTGGGCATGAAGAGATCAGCATGAACCAATCAGTGTTCTCCTTCAAAGGACCAACAGAGGAATGCAAACCACTCCTCTGCCCGTAATTTAGCACCGTCTTGAATTGCCGCAGGTCTTCCATAATAATAATTTCTCTGTCAAAACATCACAATGCTGTAAGTAAATTTAACAATAAATTTACAATTACAATACGAATGCATGTTTTGGAATAGTTATACATTTATGTGGTGTAATTTAAATGCTTGCATGTAATATTGTTATTCTTCCTGTTTTAATATCCCATTGACCTGAACTGATGAACTGAACAAGGTCAAGGATGAAATGCAGGGAAAGTTTGCATCTCCCTCCCCTCCTCTCACCCTGGGTATTATGTTGTCATTCTTCTTGTAGTAAAGCCCCACTGAGAGCTAGGAGGATAAAACCTAGTTCTTGTCAGCATTGGAGCAAGGTTAAAGGGGTCTAACCTTCCTAGAGCTAGAGTTAAAAACTTGCCAAAGTTGTGACTATATTCCAGGCAGACTTAGCCATAATGACTGGCTTGTAACCAGGAGCTGGGAGAAGCAGTGGGATGAGTACTGTACAACATCAGTAAAAAATGGGCTGCCCATGAGTCTTATCTCTGCAGAGAAAAATAGAAAGTATCCAGCTTTAAGTTTTGGTTTCAAACAATATATATGAAGTATAGCTGACTCAGCTTTAAACATGCCAATCAATATCAGGGGAATTGATAGGGAAAAGATGATATGTGGTGTTACTGAAGCTACATCCTTCAGGAGAATTTCGTTAAGTCTCTCCTTTTTTGATATCAAACCAGAATTCCTTTTTTCTGGAATCCTCTTGAATTTTGGTGACTGTCTTAAACTAATATTGTTTCTTTTAATGTTCTTTTTTGGGGCTATTTTTATGATCTTTCAGTTGTCTCTTCTTTTATAATAAAGGTATAAACTTTTGTTGAATACATTTTATACTGGATACACCAGTTTTAGATAGAGACATGTGCAGTAAATTTCATGTTATTGTGTGTGCATTTAAAGTGTTGTGTCAAAATACTCTGCTTTTCATGTTTTAATTAAATATTCTTCTCCATTCAATAACTTTTAGGGAGTTCAGGGTATCAACTGTTGCTAAAGATGAGTAAGATAAGTCGAGTGAGCTTGCTCTGCACTTTATGTTAAGTTAAAATGCTTGAGCTGATGCCACTTAATATTTATCACCACTTGACAATACAACAACTTAACTGAAGTTCTAGGAGTCAAACACTATTCATTTTAATGAAAGTTTATAGCCCAATAATTCTTATATTTATGTGGGCGTACTGTACAGAGGTGCAAATGTTATAGAATGGCTACTATGGTACATTTTGATGCAAATATCATTTCTTTGGTACTCAACACACAAACTAGAACTTGTCGATGTCGACTGCCTTATAACTCCTACATTATCCCTTATGGGAAAGATTTGTTTGGTGTGCATCATTTTTGGTTCTCATTGCACCTCCAAGAATCAATCAATGATGAGTACTGAGCTATCACTGTATCAGAAATCATACCAGTTCTTTCTGGGGTTTTCATTGATTTGTGAGAAACAGTCAAGAAATGCTGAAAAAGAGGATCCCGTGGCTGCCTGAGTGTTACATCCAGCAGTGGCGTTGAATAGCTGCAGCACAGTAGCATTAAAGTGGCAAAAATTTCCCAAGTTTTATTCCTTTCAGAGTCCTGGGTCCAAAAGGCATTTCATACGTTAGCCCATTTGAGGTACCTTTGTTGAAAAAGCTTTGCACTATGATGCCGTGTTTCACCTAAATGAAGGTTGTAAAGTATCAGAAACAAATGTTTTAGTAGGTATATAGTGGTAGAATATAGCTATTCTTAATTTATAGGGAGTGTCAGAGCGGCAATCAGCCCCGTTACCTTGCGCGGGGTAATTGCCCTCATTTTGAGTTGGATCGTGATGTTCTCCTTGTGTATATTTTTATCAATAAAACCGGAATACATCTTCTAATTAAACTCATATTTATTGTAAGAAAATAAAGACATCTCACTATCTAAATTAGATTACATGTTGGCAAAGAATCTCCAGCCTGACCTTAGCTGGCTGGAGAACAAAGGAAAGTTTTTAGAAAAAGTAAAAGAAAGTGTACACGCGCAGTAGATGCTGATAAGAAATTTGGCAAACTACGGTAAGTTTGACAGTTCAGAAATAATAGCTCTGCTGGTAAATAAAAAAACGCATTGACACCCTTTCTTTTGCCAGTTGAGCGAACATCAGGTACATTATTAGATAAGGCACATCTTCTTACGCAGATACTCGTGTTGAGCTGCTTGAAGCAGTTTGTTGAGCATGTCTGCAATCTGATCATGTGTAGATACATACTGCAATTTTACAAAACCTTGTTTCACTAATTGTTTGATATTTCTATAATGGATGTCAATGTGTCTGGACCTAGAACCTGTGAAATGTGATTCAGAAATATAAACCACCGATTCATTATCTTCCATCACTTTGATTGGTCAGATCGGACTTGTCCAGATATCTGTGACCAAAGCATCAAACCACGTTAGAGAATTACATGCATCTGAAACACAAGCATATTCAGCTTCGGTAGATGAACAAGAAACAAAATTCTGTTTACGCACTTGCCAATAAACAGGACATCCATTTAAGAACATCATATAACCAGAAGTATTTTTACGTGATTTCTTATCACTTGCCCAATCAGAATCTGCATAACAACTTAATTCTGCATAATCAGTGTGTGTTGGTTCTAACAATAACTTTATATGTTTAGTGTGCTTTAGGTATTTCAATAATTTCTTAATACATGACCAATGAAACTGTTTTGCCTTACCTATGTGTCGAGACAAGAGATTAACACTGAGTGCAATGTCTGGTCTTGTTCAACTACTAATGTATAACAGTGATCCAATAACTGAACGATAAAGTGTTTGGTCCTCGAACTCAGGACTTGGTTCATATGTCAAGTTGTGAAAATCTGTTTGCATGGGTGTCTTTGTTGTGTTAGCATCCTTCATGTTGCAATGATGCAAACATGAAGGATGTTCAATTTTATCTTCTTGTGAAAGACTAAACCCCTTCTGTGTTTTTTTCAATCTGAACACCTAAATAAATGTTAATATGACCTAAGGATTTCAATGTGAAGTATCTCTGCAAAGCTTTGGCAAAAATCTCACTCATTTGCTTATTTGGACCAATATAAACAATATCATCAACATAAACAAGAACTATCTCATATGCATTGTTAGATCTTTTTGTGAACACGCACTCATCAGTTTCGGACTTAATAAAGCCCATTGAATTTAGTTTGTCAGTAAGACATAAGTACCACATTAAACCAGACTGTTTCAGACCATAAAGACTTTTGTTTAGAAACCAGGTATCCCCTTCTTGCTGTCAGAATCCTGGAGGACCTCTCACATAGATCTCTTCATCTAGGTCAGCATGTAGATAAGCAGTGTCAACATCAAACTGGAAAACTTCTAAACCAAGGATAGTTGCAGTGGCTAAAGCAATTTTTACACTTTCAGTTCTGACTGTCGGTGAGTAGATATTTGTGTAGTCCTCAGGATAATGTTGAGCGAAACCCTGAGCTACAAGTCTGGCCTTGTACGATGACTCACCATTTGGCTTCTTTTTGATTCTGTAGACCCATCGAGTGCCAATGACCTTTTTATTTGCTGGAGGTTTTGCAGGCATAAACACCTTAAGTTTCTTTAGACTGTCCATTTCAGCCTGCATTGCATCATACCACTTCTCTTGCTCTGAATCAGGAAGATGTTTGATTTGTGTGAAGTTATCGGGAGGAAGTGTAACATTACAAAACAAAGGCAAGGGTGCTTTTGTCAGTTGCCACGAATATTGCTGTGGAGGGACTCCCTTTGTGGCTCTCTTGGAACACCTTGGAACAGTCGTCCATTCTTCCATTTCGTCTTCGTCTTCATCATTGTCGCTAGCATCAGCATCCACGACTTGCGAAGACGGAACATCGTGTTGAGAAGAACTGGTGGGTGGAACATTTGCCTGTGAGTCTTGATCATCAGGCTGCATGGCATCAGTAACATCATCTTTAGAAAAATAAACTCCAGGATCATTGGAATGAATCCTGGACCAGTCAGCATTTTCCTCAAAATTAGCAGATTGGGAAGTCACTATTGTACGATTAGAGTCAATGAATTTACTCCATTTTGAGTTGTCATCAAAACCTATGAATCTCAGTCTCTTTGCTACTGGACCTCCTTTCTTTCTTTGATCTAAGGGAATGTTCAACATGATACGAACCAAAAATACAGAGGTTCTTGAGATCGAGCTTGTAGCCATACATTATGAAGGAAGGAGTTTGATTTATTGCACTACTCCAAGTACGGTTGATGACGTAATTTGCATATTTAAGAGTTTCACCCCAGTATGGGTTATTGAGGTTGGCGTCTTCTAAAAGCAACGCATCATGGTTTGCAGGACCGCCTGTCTTCTCTCTGCGACCCCGTTATGAGGGGGAGTATATGGAGCCGAAGTCTGATGAAGAATTCCATTCTTACGCATCCAGTCCTGGAAACGCTGAGATGAACTTGGCACCATGATCACTCTGGATTCTGGTGATGCTTACTCCGTGTTGGGTAGAAACAAGGGCTGCAAAGTCTTTAAAGATCTGAAAGGTCTCAGATTTTTCTCTCATTGGATATACATATCCATATCTAGAGTAATTATCAACAATTGTTAAAAAATATTTTCTACCACCAATTGTTGGTGGAAATGGACCAACTATGTCAGTGTGTACCAAATCAAAAATGTGTGTTGACAGGCATGTAGCGCATTTTGGAATGGCTGCTGCTTTGGATTTGGCTTTCTTGCAGACAGCACAATCCAGAAACACCTTACACCCCTTTAGATCCAAACCTTTTGCGATCTCCGGCATTTTCCTAAGAACCCGGAACCTGGCATGCCCCAATCTTCTATGCCACTTATGGATGCACCTGGAATGCAAAGGTTTACCAGTTAGTGAATTTTCAACATTAACAGTTTTATGAGGAACCTCAGCAACCTGTTTCTCAATTTTCTTTTTATTGGCTTTAGGAGGCTTTGGAGTAGCAACAGGATCTTTCACTGGGACTTCTTTCTCTGGGCCTGTGCTTTCCTCTTTTGGAGTTTGTATACTTGCCTGTGCTTGCAATGTAGACTTTGGTTTTAAGTAATAAACACCACCAATTAACATGGTTTCAGCAACAATATCTCCATCTTTAACTATGTAACTTGCTTTCTCGAGGTGGTGAACCTGGAACTTTAAAACTCTAGATAAGTGAGCCTGACTAAGCAAACTAAAAGTTGCTGTTGGTATGTAGTACACATCAGGAATGAATGCATTGAGCTCTTCAACATAAACAGTTCCTTTTCCTTTGACCTGACAAGGATGATTGGAAAAAGAATAAAGTTCACGTAGTTCAGGTTCAGGCTCGTGCATCTCTGTGAAAAGTTCTTTTCTGTAAGTAACATGCAAAGCTGCACCACTGTCCAAAGTCCATAAAAGCTGTCTTTTGTACTCTGGATGAGGTTGTGGATCATTGGTTAAAGCCAATGTGGCGAGTGGAGCTAGCAAATCACGCCTTGGACCACGACGACCTTGTCTACCGCCTCTGCCTCTGCCTCTGGAGTCTGTTCTCTGGGCTGGTACGTGACGGGAGCTGGAACTCGTTGGGGACAATCCCGGGTGGCATGTCCCACACGGTTGCACATGTTGCATCTTGGCATCCTTGGAGCATAGGTCCTTCCTCGGAAGGGACTCCTAGCTGAAGCTCTTGATGTGGGTGGTCCTCTCAAATGTGGCGTAGCTAACATCAGTGCTTCTTCTTCAATTAAGAGTCTGCATACATTGTCCACTGTGCGTTGAGCAATAGGCACTTGGTTAATCTTTGTAATGGCATCTTTCCATTCATAGTTCAAAGAGTTAATGATAATGCTGATCATTTGAATATCTTCAATAGGATAGCCCCTTTCCCTTAATTCTTTCCTCATACCTTTCAGTTTGGTCAAATGTCCTCCAATTTGTTCACCAGGTTTCAATTTCGAACCATGGAATTCAGACGAGCAAACATGAAGACTCAATTGAGACAGGCCTGTAGCAATTTTCCAATTGGACCCAAATTTGTTGGGCTGTTGCATCAGGTGGAAAAGTAACTTGCAGTTCAGTATCCATGGACATCAATAATGTTGTGCAGGCTTTAGTCTCTAAGTCTCTTATTTCAGGCGTCCATGGTTGGGCAGGAGGGTTAAACACCATATGATGTGTGCCTTCTCTATGTAGCAGAAGTCCAACCTCACTGACCCAGGCCTTGTAATTCTGCCCTGACATCTTTAATTTTGATTCACCAGCCAGTGGAGCAATAGAGTATGCCTGTTGAGGAATAGGCATTTGAGGTGCTCGCTGTTGGGGTAAAGGCACTTGTTGTGCTGGCATTTGTGGACCAGGGGCTGGCCTTGGTTGTACAGCTGGAGGCATGTGTGCATAAGCTTGTAGCTGTGGCATTTGAGCTGCAATATTAAAATGACCTGCTGGAGATGCAGTCATTTGCCTTTGCTGCATTAAGCGTTGTTGTGCTCCATCTAAAAAGACACCAGCACCACCAAGGGGTGCTGAAAATTGAGCCTGTGGAGACACTTGTGGCATTGCAGTTTGAATCTCTGAATGAGTTAAGGACATATCTGACAAAGTCTGTTGCAATGCCTGTAATCACTCTCTCAAATCGTGATGCATTTTAGCTTTCTCTTGTAAATTACTTTTGCCGGCAGATGCTGCTGCAACTTTAGTTGTAGGCAGCTCAGATAATCTTTCTGCCTGCATGGCATTTATAATTTGAGAATAATGTGGCAAATGTGACGTGTGCACAACTTTCTGTTCTGATTTGCCTGACACAATATCCATCAGGGGGTGTGTCTGGCTCTGAGGGAGAAGAAGGCAAAATGGCGTTTTCAGAGATTTCAAAAACTCAGGATTCTCTCTTATCTGGCTCAAGCCTAGATAAAGCCATTTTTGCCTGGGATAGCTCACGTTCAAAAATTTCTATCTGGTCATGATAGTTTCTTATAGCTTGCTCATGAGGAGTGATCTCTCTCTCTGCGTGGGAAGAAAAAGGCTTTGCCGTTTATGGAATTTTTGGCTTGGCCCCAAGCATTTCAAAATCAGAAGGCTCTAGGAATACAGTTTGAGAGCATGCATAATTAGAAGGGGGCATTACTGACCTTAGTCGTAGTACTTCACCTTCAAAAGCAGCTCTTCTGTTATCTTCATCCTGAAGTTTCATTAAGAGCATTTTCTCTGTTTCTCCTACTCTCCCACGGCTCCTTCTTCTAGCCAGGTGGCAGAGGCAAGCGGCTGGAGATTTGAAAATCCTCTTTCTTCTATCTCCTCTTGGTCAGAGAGTATTCTGAGTTTCGTTTTACCCTTTTTCTTCTTTTTCGGCATTTTTGCAAAAAATAATTAGCTTACCTCAGTAGCTAAAAACTAATTGCCTATGTGTTTATCATCAAAAGTAACGAACAAGGAAAAGCCATAAATCAACCATCCTCTGCTACCATTGTCAGAGTGGCAATCAGCCCCCTTACCTTGCGTGGGGTAATTGCCCTCATTTTGAGTTGGATCGTGACGTTCTCCTTGTGTATACTTTGATCAATAAAACCGGAATACATCTTCTAATTAAACTCATATTTATTGTAAGAAAATAAAGACATCTCACTATCTAAATTAGATTACATGTTGGCAAAGAATCCCCAGCCTGACCTTAGCTGGCTGGAGAACAAAGGAAAGTTTTTAGAAAAAGTAAAAGAATGTGTACATGCGCAGTAGATGCTGATAAGAAATTTGGCAAACTGCGGTAAATCTGACAGTTCAGAAATAATAGCTCTGCTGGTAAATATAAAAATGCAGTGACAGGGAGGCCGTTGTATATTAATGATTAAAACATGATACATGCAATTGATCTGCATCTTGCTGTCTAGTACAATGCTCTAGTCTAGTCTATAACATACAGGTAGTCCTTGACTTACAACAGTTCATTTAGTGACAGTTCAAAGTTACAATGGCATTGAAAAAAGTGACTTATAACCATTTTTCACACTGTTGCACCATCCCCATGGTCACATGATCAAAATTCAGACTTGTCAACTGATTCATATTTATTAGGGTAGCAGTGTCCAAGGGTCATGTGATTACCTTTTGCGACCTTCTGACAAGCAAAATCAATAGGGAAGCTAGATTCACGTAGCAACCATGTTACTAACTTAAGAATTGCAGTGATTCATTTAGTAACTGTGACAAGAAAGGTCGTAAAATGGGGCAAAACTCACTTAACAAATGTCTCACATAGCAACATAAATTTTGGGCTCAATTGTGGTCATAAGTCAATGATTATCTGTTTATGCTATATTTGACATTTTGGGTTTAAGGTGAAAATAGTTACCCAGACCAAGTTTCAATGCTGATGTGAGTTAACAGAATAACTCAGTAAGTGAGGTAATGATTACAGATCACATGATAGCTATTTTCAACATTACCTGCTAGCTTTGTACAAGTACTGTCATTGAGGAAGCGTCAGGAACTTGGAAGTCATGGTCATCATGTGAGGGCCTCACTTAATGACCCATGCAGCCCTCATTTAATGGTGGCAACTGGAACTGATGGAACTGCCATAGCTAAACAAATCTTTCTGCTAATAGAAAACATTCTGTCCATACAAGGCCTACAACTGTATTTTCTACTGATTATTTCAAATCAGTATTTGAAAGTCCATTTTTTTTGTAAAAAGTCTTCATAATCTGTGGCTGCAAAATTATATGGCACTCTGGCTCCCCCCCACACACTTTTGGGGGTAGAACTCCAAAGAATTGTCAAAATTGCAGTGTTAATATGGTAATGGCAAATGCTGATTTTCAGTTCAGTGATTTTCCCCACACACCCCAGTGTAATTTATTTCCTTACTTGATATCATTGCATAAAATAGGTGTATTAAATGCCTCCTACTCTTAATTCGAGGTTGGAAGAAAAGAACAAGAGTCTCCCTTCCATGCAGGGTACAAAATTGGGAATGTTAAGCTTTCCTCCACAGCCCCTATCCGAATGAGGTCGTTGGCCACATCACCTGCAGCTCATGGCCAAAATTTAAGGGAAAAAAAGCCTTTTCTCCCCCTAGAAATAAAAGCACAGTCTGCAGCTGCAAAAGGGTTGCCTGCTGCTGTTGAAATTTGTTTTTCAATTACCTAGCTAGGCTTTCCTTGTTTATTCTTCCCCTGAGATTCTTTCCTACATGGTTTCTCACAATATACAAAGAGTTTGCTTTCTTAAAATGTATCATCTGAAAGTAGCAAACATATTGTTCATATGTATTTATATCCAATATTACTTTCAATTTTGTAGGACTAGCTGAATACCTGTGCTTCACTATGAAACTATGTGATCGGGCTTGATAAATCAACACTTACAGCTTGAAAATTAATGAGTAGTTACAATCCGCTTCTCCTCTCCCCTTCTCTCCCTCAGGCTTGCCACAGAGAGGTCTCTCCTATCCTATCCCCTTCTCTCCCTCAGCCTTGCCCCACAAGGCTGAGGGAGCCCACAGAAGCCTCCCCTATCCTATCCCCTTCTCTCCCTCAGCCTTGCCCCACAGAAGCCTCCCCTATCCTATTCCCTTCTCTCCCTCAGGCTTGCCCAACAGAAGCCTTCCCTATCTTATCCCCTTCTCTCCCTCAGCCTTGCCCCATGGAAGCCTTCCTTATCCTATCACGGGTTGCTGCTGTGAATGTAAAGCTGAAAGCGAAACTCCTCTGCTTGTGTTTTGCATTTGAAACAGGTGGGGAGGGGGAGTAAAACTCCTTAGCATCAGAACGTGTTAATCATAAAATAGGAAATACTAATGCTCTGATGGTCATTTCGAAAAATCCTTTCTTAGTGAGCATCTAGAAGCCAAGAGGAACATACATGGCAAATTTCAAGTTTGTAGGCTCTACGGTTCTGGAGATTCCGTGATTATGGTGTGAGTGGTTTTCACTTTTATATATATATAGATAGATAGATAAAATATTTCCCCAAACATCAAGAATACCACTAATATTTCAGTATTAGTGGTATTCTTGATGTTTGGGGAAATATTTTATTGTTCTATTCGTGTTTCTCATGAGGGTTATCTGGCAGATAGTTAGTGAGGTTTCCTTTAAAAACATGAAATAGATATGGACAAGAATACATGACCTATTTAAAGCTGTTGTCTCCCAATAAGAATGTACCTTGATTTATAATAGGAAAAAATATATATTTTCCTTTTTTTAATTAATCAAATTTGTTATTCTACAATTTGTCAATATCACAGTATATTCATACTGTAGTGTATTTGAGTCACACATACACAACCCTCCCATGCAGCTTCTGAAATTCTGAGATTCATGAGGCCCTAAACCTGCTAATACTTTGTAGGTTCCTGAAAATTTAGAAAATTCCTCATTTTGTGATTTTATGTTTTTCATTATCTCAGTTGAATTTGTCCCCACTGCCATAGTTTCATTATTGTTTTTATTTGGTTTTATGTATACCATCCAGAGTTGCAACCGTATTACATGAATGTATAACATGTTAACTATAATATAATTGTACAGTTGGAAAATTTACAAATTGGAGGGCAGAGCTGCCAGCATCAGCCACTAAAATACCTAGAAGGTATGAGATTCAGGACAGAAAAAGGACCAAAGAAGATAACACTGAATACTGAGTATCTGAATGAAAGAGACCTATATTATTACAAGTCCATTTTCAGAGTGTTTCACAATATTATATGTTCTTGTTGAGAGTTCTCATGATCTGAGGATTTATAATATACAAATTAATGGAGGGAAAAAAATCACTTTGAAATTTTCTGACCTAATTCGAAGTGAAATTAATGATCTCTTGTTAAATATTACAGCAAGTGATAACTTTGCATTTGTATTTTAAGCTGGTTAATAAATGTGAAATATCAATAAACATATATTTTCAGCTTCTTCTTCTACCCTGTTTAGCAAAGCCCTGATTTTTTTTTTTACACATTATGGTTTGTTATAGACTTAGGGTTTATTTTTCTAAATGGCACCCTACCTGAAATGGTTATTGGTGGTTCAGTTTTGGGAATTGGGGGGAAGGCTTTAAGTCTGCTTATGAAAATGTTTCTAGTTATGGTAAGTAAAATGGAATGACTTGAAAATCTTTGTTGTAATTTTTCCATGGGAGCAAAAGTACATTTCATTTTAGTATCTTAGTAGCCTTCCTTCCTATCAGTGTTAATTTCATTGCTAGCTGCTTTCTTAAACTTCATTCTGTTAAAGAAGCCTTCCTCAAATGGGTGCCCATCAAATATGTGGATCAACTCCCAGTATTCCTTGGTCTTTGCTGAAAATGCTGGGATTTGAAATTTAGAGGTGTGACAGTTTATACTAATATTTAATAGATGTCATAATCCCTAACCATATAACATCTATTTTTTCCTGATGTGTGGCTTTCATTTTGAAGGTAACCGGTAGTGGATTCCACTTACCTTAGCTACCGGTTCGGAACTGTGAGCTTGCTTAGCTCACATGTGGCGCTTCTGCACATGCGCAGAACGTCTGTGATGACATCCAGGTGAATGGGTGGAACCTCCTGCCGCCGCCACTACTGGTTCACCCAAACTGGGGTGAACCGGTAGAAACCCACAACTGAAGGTAACATAGTTAGTTGACTAATGTTAATTGAAAATTCAGTTGCAATATAAATACTGACTGCTAGAAATATGAGTACAGCATAGGAAGTGAAGCTGTGGAATTTAAACACCTGTGCCTTTGTTCAGTAGAGCCGTTAGTAGTTTGGGCATTTGCCTTTAAATATCTGAAACATCCTGAAGCAATGAAATACTTCAACGATCCCTGAACAGTTGGCTGAGAGCCATCTTTTATTAGTCTCATGACTCCATCCCTTTTTAAACAGAATATCTGGAGATAAAATATCTGAATGATAAACAATCAAGCGACAGAAAATCTATTTTGAAATGTTTATTTTGTATTTGTCCTGGCATAAAAGATGTAACCTGTTTAGCTACAGAATTTTTGAAGATAATCCCCTAAGACCTTCCCTTTCCACCACAATGCTCAAGCAACAGTTATTAATTGCTGGAGGTTCCATTATACTGTAAACCTGTACAATCCTACAGAGGAACATGCCGTTTTCCTCTAAATAGTGAGGGGAATTCTAGTTGTTGAAGGACGGTTGAGGCATTGCCTTCAGAAAGAAAATTCACATATATGAGAGCCTGCTTATTTGTACTTGTGAAAATTCCTCTCCCCACAAAAAATCAAACTTAAGACAAAGCTATTTTAAGAATAGAATTTTCAGTTCTAAGCAGCTAATTTTTTGATGTATTGCTACAGGAGGAAGATTGGAAAAAATTACCTATTCAAAAGAGGGAAATTGCCCGACTTCACTGCCTGCAGATAGTATTCTCAACAGACTTCTGATGGAAAAATCTAAAGTAAACTTTGTTCTGGATCGTATTATTTCAGACTTTCAAGATCTGCATTTTTGTAATGATAGAAGGGGGTGTTTCGCCATATAGAAAGGCCAACTAGTATGTCATGTGAAACATACCTTGAAGTCTGTTATTCAAAGCATATGTTTTATAATCTAATGAAGAAAAAGACAATTATTCAGATGTTTCCATTCTAAAGCAGTAGCCACAATCCGGGGAGGGGGGGAGCATCTAGGTTTTTGGTTTTTTAAAAGAGGCTCCCTGCATCTGCTTGAGATCAGCTTTCAGAATGAGCCGTGCCAGTAATGCACAATTCCTTGAGATTTGGGGTACATGTAGGGTCTTTTAGTTTGAAATCATACACTTCGCTACAAGTAAAGTTAATGGGGAAAGCCACATTTTCTTAATGACTTCATGATCCATTTAATAAGTGCAATGATTTACTTAACAATCATGGCAAAAAATGTCATAAAATAAGGCACAACTCACTTAAACAACCACCTTGCTTAACAATGAAAATTCTGGTCCCATGTAAATTGAGGACTACCTATAAAGAGTCTCTCAGCTCCAACCTTACTCTTCCAGAACCTGGGGGAAAGGCCAGGTCTTCACTGCTTTCCAAAAAGTTATGAGGGTTGGGGCCAGTTGAATTTCATAGGCAGGGGCTTTTGTAGGAAAGGCACACTTCCTAGGTCCCACTAGATCAGGGATCAAACTTAAGGCCCGGGGGACAAATCTGGCCTGCGAGGCTGCCCTGGAAACAGTGAAAGACTGGCCCACAGTGCCTCTGCCAGCGAAAACGGAGCTCGGGAGGGCCATGCCCACCTGGTCCCCTGAGGTCAAACACAACTCTGATGCAGCCCTCAATTAAATCGAGTTTGACACCCGTGCACTAGATGGCAGCATTTAAGGGAAAGGATCCAGAGTGTTCTTACTCCATCCAATCAAGTGGAATGGACAGACACTTCAGGGAGAGATGGCTTGCAAATAACCTAGCCCCATGCTATGTTGAGCTTTAAGAGTGATAACTAGAACCATGAATTCCACTCTGAAAAAAACTGGAAGCCGTGACAAATCAGGGGTACCCAATACTGTACAAGCTGTCAAGTTCTGGAACAGTTGTAACTTCAGGGTACTCTTTACTCACACCAATGATATTGTGCCCAGTTTGGGCTACTAAAGTTTAACAATAGCAATAAGACTTATATACTGCTTCACAGTGCTTTTACAGCCCTCTCTAAGTGGTTTACAGTCTGCAGTACTGCATTCTAACCACTGCGCCACCACATGTTGAGCTTTAAAAGTGATAACTAGAACCTTGAATTCTACCCCGAAAGAAACTGGAAGCCATGACAAATCAGAGGTACCCAATAACTGCACAAGCTGCCACATTCTGGAACAGTTGTAACTTCAGGGTACTCTTTAATGGTAATTGAATGTGCAGCATGTTACAGTAGTTCAATCAGGAAGTGGTAAAAACTGACTAAAAGAAAATCACCACTAGAAAGAAAACGGTAACTACTTCTGAGTTATAAAAGTGAGGCAATTTTGGCTATTCAGCCATTTAAATTGTAGATTTTATACGATTAATGGAAAATAATTGTTTGTCTCTCCCTGTGTAATAAAGTGGGGGGAGGGTATTGCTTATAGTTCTCCTATACTTTAGTAGAACTTCGTTGCTCTCTGAGTAATTCTTCATTCTGTCAGAAAAAAGAACTAAAATGCAACTATAAGCATGTAGATTGGCCATCACCCATAATTCTTTTCTTTAGTAAATGTCTGTCTTGTTTTTCCCCCCAGTGATAAATTTCTCAACAATCCTGCTGTTCTGAAAAGAACTTGAAAGAATTTATCTTTCAGGTTGAGGTTTTGAAGGTGGCATTAATCATGACATGGCTTTATCTGAAAAGAGATAGTAAAAGAGTACATGATAATAAGTTAACCTTTTTCAATCTCATGTCATTCAGGTAACTGCAGTTTACAGAATACCAAGCAGCATGGTTAAAGTATTGGGGTTGAGTTTCTGAAAGTCATAGTTTAAATCTGGATCTATGACTTGTTCCTATTTTAAAAGTACATATCAGAGATCATGGTTTGTTCTTAGCTTCCAATTTCTGTCTAATTTTGAAAACAAACGAATAAGTCTTGATAGCAATAGCACTTAGACTCGACTCATATACCGCTTCACAGTGCTTTACAGACTTCTCTAAGTGGTTTACAGAGTCAGCTTATTGCTCCCAACAATTTGGATCCTTATTTTACCGATCTTGGAAGGATGGAAAGCTGAGTAAACCTTGAGCTAGTGAGATACGAACTGCTGGCAGCTGGCAGAATTAGCTTGCAGTACTGCTTTTTAACCACTGTGCCACTATGGTTCTAGTTGGTTGATAAGTAAACCAACTAAAGGATCTCCATTGTTTACCTAATCATTCCTCTGGGAGAAATAAGTAAAAATTCAGGTTTACTGAGGTATTTAAACAAGACAATCATTTATAAACTTATGTAGTCAACATCAAATGTTTTTTCTCTAAATATTCGTTGGGTAAGTATTTCTCTAAATCATAGCATTGTTCTCGTTATTTTTAAAATTAAACTACTTTCCATAGCACGCTTAACTACAACATGAAGAAATTTATTCTGGTAAAACGCCTGCATATTATAGTGGAGGTGGTGCTGTGAAATACTCCAAAACAACAAAATTAGCCAAGTTATGTGACTCTTTAAGATTGAAAAACAAATCATTAAAAAAATTATCAATGGAACAGCTGCTACTTGTTAGGCACATAATAAATATTGGCTAGGATTAAAAAAGCCACCATATTATTGGTTTTATGCATTAGAAGATTTATGCACGGTGCATTTTGAATGAAGCATATAACAAACTATTTTGAGAAGATTCAGAAAGATAATATAAGGTATGACAGATCTGAAGGCAATGTTAATGTAAAAATTAATCAAATTCCCTGCTTTTTTGTGTCTAAACTACTTTTTTGGATCTACTTTAGGACTTGCGTGAGTATTTTAAGTGGTTTTTAAAAGCAATTTAAAAAAACCTGAAATGCAGCAGTCTGTAGCATCTTCTAAATGCTTTTGAACCTTATATATCTAAACAAGTTACTGATTGTAGAAACAAGGAATGTATACTTAATAGGAATTACATCTCTACTAATGTAATAAATATGGCATAATATGGAAAGATAATAAAAAAACTAAAGTGATTCACTTCTTTATCTCAGTTTTCTCCCACAGGGAGTACATTTATTCATCAGGTTATTTGAATTAAGGGATTTGAGAATTAAGAGCTGGGCTTAAAGTTAGGGACTGAAAATACATTATTTAGAGCATGGGTGTCCAATTTTTTGACTGGGCTGGACCACACTTGAGTGATGAAGAATTGCCTTGGGTGGCATATAATATATGTAATATAGCTAATGTATATGATTATAATGTTAAAAGTTTATGATCTTGATTATTAGCTGTCCAGGGTTGCATGTGAGCTGCAGGATGGGCACATTTGGTTTAGCAAATATATAATTATTAATTTGACTTTTTAAATTCATTAATGAAATTTATGAAATGCATTCTAGGGTACTGAAGGAACTTACAGATGAGCTAGGTGAACCTTTATATGTATTATCTTTGAAAAATCCCAGAGTGCCAGGTGAATTGAAGAAGGCAAACATTGTCCCTGTTTTCAGAAACTCTGGAGTGGAAAATGAATATCCAGAACCTGTATGGCTAACAACATCTTGATTTTTGAGTAGATAATAAAGCAGTTTGTAAAGTAGGGTAGTAAGAATTAGAAGCCAACATAGATTTGACAATTAAAGTTTTGTCAGACTAATCTGCTCATATTTTGTGATTGGACACCTTTAGTAGGAATACTTTAGATTAAATGTTAACCAACATTATATAAAACACACCGTGACATTATAATTAGAAAGTTAGTGAAATATAGGCTGTATGATAATAAATGGAAATAATTTTTTTCATACTCAGAGGGTTCCGTGATTCTTCATCAAATCTATTTTCAACATCAACTGCATATTACATAATAGCCAATGAGGTATTAAATAATATCTAAACATGGTTTATACTTACATTCTGTATTCTTCAATAGTTTTATTGATAGACCAGATAAAGTGATGAAGAACTGCTTATCAAATCTGAGCATAATACAAAATTGATTGGAACTTTAAAGACAGAATTAAAATTCAAGATAGTCTTGGTAAATTACAGAAATGGGCTAAACCCAAGAAAAATAGAGATAATTTATCAATAACACCCATGAAAAAAATCTCGAAATAGATTATTTTAAACTGAATTTACAAAGATAACTTCAAAAAGTGAATTGAAAAAAGCTTAACTTGATTGATTCACAAACATAATAAACTAAGAGAAACAAAAATGATTCATCTATGACTACCTTTCCTCTCTTCTTATCTGGTCCCTATACTCATGTCCTGCTGATGCCAGAAAGTAGGTTTATAATTTATTAAATTACATGCATTTGGTTTTGTTGGTTTTTCAGGTCAAATTTTCTTGCTGCTGTGATGTGCACAACATTTAAGTGATTTCTTTTAATATGGATTTTATATAGCTCTGTGTGTACGTCTGTGCGTGTGTGTGTGTGTGTGTGTGTGTGTATAAATAAAACTATGGACATTACCATCTCCTTTTATTTTTCAACCCAACTTGATACCCTAATGGGAATTATGTAATTGGGATCAGATTCTCCTCTGCCAGAAGAGAAAAAATATATAAAGAATTTTTGTGGTACTTTTCATTGGAAGAGGCAGTTGGGCAGCATCTTGGAAAGTTGCTGACAGTTCTAAACTCATCTTTCTCCCTCTGTTTTCCTGAACATGAACAAGGTATAGCACAGTGATGACGAACCTTTCCAGTACCGAGTGCTCAAACTGGAATGTGCGCATGCACGTACATGCGTGCATGTGCACACTGGAGCACTGGCCAGCTGGTCTTCAGGTTTCTGGCACATGCATGCACGCCAAACAGCTGGAGTGCCAAAAACCCGAATACCAGCTGGCCGGCGCGCGTATACAATGGCGCGAGTTTCCACAGAGAGAGCTCTGCGTGCCACTTCTGGCACGCGTGCCATAGGTTCGCCATCACGGGTATAGCATATGCAATCCATCCTGTACTTTGTAATACATCCATACAATATGCATGTAGCTGTACTAGCAACTGGTTGGAAAGAAGCTGTGCCTTGGGTACTTTCTCAACTTTATTCTTAGAGGCATTTTTAAACAATATTTCCTCTTCTTTCTCTAACTTCAGAAGTGAGACAGGCAAAGAAAAAAATGCTGAAATTTGGAAGAGAAAAATAGACAGCTACCCTTCTTGTATTGCAAGCCTCATGAGCTAGGCTCAGATTCTTTTGGGCCACTGCAGTTTTAGAATTTAATAAAAACATACTGGTTCTTCTCCTTGTTCTGTGGCTGAAAGTGATATAGTCTCATGATTTAGAGTTCAGGGGTCATATAAAGTAAAAACTCATGCTGTAGCGTCCCTTTCCCAAATTTCCATAATTTGAATATGTCAGTGAAGTGTAGTTTTTATTTTTGAAGTATGTGAGTCACAAGGATCCCATCCAAGTTTTGCCTCCAAGTTTTGACATCTGTTGTAATCGGGTGGATGGTTTTATTTTATGCAAATAAATAGCAGCCATCATTTTTTAATACTGCTAATTGCTAATTATTCATTTTATAATACTCGTAGTAAAAGGAATAGTTGTTGATAATATTAGTATTATTGCTATTTATAGGCTGAATGCCAAATTGCCAATAAAAAAAGTCTTGATTCCTTTAAGTTGAAATGAGTATTTTGCTTTAAATGACACTGTCACTTATGAATCTTCCTGCAGTGCTCTTGGCAGGCTGAGTGCTCCTTCTTGGGCAGTTTGTGCGTGAATTTAGTTGTTCGGGTTTTTCTCCTATTCTTTTTTTCCTTGCTAACAGGCATTGTGAGGAAAAGTACTGAGTTGTGCTTCCTGTGGTTAATACAAACTATTATTGGCATGAAGCATTTTTTCCTGACCTCATTAATCAGGAAAAGAGAAGGGGGAAAGAGAAAAGAATAAAGAAGCGTAAACAGTGTGCTAAATTGGGTCTGAGAATTGGACGCTCTTCATTAGTTGGAAAGGTGCTGTGCATACATGCTGATGTTATTGCCAAATAGGCAATTTATAGTACTGTTAACATGCTTAATGGATAATTATTCTTCTCTTATTTCAAGAGGGCTGTTTGCTTCTCTGTCTCTCCCCTACTCCCCAAGGCCATTATCCTTTTAGTAAATGAATCATAATAATACCCATTACTGTTGACAGAATAATTTTGGGCTTTGGACTTGGAATTAATCCATAGTTTGGGTCAGGTTTGTAGTATAGAGATATACTGCCTCAAAACGGAGGTATAAGTCTCTCTTCAGATATTCAACTACGACCTTCATTAGCTTCAGACAGCATGACTAGATATAAACAGGCATTTCGTACTTGATGTATACCTTGTTTCCCCGAAAATAAGACATCCCCTGATAATAAGCCCAATCGGGCTTTTGAGCACATGTGCTAAAATAAGCCTCTCCCTAAAAATAAGCCCTCCCTGAAAATATTTAAACACAGAGCTGGAAATCAGGTAAGATGGCAAGAGGAGCCCCATCTTGCTCAATGCGCCCCAAAATAATAAAACCTCCCGGAAAAGAAGGCCAAGCACTTATTTTGGGGTTCAAGAAATATAAGACAGGGTCTTATTTTCAGGGAAACACGGTACAAGAAAGCTGTAGTTTTGGAAATACATTCTGTAAAATGGGGCCAAATCAGAGAAAGTCTGTTTTTGTTTTTTTTTTAAAGTATAAAGTTCCAGGAAGAAAATAACAGGAAATCACTTCGTTATTGTTGCCAGAACCAACCAGCATTGGTGTGCCCAGGGGGAATCACCAGGAACTGAACTCTACTGACAAAACGTGCTTTACAGTAGCAGTAGCCACTATAATGACATGACAATGACAATGACAAGCCTGTCATATGGGACTGAAATTTATTTGATGAAAATTTTTAGTGAGTATTCTCAGACTATTCAGAAAGATTAAAAGATCAAAAGATCTTTATTACAAGATGAATTAAGTATACAGAACTTCTTGGAATTCCTGTACTGTCCTTTTATCTGGTACAGAACGCTTTTTCCATGGAGTGAGCTATTTTCTGTTTCTAAAAACTGAGTTTTTAGAACAATCTGAAATTATTATAAAGGGTGCCTACTATATAAATTAGGACTTAAAATATTATGTCTTAGCATTTGAGTACATGACCGCCCTTGAGTAGAAGAGAGGCTTGATAGAACCGAAGCTGCTGATCCTTGAAAATGACATCAAGAAAGATGAAAAACTTCCCCGTTTTTATGGGGTGGGTCTCTTTGGATTCAACAATATTCCTGTGTAAATTTATTTGTTTTTATTTATTAAATTTATATGCTGCCTGAATCTCACAGACAAAAATGTGACTATATTCCTATCTACTGTAGGATATAAAATCAATCTCGCATGTATTTTAATGATGCATTTTATTGTTGATATTATTATTATTTTGGCTTGATAAACAGACTAAATGAATACCCCTTGTAATTTGCAATCATGCTAGTTCAGAGCACAATATTCTTCCAACAAGTCATTTATGAAGTTTACAAAGGTTGCAAACTTTTCCTCAACTACTGTTTAACATGCAATAGTATAAGTTACTATTCTATTCACAGATTATATATCATTTTATGTATTCAGTCTTAATGTTTAGTTAACTCTAAACATTTCTGTTTTCTCTTTTATATTTTTGATAACAAAACAGATACTCTGATTGGTCTCCAGTTGCTACTAAAGATGGCAATTTTATATTTTAAAAAATCTTGGCACCTTCAGCTGAATATCCTTTCCCAGAAAGGGATTATCCTTTTCTCACTGTCTGGAAAAGATGTTTATTCTAGGCATGTGCAGAGATTTTCCATTTTTTGGAAAGATTTTAATTAAAAAAAAAAAACGACAGTCAAAAGCAAAATGACCTCTGAATGATATTATTTAAAATATATTACCATTTAATGCACTTGCTAATGCAAAGCATTGCTGAATATCAACAAAGAATATAGATTTGCAAATGTATAAGAGAAAATTAGAGAGACCTAGTACAATTTTGTGTAACTGGAATAATATTTTTAATGATAGAATGTCATTGATATATTTATATATTTAAGTGTGAGGGTTGTTTTTTAGATCTTTAGTGATGATATGTGCAGATTTATACTTGAAGACAAAAAAGAGCAGAACTTGCTGAATTTACTGAAGCTGGAAGAAAAGGAAATGATTTTGCTCCGGTTTTTGGACAAAACCAAAACAAACAGGAAAGCATGTTCATGTTGACATCATTAATAACCTTATTCTCATGCCTGAATGCAGCTTGACAATGTTTTAGTGAAATGTAGACAAACTGTAAAGGTAGATTATAATTTTAAGATTGAAAAAGTAAAAAAAAAAATTGGCAGAGACACAAATGTGACTATGTTTCTATCTCCTGTAGGATATAAAACAATTTCATGTATTTTGGTGATGCATTTTAGTACAATGCAGTTTGGGAAAATGAGACAAAGAAAGTTACAGATTTTTAGATAACAGAAATGATCCATCAACTTTTACATATTTATTTCTGTGGGTTTGTCCCAAGTGAAAGAAGCATTTCTATGAACATCTGCCAAGATCCTTTTATCATAAAGCTGATTAATTGTCCCACATTTTACTTGTCTCAATGAAAAATTAATTCAGTTCATTTACAGTCATTCATCAGTACTGTCAATACAGATAGAAATGTAAAAGAATAAAGCAGATCCAAACTTAACTGCCTCTTATATAACTTTTGAATGAGAGTAATATTGTAAATGGGTAATAAATGTTCTATCCTTTTGTCCAGGAACAAAAGGAAAACTGCTTTTAGGTCTTTATAATATAAAAATTAGAACAGGGATCATATTACCTGCTACTTTCAGAACCAAAGAGTAATGAACCTGTTTTGTTTTGAATCTTCCTCCTTTGTAGCAGAAAGTGAGGCATCATACTGGATGACAGTAAATGGCCTGATATTATGTATTGCTTAAAAATAGGATCTGCTAAATTGGAGGGATCTGCTTACCTCCAGGCTCCAGTGTATTTTAACATTATATTCATCTCTTTTTTTGGGAGGTGGAGGATGTACCAACAAATATTAAATAATATTTATTTCCCCAAAAATTTGGATCAAAATGTGCCTCCTTTGTTCGGATAACTTCTTGTTTTAACACAGTATGTTTGATATGTATATAACCTAAAAATTGCAATTTGGATAGATTTTTCTTTCATAAGAAATGTGAAAGTAAGCAATGGAGTAAGAAGTCAAAAAGCTCCATTAGTCAGGAAAAAGCACAGACAATTAAAAAAAAAAAGAATAACTACTATTTTTGACCAACTTTACGGAGTACCATCTCAGCATTTATGTCTTAACTTTTTTCAGATCAAAGGACTAATTCACATTTATTTAAAATGGGTCCCTTATGATAGATTCTGATGAACTGTGTAACAATGGAATGACTCAGGTTTAATAAATTACATTCATATGGTACGCTTGTTTGCAAAAGCAATTTGGAAATAATATAGGCAAGGAAATATGCTTCCTCCTCTTTTTTGACATTTTATTCCAAGTCAAAGGGCACTTTAATTACTGCACAGAGTCTTGTTTTATTTTTAAGAGTGGATATATAATCTGAAAGTACAAAAACGACATTATTTTTAATGTACAATACATTACATAGTTTTGTGTCTCAAATTATAATATGCATCTGTTTTGCAAGTTGGCAATGTATACCCAATAAATGGCAGTGTTTCAGTTCTTCATCTCTTGGGGCTATAGTACTTTCTTTCAGGCATTTTTGTATTGTGTTTTGGTTTGTGCTGATCAAATGAATTTTGATATTTTGGCAAATAGTGGTGTAGTGGCTGTCAAGTATTATGCTTATTGATTATTTTGGGATTTTGGTATTTTTCTTTCCCTTTTGGGATTATTCCTGAAGTCTTCTTTGGTATTATTAATTTCCCATGCCTCATCTTCCATTTTAATATCTATGGTATTTGCTTTTAGTTTAATATTTCTTCTTCTTCTTACAATTGTTGGAAGAGCTTTTCCACGCTCATGACCTCTCATTCTCTGCAGTGGTGGTAAGAAGGCAAGCCATATGAAAGGACACATCCTTTTCTACCACTGGACTCTCTCAGTCATTCATTGACTGAAGCACTGGGTATAAGAAGCAGTATAAAAGGAGGTTTTCCATAAATACTTTAGGGGAAGGTTTTCATCATTCTCCTCCAGAACTGGTCAGCCTAGAGACCTCATGGCCAGTACTGCAGAAAGTTCCTCTTATTTATTTATTTATTTAATTAAACCATTATACCGCCCTTGTCACGAAGGACTCAGGGCGGTGCACAGCCCATAATAAAACAACATAGATACAAAAGTTAAAACAATTTTAAAACAAATTCAATAATTCGGCTGTATTATTTAAAACCCCAAGACTAAAATAGCCATTAAAATTCATCATTCCGTCAGACCATTCCTCTCCATTTTTTCTCCATCATCTCCTGAAGAAAAGATGTTTTCAGCCTTTTCCTGCAATGCAAACTTTAGTTCTGAAACATATCCTAGTGAAGTTAAATTTCATACAAGAAGAGAAGGATGGATATTTCTCCATGAAGTTGCTTTGAGTGTGCTTTGAAGGAAAGCACTCTTTTGAAGCTTTATGCAGTTCTATAGCACATAGCTAGTGGGTTGCAACTAATTTCCATGGTTGATTTCAAATAAATAAACTAAATAGAGTCAGGCCTGATTAGTATTTGGATAGGAGACTGCCAGGAAATCTCAAGATTGTAAACTAGATTGGGAAGTTAAAAGAATATTTCAGAAGAAGCAGTGACACTTCATATTGTTGCCAAGAAAAGTATATAGATGTTTCAGGGAAGTTGTAGCCATTTTTGTACAGTTTGACTCAAAGCTAGGACACATATAGTGTTCTAAGCATTGCCAAAGATACTTGTTTTCCAATCACTTTCTTGAATTCATCTTATCCGTATCTTTTTTAATCAACCCATAATGCTGATGTAGATTTCTTCTTTTTTAAAAAGATGTCCAGATCTGAACTGGGTCCATCATGTGTAAATTAAGGAGGTTAGTTAGGTCTTCTCTATTTCTGAATAGGCTGTGTTCCTGATAATTTCTACAGCCCAAGCCAAAATGGCCATGGAAGGCAATTCCAAGAAACTGTAGAATAAGAGTTAGACAGAACTTATCCCTGACCTAAGCAACAATCACATTTTTGAAAAGTAGAGTATTGTAAATTGTGTGCATGGAAAAAACTGTCTGGGGAAGAGAGGTCAGGAGACAAAGGAAAATACCAGCTTTCTATCGTTTCATCTGAAAGATGTAGGCAGTTATCATATGAAATGGTTACTGAGACATGCTGATGCTAAAGATGAGAAGATGTTTAAGAATGAGCTTTGGCCATCAGAGCTCTCTCTGCCTGCTGTTTCTTCCTGGAATGAGTCCAAGGAATTGCTTGGATATTCACTTGTGCAAATTGGCCATGAAAACCTGGACTAAAACCTACTGGCATTCTAATACCAAACTGTTTTTGGAATAAAAGCCATTTCTCCTTTGCTTAATGTTTAAGGAGGAGAGGAATAACAGATGGAAAGTTTGCTGCTTATCTGTTTCTATTTAACAATACAATTTAAATGCAGGACACACTGTAAGATAGCAAGACTAAAATAATACAAAACGTTTTACTGGCGATCTTTTAGTAATTGATGAGAATGATACAGAGAAGTATTGTGGGTCAGCTTTGACTCTCATTTCCTGTGTACTCTTGCACAGGCGTGGGAGATCTAAATATAGGTCACCTTCTAGGAGCCTTGGAATTTTTATCCACTGTAGCAAGATTTATGAACTTTTTTTAGGTATGCTGTAGCTCTTTCGTCTTTTTCTTTTAGACGGTTTTTCTCTAGACGCAAAGCTGATGGAAAAAGTAGTTAAGATATGGTATCATTTGGAGGTAGTTGTTTTGTTCAGTTCCATGAATGCGGCTGGTAATTGCATCAAGCCTGGAAGCAACATGTACTATACTTCAAAGGATTTCTTTACCCAGATAGGGAAAAACAAAGCAATTTTGAGTTAGTTTGAGAATCGACAGTGAATATCCATTGCACTACTAGATGGCTTCCACTTACCATAATTATAACAACAACAATAACAACAACATCAATAATAATAGCCTCTCAGCAGTGGTGGGATTCAACTGATGTAATAACTGATTTGCTGTCCATTTCAAAGCACCATTAAAAGTTACCTTCCACTAGCCCCAGTGAGTGAAACAGTTGAGGCACGGCAATCCGCTCTGCTGCACTGATCAGCTGGGCTTCAAATGAATGAAATATAGGTAGGTATAGTGTAGGGGCGAGCGGGCAGACCCAGCTGATGGTCAGAGAGAACCGGTTCACTCTCAGCTGATTGTCAAAGCAACTGGCTCTCCTGAACCGGACCAAACAGGCTGAATCCCACCTCTGCCTTTCAGAGAAGCACTACTTTGACATACTATGGGATTTGTGCACTCTTAGGAAGGTAAAAGCTATACGAGGGACTCAGAGGTGGGTTCTACTTACCTTTACTACCGGTTCGCAGCGGGGCCGCGTGCAGGTGCTTGTTTTGCTCACTCTCACGCACGCTCTTCTGCGCATGTGCAGAAGCATTTTGATGATGTCGGGTTGGTGGGTGGAGCCTCCTGCCGGTTTTACTACCGGTTCTATAGAACCGGTGCAAACCAGGGGCAACCCACCACTGGAGGGACTCAACCATACCAGACAGGTCTCATTAGAAGAGCCAAACAAAGAGTGTCTTTCCCACAATGATTGTTTTTTCCTGATATGAGATAAGCATATTTCTATTCAAATTATAATAAACATTTAGTAATTTACAAGTATCACATATACATTAGTGTAGATGAATTTTAAATCTGTCCTCTTTTTAACTAACTCCATTCTGGAGATTTTGCAGAGCTATATTAAATACCAGGAATAGACTTGCAGTGCCAGTGAAGGGAACAGAAACAGAGGAGAGTTATGCCATTGCACTGTAGATCTGATGTTGATGTAACTTATAGATGATCATAATTAACTACATATGTTAATAGTTGGCTCATATTTTTAAACAGATTGTTCTGTTAATGAAATTCTCCCAAGATGCTCAAAACATGTCAGAGATTGATTGTTCTTTGGACCGAACAAAGATGTGCTTAGTTATCTTGTGTCCTGTTTAGCCCTCCAAAAGATCAGGGGAATGAAGATTAATTTGGAAAGAACACGACATATTTCAATATCATTCATATTTAAATGTATTTTAGAAGAAATATTTCCTCTAGAGTGGTAACATTCAAGAAAGACATATACAGGTAGTCCTCAACTTACAACAGTTTATTTAGTGATCATTCAAAGTTACAATGACAGTGAAAAAAGTGACTTATGACCATTTTTCACTTCTACGACCATTGCAGCATCTCCATGGTCATGTGATTTACATTCGGATGCTTGACAACTGGTTCATATTTATGACAATTGCAGTCTCCCTGGGTCACGTGATCTTCTTTTGTGATCTTCTGACAAAGTCAATGGGGAAAGCAGATTCACTTAACAATCATATTACTAGTTTAACAACTTCAGTGATTCACTTAACAAATGTGGAAAGAAAAGTTGGAAAATGGGGCAAAACTCACTAATTTCTCAGTTAGCAACATAAATATTGGGCTCAATTGTGGTCCTAAGTGGAGAACTACCTGTATTATTGTTTACCAATGGGATGTCCTTGAATAAAGATCCTTCCTGACAAGCAGTCAGGGGCACGTAGAGGATTTCCTGCATAAAATTTGGCATGAGTTTTAAAATTGCCATGTATTTTTCAGCAGCTGCAAGAAACACAGACAGAAGTAGATGTACTTCTCTTACACAGGTTGGCTTCTTAAAAGCAACATCCACATGATGAATCTAGGTCCTCAGTTAAACAGTTTATTTAAGAACTTTCTTCGTATTGTTCTGACTCTTGTATATTTCTATATTTTTGTTTAGTTCCTTTCATGACTAGAACATTATTTTTGGCTCTAACAATCTAAATGCACCACTGTTTAGCCTTTGTTGTCAAAGTGTTCTATTGAAGCATAGATCATTCTGGCGGATACTCGAAAGCATGACTAAAAAAAAAAAACAGTGGTGGTGAGAGGAGGATATAAAACTACCATATTCCAAACCTTTCATATAGCTTGCTTTGTTTGAGCCCAATATCTAAGAAATGCATTGTGGTCTTGGAAATTTGTAAACAGTTCACCAAACAATCAAAGAATAGCTTGGCTACCGGAGCAATGAAAGCCTTGAAGGGATTTATTTTATGAACATGGTTTTCAAGGTTTGCTTTATGTATGTTTATAACTTAATGACTGCAGTAACAATTACAATTTCTACTTGTGAATGAATTGTCATGGGTATAAAACTGCCACATCATCACTCTTTTATTGCTTTAGAGGCAGTGCATTTCAATGTAGTTTGCCTGTAAGAAATGAAGGCTATAAAAATAAATTGATGTACAGGCTTACACAAACCAATTCTAAAGTGCGAACATATTTAAGATGGGCTGATATATTTTGAATAGCATCAGGGGTAGGTTCTACTTACCTTTACTACCGGTTTACAGCGGGAGCACACCTGCGCAGGTCACCCATGATGATGTCATGGCGGGTGTGCGGAGCCTCCCCGCCGGTTTTACTACTGGTTCTATAGAACCAGACAGAACCAGGAGCAACTCACCACTGAATAGCATATATTATAAGCAAACATATTTAAAAGACTTTTTTTTTGATGTGTTGGTGGGGATGAAGTTACCTATGATGCAAGTTAGTAATTGAAGAAAAAAACTTCCAAACACTAAACATTCCAGATTAGACATAAATCATATTTGTTGATCCTTTTCTGCTATTTTAATTCAGCCTAAAAGATGAAACATAGCACACTTATTTATGCCTTAATCCTTTGAACCCATAAAAGAAGGAAAAGGTCTAAAAATTCTCCCCCTTCCCTAATAGTATCATTGTATCGCTGGTCAAATTTACATTTCCCTCCTAGTTGTAAAAAATAAAATATTCCAATTACAGGTGGCATCAAAAGTTATTCTACAGGTATCTGTATCTCTTCTGAACTAGTCTATGATCCATCAGCCTAATCTAGCATGGCTGAAAAGGAAATAGTTTGCAAGTCCAGGATGCTCTCATGAGATTCTGTGATAACAGAAGGGAGTGTTCCTCTGCCCCCCACCCCCACTTCTGATATTTTAATATGAACAATTTCCTCAGACTGGAGGCAGCCTGTTGATCCAATGTGAAAATAAAGTCACAGTTTTTTTCCTTTCACCACTTTGTTTTCTGTTACCCTCTCTATTTGTGATGATTATCTAACTTTCACTGTGATTCTAAAGGTATTTTGTTCCACCATTAATGCTATACGGTTTGTATAATGGCCATAGGCCTGTGATAGCAAACCTATGGCACGGGTGCCATATTGGTGGGCCCACGAGCACAGCTCCGGCACGCATGCATGCACCAGCCAGCTGATTTTTGGGCCTTCTGGGCCCACCAGAAGTCAGGAAACACACTGTTTCCGGCCTCTGGAGGGCCTCTGGGGGATGTGAGGAAGGCTGTTTTTGCCCTCCCCAGGCTCCTAGAAAGGCTCCTAGAAAGGGCAAAGGAGAAAGGGGGAGCACAGGGGGGGTGGGGCTCATAGAATTATGGATGTTGGCACGCGTACGTGTGACCCCACCATGCTCCCCCCGCTTTTGGCACGCGATGGCAAAAAGATTAGTCATGACTGCCATAGGCCATAGGCCAAATGCAATCTCTTTCATTAGTCATTAAAATGCTTTGCACACCCATGCTTATCTTGATTCTATATCCCGAAAGACTATGAAGTTTCACAGACTGACAGCATAAACTTTTTTAAAAAGTGTTTTGTTTTTGTTTTTAAAAAAGATTGGAGCAGAAGTCCTGTTTTGGTTATGCCTGGTCATTGCCTCTTCATCTTAATTCTCCATCTGAGTCCCTGCTTGAGACTTTGGAAAGAGTGTGTTAATAAACAATACTGGACTGGAAAGGCTGCCAAAGACAGCCTTGTAGGAAAACATTATTTATATTCTGAAATAGTTCTAGCCTAAATGCGTTTTACATTAACTACCACACACTCAAATTAATATTTAACTGTGTTGAAATTGTTAATTTTTTGAACATTGGTACTATATTCTCCTCCTTTTCCTCCTCCTCCTCCCTTTTATTTCTTTTTCTTTTTTTATTTCACAGCCTATTGCAGTATTTGCCATTTTAGAAAATTCTATTATAATCACGGAAGCTTTAAAATAAACGGACATTTTATTTATTTATTTATTTATTGGTTCGATTTATATGCCGCCCTTCTCCGGAGACTCAGGGCGGCTTACGATGCGTTAAGCAATAGCCTTCATACTTTTGTATATACCTGCTTAGTAGGGCTTTTGGCCCCCCCAAGCAGTGTTCTTTTTTATACAGAGTCAGCTTATTGCCTCCACAATCCGGGTCCTCATTTTACCTACCTTGGAAAGATGGAAGGCTGAGTCAACCTTGAGCCTGGTGAGATTTGAACTCGCAGTAATTGCAGGCAGCTGGCAGCTAAGTGCTATTTAACAGCACTTTAGTCCACTGCACCACCAAGGTACATTCCAGAAATTAAAGAGCCTGATTGGCATTGATAGTTTATTAACACACAATAATCTTAGATGGCACTCAAGAGAGCTTCAACATTAAATGTAAAAAACAAAAACAAATCATACAAGTTTGTCTAATTTTGTGAGATGTCACTGTTTTTGTATTGGCTCTTGTTAGATTTTATCTGAGGTCTCTGGCATGAAATTGCCAATCTAGAAGACATAGAATAACAGAATTGGGAAGGGTCTTGAAGGTCATCTAGTCCAACCCTCTGCTCGAATAGACCATATACCATTTCAGACAAATGCCTGTCCAGTCTGTTATTGAAAGCCTCCAGTGATGGGGCAACCACGACATCTGAAGGCAAGCCATTCCACTGGTTGATTGTTCTTACATTAGGAAATTTATTAGGTTGCTTCCCTCCTTGAGTAGTTTCAATCCATTTTTTGTTGTCTTGCCTTCTGGTGCTTTGGAAAATATTTTGATCCCCCTCATCTTTGTGACAGCCCCTCAAATATTGGAAGACTGCTAGTCCTTCTTTTCACTAGATAGACATACCCAATTCCTGCAACCATTCTTCATACGTTGTAGCCTCCAGCCCTCTAATAATTCTTGTTGCTCTTCTTTGCACTCTTTCCAGAGTCTCAACAGCTTTTTTATATTGTGGTGACCAAAACTGGATGAAATATTCTTATCAAGGCTTTGTAAAGCAGTATTAATACTTCATGTGAACTTGATTCTATCCCTCTATTAATGCACCCTAGGATTGCAATGGCTTTTTTGTAATGTCTATTACATAATAGCTAATGTCTATATACATAATATCTATCTATCTATATCTATATCTATCTATATCTATATCTACATGTCTATCTATCTATCTATCTATCTATCTATCTATCTATCTATCTATCTATCTATAAAGTTTATTACATAATAGCTAATAATTAGCTATAATGGCTAAGTAATGTCTATCTTTTTTTAACTATGTACCTGCAATGATATGTGATGATGCCTGTTGTCAGAATTGGTTGCTGAATCCTGCTTTAAAGAAAACCGAACATCTGCAGCTCTGTACCACTTCATGTAGCTTAATGACTCATGGAGAAAGATGCTCATTATCAGCTCTCGGCCACAAGAACCCTCTATGAGCAAGACGATTTCTTTGATTAACAGATTAGATTCTGCTGCCAATTTGCCCACTGTGATTAGATTCAAATTGTTTAAATGAATTTGCAGAGCTGGCTGTATTTTTCCCCATTTTTTAAAAAAGAAGATTCAAAAATACCCTCCAGGCCCCTCTAGATAATGTTAAGAATACTGCTTTACATCTCACTTCTTCCTTAAATAGACTACCCAGATCAAAAGCAGGAAATCTTTCTCAGTTGGTGACTGAGGGTGATAATTGTACATGTAATTTGGTGATCAAGGGCCTACAGGGGAAATTATTGTGATATAATTGTATCACAGGGAACAGGGCAAGATTTGGAGAACCCTTTCTCCCAATTGGGAGAGTTTGAATTTTTATGAAAGCATAAATTAAAGTTATTTTATGAAAGCATGTATTCTTCTGGAAGCCTTAGCATACATGTTTCATTTAGAAAAAATGAATCTAGTTCAATTAAATACCATTTTTAGGATTTCTGACTTAAATGATATAGTTTTGTCACAAGATTTTCAGAGTTAACATCAGATTATTAATATATACACATCTACTTCTACGTATATTAGGAGAATAAAAGGGAGCAAAATAAAATGCATTCTCAATGCAAGTATGAGAATACTGTCAAAAATCCTCAAAACTAAATCACTTAAAACTATTTGGAATAAAATAACAAACTGTTAAATTACTGTGCGAACACAGGATTAGGGCATTGAGTCACATAACACCAAAATACTGGCTTGATAAACTGCTGAAATATTAAAATACTTATGCCATGACCCCGTTAACCATTAATAAATCACTTAATTACACACCAGCAATGATATTTAAACTATTATCAGTGTAATATGCTAAATCCAATTAACCGTATCTCATTAATCTCCTTATAGCCAGCTTTAAACATATTGCTGGACCAAATTTCACTATTGCTACATTATTTTCTGCAAACAAGTATTTGACATACATACAATCCTGAGCTATGAGGCAGGGATAGGAGAGGGAAACAGGACTTCAGACTTCACCAAATGTCCCTAGATTGCTGACGCTACAAAAAGAAAGGGCTTTTGGCTAAGAGAAAGAAAACTAATCACCAAATACTTTGCTACTAATTTTAGCAACCTGATCATGGAAGGTTGCAATGGATGAAAAAGGATTTGAGTTGGTCTGCTGTCTCAGGGCCTTGTCCTACATTTGTAAGCAAACAGGAACTTTCTGGCAGTAATAGCCCAAAAACATATTCCTAAACTTTTGTAGACATTATTTGGGATTAGGTCATCTTTTTGCATACCTTGGTGCCACTTCTTTAGCATGGATGAGGTAGATAAGGTTGATTGATTCACATGTAACTGAACTAGATCCCTCTCTTTGCCAATAACTCTTCACATTTTCACTTCTAAAATATTAGTTGGAAGAGATAGGTAGGCAATTTTTGCCACCTCACGCTGTAATCCGAAGAAAGTTTTCATAAATAAGGAATCCTTCTTAAACAGATATAGTAATACATTCAGAAGAGATGTTCTTTTCAGGATTGTGCAGGGAAAGAAAGAGTTAAATTTTTCTTCAAGTGCCCCTGCAATTTGTAAAATTGATATTACTTGCATTTTAAAAAATCTTACTAAATGCAAATATGCCTTTAATGTTATGTCTACTTTAGTTCTTATTTACAGCTTATCAGAAATTGGTATGCAAGTAGTCTGGGACATGGAATATTTATTATTCTCTGTCAAAATCCAAACATTGGAACAGTTTAGATGATATAATGTTTCTACCTTTCTGTGTATTGAGGTCAGAAACAAGTTCACATATGCTGCTTTTCTTTTTTTTTCTATTGATGTATGAAGAGATTGAGGTTTATTTTCAAACAAAATCTCTGCATCAGAAATAGGATTGCTCTTAATACTGCTCCTTCCCTTTCTTAGTAAACCAATGAAACTCACACTTTTTGCACCAAAATATTGATTAGAATGTGGAGTTTTCTTAGATTATGCGGTATTCCAAAGTTTGCAATATAGATCTTTGCTCTTTTAAGATAAAAAGCATACGACTCTAATTGTTTAGGATAAAATGGATATAAAAATGTTTAAGTATTCAACTAAGGATTTATATGAAAGGGGAACTGGTTTTTGAAAGAAACTGTAAATGGATAGGAAAATGTAAAAAAGACGTCATTTTTCATTCACTGATGCTGCACCTGTCTTTAGAAAGGTTTTATTTTACATTATATGGCCAAATGTCTTAGTTAACTGGGAAAGCGCCAGCAAACTTTCTTTCAGTTGCCATTGGAATGATCAATTTATTTTATCTTATTTCTTAGTTTGCCCAAATCTGACTTTTGAAATAAAAAAGATAAACAATTTATCTTTTCCAAGATAAATATTAAAGTAATCTAAAATAATCACCTATTTTTGGTGGTGTGAAACAAAACAAGTTGCTTAAACAACACTAATGAAAACCGAAAAGGAGGGTGGGAATGGAGGAACCAGAGTAAATAAAACAAATGTAATGCCTAGGTAAAAATTCACTAGGATGAAAAATAAATGCTGTCTTAATAGGGCATGTACTTTTCTTCAATAAATACAGATGAAAGCAAAACTGTGAGACTCATTCTACTTTTATTCTGAAGGCAGATGAATTTATCAGTGGCAGCTTAAAGAGCTTAGCCAATAGGATGGTAACTGGGAAAGGTCATATGCTGAACAAAAAAAAAAAAAAAAAGAGAGAGAGAGAGAGAGAGAGAGAGAGAGAAGAGAAGAAAAGAAAAGAAAAGAAAAGAAAAGAAAAGGGGGAAAACCCCAACTCAAAACAAAACCCATGTGTAGTAAACAACCTGCAGGTTCAGGAGAACAAACATCTCTGATTTTCTTTTTTAAGACCCTCTAACTCAGGACTGTCAAACTTGTGTCATCATAGCAGTGTCACGTAATGTATCGGGACTTTTTCCCCCTTTACTAAATTGGGTGTGGATGTGGCCAGCATGTGACACATCCAACGAGTTTGACAGCCCTGCTCTAACTGATTGCTGAAAATCAATAGTGTAGATTCCCCTGATGTATTACCCCACTAAAGATCTGATTGATTGATTGATTGGTACATGCAAGATGCAAAAAAGGATTAGTGCCTTGTAGCAAATTGCAACTTTGCACGTTTGGGAAGAGCTAGAATCATGGCTGATTCTTGGGATTCTTCACTCTATATCAACTTTCTTCAACCTGATTTGATGCCATTCAGCATTATTTGATGGGAACTGTAGTCTTAATACAGTAGAGCATTACAAGGTCAAGGAAGTTAAGTTAAGTTAAACTATTTAAATTTAAGTTAAGTTAAACTATTTAAATTTATGGTGCTTGAATAAATAGACTTCTTGACCTAGGAAATATTTAAAGAGGACCAAGGGTCACTGAGGTACTGTGGTAGACTGGATGTTCCTTGTTGCTTTTGTAACCCTTTGTAACAGATGACAGAAAAGAAAGATTTTTTTATCCCAATTTAAGGCAGTGACTTTCTTTCTACCCCATCAGAAAAATGTGAGTATAGTTACACTAGATGACTTAGAATGTCAAGTCAGAGGAGTTTTCCATTCACAGGTATGCCCCAAGAATGCAAATGTATTCCTTAGTATTAGATGGGTGTTCTAATTTTTATCCATCTCCTTTCATCCACTTTCTCCTTCAATTTTCACAGAATGATAGTTCAATTCCTAGCTGGCTGATTTTATAAACACCATTTTACAGTAGCTCACATCAAGTAGCTGTCTACAAATAGATAAACAATTCCAAACAAATAATAAAAAGGGCTTAGAAGCTGTGTTTATATAAATTGATGTAAATATTGTTGGTTACCTTCAGATTTTTCTTTGTGATTTAGTGAAAGTTTTAGTGCCTGAGCTCTCTTTATTTAAAAGAAGGGATTTTTGAGGTCAATCGTTTTTTGTTTTTTGTTTTTTTGCTGTTGATTTTGATCTCTGGCTCACTTTGGAACATCAGAGAACATTTCTTTTGTAACTATAATTGCCAAGTGTGGTGGGCATGGCAAAGCAAAAATATGAGTTTCCCAGTGCTTGTCCAAAAGTTGTATTTCTCTGTCCCCCTCAGTCATTCTTTATTAAGGCCTATAATAGTTTCCCAAAGAAAACCCAGGGATAGCCACTAAAAGCCAGGCACTGCAATCTTACATATTAGGGGAATGCCCAATTCAAGTCCAGTTTAACAATAATTGGTAATAAACATAAGTACATATAGTCCTTGACTTACTACCCACTGAGAGCAGAATTTCTGTTGCTAAGTAAGGTGGTTGTTAAGTGAGTTGCACCCATTTTTATGATCTCTTTTGCCTGTGTTTGCTAAGCATATTACTAAAGTTAAGTGAACGTTAAGTGAATCCGGCTTCTCCCGTTGATTTGGCTTGTTGGAAGCTGACTAGGAAGCTCACAAAGGACAATCTCATGACCCTGCTGGGCCACTGCAAGCTTTGTAATTACATGCCAATTGCCAAGTACCCAAATTTTGATTCTGTGTCCGCAGGGATGCTGTGACAATTGTAAGTGCGAGGAGGAACTGTGTAAGTCAATTTTTTTAGTGCTGCTGTAACTTCAAACAATCGCTAAATGGACGGTTATAAGTCAAAGATTCCCTGTAGAAAGAATATACAAATTTCCCAGTTGGATATAAGCAGAGATATAAATTATCCAGTCATACTTTTCTCTATATTAATGAAATGTGTTGTTTTACCTATTTGAATTATCACAATTATTGACATCATAGCTGAATCTCATGCACAGCTCTTTCTCTTTCTCTTTTTGCCAGCAAAATGTATTCCATAAAACTAATCCAGCATCTCATTGTCTCAGCATATTTTTCCTGTTCCCTAACTAGTGGCATCCTCAAGGGGCTGGTAACCTGGAAGCTGGTGGTCTTGACATTATGATTCCAGCCCTTCCCCTCTTGTGCCTTTCAATAGATACCTCTGTTTCTAACACATGTCATGGTGGAATAGTGCTGAACATAGAATGAGTGGGAATATGTATTCTATACTTGATTTCTGGAAAAACACAGCTTGTTCATGTATTTTTATTTAGTTTTAGCTAGTCCTTTTTCACTGGCTTCAAAAGGGATGCATTTTGACTTCCGGTTTCGATCTCTTCGGCGCTGGGCGGCTCGTTTGATCGTCCGCCGCCCCCGCCGCTTGTAGAGCCGCTTTTTTACTCTAAAAGCGGCTTGGAACGCTCCCCCTTTGCAGTGGGGGGGAGCGAGAGTGGGCAGCAAAGGTTGAGCCCCAGAAGTGCTGCCAGGGTGGTTTCTAAGCCCTGGTAAGCACTTTTGTTGGGGCTCCCTATTTAAGCTGCTGAAGCTCCGAGCGGCGTGGGACTTCTGCCTGTCAGAACAAGCTGGAGAGGAACCGAAACGAACGAAGCTAATTCCCAAGTGAAAAACAACTAGCTTGGTGAGATCCTCTGATGAATATAAAGTTCTTAATGAGTTTTTTTTAAAATTTGGAAAGCAAGCTGTTTGAAGTTAAAGTGTGTGAAAATGGCGGCTGATTAAAGCAGAGTCAGTGAAAGCGGAAGGAGAAAGTGAAACAAGAAAGCGAAAGTGTGTTTGGCTGTAATTGGACTTTGTTTATTCACAAGTTTTACAAGTTTTTTACAATAATAGTTCTTTAAAGTATCTTTTCCTCATAAAAGTTAATGGAACTTGCTCCTCTTTTGTAAACCTGGGGAGATCAGGAAAAGGAAGAAGATTCTTTTCTTTTTTGCCTGGATTTAAGCTCTGTACAGGCATGACTTCAAAGAGAGCAGGGGGGGATTCCCCCACACACCAAACAAAGGAAAAGCCAGTGTCAGCTTCAAAGCAGTTAAAACAGACACAGGATTGTGATATAGAAGATTTGAAAGCATTCATACATAAATATATGGGAGAACTCTCTGGCCAAATGAGTAAATTGGATGAAAGGTTGACTAAAAATCAAAAAGAAATGAAAACAGTGGTGGGGGAAGTTAAGGAGCTGGTGGAAGAAAAAACTGAAGGATTACAGCAGAGTGTAACCAAAGTAGCCACGGTTCTTACTGATGCTTTACTGGTGATTGAGAAAAAAGTGGAGGACTTAAATCTTGAAGTTGAAGCAAACAAAAAGGAAGTAAAAGAACAGATGTTTAAGGTGGGGGTGCAGAGCCAGAGGTTTGAAGAGGAGATTACCATGCTACAATTTCGAAATATGGAATTTGCTCTAAGATTAAGAGGCCTAAGAGAAAATAATCGTGAAAACCTGAGGGCAACCTGTGTGGAGGTGTTGGCGAAGATTTTGAAAGTTGAACCAGAGGTGGTGGATAATAGAATAGACAAGCTGTATAGAGCCAACTCACGCATTGCAAAACAGAGAAATTTGCCAAGAGATGTGGTAATTTACTTTACTGAGAGGAAATTGAGAAATGACATTTTGCAATACTCTTTTCAGTCTACGCTTCTACATGGTGGCAATCAAATTGGGGTTTTCAAAGAATTACCACCAAAGATGTTAAGAGACCGGAAAGACTTTGGTTTCCTTGTGAATGAGTTGAAGCGGCGTCAGATTCCATTTAGGTGGGATGTCCCTGTTGGTATTGTTTTAAGATTTGAAGATGTGAGATATCGTATCAATTCGGTGGAGAAGGCGGAACAGTTCTATAACAATGTGTTGAAAAAAGTTCCTTCACCTCGCTCTTCTACACTTATACCTATTGAAGATATCTCAGTTGAACAGGTTTTTCAACAGGGACTGCTAAAGGAAGGTCAAGAAGCCCCAAGGGAGGAAATTCTAGGTGCAGTAGGAGGTGTATTAGAAGACTCATTAATAGATATCCCTGAGGTGAAACCAAAGCAATCCAGAGCCACAAGAGAGGTGGAACCGGATTTGGATTTACTGATGCAAGAACCCCAGAACCAACGTATAACCAGAGCGGCAGGGAAACAACGACTGGAAACATATCAGGAGAAGACACCACAGGAGGTGAAGGAAGCGAATGGGAAAAAGTTATACTCAGAAGCTGTGGGAGGAGCAAGACCGAAGACGTCGGCGGTTGCGGGAACTCTTCGCGAATTGCTTCGAGAGCTTCAGCCATCATCAAAATGATACTTAAAATTTTATCTTGGAATGTGAATGGTTTGAATTCACCGCAGAAAAGAAGAAAAATATTTCACTATCTAAAACAATATAATAATGATGTTGTCTGCTTACAGGAAACTCATATAAGAACCCAGGACCAGAAGCTTTTAATCTCAAAAATTGGATTACAATTTATATCTTCTAGTGGGGCCAAAAGAAATGGACTTGTCTTTTATATTGCTAAAAGAATACCAGCTAAACTTATAGAAGCGGATGATGAGGGGAGATATGTTGCTGTCGTAATAACTGTACAGAATGTTGAAGTGCTTCTAATTGGCATCTACGCCCCGAACCAGCAACAGGAAAGTTTTTATAAAATGTTGAATGAGAAAATTTTGCAGTGGAATTACAAATCTTTCTTGATCATGGGAGATTGGAACGGGGTGATTGATGTAACATTGGATAAAAAGACATCTGCCAAGAAAGGGAATAAGTTACCACAGACTTTTTTTGCTATGAAAGAAGAATTAGAGTTGAAGGATGTTTGGAGAATTCATCATCCAGATGAATTGGATTTTACTTTCTTTTCAGATAGACATAAATCTTTCTCGAGAATTGATTTTATGCTGGCTACTACTGATTTACTTAATGTAGTGACAAAAACAAAAATTCTTCCTAGAACTTTAACAGATCACAGTCCAGTCTGGATTGAGATGAACCCAGGCAAGAGAGAAAGGAGATCTTGGCGTATGAATGAGAATATCTTCAGACATGAAAAGTATATTAAGGAGTTAAAGGAACAAATTAAAGAATTTTTTTATATTAATTTGAATAAAGGTACACCCATCGAGATAGTTTGGGATGCATGCAAGGCCTATATGAGGGGTGTACTGATACATATGAATTCTAGACATAAAATAATTCGACAGAAGTCGAGATTGGACTTGGAGACGGAGATAAAGGATAAAGAACAATTGCTCATTAAGAATCCGACTGACGAAAAGGTATTGTTAACTATAAAACTCCTGAAAGATCAATTTCAAATGCTGATGGCTGAACAAACAGCAACTAATCTGCAGTATGCTAAACATAATACTTTTTGTAACGCTAACAAACCTGGCAGATGGTTGGCTTATATTTTGAGGAAACAGCAAAATTCTCGTATGATAAATGCTATTGAGTATAAAGGGAAACGAATACATCAGCAAAACTTAATACATCAAGCCTTTTTAACCTATTATTCGAAATTGTATCAAGCCGATAAAGTTAAAGAAGATCTTATCGATGAATATTTGCAGAAGAAGAGAGTTACAAAAATTTCTAGTACACAAAGTGACAGACTGGAGCGACCTATAACATCGGAAGAGATTTTATATGCAATAAAACAATTGAAATTATCTAAAGCTCCTGGGACAGATGGTTTGACAGCAGTTTTTTACAAGACCTTGCAAGAGGAACTGATAGAGCCTCTTAAAGACTTGTTTTGTAATATTCAACAGGGGGGAAAAATACCTCCCTCGTGGAAGACGGCTTTTATATCATTGATACCTAAAGAAGAAGACTCTGCTATACCTGAAAATTTTAGACCAATATCTCTCCTGAACACGGACTATAAAATTTTTGCTAAAGTATTAGCCAACAGATTGATGCCAGTTATTCAAGATGTGATTCATGAAGACCAAGCTGGTTTTATAGAAGGCAGATACATGAAAGACAATGTCAGGCAACTCATAGATTTGTTGGAATATCTTGATGAAAAGAAACAGATCTCTGCGGTGCTGGTGTTTTTGGATGCGGAGAAAGCCTTTGATCGAGTCAACTGGGATTTTCTAAAAAAGATTTTGCATAAGATGAATTTTGGAGATCAGTTTATACAAGCAATCTCGGCAATTTATCAAGAACAGACAGCACAGATTATTATTAATGGCAGTTTGACTACTAATTTTAATATACAGAAAGGGACAAGACAAGGCTGCCCATTATCTCCACTATTGTTTATTTTGACGCTAGAAGTGCTGCTGAATGCTCTACGGGACTCGGACAAAATGAGTGGAATAGTTGTAAGGCAAATAGATTACAGAACAAAGGCATTTGCAGATGATCTGATTGTTACCCTAACACGACCTTTGGAATCTATCATACAGATGAAAAACATTATAGAGGAATACGGTCTGGTTTCAGGTTTTAGCCTGAACCAGAAAAAGACTAAGATGATAGTTAAAAACATGTTGGAACCACAAAGGAAAGAGCTTGAAAGGGTGGCAGGCTTTGAAATAGCTACAAAGGTGAAATATTTAGGGGTTCAAGTTGCAGCATCTAATAAAAAACTTTTTCAAAATAATTACGAAGAACTTTGGCATAAGATTCAAAAAGATCTTGATACATGGAAAAAACTGCAACTTTCTCTGCTTGGTAGAATTGCAGCTGTTAAGATGAATGTTCTACCTAGATTTCTGTTTCTGTTTCAAATGATTCCGGTGCTTAAAAATGATAAATATCTGATGGACTGGCAAGCAGGCTTAAATAAATTTATTTGGAGTGGGAAAAAACCAAGAGTTAAATTTAAGATCATGCAAGATGTACGTGAACGTGGTGGCCTTAAAGTTCCAAATCTACGTTTATATTATGAAGCAGCAGCATTGATACAGGTCGGAGATTGGATTGGAATAACCAAAAGAGATATTTTGAATATAGAAGGCCATGATTTGCAATTTGGATGGCACGCATATCTACTTTATGAAGATAAGAGAGACAGTGTATTTAATAGGCATATTTTAAGACACGCTTTGCTGAGAGTTTGGAAGAAGCACCAGCTTCAATTGGATTACAAAATACCTTTGTGGTTGGATCTTGGGCATATTTTGCCAAAAATAAAGTCACTCGGGGGGTTGTTGTACAAAGAGATACTTTTTATTGATGGGGGCAGTTGGTGTTTGAAGTCTTGGAATACTCTGTTGGAAGATGGAGTCAATTTAACTTGGTTGCAGTACTTTCAACTTCAAGCGAGATGGAGAGAAGATCAGAAAATTGGATTAATGCTACATGAAGAGGACTTGATGACTCAGATAAAATGTAAAGGACCGATGCATATTAAACGATTGTACAATTTACTGTTGGAGAGAGATTCAGAGGGGGAGTTAGTTAAAGACTGCATGATTAAATGGGCACAGAATTTTGATCAACCAGTAATGTTAGAAACATGGGAAAAGATCTGGGTCCAGAACGTTAAATTTACGCAAGCACAGAACCTAAGGGAAAATTTTTACAAAATGTTCTATAGATGGCATTTAGATCCCAAAAAATTATCACGTATGTATCCAAATGTTCAACCTAAATGTTGGAGGTGTGATTGTTTGGATGCAACATATTTTCATATTTGGTGGACATGCAGGAAGTTGAAACCATTTTGGATTAAACTTTGGTGGGTGATGCAGAACATTTTGAAGAAGAAGTTGGAGTTTTCTCCTCAGTTCTTTTTGTTGGGAATAGTCAAGGGCTTCTCAGTAATTGATACTAGGTTAATATTGTATATGATTTCTGCAGCCAGATTACTGATAGGTCAATATTGGAAGAAAGACAAAGTGCCTACCATAGAGGAATGGATATTGAAGATGTCTAATCTGGCAGAGATGGCAAAAATTTCTGCATACCTAAAGGAAAGGACCCATGAAGCTTTTGTCAAGGAATGGAGGAAATGGGTTGACTATATGAAGAAGAAATATCAAAGCAAGAAATTTCAAATAGTGCTCAGTTGAATTAGAGTTAGAATGTATTTAAGTAAATGTATGGATAGTTACGTGGTTTATTATTATTATTAAACTGAAGAATTTATAATAGATGTATAGTTTAAAATTTAAGATCACTAAATGTTAGTATACTTAAATAATTGTATGAAAGGTATAGTTATATGGTTAATTATCATTATTAAAATGAAGAGTATATAACTGAGGTATAGATTAAATTTTAAAGAGAATGTATTAAGCTTATTTAGCTAAATTGTCTTAATCTAATATGTTTAGATTTATAAGTATGTGAATGTTAGTGAAGTGTTAATAGTTAATTTTTTATGCAAAGGGATCTCGCCTTTAAAGAATGTTGAATATGATAAGATTAATGTTTGTCAAATAGCGGAAGTCAAGGGAGGGGGGAGGGATAGAAGGGATAGGATGGGGGGGTGGGAAAGGGAGGGGGAAGGGGGGGTTTTCATATTATAAAATGTAATGTAAAACTTTTTCAATAAAAAAAAAAAAAAGGGATGCATTTTAAAAAGTGCAGAAAGTTGGTTCCATTTTTTAAAAAATAAATTTTTCTTTTGGCTTTTACCCATTAGGAAAGCCAAGGGAACTCCTGTGAGCTACCTACTGGGTTTCTTATCAAGACTGAACAAGTTGTTTAGTCTCAGAAAGTGGCTAGGTCATGATTTACTATGGGATCCCATTGTTTATTCTGATATGGGAAGAATTCCATTTGGCAACTTGAGCACAATAGAGAGCTGTGAGTTGCTAAAAGAACTGGAGATTATGGGGAGGATGGAAGAATAAAGCAAACCTTTGCAGTGCCACAATGAGCTGATTATGTTGGATGGGGACCAAAGATTTTGGCAACTCAGTTGATGGACAAGCTTTTAAGATAGAAGAGAATATTTGTAGCTCGGGGTTGAACTGTCGGGTTCTTGGTGCTCACTGAGCTTGGTGATTTTTTTGCAGATATTTCATTACCAATTCACTGATGCTGTTACTTAGTTTGGTAATGAAATGTCTGCAAGAAAATTTCCATGCTCAGAGAGCACTAAGAACCCCAAAGCTTTTAGGATTCTAGCTATAGTGTTTTAACAACCTGCTTCAAATAGGCAGTAGATTTCTCAGAGGAAGACATACTTACAGATTATTAGAATTTTGATTAAATAAATTTTCCCTTTGCTAATAGAAGTTCCTTTAATGGGGCTAGTAGCATCTTTTGGCATGTAATTTTCATCAGATGATGGCAGAGAAAGGGTTAATCTTATCTTGTTATGATCTTGCAACAAATCTTTGTGATGCAATTACTAAGAATGTTAATTCTATTCTATGCCACTAGCATTACATCTAGTTTGACCCTTTAATGTTCTCTTTCTTGATACTTGTTTTTTTCCTTTTTAATTCATGCCATTTTATTTCAGATATAAATCTGAATTACTTGCACCCTGCCTGAAGTATAATTAAACAACTGATTTGTTTATGGGCAGTTCAACAATAGAAAACAAGAACAGCCCTCCAGTTGATTCTGTTCTGAATTTAATGATGGACAAATGCAGAATCTATCGTGTGAAGCTTAGTAATATTCTTATCTCTAACAGTCATTTTAGAACAAGCAGCATTTTTTCTTTCCAAGTTAATAATTGCATATCAGATCCTGAACAATTGCTCCAATCAAGTTTATTATACAAAGTATATATTATATAATAGTACTTTTGACTGGATACATTTGAATTTGTCATTTAGAGGCTATGTAATTCTCATGCATGGGACATCTGAGGAAAAAGTTCAATCTCACACTGACTGGTAATTATGGCATCTGAGAACTTCAGGCCATTACATAATATATGAGTAAAAACAAGCCTTTTAAACACAGGCTTGTAGAAAAGAATATTTCTTTTCAATGGTCAGGGCCAGACTTTATATATATTTGGAGCCTTGGTGGTGCAGCAGACTAAAGTGCTGTTAAGTAGCATTTAGCTGCCAGCTGCCTGCAATTACTGCGAGTTCAAATCTCACCAGGCTCAAGGTTGACTCAGCCTTCCATCCTTCTGAGGTAGGTAAAATGAGGACCCGGATTGTGGGAGCAATAAACTGTATAAAAAAGAACATTGCTTGGGGAGGGGGGGGGGTAAAAGCCCTACTAAGTAGGTATATACAAAAGTATGACAGCTATTGCTTAATGCATTGTAAGCCGCCCTGAGTCTCCGGAGAAGGGTGGCATATAAATCGAACCAATAACATAAAAAATAAAATAAATAAAAATATTTGTAACAAAAATCCTCCTACCATAGGGTATAAGGGCGTCTGGTAACTAGAACAATTCTTGGAGTCATAGCTTTTTGCCAATGAAATGAACACAACCATTTTCAATCCTGCGGTCATGTGTTTTTTCCTCAAATTTTTGGGTATTAGGCTGTAATAGTTATGAGTGGTTATGGCATAACAATGGGGTTGTTACAAGATCGAAGTATGGAGGATAGATCAGTGGTGGATTGCCCCCGGTTTGGACCGGTTCTATAGATGTTTTTGATAGATGTTTTGCTATCAGATAGCTTGCAACTGTTTCTCACAAAGGCTCTTCCCTTCTGACATCTCTCTGAAGTTAGGGTGGAGATTCATCTTACTTCCTCAAAGTAAAGAGACCCAATTTCTCAAAGTCATAGGTCTAAGACATTTTCTTGAGAATACTGGGTTCCCTTGGTTAGCCCTAGGCTTCCTAGCATCAACATGCTCTGAAGTAGAATTCTTCTGAGGAGTGATGTGATATATTGCTAACCTCAATTAACAACACTGGGCTAACTCAACACAACTTTTAAAACACCTGCTTCCGGAGTCAGATTTTTCATTTTCCATTTCTTTACCTAATTCATGGAATTATATAACCTTTTAACCATGTCATCTTCACCTCACAATCCTCCTGGATTTCCACTACACTTGTGTGTGTTTTTTTCCTACCAGAAATATAAAAAGAAACAATTTAGGAGACAATAAGAGAATACTTGGGCAGGACCTTTTGAACGATAGCTTCAGGAGTGGCTGTTTGCCAGCACTCAAAGGAAGGAAGCCCTCTAAATGCCACTAGGATGAAAGTGCAAAAACAAAGCTGAGCAGGAGATTAAACTGCTGATTATTTGCTTGCTATGTAGCAGCTTCATATGTTCATGTGCTGTTGGAACTCAGTCAAAGGACACACTGAAATACATTGACACTGAGAATCATTATTCTATCCTGAGAATTACTGGATCTGCCTGTTTGCCATTTCCGGGGAAAATAAATAATGAATCAAGTTGCCTGAGCATTCCTTTAGCTATAGAATTGTTTTGAATCCAACAATGGTGAACTATCTCTTTACAAGCTTCATCAAAATCAGTTTCTGGGATCAAATGCAGAACTAAGTATGGAAATTGAAGGAGGAGTGGTTGACCTTTTGACCTTTATGTGTTTAATAAAGATCCATGAGATGTTCATGAATTGATGAATAGATAAGAAGCATTATTTTAAAACGATTACCTTTGACTGGAAATGAAAGTTAAAGATTTGATAAATGCTTTAATTTAGTTTATTCTCTTTTGGACAGAATAAGGATAACAGAGCTTCATGTGTTTATCAAGGTGCTATATTTTGTTACAGTCTTTTTTGTTTTTTTAATTTGATTAATATGCCGCCCTTCTCCGGAGACTCAGGGCGGCTTACAATGCGTTAAGCAATAGTCTTCATACTTTTGTATATTTATACAAAGTCAGCTTATTGCCCCCACAAACTGGGTCCTCATTTTACCTACCTTAGAAAGGATGGAAGGCTGAGTCAACCTTGAGCCTGGTGAGTTTCGAAATTACAGTAATTGCAGACAGCTGAAGTTAATCACAATGCTTTAGTCTGCTGAGCCACCAGGCCCTAGTATCAATAAAATATATTCAGGAACTGGAAAATACTCTAGAAATGTAGTGGAGTAAGAGCAGTGGTGGGATTAAGCCAGTTCGCACCACTTCAGGAGAACCGGTTGTTAACTTTTTGAGCAGTTTGGCAAACTGGTTGTTGGAAGAAATCATTAGGGCAGAGAACCAGTTGTTAAATTACTTGAATCCCACCACTGAGTAAGAGGCTATATTTGTGACAGTGAACCTATGGCACATTGCTCTTCCGGGTTCTAGTGCACCGGCCAGCTGGTTTTCATGTGCATGGGAGCACCAGAAACTGCCGGCCACCTAGTCTGTTTTCTGGCATGCCTCTGCACTGAGTGGCTGCTCTTTCAGTTTCTGGTGCTCCTGTGTGCATGAAGACCAGCTGGCCAGCATGCTGGAACCTGCAAGAGCAAGGGGAGAAGAGCTGCCAGCCAGGATGGGTGGGCCAGGGCTTCCCTCCCTCCCTGCACGAGCAGCCTTCTTGCGCAGCCCCAGCCCTTTAGCCCGTGGCACTGATGTGTGTCCATGGTCTGGAGCACCTGGCTGGCTTGGGTACACATGGCAGCGGGGCAGCGTTTGCTGGCTAGGCAGACAGCCGCCCCACCTGCTGCTTTTGCTCAGGGTGCTGGAGCAGCTGGCAAGAAAAGAAGGAGGAGCCACCGTCAGGGAGGCGAGCTGCCCCAGGAGGGCCAGGGGAGAGCACAGCACGGAGACACCACCGAGGGGTGTGGGAAGGTACCACTGAGATATAAGAAGGGGGGCTGCGCTGGCTTGTTCTTTGTGGCAGGCTGGGGGGGGGTCGCTTCATCCCAGCAAGAGTTGGAGTGAAGCTCTCCAGCCTGCTGGCCCCCAAGCCGAGCTCCGGGAACACTGATACCCCTTACGTCCAAGGCTGGGTAGGGGCTCCGGCTTTCCAGAGGAGGGAGGCAGCATTTCCTGCCCAACTTTATCTCCCTATCTCCCTGGACTGTGGAACCGGGTCATCAGTGGGGATGTCCCACTACCTCGATGAAGACCAGGGGTGCAGGCTGGGGGGTGGACAGGGAGGCATGAGCCCCCCCCCCACAAGGCAAGGCGGAGCCACCACATGCGGACCAGACAGTTGGCCTTCACATATGCATGTGCGCCAGAAACCGGAAGACCAGTGGCCGCATGCATGCGCTGGAAACCGGAAGATCATCTGCTTTTCCGGTTTCCAGTGCACGCATGCGCACTTCCATTTCAGCACTCTGCCAAAAAGGTTTGTCAACACTGGGCTATTCAAACTTTGTGAAGTTCACTGTGAAGTCAACTGATAACAAAACAGCTATGTAAGGGAAAGGTGAGATAGAAGGAAAATAAATTTTAAAAAGAAATCTTTTCAGTTTGCCTCATTAATGTTATTTTGAAGTATATTTTTTATTATTTATTGATAATAAAATATCCATCAAAAATATTTTTTCCAAAAAGTGCTGGGGAAAAAGAATGGTTGCTTCTTTTTGGCTGCCTTTCTTATATAATTTGTGTAAGTTTTACAACTATTTTTGTTTCCTCCTTACTTGCCTTGAATTATTATTTCCCTAGAGCATAACTAAATGACCTTTCCAGGCACACAGATGTTTGGTTGGGGAGCAGAGATCTCTACATCCTTGCACACTGTTACATGTGCACATGACACATTGCTCCCCATATTTGGAAGGCTGTTGAAGAAGCATGTTTGTGTGCCTCTGCATGGTAAGAGACATCATGAATGCCAAAAAGTTGAATATTGGTCACAATTTCCTCCCATTACTGAGGCTATTTGAATTTGAATCAAGCAGAGGAAAGCAATCTAGAACTGAGTGGAAAGAGTCTTCTGTTAGAAAGAAGAATTGGGGTGCCACTTCTTTGGGAAGATTAATGCTGCTTTCAAAACCATACCTCCAACCTCAGTACTAGTATAATCCCCATCTGTTCTACCTGTACATTCATAAATAAACAAGTTTGTTATGCAAGTCTCCAGCACTCTCTCCTCCCAAGGAGCCACCTGCTTATTAGGAAAGTTGGAAGTGCAAAACAATATTGATCAGGTTTTAATGGTGTTGTTTCTGTGTGCTAATGGAATAAACACATTTACGTTACATTGATAGATTTAAAGAAAAGTCATTGGGGGAGTTACTCAGTTAAGACTAAATAGATTTTCTCCTTCACTAGCGAATAAAGTGAAAAGAAACATTAAAGGTTATCTCTGTGGATTATTCATCTTCCTATTACATCTATTTTTGTGATTTCTTTTGCCTTCTCTGATGATGCATCACAACATACTGTGCTACTGCAAGCCTTTATCCTGACCTGTAGAAATTTCCGTCTGGTCAAGACACTTCATTTTATTTATTCATTAAATTTGCAACTCTCTTCCTCTAATTGTTCTATTTAGATGGAAAGATTCCCATTCTTTGTTCTATGGACTGCTGTCATTAGTATTAACTATATCAGAAGCTTAGCTCACCTCTTATTTTTTCCCCACTTTCTTTAACTACTTGCATAATTGAAAATAAGAAACCACTTACCTGTTGAACAATAACTTTAAAATATTGATATAAATAATAATTGTGATTCAAGAATGAATTTCAAAAGGATTTGGTGCATACGCATGAACTTTGCTCAGAAAGAATATATACATACAGTGAGAATAAATTACACCTATGTTTGTGGGTACAGAACCGGAGGGGATATCTTTATTTTATTTATTATAGTGATTTGAATGCTACCACATCCAAACTTGCTAGAGCAGCCCATTCAAGTTGTTTTTGAGAAGGGAAAAAAACCTAGTCTGCTCTCTTGCTTCCTGTCTGTGGAAAGTATTATGTATTATGTCTTGGCTATATGTGTTTACAGAGAAAAGCATGATAACAATTTATGCTGCATGCTTCCAATGTCTGATCTTTCAAGGAGACTACAGTGAAAATGATGCCATAAAGTATGAGAACAGACTATTCTCCAGGTGGCTTGGGAGATAAATCTGCAAGAGTTATATCAAAAGATATGCTATTGTCAGGATAATGTTTGAAAATTTTTAAGAAATAACAATAACATATTGTTAATGAAGTGATTTTTTTTTTTATAATCTCCCCAACCTAGTGCTTGCCAGATGTGTTTTTCAGCTCTCATAATCTTTAGACAGATGATTACGGTAGTTGATCCAATTCATTTGGAGTGCACTGAGTGAGGGAAGCTTTTTTCTTGCCTTGACTAAAGGAGAGAGAGAGAGAGAGATCTTGCAATGATTTTCTATAATCTGTATGATGATCAACAGTATTATTTTATTAAAGAGCATCAAGAAAAATATTTGAAGCTACACATATTTGCACAGTAGAGCTGGATAAACAGATTGCTGCAGATAACCAGAGGAAGAGAGAGGGAGGGAGGGAGGCATCCCTTTTTAAATGAAGAGGTACTGTTGATGTTATTGGAATTGTTTCATCCAAGGCTAATCCATTTTAGCTTGTCTGTGTATTTACTTGTTGCTACCTATTTAATTTGTATATTTACAAATTAACAGTTTAATGCACAGAGCATTACGAACTCGTGTGCTTCCAAATCCAAAAAGAAATTGACACTTAAAAAGCTTGAAGTTCCATATAGAGAGCTACGGCAAACACGGAACTAGGTTTCTATAAAAGAAATAACCATATTCAGTTTTTACAATAAGATTTTAAGTGGGATGTAGTAATACAAATCTTTCTTAAAAGGAATTGGGTACTGAGAGATAATCTATCACAGTTTAGTTCCCCTGATTGCAAAAGCAGAGAAGCCTAGGTTTTTCTCTTATTTTTATATCCCCTAGCCTATCAAAGAAAATATAATTAAGGGTAGGCAGCAGTTCATGAAAATATTTGTTTTCCTTGTACCATTGGTCAGTTTACAGTGATTTTTTTTTATTTTAGAATGTTCCAGCCAAACAATAAGACATACTGTTATTAATCCATATATATATATGGAATGCAAAACACATTCTTTATAAGAAATTGCAGCTTATTTTGGCAAAAGAGTAAGCAGGAATTCTTAACAGGCTCTCTCCGAATTGGTGAGTCCTTTTTCACTTGAAGTAGTTAAGCAATGGCTGGACATTCATCTATTAGGAATGTTGTAAGCAGGATTTTACATGGCCCATCTGACGTTGAACAGAGATATGGACTAAAAAATCAACTTTGTAATGTGGGCAGCTCGGTCTGGCTTTTGATCCACGTGAATGCTGCTTGTACTCATGTATTTTACGAAAAATTTACAAGTAGTCCTTGCTTAACAATCATTCGTTCAGCAATCATTCAAAGTTAGAAGGCACTGAACAAATGATTGTTAGCAACAATCAAAATTCAGGCGCTTGGCAGTTGGACTGCATTTCTGACAGCAGGGTGTGCTTTAACTGCCCTCAGCTGCCTATCTGTCCCTCCATCTCCATCCTTTTGGGTGCTCTACACTCTGTTGCCACCATCTCCCCTTCTGTCCCCCCACCCCAACAGCTGACTTTCTCAGTTTTCTTCCTCTTGCTTCTGGCTCAGGTGCTGGGTAAGGGGGGACCCTGGGATGCATGCAGTGAATACAACAGGATGGTAAAGGGAGGTGGCTACATCCTGCTAGGGAGGAGACAACAGGATGAAGCCAGCAGAGTAGGTAGGGTGGCGGTGTAGGTGGTGGCTTCCTGGACAAGGGTGGTGACTGTCAGAACTGGCACATGGTAGCCGTCTACCCTGCTTCCTTTGCCAGCTCCATTCCGCTGTGCTGGGGAAGTCAGAGGTGCTGGTGCAAGATGGTTAAATGGAGAGAGACAATGGGGATAGATAGGCCAGTGGGGGAAGTTGTTCTACAGAGGAGCGATCCCTGTTTTATCATAGTAACAAGGCCAATTAATTGTCCTTACTGGTTTAAATAAGGCCAAGTTGAAGAAAGTGAAATCTCCTGCTTCATTTATTTTCCTGCTGAATGCCGCCTGCTGGCTAGAAAAAACATCATTCTCCTTAATGTTTGAGGTGGAGGGGGAGGTTGGATGAGTACAGATGAATAGTTTTAGGCCCCTGTCATATTGCATGACTTAGAGAGAATTGACACTGGAAAGGGTATGTGGAATGAAATTTGAGGAAGAACTCTCACTGCTCCTGCTTCTGGAAGTGCACTAAAAATGTTCAAAAACAGACCAGCTAACAGGTACGAATTACGAAGAAGGATGCCAGAGAAATCATGCAATTGTTCTAGCACATTCCGTAAGAAGGGTTAATTTAAGCAGCAGAGAGAACTATTGTGCAAATGTAGACAAGACGCATCTCATGCTCAGCAAGAGAGTGGACCTTGAATCAGAAAGAGAGGAGGAAAAGGTCCAAAATGTAACTCTTGGAACATAGAACCATACATAGGTTTTGATTCTTGTATATTGTAGTAAGCAGTTTTTCTGTGTATGTATGATTTTCATCCTGTCTGTAGTGAAGAAAAATATGTATGGCTACTGCCAGTAAACCAATTCCTGAGAAAGGGTTTGGTATCTGGAAACTACAAAGAGATAGTTAGATACTAATGGAAAGATTTCAAATCTTGATCCCTCACTTGGTTTCCCTTTAAACAACTCTAGCATTTTAGCAAATAAAATAACAATGCTAACATTTTATGTATTATTTTATTTCTCATGTACCCAATGGCGGCAAAACTAACAAGATACAAGCTAGCGAAGATGGCTACCCTTTCAGGTTTGATTTGACTTTCTGGGCACAGGAGTAGCATTGTCTCAAAGCAGGCTCAAATAATGTCTTTTTGACTTTAAACTCCTGTAATTGCTCCTACACTGTGGAATGTGGAGAACCTTCCTCCTGAAGCCATCGTTATATGAGAACTTTGGAGATGAGGCACTAGAAATCTTTTTTCCCTGTTGGTTTGGACTATATGAGACTAGGATTTTATTTAAATTCTATGCTACCTGACAACAGAAGCAAACTGCTAAAGCAGGGCTGTCAAACTCCTAGCCCGTGGGCTGGATGTGTCACACGCTGGCCACAGCCACACCCTGTTTAGCGAAGGGGGAAAAAGTCCCAATATGTTATGTGATACCGCCGTGACAACGTGAGTTTGACACCCCTTTGCTAAAGTGTGAAAACTTTGGTAATCTGAGTGATCCACTTGATTACAGGGATGATTGACTGTTCCTGCTTTAAAAGAGTTGGTGGATTTTAGCTAGGACTCCGAACAAAACAATACATTTTGACATATGAATGGCTGCCTTACAGTGTGCTAAAAGTGGGCATCAAAGCAGATGAGAAAAACAGGGCACTGTGTGTTGATAGGAACAGATGCACATTAATGATGCCTGTAGGAGTACCTGGATTGCCATTTTGTTAATGACAGAGTTGCAAGTATATCTCAACTAGCACGTGGGAGACTAAAGAGTTGTCAAAAGTAAACAATACCTGCATATTCAAGAAAGGCTTTTCCCCTCTTTTGAGAACCTTGCAGAGTACTAAGTAAAAGGGTAATCAGGATTAGAATACTGCATTGATTGTTGAGAGCATTCCTCAGACAATGATGGGATACTAATGGTCTGCAAAGTAGCTGCAGGGTAATTGCACTGCAGAATAACCTTTTGGATTTCCCACCTCTAGTCTGGGTAGGGAGAAGTTCACTTTCTCTGCAGTTGATTCTTCAAGTTCCAGTGGAGCAATTAAAATCAAACTCCCCCTCTCTTGAATGCACATATATGTGATTGAGAATAGAAGGAAAATGTTGTGATCAGAAATAAGGGACAAGTCAGATGCTCCCATCTTAACTGCCCTCCCTCCCAGGGAAATTTTGATCAGTCTCCAAATCCGAGTAATGAGAATAACTGTGCAAAGAGGTCTGTATTTTTTAGTTTTAATTACATTAGTTGACATACAAAAATAGCTTGTGTTTTGAGTAAAAAAAAAAAAAAACCACAGGAAATGTTTCTAAGAGCTAAGAGCATATTTTTTTTCCTCGGCTTGTAGAACTGTAGAGAACAAAAGTTGATTTTTGCTGTAATTTTCTTTTGTTCGTGAGAAAAATACTCAATGTGTGCACAGATGATTTTCTAACTTAGCAACGCATAATAAATGCTTAGGATGATAAAAAATTCCATATGAGAACTTTTGCTTGACTACTAAATTAGCTCTCTCTAATCAAACTCCTTCAGAAAGAAGAGAAAGAATATTTTGGCTTTGGAAAATTAGGCCTTTAATTCATTTTAATATTTGCAGAATCTATTTGGCATGCTCTGATTTTTTTGGAAGTTTTTACAGCCTTATTCTATATTCTGAATAAGTTGAAAAGAAAAAAAAACTTTACTGACTTTTCCTTTCAGCAAATAGCAACAATAGTAGTAATAATAATTTATTAAGCATGCCACCTAACTCCCAATGTTTCTAGGTGACTCACAACAACTGAATAAAGAAATTGCAATAATATCAATGGAGCATATAGATAAATGACAAGCGCCACAGATGCTTGTCTGAAATGAAGCAAGGGATTTCACTCTCCCTACCAACACCTGACTGTTGGAGACATCCAAATTTTCCAGAAAGGTAGTAGCACTACCTTTCTGGAAGGTAGTGCTACTATAGAAAAGTTGTGTTTTGGGGATCCCAATAGAGCTGCGGCCCCCCAACCTTTTGGGCACCAGGAATCAGTTCCATGGAGAAAAGTTTTTCTGTGGATTGGAGTTGTGATATCTCTCTTGGACGACTTCTCTGACTCTTCCTTGGAAGCCAGTTCGAGGGAGGATGAGCTCATTCCTGGCACATCAGGAATTGGGTTCAGTAGTGGGTTTCAAAAATTTTCACTATCAGTTTGGTGATCATGGCTAGGTAGGACATGTGACTGAGCAGGTGTGGCCAAATTAACATCACGAACGCCCATGCCCACTCAGTCACATGACCCCCCCCCCCCACACACCTAGCCACAGCCACAGGAAAAGGGAGGAAATTTTTTGGAATTTCCACCTATCTACCCCCGCCCTCCCTTTACCAGTTGCCCCCGTTTCCCCTCCTTTAGCAGCCCTGGCCCTAGCCCCGTTTCCTCCACCACCGCTGCCTCTTTGTTTGGGTTGCTTACCTTCCGTGACGGCTGGTCCAGAGTCCGGAAGGCAAGCTGACTGGAGTTTTGCGCGGCCCCCAGCCAGCTGCTGCTGTTGGAAAGCAGCTGGCAAAGAAGCCTCCCAGTGCTGCCTCTTTGAGAGTTGCTTTGAGGCTGCAGCGGCTGGCCGTAGGCTGTCGAAAAGTACCAGAGGTCGCAGAAAAAGCTGTTGCCGTCGCCGCCATATTCTTCGCACATGTGCATCCCATTGGACTTGCAAGGCAATGGGATACGCATGCGTGAAGAATATGGCGGTGACGAACATGGCAGGCGGGATGAGCGAGCGGCGACCAGGGGACTGGTTCGAGGGTGTGGCCAGGCAGCCATCACTACCAGTTCGGCCAAATTTCTGCCAACGGTTCGCGAGAATCGGTGCGAACTGGCTGAATACCGCCTCTGACTGAGTTAGTTAATGACTGAACTGCCTCTGACTGAGTTAGTTAATGACTGAACTGCCAGCTGAAAGAGATTTACAGGCTTCAGCTGGGGAAAGTTTGCAGGTCAGTGAAGAGGACGGAGAGGAGCTGCCTTCCATGGTGGATCTGAGAGCATGCAAGGCAGAGAAAAGACAACAGCAAGGGAGATCTGCCAGATTACTTGGGAGAAAGCACTGCCTGTCTTGATGGTTTGCACCGAAAAGCTGTTTATCACAGCAGGCAGAGAGAGGCATTGCTGGGAACAATGTGCTTGGTTTATGGCTGTGTGTGTTTGTTTCATGTGCTTCTTGCCTTGGAGACTCTGAACTTCTCTTGCCAAGTGAGCTCTTGTGGATGCACTTTCATTTTTACCTGGTGGAATTAAGTTTGTTTAATGGATCTGTTGGAGTAACTTTCCATTTGTTTTGAGGACTAAACCTGGCCTGCTTGTGGCTGGATCCATTTGGGACAGTTCTGAGGCTGGTGAAAGGAACTGCTGGGGAACATCAATAAACTCTGTATAAACCACACTTACGTGTGTCTGTGAGTGAGTAAGTGAGTGTGCTGCCTGCATCCTGTGTATGGGACTTTGCTTCTTTACACGGCCCAGTTGCTGGCATGCCACAGCCTGGTGCTGGTTCACAGACCAGGGTTTGGGGACCCCTGCAATAGAGGACATTGTTTAATTGAAGGCACCAGAGCATACCAATCCCGCAAGATTGAATCAGTGGGGAGACAGATAGTCTCATAAGTAACCAAGCCCTATGCTTGGTTTTTATAGGTAATGATATAATAAGGTATTGTCAGATAAGAATTATTCCTAACGTGGAGGCTATTTTGGGACTGATCATTTTTACTCAGCAAGTTTCGGGGTATAAATCCCAAATATATTTGCATAAGATTTAAATTTGCTGCAAAATGTGACACTTTATCTGCCTTTTTGTGCACCTGGTTGGATGAAAAAAAGATGCCTTTGGTTCTCCCTGTCACTGCTGTCAGTTACTGCATAGTCACCCCTCCCCCCCTCCAGGGAATTTAACTCTTCAGGTGAAAAATGTTGTCAAGGCATCTTTCCTTTCCAGCCTGGAAGCAGCTGCTTGTGAAAGGGCAGCAGAGAATATAAGTCCCAATTCAGTAGCTCCAGTTGCCTCTTTCTATATCTTTTTTATTTATTACCCAATAGAATCAGTGAGTACAGGACCAAAATAGAAAAGACCCTAGCCACAACTAGAAGACAAATTGTGTTAGAAATGGAGATCTTAATAGAGGGAAGGTAAATAAAGGTGAGGCTAGGTCAATAAATGAATATAAATGCAATTACAAGAATTGCAGGTGGAATTGAAATGGAAAGGAGGCTTCACAGAAAAGGGATCATATGAACTAGATCACATACACAAGGGATGGGCTGGGAAAAGAAATACTTCCTGATCAATCCAAATGCTACCATCAAAAAGCAGGGCATATAGATGGGAGCATGGAAAGAGATACTCCCAAATTCTAGATAGCTAGTAATCCAAGGATGAAATGCTAGTGGTTCACTCCGGTTCGGGCAAACCGGTAGTCATAAAAACTACCAGATCAGGTGCATCGGTAGTAAAAAAATGCTTTAAAAAGGTAAAAAGGTAAAAATAATCGTTGGAACCTTCTTTTTTACTTTTTTAAAGCATTTTTTACTACCAGTTCTGGTGAATAGGTAGTAAAAAATGCGTTTAAAATGGACGTTGGCTTACCTGAATGTCCCTTTTCTGCTCGCTGTGACGACATTCCCATGCATGGGGTTCTCTTCACTCCTATTGGTTTGACTGAGTGCCAATCATTTTTCTTCTGCAGCTGGGATCATGCCCACTCCATCTCCGCATGTGTAGTCTTTTTCATGAAGGCGTACTCCATAGAAGACTAATGCACCAGAAACCGATGGCTAGGAATAGCCCACCAACTAGTAGTGGGATACCGAAAGCTGGAGAGGGAACAAAGGAAAAAAAAAACCACCGAAGGCCAGGTGATGGAAGGACCACGGATGGGAAGGAATGTCGTCGCAGTGAGCAGAAAAAGGACGTTTAGATAAGCCAACGTCCGTTTTCCTGACTCGCTGCTCTGACATTCCCACGCAAGGGACATGCCCAAGCTTAAGTCTCAAAGGGCAGGGGCCGTAACCATCTCCTGGCCACGGGAGGAAATTACAGATTGCAAAATTCTGCATAAGCAGAGGTATAAATATCCAAGCGATAGTGATGATATCAAGGACCAGGTGTCCTCTATGGATGCCTGGGTAGCCCAGGTGGCTGAAGTGGCAGCACTATGGGTGGAATGAGGCACAATCCCCCCTGGAACCTGACCACCCTGCAGCCTATAAGTTGTAGATATACAGGCTTTAAGTCACCGGCCCACAGTAGCAGAGGAAACCTTCTGTCCCATTAAGGACGGAAGGAGGACACCAACAAGGCCTCAATCTTCTGAAAAGAGGCAGTTCTCTTGATGTAGCATCTCAAGGCTCTACCTTGATGGTGGATTGGTGGATGTCCAATTTATGCCACTTTTTTTCTAAGGGATGATGCGGATCTGGACAGTAATTCGGGAGTACAATCTCTTGGGCATGATGGAAGCATGTAATAATCTTCGGCACAAATGCTGGACCCAGCCATAGGACCACCCGGTCTGGGTAAAAGATGCAGAGATCTCGTCTAATAGAGAGCGCTGCTATCTCAGAAACCCTGCGAGCCGACGTCACCGCCAAGAGAAAAGCCATTTTCAACGTGACGTATTGCAACTTGGTGGACCCTAGTGGTTCAAATGGCGGCGAAGTAAGAGCTTGCAAGATGAGAGTAACGTCCCATGTTGGGTAGCAGTGCACAACAGGCGGCCACAGATTCACAGCACCATGCAGAAAAGACCTAATCCTCGTATCATAAGACAGAGATTGCTGATTGTCCCCAAAAAGAACTGTTGCTAGTGCTGCCACTTGACGCCAAAGCATGGACGGTGCAAACCCTTCGTTGAATCCAGATTGTAGAAATTGAAGAACATCAGGAACAGTCATAGATGTAGGATCAATGTGATTCTTAACGCACCACTGAGCAAAGGCTTTCCAGGACACATTGTAAATGTGCACTGTTGATGGGCATTTGGCCCCTTGAATGGTAGATATCACTTCGCTGGAAAAATGATCTTTCGTTAAGCAGATCCTTTCAAGTGCCAGATGGTCAACTGGAGCCATTCTGGCTCTAGGTGTTGCACGACCCCCTGGCTTAGCAAAATTTGGTCTCAAGGAATTCTCCATGGTGGATCGACAGAAAGGTTCACCAGGTCAGCGAACCACGACCAGCGCGGCCAATGCAGTGCCACCAACAGAAGATCCGCTTGCTCTGCAATCAGTTTCCGGATGACTTGTGGGATGATCGGTATTGGAAGAAAAGCATAAAGAAGACCTCGAGGCCAAGGGGATCTGAGGGCATTGTGACCTTCCGCACCCCGCATCGGGAACCGTGAGAAATATCTTGGCAGCTGCATGTTCTGAGGCACGCAGAACACACACGTGGTGAAAAGGTCGAGAAGTAGAGACCCGAACTTGTGAGAGAGGTCCCGAAACAGACACGGGTGCAGCTTCATTCTAAATGGTCCAGGTGACCCCTGCTGAGCCAGTCTGCTTGTAGATTGACTGCTCCAGAAATGTGTTCCGCTCTCTAAGAGAGGGTATGCCTCTCTGCCCAGGACATTAGCCACTCTGTCTCTTCCATCAGCAACCTGGAGCAAGTGCCCCCCTGTCGATTGAATGGGCCTTCGTGGCCATGTTGTCAGTCAATATCAGTACATGTTTGTTGATGACTTGTAGGTGGAAGTGACAACTCCAAGCGAACTGCGCATAACTTCAGCCAATTGATGCTGTGTTGTTTTTCTAAGTGGAACCAAGTGCCCTGTGCCAGTTGGGAATTCAGATGAGCACCCCACCCATAAAGGCTGGCATCCAAGGTTAACGTTACATGTTCTGGCTCCAGAAATAGTGATCCCGCTTGAATTGCTGGCATAAGCCACCATTGAAGAGACAGCCTCACCCAAGGCGGTACTGCAACTTTGACTAGAGAATCGACTTGGCCTTGTCTCTGAAAAGGTAAGAGGAACCATTGTAGTTGATGTGAATGGCAGTGTGCCCACTGCACAATTGCAATGCAAGAAATGAGTTTGTCCAGTAATTGGGACAGTAGAATCAAGGGAAGTTTATTGTGCGATAGCACCTGAGACACCAGGTCCTGTATACTGGATTGACGGTCTGGAGATAAGTAAACCAGCCCTTGCATAAAATCTATTATCGCACCCAAATGTAAGATGCGTGTCGTTGGGCAGAGATGACTTTTGGCCATATTGATTGTAAACCCATGACTCTGCAAAGTGCAAAGCACAATCCGTCTGTCTTGATCCGCTTGGGTCACAGACGACGAGAGGATCAAGATGTCGTCCAGGTAACAGTCTAGACATACAGGCAGTTCTCGGAGTGAGAACTGCCAGAGCTGCTAAGAGTTTTGTGAAAGTTCGCGGCGCTGAAGAGAGTCCAAAAGGCATTGCCTTGTATTGAAAATGGCGGTCTGCATAAGCAAACCGGAGGAACTGCCTGTGTGCCGGATAAATTGGCACATGTAAATATGCCTCCTTGAGTTCTATTGATTGCATTAGATCTCCTTGACGGATGCATCTGAGGAGGGATTTGAGTGAATGCATCTTGGAGTGTCGATACAACATGTGGAGGTTCAGTTGTTTCAGATTTAGAATTCCTCTCCAGCCCCCCAAACTCTTTGGTACCAGGAATAATATTGAATATAATCTGGTCCGTACCTGATTGTCTGGGACCGGCTCAGTTGCCTTGATTTCCAAGAGGTGTTGGATCTCGAGGTCCATGAGGTGCCATTTGCAAGGCTGAAAGGGTAATGGGCACTGGAGGGAATGGTTTGGAGGGGTGGAGGTGAACTCCAAGGTGATGCTGCTGGTGACAATGTGGAGAATCTATGCGTCCATGGTAGAAAGTTCCCACTGGTGGTAAAAGGACTGGAGCTTGCCTCCAATGGGAAGGAGAAGCGGTGAGTCACTTGCTGTGACGGAAGGAATGGGAACCCGCTCCCCGAAATGGCCGTTTGAAGTTTGACTGATGTCTGCCAGAGTCACAAAAGGAAGCTTGGTCGGAAGAAGAGGAATATGCTTGTGGCGTCAAACATTGGAAATAGGAGCTGCTGGGTCCTGGTTCGGCATGAAAAGGCTGTCGTGGATAAGGTGAATATCTGCGATCCGGTCTCCTATACAATGATGGTAAAACCTTCTTCTTATCCTGGCCTTCAACGAACACAGGATCCAGGGATGCCCTGAAAAGGGAAGGTCCCTTATAGGGGGCCACTGTGAGCCGCCTTTTGGACTCCAATGTTAAAGCCACAGAAGTCGATGAGAAGTCACCGCAGAAGCTAGCGCCCAAGAAGCAAATTTAACCGCATCCAGTGAAGCAACTGCTGAATACTCGGCCGCCGCAATAATCTTAAACACATTCTGATGGAGCCTTGCTTCTTCTAGAGGTAATCTGTCCCTAAGTTGGCACAGCCAGATTAGTGATGCCCTGTTAAAAAATGATGCTGAGGTCACTGCTCAAATGGCCCAGGCAGCTGCCTGGTGGTTTTTGCGAAAGGCTATCTCAGCTCTTTTGTCCTCCAGTTTGAGACTTTCCCCGACATCACTAACTAGAACCAACGATGACATGAGACTAGCCACAGGTTCATCCACAGATGGTAATTGGAGCAAGACATCAAGCTCTGGCGTGGAGCAATACAGCTTCTTGTCATAACTATTAGGGCCCGAAAGTGACCCAGGATGCTTCCACGGTTTTTGAATTACCTGCGAAAAAAGGTCTGGGTATGGCACAAAGTAATCTGGCTTGGGCGTCATGAACAAATTCCCATTGGGATCAGCCTGTTCTTGGGAAGGAGAAGACTGGTCAAGCCCCTTGCCCATATTGGTAGCCCTTTTTGCCTTGTGTAGAAGCAACTTGAATAGGGAAAGCCTAAATAACCCCAGAAAGGCCGGTTTATCTGGAGCCATTTCCTCATCCTCTGAGAATTTTTTTTTTAATTTGATTTATATGCCGCCCTTCTCCGGAGACTCAGGGCAGCTTACAATGCGTTAAGCAATAGCCTTCATACTTTTGTATATTTATACAAAGTCAGCTTATTGCCCCCACAAACTGGGTCCTCAGAATTCAAATTCTTCAAGGCAATCCTCATCCCTGACCGGCTCTGCCAAGTGCCCATAGACCTGGGTTGAAGGCAAAGGTGGAACAGTGGGAACCATACATTGCGCCCTGTTTCCGGCCTCAGACGGAAAATGATAACCAGTCTGCTGTAACCCTGCCTGAAATATGTGAGTGATTGCCTGAAAAAGAAGGGATTGAAAATCCAAAGATTGGCTACAGGTATGGCCCTCCCCTGCATGGAGACCCACTGCAGTCGGGGTGAATATGGCCTTCGGCATGGTAGGAGGTACCTGAGGAGGCAGGCTCATAGAACCTGAAGAAATGGTAACAGGTGGGTCAAGGCCTCCCTGAACACAGGTTAAATTACGGTCCTGTGCTTCGTATGCAATGTCCTCCAGTGGCCATGCCACAGGATCAGTCTCATGAGGAGCCAAAGCGTTAATGACAGACTGCTGACCTACTGCAGTTTCTGCCTGGGCACAGCTAGGACCAGACTGCGCTTGGAGCCGTGCCTTATCAAACTGGCGCTCTAAGGCATTGTGCCTGCGTTTTTTTTTTCTTTTTTAAAGCATTCTTTTACTACCGGTTCTGGCGATTGTTGGAACCTTTTTTTTTACTTTTTTAAAGCATTTTTTAACTATCTATTTTTTTGCCCTAACGGGTAATAAAAAATGCTTTAAAAAAGTAAAAAAAAGTTGGCCATGCCAACCCAGTCACGTGACCCCCACCAAGCCACGCTTAACAAGTCACGCCCACAGAACCAGTAGCAACAAATTTTACATTTCACCATTGCTTTTTATAACTACTGGTTTGACTGAACCGGTAGCTAACTACCAGTTCACCTGAACCAGTAGCTTTTTAAATGCGCAGCGCGTGTTTGGTGCACACTGCATATGTGCATGCAGTGCGCATTTGGTGTACCCTGCGCATGCGCACACAGCGCACTCTTGGCGTGCAGCGCGCATGCACGGATAGCAAACCCGGTTCAGATTTCACCCCTGGGATTAGGTCTCCATTGTGCAAAGTTTTACAACTACTGCATGGTAAAAATGTGCACTAATTGTAAAAAATAGCTGTATGACAAAAATAGCTGTATCAGCAAGCAAAAAAAAAAAAAGACTTCCAAGTACCTTTTTTTGCATGACATAATTCTACAAGAGATATGCTTTTGAACCGCCTTTTGTTCTTTCCCGTAACATATGTCTTCTGAATTCAACAATACAGTATCTGTTCATGTACAAGACGAAGAGCAACTCGTCTGAGAATGTCTTAGTATTAATTTCTAATTATGCAAATGATTTTTTTTCCAAACCACATCTAATGGAATGATAACAACAACTTCCAGTTCCCACCATTTCATTTTTAAAATTAATGTTATTTATCTTGGCACGTTTTGTAATAGAAATACACAGAACTGAAAAAAAAAAGAAAACATAAAACATTGTAAGAAATTTGACAAAAAAACCATCAAAAAGCTAAACTAAAGTAAACAACTTAAACTAAACTAAAACAAGGGGAATATATATAGCAGATATCCATCAAATATAAAAAACCTACTTAAAAGTTTCTAAATTATATTTAAAGAAAGATAATTCACCAATGTTACAAAATATCATAAAATCTATGCCATATTGTGTCACTTTTTGATTAAGAAATAGAATTGCCTTTTCAAAACAAAATAAATTACATTTCTCTTGCATCTAGTCTTTAATACCAGGAATAACACTACTTTTTCATTTTCTCAAAATAATTCTCCCCAAACCATAATTCTTCAAAAATGGTCAAAACCCAAAGCTTAAGTTATAATTTAACATAACATTCATATCTTAAAAGATTGCCTGGTAACACTATTTATATGTGTTAAAATATCATTGGAAAAATATTAACATCCTTCCTAACACTTCAGGTGATTTACCTTCGTTTCTAAACGAAGTTTAGAAATTCCTCAGAGTTAGAAATTCCTCAGAGTTAGAGCATCATAATATGCTTCTTGGGAGAGATAATCTTTTTTGCTTTTTTGGTTGTTGCTTCTTTCTCTGCTTAATAGCAATCAAGTGTAAATTATACAATATTTTCCTCTAAAGCATGATTCTGTAGCCAAATGTTTGCATACTCTTACAAAATGAGAGGTCTTTTGCCAAAAACTAGTAACTCTCTCCATTAATTTCCCCTGTTCATTCTGGTAAAACACGATAAATCTGTTGTGTTTTGGCTTGCTCACATTTACAAGAGCAAAATGAGATTGGGCAGACATTTTATTGGAAAATTTGAAGCTAAATTTGTTTCTAGAAGCTACAATGTAAACAACAAATAGGCATTATAGAAAAACCAAGTATGTACGTTTGTTTTTCTTATTGTCCCCCCCCCCCTTTTTAAAAAGGAATTGTGTTTGATTTATCAGTACAGTTGCATGAAATTTATTTTCTTGGATGCCTGCTTTCTGCAAGACTTCCAGCCAAGACTCTTTAAGTGAACAAAGAAAGAAACATGTATTAACTAAACAGTATTACCTGGATGCTTTAGCAGCTTCTGAACATCTGCTTGTAGCTTCTTTAAGTGATGCTGAACTTGAATAGAAACCAACACAATATTAAAAAGTGAAATGAAAATTAGTGTGAGCTTTATATTTGCTCTCTGATTAAAAAAATGGAATATCCAATTTTGAAATTTCAAAGAGGCATTAAAAATGTGAAATATATTTCTAATATACCAGGTATAAAATAGGTGCTACCTGGCTCAATGGTAATAACTACGAGAAGAATCTTGAATTTAAGTGGACAGTCACTTAAATATGAACCAGATAAATGCTGCAGCTGCCAAAAAAGCCAATGCGGTCCTAGGGTACATTATCAGAGCGGAGTGTTTTGACCCACCTCCCCAAACACGACAAACCCTCTGTAGTTGAAGCAATGATTCTTTTATTAGGAGTGCCAGCAGCCCCGGCAAAAAGTTTCTCTCTTACAGTAGGCTAACAAGTCTATCTAGCAGGGAGATGAATAGTTGTCTGCCACATCTATTCATCTCCGCCCCCTGCCTTTTATCCCCAGAACAAGGGTGGGGTTTCGCTAGTAGCGGTGGCTCTTCTGTCCCAAGGATCAACCCACAGATTTCCACTGCTCTCCTCTCCTCTGCCTTCTGCACATCTGTGTGTCAGGCACTGGACCCAGCTGTTCCTCCTTTTCCTCATCAGCCACCTCCAGACCTGGGGGCTGTTGACTTTCCATCTGAGGGCTGACGGATGGCCTAGGCATCCAGTTCTGGTCACCACAATATAAAAAAGATGCTGAGACTCTAGAAAGAGTGCAGAGAACTTGTTTGAGCAAAGGGTTGGACTAGAAGACCTCCAAGGTCCCTTCCAATTCGGTTACTCTATTAATGATTTAAAAAATGAAAGTAGTTCATCAGAAAGTATTATTTTGGATTTGCTAGACACTTCACAGAATGTTTAAAATGTACATTAGACTTTTCATATTGACCATATAAGACATCTAATTTTTTTTTAACTCGCATGATTTGGTCTGCTACAGTTTTGTTTTAGTTTCAAATTAATATGTATGTTAACATAATTTGGGGAACAAATATATGTAATGATCTCAATTTGATGTTGAATTATACTCCCAAAATATAGAATTTGTCATTTTATGAATAGTTTTGGATGTATCTGGTTAGAATACATCGAAGAGAATAATTTTACATAGCTGGAACAGAGTCACTCTCCTGATTTTAAGGAATGGATCCAGGACATGGGTCCGTTATTTATTTAGACTGTGCTGTAGAAATGAAAATGTGACACATTAAGTTGTTATACAGTTCAGATCAAATATGTTTAAGGATGCAATTAATTTTATATTGATTTCTATATCTGTCTCTCTGTCTCTCTGTCTATCATCTATCTATCAATTTTTTATCACATGATTTTTACTGCCTAAGTAACTCAAGGCAGCGAGCATACATAATCCTTCTTTTCTATCTTTCTCATAACAACACAGAAATTCCTACAACACCTTATTGGGAAATTGCTCTGAGGCAAATTTCTTGCAAGAAGATGTGATATTAACTCTGTGGGATCTGAATTACAATTTTCTAATAGCAAATGCAGGGTCTTAGTATACTTTAATTTTGGTAATCCATAGTATTGAGCAGACTCAGTTGTGTTATCAACAAATTGAAAAATTCGATGCCTTGAAGAATCAGAATGCACATATTTCATTGAATGAGAAAGCTGTGCCATTATATAGTAAGAGAATTGTTCTATCTGATGATTTCTGGTTCCCACATATACCCAAAGAAAACAAAGCAGTAAATAGACTGGAACTAGATATGATAAAACTTGATTCATTATTCAGAAAAGAAATAAAATGTTTTACACAGAAAATTCAGGCTGGATTATCATGTTGTTGTTTTTTTTAAACCTATGACTCCACATCTGTTAACAGCTTTGAACATATAAAGACACTGTAACTGAGAAATCTTGCTCCTTGCTACACTGAGAAAAGAAAGGGAAAGCTTTGGTCAAAAGTCCTTAAAAAGAATTCGGCATGTCACTGGTTTTAGCAGACTAAATGGCACCTGAGGAATGGCAAGCTGTAAAAAGGGATAAGCTAAAAATATGCTTTAGATTTGTGCAGCTAATTTAGGCTTCTGATTTTGGTCATGCCTCTTTTTAACCTCTTCATTCTGCACAACTAGTATGTTATTTAAAAAACTTTATAATGGTCATCATTTTTTTTTATTTTGACGCAATAAGTGTATTGTAAGTATATTGGGTATATTATTTGAGATGTCCCAAATAATGCATAGGTAGTTATATAGCAATAGCACTTAGACCTATATCCCACTTCACAGTGCTTCACAGCCCTCTCTAAGCAGTTTACAGAATCAGCATATTGCCCCCAACAATCTGGGTCCTCAATTACTGACCTTGGAAGGATGGAAGACTGAGTCAACCCTGAGCCTGGTGAGATTTGAACTGCTAAACTGCTGAACTGCTGGCAATCAGCAGTCAGCAGAAGTAGCCTGCATGCTGATGTGCACTTTAGCTTTAAAGCTTTGAATCTTTAGGGTATGAATAAGCATGAAAGCAATCAGTCTGATTTTTTAAAAAAAAAATTCATCGTTCATTATACCAGTTGATTTCTAGATTCAAGATGTGCCTTTGATGCAAGCTTTGTATAATTAATATAGTCATTCCATTGCTTCTTTCATGGAATTTTAAGGCTAGGGTTTTTTTTTTCCTGAGAACTAGAAAAGACGAGTCAGACTGGCTTAAAACCAAGCTTTTGGAGCATCTTTCCTCTCTTCCAACAATTCAGTTCCAGACTAGTGAGTTTGATGGAAACTCATGCCTCAGTGGTGTCAGGAATAGTCACTGGAATCCATCCAATTCTGTTAAATCATCCTAACACCCCTTCCCATGATGCCTCTGGTTGGATTCAGATGTATTAAGGAATAGGGCTTGTTTGTTTTGTGTCTGGACCAGTCTTCCACAAGCCAGGTTTTGAAACCACAACGTAGAGGTGGCTATGGCCACCTTTCTAACAGCTTTGTGGTTATGTTGGAATTTACAAATCATATACAAACCTTAGTGTCCTAATTCTGAACAGATGGCAGGCAAAAGCAGACAAGTATCTAGCTGTGCTTTATGCACTAAATGACTGGGAGTTTAGATTTTTTTTGGCCAGATAATACAAATCATGATCATTCCAGATCCTTTCTAATTTGTAATAGAGAGAATATTACTCTGGAAGGAAAGAAAAAAAAATCGCAAGATGTCTTGTAGGATTTAAACCATGATTCTACTGTACTTGACATACAGCAATGACAAAGGCAATTTAGAATATATGGTTGGGAAAGTACAGAATGCCACTTTGAGATACTCCTGATTTTATCACTATATACTTTGTCTGTTATATATCACTCCAATGTCTGTTTAGTCTAGCACAATCTCCATTGATTATGGGTAAATTATATGTTTCCAGTAGCAAATAATTCAAAAATGTCCGATTTAAGGCAGCATGGAAATTCAAACATAAAAATAAATAATCTTTGAATATGAGAATTCCAGGGGTGACTTGTATATTTTGAGAAACACTGCAGCCATAAGAACTGTAGTTGTCAGTATAGTTCAAAACCTTTTACAGTTAGTTGGAACAGTTTTTTTTCATGTTTTACTTACTTTATTTGAATAACATATAAAAATTCCATTTCAATCAAACATCTTTTGTTCCTTGACTTTTCAGTGGAGGTTTCAGGTTCAAATGAGAACTTCCCTGTGAGAAATGGTACTGCTGTCCTTGGGTTTATCATTTTGTAGCCTTCCTTTCACTTGAAATGTTAACAAGCATGTCCCTCTCCAACTGCAATAAAATGTCGAAGAGTTGGAAAAGATCAGACTGCCTCTTGAAGACACTGAAGGCTGGAGGCAAAAATCTAGAACATTTACAGTAGTAACAAGCTGTAAAAATGTACACACTCCCACACTCCTCCCCGCTTCACAGTCCCCCAGTCTCTGGAAGGACTAGTACTAGTGATGATATGTTAAAATAGTATTTGATTCAGTGATATAGTGACCCTTGGCAAGTAAGTTGGCTTAATTAGCATTTTAGAATTAGATTTGGAAGAGGAAAAAGATTTTAATACAGAAATCATAGCACTTCCATGTACATCCTTTTTGTATTCATATTACAGTAATACCTGCTTTGATTTAAAAGATATTTCACACAAACATACAAGTGAGAAACTGTGGCGTAGTGGCTAGAAATTTGCCCTTAAAGAAGAGGTATCATAACTCAACAACATCATGCAGAAAAATAAACAAAATAAAAATAGTCATGCTGATCCATGATATAAATGCAAAATCCACAGATTGGCTAAATCATTATTAGGACTATGAAGAACTGAAGAAGCTTCTTGGATGAGAAGTGAAACTTCTTCAAGGAAAAACAAGGACTAGTTACCTTTTGAAAAAGCATCTTTGGAACAACCATGACTTGGATGATTGAGAATCTCCATAGGCATTAGGACAAGTAAGAATACAGAATGCAGGGCCTAAACTTACAACCACAATGGAGCCCAAAATTTATGTTGCTAAGTGAGACATTTGTTAAATGAGTTTTACGATCTTTCTTACCACCATTATTAAGTGGACCACTACAGTTGTTAAGTTAGTAACATGGTTGTTGAATCTGGCGTCCCCATCGACTTTTCCTGTCAGAAGGTCACAAAAAGTGATAATATGATCTTGAGAAATTGCAACCATCATAAATACGAGACATTTGCCAAGTGTCTGAATTTTGAATACATGACGATCGGGATGCTGCAGTGATCATAAGTGTGAAAAATGATCGTAACTCACTTTTTTCAGTGTTATTGTAACATTTTAAGCAGTCACTAAATGAACTATTGTAAGTCGAGGACTACCTGTACTACAAAATATTGTGTAGAATTCTTCAGCAGGCTAGATAGGATGAAAAACAGGATGGAAGGAACTGAAAACATGCAGATGTCATTTTCATTCTTGGTCCAACTAATAACCACAACATGTGAACTATTTTAATCAACTGCTTTTATGAAGTGTTGTGAAGAATGGAAATATTCGCATACTGTTTATGACATTTCTGTAGGTTATAATATGGGATTATCTAAAATCCATACTAGCTAAAAAAAAATCCTTGAAAATAATTTCAGGAAATTTTAGCTCTGTAACTGCTGAGCCTTACCTGCTTTAGATAAAACTGAGATGAGAGGGAAAAAATGGGTGCCACCGGCATTGTGCAGTAGAGTTTCTGACAGAAAGGTTGAGAAAAAACATGGAGTTATGAAATTTATTTGGTTTTATCTAGAAATTGCAACAATGTTTGGGGCAGGGATACATCAGAATTAGAAAACTAAGCGTTTTGCATATATTCAGCCCATGAAATTGAATTTAATATAATGATCTCCCAGGCCTTTTATATACAATCCCTTCTGGTATTCTCCTCTCAGCTTTCTTTGCTTTCATCAGATTAATTTAAAGCTATTAAAAGCGAAGAAAAGAAAAAAAGACAGCAGCCTTGCAGATTTACTGCAGCTGCCCCTAAGATCTATCACGGAGCCCAGTGTACCTGCAAAAGTTCATCTTATTCTGTCACCTTTTTCTTTTCCTCCTCCCAACAATGAACTTCAAAGGCAGCACTCATCAAAGAACATGCTGACCTCTACGCTGGCCAGCTTTAAATAATCACCATGATTTTCTTAAGAGTTCAGGAGATTGGAACATAAGTGTTCAAACTGCTGTATATTTATTATCTCCCTAATCTCAATAAGCTGGGGAATTCTTGGCTCACAGCTATGCTTTTGAGTCCCACAAGCTTACCAGACAAAATAATAAAGTTAGTAGGCTGTAAAGATGTTGTTGGTACATTATCACTTTTGAACTAAGGAACAAAATAACCAAAGGACATGACCCAGACGTTTTGCTTCTCATCCAAGAAGCTTCTTCAGCTCTGAGCTGAAGAAGTTTCTTGGATGAGAAGTGAAATGTCTTCAAAGAAAAAACAAAGTCCTGTTGCATCTTGAAAAAAAGCACCTTTGGGACAGTTAAGCCTTTAAAACTTAACTATTTCTGTAGCAGAGACTGAGACAAATCACAGTTTGGTGTCATTTCCCCTTCACTTAGCTTGGGGGAGTATTGAAACTTGAGAAACTACAGAAAGAAGTGTGAGTGGGTTTTCAAATGATTATATGTTAATTCTAGTTTTTTATACAGCTTTTCATACAATACAGCTTTATATAGCTTCTCAAACCTCCAGAGGCCTCCAGAGATAATAGGTGGTTGTTGTTCTCTTAATTCCCAGCACTTATCCCTCTCCTTAATGCATACTGGGAAACAAAGTGTAAATGCAGGTAGTCTTCGACTTATGACCACAATTGACCCCCAAATTTATGTTGCTAAGTGAGACCATTGTTAAGTGAGTTTTGTGCCATTTTACAAGCTTTCTTGCCACTGTTGTTAAATGAATCACTACAATTGTTAAGTTATTACATGGCTGTTAAGTGAATCTGGCTTGCCCATTGACTTTGATTGTCAGAAGGTTGCAAAAGGTGGTTGATTACACAGAGATGCTGCTATGGTTGTAAGTGTGAAAAATGGTCATAAGTCACTTTTTTCAGTGCTGCTGTAACTTTGATCACTAAACGAATGGGTGTAAATTGAGAGCTACTTGTAATACAACTGGAGAACAGTAGGTTAAGGGAAGATAATACAAGATAACAAAAACAATTTATGTTTAAATTATGTTTATGCTACATTATCATTTTAGTGAACCTGAACTGTGGCAAATAAGATAATTGGTGTAACATACCAATCCTATTGATTTAAAGGAAAGGTAGTTCTAATTTCTTCACAATAAATGTCTTTTTAAATATCTTTTAATATACCGGTATGTATTCTTCATATAATTATTCAGTTTGTTTTTGTTTTTGTTTTTGTTTTGCTGTTGTAGTAGTACTAGTTTTACTGATAATTATAATTCTAATCCTTAGTAGTTTTAATCAGATAAAAGTTAAGTAGGTGTTTAGCCTTTTGGATGTTATGAAAATAATGGGATTTGTACAGTTCTTAAGATGAAAAAGGAGAAGGTGATAAAAAGTACAGTCGTGGAGTGTCAGTGTCAGGAGCTATGTGGAATGTTACAAAACATTTACTAGTTGACTTAGTTTGATGGTGACACTTGGGATTGTCGTTCTTGGCTTCTTTTCCATTTCTTTTCTGGAAAGAGTATGTATAGATTTTGAAAGGGAGGCTGTGATTGTCTCTGATCTATAGATATGGAGAATTAATCCTAATAAGTTTAATAGGATTTTTATAAACATCCCTTCATTTGATACCCAACCCATTTTGAGGAAGCCTTAAGTCATCTTTAGTTGTATAACTATAGTTTTTTCCGTCTTATCTCACCCCAATTTTGCTGTGAATGGAATGTTATGTGCCTTACTCAGCAGTGGGATTCAGCTGGTTTGGACCGGTTCAGGCGATTCGGATGTTAATTTTAACCTGGTTTGGCAAACCAGTTGTTCCAAGGACTGGCTGACCCCGTCCACCCCAACTCACCCCTCCCAGGAGTCTCCACACGGCCCATTATGGAGCCAGGTAAGTGCAGGGCATGTGTGGAGGCTCTAGGAGGGCAAAAAATGGGCTTACTGGACATCTGGAAACGGGCCTGTTTCTGGCCTTTGGTGGGCCTCTGGTTCCTGGGGGAGGCCATTTTCACCCTCCTGGAGGCTCCAGGAAAGCCTCCAGAGCCTGGGGAGGGTGAAAACCAGGCCTACTGGGCCCATTTCCAGCCTCCGGAGGGCGCGCAAAGTGAACTGGTTGTTACAACTAATGAATCCCACTATTGGCCTCACTGTGTCTTTTGGGATTTTTCCAATCCTGTAGAGTGCAAGAAGTTAAACTTTCACAACAAAATAAATTAAATAAAGAAATAAAGTAAAACAGAATTCATCACAAATTAATTAAAGATTATTACACTGAATGGCTTGCAGTGTGCAAAATTTCAGCTCAAGAATGTTTAATATGGAAAGCAAGCCTATTCCCCGTTTTTATGAACATACATGAAGAATTGTGATTCTGATGGAGCAACAGAGTCATTAAGTCATAAGTTCAGGCTAGGTAGCATTTCTTGCAGAATCTTTGAACTTCTCCTTTCCAGTTGATCATCTAAGCGTCTTAATTGTCTGTGTTGGACTCTGTGTGGCTGCACAAGAAGCAGATATGCTCTTTTTGTTCGTCAAAAATAATATATGCAGCTTTGATATGTAAGGGAGAGAGTCCAGTATCACTTTTTTATTATATAGTATATTGAAGTTTCAGATTGTTTTTCTTTCAACCTTTTTTTATACCACAAATACCTTTTTTTAAATCATTGCAGAATGGCTGGTTATGTACCATTTTTTGTCAATTGTGGTACCATTAGCTAATTTTTTTGAGGGAAGTGAGGGCTACATAGGGCAGAGCATGTACTGTATACAAAAGGTAAAAAGTAAAGATTTCCATGTCCATTTGTGTCTGATTCTAGGGCACAGTGCTCATCTCTTTTTCTTGGCAGAGGGAGCCAGTGTTGTCCGAAAACATTTCTGTGGTCATGTGGCCAGCATGGCTATACGCCATAAGCGGATGGAATTCTGTTACCTTCTCACCAAAGTGGTACCTATTTATCTACTCACATTTGCATGGTTTTAAACTGCTAGATGGGCAGGTGCTGGGGTGAGGAAGGGAGCTAACCCTTTTGCGCAGCACTCAAACACGGTCTCAAACACGGGCTGTCAACTCCAGCTGACAAGCTCAGCATTTTTAACCACTGAGCTATCGCACCCCTGTATTATACAACAAGGCGGGGGGAGGCTAATTTTTTCTCTGATTTTTGAGTGCAGTTGGGGCAGGCGGTTCTTAGTTTTTTAAAAAGGTCTGTTAAGGACATGCATTACCGTTTAGTGTGTTTCTTGCATCAAAATGATCAGAAACTGTAATTTTCAGCAGCAGAAGTGACAGAAAAATTGCAACTATCTTCAAAAAAGAGGCTTCAGCCAATTTTGGCCTTGGGGCCAGAGGTTGGCAGTCTCTGCAAGAGGTAATGATAATTTTATTAGTAGTGAACTAGAACACGTACTTTAATGAGGATTTACTCTGGGAAAGCAAATTCTAAAAACATTCCATATAATTAAATGTTAAATGCCTGTGGCAGTAATCATTATTAAACGAGGTAGCAAATTTGAATTGACCAAAGCAATTGTGTTTGATCTAGCCAATTTAGCCATCTTCTCAGATTGTATTTCTTTTAAAATCTACTTTTAAAAGTAGACTCCAAGGCTCCAAGAAGTGAAATCATTGTACAATACTTTGGGGGGAATTACAGAAAATGAAGAGGTTCACAGTTCTTTAAATTAGATGTGAGGTTGAATGGAAGGAGGTGTCTGTATACCATCTCAGCTTTACATGCAACATTGTGCCTTGAATTCTACTGACCTTTTGGGGAAAATATTCTATTTGCCAGAAATAACCAGCCTAATTATAAGTCTGGAATAGTAACTCTGACCATGTATTGGAGCCATTAATTAACATATATTTTAGATGGCATACTGTAAGTCTTGCCATATAAAGTATGCTTTGAATAGACCCTTCAATATTTTTTTAACCACATGTATTCTGTGCCAACTCTTGCTGGCCACCAGGAGTGAGGCATTCTCTGTAGGTGAAAAAATCATTTTGCACGAAGAAATCCTTTCCCTTTGTAGGAAAAAGGGTGGATGGCAATCCGCTCTGTAATTGACCTTCCTTTATTATCTCCTTCACATCTGAAAGCCCAGCTGTGGTGGCCGCAATCCACTTTAACATTCAGATGCCCAGTACCAGTTATGTGGGTCAGGTTGAAACAGGTCCTGTAATCTATTGCTATTTTGGAGGTTCACATTTATAGCATACCTAGCATATTTTATTGTGTCAAGGATTATATTTCTTACGATGGTGGTTTGTGGCATGTGACTTGTAAACCACCAGTGCAGTTTTCTTTCTCTTCTATATCCTTCAGATAACTCATCAAATGATAAGTCTTCTAAAAATTGCCTTTAAAATATTTGTAATATATATACATTCTCAAAGGACCACAAGAATTGGGAATATGTAAAACGTGTAAGTGCAGGTATTGTTCAAGGATGGAATGTCTATGTCCTTAATAAAGATGTGGTATGCACTCTGAGATAATCCATTGACTCTGATTTGGAAAGATAAGTAGAGCAAGTGGCAGAGTTAGATAATTGGTTTGCTTCTAATCAGTGTTACTTCACAGATGCTCGTACACACATCTACGCTATCTGGTTTCCACATTAATCTGCATATTTAAATTAAGTGTAAACATACATTTTGAGACATTATAACCTCAACATTTATATTTCTAAGTGTATTTTCTTTCAAAAGCATTTTCATTTTAATATATTTGACATAGTTCTAGGGCCAAGAACTGTTTTCCTACATATTTTATTCTTAACCAACATAATGTAAATCAGGCCTATTCATAATGAAAAAGAAAAGAATAATTGAATGCCTCAAATATCCTTATGTTCAGAGACAGAAAAATTTGTAATGATTTTGTGAGAGTGAGGTTGGTTTTTTTTAATTACTTGGCCAAACATTTCTAGCTTTTCATTTGTGGCACCGGAGAAATGAGCATGTGGCTATAAGGCGCTGAATCCACTTGTTTAAATCTTGCCTTTGCTCTGAACTCAGTAGACAATCTTGCCCAAATTGGTCTCATTTTAATTTCCATTTTGAAAGTAGGGGTTGATACAGTGGTGGGATTCAAGTAAGTTAACAACCGGTTCTCTGCCCTAATGATTTCTTCCAACAACCAGTTCACCAAACTACTCAGAAAGTTAACAACCGGTTCTCCCGAAGTGGTGTGAATTGGCTAAATCCCACCACCGGGTTAATATTGTCATGTGTAACAGTTTGATCATTTGGAAGTAGCATAAATGTCTTCTCCTGCTCCTGTTCCTCTGTTATTTATTAGTCCAGCCGTGTATTCGGATATGAAAAATTCAGCCTTGGTTTTAAAAGTGCTGTCTATCATAAATGCGGTAGCAAGTTACAAAATGGCAGAACACCAAGAAGCTGTAAGACAATAGAGATGCCATGTTGTACTTTCAAATAAGAGAAAAAAGAGTTTGCCTTCATAGGTGAGTTGAAAGCATCATGGACATGGTCTGTGGAGGAAATCGAGAAAGAGAAGTCACAGATCTTTCTCCAGTGCAGCTTTAAAATAATAAGCAAAAGACTTTCCCCTGATAGCTGTTTTTCAGAGAGTGACACAAAAGAATGTTGGGAAGAACATATTATGGGAAAACTATTAGAAAACTGGAACAATGTTTTTTTTTATTTATTGCTCCAAAACAGAAACGAAACATTTGGTTAGTAAGTGTAGAATGCTCATGTTCCTTCATAGGCTTGGTGTGGATTTCAACTGAAATGTTGTTCAGTTAAAACAACATTTCATTGGTTGTTTTTTTTTCTGAGGTTCTTGGCAACTGAAAATTGGCCAAAAATAGACAGATGCATCAACCAACCCATTTTTGGGGGTGAGAGGGGGTATTAATGACCATCAGATGATTCCAGTATAAAAACTTTGCCTGTTGAGATATAGCTTTAATGGGCCATTAATACATGAAATACCTTCTCAGAATTTTTCATTGGGTTAGTTTGCCTAAAACTATTCAGAATAAGGACCAGTGTTTGATAGTAAGCAAAATTTAGGAAATGGACAAGAAAGGTTTGAGAATTAGCATATACTGTAATAATGAAAGAAGAAATAGGAAAAAAACCTGGTGTTGGGGAAAAAGGGGGACCTTGGTTAAAATGTTTTGTGCTGTTAAACTGTTAAAAAGGGAACCTGGATCTTTTATTTGCTGTTAAACAGAGTGCAGTCTCAAAAAGAGAAAAAGGCAAACAATTCATACTCAGTTCAAAGAAAGTAGGTTAAAAGTGTGACAAAGCTCCACCATGGAGCTAGAACTTTTCCTGAATACAGAAGAACAGATTCAACAGATTATTTTTCCTAAGGATCCGTTTCAATCATTTGGAAAGTAACTGGAGAGCAATGGTGAAACTTGAAAATGTTACAAGAATGACTTCAGAATGGAATGACTGCAATACTGCAAAGTTCAGACATTATCTTTCCATTCCTTGCTTGGTCGGGACCTCACTGCTCTAATGTGTTTTTTTCACCACAGATTTCAAGAAGCTTCTCTTTGGTTTGCCTACTCCTACTAGAAGAAACGCAAAGAGTTAACCTTTTGGAGCAGGAGGCACATATTACTCTATGGGAGAAATAAATATATGTTTTACATATCTCTCTCTCTCTGTGGCCATCAAATCTTCATCCCTGCAGTGATTTGGAGTGTCTTACAGTCTTTCAGGGTTTCTGGGAAAGCATGGGGACAAGAAAGGATTGAGCTTGGATTGTTGATCTAATGAGCTTCCAGGCGCTGCCTTGAATGTGTATTTGCATCAGCAACATGCAGAAATTAAATTAAGATTTAGGTTTATTACTTCCTTTCCCAGAAAGAACATTGAAACATTTCTTTAGAAATTATAACAAGATGATACTCTTTACATTAAAGTACCATATTTTTTGGAGTATAAGACACACCGGAGTATAAAACGCACCTATCTTTTTTGTTTTGTTTTGTTTTTTAAAGGTTTTTTTATTTTTTAGACAAACACACATACAAACCTACAATGTATTTTCTTTGAACAGAGTATTTGGCCGGTTCACAAATTTAAACTGTGTTTAAGTCATTTCAATTAACTTTACAGTTACTGTATTTCCTTTTTGCCATATTTATTCCTCATTTATTTTATTTTTTAAAACCAGCATTAGCCTTCATTCTCATCTCTAATCTTAAATCAAATTCAATTTTTCCCTTCTATTCTATATTATACCCCTTTCCATTGTCATCTATTTTTATATCCATCCTCACATTGGTTAATTATGTAATATTACAATCGTTTAATACAAATTCAACATTTTAACATAAATCAATTAGTTATATAACTATATTTTTGTATATTAATCAATATGAACATGAATATTCCAGTTATGTCCATGCAATCCAATTTCTTACAAATCAATTAATTATATTTACCAATAATAATAAACCAAATAATTTTCCTCTCTTATGTTACTCATTTCATATCTTAAACTCTCCCAATAACCCATATAGTTTTGCCCATATAATCCTCCAAATCACAACTTAATCATTTCTACTTTCATCACAATATATAATTAAAAATATTTCAATCATTACAATTTCCTGAATTAAATTTTAAAATGTTCTAGCTGTTACCCAAGCTACAACTTAATCCTTTTTATTTTCACCACCATATACCATTAAAGGTATTTCAATTGTTACAGTTTGTACTTATTCGTATTTCTAAAAAAAAGAAAAATTATCATTGTCTAGATTTCAAAAATACAAAGACAAATATGCCAATTATTATTCATTTCATTTTTACAATCATGATTTCCCATTTATTTCTTACTACTATTCATATTTCAATTCTAAATATGTATAACATTTTTCTGTTTCATTTCTTTTTCTCCCTTCCCATTTTTATTTTTGCCTTTTTCTTTCTCTTTTTTTCTTTTGTGTTTAAAATCTTGAACTCTCCTCTTTTGCCCTAAATTTCCCATTGTTTGCACCTACCTATTTTGGTGAGGAAAAAGAATAAAAAGGAATCTCCCTCTGCCTCTGCCTAATTTTGCCTCATTGCAGCAAACAGCAAATAGACTGCTTTACTTTCAGTTTCATTTTCAGCATAGCTTGATTAGCACAAGAAAAAAAAATCTGCTCCAGCAATTTACCTCCTTGTAGCAAGCAGCAGAGCCCTGCCCAAAACAGCTGAGAGAAAATCAGCGGAGAGTCAGGAGGCCGGTCTAATCAACTTCTGCTAATTAGTCTGTGCTGAAGCTGAAAGGAGCTGTTTTTTTCTTGCTGCTTGCTTGCAAGGAGGTAACTGCTGTGAGGCACAGCCAAAGGGTGGGGGCCAGTGGGTGGGCGGGGCTACATTCAGTATATAAGACACACCTAAATTTTCACCCCCTTTTAGGTGGGGAAAAAGGTGCCTCTTATACTCTGAAAAATATGGTACATCTGATTCTTTGAAGTAGGTTAGAATGTTTTTTCATCTTTTAACTGCCCTTTTAGATCTGAAAAAACTTAAAAATCCAAGCTATATACTGAAATTCACTAGTTTGTGCAAATATACATTTGTTATCTTAAGAATAGGGTACTCTGCCATACCTGAAGACTTCCATAGCCAAATAGGACTCTCTTATTAGTACTAGTGAGCATTAACTCTTAACTGTAATAATAATAAATATGTCATGTCATGTTATATACCATATGTATATGGTATGTGTATATGATGATGATACCTTTAACACTATGAAACAACATCTACCTGTCCCAGGTCCTTGGGAAGGAATTGTTGGGTGATAAAAATGCGAATTCTAACCTAAACGGACTGTATGACCAACTATAAAAATAATAAATGTGTATGCTGCCTGATTCTGAAAGACTCTAGCAGCTCAACAACAATTAGGCAAATACATTTTAGTAAAACATTAAGATTAAAGGAAAAACTGACAAGCATGATAAAATGAGAGGGCTCTCTCTCCCTAACTGAAGAGCTGGGTGTAGAGCCAAACCATGAATCAGGGCATCCTCTTGATTTTATATTTGCACTATGGTGTGAAGATGATATTTGAAAGTGAAGAGGATGGTAATAATTTCTTATTGAGGTCAGTTCCAGGAATCATTGTTACTCAGTCATGTGCTACTTAATGTTTAACAACTGGCTCTGCCTGTTCCATTGCTGCAGCTGTGCCTTGTCCTTAGCTGAGGAACAGTTGACTAGGCTGTCTAAGCTTATCGCTACTGTCAGCTGATTCACAGTATTCCAGAAAATGTAACAATTGGTGCTAGTGAGCTGGTGTAAGCCAGTTCCAGAACACTACTTTACCTACCTGTAAATGATCTTGTTGATTCTTTTTGATTTCTCAGCAGGTCTAGTATCACTGAACTCAGTATTCTAGAGATTTCATAAATTGAGAATTGGGAGAGCAGTATTAAAGTGGTTCTGCTTGTATCTGCAGGCCCACGTTCAAAAAATAGTATTAGGTGGTTACATTTTGGCTTCATAGCCGTAAAGCTGTGGAGTTCCATAGGTCTCCGCTGTACCTCAGAAAGTACTGGGGATCTGAATATGAAGTGGCTGGTACCAATATGCTAATACTATTTTATTCTATATATTTGTGTCAACTAAGTCAGGTGACGCTCTGAGCCAATATCTGGAAGCAATGGTGGGTTGGTTGGGTGCCAGTAAACTGATGTTAAATCCCAACAAAGCAGGGGCATTATGGACAGGCAATTCTCTTGACAAAGAATGAGTAAGGCCACATCATCACAAGGCTGTTGTACTCTTCTGAAGGAGCAGGTGTATAATTTGGGTGGTGCTACTAGAGCCATCACTAGCACTGGAAGCACAACTGGCCTCCATGGAAGCAAGAACCTTTTCCTAGTTTGATCTGGTATGCCAACTACTGTATAGCCATTCTTAGATAGAGATAACCTAGCAACTATGATCCAAACATTCACCATCTAAACCTTGGATTATTGCAAGGTGTTTTGTATGGAACTCCACCCTGGAATCTGTACTCCATGCAAACATGTATTTAACTTATTGTAAAATGTAAATGGCTCAAGGATACAGACAACCATTAAACCACAATATTTGTTTTGAAAGTATTGTGGTTAGTTTCTATTGGATTGAATTCAATATACATGTAATGATGTATTATAAAAAGTTTAGGATTTAGATGTCTAATGGAGGACCTATTGCTGCATTTGTCCAGCTACAGTTTGTTGAGGGTGCCTTTCTGGGAGTGATGCATCAGCTAGCAATTTACTATGCAACAAATTGAAAGAAGGCATGCTCTAAAGAAGCACCTAATTGTGGCTGGTGCCAATTTAAGAAGGATCTGTACACACTATTGGTGTTGAGTCAGCCTATGCTGCTATTAAGTTTGGTCAAATTTCTTTTGAAAGTCCTTATATTTTGTTGTAATTTGGCACTTTTATGCTTTTAAATATGACTTTTTAAAGTGGAATTGTATTGGACATAGTCATAATATAACCTTTAAAATTGTTTTAAGTTTTTGGTAAATACTTTTGTCTTCTAATATGGAATTGCTTGAATGAATGTGTTGCTACCACAGTGGTATAAATAAATACGCTCATTTCTGAAATTATTTACAATTGTATATAAATGGTATGTGCAACTTAATCTTTAGGTGGGTTCTCTAGATGGACTCAAAAAATGTCTGCAGAAGTCAAGAACAGGCATTATGCATCTTGCTTAGATACTACTGTTCTCTCTTCAGCAAAATATAAGGGTGGTAGACAAGAAGGTTAAGCTAACATGGTCATGTCTGCAGCATAAAAGGGTGTTTTGTGAATGTGACCATCAGAAATTTGGTTACATAAGTAAACTACTGGAAGTTATGGATGTATCTTAGCTTCGTACAATTTTATCAGTGCAGCTAGATTTTAAAGAAGAAAATGTCAGTGATTTTACTGCACAAGTTAAGTTTCTTTGAGTCTGAATAAGAATTGTGCATGAATAATTGCATAGCCATAAACAAAGTACTCCGAGACTCTTGCTTAATTTATAAATGCTTTCTTATATAGTTAATATACTGTTCTCCATTGTTTTGTTTAAGAACCTGGACCGCCGTACAGTTATTATAAACAGCAAATGTCCCACTGTTACCATTCTTTTCTTTTTATCTTCTGTTTTTCCTAATATTCTATAAGTGACGTAACTGGTCCAAGTTATTTTTTTCTATATCTGTGCCTGAATGCAGACAGACATCATTGCACTATGCTAGTCTCTATGAAAGTTTTAGACCATCCTCTGATAATGTTCACAATGAAATTACACAAAAAATGTTTGAGGAAAAGGGCATTTGTTAACCCACCTTCCCTGCCTTCCCTTATTGGCACCAAGGGCTGTGTAATTTTGGCAGGGATTGGGAAAAAAAAAAAAACTAGACTCTATTGCTTTGGCAGCTGCTCAGTATTGCTCCTAACTTAGACCTAATGCCTCTCCAAAGACGGTCCCTCTCTGCGGTCATATGAGGTTCCTGCTGGCTGGAGAGAAGGAGACTAGGAACAATATACCCTTTTCTGGTATGCCAGTGCAATATGTTCTCGTTAGATTGTTGCTGAGGATGCCGGGTCAAAAATTCACATGCAGGAGACTCAGTGGAAGTCCAGTTTTTTTTTAAAAAAAGTGGACAGCTTTACTTTTCAGGATAACGGACAGTCTCTGAAGTCTGTTGGGATTTATTAAAAGTATCATGTCAAGAAATAAGCTGCTTTTTAAAAACATTGATTACTTAGTTCATCCAAGGTCTAGCTAAAACCCAATATGAATGGTTCAAAGAAGACTCAACCAAGTTTCTTTCTCCCTCTTCCTCTTAGCCTCCTCAATTTCCTTCCCCTCCACCCAACCTGGCTTTATTCCAACTTTTTTATTTAACTTCTTCATCCTGATATATCTGGTCTTTAGTCAAAGGGAGAGTGCAGTACTGCAGGCTACTTCACCTGACTGCTAGCTGCAGTTCGGCAGTTCAGATCTCACCAGGCTCAAAGTTGACTCAGCCTTCCATCCTTCTGAGGTGGGTAAAATGAGGACCCGGATTGTTGGGGGCAATAGGCTGACTCTGTAAACTACTTAGAGAGGGCTGTAAAAGCACTGTGAAACGGTATATAAGTCTAAGTGCTATTGCTATACAGATGAGGAACATCAAGAGAGGACAGAAAATTGGGAGCTGGCATGTATCTGTACCTTTTTAAAAAAAAGATGTAATGTTTTATGAAAACTCTAAAAGGCTGAACAGTTAACATGCAGTATGTTAACATATTTCCTAACTCAGTGCTGAAGATACTTAAGTGGAAAGATAAATATGAGTCATTTCTTTTGCACGATTATTTTTCAAAAAACACTTCTTTCTTGAGGGGTGGGCTTATAAAGTAATATATTTCAGTGTGGAAAAGCTGTTTCAGTAGATAGCTCAGAATATATATATAGATATCTTTGGTATATATACATATATATATACATATATATGTGTACAGGTGATATCTCGGGTTTCTTCCCGTGTAATTGCAAACATATCTTTGGAAGTATTGCAGCGATGTTTCGATGAAATCTCATTCATCATCTTCTGGCTGATGTTCTCGGCTTGGTGCCTATGGGCAAACAGTGTGATCTTAACTGATATCCCTCTTTAAAAGGAGGCAGAGGTGTATTCTGATTGGTTGACAGTGCTGCTTTATTCTGATTGGCTGATGATGTAGTTGTATTTTGATTGGGTGGAAGCACTGTTGCTGGGATGTGGGTTGATGGATAAGATATGTTGGAAATGGTGGCAACACAGGTCTCCTGATGAACCTTTGACCTATGGCTTACACTTTGTGTTAAGATTCGTCTATTTATGAGAGCAGGTTTCCAAATAGAAGGCAGACGGGAGGTGTCATCACGTTTATTCATGCAATATGGTCTTTTCTCTATTTCAATGGCCTCTCTGATTATTCTGCCATTGAGATGTTCTATTTTTGCAACTGTTTTTGTGTTATTAAAGTTAATATTATGTCCTGTGGCATTTATGTGTTGTACTAATGATGATGTGTGTTCTTTCTTCTGTACTAAGTTTTTATGTTCCTCGATGCGCACACTCGTTCTTCTGTTGGTCTGTCCAATGTATGTTGAGGGGCAGGAAGCACATGGGATTTCATATATGCCTTGATCTTCTAGTTCTATTTTGTCCTTAGGGTTTCTTAGGATAGACGATATCTTTCTATCTGTGCAAAATATGGTTTTGATGTTGTGTCTTTGCAGTATTTTGCTAATTTTATCTGTTGTTCCTTTTATGTAGGGTAAGATGGCTTTCCCATTGTTTTGTTCTTCTTGTTGATTTCTCTTCTGTTTGGGTGTTGCATGTTGGATCATACTGATGATTTTATTTCTACAGAATCCATTTGATGTTAATACGTTGGTTAGTGTATATAATTCTGTTTGTAAATGTGCTTTATCAGCTAAACGTTTAGTTCTGGTGGCTAGTGTTTTGGCAACAGAGTTTATTTGTGCTGGATGGTGGTGTGATTTAGCATTGAGATAGCGGTTCGTATGTGTCTTCTTTTGATAGATGGTATGTCCTAAGGTGCCATCACGTTTTTTATAAATTAATACATCGAGGAAAGGTAGCTGGTTGTCTGATTCTATCTCCATGGTGAACTTTATTTTGGGATGGAGGCTGTTCAAATATATTAAGAAGTTTTCCAGTTTATCTCTTCCATGCGACCAGATCACAAAAGTGTCATCAACATATCTAAGCCACAATTTTGGCTTGTTAACAGTTTTTTCTAAAGCATTGGTTTCGAAATCTTCCATGAAAAGATTGGCTATGACCGGTGATAATGGTGATCCCATTGGTGCACCTTCTATTTGTTTATATCTCTGTCCTCTGTGTATGAAATATGTGTTGGATAAACAATGTTCAATATATACATACATACATACATACATACATACATACATACATATATATATATATACATACACACCTATATATATACACCTACACACACACACACACACACACACACACACACACATATATATACACATATACATACACATACACATACACACACACACACACACACACACACACACACACACACATATTCCACATTTGAAACTATCCATTTGACAGAATTTTTGAAAACTTTGAAAACTGTTCATCCTCAGAATCATGGAGATCATGGGAGTTGAAATGTAAGATGTCTGGAGGACATCTCTTTGTGGAAGCTGCCCTGGGTCTTCGGCTCTCCTGCTTGTCATAGTCAGAAGTGGACTGCAATGAAATGAACTGCTCCGCTTCCATTTATTTTACTGAAGGTATGCAGGTAATACTTTCAGTCTCTCAAGATGTGAAAATCCCATAATTTTTTCCTTAGAGTATATGGCCTAAACTGAAGCCATAGAATCTGAAATAATGCTTGAATGTGTTCCAGCTTCTTTCACTGGCAATAACAAGTTACCACCTATTTACTCCAGGCTGTAATTTTGAATAATTGGTCGTTTTGTTGAACACAGTTTTTAATTTTATCTTCAAGCCTAGCACTGTATGAATAAACAGAAATCACAGGAATTTCTAAACCGCACAAGCAAGGTTATAGAATTGCTTTTTTGTTTTGCCCTTTAAGTGCAATACTTATGACTGTAAGAATCATAACCTGCACATTAGAGTCATTACTGATGAATAAAAGGTCAGAAAAACAAAACGTCATTAGCTTTTTTGGGGGGATGGAGCTAGCAAGGCACAGAGAAACTATTTGGCAAATCATTTCATGGAATGGTTAATTTACATTGATTGAAACTAAATTGGGATTTGTGCTATATACGGTGAACACTTCTTACAAGGAATAAGTAAATAATAAGCTGTCAACTTATTTTAGGGTTTCAGCTTGTTAAGTTGTGCAGCTGATTAGGTTGTACAGTACTATAACAGAATATACTGGACTTTTAAATATGTACCTTTCTCTGAAAATAATAGAATTGTTGGAAAAAACCATAACATTAAAAGGGATACTGTATGCTGAGGCTATTCTTATGATGTTTAATGTAGATCTTATCATCCTCTTTCGAACAGAACCAAGAACAACTTTCTTTTCACTTTGCAGTTGTGCTGCAAAGAGCCAAACTTCCTGCATCTACAGCTTAATCATATATATGGATTTTTAAAAAAAATAATAGTTTTTGGTGGGAGTAAAACTGAACTAAGAACAGATCACTGAAACGAAGAAAACAGTAAATTAGACATTCAAAAAAAGACCAGAGCATTTACCAGTCATCTCATCTCCCTTGAAGCTCTGCAACTATCAGAGAGACCAGGGAGTGCTTAAAACAAATGTAGGTTGATTTTTATGGAACAATCCAGTGCCAAGATCAAATTCATTTTGGAAGAGAGAAGGAACTTATATTCAGGGGTAGAATACATGTACAGAAAGGGTCAAATACAATTCCTGAACATATCCGTTTAAAAGAGAAGTCACCAACAGTTAATATTAAAGATTATACTTGAAATGTTGAAGAACTTCTGTCAATCAAGATAGGCCCAATCTACCTACCACTTTCCTGCATTTCTGTTATTTTTTTAGAACTCTTCAAAACATCATCCTTTTTGGTTTCTTTGAAAGGCAAATCTCAGATGAATGGACCATCAACTCTTCCATATTGGTTTTTGAGAAGATGCATTCTGAACTTTGCCACTCAATAAAACAATTATTACGAGCTTAAGTAAGCTTCAGAATTAATTATGTTAATCACATTAGAATGTGCAGCTAGGACTAAGTTATAGCATTTTGTTAACTCAAGCTTTTCTTGACTGAATACCTCTTTCTTCTGATCTGTTAGAAAGCCTTTGCATCTGCTTCATTAATCATCCCATTTCATTTGAATATTTCTGTGCAGATACATCTTAAAATACCTTAGTTGTCCTTATTTTTTCATATACTCATAAATACTCTGCCATTAAGCCAGCATACCATTTTTTAATATCACACAATTGCTGATGTGTGTAATAGTAATATCTAATTTGTGCCTATTTCTCTTATCCTTATTTTCTCTTCTTTTTCTGGCTATCCAACTGGCTATCCTTCTTTTTCCCTTTCGACAGCTACAATCCTATAGCAGTTCAAGGCTGCTGTAGCTTTTATGAATAAATTCCAATATCTAGCATTTAGTATTTATATACTGTAAATGAGTGGGGATTTTTTTTAAAAAAGGAAAAATTATTCATATATCTGTGTAGTTATCTGTATAGCTAAGATATCCAGCAGTTTAAGACTAGAGACTACTGAGAAAAATATCTAGAAAGAATTCCCTCAGTGCATCCTATGCAAGTGGTAGTCAGTGACTTAAAATATCAATGATTATTTGATTGTAAACTCCTCTTCTGTCTTATGATCATGTCATTCATTATGGAGCATATGCAGCTCACGGGTGCACACTGATTATACAAGCACATACAGAGATAACACACATGAACCCATCCTTACTAGAGTCTCTTAGACTTACACATATGCAAACATGTAGGGCAGCATATAAGTACCTAACTTGATTAGTCCCTGAGGAAAATGTGAGGGTATGCACACACATTATTACATTATAGAAAATAAAATAAAGCTGCAGGCAAAAATGTTAGAATTTCAACCATGGTTGCATGCTTTTCTTAGCCTGCTTGCCCTAAGGAATTTCATTTTGCCAGCAAATTGAATTTGGGAGGAGATGACTTTAAATTACTTGTTAGATTTAAATCCTTGCCTTTCCTTGGAACCTCAGGATAGCTTATATGGGGAGCTTCTTTCATTCTGTCTCCACAACATGACACCTCTAAAGTTAGAACTTGGAAAAACTGACTGGCCTGAAGTCACTCAATAAGCTTCCGTGTCTAGGAGTAAATTTGAATCTGGCCTTCCTGGTCCTGATTGAATATTTAATTATTGCACCATACTATCTGCCTACTTATACAGTACATCCTGCCTACAGTTAATCTCTCTTATTCTAACTAGTGGGATGTTCCTAGTCATTTTACTGAAGATGCCAAGATGACATTTATTTATTCCATGATGATAAAAGAGTAATCCCCAGTGTAGAGACCTATATGCCCTAAATCTAATAAAGTAAAAATGACCCAGGGAAACGAGCTACTAGTAAATAATAAACAAATAAAACAATGTATTCTCTCGCTGTGTATTCTTATCAGCATTATATTATTCCCATGCCTGTGTATATATATAAAGAACCTAATGAAGTAATTTCTGAATAAGTGGTAATGGTTGCTCATTTTAAATGTCTTCAAGAAGAATTCTGCAAACAAATTACTTTTAGCTATAGTCTCTGTCAGGGGTGGGTTCTACTTACCTTTACTACTGGTTCGCAATGGGATCTTGCACACACAAGCTTCACTCACTTGCGCGCCTTGCTTCTGCGCATGCACAGATTGCTGATGACAACATCCGGGGAGGTGGGCGGGGTCTCCTGCTGGTTTTACTACCAGTTCTTGCAAACCGGTCCGAACCGGGGGCAACCCACCCCTGGTCTGTGTGAATCTACAGATCAAAGGCAATTTTATCAAACATCCCTTAGAATGAAATTTTTCAACTGAATCCCCAGATTATTCAGATGAGTTTAATCGGTTTTGCAATTGGGTAGAAGTTTGTACATATGCACATATAGATTTCTGGGTGAGATTTGTAGGTGAGAATTTGATTTGATTTGATAATTCAAATCAACTATATGAGTAACATAGTCTTGACACTTTGCATTAATAAATAATTTGAATTTAATTGATTTTTTTAAAAAAACTAACTAGTCTAATTGGATCAAGAGGGACTTGCAGACTCCTATTAAATGCGCTAGTCAAAACTTTGCCAAATTCTTATCTACTTTTATTATCAGATTCTAGGAATGGGCAATAGGAAATGTTAGTTCTCACAATCATCTTCGGTTGAGGAATTCCAAGCGCTGCAATGTCTAGAATACTTTGATGGTTTATTTCATTTAAACAACCATTAACAAATATTACCTGGGATAAAGTAATTCTATATGTGTGTTCTTTCAAGTAACTTTTCAATAGGATTTATTCCCATGTAGATGATGTGCAATTCTGGATATCTAAGAAAGAGCAAAGGTTTCCTGATTTGCAAAATATGCCCCAAATTTCAGTTTAGAAGTTGTTCAGAGTGAAATATGTTACATTAATCAACAACTTGGAGATCAAATCACACTTCCTGTGTACCATAATTCTTTAAAACACCCTCTCTGTTGTTTGTGAATGAAGTAATGGAAAGTAAAGGAATATTAATTTTAGAAACGGGAACATGTTGAATTGTGGAGTTATCAAAAATACAACTTAATTATAATATGAAAAACATTTAAATTATATTTCAGTTACCAAGAAAAACTGAACTGAATCATTGCTGTTGATATTGAGACTACACTTTACCTGTGACACTAAACAGGCCACTATAAGTACCACTGGGTTCTTTTTAAATAGAGGTGAAGACTCTAATTTGAACCAGACCTTTGGTTCTTACTTTCTTAGTTTTCGTAGCATAAATCAAAAGTGGTTTGGCATTGTATGGATCCCTGGTGTTTTTTCAACTTTCCTTGAGATTTTCTAGTGGTCTTTCTTCCAAGTAGCCTGAATGATTTTAGTCTTGCCTTAAATGCTATGTATGAAAAGACTGAGATATTCTTTTCTTCCTGTAATGGATGACTACTGGGGATGAGATCTTGACCCCCTCAGAGAGGGTTTGCAATTTGGGTGTCCTCCTGGATACACGGCTGTCTTTAGAAGATCACATAACGGCTGTGGCCAGGGGGGCTTTTTATCAGGTTCTCTTGATTTACCAGTTGCGTCCTTTTCTGCACTGGGACGCCCTGTGCACAGTTATCCATACCCTCGTCACTTCCCGTCTGGACTACTGTAATGCTCTCTACATGGGGCTCCCCTTGAAGAGCACTCGGAGGCTCCAACTGGTCCAGAATGCGGCCATGTGGGTGATTATGGGAGCGACTCATTGCACCCATGTAACACCTCTCCTGCGCGAGCTGCGCTGGCTCCCGGTGGTCTTCTGGATGCGATTCAAGGTGTTGGTCACCACTTTTAAAGCACTCCATGGTTTACGACCCGGATACTTACGAGATCGCCTTCTGCCACCGATGGCCTCCCGCAGGCCAAGACGCTTCCACAGAGAGGGACTCCTCAGGGTGCCGTCGGTCAAACAATGTCAACTGGTGGCCCCCAGGGGGAGAGCCTTCTCTGTAGGGGCTCCCGCCCTCTGGGATGAATTGCCCTCCGGAGATACATATGATCTCCGACCTACGTACCTTCTGCCGTGCCCTTAAGACCTTACTGTTCTAATTAAATGAATTTTAAGGGGTGTTTGTTTGTGAATTTTAATGTAGGGCCAAAGTATTTAATAAGTTTAAAATTGTTTTTAAATTTTGTGATATGTGTCATTTTATCCTGGCTGTGCACCGCCCTGAGTCCCTTGGGAGAAGGGTGGTATAAAAATTTGATAATAATAAAAAATAAATAAATAAATAAACAAACAAACAAATAAATAAAAAATAAATAAATAAATAAATAAATAAATAAATAAATAAATAAATAAATAAAGGCTCTTTCATAGACCCACAGACCCTCAAGCCTCTTGGTTTGAGAAATCATGGCATAATAAGAAAAAGTTCATAAACTCACCTTACACGTCTACATAAATTATTTTGTATTTTAAAAACCCTGTAGCAGTCTATTACTTCAAAAGAAAATGACAAATCCCTTCCCTCTTTCCCTCCCTCAAATGAGGTTTAAACAGAAAACAAATTGCCTTCATTATTGTATGTTCACTGAAATTCTACAACTAACTTTGGGAAGAAAATATCTTTTGTGGGGTTAAGTCCATGATTTGCACAGTGCATTCAATCTCAGGTAGCATGGACTGTCTGCTTGTAAGTAAAAAATAATTCCCTAGAAAGGAGAGTGGGGGGAGAAGGGGAGGGGAAAACAATAATGTGCAAGTTCACATTATTGGGGGAAACTAGTTTGTAAATGTTGTAGGGTCAGGGGAAAAGACAGCTGCTTCTTAGGTACATTTCAATACATTTTTCAAATTATATACTGTTCTCTTCAAGCTTAAAATCCTTTTATTTGCTTGTTTGTGGCATCCCTCCTTTTCTTTGCCTCCATGTGGTCTTTTTCAGTATTTTCATTGTTCTTTCTGTATTCTCCCACACCACTGCTTGTGAGCATTTCTCCCGGCTGAATTAAAGTGCTATCTATCCCTTGTCCTTGAGTTAATGGAAAAGTATGTCAGCATAACATTTGCTGCCCCTGCGTCAATTCCTATCCTGCCTGCATTGTTTAATCTGGGCTGACTTGCCTCCAAAGGGTTTTTTTTATCATGTGCACGTCTTGTTTTAGGTAAAGCTCTTGGTGGGTCCCTCCTAACTTTGTTTCCTAGTTCACCTATCCTGCATGTCATCAGTTGGTGGGAAAATATCTGCCAATTGCGATAGCCATGTATGGATGAGAGGAGGGTTTTTTTTTTGAATATTTTTGAATATTTTTTAAAATTTTGTTCTTAATAATTACAGTCCATTTTCATTTTTGATTTTACTAACATATAGTTTCTACTATCATCTTTCAACTCTAAACCTTCTCATCATTCTATCATACTTCATATCATCTTATTATCTGTTTTTACTATTTTCCCCCTCATATTTCTACTTCTATTTTAGCCCTTTTGCCCCCCTTTCCTCTATCATTCTAATAATCAAAGTTGTGATCTTTCCTTTTTCTATTATTCAATATTTCAAGATATCAATCATAATCTTTCTCTAACACCTCGTTAATAATCACATTTTAAAATGTATATATTATCTCCAGTCCTTCATTTCTTATATTCATTACATTACTACATTCTTAACATGTATTCAAAAATAATTTTTATCTCTTACACCACATATAAAAATTATCCAAATTATATGATTCTAATATTCATACATTTTATTAAAGTACTTTCATAAAATATTTTACTTCATACTCTTTTTCCCCCATTCTCCTTTATCTCACATCTTTCACCCTCATCCAAATTTTTAATGTTTTTCTTCTTTTTTGGGGAAGGTTGTTTCCCATACACTTCTTTTAGAACATTTATTCCATCTACTTTTAGGTCTGTATTTTGACTATGACCTCTAGCTTTCTCTCCCCTCATCTTTTCCCCCTGTTGTTTTACTCTATGACTACTTATTCTAACCCCTTTTTCTTCTCCCATGCTATCTTCCCATTTCTCCCATTTTCTTTTAATATCTTCTAAAATATTTTCCTTCTGCTCTAATCCCTTTTTTTCCATCAATTTTACTAATATCTTCTTGTTGTTATCTTCTTTTTGATTTCCCAATTCTTTAGCCTCCTCCTCTCTTTCAGGTATTTTCATTCTTTTGTCATTGTCCTGGTCTTTACTTGTAATTGTGTTCTCCAGTTTTTGATCTATACGATCCATACAGCCAGATATTTCCATCATCTCCTTACATTGTTCTTTTATAAAATCCTTAATGTCTTGGTATGTCAGCTCCATATCGTTATCTCCACTTATTTTCATTTTACAGTCAGTCCAGTTTTTTAAAAAACATCCAGGAGGTTATCCACGTCCCTTCCAATCACTTTTATTTGTTCAACAGTTTTATAATTTTTAAGTTTAAAGCAGTTGTGGGTTGCCCCTGGTTTGCACCGGTTCTATAGAATCGGTAATAAAACCGGTGGGAGGTTCCGCCCACTGATACCGACATCATGAGAATGCTTCTGTGCACACACAAGCAAAGCACATGCACGTGTGGGGCCCCATTGCAAACCAGTAGTAAAGGTAAGTAGAACCCACTCCTGGTTTAAAGTAAGTTAGAAGTTGATCCTTATAATCCAAAAAAAGATGAAGATTCCCATAGGTGCATAGTTCTCCTCTTAACAGCTGATGGTGCTCATGATTCAGCTTGGTCTTGCCTCTCTGCGTAATGCTGATAATCCAATTTTAATTATTTTAGATTGTAAATCCAATAGGTGGGCAAGCAAAAAGTAATAAAATTTGATAGTAATAAGATAAAAACAAATTCCAGATCAAATTCCAGTATTTTTTTAAAAATACCTTTTCAATATCACGTCTTCACTTTGAGAGTTCAATTTTTTAACTTAGTTTTCTTTAAAAAGTTTCTCTTCTTAAATGTAATGGCTTTTTCCCCCTATAAATGTGCTTATTCCACCACTAGCAAATATTTCCAGTATGTTTCCCCCTCATATTTCTTGGGGATATTTTCAAAGGAAATTATTCTTTTGCCCAGTTCACAAGCCACTCACTTTCTGTTTGCTGCCACTGCTCCTTGCTGTTGGCTGAGGGGGTTTTCCAGGTCAGAGAGGGGTGATACAGCTCCCTTCTACCTGCTAGGTGGTCCCCTTTTTCTTTGCCACCCCTCCAAGGTGGCTATGGTCCCAATTCGGACCCTCTGGCAGGGAGAGTTTGGCGTTGGCCATGTAGCTCATGGACCAGGCTTCCGATATCGCCGGACGTCCAACTGGAAGGCCCAGATGAGAGGAGATCTGATGGTTATGGCAGAATATCCCAGATATGTTGGAACTTGGAGCAAATTTATCTACAGCTATGGAAGTTATAATTTAAATACCCTTTGAGGTTGGGGAAGACTGTTGTTGAAAAAAAATAAGTTAATTGATCTTTAATATATGATAGGGGCTGCAAGTAGGGAAATTACTTTTTATTCATTGCATAAGAATAAAAACATCTTCCATTTCTGCTGAGATGATGGGACATAGGATACATGTCATGATCACATGTGGGGCTCCCAATATCCAACAATGAGGAAAAGGCACTCTGCATATCTTTTAAGTGTGGTTTCCTTCATGAATTCTGGTTGATGTTGTGCAATGCCAGGTCTGTGGTAAATAAAGCCCCCCTCATTTGTGACCTGGTTCAGGAGGGGGGGTGCAGACCTGGTAGTTATTAGAGAGACCTGGTTGAGCTGGGGGGGGGGTCCCCCTAGTTGAGATGTGCCTTCTGGGTTTTTATGCATTCCATCAGCCAAGGCCTCAGGGGAGGGGTGGGGGGTGGCGGTTCTGGTAAAGGAAGGTCTTGCCCCAAGGGAGGCCACTATACCTCAGATAGCTGGATGTGAGTCCCTCCTTGTGAAGTGGGGACAAGGAAGGCAGATGGGCTTGCTGATTACGTACCTGGTTCCCTGCTATGTGTCGGCAGCCCTGCCCAAGCTCCTCAACGTGATTGCTGAGGTGGCAGTGGTGATCCCCAGGCTTATGGTCATGGGGGACTTTAACCTGCCATCTGTCAGTGAAGCATCTGAGGCGGCCTGGGAGTTCATGGCTTCCATGACAGCCATGGACCTGACCCAATTAATTCATGGACCCACTCACACGGGAGGACACACTCTGGACTTGATTTTTGCCTCTGGTCAATGGATGAATGATCTCGAGATAGGGGAGTTAGTGATTGAGCCCTTGTCATGGTCAGATCATTCCCTTCTTAGGCTTGACTTTCTAACCGCCACACCCCGCCGCAGAGAGGTGGAACAGACCAGATGGTTCCTCCCCAGGTGCCTGATGGGTCCTGATAGGTTCCAGATGGAGCTTGGGCCACTTCCTGAGGCTCTGACTCATAGCTCTGCTGAGGAGCTGGTAGCCGCCTGGGATAGGGCGGCCGCTGACGCTTTGGACCGAGTCTACCTGGCCCGTTGCTGAGTCTGACCCATTGCCGAGTCTACCTGGCCCCTTGGTTCTCTGAGGAGCTGAGGGAGATGAAGCGCTGGAAAAGACGCCTAGAGAGCAGTTGGAGATCTAGTTGTTCCGAATCCGACTGAACAATGGTAAGGTCTCATATTAAGACCTAGTGACAATAAAAGTGGCAAAATATAACTATTTTTCCACTCTTATCACATCGGCAGTTAACCGCCCGGCCATCCTGTTTAGGGTGACCCGCTCCCTCCTCTACCTGGGAGTGCGGGAGGAGCCCTTGCAGGGTCGTGCTGAGGATTTTGTCCAGTATCTGCACAATAAAATCACTCAGATTCGGGAAGGCTTGGTCTCTGACTGAGTAGGTACAGACGGGATGATGGGTGCCGGTCTTGAGACTGCCATTTGGGAGGAGTTCGACCCTGTTGCTCCTGAGGACATGGACAGAATACTGGGGCGGCTGAATGCGACCACATGTTTATTGGACCTGCCCTCCCAGGAGGTTACGCAAGGCTGGCTCCAGGGGATTATCAATGCTTCCTTGAGTGAGGGTATCTTGCCATCCGCCTTGAAAGAGGCAGTGGTGAGGCCCCTCCTCAAGAAGCCTGCTCTGGATCCGGTTGTTTTGGCTAACTACCATCCGGTCTCCAACCTTCCCTTCTTGGCGAAGGTTGTTGAGAGTGTGGTGGCGCGACAGCTCCCTGGGTACCTGAATGAAGCTGTCTATCTGGATCCGTTCCAGTCTGGCTTCAGGCCTGGGCACAGCACGGAAATGGCATTGGTCGCGTTGGTGGATGATCTCTGGAGGGCTCGGGATAGGGATTGCTCCTCTATCCTGGTCTTGTTAGATCTCTCAGCGGCTTTTGATACCATTGATCATGGTATCCTGCTGTGCCAGTCGGAGGGGTTGGGAGTGGGGGGCACTGTTTTGCGGTGGTTCTCCTACTATCTCTCTGACCAGTCGCATTTGGTGTTGGTAGGGGGGCAGAGGTTGACCCCGAGGTGCCTTATTTGTGGGGTGCTGCAGGGGTCAGTCCTTGCGCCCCTTCTGTTCAACATTTATGTGAAGCTGCTGGGTGAGATCATCCATGGCTTTCGGGTGGAGTTCCATCAGTACGCTGATGATACTCAGCTGTACATCTCCATCCCAGGCCATCCCAATGATGCCCTTGAAGTGATGTCCTGGTGCCTGGAGGCCGTGCGGATCTGGATGGGGAGTAACAGGCTTCGACTCAACCCTTCCAAGACTGAGTGGCTGTGGCTTCCGGCGTCCCGATATAGCCAGCTGGTGCCATCGCTGGCTATTGGGGGTGAGTTATTGGCCCCCACATAGAGGGCTCGCAACGTGGGCGTCCTCCTGGATGCACGGCTGTCTTTAGAAGAGCATGTGATGGCCATGGCCAGGGGGACTTTTCATCAGGTTTGCCTGATTCGCCAGTTGCGTCCCTTTCTGGATTGGGTATCCTTACGCACAGTCACTCAGGCACTTGTCACTTCCCGCCTGGACTACTGTAATGCTCACTACATGGGGCTCCCCTTGAGGAGTATCCAGAGGCTTCAACTGGTGGAGAATGCGGCCGCATGGGGGATTATGGGAGCGAGGGGCGCTCCCATGTGATGCCTCTCCTGTGTGAGCTGCATTGGTTTCCAGTGGTCTTCCAGATGCGCTTCAAGGTGTTGGTTACCACCTTTAAAGCGCTCCATGGCATAGGAGCTGGGTATTTGCGGGACTGCCTTCTGCCGCTGATCACCTCCCACCGACCAGTACGCTCCCACAGAGAGGGACTCCTCAGGGTGTCATCAGCCAGGCAATGATGTCTGGCGACCCCCAAGGGGGGGGGTCTCTGTGGCAGCTCCTGCCCTCTGGAACAATTTGCCCCCGGAGATACGAAGTATATCAGATCTCCGGGCCTTTCACCGTGCCCTAAGAACTTTTCTCTTCCATCAAACAGGGCTAGCGTAACCCTTCCCCCCCCTTTTAGCTTTTTAAATTGTCAATGGGTTTTAGTTTGAATGTTTTAAATTTTGGGCCAAAGTTATGTAATTCTTTTAAAATTTAAAATTTTGTATTGATATGTGTTTTAGTTCTGGCTGTGCACTGCCCTGAGTCCACTAGGAGAAGGGCAGTATACAAATTGAATTAATTAAATAAATAAATAAATAAATAAATAAATAAATAAATAAATAAATAAATAAATAAATAAATAAATAAATAAATGGCTTTAATATTAAATATGATGTCAAGTTAAGCTTTAGCAAGCCTCGGCTTCCTGAAAATTGATCTGGTGATGACACTGTTTGCAGTGGACTTGTGAGTTGAGAAAGATGGCTGAGCTCGCACTACCCCATTTACTGCACACTCTGGTAGGGTTACCAGGTGTCTGGTAAAAGAAAGACATCTCCTCCTTTATGTCCTCATGTCTTCTGTCCAGCAGGCATAGTCTTAGGATGAAATATTGTCTGCTTCTTTGAGTCTCTCGGAGCAGGGACTGTATTTGCAACAGTAGTAAATGAAACTTTCATGTGTTGTGACCTTGTGAATTGTCTCCTTCTTTCTTTTCCTCATTCATCAAAAAACTTTTCAGTCTAGATTTACCTAATTTATTTCCTGATTCCTGCAATCAGCTTCAATCTAGCACTTCAAGTCTATGGTCACTGTAACCTCTAGGTCATATGATTTGTCATATATTTGGTGAAACTTGAAAAGAGCATTGTTGATCATGCTAGCCTATGTTCTTGAAAATAATGATTTGTTGAAAAATAGAGGTAGTCCTCAACGTATAACCATAATTGAGCCCAAAATTTATGTTGTTAAGCGAGAAATTGGTTAAGTGAGCTTTGCCCCATTTTATGACCTTTCTTGCCACAGTTGTTAAGTGAATCACAGCAGTTCTTAAGTTAATAACATCATTGTTATGTGAACCTGGCTTCCCCATTGACTTTGCTTGTCAGAAAGTTGCAAAAGATGATTTCAAGACCCCGGGACAATGCAACCATCATGAATATGAGTCAATTGTCAAGCATCTGAATTTTGATCACATGGTCACAAGGATGCTGCAGCAATCGTAAGTGTGAAAAATGTGCCATTGTAACTTTGAATGGTCAGTAAATGAACTGTTGTAAACTGAGGATTACCTGTACTGCAATTTTCTAATGATGGGAAAAATAATTTCTAATGATGGGAAAAATAATTTCATATCCATGCAGTTCTCCAATGTGCTGACGAGAGAATCCAGGAATGGTTAACTCTGTCTTGTTGCTCATTAGACTGAGTCTGTCAAAGTTGCATGCACATGCCTCCCTTGCCTGTGGTCCCCAGTTTTTGACTCAGTCTCTCAATCACATAGACATTTTGGAATTAGATCCCATCTTCAAAATTATTTCAGCAAAAAATACCTTTCCTGGATTCTCTCAACTGACAAGAGACACTCCTGGGAGACTTACTTTTTTTGTGTAGGTTTTTTTTTTAGTTTTTCAATATGTTTGTCTTGGATGACAAGAAATTTAACCCGTTAGTGTATGCTATCCCCTCTATTTGTTCTCTTTGTTGTTTGTCTGTGTCCTCCTTTGCCTGTTCAGATATACCACAACCTTATCTTAGAAGAATATGAACCTAGTTACTTTTACATTCATGTATCAGCTGAATATACCTGCAACCTCATAGCTGTGCTTAGTTCTTTCAATGGGGGAAAGAACCTAAAATTTTAGGTATCAGTAAAAAGGCATAAAATACAATCACATGATATAACAAAACAATATTAATAGAATCCAAATAATAATGGCAATCACTAAAATTAGCATTAATCTTCAGTGAAAGGTGAGATGAATAAAATAGCAGAGAGAGAATCTGAGAACTTGGAAACATTTGTCAGGGTTCTGCTGAGATAGAAGATGTGACAAATAAGCATCTTGATCTCTGCTAGGGTATTTCTTTAAAGTAGCACAGGTAAATGTCATTTGAGAATCCTTATAAAGAAAGCAAAAGAGGGTCACTTGAGTCAGAAACTACAGAGCTGTTTTCTCTCATGGGAATATGTGCTGCTGTGAGGGATGTTTTTATAACAATCCTGTAGGACTGAAGAGGGCATTGCATCCAACTTGGCCATGATGTAATTCATGTAATTCATTTCAGAGTTAGAATAGAAGAGAGATGTTATGAAGGCACATGCTCATTTGAAAACAAATCCACACCACTGGATAATATACTTAAACTGGTTTGGAAACCAGTATCCCAGATTTACTGCTTTTAAGATGACTCCTGACATTTTTAGAGGCTACTGGGCAGAAGATCTCCAAAAAGGGACCTTAAGACTGAGTTTGTTGATAGTTCTTGTTAAAAATTAATCAAACTTTGGCAGCCACAAAAACCACACCTGTCTGTAACTATAAGGCAGCATTCTTGAAACATCTTAGAACTGGAAGGGAGCCTCTTATAAATCTTTATTTTCCTTCAGTAACTCTAAACAGTTTTTCCTCAACCTTACAAACTTTAAAATGTGTACTGGCTGGGGAATTCTGGGAGTTGAAGTCCACACATATTAAAGTTACTAAGGTTGAGAAATAGTGTTCTAGAGAGATGTAATCACCTTCAGCAAGTTTAGCAGGGAGAAAAACAAAACCATAATGAAGGTCCAGGATGAAAGGACCAAAGTGCCAGTAATGACCAGTAGGTCCCAGGCTGATTCATCTTCTATGAATTACTTGATTGTTCTGTCATCAACATTGGCAATGAAACATGTGAAATATTATGTACTTGTAGTTGATAGCTGTTGGGATAGCTGTTGGAGGAAACATAACTTCAACATTGGGCCAGCCCATTGCAAAGGTTGAGAATGAGTTGAAGGCAACATTTTGGGCACACAAACTCTCAGATGATACTTGCATGGAGGGCAGGCACAAGTGATGGAAAACCCAGTTTCAGTATTCTGTTAAGATAATGATCAGGATCATATGGCCCAGAAAAAAGGGGTTCATGATTCTATATGGGCTTGAACCCAAGCTTATTCAGCTTTGCTGGATATGAAAAATTATGCTTCCTGCTTCCACATTGTTCCTCTCCCTCGGCACCTCTGCTTCCTAATCTGTGCAAATTGCAATTTATCATGCCCTTTTGTCTATTAATCTAACAAAGCATTAGCTGAAATCCTAGGACCTTGCATGAATGATCTTGTGAGAGCCAACAAACTTCTGATAACCTAGAATAGTTTTCCATATATTTGCCTCCTATTTGCCTTTCTGCTTTAGAGCACTCTTAATATTACTTCACCACGTAGTATTTGTACTGTCTTAGGCACAATTCTCAGACTTAGCTGGGGGAAATCTGGGAAATTAACCAGACAATTATCTAGGTAATCTAGGTTAGAGAGCACCATCCTTGTTCTCCATTGTGGGTGGATACAGCAGCCAGAAGTGGGTTCCGCTCATGTGTTCAGATGAAGGACTGAGCCTATCAATAAAGCTAAATCCCACCCCTGTTGATAGGGGCTTCCGGCTTTGCTCAGTCCTTCAGACTGGACAGTTGTGTGGAATTTCTCTCTGTTTGCCTTGCTGTAATTTCTTCTCATTTTATTCAGATTTTTTTGGCTTTGACATTTGGACTGTTAGTGGACTACTCTTTTCAGATTCTGCCATTTTTTCTTCATAAGCGGGGTGTGTTAACCTTGCCTGTTTCCTCCCCCCTGGACAGAGACAGACCCCTTTGGACTGTGTAGTGAGTAAGGGGTTGGTGGAGCCTCGTGCTCCTGTTGGGGAGGCGGCTGTTATTGCCGTTTTTTATCGGCGCGGCATGCTTAATTGATTTACGAGCCCGTTTATCGCCTGCAGAGCTGTTAAGCTCCCAAATCGCTCGTTGGGAGGCCATTTTAGGCTTCATTTGCAGAGTCACGCTTGCAGAGATTCACTCTCCCCCTTTTGACTTGCCACTTGCTGCCTGTTGCCGTATCAGCTGTTTTTTGGCCCCCTGCTTGGTCGAGAGGCTCCCAAACTGTTTGCTTGCCGTTTATCGGCTGGAGCTGCTCTGTCGTTTGCCGCCTAATTTTCGCTGCTTGCCTGCCACTGTGGAGCTTCGTGCTCCCATTTCGCTGCTGACGTTGCCGCCATTTTAAATTGCCTCAGGAGCGGCTCATTATATTGCGGCTATTATTGTCAGGCCTCCAGGCTCTAGCCTATGCCTATTAGGGGGTTTTTTCCCCTGTGAAGGATTGGCGGCTGCATTAAGAGTTACCTTCCAGGGTACTATTGCCATCAGAAAACCCTGATTTTACAGTGGGGGTTACACCAAGGCATCCAGCTGTTTGAGCCTGGGCCTTACCTCTTTTCTTTGAGTGGTGGCCATTTTGAGGCACATTTGGGAGCAATATTTTAGCGGCCATTTTGTATCAGGGGCTACTTACCCTAATACACTTTTTGTTCGCTGTTCCCCTTTGATCTGAGGCCTACCATGCCTAAGGCATTGGCAAAAAAGCAAGCATGGCCGCAAGGCCACTGTGCAACAACAGTCCCTATCCTCCCACAAGGATGTGGTGACCAAACCTATCACAGGGACTGACACTTCGCTTGGACCCAAGCCCAAGGATGCCCATCCACATCATAAGGGCTCATCCTCAACCCCTTCACGTGCTAAGCAATGTAGGGATAAGGTTTTGAGGAAATTGTGCACTAGGGCTAGCGATATTCCCTCACCATCTCCTGTGGCTACTAATCTGACCTCTGGGACTATGATTCATGAGTCTTCCCCTACTCCAGATCAGATTTCACTATAGGACTGCCCTTTGGCCATACACAGTGTTGACCTGTGGGGCTCTGCACCCACTGAGATCACTCCAGCACCCGCTGCTCCTTCGTCTCAGGCTCCGCCTTGTGATCCGCCTCCTGTTTCTTCTGCTGCTCCGGTTCGTACTTCTTCGGAAGTCGGACCAGCTGGTGACCATATACAGACTGTCCTTCGACCTGAGGATATTCAAAAGAATGGATTCGGCTATTGATCATCTCCTCAGCATTAGGGCCATCCCGCGTGTGCCCCAAGATCAAATTGGCCAGGGGTTCTATTCTCGGATTTTTCTAGTTCCTAAGTCATCGGGTGGGTCGAGACCTATTCTGGACCTTAAACGTTTGAACCGCTTCGTAGTGTACAGAAGGGTCAAAATGCAATCTTTACATTCAATCTTAGATGGTGTTCAGAGGGGCGATCTCCTCTCTTCAATTGATTTAACTGAGGTTTATCTTCATGTGCCCATTCGATCTTCCCATAGGAGGTTCCTGCGCTTCTGCTATGCAGGGAACCATTTTCAGTATAGGGCCTTGCCCTTTGGTCTTTCCTCTGTTCCCCATAGTTTCACCAAGATATTGGCAGCTTTGGCCACTTCCCTTAGACTTAACTCAATCCGTCTCCAGTGTTATCTGGATGACATCCTTATCATGTCTACTTCTCTGCCTCAAGTCTATTCAGACCTTCGCCTCACCATCCAGACCCTAGCTGCCCATGGCTTTTCCATTAATGTGGAAAAGAGCCACCTCGTTCCTTCTACTAGAATTGTTCACTTGAGGGTGGTCATTGATTCAGCTGAGGGCAAGGTCTATTTGTCAGGGGAACTCCAAGAAGGGTTGAAGTCTCTAATAACCCAGGTTATGTGGGACAAGCGGGCTATCCAAATTATTGGGGAAAATGGTTTCAGCCATTGATATTGTTCCCTGGGCCAGATTATATCTAAGAGACCTTCAGTGGTTTCTTTTGCCTTTACAGAAGGCGAGGAAGGGCACCTCATCGACCAGAATTCTCATTCCCAGGGAGGTGATTGCATCCCTGCGATGGTGGCGCTCCACGGCCATTTCCAAGGGCTGTCTGTTCCTGGACCATCACTGCGTTGTTGTCACCACTGAACGCCAGCAAATTTGGCTGGGGAGCACACTGTGAAGCTCAAGTGGCTCAGGGCACGTGGTCATCCAGCGAAGCTTCCCGCAGTATAAACTGGCTAGAACTCTGAGCGGTCTTTCTTGCACTCCGAACATTTCATCATCTGGTGGCCGGATCCCACGTGTTGGTGCTCACCGACAATGTCTCAACGAAGGCTCACATAAATCGCCAGGGAGGCAACAGGTCCAGGTTTCTGATGTTGGAAGCTAAACGACTCTGTCTTTGGTCGGAACGCTGTTTGATGTCATTGAAGGTGGAGCACATTTCGGGGGAGACGAACATACGAGCGGATTGGCTGAGTCTCCAGTCGATAGACCATTCAGAATGGCCCTTCAGCCCCGTCTCTTCCAGATGTTGACATGTCACTTCAGCACTCCTCTCGTGGACCTGTTTGCGTCGCCAATGAGGGCACAACTCCCCAGGTTTTTCTCCCATTTCCAGTCACCTCAGGCGGAAGCAGTGGGTGCTCTGCGCTCCCCTTGGCCTCTGGGCCTGCTTTTCGCATTCCTGCCGATCCCCCTCTTTCTGAGGGTTATTTGGAAGATTATTCTGGAATGAGCAGAGGTTATTCTCATAGCCCCTCATTGCCCGAGGAGGTTGTGGTTCGCCAACCTCATGCACTTGTCAGTGGCTCCTCCTTGGACGTTCCCGTGCACCTCCAATTGCCTCAGTAAGGGAGCGATACTACATCCGGACCTGCAGTGGCTACGACTGACCACTTGGAGGTTGAGTGGATCACTCTACAGTGGGACAACATCCCTTCCTCAGTAATTAAGACTATCCAGGCTTCTCATCACCCATCCACGGATCGGATTTATTTGGCCACTTGGCGGGCCTTTTGTTCTTGGTGCTCCTCCCCCGACATCTCGGCGCTCCAGGCCTCAGTGGTGCAAGTTCTCAGATTTCTCCAAGCTGGTTTGGACAAAGGGCTCTCGCCCAACTCCTTACGGAGGCAAGTGGCAGCAATTTCATTGGTTCTGACTTACAACTCTCTCCGGCCCTTGTCGCACCAGCAGCTTATATGGCAGTTCCTCTGGGGGGGCCACCAACTTATGTCCCCTGGTTCTTCATAGGTATCCCACTTGGGACCTTTTGATTGTGCTGAACTCCCTTACCGGAGTACCTTACGAACCATTGAGGTCGGCCAGTCTGCGTCTTTTGTCGTGCAAAGTGGCTTTCCTCATAGCTATAACGTCGGCTCGGCATATTTCAGAGATCACGGCTCTGTCAATGTATTTTTCATGTGGACCAGGTTGTTCTTAGACTGGACCCTACATTTGTGCCTAAAATTAACTCTCTCTTTCACCGTTTGCAAGAGCTTGTTCTTCCAGATTTCTGTCCTCGCCCTTCTCATCCTTTGGAACATCGATGGCACAAATTAGATGTCCGGAGGGCTCTTCGGATCTACCTTAAAAGGACTGCGGACATTCGTCGGTCGGAGTCATTGTTTGTCTCTTTTCTTCCTGCATCTTTAGGGTCCAAAGTGTCATCTTTGACTATTGGTCATTGGCTCCGATATACGATTGCTAAGCATACGAACTTCATTCCTTGCCTCCACCTGCAGCTGTGACAGCTCACTCTACGAGGAGTGCATCGACCTCAGCGGCCTGGGCCATGCAGGCTTCGTTACTTGAGATCTGCAAGGCGGCTACCTGGACTTCCCCTTCCCCCTTTATTCATCACTATAAAATAGATAAATTGCATCTGCAGAGGCTGCTTTTAGGCGGAGGGTACTGCAAAGAGTTCTTATGGAAGGGGAGTCTTCAACCCAGACTGCTCCCACCCAGGACTTGGGACGTTGAACTTGGGTTTCCCACTTCTGGCTGCTATCTCCACCCACAATGGAGAAGGGGCGTTGGTCCTACCTGACACGCACCTTCTTGTTGAGTGGAGACAGCAGCCAGCCCCACCCTTGTCAGTCTGGACTCTAATTGTTTCCTTTTTTACCAGTTGTTTTCCACATGTCGAGCCTGAGTTCATCCTTCGCAAAGCTGGAAGCCTCTACCAACAGGGGCGGGATTTAGCTTTATTGACAGGTTCAGTCCTTCATCTGAACACATGAGTGGAACCCACTTCTGGCTGCTGTCTCCACCCAACAAGAAGGTGCGTGTCAGGTAGGACCAACACCCCTTTTCTTGTGAAAAGATTATAACCCCAGTAAACAAAGACTATTTTGCTTCTCTTCCAATAAAAAGCAATGCTTAGCTTAGTTTTGCATCATGTTAATGATAGAATGCAGCCAAGTGTAAAAATAAAGATATAAATAGCCACTCCCATAACCTGAGTGCAAAAACAGAACTAAGAGGTTACATAGATGTCAGTAGTAAGTAGGTAGAAAGTTGCAGATGAAATATTATTTCTTTATTTCTGACTGCATAAATTAAATAACACTAATTTGCAATGTAAAAAGATGTTTTGAACATGAGTTTGAAGGTTATTAAGGACAATAGGAAACTAGGAAAAGGGATCCCAAGAGATTCTCTTGAAAGAGTTCCTCCTTGCACTTGATGATGATGATGATGATACATTTTGAGAAAAAGAAGCTATCCAACAGGTTGATATTTATCAGTTGCCTGTATCTAATATATCATCTTTTTGTTTGTTTTCATTTCCTGTGTTTTTGAGATTACTAAAAATGTTTGGAAAGAAATATATTTGCCATGTGACTGCATAAAACAGCCTAGATAAGAATACAAGTAAAGCTGATTCATAATTATTTTATTAAATATTTGAAATCATATTGTTATTATGTTGTATATCTATATTTATTATATTAACATTTAGAAAAATTTATAATGTTAAAAATAAGTTTATATACCTGATAAACTAGCTTTATCTTATTTAATGTTAAAATTTATGATGTATTATCTGGATTTTATATTTTCTTATATAACATTATTTAGATTTAGATTGAATATTTGGAATTATATTGTTATCTAGAAAACTCTTAATGTTTATATATATTTACTATATTATTATTTAGGAAAATTATGATGTTCAAAATTAGTTTCCATATATTTGTTATATTTGTTATATTTGTTATACTGCTGTCTAAAAAATTTTTTTAAGAGAATTGGTTAAGTTTTTACAAATGATTTATGGTTAGTATACATTTGAATTAAGGGGGTAAAAGAGGGTGTTAGAAGTTTAGATTAATTTTATATTACCTAATGTTAAATTTATAATATTTTATCTGGATCTCACCTATTTTTCTGTTTGATATGGATGGATATATATGATTGATGTTTGGTTAGCAAAGGAAGTTGGGGGGGAGGGGGGGAGGGAAAGGGAGGGAAAGGGAGGGGGTGGTAGTTGGGTGGGGGGATTGGTGGGGGGAAAGGGGGATAAAAACTGTATTGTAAAACTTTTTTAATAATAATAAAAAAAAAGAATACAAGTAAAGCATAGAGATGTGCTTCAGGTTACCTGCTTTAGATCATTGCAGATGGAAATTGGAAGCAGCCCCCAAAGTAGAACTCTCCTGCCCTCCCCCATTAATTAACAGAATTAATTAAAAATTCAATTTTCTTTCATGTCTTCTCTTTTGACTCAAAGGATGTGATGCAGGCTCAAGGGATTTTTTATTTTTACAAAGGTCACAGAGTCCTAAAACATTACCAGAATAAAGAAAAACGTAATTTGATTCTCTTTGTCTCATGAAGTCAACAGAAGGCATGTGACTTGGCCACAGACATTAAGGAAAAGAAAGTTAGGTAGCAAAATGGCGGGAAAAGGCCATGCTGGCTAAGAGGAAATGGGAGTTTAATTCCCACACATCAGGGGGCACTAGGTCAGGGGAAGCTGATGTAGACACTGGAAGAATAAATTAATAAGAAGAAGTAATCCTTCTCTCAGCTGGCCTGGGAAATAAAGCCCTAGATTTTTTCATCATCCTGAAGTACAGGACTAACTAGAGTAAAGAGTGGCTTGTGCTGCTACTGAGGCAGGACTTGGCCATTTGACCCCAGTTTCTCATATTTTGAAATACTGTAATTAGAAGTTAAGAAACAAAATGGGGCCTTCAGGTTTTACAATCCCATCCACTCCTTTATTGCCTTTGACTTGCTCAGCAAGGCCTGGTGCACTCCCCAATGTTAACAGAATTGTTCCTCTCCTGGTCTGTAAATAGATCTGGATAGGAGGCAAGGGTGCATTAAAGGGTCCTCATTGTCCCCTTTATTGACTAGAGTCTAGACAAGCGGTCACCAACTGGTGGTCCACGGACCACTGATGGTCCGTGAGAAAATGTTGGTGGTCCACAGAAAAATTATTTCCATTTTTTAAATATTGCACTAAAGCAGGTCCTCAAACTACATCCCCTGGGACAGATACGTACAATGAACGTTTGTGTTGCTGCAGAGAGTCTCCCCCTTCGGGGTCTTCTTGTGCAGGTCGACGGGGGCAGAAATTCTGACTTGGGGTCTGCTTCAGCCTCCTGGTGTGAGGCTTTGGGCGAAGGCTGGAGGGAAGCGCCACTGGTGGCAAGGAGTCAGAAGTCCTTGTTCCAGTGGGACTACATCATTGCCTGGAACTGGCTGACCATCTCAGCCCACTAAGCCTTCAGGCGCTGGTGCTTGGCCTTGCACTCCTGCAGGTCTTCCGTCTGCTTGGAAAGCCGATGCTCCTAGTCCTTAGTGAGGTGCTTCTGCTGAGCCTCCTCGGTCAGATCCAATTTGGTACTGCCTTCCTCCAAGGATCCAATCTAATCGATATTACTGTACTCATCCTCCCAAAAAGCTTGAATGTCTGAAGGTGTTTGTGCTAAAGAAAGCTTTTCCTGTTTTGATTTATGACTTCTTAGATTTTGCTATCATTACTGGGCTCTTGCAAGTACCCGGTAGCAGAAAAACATCATTTTATAAATAGGTTCCTTTAGGGCACATTTTAGCTCGTACATTCCTTTCAGGTATGACTTTATATGAGGTTATCAAGAATGAATTGTCTAGTTTCCAAAATCCATCATTCTTTGTTCTTTGATTTTTAAGTTAGTGAGCTTAAAAAACAAAACAAAACCCAGGCAGTATTGTTGAATGAATTTCAGTAACAAATTAGTACAGAACTCATAAGGGGGTAAGTTTGTATATTTTCAAAGAAATAATTTGTTAAGGACTTAGTGCATCTGATTTTTCTTGTAGATGCTTAATATTGCATCACTTGTTTGAATATTTTAGAACTGAGGAGAAAAAACTAGAGGAAGGAGTTATAATATATGAAAATATACTAAACAAGTTAGAGTGTAGTCTTAAACATCACTTTTATGAAATTAGCCTCAGTGAATTTGATTGAGTTTCAAAAATGTATAGGATTCTATTCTTAAAGTCTTCAGAATGGCTGTGCAAAGCATTCAGAAGGGCACTTAACTGTGGATCTTAATGTGAGAAAGGACTTGTTCTCAAACTGCTAAAATAGCCATAAGGTAGTCCTTGACTTATAACAGTTCATTTAGTGACTGTTCAAAGTTACAACTGCACTGAAAAAAGTGAGTTATGACTGTTTTTTCACACTAATGACCACTACAGCATCTCCATGGCTACGTGATCAAAATTCTGGTGCTTGGCAACTAACTCATATTTATGACAGTTGCATTGTCCCAAAATCAAGTGATCACTTATGTGACCTTCTAACAAGGAAAGTCCATGGGGAAGCCAGATTCACTTAACAACTGCGTGACTAACTTGACAAGTACAGTGATTCACTTAACACCTCTGGCAAGAAAGGTCGTAAAATGGGGCAAAATTCACTTAACAACTGTCTCACTTAGCAAAAGAAAGTTTGGGCTGAATTGTGGTTGTAGGTCAAGGACTAGCTGCATTTCCTAGAGCTTTGGTAACCCAATTATTTGCACACATGTGTGCATCAATGCTTCTTTCAGATTTTAGCAAATGGCTGGGTCCAATCATGTGTAGGGAAAGGAACAGAGGTGGTTTAAGCAGTTTCTGACCAGTTCTGGAGAATTTTGAGTAGTTTGGAGAACTGGTAGTAAAAATTTTGACTGCCCCCGCCCCCATCTATTCTCTGCCTCCCAAGTCCCAGCTGATTGGGAGGAAATGGGGATTTTGCAGTAACCTTCCCCTGGAGTGGGGTGGGAATGGATATTTTACAGTATCCTTCCCCTGCCATGCCCACCAAGCCACGCCCACCAAGTCATGCCATACCCGCCAAGCCACTCCCACAGAACCGGTAGTAAAAAAAATTGAAACCCACCACTGGAAAGGAACTTTTGCCAGATTCTGTATCAAGCCTTCCAAGGGACATGCAGCCCTATAACCTAGTTGAACCTTCAGTGGAGATACAAACAGTAGCCCCAAGATTGTGTCCATTTTCCTCAAACAATCAAATTGATTGTTATAATTCACAGAAGATTTGACTGATTTAGTGGCTGACTTGGCTAAGCATGTTATGGGAATAGGCTAACTTAGTTAAGCATGTTTTTTATTTTATTTAATTTGTAAGGCCACCTGACTTCACTATGACTTTGTGGACATCCAATATTAATTTAAAAATATAAAAAAACACTCCAGAAAAAATCCACAAGCTCTAAAAAGAGATATATAATACCCATTCTGGCAAAGGCCTGGGAATGAGCCAGGTTTAAAGAGGTTATTTGAATAAGGTCTGTAACAATCTCTGGGGGTCCGGGGAGGGGAATGTTGTTCCAGAGGACAAGCCACCCTTCCTAGTCTAATCAGATGAGATTGTTTAATAGCATGCCAATTCTGACTGATCATTTAGGCTGGGCAGTCATTACTCAGGACTCAGATGTTGAATCTGAAAAGGCTATCCAGCTGAACCTGTGGAATGTCAGACTCAGGAGACACCAAGCCAAGACTCGCATGAGGCTGATCAAAAACAAACACCATGTGGACAGGTGGAGCAGTCAAAAGAGGATGAATAAGGCTTCCCAGCCCTCCCATTCAACAAGAGATTTCATTTAAAGCTACGTAAAGAGACCTTGTGAATTTTATTCAACCTGCAGGCTAGAAGTTCCTTGTGCCTTCTTTGGATTAACCTGACAGCATTCCTATTTTCTCTGTATCATTGGAGCAGCTACTGTACAAATCACTTCTAGCATTAGTATCTTGTATGAAAGTTTTGCTCAGCCGTGAGTCTCTTACCTTCTATTTTTAGCATTTGTGCTGTAAGAGAACTCCCATGGTTACCATTCACTAAGGTTGCAGATTATGTTCTTACAATAGAAGGACATTGGCTCAATGATTTTTAGTAGAATGGGAATTTATGGAGCATTTTTAAATAGAGAAAACATATGTCTCTTGGAATTATAACATCATGATGACTAATATTCTGTGCAGAAATATTCTACAGTTGTAAAAATGTTTTTTTCTCCTTTATACTTTCAAAAGAGTATCCAATATTTAAAGTTACTTCTTTTGCATCTCTACATCAGGATCTGTCACCTAGACAGCAGATCTGGAGGTTCTGAATTATTTATTTTACAGCATGGGAGATGCCAGTGGGGAGTATGAAGACGTTCCTATGGCTTCTCTCCCAAAAGCTTTTCACCCATTTCTGATCTCACCTGGTTTCAGAGATGTAATGTGGTATACATTAACATGTATAGGACGTGGTGGCTTGCCCACCTTCCCCCCAGGAAAGGTCCTAAATCATCTCCCATATCCTTGCTACATCCTTCCTGCAACTCCTGAGAAGAGCTGGCTAGGCAGGCTACTACCAGCCATTTTAGTACTGCAAAGTTATTGATGTCGCTAGTTTACATTGGAGAAAGTAGATGATAATCTTATTCCTTCATTATCTTGACCTGGGAGAAAGCTGGGTGCTAAAAGTAAGCCTCTTTCCCAGAATGCTTATACTGGGAAAGATGTTGCCAATACAACAACTTTCAACAAAATGAATACTCATACAACTTTATCAAAAACTCTCTGACTATTCAAATCACTACAGCGTAACCAACACAAGCCATGGGAAAAATAACAGTATGATACATTAAAAAATCTCAGATGTCACAAACCGATAACTACATGCATCACTGAAGCACACAAACCAAATAAAGCCCTTCAAAATATTGTAAATAAATCAAAAGTTCAAGAACAAAAAAAATCAGGAATTACCAACAAGATGTAGGGTAAGGACTGTAATAGCCCCATGTAGAAAAGTCAGACAGACAGAAGACTAGTCAAATGCATCCATGAACACCAATTACCAATCAGAAGATATGATAAAAACTCAATCTCATGAACAGACTCAACCGTAGTTTGAAGGGAACCTGGGAATTTGTGAGCATTCCAGGCCAAACTAAATCCAAAATACTAGGGCATTCCTGGAAGTTTGGCGTTCAGATAAATCTTCCATTAGTAGACACATAAAGATAAAACAATTTACACACCATTCAAAAGAGGCAGTCAAAAAGGTAAGGGAACAAGAAGACCAGAAGACCAGACCTTTTCCGCAAGGAGAAGGGCGGTATATAAATCTAAATAAATAAATAAATAAAATACCCTCTCTAGCCTACACCCAGAGAAGCAAGGGTTAACATTTTATTTATGTATTTGTTTGTTTGTTTGTCAAGTACGTATTAGATAATATATATAGGTATAAGCATGAATTGAATACATAAAATATTATGTATTATTATTATTTACATAAAATGTAAAACATCAAATAAATAATCCAGGAGAAAGCAGATCGCAATTAAGGAACTACTAAGGAGAAAAGCATAAACCCACCAACACTTGGCAGAGCAAGCCACTGTGGAGCCACCCACCACCCACCCACCAACACTTGTGGAGCAAGCCTCACGTTCACTAGCACTGGGGTAACCTAGTTGGGTAATGAAATGTCTGTAGGCAAACATTCTAGCTCAGAGAACACCAAGGACTCCAGAATAAAAGTTAGAGCAAATTTGTTAAGTTTTTAGTACTCATGAAATGTAACGGCAGGGGTGGGTTCTAACCGGCTTTACTACCGGTTCTCTTTGTGCGCGTGCTTTGTGCATGATTGCCTCTTCAGTCGTGCACTTTGCGCGCAATCGCCATGTGCATGCTCGCTTTGCTCGCCTGCGTACCAAACTTGCACTTTGCGCAAGTGCATTGCGAATCTGCCCAGCTGAGGTGTGGCAATCCGCTCTCCTGCACCTCTCAGCTGGGCGAAAAAAGAAGAAATATAAGGTCAGTATAACGCCAGGGTCGGTGGGAGGGCCCAGCTCCCGAAGACAGAGAACTAGTTCGGTGATGTCATGTCGTCACCGCTACTGGCTCTCGCAAACCGGGAGCAACCCAACATTGTGTAACAGCATAATGAAGCAATATTTATGGCATAGGCACTATTTATGAACATTCTGTTTTTATAAAGAGCAATTAACTTCTGATGTTTTGTTCACTATTTCTTGGTCTTTACTGCAAGGATTTGTAGATACTTTTACACAGTGCAGAATCCTGTTTAGTAAGATGGGCGGCTGTATAAAGACAGAAAGCATAGAGAGCTAGGACCTGAAGTTTCAAGCACATTGGTCATTTAGGCATGGTTTTCTTTCCTGTGGTAATTATAGTTCTACTTGAGTTGTAATTATTTTAAAAGACTCATCTGTACATATACATGAAATATGCATATTTTGTAAAATCTTTTTTTTTGTTTTATCTGTACATGAGATCTGGATAAACTAGCAACTATGGACATATAGACTAGCCACCTTCCAATGAAATCAATATTATGCTAAATTTGTTGGAAAAGGATTGTGTCTAGAAAGGGGCTTCCCAGCTCTTTTATGTTGGTTTTTTAGTGTTCACTAACAAAATATTGTGAGAGGTTTATGGGAAAATAGTATTGTTTTAGCTTTCAAATTAATGCAAATGGTGGTTGACATTTCAAAAGGCTTCAAGTTAATCTGTGACTGATCTGAACTTTAGCCCAGATGTTGAGCACTGTGTACAGAGACAGCCGAGAATGAGAAAATTAATAAGTATATTCCCCATTGAATAAACTGTTTGCTGAAAGACAGCCCTTCTAAATTGCAATGGAATCTTATAAGGATATTTAGCTCCCATAGAAAATGTCCATAAGACAGCATGTATTAAATAATAAAATTAGTGCATGGGAAAAATGTGTGATGTGCTGTCATTGACTTCTAGTGGGATTGTTACTTTTCGCACAGGAACTCTGAACCTTTTGTTTAGAGGATGTAAGAAAGAGAGGCAGAAGTAAATATGGAAACAAAAAATTATTAATTATTTCAAAGAGTGGAAGGAGCAGAAATTCAGTTTATTTTAAACAAATCTGTTATGCTTAAACTTGAGTTTTCACTATACATGAACTTCCTTAGTATCAGCAATATGATAGCATCATATTAAGCTGGAATTTTGATGAGGTTTGTACTCAGTGGTTTCTCTAATAGTAGAATCAATGTTACAATGGAATGAAAATAGTGTAACACTTAGTTCATATTTATTGAGGGAAGGGAGGAGCCATTGGTTTGTTGTTCCTCCAGAATAACATGTATTTCTCCAGCGCGCTGCTTGGAAAATCCAAAGCGTGGGTTATTCAATAGTCTAATAGCCAGAGACTGAGTGTGTGTTTCTTTAAATTTCTTCAGGCATGCCCCCTTACTCGTCTGAGTGTCAGTTTTATTCACTCAGTCGTGCTAGAGAGACAGTCTTTTTATTGCTCTGGTGCTTACTAGACTATTGGATTTCCTTCATTTTGGACTATATTTTCCTTTAACAATTTTCTCCCTTGTTTGGAGCTGCAACATCTTTGTATATGGTAGGAGCTTATATATGATACTATGATTGATCTGCTAACGATGGTGAGTCGCTTGGGCCCCAGGCCTACTGCCCTACTCAAACTTATAGCAGCTTTTTGGAGCTCTGTCCTGTCTAGGCCACCTCCGTTTGTGTATTCCTGCCGCCGGCGTGTGTGCTGGTTCCCTGGCTTGCTGGCAATACCGCCACCGCCTCACAGCTCCACAGTTTCTATTGGCGGCTCTGGAGCTCCTGCTCTGCTTTCAGTGGCACACTCTGAAATTCAAGCATTTTCGCTGCGCTGGGAGCGCTTTTTGGTGCTTGCGCACTTTATTTGTTGGCCGAAGCCGCGGCGGCACTTTAAATGGTTATTTTACATTTCGTGCCATTTTGCCTCACTATTAGAGACGTCGCAGCGCTGAGGGCAATCCAGATCCGTGCCAGCATTTCTTGCCTAGCAACAGTACTGTGGCTGCGCTAACGGACGGGATCGTCTTAGACGAGCGGAGGAGCTACATTTGAGGGCTCATTTTGTCATGGGTGTCCTTCCATCGCTGACTGCCCAACGTCACCGCTCAAAGCCCAATGGCCATTCAGACATTGTTGAAACGATTGCTGGCAGATTGAGGCCTGAGATTGAGGCCTGAGAGTCACAGCGCTTGTCACAGGCTTGTCGGGGATAGCTAGGGCCGCGCTGGGAGTGCATTGCTCTTTCTAACACGCGCACACCCACCCTTCCCGAACCTCCCCTTCAAAATAAATAAATAAATAAAGACAGACAGACAGACAGACAGACAGACATCAAACAAAAAAGGATTTGGTCTTCAGGTCCTGTTCCCTCTTGCAAGTCCTCCTCCTGGTGACATGACTCGGCAGCATGCAAGCTGTCATCTGACCTGGAACAGAGCCATAGTTCCCCGGGGGCGCAGCCATCACCACCGCCTGCGAGTAAGTCTACTCGGAAGTATACCACTCATGCTCCTTCTGCTGCAAAAGCTCCATCTGCTGGAGGGTCTAGGTGATCAGCGGCAGCAGTTAAGGACACCAGCAGAAGGCACAAGGCCTTAGAGCGTCAATTTGACCTGGCACAATGTAAGGCACATAAGTCTGTTCATCATAGGGCTGCTTCAGTTGACCAGCCTGCCACACCATGAATCTTACCAACAGGACTATGTGCATAGTGATGATTCCTCCCTGGATGGTGAGGATGAACCCAGGGATATGGAATTTTCAGATGATGAGGGTATGTTGCTAGACAGGCCCACATTTACTGGACTGTTTCATCCCTCCCTTTTTAAATCTTGGATCCTGAAGTCAATCTTGGGTTGCATTCAGGAGAAAGATTGGATGACTTCCATAGACCTCAAAGAGGCCTATCTTCACGTTCCAATTCGAGCATTGCAGAGGCTGTTCCTCCGCTTCTCATACCACAATCATCATTTTCAATACGGGGCAATGCCCTTCGGCCTCTCATCGGCCCCCAGGGCATTCACAAAAATCCTGGCACCTGTGCTGCCCACCTCAGGCAACTTCCTATCAGAGTCGTTTGTTATTTGGATGATGTCCTAATCCTGTCATCCTCACAGACTCAAGCTACATGAAACCTAGCGATAGTGTGTCAATGCCTTCAACAGCACGGCTCTGAATCCAACCAAAAGCCATTTGCAACCCACTACACACATTCTTCATCTGGGAGCCATTATAGACTCAGAAAAGGGGCAAGTCTTCCTGTCTCAGGATCAGTGCCTCAGCATAACATCCTTGATCTCTCAGGTTCTCTTACTCCAGTTGATTCCTCTCTTTCTCCTGTCTTGCCTGCTCGGGAAAATGATATCCTACATCTCCATAGTTCCATGAGCACAATTTCATGCCCGACAGCTACAATGGTACATGCTCCCGTACCAGCGGTCCTGTTGCAGCAACTCCAGGGCACAGGTGAAACTCCCGGCAGAGGTTCATCAGTCCTTCCATTGGTGGACCTTGGTGGCCCTGAGGAAAGGATGCACTTTCCAGGAACCACACCATCTCACCGTAACAACAGATGCCAGTCTGTTGGCCTGGGGTGCTCACCTGCTCTCCCAGGTTGCTCAGGGTCATTGGTCACCTGTGGATCGCCAGAACGACATCAACTGGCTGGAGCTACGGGCAATCCACCTTGCCCTGCACCACTTCCAATCTGGACATCATGTGCTAATCCTGATAGACAATATGACGGCGAAAGCACATGTGAACTGCAGGGGGGCACTCGCTCAAAAGCACTGATGAGCGAGGCACAACAGTTACTGACCTGGGTGGATGGTCATATTCTCTCTCTCATGGCGCAACACATCTTTGGGACAACGAATGTCCAAGCCGACTGGTTGAGCAGGAAGCAACTCAATCACTCGGACTGGCGTCTCCATCCCTATTTCTTCCACGATCTGTCTCACTGATTCAGTTATCCGGTCCAAGACCTGTTTGCGTGGCGGGACAACACCTGACTGCCTCAATATTTTGTCTGATATCCTTGCCCCCATGCGGAAGGAATTGACGCCCTCTCCATCCCCTGGCCCTCGGGATTGCTATATGCTTTTCCACCTCTCCCTCTTATCCTGAGACTAATCCGCAAAATCTTGGCCGAGAAGGCAGACGTCCTGCTTATTGCCCACCATTGGCCGTGCTGAGCCTGGTATGCGGACTTGATGAATCTGTCTGTCGCCTGTCCGTGGAGGATTCCGGAGGACAGGATCTCTCTCAGTCAGGGGGCCATACTGCACCCAGAGCTCCAATGGCTCCAGTTGACCGTCTGGCACTTGAGAGGATCCTCCTGAGGAAGGACAATGTCTCGGGGCGGATGATCATGATTCAGGCATCCAGGCGTCTATCTACATGCTGAATCTGTAACACTTCCTGGAACTTCTTCTGTACCTGATGTTCTCGAGCCTACGTAGATCCTACTTATGCATCCGTGTCTGAGGTGTTGGACTTTCTTCAGGAGGGTTTAGACAAAGGCCTTGCCCCAGACACACTCTGCCAGCAAGTAGGGGGCTTGACCATGGTCTTGAAAGCTGACAATGATCTTCCTCTGTCACAAGACTCGAAGATCAGGGGTTTCCTGAAAGGAGGGACCAACCTGACTCCACTGGTTGTCCACCACTGCCTGACCTGGGACCTGCCCCTGGTTCTTCAGGCACTTATGCAGCCCCCCTTTGAACTGTTGGGAGCAATCAGCCTACGCTTTCTAACCCTAAAAGTGGCCTTTTTGGTGGCGATAATTTCTGTGCGGCGTGTGTCAGAGCTTGCCGCCCTGTCAGTCAGAGAAGACCTCTGTATCTTCTACCCGAACAGAGTTGTGCTATGGATGGACCCTTCCTTCCTGCCCAAGGTTAATAACTTTTACCATCAAGCACAGGAATTGTTTCTCCCAGACTTCTGCCCAGGTCCAAGGCATCCGCAGGAGGCTCATTGGCATACTTTAGACGTCCAACAGGCACTACGCAGATACATAAAGAGGACTGCACATTTCCGTAAATCAAAAGCATTGTTTCCTTTCTACCTGCAACAATGGGGCAAAAAGTGTCTTCTACTACCATTGGGAGATGGCTGAAAGCTTGCATCTCCAAGGCATATACACTTCAGAACAAGACTGTCCCTAGACGGATTTTATCTCACTCTACAAGGAGCGCATCTACCACAGCAGCCTGAGCTACGCAGGACTCTGTCTCTGACATTTGTAGAGCAGCCACTTGAACTTCCTTAACTCCCTTCATCTGTCACTGTAAAGTGGACTCGTTCGCCTCGGCGGAAGCATCATTCAGACACCGGGTCTTGCAATCTGTCTCTCACGCCTTGGCCACCCGGAAGCAACCTTCCTCCCTTCCTGGTTAGAACTTGCTTGGGTATATCCCAATATTTGGATTCTCCAAGCAGCGCGCTGGAGAACGGATGTTGCTTACCTGAACGTCCCTTCTAGGCGTGCTGCTGGAGAATCCAACCCGCCCTGTCAGGCTGCTGAACTTTTCTCCGGTTGTCTACACATCTCCGTGGACTGTTTCTTCGTGAACAAAACTGACACTCAGACGCAAGGGGGCGTACCTGAAGAAATTTAAAGAAACACACATTCAGTCTCTGGCTATTAGACTATTGAATAACCCACGCTTTGGATTCTCCAGCAGTGTGCCTAGAAGGGACGTTCAGGTAAGCAACATCCAATTTGAACATGCTAGAAGCTTCTCCCTCAGAGCTCTCAGAAACTGCTCTTTGTAATGTAACTCCATCAGAGATGAATATTGAAATAATATTGTATATAATTCCAATAAAGATGTTTACTTTTTACATCAGAATGATCTGAGTGCAACTACATCTCATACATTTCAAAAGACACCAGAGGAGGTCAACATATTGCACAAAGAACTCTCTGATAAACTGAGGGACAAAAAAGACACATACAAAAAATGGAAACAGGGACATATAACTAAAACAGAATATCGATAATCTGCAGGGATGGTATCAGGAAGGCCAAAGCACTGAATGAAGTCTTGTAAGAAATGTTAAAAATAAAAAAAAAAAGTTTCTTTCAATGTGTAAAGAACAAGAAAAAAGTCAAGGAAATAATCAGTCACTAATAAGAGATGGCAAAAAGGTAACAGGCAGCAGGGAGAAAGCAGAACTGCTTAATGCCTTCTTTGCATCTGTCTTTATGGAAAAGCAAAGAATAGCCCAATCTATCACAAACAACACAGTGGCAAACAGAATAGGAATGCAGGTCAAAATAGATAACAAATCGGTAAAACAACATATATCCACTTTAGTCAAGTTCAAATCACCAGGACCAGATGGTTTATATCTCAGGATACTGAAAGAGTGTAAGATGTGATCTCAAAACCACTGAACAAAATCTTTCAGAGTTGCTGAAGCACAGGGGAACTGCTGGAGGACTGGAAAAGAGCTGATGTGATTAAAATCTTCAGCAAGGAGGAAAAGATGGATTCAGGAAACTACAGATCAATCAACTTGACATCAATATCTATGGAAATTCTGGAAAAGATAATGAAAACAGAAGATTTGTGAGCATTGATAAATGAACAAAATGATCACTAGAAACCAGCATGGGTTTGTTAAAAATAGACTGTGCCAAAGAAACTTTATTGCCATTTGATAAAGTGACTAAGTTAGTGGATGAGGAACATGATACAGATATAGTTTACTTGGATGCCAGTAAATCATTTGACAAAGTAGACCACAGCTTATTTCTTGATAAGATAGAACAATATGGGATAAACAGTATCACCACTAGGTGGATCCACAGTTCACTGACGAACTGCGCTGGCCATGTAGTCCTCAATAGGACTACAGGTAGTCTTTGACTTATTACTACAATTGAGCCCAAAATTTCAGTTGCTAAGCAAAACAGTTGGTAAGTGAGTTTTGCCAGTGATGGGTTTCAAAAATTTTCGCTACTGATTCAGTGGGTATGGCAAAGTGTGGGGGCATGTGAGTGAGTGGGCTTGGGCAACTTGACATCACTCACGCCCATGCCCACTCAGTCACATGACCTTCCCCACCTAGCAGCGCCCACAGGAAAAGGTAGGAAAATTTTTAGTATTTCCACCTATCTATCCCCACCCTCCTTTCGCCAGTTGCCCCTGTTTCCCCTCCCTTAGAGGCCCAGGCCCTAGCCTGCTTCCTCACCCACCACTTCCTCTTTGCTCGGGCTGCTTAGCTTCCGCGGCAGCTGATCCAGAGTCCGGAAGGCAAGCTGACTGCAGTTTTCAGTGGCCCCCAGTCAGCTGCTGCTGCTGGAAAGCAACTGGTAAAGAAGTGATGGCTGGCTCCTGAAAAGTACCGCAGGTCATGGAAAAAGCTGCTGCCGTCACTGCCATGTTCTTCGTGCATGCGCATCCCATTGGACTTGCAAGGCAATGGGATGTGTGTACACGAAGAACATGGCAATGAACATGGTGGGTGGGGCGAGCAAGCAGCGACCGGGGGACCGGTTCAGGGACGTGGCCAACTGGCCATCACTACTGGTTGGGCGACCTTGGCCAAATTTCCGCCAATGATTCACACGAACTGGTAGGAACCGGCTGAATATCACCCCTGGTTTTGCCCCACCTTTGCGACTTTTCTTGCCACAGTTCTTAGGTGTATGACTGCAGTTGTTAAGTTAGTAACATGATTGTTAAGTGAATCTGGCTTCTACATTGACTTTGCTTGTCAAAAGGTCATCAAAGGTGATTACATGATCCTGGGACCCTGCAACTGTCATAAATATATGCCAGTTGCCAAGCATCTGAATTTTGATCACATGACCATGGGTATGCTGCAACAGTCACTTTTTCAGTGCTGTTGTAACTTTGAATGGTCACTAAATGAGTGGTTGTAAGTGAGGGACTACCTTTATACCTGTATGGAGAGAAGCATGCAAAGGGGTACTTCAAGGTTCTCTCTTAGGCCCAGTGATCTTTAACATCTTCATAAATGATCTAGATGAGGGAATAGAAGGGGAACTCATCAAATTTGCAGGCTACACCAAGCTTGGGGGGTGGGGGGATTGGTACCATTCTGGAAGATAGACTCAAGATTCAAAAGAATCTTGGCAGACTTGACCTTTGGGTCCTATCCAACAAAATGAAGTTCAGCGGGGAGAAAGGTAAGGTCCTGCACTTAGGCAGGAAAAACCAAAACTACAACTATAGAATAGGCGGTATCTGGCTCAACAGTACAGGTAGTCTTCAATTTACAGCCACAGTTGAGCCCAACATTTAAGCAAGACATTTGTTAAGTGAATTTTATCCCATTTTATGACCTTTCTTGCCACAGTTGTTAAATGAATCACTGCAGTTATTAAGTGAAGCGAGTTTACCCATTGACTTTGCTTGTGAGAAGGTTGCGAAAGGGGATCATATGACCTCAGGACACTGCAACCACCATGAATATGAGTCGGTTGCCAAGCATCTGAATTTTGAACACATGACCATGGGGATGCTGCAACAGTCATGTAAAAAATGGACATAAACCTTTTTTTTCAATGCCATTACAACTTTGTACAGTCACTGAATGAATTGTTGTAAATCAAGGGCTACCTGTATGTATGTAACTATGAAAGGGATCTTGGTGTCTTAGTGGACAACCACCTAAGTATCAACCAGAAGTGTGACTTCAGTCCTAGGATTCTGTGATTCTATGATTCATTGAGAAGAACCTTCTGCTAAACAAGGACATTGTCTAATTTTATTTTTAAATAGAACTTTATTGAAAGTTTTGAAAACAATATTAAAAATACAAACTAAAATAAAATAGGAAGAAAAAGGAAAAAGAAAGAAATGAAAGAGAAAGCTAAAGTGCAAAATGAAAAGAAAGAGAAGACAAATAGAAAAGAAAGAAAAGCAATATAAATGCTTTTTCGTTACAAGAGTTATGAGTACAATTATAGATTTATCTCTTTCTCTAAACTTATAATATTATGACTATTTTCTTTCTATAAACTATGTTATTTAATATTCAAATAATAGATCTAATATTCATCATAGATCATAACTTTACTTTTTTCTGTTTCATGCAAAAATTACATAAGAAGTTTCCAGTCAGCAATAAAGACATACTTTAATTCTAATGTTCCTACTGTCTTAAATTTTATTTTGGTATCATCCTTGCTTTTCTTTTTAGTTAACTTTTATTTTTGATACTCATTTGGATTTAGCTTATTAAGTTGCAGTTGCTGTTTTGCTTTGGTATTGAACGCCACTCAGAATCCTTTGACGTCGGATCAGATTAAAAATTCTGTAAAGTTAATAAATAAATATAATTCTGTGATCCTTGTTGCCATAAGGAATATGTTGTTTATCTCATATACTTTACTAATTGAAGGAACTTTAAATGGAAGACACTCCCACCCACCTAATCCCATGATCTGAAATAACTTTTTCTGCTCAATCTTTTCATGTTTCTTTTCTGGTTTCCACCTGGGAAAGATTTGCATTCTACTTTTTTAAGAAGTCATTTGTATGATATTTTACTGTAAAGTAAAACACAGCATAAAATAAATCAGTTTGCATATATATATATATGTAGGTCTTTAGTTATTCGGGTCTTCTCCCGCGTAGACTTGGAAGTATCTTGGCGACGTTTCGACGAAGTCTCATTCGTCATTCGTCATTGCTCCTGGAAGAACGAAGCTGAAAACACCAGCCTGAAGATGACGAATGAGACTTCGTCGAAACGTCACCAAGATACTTCCAATTCTACGCGGGAGAAGACCCGAATAACTAAAGACCTACATACAAACACCCGCGAAAACCTCAGAAAACATATATATATATATATATATATATATATATATATATATATATATATATATATATACACACACACACACACACACACACACACACACACACACACACACACACACTTTCCTCTATCTGAGCTGGATTTTAACAGTTTATGCACTCTATAGTTGCAATCTCCATGAATATGGATGGTATGGATTGTGAAAAACAGAAATCAAATTTAGTTAATTTGTCTTTTTCATAAATATTTGTGTATGCATTGAGATTAGTTTCCCACACATTTTTATCTTACAAAATTCAAAGGATACTCCGTTGTGTGATTCAGGAAACTATTTCTAGATATGGATGATATAGAAGACATTATTGCTTAAGTAAACCCTTCATCTTAGAAATAAACATTCATACTTCGGTGAACAAGGTTTAGAGAAGTCATAATGATGAGTAATATTTATAGTATTAGAATTGGGCAGATTTAAGCTCATCAGAACTAAATGCATGTATTTCTCTTTATTTCTATTGATCATTAGCAGAAAGTTATTCTGCCATTTTGAAAATTTGATGGTATGGTCTTTTGATCTCTGGACTTCATAACATAAGTGTCAGAGACTTCATGTAATCTGTGTGCGGCCCATCCTTTAAAAAGATACACATATTTTATTTATTTAAAATCTCACAGATCTTATATTAATGTAGAAATCATAATTTTCCCAGATAAAGGGGCAGAAAAGCTAAAGTATCTAATACATACTTGTTTTTTATACCTTTAACTTGGAGTGCAGTTAAATTTATTTGGTAGGCAATATGCTTATTATTTGGCAGAGAAATACTCTGAATTCCTTCCTTCCTTCCTTCCTTCCTTCCTTCCTTCCTTCCTTCCTTCCTTCCTTCCTTCCTTCCTTCCTTCCTTCCTTCCTTCCTTCCTTCCAGATTTGCACGATAAAATGATATTTTTGATTATTTGTTGATGTAAAAATTATTGTAAATAATGGGTTAATAAGTATTGTGTTGGCTATAGTTTAAATTTCTTGTGATTTCATGCAGCTGACATTGAAGAAGACAGTATCGCTCAAATGTCAAAGCATAGTTTTAATTAGCAGTTTATTTGCGCTAATGGGTTTCTTGTGCGTTGACATCAAATTATTTATAATGCTTTATTATAATAAAGTATATTCAGATCATCTCTTCTAGAAAGCACTTGAGTGGGACCCTTGCTAATTGGCTCAAACTAATGAATAGCCCATTACTGGATTGAAGATATATGGGTTAGTAGACCCTCCCAAAAACTGTTGTTAAAAGATACCTTAAATATGCTTATTCACCTTTTTCAATTTTAAGTTATATATATGTTTTATATATATTTATATATGTTTGGGGATTATTTTTCTCTGTCTGATTAGGGATGTTGTATTGGAATGCTATTCTCCATTGACCTTGATTTATTATACTGTATTAACTCTAGATAAATACATACAATACTTTAGTTATAGCAATAGCTTATCATTGACTAGCAAAGTACAATATGGAAAATTATGTGATATAGCTGCTGTGCTGTACACTTATGTTTCTAGGGTGGAAGCTGGATATTTGAACTTTTAAAAAATTAACATTATTTATGGAACAATCTCGTGAGCATTAGTCTGCTGAGCTTGGATAACTCAGCAGACTAAAGTATTGTGATTAACACCAGCTGTCTGCAATTACTGTAAGTTCGAATCTCACCAGGCTTAAGGTTGACTCAGCCTTCCATCCTTTCTAAGGTAGGTAAATTGAGGACCCAGTTTGTGGGGGCAATAAGCTGACTTTGTATAAATATGCAAAAGTATGAAGGCTATTGCTTAACGCATTGTAAGCCGCCCTGAGTCTCCGGAGAAGGGCGGCATATAAATCAATTTTTTTTTTAAAAAAAAAGGTAGCCTTCCTAGAGTGGTAATTTTTTAAGGACAAGCTGTTTCCCTTTGTCTACATGCAGGAAGGCCTTCGGATTTTCCATAATCTTCTCCTGAAGTGGTGCAATCCAGGAAAAGCAGCACCAGATGATCTCCAGAAGGCACAATTTAAGTCTCAAATACATCCTGGGAAAGGAATGAGAATCTCAACACAATCTTTCTCCTTTGATTTAAAACCTCAGATAAACAGAGACCATGTGATATAGTAGACAGGGCAGGCAAGTACTTGGATCACCTCTCATTCAACTATGAAACTCATTAGTTGACTTTGGAGCACATCATAGCTTTCATGTTAACTAGGGTTGTCAAAGGTTAACATGGGAGAAAGTAAAAGAAAGGATCACAGATTTATATAAATTGCCTTGAGATTTTCATTGCAAAAAGAGGGCTAAATGTGGTTTGCAATTATTAAAGAAACCAACCAATTAAATAATAGATACCGGTAGTCTGTGTTGCTAATAAATATTGCGTAATATTATTGTATTTAATTTATTTTTTCACCATCATCATCAAGGAACAGGGAACTGGACTCAATTTAGAATCTCAAAATATAGCTTTTTTTCCTCTACAGAAACTTCTTTGTTGAATAACATTTATTCCCTCATTATTAGTCAATTCACTTGGGATGATTAATCACATACAAATAATGCATTTGTAGTGAAGCTATGTTAATTCTGTATAAATCACTAACCTTTGCTTCTAATCAGTGCCAAGTTGGGCTATATGGTTTTGTAAGAAAGGGTGGATAGCTGCAGTCGATATAATGCATTATATTGTGAATAATGTCACTTTGATTGGTTTTTTAAAAAAGCAAGTAATATTTTTTAATGAGCAGACTAAGAACCTTTTGATGTACAACAATGTCTGCTAAACAGCAATGTGATTGATGTTCTAACCATCAGTTGTTAGAAAAGGTTTAGAAAATTATATTTAATATGTTCTTTGTTGCTGTTAATGAGTACGTGCATATATATCACACTCTCTCTATATATATATATGTTGTTCCCCATTATTACAGCTTACTATTATGGCAAACATTTTAATGTTGTTGTCCAACGCTAGAACAAAAAAATGTTCATGTTTTGAACACACTCATCTGCCTGTAATGTTAAGATGCTTCATCTTCAGGATTTGAAGTCCGTTCCTGAAGCCCACTGAGGCATTTATGCTCATATGATTAATATCCAATGGGAATAATTTCCTAAATATTTTAAGAGATTCCCCCCCTCCTTCGCCCCTGCTTATCAGTATTCTTAAAAGGTTTGGTAGCCTATGGAGTATGGATATTGGGGATCTGTTCATAACATCCATGCTCAACCAGCCAAATTTGTGATATAACCATATCAGAAGTAATACAATTATGGAAATGATCTATATTTTTTGTGGCATTTCTGCATGGGACCTACTTTGAAAAACTGATTCTTACTCTACTTTCATTTTTATTAGTCTGATGCAATGATAATTGACACTAGAAAATAAAATGCATTTTTTCTGCAGGAAATTTTTGATGAGATTAGAGATGTATATTGATCACTCAAAGTCATTTCCCATAATTTAATCACGTTTAATTTTAATTTAAACATTTAAAAATGTTTCCTGTTATAAAACTCTTACTAGCCTTACATAATTTGTCAGTATTTCTTGCTAAATAAACTTCAGAATTATTCCATATCTTCAGCACAAGCTAGAATAGTCATTACTGTTTTCATGAAGATAATAAAGATTTAGAGATAGTATAATTGATAGCGGAATGGAAGTTGACCTAAAATTATGTTTTTTGTAAGATCAGATTGCTGTTTTGTTGTTGCTGTTTTGGGTATTTCAGTTCAAGGGTATTATTCTCTTAGGGATGAAATTATATTGTTACATTCTGACCTGAAACAATATGGAATTCCAGAGTTTGCCTTACGGCATAATCCAGCACATCTCTATTCAGAATGGCATCATTTGAATTTCATGAGATTTATTCCAAGATATAATTTCTGTCTTATTTTCTGTAGCTTGAGAAAATACTTCATGGTTTTGTTTTCTTCTTTGGTTACTTATGAGATATCAATCGTTACAGTGGCTGACAAACAGAGACCTGAAAAAGTTATCTGTAGAATGGGATGGGATGGCCTTGGAGTTCTTCTAGTCCAGCCCCTTGCTCAAGCAGGAGACCCGCTACCATTTCAGCCAAGTGGTTGCCCCATCTCATCTTAAAAGCCTCCAGTGATGAAGCACCAATAACTTCTGAATTTCTTCCACCACTGCTTCAAGATAGAATTGTTTTCTCAGACAGGACTGTGTTATATATTTGTTAATCTATGTTCCCAGAGCAACAACTATATTTAGAAAATATACACCAGACAGGTCTTTGGAGTAGATCCTACCGTGTGTATTACTCCTTTATAAATAAAATAATAGCACAATTCTTTGTCTGTTTGGAATTCAGACCCATCCTGAAAGTGGGCATAGGATTGCAGCTGTCTAGATTTTTAAAAACTTACTTCATCCTCAGATGTGATAAAAAGAAAGAAAAGTTGATTCACTAATAAATACAGTACTGAGAACTGCAGTAAATGTATAGGGTTATCCTTTGGGAACAATTTACTGATGGTGCCTGCAAAGTTTGACGTGAACAAAACAAGCACTAAGCTGTGGAAAATCCCTGTTGCATCTATTTTAATGCTGAGATTTGCCTGAGAAGTTAAATGTAGAGTTCTCAAAATATACTTTGTGGTCTCTTGGAGATTAAAATTGTATAATAATAAAAGGAATCATGATAATAATGATAAATACTGCACAAAGCAGCTTTAGCTGAGCCTCTAAAAAAGTTTGTTCAAGAATTTTGGCTACTGTGCTCTGGATAAACATGAAATGGGATGATACTGTGTTTCCCCGAAAATAAGATCCTATCTTATATTTTTTTTGAACCCTGAAATAAGAGCTTCGCCTTATTGTCATGCGCTCTAAAGTCCGATTGGGCTTATTAGGGGATGCCTTATTTTGGAGGAAACAATATTATTTCTAGAACCTACTTTTTGATTAGCTGTTGATTAGATTGTCATCAAAACACATTCCAGGAGCAGGCATCCATTAATAATATTTATTATCCATCAATGTACATAAAGTGGATGGAGGAAGCAGTATCTATGGAAAAACCAGAAGATGTAGCTAATCCTTTGTAAAAAATTCTTCCTGGTTCCAAAATAAATGGGCAAATGCTTTTTTAAATAAAGTGCCTTTTTGAAAAAGTTATAGAGTTGTTCCTCTATTATTAAACACGATGCACTTGGTTTTTCCTCAAGGTAATCTTGGAAAAATGGAATGTACCTTTGGTTGCCAGAGCTGCTGCTCCCCACTTAAGATTGTGTGGAGTGTTACAGCATAAGTGCTGTAGTCTTTTACACGCCTTGAATTCAGAGGAAAAGATACACAGGTCCACCATATATAATATTTATTAAGCGTGAGGTTTACTTCCAATTTCTACTTTAATATTTCTAAATCATAAAAGAAACAATGGTACTCTTTAATGCTGTCATGATCATGTGTCTTTCTTCCCTGTGTTTGCTTTGTGATCACTGGTTTTTTTAGGACTAGAAATCCTCACTATTACTTCTCCTTCTTGTCTTGACATTCATGAGAATTTTTCTCATGGTAACTTGTTTATTTAGTAATGTCAAGGTTTGATATCAGACTAACTTTATCCAGAGTATATGCTATATCACTGAGCTATGGCTGACTCTCACTGTAATTCTATCCACATGAGCAACTTATCTGTATACACATAACCAGGCAGATATATCTATTTAAAAGATATCTCTCCGTTCATTTAGGTACTACTCTGTTTTTTTTAAAGGATGAGTTTTGCTGGTGATGGAAGTGGAGATATAAAAAGCCAGCACGTCCAGACCAATATGCTTTCTTATTTTATGTTCAAAGTATATAACTCTCAGTTAAAATCTGTTCTTCTATATACTGTGTTCCTCTATTCACCATTTTCATTAGCACCTGGCTACATTTTCTGCTCCTTTTCGAAATGACTGTTATTGTCTTGATATATCCATTTAACAGCAACTCTGTATCACTGTTGACATTTAATTTTCAGTTAAAATGTTTTAATTAAAATCTGACATCTTTCGGCATGGTAATGAAAATGGCCTAGAATTACGTTTGCAGATTGCATTTGCGTGAATTTATGAATTTGTTTCAGGAAAATTGACTTTACATTAATTCCTGTAGCAGCAGTAGAGGGTTAGAGGGAATGCTTTCTTGAAGAGAGGATTAAAATTTCTAATAATATTCTTGATATATTAGATGAGGAAGCAAAGTAACTAATGATGCTTATTCACCTATATTAACTGTGTTTTCATTGATTGAGTTTGTGCTACGCTTCAGCCAAAAATGTAGTTATTCAAATAATTAAGAACCTCTTCAGTGCTGAGTCACCAATTCATTATCTGACTGCATTATCTGAACCATCTTGTCTCACTGGCTACATTTTACAGGATGTCACATTCCCTCACAATTTGTTGGCTACTTTTCCTATCAATGTTTAAAAAAAAATCAAATGAGGAAGGTAAAGACAGATACCTACCCAATGCCTTTTGGCTGGTAGCTCTTTTATAATCTGGACTATCCCAAGAAACATTTCAGGAATACATAAAGCACCAATCCTAAATTTACTTAAGTACTGTATAGAATTTGCTTAAGTATAAAATAAATCTCATCAATTTCACTAGGGATTAAGAATGTAAATGGGTTATATGTCCTAATGAACAAAATAAAAATACTATGTATATATCAATCACTTCTATATTCTCTCCTCTCCCTCCCTTTGGCTCTTTACAATAGATGTAAAGAACTGACGTGTATTTTCTGTGGAAGAAGCTATGTTCACATATTTGCATTTTATATATAAATGTCCCCCTTCATGGATTACTGCCTTGTCGTGGCAAAGGGGCTTGCATAGCTCAATGAAGCTATGAGCTATGCTGTGCAGGGACACCCAAGATGGACAGGTCACAGCAGAGAGTTCTGACAAAATGTGATCCACTGGAGAAGGAAATGACAACCCACTCCAGTATTTTTGCCATGAAAACCGCATGGACAGTACCAAAAGAAAAAAAGATACAATGCCGGAAGATGAGTCCCTCAGGTCAGAAGGTGTCCAATATGCTACTGGGGAAGAGCTGATAGCTCCAGAAAGGAAACGACTGGGCCAAAGCCAAAAGGACGCTCAACTGTGGATGCATCTGGTGGTGAAAGGAAAGTCCAATGCTGTAAAGATTTTTTATCCATGGGAACTTGGAATGTAAGATCCATGAATCAAGGCAAGCTGGATGTGGTCAAACAAGAAATGAAAAGACTGAATATCGACATCTTAGGAATCAGCGAACTAAAATGGACAGGAATGGATGAATTTAATTCAGATGACCATCAGTTATACTACTGCGGGCAAGAATCTGTCAGAAGAAATGAAGTAGCCTTCATAATCAATAAAAGAGTAGGAAAAGTAGTACTGGGATACAATCCCCAAAATGATAGAATGATCTCAGTTCTAATCCAAGGCAAACCATTCAATATCACACTAATCCAAGTCTATGCCCCAACCATTTGTGCTGAAGAGGATGAAATTGACCGGTTCTATGAAGCCCTATAGCATCTTATAGAATTAACACCAAAAAATAATATCCTTATCATCATGGGGGATTGGAATGCTAAAGTAGGAAGTCAAAAGATAACCGGAATAACAGGCAAGTTTGGCCTTGGAGTACAAAATGAAGCTGGGCACAGGCTGATAGAATTCTGTCAAAATAATACAATGGTCATAGCAAACACTCTTTTCTAACAACCCAAGAGGCGACTCTACACACAGACCTCACCAGATGGTCAACACAGAAATCAGATTGACTATGTGCTCTGCAGCCAAAGATGGAGAAGCTCTATATAGTCAGTAAAAACAAGACCAGGAGCTGACTATGGCTCAGATCATGAGCTTCTCATTGCAAAATTTAGGCTTAAATTGAAGAAAGTAGGGAAAAGCACTAGGCCACTCAGGTACAAACTAAATCATATCTTTGATGAATATACAGTAGAGGTGACAAATAGATTTAAGGAATTATATCTGATAGACATGTACCCAAAGAACTATGGATAGAGGTTTGCAACATTGTACAAGGGGTAGCAACTAAAACCATCCCAAAGAAAAAAAAAGGCAAGAAAGCAAAATGGTTGTCTGAGGAAGCTTTGCAAATAGCTGAGTAAAGAAGGAAAGTGAAAGGCAAGGGAGAAAAAGAAATATACACCCAGTTGAATGCAGAATTCCAGAGAATAGCTAGAAGAGATAAGAATGCATTCTTAAATGAACAGTGCAAAGAAATAGAAGAAAACAATAGAATAGGGAGGACCAGAGATCTCTTAAAAAAAATTGGAGATATGAAGGAAACGTTTCATGCAAGATGGGCATGATAAAGGACCAAAATGGCAGGGACCTAACAGTGATTGATTTTATTTTCATGGGATCCAAGATCACCGCAGATGGGGACTGCAGCCAAGAAATTAAAAGACGCTTGATCCTGGGGAGGAAAGCTACAGCAAATCTAGACAGCATACTAAAAAGTAGAGACATTACCCTGCCAACAAAAATGCATATAGTCAAGGCTATGGTTTTCCCAGTTGCAATGTATGGCTGTGAAAGTCCTTTGAACTATGGTGCTGGAGAAGACTCCTGTGAGTCCCTTGGACTGCAAGGTGATCAAACCGGTCAGTTCTAGAGGAGATCAACCCTGAGTGCTCTTTAGAAGGTCAGGTCCTGAAGATGAAACGCAAATACTTTGGCCACCTAATGAGAAGGAAGGACTCACTGGAGAAGAGCCTAATGCTGGGAAAGATTGAAGGCAAAAGAAGAAGGGGAAGACAGAGAATGAGATGGCTGGATGGAGTCACTGAGCAGTAGGTGTGAGCTTAAATGGACTCTGGAGGATGGTAGAGGACAGGAAGGCCTGGAGGAATATTGCCATTGGGGTCACGATGGGTCGGACACGACTTCACAACTAACAACAGACTATAAATGTCTTCAGCTTTTCTTTGTTTTCTGTTTGGCAAATTTTTACTGAACTGGAAGAAATATAAATAACTTTAAAGTACACTTTTGTGCATACCTTGGCATTTTATTTTTTAAAAATGAACACTGGATTGTCACTCTTGCACTACTTATACAGTGATTATCAAAGTGATCACAAAAAAACAATTGTAAGGTTTTTGTTTTTGTTTTTGAAACCTTCATTTATTCTTATGCAATGTTTTCTCTTTATCCTCATGAGGAATTCTACTATCACCCAAGGTGATAGTAGTTTCTCTGCTTTTCCCCATTGGTTACTTCTTTTTCTTTAAAAAGATGGTGCTTTGAATGGTCAAAAGCCATTTCAAAAATAGTGTTTCATCCTGCTATATACTGAATGATCTTATGGATTCTCCAGCTTCACTCTGTGTTACAAGAGATGTGGTGAATTACCTTGGTCATAAGTAGCTGGGAATTTTTTTTTGTTGCAGGCTTAGCTGTCCCTGGTCTGACTATTGTGTAGTCTCTGCTCATTCACCTGTCTTCCAAGTCTTATGTGGAAGGCCTTATAACATTACAGGTGCACTACATAGAGGAGCTGTGCCAGTGTCTTGCTTTCCAAAAGCTTCAGAACAGATGGCATTACTCTAATGTTCAACATACAACGTCACCCACCTACTGAAGCGCTCCACAGTTGAAGTTCTCTTTTTCTCAGATATATCCCAAGGTCATTTTTTTTTCTCACTCTGAAAAGATCTGAAGAATTTCTTTGCCATCTCCTGGGGCCAAGGCTTTATATTTTGGGAAAGAATATCAGAGGTGTCTTTCTTCCTCCCTTCCTTTCAATTTAAGCAGTTTTATGATGCTGACGTCCTCTATAATAAAATGTAGCAAATTTAAAGGAGGGAAAGCAAAATATTACATCTTTAAGAACTGCATAGTGCAAAAGCAGATGCCAAGTAACTCTTACTCCATGGGAAATGCTGGAAAGGTATCAAATAAAGAAAAAGAAAAAGAAAAAGTGAGTCCTAATTCAAATTCATTGAACTGTATTTTTTTTAAAATGCAGTATTTATTTATGCTGTCCAGCTTTCCATTGATTAGGAGTTAGAAACTGGGAATCAATATTCATATATAAAATGACAAACACATTTTTAAAAAACCCACACTCTAATTCTTTCTCTCACTACCATAACTAAATACCAAATCACTTGATGCCTTTTCTCCTTATGGATAATATATTCACCAAAATACAGATAAAGCCAAAATAATCTGGCATGTATGATATGGTTAGTAGCAGAGATTAAATGCTCCCAGTTCAGACCGGATTGCCTAATCCGGTAGCGATGGCTGTGGGTGGTTCGGAGAACCGGTACCAAAAATTCCTGCGCCCCCCCCCCCATGCCCAGCTGAGCTGCAGGATCATCAGAGGCTTTTTTCCCCTACTTTTAAAAGCATTTTTCCTACAACCTCTTCCGACAAAAAAATGCTTTTCAAAGTAAAAAAAAAAAGCCTCTGATGATCACGCAGCTCAGCTGGGATAGTCAGAGGCTTTTCAAAGCATTTTTTCCTGCAAACTCTTGGCCGAAGAGGTGGTAAAAAAATGCTTTGAAAAGTCTCTGACGATCCCAACTGAGCTGCCTGATCGGCAGAGAGGTATTTTTTAAAACGCCTCTCTGACAATCCCAGCAGAGTTGCCTGATCGTCAGAGAAATATTTTTTAAAACGCCTCTCTGATGATCCCAGCTGAGTTTCCTGATCAGCAGAGGCTTTTCAAAGAATTAGAAAAAAAGCTTTGAAAAGTTTTTTTTTTAAACTTGGCCATGCCCACCCAGTCACATTACTCCTCCAAAGCCATGCCCACAGAACCGGTAGTAACAAATTTTACATTTCACCCCTGGTTAGTAGGCAGTAGAATAACTGGTTAACAAATTACTGCACTGAATACTTAGAAATATTAGAAACACAGATAACCACAGAGCAAGATGTACTATTGTTTTGATGGGACCCTTCAGTTCCTAAACCTGCCATCTGTCAAGTCATTTCATTTGTGCTTCAGTGTTAACTCTTGTCCTTTGTATAATTGATATATATTGTTTGAATCCATAGATCCCATTAATTTCAGAACAGGTAGTTCTCGGCTCATGTTTATTCTCATTGAGCATTGAGGGTGCTGAAAAAATGGAAGTATTACTGGTTCTTGAAGTTCTAGCCATTGTAGCACCTTGAAGGTCACTTGATCATGATCTGGGTGCTTGGGTACCCAGCTCACTATTATGCCATTGCAGGGAACCACATGATCACCATTAGTGATCTCCAAAGCCAGCTTCCCACAAGCAAAGTCAATAGGGAAGCCAACGGGGAAGGTTGCAAGTCACTCTGAAAATTTGCTCCAACTTTTTCCTCCTATCTACAGCAGCCTCCTGCTGGTACGCAGCCTGTGTTGGCCCTCTCCCAGTCTTTTCTACTCTTCTGCTGCTTCTCCTTCCCACAGCATCCTTCCATGTGCTGGCTCTCCCAGGCTCTCCTCTACCCCTGGACTTCCCCTCCATGTCACTTTACCTGAGCTCCTGCCTCTTTGCACTTAATGATTTGGGATGATTATGACAGCCGGGACTGAATGGGATTGCTGTTGCTAAGACATGCAATTACATAACCTGAAGACTATATGATACTACAATAACTATTATAGTACAGTAAAATGCTTAGCATAAATATGAATTGTAATTTATATATCAGTTGCCACCATTATTTTTTTGTTTACTATAATTATCACCTTTATATTCTGTATTTTATTTATAGTTTTTCATGTGACCAGAAAGCACTGACTTTCTTTTCCTTTTCCTTGACAGGATCCTTCAAAATGTGGACGCAAAAAAACAGTCTCCTTCAGCAGCATGCCCTCAGAAAAGAAAATAAGTAGTGCAAGTGACTGCATTAGCTTCATGCAAGCTGGTTGTGAACTGAAGAAAGTCCGGCAAAACTCTCGTATTTATAATAGATTTTTTACTCTTGACCCTGATTTGCAGGCACTTCGCTGGGAACCCTCTAAAAAGGATTCAGAGAAGGCAAAACTTGATATTTCTGCAATTAAAGAGATAAGATTAGGGAAGAACACAGAAACATTCAGAAACAATGGACTTGCAGATCAGATTTCTGAAGACTGTGCCTTCTCCATAATTCATGGAGAAAATTATGAATCTCTAGACTTAGTTGCCAATTCAGCAGATGTGGCCAACATTTGGGTGTCAGGTTTACAATACCTGGTCTCTCGTACTAAGCAATGTTTGGATTTGATAGAGAGTAGCCAAAATACTCCACGGTTTGCTTGGCTTACATCTGTATTTGAAGCTGCAGATATTGAAGGCAATGGGATTATGTTGGAGGACACAGTTGTAGAATTAATAAAACAGCTGAACCCGGCCTTAAAAGAGTCCAAAATCAGATTAAAATTTAAGGAGATTCAAAGGAGCAAAGAGAAACTAACAACTCGTGTAACAACAGAAGAATTTTGTGAAGCATACACAGAGCTTTGTACAAGACCTGAAGTTTATTTTTTGCTAGTACAAATATCTAAAAACAAAGAGTATGTAGATGCCAAGGACCTCATGCTTTTTTTAGAAGCTGAGCAAGGGGTTGCAGGTGTCACTGAGGACATTTGCCTTGATATCATTCGTAGATATGAATTTTCACAGGAAGGGCAGTTGAAAGGTTTCCTTGCAATCGATGGATTTACACAATATTTGTTGTCTCCCGAATGTGATATTTTTGATACCGCACATATAAAAGTTGTTCAAGACATGACCCAGTCTTTATCACACTATTATATTAACTCATCTCACAATACATATCTGATAGAAGACCAGGTCCGAGGGCCAGCAGATATCAATGGCTATATCAGGGCACTGAAGATGAGCTGTAGAAGTATCGAACTGGATGTTTGTGATGGGCCAGATAACGAGCCCATCATTTGTAACTGTAATAATAGGGCATCACCCTTGTCCTTTAAATATGTAATTGAAGTAATCAACAAATTAGCCTTTGTTTCTTCAGAGTATCCTCTTATTCTCTGCTTGCAAAACCACTGCTCCATACAGCAGCAGAAAATTATGGCTGAACAAATGAAGAAGACTTTTGGGACCAAACTCTACACAGATGCACCACTACCATCAGAAATGTATCTGCCATCTCCAGAGAAACTGAAAATGAAGATTATTATCAAAGGAAAGAAACTACCTTATGGTAAGGATTTATTAGAAGGAGAAGTCACGGATGAAGATGAAGAAGCTGAAATATCTCGCAAAAAGTCTGAAGAATATTTAGAGGACCCAAAAATGTCCTGGCTATGCAAAGAGCTTTCTGATCTTGTAACTATATGTAAATCAGTCCAATTCAAGGATTTTGAGAACTCAATGAAAAATCAGAATTATTGGGAAATGTGTTCCTTCAGTGAAGGAGAAGCCAGTAAAATTGCAAATGAATGTCCAGAAGACTTCGTCAATTATAATAAGAGATTTCTGTCTCGAATATATCCAAGTGCCATGAGAATAGATTCCAGTAATGTAAACCCACAGGACTTTTGGAACTGTGGTTGCCAGATAGTGGCAATGAATTATCAAACACCTGGGCCAATGATGGATTTACATACTGGATGGTTTCTACAGAATGGGGGTTGTGGTTATGTCCTTCGACCTTCTGTTATGCGAGAAGAGGTGTCTTACTTCAGTGCAAACACAAAAGGCATTGTTCCAGGGGCTTCCCCACAAGTTTTACATGTCAAAATCATCAGTGGACAAAACTTTCCAAAACCCAAAGGAGCCTGTGCCAAAGGGGATGTCATAGATCCTTACGTATGTCTAGAAATCCATGGCATCCCCGCAGACTGTACAGAACAGAGGACTAAAACTGTTCAGCAGAACAGTGATAATCCTATTTTTGATGAGAGTTTTGAATTTGAGATCAACTTGCCAGAGCTTGCCATGATCCGTTTTGTAGTCTTGGATGATGATTATATTGGTGATGAATTCATAGGCCAATATACAATCCCCCTGGAATGTTTAAAGTCAGGCTATCGACACATACCTCTGCGCTCCTTCGTAGGGGACATCATGGAACACGTTACACTTTTTGTGCACATTGCAATAACTAACCGGAGTGGTGGAGGGAAACCTCAAAAGCGTAGCCTGACGGCTAGAATGGGAATGAAAACTAGAGACTATACTATGCTGAGGAACACAAGCCTTAAGATTATAGATGACATCTTTAAGCTAGCAGTACACCCACTGAGAGAAGCAACTGACCTGAGGGAGAACATGCAGGTAAGGAAAACTGAGTCTTTTTTATTTTTATAACTGAAGCTTGGTTTAACAAAATATCAATATGAAATACACATATTATTGCCATTTCTGGTTATTAGGATTTTTTAAAAATAGCTAGGATTACAGTCACCATTAGTAAAGATTGTACTGGTTAAGTTCAAAGAAATTGCTGTCTGCAATTTCTATCTTTATGGTGTCAAAAAACTGATGCTTAGGATTTTTTGCTTGCCTTGAAGTTGGAGGCTTTCAATTTCTCCATGTTATTCTTACTCTCCTGAATTTTTCTGCAACAATAAGCTAGTTTATTTTTTTAAGTGCTCCTCTATGACCGAGAAATTGGATTACAATATATCTGCACTATTATTTGAGAGGCAATTTTTATACACTTCTATATATAATTCTTATAATATCCTTCCCATTTTTCTGGAAGGGAGGATGCACATGCACAGTCGTGGATATTACAATTATGTGTATGAGAGAGAGGGGGAGAGAGAGGGAGGGAGGAAGAGACATTCATACTTTTGGTGCTGTCCCATGAATTCAGAATTCTAGAAACTAGAACATATTACTACCATGATTGCAGAACACTGTTATTCAGAGAATATTATTATACTTACAAATCCGTAAAACAATTATAAACCTGTACTTTAAGAGTAAATCCTTTTAAATATAGTGAGATTACTTTTGTATAATCAAGTTTGTAATATTAAACCCTTCTGAGCTCTTATCTTCTTCTCAAGCTACTTCCCAGTTATACATGGACTTGCACGTATAAGTGTCTTTTTAAAGCATCAATTCAATTGTTTAGATAAGCTGTTTCCTCTTAATTTTTCATTTCAAGATATTTAGAAAACAAGGCTTTACTTGTACGAGTCATGGAACATTTCCCACTATAAGAGCAAATATATTAGTAATATGTTCTGATATATAATTTTTTCTCCCACAGTATGTAAACTTCAGTGATTTATGATTGGAGACCAAATAAAAAATAGCAATGTGACACACAGTATAAAACACACAGCAAGACAGATTCGTGACAGAATGTTAAGAGTGTTCTGAGTAGCTCCTCTGCTAAGTGGTGACCAGGCCCCATATTGCTACTTTTCTGGAAATTTTTGGTGAAAGATTAGAAAGTAAGAAGCAAGTAATTTCCATATTTGACCAATTCATACAGTAGGAAAGGTGGGAATATAAACTCTGCACACCAAGTACGGAGGAGGAGACAGTGATATATGACAAATGTTCCTGACTTAGTAGTGATAATGACATCTGAACAAATACAAAAATAGATGCACTTAAAGCTTTTCATTACCAATATGGAAGGTAAGGGGGTTAAATCATGCAAGCGTAAAGAACTGTTCTGGGTAGAAAATGTATTGTTCTGCAGATCCAGACACTTAAAGACTGGAAATGATTGGTAACCCTCACAATCATTAAAAAGGGTGACATCTAACCCAGATTTCTATTCATTTTTTTCCTGAAGCAAAGCCAGCGTCTTCCTCTATTGACAATCATGAATGACAGCTAATCATTATGTTCTGTGAAGATACCTTACTCCAGACAAATGTCATACTCTGCCACTCTCACACCCTTAATTTGCATGCAAGCAGGAGTTAAGCAAGGATATATCCTTGCCCTCTCTTCTTTCGTTTCTCTGTTAATGATGTTGTATGGACCATTTCTAAACATGAATCTCTATGTCCACTAAAGCACATTTTCTGTGCTTCTTTATACTGATAACACAGAAATTTTTCTTGGACCCAAAATGGCTCTTTTTGTTTCCTGCACTGTTAATCAAGTACTATCTTGATGAGGATTTGGAAATAAATCATTCCAAAATGAAAGTGTTCCTTCTCCATGGCGCTAGATAGAGGGAATCCAGGAGTGGGTCTTGCTTTCTCTCTTCTGCCTGGAGACAAAACTTGTCATCATTTTTGGTGATGCCTCCCTTGCCTGGTGGCTCTCCAGTTTTGCTCAGTCTTCAGCCAGACAACCAGTTACTCCGAATTAGATTCCTGGATTCTCTTCATATTTCATCAGAACAGCGAGCAAGAGAATATCCAATTTTTGATTGCAGACGAGCAATCCACGCAGCTTTCTGGTCCTCCAGAAAGCCGGTGCTCTGGCCAGCAATCGGCCAAGGTCCCTGCCATTGCCGTATTAGCGGAGGCGGGCTAGACTCCGCTAATACCTGGCTCCCAAAATACCTGGCTCCCCAAGCACCATCCCGCATTGTGGAGGGGACTCAATCCCTGTTTGGTTTTGCCCAGACATACTGTCAGCGGCTAGTGGGATCTCCACTGCTTGAAAAAAACGCCACAGCAGTTGTTCTTACAATCTGCCTTGCCACACCGAAAAATGGTGGCCACGGTTCCCTCTGCCAGTTACCAGCCTCAGCAGCCCAGCAAGGAGAATAGGGAATTCCCTATTCCCTCCCCAAGTGATAACCTGAGCTCATTCATCCAGGAAACAGGTGTCAGAGGAGTGCAGTCCAAAAGCCACATTTCTGCCCGTGCAAGCAGCAAGGGCTCCAAAGTTGCAGAAAAAGACACCAGAACGCGACAAAAGGCGCGACAAAAGAGAGGGAAATGGCCAAGGCTGAAAAGGCAGCTAAATTGCAGGGGTCTGGGAATGCTTCCCAGAGAGGAGCTGTCATTTTCCGTCCATTTGAAGAACAACTGTTGCAATCTTGCAACAATGTAAGCCTGTCTCAGCCAGCCTGTTATAGTGCTTGGTCACCAGATGGCACCAGAGAGCTACCTTCTCCTATTCCATTGGAGGCTTTTGGAAATGCTGAGGTTTTTGCCAATGCAGATTTGAATCTGTCTGCAACTGGTACTGGAAGTCAAGTGCCTCTCTCGAGGCCAAGACTAGCCCCTGAGGCATCATTTACTCCAACTGCTGCAGGGTTCCGCCCTAGGGAAGAACTGGATCATAAATTTCTGATCACCTAAAATTGGTAATTTCCCAGGCTCAGGGGATGGCTGCAGGCCTACAGCAAGCGACTCAGTCATCCCTGACATGACCTGTTGGCCAGAGTCAGGTTAAGCACCTGGCAGCCATGACACAGGGTCTCTGGGGTGACTTCCAACAGGTTCATCCTCAGGATCCATCAGATCCCCTGAGGAGGACGGAGTCCCTCTTTGTTTCTTTCCAACCCTCAACACTGGGACAGAAAGTCACTCCATCGACTGTGGGATGGTGGATTTGGCATTGCCAAGGCCTACAAGCTTCAGACTCTGACAGTACCTCAGAATGTGATGGCCTGTTCCACCAGGAGCGTGGTCACAACAGTGGTGTAGGCTTCCATAGAGGAGGTCTATTGAGCAGAAGCTTGGTTGTCTCCATCCCCCTTTGTCCGTCATTACAAGTTGGACACCTTCGCTTCAGCGGAAGTGACCCTTGGATGGCGAGTCCTCCAGAGGGTCCACACTGAAGGGGTGACTGGGGACCAGGCTGCTTTCCGCCCTTAGCACGCACCGGCTTTGGTAAGTCTCACTCCTGGATTCCCTCTATCCAGTGTCATGGAGAAGAGACATTGGTGCTACCTGGACACTTTTTCTCATGGCACTGGTAGAGGGAATCCAGCCCACCCTGTAGCTGTCTGGTCCACAGTTCAGGAGGGGATTACTGTTTTCACAGATTACAAGCCTCATCATTGCTACGCCTTTGCCGAACTGGGGAGCCACCAGGCAAGGGAAGCATCACCAAAACTGATGACAAGCTCAGTTTCCAGGCAGAAGAGAGAGAGCAACACCAACTCCTGGATTCCCTTTACCAGAGCCATGAGAAAGAGCATTCAGGTAGTATCAAGATCTCTTTTCACTGAGAAACAACAGCAGTAGAAATAGTAAAGTGGTGATTTTCAAATTGAGCAAGTAAAGCTTGCTTAAGTATTTTCTTCCAGCTCTTTTTCCTGGACACATGGGACTCATGAGGCAACAGCTCTGGTTCAAAAAGCTGCAAATACAATTAGTACATTTGCCAGATGCAGTGCGAATACTTCAGTTCCTGCTGCAAAGTAATGCTAAGTTTTGAAATTTTGGTGTTCAGTTTTGCATTGATTCCAACCTCTCTTGCTGTGAAACGATTTAATTCAAATATGTTAAGATTCTATTATAATTGCTTTGTTCTATTTCCAATACTTTGGATAGGATTAAAAGAATCTGCCACCTTAAGTATTGGCTGAGACAATACTTTTAGAGTGTTTGGCTGGCTCAGCTGATTTTTGATACGTTTATTTCTGCTTGGGGAAAATTTTTTTTTGCTATTTTTTCTTTTGTGGCATTTCTTCTTTAGTTTTAACATATATCTTGATAGAGCTATAGCTGTTACAATATGAATAAAGAGAACAATTTTTATATGATGTATGATAATGTGTATTGAAGAAGTATAGGAATAATTCTATGCAGCTTACACTTTAGTATTAAAAACAATAATAACAAAAATAGATAAGCAACCTAAAGAAATAATAATAAGTGGTAATATATTGGAGGAGTGATTGCAAACAAAACTCGATCACAATTATAAGACAGAAATCCAATACCAGGTAGCAGATCATACTCTATGACAAAGTCTCCCTGGAAGAGCCAGGATTTTAGATCTTTACAAAAGCATAACTTGGTCAGGCTTATATGCTCATGAGAGGAAGTGCAGTTTCATAGCATATTACAGCCCAGACAGACATTATCGTCTAGATCAGGGGTGTCAAACTCAAGGCCCTTGGGCCAGATCAGGCCCATGGGGTGCTTAGATCTGGCCCATGGGCCCACCCTGGAAACAGTGAAGGACCAGCCCTTGGTGCCACTGCCAGCAAAAACGAAGCTCGGGATGGTCGTGTATGGCCCACCTGGGCTCCGTGTTCGGCCACGACGGCCTCCTGCAACCCTCTGCTAGTGAAAACAGCTTGGGAGGGCTCTCCCACGCTCCATTTTCTCTGGCAGAGGGCTGTAGGAGGCCATTGCTGCCAAAAATGGAGCCTCAATGAGTGACATCCAGCTGACCATGCCCCCTGGCCATGCCCCCCCAGCCCCCAGAGTTCAAATACAACCCTGATGCGGCCCTAAATGAAATTGAATGTGACACCCCTGGCCTAGACCCTCACAAGAGACATTGATTTACAGTTTGCACCTGGACTATCTCAACTCAGGCAAATGTTACTATCGGAGAACAGGAGAAAGGCATACAGATCTGAAGTTATGAAGGGCTTTGTAAGTGACAATCAGCTTCTTGAAATGCATCTTGAAGATCACCAATAACCAATGTAGCCCACAAAGTAAACCTGGGCAAAATGTAGAGTGCCTGTAATGCTGCATTCTGGACCAGCTGTAACTTCTGAATGGTTTTCAAGGCTAGTCCCATATAGAGTACAGAAGTAATCCAGACAGGCATTAACTAAAGCACAAATTGGATTTTTAAATTGTTTTCTAGCCTCATTATTTAATTTGTTTTAAACGATTTTTAACTTTTGAATTCTATTGTATCTTATCTTGGCTGTTCACTGCCCTGAGTCCCGTCTGGGAGTAGGGCAGTATACAAATTTAAATGAATGAATGAATGAATAAATAAATGTCTGTATGAAGGACTTTCCAGTCCAGGAAATTGGAATCCAGTGTTCACTATTGGAACATAAGATGGAGCCATACAAAGGCCATCGTGCTCAGAACTTCCACTTGTTCATTAAGCATGAGCCAAAAACCATGGAGAACCTTCAAATTATGCAAAATTTGCTCTGGGAGACTACAACCACACCATACCCTAAAAGTGGCGAAACTCTGTAAATGGACGTTGGAGGATGTTGGTTCTTAATTCCAAAATGACCAGTCTTGTAGAGTTGAGCCTAAGAGTATTTGTCCCCTCCAAGTTCCCAGCCCTAGGACCTGAATGACATTGCCTTGATTTGTCCAAAAAAACCCCAAAACCTTTTTCTGTAGCTGTTTCAAATCCCCTATGTGTCTGTCCAGTATATAAGGAAGTGGTAAGAATCTCAAGCTGATGCTTTCCAAATGCATTGGGTCTCCTGGTCTGGAAAATTCTGAGAATTGCAATTCCTCAAAATGTGGAAGGCCTCAAGTTGGGGTAAGCTGTGTACAGCAAAACGTCAGTGGTAATTAACATAAAATGAATGAGCTTGTAAAATTTGCATTTAAACAGCAATGTTCTGTTAATATTTGTAAGTCAATGAAGATAATGGCTTGTAAGCATTCTTTTTATTTAGCCATAAAGTTGAGAGTTGCTTAAGTTCTTATTGGGAAATTGTTGGATTTCTTTATACAAAGAAAGCCTATTGTAAACTAAAAATAAATGTTAATATTGCCAAACAACGGAAAGTCGGCTCTTTTACTCTTATAGACTGTAATCAGTTTCATACACACAGATGTTCCATTCAATTTCTGTTCTATTTGGATTACAACCATAGCAGCCAAATGTAAGTTCAGAGCCAAGTTGGCCTACAACTCAGGTGGCTTTTTCAGGACTCATGTCTGTAAAGGAATGTTGCATCTTGCAAATTTCCTACTGCTGAATTGTGATAAGCAAGAAAAAGTGTCCCTCAGAGTTAGGGGCTAGATAGGGGTTAAAACTTGTAATAGATGATGGCTCTATTCAACCTCTTCAAATCTTTCTTTGGTAGACCCGCATCAGGAAGGGTCTGTGCAATTTGAGACCTGTTAAGCAAATCGTCCATCAGCAAAAACCTATTAGCTAATTACTAGAGATCATTCCTGCATTTGTATCCTCTGGCATACAATTAAAAACAAATTCCTTGTGAACTGGATGGTGGGTTGAAATCAGCATGCTGAATCTGAATTACAAATGGATATGATAAAAGTGAATATGTGATTAATTACTAAGGCCCAATCATAAATCCAGTTCACATTTGTTTGAGTTTGTGATTAATCATTCATTGAATACACTGAATACAATTGCCCTGAGTTAACAAAGTCAATCTAAGCTCAGAATCAGCTGGGTACTCATTTACATCAGTGCCACAGTGTTTCTCTCATAGAAATGGCCAGCCTGTCTTCTGACTTACTAGATATACCACATCAGAAAAGTGCACCACTTACTGAGTGCCTTTTTCCTCCCCAAAAGCAAGAGTGGAGAGGTCATGGACCCTATTCAGCTCCACAGCACCACTGAAACTCAGAGGTACATGAGTTTTCAATGTGCCCATTGGGATTTTTCTTGTATTTTTATTTTTCAAAAATAGGGGTGGAAACGGACCGGTGGGAACAAAAGTGGAAAGCCCCTGAGACAAAGTATTGTAACCTCCACTGTTAACTTTTACTTTCCCCCCACATGGTTTAAAACATTGCTATTCCACTCCTGGAACTAGAGTAAGGTTAGGTTTCCCATTTTGTAAGACTTGGCTTCAGTAATTCTCTATCATGATAGCTAAAGGCATCATATTTGAAATGTAATTTGGAACAAGAGTTTTGGGTTGAATTTTTATTTTCAGTACCTGAATGTATAAGATCTGCTCCCTCTCTTTAGCCTTCAGAAAAAGACCTAAAACCTGGCTATGCTGACTTCTCACGCGGCCCTGAAGGAGAAGCTATTGGCTGGAATTAGTTGGTGAACTAACACAGAGGGCATCCCCATCTCTCTGCTCCATGTTTTTTAGTTTGTTTTAATTTTTGTAATGTTAATTCATTTTATATTTATAATTGTTTGGATATTTGCATATTTTATCTCACTGTAATCTGCTCAGTCTCCTTGAATTGTGAGATGGGGACCAATAAATTTAATAATATATGGAATAACAATGTATGGAAGGTTGGGAACATGCAGAAGAGACCTTCATCCTGGATAGACAATAGCTAAAATGATGAGGATGAATAATATATGAGCATGTTGAATATGAATGATAGGTCCAAGTGTGTTTAGGACTGTTGTCATTTTTGAGAAATAAATATGCAAGAAAGCAAACAAAAACATTTTGGGAGGTGTGAATATTGGATATTATCTATGCACTAGAGCAGGGGTGTTTAAATCTGGCCCGTGGGGCCGGCCTGGAAATAGCAAAGGAATGGCCCGTGGTGCCCATGGCAGCCAAAATGGAGCACGGGAGGGCTGTGCACCCCCTAGTTTTGGCTGGCAGGGTGCTGCAGAAGATGTCTCTCTCCCCACTGGCCAGCCTGCAGAGGAGAACTACAGTGATGATCTGGCCCTCAAAGAAATCCAGTTTGACACCCCTGCACTAGAGGTTGGGAGTGGCATTTGCAGCAAACCACAGTAACATTAGCATGATGATACATGCATGGTGATGTCATCATACACATGCCACTATTATATACTTGCATCCTAGTTTCCGGCACAATTTATGCAAATCATGACATGTGTGTTGATGTTGTCACTCATGATTTTGTGATTTGCCTTCTCTTGGTCTCTAACCATGGAGTATTTGTCCCTTCAGTGCTGCAGCCCGAATTAATCTCTAACTTTAAGTCAAAGCTAAAAATATTAATTTTAGATACTGTGCATATCATTTCTTTCTCTTTAGTGTGATAGTGAATACACAGCAGTTCTGATTTTGGGTACTTCAAAGTATTCGAGCCTTTTTAAGTGTGCTATTTTGGTTTGAAAAGAAATGCACGAAAGTATTTTGTATTACTTATGGTATGACGTAGTTCTCTTCAAAGCTGTCAAAAACAAAACGAATTGGTATTGGTCTCATGTATATCTCTGTGAAAATTTGTTCTTGCAGTTTATCAGTCTTATATGAGGTATGACCCTCTAGAGGTCCTATCAGTACTTAATGTGGTAGCTATACGTGTCTTCTTAATTTATAAATTATGCTAGTCTGTGGAAATTAAGGTAGCTAAAGCCAACAGTGACATCCATCTCTGCTGCTACTTACTATGGCACTGTTGTTCAATCATGGAGACATGCATAATATAATACTGATTCTGAGTCTCAACTATCTGTAAAAATACTGTACATGGTGATTGCAGTGAGAATAACTGGTTTTTTTTCTATTTTCATTAGAATTCCATTCTGTCTGTGAAAGAACTTTGTGGCCTCCCACCAATTACCAGTCTGAAGCAATGCATTTTGACCTTGGTTTCACGGCTTGTGAACAGCGACAATGTCCCTTCAGTGGTTCTCTGCATGAAGGACAACTTTCCTTATCTAGAACCTTTGGGAACTCTGACAGATGTGCAGAAGAAGGTTCTAGCTGCTTATGACCAGGTTTGAGCTTGCCTATACTTTTTGGGGTGTTTGTATTATGAAAAAAATATTTGAATTTGAAAGAAGGAAGCAGGCCATTCCATCTGCCATGCACAGTACAGAACAAGAATCTGCTCTATTAGATTTTCTATTAGCAAAAAATAAGCTTTTTGGCAGAAGAAGTCCAATTCTCAGTCACATTTTAATAAGGGTTTTAACAACCGATCAACAAATGTTTTAAAGAGCTAGATATATTTAGCTCACCAAAGAGAAGGTTAAAGAAGACTTGATAGGCATGTTTAAATATTGGAAGTGCTGTTGTGCAGAAGATATGAAAAGAGACAAGGTTAAACAAGATCAAACCCAGTAAATGGAGATTTCAGGAAGCATATTTTCACAGAACATTTAGAGATAGTTTTTAACACGATGAGGTTTTTCCTCCCAATGGAATAGACTATTTTAAATGCTGATACTTCTTTCTGGAAATATTTAAGCAAAGTCTGGGTGCTTTAATATTCTGCACTGAATGAGAATTGGAATAGTTGGTCTTGACATCCATATCCAATTTTTTTGATTCTGTGATTCAAATTGTCACTGAGATTATGACGTTGGGACAGAAATGGAACTGTCAGCAGATTTAAAAGAATTTATATTTCTAACAAAAAACAGATCCCCTATCGGTAAGAAGGGAAATTTTGGGACTTGGTGGGTAAGGCTAATAAAAAGTGGTGGAGAAACTGTGACAATGGAAGAGAGAGTGATATGCCTAGGTGAGCCATGAACACCAGCTAGCAGTTATTTATTTATTTATTTAGGATTTGATGAGAACATGACAGAAAAGAATATAACTGTCAGAAGATAGAATGAAAACTTAAATCTCACAACCCATTGACAATCTCAACCATAGTTCCAGCTAGGAAATTATGAAAATCCTAGACTATGCTAAATTCAAAAATGGGCTAAACAGCATGTTTGTTTATTAAATGTATATGCTGCTTATCTCAGTGATAAGGTGATTCTGGGTGGCTTACAGATGATTAAAAAAGTGAAAGTGGAAACAATTAAAAATTTAAAAAGTTACCTAAGAGCTAATATCAAGCAGATGGATTGCATGAGGGTGAGATCTTCTTCCTAGTCTACCAACCATGTCCAGCAAGGAAGGCCTCCATTGGGGTTCCAAGTCAACTGGCAAAATTAGATTTTAACACACACACACACACACACACACACACACACACACACTCACAGCTAGAAGGGTGGGAACAGATATCACATCTGACAGTAGAATGTTGCACAGGGAGGGGCCACAGCAAAAAAGTCTCTTCTCCTCGACACTGAAATTAACAGTCCATAGCCCCTTCTTCTGGAGCGAATGGGACAGGGTAAACCCCTTGGAGCAAGGCAGCTCCTCAGATTCCCTGGAGCCATGCCATATATATTTATTAAAATATATATGGTATGGCTCCAGGGAATTGAAATAACCCTTATACAAGTACATATACCCTATTTCCCCCAAAATAAGACAACCCCTGATAATAAGCCCAATCGGGCTTTTGCACGCATGGCAATAAGGCCAAGCACTTATTTCAGGGTTCAAAAAAATATAACACAGAGTCTTATTTTTGGGAAAACATGGTAATCCTCACCTTACAACCATAATTGGGTCCAGAATTTATACTGCTAAAGAATACAGTTGTTAAGTAAGCTGTGCCGGATTTTGCAACCATTTTTTTACCATGGTTGTTAAAGCAAATAGCTGCAGTTGTTAAGTGAATCATGCAGTCATTAAGTGAATCTGATTTCCTCCATTCACTTTGCTTGACAGAAGGTCACCATTGACCATGACATGATGCTGGATGCTGCAATCATTGTGAATACATGCTGATTGCCAAGCCAAATTTTAATCACATGACTATGGTGATATTGTGACAGTCGTAAATGTGAGGACTGATTGTAAGTCACTTTTTTCAGGGCTGTTGTAACTTTGAATAGTCACTAAATGAATGGATGTAAGTCGAGGACTACCTACATTCAGAAAATGTTACAGCAAGGATCAGATCTGCGTTCTTTTTTGTTTTAGTATTTTTATTGGTGCTTTTGGATGAAGAGGTGGTAGAAATATTTATGAAGTTTGCAGATAATACAAAGCTGAATAGTATAGACATCTAGAAGAATATTCTAGAAGTCTGAAAGAAAACACAACTAAAACAATAAAACAGAACAAAAAAAGCTTTAGCATAGGGACAATGTCACAAGTGATGAGGTTAATCCAAGACACAGTTATTCCTATTGTTTTATCCAAGCTCTCATCTAAAAAAAATAATGTTAAGATTGTAGCTTGGATATTTTAGAATAGAACTGTTGGGTTTTTTATACAGTAATTGACATATTGTTGTTATTAGAGATTTATGATAGATCTGATATTTTAGAATGTAGAAGTGATTTTGATTTTATTGTTGCCTTGAAATTATACTCCGAATTGCCAAAGACAGACTTGACCAGAAGCAAGCAGGATAGAAATATGATAGATAAATAAATCACCAAAACGTATTTTTTTCTAAACCAATGACCTTCCAGTCTGATGTATAGGTAATAGACAGCACCCCAAACTTACATATCAATGGAATTAGAAAAAATACTTCTCATTTATTTATAACTAAATATTGGCACACTAGCTGAATACCCGTGCTCCGCTATAAAACTATGTGATCGGGCTTGATAAATCGACACTTAGAGTTTGAAAATTAATGAATAGTTACAATCGGCCTCTCCTTTCTCCTCTCTCCCTCAGGCTGGTCCCATAGATCCCCTCCTATCCCCTTCTCTCCCTCAGGCTGGCCCCACAGAAACATCTCCTATCCTATCCCTTTCTCTCCCTCAGGCTTTTTAGCCCCCTCTCTCCTTGAGGCTTGCCCCACAGAAGCCTGTCCTATGCTATCCCATTCTCTCCAGAGTTATTTTCATGTTGGGAGGGGGAGTAGAAGTCTAACTAATTAGCATCAGAGCGTGTTACAATAATATAGGAAATACTAATGCTCTGATGGTCATTTTGAAAAATCCTTTCTTTAGTGAGCACCTAGAAGCCAAGAGGAACATATGTGGCAAATTTCAAGTTTGTAGGCTTTACGGTTTGGGAGATTTTGTGATTAATGCATTAGTGGTTTTCACTTTTGTATATATAGATAATAAAATGTCATGTTCTCCTCTCCCACCACCCCCACCCCTAGAAATTCCTCTGATATTTCCAGAATTTAGATTAGATAGGCAGGGGATTTTAAAATCAAATTCAAATAAAAGGCAAAGAAATGCATCCTTAATGCACATTTCGATATAAATGAAATGAGAAAGCATGTGATTAATAATCACCTGTCATTTAGGAGCTGACTGAAATACATCAGTCCAAAATATAAAACACTGCAGAAAGAAACCAAAATAAATCAAAACTTATTTCAAAAACTGCCAAGAGGCTATTTTAAAGCTTACTTGACAGCCAATGAAATTATAGCTGCTAGGTCTTGCCTGATTTGAATTACAGCAAGAACATCAGTTAAAAATCGGTTATTGATGGCTGTATATAAATGCAATCTCATTGTGCAGTATAGTGAGAAGAATAACCCGTAATATGTTGGTAAAGTAGCTTTTAAAATCTTAGCTTCCATATTTATCAAGAAAACATAACGCATGCTAAAAAAAGGGAAAAAGAAACCCATTTAATTCATATTTGAAGGTGACCCTATCTACTTTAAAAAAAATAACAATGTAAAAATTAATATTCAAAATTCATACTTCCCTGAATTTTACAAGGCAGTTTATCAGCAATTTAAAGATGCATGTATTCAGAATGTACAAAATCCATGTGGTTAGAGACTGTTCTTTATAAAATTGCATAAACTAGGCCATTTTTAAAACTTAAAAATGCATATACATGTATTGAGAAATACATTGTATACTACTTGAAAAATTTTAGTACAAACTTTTTTAAAAAAACTGAATGGTTGATTAAGAGAATTTCACAAATTGCAAACATGACAAGATAAAAAAAACCCCTCCTATTCCTATTGGAAGTAAATGTCAAATGCTTGGATCATAGTGCAGTTACATTCTATCTTCAATCTTTTCTTGGTTCTGCACTGTAGCTAAAATGAAGAGTCCAGTTGCTGATATGGTAGGCTTTTTAAAATTCTTTGCTGCAAAACCCTATTCAGCATTGGGATGAGAAAATGATTTTAGGATGGACATTAACCAAAAAAATCCCCTCACCTCTCCATGCACTGTGGTGCAAATTGTCCTCCTTACCAGTTTGGGGTTGTGATTGGGCTACAGAGCTAAGATCATTTAGGCAGAGGCCCAGGTCTACTTTCAAGCTATGGAAGTTTGCTAAGGGATTTTAGGCCACTTGTCCTCTTTTACCTCAGACTACCCTTGGGATAGGTTGCTGGGTTAAAATGAGAATAGCACTCTCATGGTTTACAGTAAACACCTCACATACTGGGACAAAATAAAAATAGATACAGAATTTTAACAAGTATCATAGCAGATCAACGAACACACGTATGAAATAAGGACTTTAACCCTTAGCTACACTTCTGTTCTTGATAGAGCTATTACATTTAAACATTATACTTACGAAAAATAATATAAAATAGCTTGTGAGGCAACTTGTTTTCCATGCTTTAAAAGTATTCTGGAAAGGTAACCAATCTTACAATCCAGAATGGGTCAGTTACCAGGTAGTTTGTTTGTTTGACCAGCTTTTCATTGGGGAGGGGGGATATTTTTTGAATGGTCCTATTTGGAGCTTCACCCTGGCACACTTGAGTCCAGCATTTTGCTACATGGGCAATATGAACATCCAATAAATATGTGTATTTGCCTGGAGGGAGAGTGAATTGTAAACATTCTATTTTTAAAATATTCCTTTAGAATCTGGATTCAGAATAAATACTTTGTTTCAAGTTGAACATATTCTTTTTCATTTTATGACCTCTACACACATATATGTTGACATTGAACTCTAACATATTTTTTATCTTATGTTTTGGGTTCTTTTAACATCATCTTCTTCCTTTAGCTTTCATTTGAGGTTTTTCACCGGAGTCTGGATTCATTTGCATTCCAATTTCTCAGACTATGCAGTCATCTCCTTTATTGTGTAGTCTGAGGAAGTGGCTGGCAGCAAGGACCCATAATTAATTTCATTCTTTTTATGGAAAGCAAAGAATTTTCCCAGTAGGACAATATCAGGACCATAATTGCTCTGTCACTTGTCCTCTAGTTTTTCCCTATATTGGTCAGAACTGTTTTATTAGAATTAGGTTTTTTTTTAACCATTATTATTTCATTGCAATTTCCAAAATTATGTCCATTCCAATATAGTAATTCAACTTGTATTAGTGAGAATATACTCAAAGCTGTAGAACTATTTGTCATCCTACCTCACACGGTTGCTACTGTAGGGAAAATAGGTGGCAGGAGTATTAGATCTACTCACCACATATACAAACACACACACAAAGACACAAAGAGAGAGAGAAAGAGAGAGAAATAATAGGGGGGTTAAAAATCGAACCATCATAACCCCATCCTCCTCTTTATTCCAAAATGGAGAGAAGATAATTTGTAGGCAAGATACTCATTTTTCATATTCATTTATTTTTTGTTCTTTGAGATCATTGTAGAAGATATGGGGTTATTTGGAAATGACTGGGCAACATTTTTATTTTAAGATTTGCTTATTTAGCAGGGGGATTGGACTAGATGACCTCCAAGGTGTCTTCTAACTCTATTAATCTGTTATTTATTTAATATATAATATTTATTTAATTGGTAAATACATTAACGTTTAAACCGGAATATAGTTTCTTAACTAATTTATATCTTCTGCCTCTACTTCTGTTGCATGTATGCTGTATATTTTAGCCATTATTTTTAACTTAACATAGTGTTTGGATTCAGCTTTGGAAAAATATTGCTTTAAAGGACAGCATGTACATTTTAAAATTAGAAATAATGTATTATAGCAGTGAAGTGATGGTTACACTCTGCCATGAAAGTTCCTGAATGATGCTATCATCTATTTTAAATTAAATAAATTCATGCATGAATAATTAAAAATCAGGCTTTACAAAAGAGGGAATCTGAAATGCTCTATATGATCTCCACTTTCTCTCACAGATGTACGGGACTGTGCATAGATGGCACATCATCTTGATATAAAGACAAATGTGTTGACACAATATAATATTTCTCTCTTTATTACAACATTATGTATCGTGTAGCTCATTGGACTGTGTTATAAATATAATCAACACTATACTGTACCAGAGCTGCGTGAAAATACAGGCACGTAGCCTGGGCCCACTGGCCTCTAAAAACCCTTTTTTATAGCTCCCCAAACTCTCAGAAATTATGCTTTCACATTTCAGGGGCTCAATGCCAAGAAATAAATGCTACTTCCCGTTGTTTTTCAGCTGTCTGTATATGCACGAAAGAGTAGGAACTGCAAATTTTTCCCATGGAAGCTGCAGTTATGTTGTAAAAATACTGGATTTTCCTACCACTCAAATGTATTCTTTTAAAAAATATCGTAACACAAATGCCTTTTAAAAACTCCCAGGGAGAGTACACTGTTTTTGTGCTTGCTAGAATGTTGCATGGAATGTGATTGAGCAAGAATCTTGGTGCCTATTAATGCTTCCACCAGGACACTGCTATCTCTCTTAATTTTTGCATTTTTATTTTGTCTTCCTTTCTTTTATTTGTGATAACAATTATCACAATTATTGGAGGCCATATGCTCTCCTATTAAGTAACAATATTTTGTCATCCATTCAGTATTTTTTTTTAAAGTGACAACTGTTACAAGATTTCCCGCTTTCGCCTAAGGAAGAAGATTCATTCCCTCTCTCTCTCTCTCTCTCTCTCTCTCTCTCTCTCTCTCTCTCTCTCTCTCTCTCTCCCTCCCTCCCTCCCTCCCTCCCTCCCTCCTTCCCTCCCTCCCTCCCTCCCTCTTATCTACTACTAAAACACTTGTTGTCATGACCTTTAATTGGACAAAATGGTGCTTCATCAGGCAACCAATTTTGAATCAAGGTACAAGGTACAAATGGGCTTGTTTAGAGAATGTGCCCAAAATCTGGGGCCCCTAATTCCCAAGGGATAGAAATTTGAAAATTATGGCTGCTTCAGTGGTACTGGCTTCTGCTTCAGCCAGTCAATCTTCATTTTCAACAGTCTGGAACAGTTTCTGTAAGGTCCCAAGAACCAAGAAACACACATGGAATTGCTTCTGAGCCATTTATTGTTCCTCATCTATAGTCAGAAACCTTGCCAAACTAAAGCTACTATTTGCACCACTTTAGATATACACTGAGAATTGCTAGGGAGGGTCCCTAACTCTTTCTCCCAACCACACTGATTAAGCTTCACTACCTCCTTGATGATGAAATGCAGCCCCTCCCTCCTGAGAATCCAGACCTCCAGACCACATTCCACCACAGTTTCTCATCCAGTCTTGTAATCCCTCACTCTTTCTCTCACCCAACAGTAGCCGCTTATTTGCCTGCTGAAGGGGAGGGGAGGTTTCCAGTGCTTTATGCCAGATTCCTGCAATCCTGCCAGATTCCCACAGACTCAGTGGGGAAGCTGGCAGGAAATCAGTGCCCCTGCTTCCACTGATTTTTCACCCACCCTTGGTTATTCTGTTTCTCTGTTTCTGTAAGAAAATATTTCTGAAATGATAACCCAACAGGGCATGATTGTCTACTAGCCTTTAATTCCTTGAAAGTATTACATTTTAATTCTGTGTGTGTCTGTGTGCGCATGTGTGTGTGTGTGCGTGTGCATCCTATTTAAAATGGGGGCAGGATAGAAACAGCCTCACATGATACTGACTTTATTACATTACATGAACACTGGTTAATATGCATTTCTTTTGCTAAATATTACAAAGGCTTACTTTCACGTCCCATGGATTTGGATAAACCAAATCCCAAAGTATTACATTTATCTTCATGTGGATAATTGTTACTGAATAGGACTTGTCTCTTCCTTGCTGGAGATGCATAGCACCTCTCAAATTTGCTCTGAATGATTACTTAATATGGAGAATATTAATTTTGAGGGCTCACCATGCATGGAGGATTCCATTCCCCCTATAGCTTGATGTACAACTTGTTTAGAATTGTGCAGGAGATAGATGGCTTTGTAATTATCTCCAGCCTACTGTTATTACTTGTTGTGTTTCCTCCTAATTGTCAGGATAATGTCTACTTGACATAAACAAAGGTTCATTATATTTCCCTCATCAGCACCCTTTGCATTGGTTGTTGAATGGCAAACATTTTACAGAAATGAAAAAACAATCTTTTTGACATGCTGTGTTATGTTGAACATCAAATAGTTGTGACACAGACGATCAAACTGACATTTCTTTGTTTGATTTCCTCTAACAGATGATTCAAGAGAGCAAGTTTCTTGTAGAAACAGCAGATACTGTTTATGACAAAATCATTCAGTGTCAGAAAGCAGGTAACACTCTTTGATTAATGTACATTATAATAAGTTTTATCTATGTCCAAGAAACTGTATGTATCATAAGGAGCCCAAACATTTCATAATAGATTTGCACTACATTTTTAAAACTTGGATTTGAGAATATTTTTTTTTTATTTCTATATCACAGTTTTCTTAACACATGTTTTATTTCTTACAAGAGTAGTAGCTAAATAATTGGAAGTGAGGTGGAGCTGAAAATTTCTCAAAAAGTGTGTTTTTATAATTTATCCTGAGAAGTTAAGAAGATCACTTAATTATGAGGCAGCAGTGTTCAGCAGCAGACAAAAAGACTAATACAATCCTTGGTTGTATAAACAGAGGCATAGAAACAAAATCGTGTGAAGTATTAGTACTGCTGTATAAATCCTTAGTAAGGCCACACCTGGAATACTGCATCCAGTTTTAGTCACCACATTACAAAAAAGATGTTGAGACTTTGGAAAAAGTGCAAAGAAGAGTGACTAAGATTGTTAAAGACCTGGAGATATATGAAACATATGAAGAAGGGTTGCAGGATTTGGATTTTTCTAGTCTAGAGAAAAGAAGGACTAGGGGTGACATGATAGCAGTATTCCAGTATTTGAGAGGTTGCTACGAAGAGGAGAGGGTCAATTTTCCAAAGCACCAAAGGTTAGGACAAAAAACAATGGATGAAAACGAATCAAAGAGAGAAGCAACCTGGAATTAAGGAGAAACTTCTTAACAGTGAGGACAATTAACCATCTTGCCTTCAGAAGTTGTGGATGCTTCATCACTGGAGATTTTTAAGAAGAGATTGGACAGTCACTTGGCTGAAATGGTATAGGGTCTCCTGCTTGAGCAGAGAGTTGGACTAAAAGACCTGAAGGTCCCTTCTGACTGAAGTTCAATTGCTGGCATGTGGAAATGACTCCTATTTGAAATCTAAGGTCAGATGAGTGAAAAGTGGAATTATACATTCCGAGTGACAAAATGTGTTTTTCTGCAGCACAGGCACAATAATCAATAAATACTGATTGAAAGTTCACTACTGAAGCTTTTCAATTAATGCACAGTTCACATAAAGCTAAATCTTTTCTTAAGGATGGGTTTAGTATTAGTATGATCCCTGGACTGGTAAATGAATTTGTCTACCTATATTAAATGGAAAATATTACCCTGGCCATGTTCATCTGCCATTTAAAGTCATACTTCAGCATAACATTTTTAAAGATTAGTAATTCAAAAAATAATTGCTGCTTACTGCTTAAGATCCCACATGTGATTTTTGACTCATTGTTTAATATTCGGGTTCTACATCATCTGCTGGTGTCCTGTACACATTGTTACTCCTGGATGGAAGAAAAACAACATTAAACTTTGGACATACAGACTTCTTCCTTTCTTCTCCAATTACCAAGAAGAAATTACCACATTCTTTCCCTTTCAGTTTTAGTCAATCATGGAGTGATCTGGAATTGTAGCTAGCACTAATCATTTGGAATGAGTTTCTTTAAAATTGCTTGTGGTTAATATTAATCCTTTTTTGTTGTACCAAACAAACCTACTCCATTTAACTACAAGACATGGTAAAGCTTCTGAAGTCTTAGTTCTGCCCATGCAGGTAATAAAAAGAAGAACATAGAGCACATCTTAATAGCTTGCTGAAACATACTGTACTGTACTCATGTACTTAGTGTGCTATACAAAGCTGTTGTGTAAACATCCCTTTATACTTTTCTAAATAACTGTAGGTGGTGAAATTTCATTACAAGATCCCATGTAGGATATTGTGCAGTAATTAGTAGAACCAGATGGTGAAGTATAATAGTGAGACATAATTCCTAAATCTTGAAGGGAATTAGGCTATGGTTTATATTCTTCACACGGACCACCCTTAACATTCTTTTTCTGATCAAACAAGCAGAAATAAAACAACTTTCACCAGTAGCACCTGATTTTATCCGGATAAAAATATACAAAGAGATAAGAAGTATAAGAATAAAACTGATTGCATTGAGCCATGTTTTATGAATACTTTATCAAGTTCATAAAACATGCTAAACCATGAACATTTAAAATGATAGTGGCTCTGCTCACTACTGCACAATAAATTTGACTTGGGAATTCTGGGAATTATAGTCCCAACACATCTGGAAGGTGCTAGGTTGGGTATTAAAGTATTGAGGAAACCCAAATAAACTAAATTTTTGCTTAGTGTAATTTGTGGAGTCAATTGTCATTCTGAAAAATTAGTGTCTAGTGAATTAGCATTTTAAATAGTTTCATTTTTATCTGCAATGTGCTACTCAAGAAATATGACTGCCTTTTAAAAATGTTAAAAGCCCTTTCCCTTCCTAAAAGCTATGTGTGTATGTGTGTGCATTTTGAGTCACATAACTGGGTTAGAGATTACTCTAATTAAAAAGTAGCATGTGTTTAATTAAATAGATTTTCATTAATTTAAGCTTTACAAGTGTCTGTAACAAGCCTGATTACTTTGTTAGAAACATGCTTAAATGGACTTAATTACATTTTATCAACCAGATTAATATCACTGTAACAGTTTAAAAAGACCCAGGTCATACAGTATAACTATGGCTTGAATTGATTTTAGTGAATCCAATATTTAGCATACCCCTCACACTGGATAAAAGTAATTGCTTGCACTACTGTTTGTTTTCATTTTTTCTCAGCAATTAAGCTTTTAATTTTTTTTCAGAATGAAATAAACAAGAATCAATAATTATGTGGGAGACTGGCAGACCTGCAAATGGAGACTATGACTCTTCATGAAGCTTTGGGATAATCCTCATGTCTTTTGTGAAATTTAGTGTTTGATTAGGATAAAACAGTAAGCCAAATAGAAGTTAGGGATGCAGAAGGATAACAGTTGAAGGGAAAGAGATGATTTGAAGCATGGCAGACATGTGCATAGCACTTCTTAGAAATATCTTTAAACCAGAGACATCAGTGCTGTTGCTTTAAGGTATGGTTGACAGATGCAAACTTCAAATCAGCTTTTTCCCTTCCAATTCAGAAAGCATGATCAGTCACATTAACAGAAAACAAACTACCTGTATGTGGATTGAATTGAAAGGAATGTTTCCAGTGTTTTAAGTTGCTAACACATGGCTCTACTAACATCCTAAAAGCTCTAATATGTTCTTTAGAATCTGCTTCTTTGCTTCAGTTGGTGGGAAACTACTGTCTTTAAAAAAGTCACTATTCATGAAATGAACCTTTAGTACTCTTGAAGTAGTGCTCCATTGAATTTTTGGCTGAATTTTCCTCCAACTGAAATTTTTCACTGAATACATGTTGTTTATAATTATGACTATATTGACTGTACTGTGTATTGCTGGTCCAAAAAAATGCAAGAAGGCAAAGAAGATCAGTTTAATGTGATTAAGAAAAAAGGAAACAACCTGTGATATTAATCATTAAATTTCATATAGCTAAGTCTGATTAAGGATATTCAATATATCATTCAAAGGGAAATTACTGTCCAGCTTGACATTTGACAGAAATGTATAGATCACAAAATTGATGTGTTTCTGTATTAGAAAGTTAGTAACAAGATGTGTTCTTTGCATGACAGCAGTAGAGATAAAAGTTTCAAAAATTGAAATTTGCCAGCAATTACTGTCATGCTGTGATAAGGAAGGTGAAGAATTGCTTCAAAGGATTATGACAGCCATAAAACACAGGCTCATTATCATGACCCAGAAATGAAGCTTCAGCCCATGGAATATAATCACAAAGCTTGTGGAGGTAGAGGTGGGGAAATTAAAACCCAGGAAAATTCAGGGTCATAGTCTTTTTGGGGATGCAGATGTATAATTCACATGGATTTTCTCGAACCTAGCTCCACTTATCAACTCAATGCTGTACTGCAACACACAAAACTTTGGTATGATTGAAAAGAACTCAAATTTGGAAGTATGAGGAGGAAGATCTTTTGCAATATGATAATGCTAGGTCTCACACTCACAAATCACCCCAAGGCCATTTCAATTGCCAAGTGGATCTCATTGTGTTATCCCATCCACCAGATAGCTCAGACTTGGAGTTATACAATTTCTACACTCCCCAAAATTGAAGGAATACCTTTGCAAACATCAGCTGGATTCAAATGAAGAGGTGGAAAAGATCATTAGGACTTAGTTGAAGAAAGTTAATTTGTTATGGTTTTATGAACATTGTTCATTGTTGGCAGAATCGAATAGAGAATGGTGATGATTATGTGGAGAAGTACTGTAAATACTGGCAACAAGAAAGCTATTTCCAAGGATTATTTTCTTGCTTCATTTATTCAAGTATTCCCATTTAAACTAAAGTTATGGAGCTGGAGCCATTACTTTTCATTCAACTTTTGTAGGTTGCTTACTTACTTACAAGGTTGTGCAAATAAATGGTGCTAGTTTTTTGGTATTTTGGAGCATAGTGGCTATAAATTAATTATTGTTTTATCAAAACATGCTTTTAGGCAGGGAAACGGCTGAGCACCAAGAGCGATGTTTGAAGGCACACAGGTTTTGCCAGCACCAAATTGATTACCTATTGTCTGTAAAACATCTGGATCATAACAAACAGTTACAACTTTTCAAAAATTTACTTTCCTTCAATAACTGCCTGTAATTACTGTGCCCCATATTTTGTTAGGAATGGAGCTCCATGAAGAACTACACAACTTAGGAACAAAGGAAGGCTTGAAAGGAAGAAAACTCAGCAAAGCAATTGAGAGTTTTGCATGGAATATCACTGTGCTAAAGGTAAATGTAAACTGAACTGTTTTCCTTCTGTAAAAAGTCTGTTTTGGCTATGTGAGATACTGACACAGTATTTTTTTTCTCCCCGCAAACAAATCAGGAGTATTGAGCGGATAACAAGAACATGTTTACAGATAACAACCTACTAAAGTAATTCTTAGTCAAATAAAAATTTATTGGCTTGGGTATAGTACAGTTCAAACCAGAATCAGTTGTTTTGCTTCTATGGATACTAAGGAGTAGGCTTCTAGTTTTTGTGCAACAAAATTACTTTAGAGACTCTCTTCCTCTCCAAGGTTTATCATGCAGTATCTAGGAAGTGATCTTCTTTGTTGCTAAAGACATCCATAGTGCTTTCATGCTACCACTAGCAATCTATCTATGGCTTGATTGGGACTATTAGGACATGTAACATCCATTCACTTCGTGACATAACCTGCTAAAGTTTTGCTTTGCAAAGAGAGTCCGCCTCTTTAAAGCCATTTATTTTGGCTCCTCCATTTGGTGTGCAACCAATAGGGAACCACAGCAAAAATATTATTTCAACCCATGTAGCCTTCAGATGTAACAGTATTATCATAGCACTGAATGCAGATGGATTCACCAATCTGTGCTCACTTTGCTGCTCTTATTACATCATCGGATAACTGCCCGGCCGCCCTGTTTAGAATGACCCGCTCCCTGCTCCACCAGGAAGCGCGGGAAGACCCCTTGGAGGGAAGAGCCGAGGATTTTGTTCAGTATCTGCATGATAAAATCACTCAGATTCGGGATGAGCTGGACTCCGACTGGGTAGATCCAGCGGGGATGACGAAGGCAGGTCCTGAAAATGTTATCTGGGATGAGTTTGATCCTGTGACCCCTGAGGACGTGGACAGGATTCTGGGTAGACTGAACGCAACCACATGTTTGTTGGACCTCCTGGTTAGTGCTGGCTTCCCGGGAGGTGACACGAGGCTGGCTCCAGGGGATTATAAGGGTTTCATTGGGTGAGGGTGTCTTTCCCGCCGCCTTGAAAGAGGCAGTGGTGAGACCTCTTCTCAAGAAGCCCTCCCTGGACCCGGCAGTATTGGCTAATTACCGTCCAGTCTCCAACCTTCGCTTTGTGGCGAAGGTTGTTGAGAGTGTGGTTGCGCGACAGCTCCCCCAGCACCTGGAGGAAACGACGTATCTGGATCCATTCCAGTTGGGCTTCAGGCCTGGGTACAGCACTGAAATGGCATTGGTCGCATTGGTTGATGATCTCTGGAGGGCTCGGGACAGGGGGTGCTCCTCTGTCCTGGTCCTGTTAGATCTCTCAGCGGCTTTTGATACCATCGACCATGGTATCATGCTGCACCGGTTGGTAGAGTTGGGGGTGGGAGGCACTATATTACAGTGGTTCTCCTCCTTCCTCTCCGACCGGTCGCAGTCTGTGTTGACAGGGGGGCAGAGGTCGACCCCGAGGCCCCTTATATGCGGGGTGCCACAAGGATCAGTCCTCTTGCCCCTTCTGTTCAACATTTATGTGAAGCCGCTGGGTGAGATCATCCGTGGTTTCGGGGTGAAGTACCATCAGTACGCTGATGACACTCAGCTGTACATCTCCACCCCAGACCACCCCAACGATGCCCTTGAGGTGATGTCCCGGTGCCTGGAGGCCGTACGGATCTGGATGGGGAGGAACAGGCTCAGGCTCAACCCATCCAAGACCGAGTGGCTGTGGTTTCCGACGTCCCGATATAGTCAGCTGGTGCCATCGCTGACTATTGGGGGTGAATCATTGGCCCCCACGGAAAGGGCTCGCAACTTGGGCGTCCTCCTGGACTCATGGCTGTCTTTAGAAGAGCACCTGACGGCCGTGACTGGGAGGATTTTTCATCAGGTTCGCCTGATTCGCCAGTTGCGTCCCTTTCTAGATCGGGACTCTTTACACACAGTCACTCACGCCCTCATCACCTCCCGTCTGGACTATTGTAACGCTCTCTACATGGGGCTCCCCTTGAGGAGCACCCGGAAGCTCCAACTGGCGCAGAGTACGGCCGCGCGGGTAGTTATGGGAGCGACGTGGCGCTCCCATGTAACACCCCTCCTGCACGAGCTTCACTGGCTCCCGGTGGTCTTCCGAGTGCGCTTCAAGGTTTTGGTTATCACCTTTAAAGTGCTCCATGGCTTAGGACCTGGTTATTTACGGGACCGCCTGCTACCACCAAAGCCTCCCACCGACCTGTACGCTCCCATAGAGAGGGGCTCCTCCAGGTGCCGTCGGCCAAACAATGCCGGCTGGCGGCCCCCAGGGGGAGAGCCTTCTCTGTGGGAGCACCTACCATCTGGAATGAGCTCCTCCCGGATATAGGGAGGATTCCGGACCTGCGTACCTTCCGTCGCGTGCTCAAGACCTATTTATTCCAACAAGCCGGCCTGACCTAAGTTATTTTCTCCTTTTAATTATGAATTTTAATTTGTTTTAAATTATTGGGGTTTTAATTATCAGCCAAATTATTTAATTCGTTTTATTCTATTTTAAACTTTTGTATTTAAATGTTTTATTTATGGCTGTACACCGCCCTGAGTCCCCCAGGAGTAGGGCGGTTTATAAATCTAATTAAAAAAAAAAATCTAAAATATTGTGAGAGAGAAAAAAGAAGCTTTATTGCTAAGGCAATTGCATTCTGCATCACTCCACTATCCATAGAAAAAGGAATACACTCCTGTCATCATGGGTATGTTTCTGAACTCCCATCCAGGGAGGGGAGGAGCACTTTTAGATAAGAGAAAAATGTTTATACAGCTCACTTTTTCTATTTGGTTCTTACTATTATTAATTACTTTGCTGAGTGTGGACAAAATTACTTGATTGGACTGTGAGTTATTATTGCCCAAGTCTGTAACTCATTACATGTCAAAATATCCAGTTTTTAAAATGTAACCAGTTTTGTGGTTTTTACTCTCTTACTTAGAATTGAAAAAAAATCTGCTGTTGTAGATGATTTGTTTGCTCTGTCTAGCATTCATTAGAGAGAATGGAGCCCCAAATTGTAATATGTTTTCCTAATATCCAAGCGAGTCAGATTTTATGAGGAAAACACATTTCTGTTTTTGATCATACAGTATACAGACTGTCTCCTTTAAATATCCAGTTACCTCAGTGGAGTGATATGCTTTCTGAGGAGAAAAAAAAATAATCAAATTTGTTTCAGAGTAAGTATGCATACAATTGCACCATAATTAGTTATTGTTTTCCCCATTCATCTTCTAGATTCAAAACAGTTTCTAGGGAAAAAAGATTAGGAAATGACTTTTCTTGGGAATGCAACAGCCAGTATGAATGCTTCCAGATGGGGAATTGTTTTCAAAGAACCACTTGCTCATCTTGATAGCTTCTGGGTAAGCCCTATACTGGGAAAGGAGGGATAAATGCATGCATGTATCTCTTAATATCATGCAACATTTTCCCTTGTTATTTCTGCAAACACAATTGTATCTGCCAGTGCACTTTTCCACCCTTGTCCTATTCATACTTTCACACTTGTGTACAACTGTTTCCATAGTTTTCCTATTCATATCCAAATAGCCTCCATATTCTAATCCCTGAAAAGAAAGAAGAACCTAATTTCTTGGAGATAGGTCTCAAATATGAAGACGAAAACAGTGAGGTAGATTTTGAGGAGATGAAGTACCTGGTAGGTGAGAGGGTGCAGTGTGAGCTGGGAGACACTGGGCAGAGGTTCCCCGTGACCAGAATAAATATTTAGAGACAGTTCAATGAACCTACTAACTCTAAGTAGAATGACATGCTTAGTAGAATATTTCTGTAGCATGTTAAAAGAATTGAGTCAAGATTTTGAAATAATTCTCTTTTAAAAAAACAACAGTGACAAAGTAGTATTTTATTTCTGGAAATGTGTAATAAAATGCTAGACTTACAGGGGGTCGAAGAAAAAGTGTCCAGGTTGCCTTGCAAAAATGCCACCAAAAGGGATTTGTGTGTCACAATGAAAATAGAGTGAGCAGAGCTGAGTGTGGCCTTCCAAATCATTTTCTGTGGTTTACCACAAATACTTTCTACCATGAGTAGAAAGGCCAGGCCACTAAGCCTCATATAGACAAACAGTTTAGGGCAGGGGCATCAAACTCACAGTGTCATGTTGTCACTTGACGTATCGTGACTTTTACCCCCTTTGCTAAACCGGGGGTGGGCGTGGCCAGCGTGTGATGCATCCAGCTGTGGGCCACAAGTTTGACACTCTTAGTTTAGGGCATGGAAAGTGTTCTGGGAAGAGGAGCATCATGGTGGAAGCAGCGCTGAAACTCATGTCAGCTCAACTTGTGCTTTTCCCAGTAACAGGACAGAAGAATATTCCATAGTTTTCTGGGCATAAGGTGAAACTTACTGGGAAAGGCAGTCCAGGAGGTTGTACAGCCTAAGGAAAAAGCAGATTTACTAACAGAAGAGTTACCTGTAGCCAGCCTAAGCAAGGGTCTCTCCATGACAAAGACAACAAGCGAGCAAGTTAACTCTTTTCTGAGTGAAGGCAAGAAAGATTGTGCTACGCAGAAAGAGGAAAGCAAAAAAAGACACAAAGAAAAATCTACTCAGCTAAGAAAAAGAAGAAATAGAAATGCAAGATTTTAATAGCTCTCAATAGGTTGAAATTCCTAGATTATATCCTCTTAGATATGATCTTGAAAAAAAATTACATATCAGCTCAGTAATAAAATGAAACATTGATGAAATGAAATGAAATAAAAAATGTTAATGACAACTGTTCTTCACACCAGCCGAGTGGCTCAACATGTCCCTTCACACCTGAATGACAACAGCAGCTTGGCTGCTTCCCTTCCCTGCTGTCCTTTATCGAGAAGGGTGGCAGGTGGGGCAGGGGAGAAGCAAGACATGTGGAGCGAAACGTGGCTTCCCTTGTCATCTTTTCTCTCCCCCCCCCCCCACTTGTTGGGATGGCAGGGTTCCTGCCCCTTGCTTAGCCACCCGCCCCCTTTAGGGTTGCAATTTGGGAGTGGCAGGTGGGGCGGGCGAGAAGCGGGATGCAGGTCTTACCTTTCAAGCTCTGCTGTTTTCCTCGCCATTGTGTCCAGGGAAACACACTGTAAAAGAAAACCTTCTCACGAGTTTGAGAAGTTTGATTGAACTCATTAGAAGGCTTTCTTTTACAGCGTGTTTCCCTGGACACAACGGCGACAGAGCTGGAAAGGTAAGACACACGTCCCGCTTCTCACCTGTCCTACCTGTTACCCCCAAATTGCATCCCTAAAGGGGGCAGGTGGCTAAGTGAGGGGCAGAAGCCCTGTCATGCTCGGCGAGGGGTGCGGAGAAGAGACAGCAAGGAGAGCCACATCTTGCTCCATGCATCTCACTTCTTTCCCGCCCCACCTGCCACCCCTGTCGATAAAGAGACGGCGGGAAGGGAAGCAGCTGTTGCCAATGGGGTGGGGTGGGACGTGTTGAGCCATTCGGCCAGCGCAAAGAACAAGGAGGGGAGGCGACAGCAATGATGGGACATCTAGTCCCACACTCGCCACCTCCTGCACCCCCAAAATAATAAGGCCCCCCGATAATAAGGGGAAGCCCTTATTTGTGGAGGGAGGTCAAAAGAAAATAAGACCTGCCTTATTTTGGGGGAAACATGGTACCACTGTGTAAAGTAGTAAGCTGTGTTTTATTGTAAGCATAAGTATAGCCTAACAGAATATTCCCTTAGATTTACAAACTTAATATTGATTTTCCATGTTGTTTATGATAAAGAAGGCTTGCTGAGATGAAGTATCTACCTCGGGGAGATAAAGTAAAACCTATTTGTTTTCTTCGCTGCAGAAAGAAAAAAATTCGAATTCTCAGACAATCATTGACTTCATTTATTTTATACTCAACATAAACCTGTAGCAGTTTTTTTCTTGCGAGAATAAAAGGTCACATCTGATAATGAACTTTGAATTATTTATCATAACCAGACACATCCTAACAAAAAGTTGATTGCATATGTACAAAAAAAGGGGTTGATCCCTCCACTGCAATAAGAGTGATTTACAATTGTTTACAGACATATTGATTCCATTTGGAAAGCTGGGATTAGTCCAAGAGTAATAAACTGTTCAATAAACTGGTTTAAAAGGTAAACTGATTTAATCTTATTCTGTTATAAAGGAATGATCAGAATTCAAGCAGTTTGTCTGCATTGGATGGAGTTGAAAGGATAGGCTGTCAAGTATCCATTCCCCATCCCATGATCCAAAGCCTTTTTGGTGGCTTACAGAGCAGGCTACAGAAAATTGAGCTAAAATGTTAGTTTTATTTTGCATGTTGAAGTGGTGGCCATGGTGTCTCTGCAGCTCCCCAGAATGGGGCATTTTTCACCAGGGGTTAAAAAGCAAAAGAATCTATTCCTGCACTGGAACAGATTTTAACGATAGCCCTTGACATGCACCTTTTAAAGAGCTGCAAACATAGATAGTTAATAGATTATATTACATGGCTTTTTGTTGACAGATTTACAAACATCTTCATGAATGCTTCATTTTGTTTGTTCACAGCACCAGGCTATCATTTACAAGGCTAAAAATAAGCATATGCCTGCATGGTTTTATTAATGTGCAAGACAGTGTTCTCAACAGTCTTTGAGTTGATTATTTTCTAGCTGCGGGAAATTGTGGATTAATTCCTCACAATAATTTCAAGGTAGTGTCGGTTTCCTCAAGGTGGTAGTTAATAAACCTGAGTCATTTCCCCTCCCCCTCCCGCTCCTGCTCCCCCCACAATGTCTCCAGGCTGCCAGTGCCCGTTATTATATTAGAAAGCAGGTGTCACTTCTGCTTCAATAACATCAGTCCATCAAACTTTATTGCATATCACTGACCCAGGCTTCAAAAGAAACTTATGAACATAGTAGAAATTACAATGCAACTTGCATAATGAAAAAGTCCTGTAGTTGTGCACAGCCTGTTTTGCTGTCAACAGTGTGCAGATTCTAGAAGCTACAAATAAAAGACTTCTCTTGGGAACTTTATCTGCCTAAAGAAGTTGCATATGGAATTCTATCCAAACTAGAAATAAGCTAAATGTGTTAAGTAGATCATTATGGATGTCTTGGTACAAAAAGAGAGGATCCCATGATTCAGTGCTCCCATCCTAGCACGGACAAAGCATTTCAGGAGCGGGGTTTTTGTGGTTTTTGCTCTTCAGCACCGCTGATAGTAAATTATTAGATTTCAGTAGCATACAGGTAGTCCTTGAGTTATGACTATAATTGAGACCACAATTTCAGTCATAAATCATGACAATCGTAAAGCAGGTCATCACATGACTAGACAGGAGTTTTGGATTTATTTTGTGTGGTGGTTGTTAAGCAAATGCAGTGATTGTAATGTGAATCCACAGTCATTAATCAAAGTCATTGAGGAATTCAGTGGCTGACATGGTTAGGATCCTGGGTTGGAGGTTTGCAAGCCTACATTTGAGACCTGAATGTTGCTGCATGGTGGAGTGAGCCCCCATCATTCGCTCCAACTCCTTGACAGGGATATGAAAGGAGCCCCCCTCCCCCCCCCCCCCCCAGGCATCCCCTGGGCAATGGTGATGTCACCTGCTAATCTTTTCAACTTGGAAGCGCCTTCAACTGTGCCTCCGACATGAACAGGACGGGGATCAAACCCAATATTTGCTATGGGGCAGTCTTTGTTAGAAATTGGAAAAAAACAGTTTTTCTGCAAAAAATCATAAATCATGATTATGACTGCAGGATGCTGCAAATGGGCATAAATACAGGCCAGTTGCCAAGCAACCAAATGTAGTTATGTGACCGCAGTGGGGGAGGACAGAACTTCAAAACCAGGACATAAGTCCCATTTTGGGGGGTCTGTCAAAACTTTGGTCACTAAGCCACTCATCATAAATCAAGGACTACCTGTAAACACATTTTAAAGGTTGTTATTTTTAAGTTGAGCTAGATATGGTGGTTTCAAAGGGAATCTCCTATGCCCCAACTGATCTCTAAGTGACCCTAGCTTTATTTTATTTGTAAATCCATGTCATGGATTCTTTGTTTAAGCATTACCATTGCTTGATCTTGTCACAGGTACATCAGTATCTCACTGGAGGACATAAATTTACATAGCTTGTCATTTATTTTGAGTTTCCAAGAATAACAAAACACAACAATATTCATAAAAATGAACTATTCAAACCAAATACTATGAATAAAGTTACCAGAAATGCTGCTACTGCCAGCCATACTCCAAGGCTCTTCTGAAGTGGATTGGTTTTACTGTTTTACAAAATGCAATTAGATGGGGGCACATTTGGCTTTGGAGCAAGCTGTTCCAAAGAGAAGAGGCTTTCTTCCATACATAAGAATATCATTCTCTGGGTCCCAACACTCCAGTCTTTTTTCTAAGTAGGTATCTGGAAGATCCTCACTCCTACTAGATCAGTTGGGCGGATATAGATTCTGCCTTAAGAAGTGGCCCCAGAGATGAGATCCCAAGCCATAAGGGGATTTATTTGTGTCTCAAAAATCCCAAACCAAATGAGTTCACATGACAGAATTTTGAGTTATTTTGCAAGAAATATTTGCTCTGCAAAGTGCTTCTTTATAAAACAAACAACTTGGTTCTCTCCAAATCCAGAGGGGAATGGGATTATTGATCTCGGAATTTCCAATTAATGTTATCCACATACACCTGGAACTGGTGAAGTTGTAGTCTCTGGCACACTTGGAGGACCATAGTTTGGGAAAGTTAGCCTCAGATAATGTTGTTTGTGATAAATGAATATATTAAAAGTGTGAATCCGTGAAATAATCAAAAGGACATTATAGTGTCTCATATCTTTCATTCCTCTGCAAATTACCTGAGAGAGTTGTTTTGATTGAGGGTTTGGAATCCTGCTGAGAAATAACTTGATCTAGAAGTTGCTGTAGTCATATTCAGGAGTTTGGAAAAAGTCTTGTGAATGATAGAATTGTAAATCAAATATAGTCCCCTTCATATTTACTAGCATTTACTAGCATATCAATTCTTGCATGATGCTGCTTAGGTGCAGAATAAATATCCTTCTCATCTTTCCCATTACCTTCTCGTATTGGTATCTTATCGCTTATCACTATCATAAATCATAGGATACAAACATAAATTATATCACTTTGATGTTTGTATCCTATGATTTATGATTTAACATTTTGCTGTTGGTATGTGCACTGACAGCTTATGCACTGGAGACAAATTCCTTGTGTGTCCAGTCACACTTGGCCAATAAAGAATATTCTATTCCAGTGATGGCTAATCTTTTCGGCACTGAGTGCCGAAAGTGCGCACGCCTGCACACTCATAATGCAATGCGCGAGTGACCCCTCTGTGCACTCTGACCCCCATGCATGCACCCTAACCCCTCATGCACACGCTCCAATCCCCGTGCACGCACCCCAGTGCATGTATATGTGACCCCGGTGCATGCACCTCACGTATGCATGCATATCAGTGGTGGGTTCTAAAATTTTTTACTACCGGTTCTGTGGGTGTCGCTTATTTTGTGGGTGTGGCTTGATGGTCATGTGACAATTATTTAGGATTTAGCAGAGGTCCTGGTCTACCAGGCTTTTAACTGCTTGCAGTTAATCTACCCATTTATTTTTGCAGGCACTGATCTACTTATGTATTTTTGTAAGCACTGATCTAACTCATTTGCTTTCTTTTAACACTGATCAGCTGTACGGCGGCCCTTTGAAGTCCCGTGGCAAGAGTTTAAACAGTTTTTTTCCCTCTAGCCATCAGTTGGGACTCAGGAGGCAGCAATAGATTGGGGGTGGGGCCAAATAAAAGGTAAGAATAACGCAGCAGGGGAGAACCGGGCCGAACCGGGAGGAACCCACCACTGATGCACGTCTCCTATATGCACCCCACGCATGCGCAGCACAGACCTGAAAAATAGCTCATACACAGCAGAGCTGAGCTGGGGCGATGGCTCACATGCCTGCAGAGAGGGCTTTGTGTGCTACCTGTGGCACACATGCCATAAATTCGCCATCACGGTTTTATTCTATAGCTTGAATTTATAGTGTCTTGTAAGATTCATATTGGCAGGGATTGGCTAATATAGGAAAAGAATGGCAAAGTAGATAAGCCTTTAAGGTTAGTCGTTGACTTATGACCGCAATTGGGACAGGTATCTTGATCATTAAGTAAAGCAATAGTTAAGCAAGATGTCATGTGACTGTTAGTGACAGCTCCAGTTGCCATTATAAGTAGAATTATGGGTCATTAAGCAGATAGAATCCCAAGTAAGGACTGTGAGAGTACCACAGGGGAATGGTGGCATCTCTGGAAGGTGTGGCACAGGCCCTGTGTGAGTTGGGGGTTACTGCACTGCAATGCAAAGCCACAATTGCTGCTGGAAGCCCCAGCTAGGTCCAGCAGTTCTTCTTAAAGCTGGCATGCCCCAGGAAGCCTCAGCCACTTATCTGCCCCAACAGCACTTACGAGTGCAGGGACAACACAACAACTCTCCCACTGCCTATCTCCCGCCTGCTCTATGACATTTCAGCAGCCCTGCACAATGGCACTTGGACTAAAATAGAGGCCTAGGGTTATTAGCAGCCTCAGCCAGTAGCCCCAAGCCTCTACTTCAGCTCCAGGGCCACTGCTGCTGCTGAGAAAGCTCACACCCCAGCCAGCCACACCATCACCCTTTCACAGTTGAGTTTGGAGAAGGAATGGCATGCACAATTTGGATAATGAAGATTCTGAAGCACCACGAGAATGGGATTTTTGCCATCCCTAAGCCAATATCCCATTCTTGCGAATGGGGTGCTGGATTGCAGAAAGAATGGGGATACTAGGATAAAGGATGGTGCTAGGCAGTGAAGATGAACAGGGTAGAGCAGAGCATGTGAAGCTCAGGGTGTTGAGGCAATTTGGGAGCTTTGCAGAATGGTGTGGCATTGCTGGCCATGGTATGAGGCTGGAGGCAGTTTTTCTCAATGATAGCAGTGGCACTGGGGCTAACGCAGAAGCCTGGGGGAAGTGGCAGCCAGCTGGAATCCCCAGATCTCTACTTCAGTTCCAGCCCTTGCACTGCCACCACCGCGTACTAATGTGCAGCATGGTGGAGAGAGTTACAGCAGCTTTGGAGTCATAAATACTGGGAGGCTGACAAATGCCCTATTTTTAATCACAGGACTATTGCAATGGCCTTAACTTTGGTCATGGGTTGTAAGTCTGTTTTTTCAGTTCTGTTTTAATATCAAATGGTCGCTGAATGAATGGTTGTAAATCAAGGACTACCTAAAATTCTATCAAGCAGGGCTCGTCTAATGTTGTTATAGTTAGTGGATTTTGCACTCATCCAGTTCATCCAGCATGTACCCTTTATCTATGTGCCAGATCTAAAACAAATCCTTCCAGCTCTCAAGGAAGAAAATAAAGGAAGTTGCATCAGCTGCTTATTATTTTCCCATTGTTTTGAAAAGAAAAAAAATGGTTTGCTGCATTATTCAGACACTTTATTCTAGCTAGAGCTGATCTCTTTTTTTTAATCAATAAATTCCATTTTATGTATTTTGGAGAGGCAATAGTAGCAAATAACCTTACGTTATCTTACACAACATCAAAGGTCACATTGAGTTCTATACTTTAAGAAAAAGCATGTGTCTTTATAGGAAATTATACCAACCTTGTTAGCCGGAACAATTTTTAAAGAACTTTGACCCCAAAACTTTTAGAAGGATAATTTGTCAAGTCAATGTTTTAGTAAAAATAAACAGTTTTTCTGTTCTCTTCCTATCATTTTTATCTTGTCTCATTCCTTTTAGATTATAAGCCTGAGAATAAGCCACCATGGGAATTTTTTTTTTTAGCAAAAGTGTAGGAAAAAGAGTCCAAGAATAAACAGGAAATTAAAAAGAATCTAGTCTCAGAAAGGTGTCTGGAGAAAAACAAAAGTTTGAAAGATGAGGAGAAGAGATCCATGTTGCAATAGACAGAGCAGCCTTGAATCCACAATTACTACCCAAAACATGGGATTGAGATTGATCCACACAGACCTGCGGTCCTCAATTGAACACTGAAGTAAAACAAGGCAGAAAAAGAAAAATAATAAATATGTTAATTCCTCAAAATAATAAATATTTTAATTCCTCAGTTGTATAATTTAAGATAAATTATATCATGAGTCTGCAACCTTTCTGCCTTCAAGGATTATGTCAGAGGCTACCATATAAATTGTAAGAGGGGCCAGCAAAAATAAATATAATTTCACTTCCATTAAAACTAAATTAACCCAAGTATATATTAAAATGTTTCTTCACTGCATGTTAAACAATTTGCTACTTCTGGCACACTAAAAATTATATCAGAAACAAGCTTTGGCACAGCTCTGATGGAAAAGAATCGGGATTGTGTTTTTATGGGGACTAAAGATGCCAAATTAAGGCGATTCCTTGGTTCCCTACAGCTAAAACTAAAAAATTTTATGCTTAAGAAACAGCCACAACATTACTTCTGTTCTCATAATTAAATAAAATTATTTGCTGCTAGAAATGTATTTATATATTTGTATCCTACCTTTATTATTTTTAAAAACAGCTGAACATGGCAAACATATCTCATAATTTCTGCGCATGCCCAAGATGGCGGCCGCATCCAGGGCGCTGTGAGTAGATGGCTTTTGGCTGGCTGTCTAGAGGGTCTGCGGGGGTTGCAGACCATCGGCAACCTCCCGCCCAGCCAGCGGAGCATATGGCCATCATGCTGGTGGGTTTGTAGCCCCCAGCATGTCCTCCGGAGGCTCCCGCCGATTAGAACAGCTGAGAGGCGCTGCAAGAGAGGGTGGCGTGGCAGGGAGCGGCGAGGAGATGGCGGCGAGTAGTGAGCGGCGAGCGGCGGCGGCGGTGAGAGGGCGCTTAGCCCCACCGCTTTGAAGGTGGACGGCTGGCTCATGAGACTCTGCTTGGCCGGGGAGGCGCTGGAGCCGTTGGCTGCGCTGGTTGCGGCTGCGCTGGGCGCTGGTCGCGGGGGCGGCCTGGCGCTGGTCTTCGGCTGCTCTAGTGGCAGGAGAGTGCCTGAAGATGGAGAAGATCTCGGCGTGGAGGCGGCATGGAGATGACGCTGATGGCTCCAGCGGCCTCGAGGCAACGCCGATGGCTCCAGCGGCCCCCCAGCTGGGTAGCGGACCCATTGGAGGCTGGTGGGGGTTTTTCATCTTTGGGGGTTTCCACAAGGAGGTGAAGAACCAAATAGGTCCAACGGGGTTGCCCCCCTGCGGCTACTGTTTGGTGGTGAAGGTTCTCCCACCAGCAGAGTGAACTTACAACCTGGGGGCCACCCACTCTACACCCTTGTGGAGCTGTCCCCCTCCCCCCCATCCTGCTTGTCCTCCACTGGCCCTCGAACTATTTTTGCTCCCCCGCTATCTGCCCGCTATTCTCCGGAGCTGTGTTTTTGAACTTTGGCTCTATTCATCATCCCGCTGGCTGGCCATACTGGAGAACAGGTCAGCTTAGGGGAGGACTTATGGAGCCGGTTCTTTTTGCAACCTACCCTGAGGGGGTGCCACACCGGCAGGATGAACTTGCCTGGGCCACTGTGAGAGAGTGGCCTGGGACTTTCCAACTCACCTGTCTTTTATGGTGGACCACTGTGAGAGGGTAGTCTGGACATCCCCTCAGTTGGACAGAACGCAGAGACTCCTAGCCACTACCGTGAGAGGGTAGTGGCGTTTCTCCTGACTGACCTGGTTCTGCCTTGGAACATCTTTTATGGACCTTTGCCATGCCTTACCATCTTCTCTGCCCATGTTTTGTATTGGATGTATTCTAGGTCTATGCTTCTTGCCCTGCAAGATTCCCCCCTCTCGCGGGCATGGCCCTCTATGTTATCGAGGGCCTACCTTAATGACGGGTTTTGGGACCCCGAGAGGCGGCATGTCGCAAAATGGGGTTTGAGGGGTTTTTAAAGTTCTTTTTTAATGAGAGTTTTAGGGGACTCGGGGGGTGGGGGAGGGTGCGGGTTTGGGGGGAAACCCGCAGGGGAGAGGGACAGGCCCGGCAGTTTGTGGTGCCATAGGGGGTTTAGTTTCTGGAAGCAAGAGGGCTCCTTCAGAGCCCTCTGCTGAGGGCTGTGCTATAAATACGCTGTGTGGGAGGGGCAGATATGGCGTGAGCAGGGGACCATATCATGTGGCGGGGGCACGCACTCGCTGCCTTCGAGCGATTGCATGCCCCGGTCCCCCGAGCTATTCCCGTTCCCCGGGTTGTTTAGAGTCTCAGGACCCGAGGCTCCGGCTGTTGTTATGCAATGCGAGGTCCGTTGTAAATAAGGCTCCCCTCATATGTAATCTTCTTCAAGAGGGGGGTGCGGACCTGGCCGGTATTACTGAGACCTGGTTGGGCCACAAGGGGGGGTTCCCCTCATGGAGATGTGCCCACCAGGTTTCCTTGCATTCCACCAGCCGAGAGCTCAGGGTAGGGGTGGGGGAGTAGCGGTCATTATTAAGGAAGGTCTGGATCTGAGGGAGACCACTGTACCTCAGATAGCCGGGTGTGAGTCCATCTTTGTGAGGTGGGGTCATGGTGGGCAGATGGGTCTGTTAGTCATGTACCTGGCTCCCTACCACGTGGCAACGACCCTGCCTGAGCTTCTCAATGTTGTAGCCGAGGTGGCGGTTGACTCCCCCAGGCTTATGGTCATGGGGGATTTCAATCTGCCATCCATCGGTGAAACATCTGAGATAGCCCGGGAGTTCATGGCTTCCATGACGGCCATGGACCTGACCCAGGTAATTCAGGGCCCGACTCACATTGGTGGACACACCCTGGATCTAGTTTTTGTCTCTGGTCAGTGGTTGAGTGGTCTTGACATCAGGGATATAGGTGTGGAACCCTTGTCATGGACTGACCACTCGCTCCTTCGACTCGACTTTCTGACCGCTGCACCTCACTGCAGGGAGGCGGAACTGACTAGGTGGTTCCGCCCCAGGTGCCTGATGGATCCTGATAGGTTCCAGATGGAGCTTGGGCCATTTCCTGAGACACTGACACGCGACTCGGCTGAGGACCTGGTGGCAGCCTGGGATAGGGCGGCCAGTGGGGCCTTGGACCGCATCGTGCCTTTGCGGCCTCTGACCCGGCGGTGAACTCACTTATCTCCTTGGTTTACCAAGGAGCTGAGGGAGATGAAGCGCCGGAAAAGATGCCTAGAGAGCAGTTGGAGGGCCAGTCGCTCTGAATCTGACTTGACACTAGTAAGAGCTCATATTAAGACTTACTTACTGGCGATAAAAGCGGCGAAATCTAATTATTTTACCGCTCATCGCGTCATCAGATAATCGCCCAGCCGCCCTGTTTAGGGTGACCCGCTCCCTCCTCCATCTGGGAGCGCGGGAGAATCCCTTGCAGGGTCGTGCTGAGGACTTTGTTCAGTATCTGGATGATAAAATAACTCAGATTCGGGATGATTTGGCCGCTGACTGGGTTAGTTCAGGTGGGGTGACTGAGGCAGGTCTTGAGAGTGTTGTCTGGGCTGAGTTCGATCCTGTGGCTCCCGAGGACGTGGACAGGATTCTGGGAAGACTGAACGCAACCACATGTTTATTGGACCCGTGTCCCTCCTGGTTGGTGCTGGCCTCCCGGGAGGTTACACGAGGCTGGGTCCAGGAGATTATAAATGCTTCTTTGAGTGAGGGTGCCCTACCGGCCGCCTTGAAGGAGGCGGTGGTGAGGCCCCTCCTCAAGAAGCCCTCCCTGGACCCAGCTGTTTTGGCTAATTATCGTCCAGTCTCCAACCTTCCCTTTTTAGCGAAGGTTGTTGAGAGTGTGGTTGCGTGGCAGTTCCCCCGGTACCTGGATGAAGCTGTCTATTTAAACCCGCTCCAGTCCGGCTTCAGGTCTGGATACAGCACTGAAACGGCATTGGTCGGGGGGGGCAGCGGTCGACCCCGAGGTGCCTAGTGTGTGGGGTGCCACAAGGGTCGGTCCTCTCGCCCCTCCTGTTCAACATTTATGTAAAGCCGCTGGGTGAGATCATCCGTGGTTTTGGGGTGGAGTTCCATCAGTACGCTGATGACACTCAGCTGTACATCTCCACCCCAGACCACCCCAACAATGCCGTGGAAGTGATGTCCCAGTGCCTTGAAGCCGTGCGGGTCTGGATGGGGAGAAACAAGCTTTGACTCAACCCCTCCAAGACTGAGTGGCTGTGGCTGCCAGCGTCCCGATATAGCCCGCTGACACCATCGCTGGTTATTGGGGGTGAATCATTGGCCCCCACGGAAAGGGTGCGCAACTTGGGCGTCCTCCTGGACCCATGGCTGTCCTTAGAGGATCATACGACAGCTGTGGCCAGGGGGGCTTTCTATCAGGTTCGCCTGATACGCCAGTTGTGGCCCTTTCTAGATCGGGACTCCCTACGCACAGTCACTCAGGCGCTCGTCACCTCTCACCTGGACTACTGCAATGCTCTCTACATGGGGCTCCTCTTGGGGTGCACCCGGAGGCTCCAACTGGTGCAGAATACGACCGCGTAGGGAATTATGGGAGCGACGGGACGCTCCCACGTGACACCTCTCCTGCGTGAGCTGCATTGGTTGCCGGTGGACTTCCGGGTGCGTTTCAAGGTGTTGGTAATCACCTTTAAAGCGCTCCATGGCTTAGGACCAGGGTACTTACGGGGCCGCCTTTTGCCGCCAATTGCCTCCCACCGGCCGGTTCGTTCCCACAGAGAGGGCCTCCTCAGGGTGCCATCAGCCAGACAATGCCGGCTGGTGACCCCCAGGGGGAGAGCCTTCTCTGTGGCAGCCCCTACCCTCTGGAATGATCTTTCTCCAGAACTGAAAACGATCTCCGACCTCCGGACTTTTTGTCGGGCCCTGAAAACTTATCTTTTTCAGCTTGCCGGTTTAGCCTGATCCTTAGTTTTTAGAGTTGATGTATTTTAATATTTACTTGTTTTAATTCTCAGCCAAATTTATGTGTGTTTTATAATATTTTAACTTTTATGTACTGATTTTTACTCGGCTGTTGACCGCCCTGAGTCCGTAAGGAGAAGGGCGGTATATAAATCTAATTAATTAATAAATAATAATAATAATAATAATAATATCAAGCAAACCTTCTTCCTCCTATTTTTCCTACATCAACTTAGAAGGGAGTGGGCTGAATGACAGAGAAATGTAGTGGACTTTTTTCTCGGCTAGTATTTATTTTATTGCTTTGTTGCTGATTTATCTTATTTCTGGGATGATGTGTATCTTCTATTACTCCCCTTACATAGATTGATTATGTTTAAACCACCATAATGAAAGCTGTATTATGTGAGAGCCTGGAAGTATTAGATATTGAAATCAATAGGATATAATTTCCTAGTGAATATGCTAAGTATCAGAGTGCAGATTGCATTTCCTGAAGAATGCAATTTTTTAAAAGTTTTGTCCTACTTTGTCTTGGCTTATCTTTCTATTTCTGTATTACACACTTTCCACTTATTACTTCTCTTTACTTTCCTTACTTTTCTCTTTCAAATTTTGTATTTATTCTTTTTGCTATTTTAAGGGCGTTATAGAGCTGCTACTTTTTTTTTCTTATGTGCCAACAAATGTAGCCTCTGCAGGTAACCCCTGTTGACCCTTGTCTGGGTTTTGAAGTTAAGCAGACTTGGTTGATAAGTGCTTAGAATACGGGTGTCAAACTTGCGGCCTGTGAGCCGGATGCATCATGTGCTGGCCATGCCCACCACCATTTTAGCGAAGGGGAAAAGTCGCAATATGTCATGTGATGTCAATGTGACACTGCGAGTTTGACACCTCTGGCTTAGATGGAGGGCCACCAGAAATTTCAGGGCTATAGGGCTAGATGGGGAAAACGGTCCACAAAGAAGGCCATGGCAATTCCTGATTTCCTGTTGCCAAGAAAACTGCAAAGATGTGTTTGTGTACTATATCCACTATAACTTATGCTTGATTAGAAGCAGATTTTACTTTTTACAATGGTAACCATACTTCCCACTCTTCTAAAGGGAAGCATGTCCTTTTATCAAGAAAGTGCCTTTTTGGGTGGGTGGGGGGGTAACAGGTTTTTAGCCTCACATTTCAAATCCTTTGGCTGATTTTGGTTAGGTGTGTATTTTGTTTCATGCAGCAAAATGTTTTGGCCCTCCTTATTTACCTTTCCTCATATTGACAGATTCTGTTTGCTTTTACGTTGCTCTCACTCTCAAGATCTCATCAATCATTCCTCAAAGGAACCTGTCTAGGTGCTATCTATCATCACTGGATTTAATTAAACCAGAGCCTGCCACATTTTTCATTTTTAATCTCTGATCCTGGATAAACTCTTCATTCTAGATTGCTTATTATCATTACCAGATCCTCGGAGATGTTCAACTGTTGTGGCTTATGAGACTGACCATGGCTGTGAATTCCCCATTTGAAAATGGGCAGAGCGAATTATTTATGTAGATAGGAATTGTGAAACCAAAGCGGCTCAGGAAAGAAGAGCTATTTGTTTTACAGCTGCTATTTCTACAGGCACTGCTAGGCAGGCTGCTATACTGAGCTCTTAAGGTGTTGAAGAGGATTTGTACAAGAGCTGTCGGAAGAGCTGAACTGCTCAAAGGATTACAGCGCTCTCAACATGAATTAGACTTTGCAATAAAAATAATGCATGAATCTCCAATGAACTGAGCTTGTATCCTTGACAACTTAAAACTACCTTTAAATTAGGCCAAGTGCGCTGGGGAAGACAGAGAGGAGTGGAGAGCAGCGAAATCTCTCTTCATTCCCTTTTCTAATTGGTGTTTCTTGGTAGGTAAAGCTGACACCATTTACATCAAACAAAACAGACCTAGAAACCTTGCTCTCAGGAAGGACTGGTCTAACCCACTCACTAGTCTCTTGTCCTGTTGAGGTTCACCATATTGTCGTTTAATAGAAGATAGTCATAGCCGTGGATAGGTGTAGTTCCTAGTATGTTCTAAGATATGGTGCAGAAGAAATAATATTTGACATGTAAGTTCATATGTATGTAGAAGGAGAAACATTCCCAACTTTATTCATCTCATTAGCCATTGAATTTCCTATAGCTTTTATTTATTTTATGTATTTATTGCAGTGACTTACTAATACTTGTCTGAAAATTGGTTGGAAATGTTTTCCAGTGGAGAAGAAGGTTATACAGGGTTATGAGGTTGAGAACCCAATCTTCAAGTTGGTAAAGGAACTCCTTGACCTGTTCTTCTACTGTGCTGTTTGTTTGAAGTCTTTTGTCATTAAAATCTGCCCTTGACGATATTTGGCAAGCTTCCTTATTAATGAGAGACGATTGAGCCAATAAATTTTATCTACCACAAATTTTGCTCTGAAATTGAAAGGGATCCAGAGTTCAATGTTCACCCCTTGTTTGAAGGTGGACAATGTAAACACCCACCCACCCCGCACGCTTGGGATCATGAGTTTTAGCAGCATCTCTAGATGGAATTGTTTTTATGACACAGATGAACCTAGAAATACAAGCAACCAATTCTCTTCTTTTTCCAATTTCAGAATTGTAGTTTCCCTCCTTCTCCCCATGTGTATCTCCCAGATTGCCTGTAATGTTATACCTGCAGGAACCCAGGCAGCAGAAAATATCAAATATGTACTATGATCCAGGTGCAATCATCTGAAAAATTTGTACAATGCTTGGCGCTCCTCCCTGGTTCTGCTGCTTTCAATATTTACCTCAGCCAGGATAAGCCATGTTTTATTGACACCGCAGCCTTTGCAATATGAAACAATATTACAATAGCAGTATTGCAAAAATTGGAAAGATCGGTAATATCAGTCTTCTGTGTTGGTGTTGTAATGTAATATTTGTGACTTCCCATTTGGACTACTGCAATACTCTCTACATGGGCTGCCCTTGAACATCTGTAAGCTTCAGCTGGTACAAAATGCAGCAGTACAAACTGTAAATGGTACCAGTTATTTGGCACATGGAACAATATTGCTTCAGGGACTGCCTTGGTTGCCAGTGTGTTTCCGTGTACAAGTCAAGGTGTTGGTTGTCACCTTTAAAGCCCTTCATGGCTTGGGACTCAATTACCTGAGAGACCATTTTCTTCCAGTTGCTTTTACCCATCCAATCCACCTGCCAGGAGATGTGTCTTCTCTGCTGTAGCCCCTCTGCTCTGGAGTCTGGACCATTTTCTCTCCAGAGATTAAGGTGATCTCAACCCTGTTGGCCTTTTAGATCTGGCTATGTGTTTAGGTCTGGGATGTTCTTAGTTATGTTGATTCTAAATGGATTATAATAGCTTTTGGTTGTTAACTATATTTAATTTCTTTTTCTTTTTGAATTGCTTAACTGTTTCAATTGTTTTTATACTTCTTTGCCACCGAGAGTCACTGGTTTGAAATGGGCAGCTATACAACTTGGATGGATGGATGGATGAAATGAAATAATCACACCTACATCCATACTTAGTTTTGATAGAGTGGGCTCCAAGATGTCAGGATTCCCCCATCCCCCTTTTATTTATTTTTTAATGTGTGTATAGTACTTACAAATTAAGATCTTGGTACAGCCTTCATGTAGTCAGATTGGATTGTCATATAACCAACTGTCTCTTATTAGGAAAAAAAAACCGTATTTATGGAACAAAAATGGCGCAAAGGTTTTCTACATTACTAGGTACGTTTATCTCAGTGTGCTCCAGAGAAAGTCCTATGAAAGTAAGGGAGAAAACATTTTGTGAAGACGCTTATGGAATACACTCTGCTTTCAGATAAGCTCTTTAATATTCTACTGGAAGACCTGATTAATAGCTTCCAGGCTTACATGGCATTCCATCAAAAGCTGACCTGACCTTTCCTGTGTTGATTTAATATTTATTTCTAGAGTCAGTGATAACAGTAGTAACAGAAGGAAGTAAGCAGCAATGTTAGAAGACAAAAAGATAGAAATGTGCTTTTTTTTTTCCTTTGTCCCAAAGCCTATTTGTACATGTGGGCCAGGAAAATGATTCTGTGCTCTCAGCTTATTGCAGCAACTGACTAGTTTTCCAAGAATGATTTGGCACTACGTTATTTCTAGTTTTAATTTTTTTAAAGGCATTGACATAATTTCATCTGCATTTTTCCTGAAGTGGATTTTGTTCAGAACCTATTTTTCATTGTCAGCAGATGGCTTCTGAACAACCGTATGGGCACAGAAATGTTTACTTGCAGGTTCTTTCTAGCAGTCTGACCGTCTTGTCACAAGGGACCTAGTTTGCCATTCATTCTCCTGGGCGGTGCTTCTCAAAACTGTTCTTTGCAGTCTCATCTTGCTCATATGAAGCAACAGTGAGGGTTTCTTTTTCTTTCTTTTTTTTTAAAAAGGCCAATACACTGTAAGGAAAATGTGAAGTTTGCACATGAGCTACAGTATAAATAAATTGATGTTAATGAAGTAACAATTCGTAGTTTCCTGTGGGAAGGAATATTCTGCATCTTTATCTCCTCACCATAGGATACATAGGATACCAGCTCATTACATATTTGGGGCAGGTGGGAGAGGGAGACAGAGACAAAGGGGAGTCTTTTCCCTGTTTCTTTTGTTGATCTCATACTGTTACTAAAAAGAGAGAAAGGAGAATGGGAATATTTGGGGGCTAACTTGTGCCTAGAACTGCTTGTTCATGGACAAGGGCAGTGAAGAGAGACTGGTAACATTGCAAACCTTCTGACTTTCTTTTGTGAGCTTTGAAGAAAATTTTTTTTTTTGTATTTGTGATTTTTGGGGAAAGGACACTCAGGACACTTTCATAAGGTAGGGTGACTATTTGGCAAATCTATAATAAAGCACATACACATTCCAAAATAAGAACTATTTGAGAATTAGAATATTAATTAATATTCCCTTCAAAAATTAGTGTGAGACAATTGTTACACATGCTCCTAAATTCGGTTTATAGTCACTTAATCACATTCTCACAGTCCTGGAAAATAGCCACACTTAAATTAGGTAAAGGTTCCCTTCACACATATGTGCTTGTTGTTCCCGACACTAGAGGGGCGGTGCTCATCTCCATTTCAAAGCAGAAGAGCCAACGCTGTCTGAAGACGTCTCTGTGGTCATGTGGCATGACTAAACACCAAAGGCTCATGGAAAGTTGTTACCTTCCCACCAAAGGTGGTCCCTATTTTTCTATTTGCATTTTTTACATGCTTTTGAACTGCTAGGTTGGCAGAAGCTGGGACAAGTAACAGGAGATCACCCCGTTACGAGACACTAGGGATTCGAACCACTGAACTGCCGACCTTTTGATCGACAAGCTCAGCGTCTTAGTCACTGAGCCACCATGTCCCTATTACTTTCAACCAAACACTGAAGTGCGACTGATTCTTTAAAATACACAGAGATCCATTGCATTTAAAATAACAACAAAATTTTACTGGTTGCAACATATCTATTTGTTCTTTCTCATATGCACGCATGGACACACACACGAACACCCACACACTTGCCCACATCCTTCTTAACTAGGAACTAGTTAACTGGCAGGAACTAGTCAGAAGGACAGAAGCCACCAAGTCTGGATCCAAGGATGACTCAAAGAGCAGGAAGGCTTCAGGATCACCCCCCCCCCCATCGCCCAAAAGTCCTTCCTTAGTTGATTCTTGTGTCTGGAAGTTGTTGATAGGTTTCCTATGTGCTCAGGCCCAATTAATGAGTTGGTTCCTTCTTAACTACTTCCCCTAATGGTCCCTGTCCTGGCCTTTGTCCACCCTGCTTATGTGCCTGCTTCACCTTCAGCTTCAGCTTCTGCCTAGTCTCATACTATCTGATCTCATTCGGAGACTCAGTAAAGTATGAACTCCTCAAAGATATAGGCCAATTTGTCTTGTTGTCTGGAACTAGAACAAGAGTCAGAAAAATAGAACTCAATTTTCGTATAATATAGTATGACGGAAAGTCCACAAATAGCTGTTCCTTCTTTTGTTCTTCACCAAAATATCCCATTATGCTATTGTATATATCCAGGTTAGAGCTTTATATTATGGAAAAACATGCCTAATTTCTTAGAAATGGGACAGGTAGGGGGAATTGTGATCCTTTAGAAACTGGCTTTAAAAAAAAAAGTATTCATAAAACAAAATGGGATGATAAACCTAGATCTGGGAGCATTCTTACAAAAGTTTAAACCAAATACCTACCTCAACTTTACAAACATGATTGTAAACATGATGTTGCTCATTCCTAAATGCAGTTGATTGTGGAAGTTGAGGTAGGTATATAAAAGTTGATGTTACTGGTTACTAGGCTGGGTTAACGACCTTACAAAATACTATCACACAACTATTCAAGAGTAGAGACTGAAAAACAGTGCGATGGAGGGAACCATTAAATAAAAGATTTCCCTCAATTCCTAGAATGCTCTGATTGATGCAACCAACAGTGACTCAAATGTAAGGACTTGAGGACAGATCTGTCTATTACTGAATCCTATATTCACCTTTTTACACATTATCTGAGCTTGCTCTTTCCTCTTTTCTCTCCCTGTATGAAAACAACTGCTATATCCCTTTGCAATGCAGTGGAGAAAAATGGTTTAGAAGGTGGACAATGAATCAAAGAATTTGTAAACGAAAATAATTTAAAGAAATGTTAGAAAAAGAATTAGAACTGTTTTTTAAAACAAATAAGAAAGAAGATACTTCCTTACAGAACACTTGGGACACGGCAAAAGCGTATATAAGGGGCCTGACCATTGCATATATAGGGAAAAAGAAAAAAGAAAGAAAACAACAGCTAGATAAACTTCATGAAGAATTAAAAAATATAAAAATAAACTTCAACAATATCCCCATAATAAAAAGATAAAAGAAGAATGGAAAGCAATAAAAAATAAATTAAACTTGATAAATCAAAAAGAATTAGCACAGAAAATAAAAATAGCCAGAATTATTTTGAATTTGTGAACAAAACAGGTAGATGGCTGGCCCATAAACTGAAAAAAGAAAAAGATAAAAGAATGATATATCAACTTAGAGACATGAATGGGGAAATACATTATAGCAGGAAAGAGAAAAAAGAAATCACCCAGGCATTTTATGCTAATCTATATAAACAAGAAGAAGTAGAACCAGAAAAGATTAAACAATACATAGAAAGATCGGATATGCCTCAAATTACAAACGAACAAAGAGAAACATTGAACAGACCAATAACCAAGTTGGAATTAGATACAGCACTGAAAAAGCAAAAAAATAATAAAACTCCAGGACCTGATGGCTTATTGGTGGAATTATATAAAACGGTGCAGGAAACCCATAGGAGAGATCATGCCGGAGCTATACAATGAGGCCTTAGAGAAGACAAAAATTCCACGAACCTGGACGGAAGCAATAATTACCATTATACCTAAAGAGGACACTGATCTCCAATTCATCCAAAATTATAGACCAATATCTTTACCAAACACAGATTACAAAGTTTTTACAATAATTATAGTGGAAAGAATAAAAAAAGTACTGAATAACTACATTCATCCGGACCAAAATGGATTTCTGCCGGACTGCCAAATTAAGAATAATATGAGAGTGATAATAAATGCACTTGAATATTACAAAGCCCACCTGGAGAAAAAGGCTGCGGTGGTTTTCCTTGATGCCCAAAAAGCATTCGACAACTTAAATTGGGAATTTCTAAATGGGCAACTTAAGAGTATGCAATTTGGACCAAACTTGGAAAATATTATAGGAGAAATTTATACAAAACAAACAGCAAAGGTAATTTTGAATGATGATATGACAGACCAATTGGATATAACAAAAGGGGTTAAACAAGGCTGCCCACTTTCTTCACTATTGCATATTTTATCACTGGAGATTTTGTTAAAAAAAATTAGGGAAGACCAAGAAATTAAAGGGTTAAAAGTAAGGCGAAAAGAATATAAGGCACAGGCTTTTGCTGATGATCTTGTACTAATAGCAGAGGAACCGTTAGAAGTAGTACAAAAATTGTTTAAGAAAATAGAAGATTTTGGAGAGGTGACTCGTCTAAAGATAAATAGAAATAAATCAAAATTATTAGTTAAAAACATGACGAAAACTCGTGAGATAGAATTGGAAAATAGTATACAAATTCAAGTAATGAATAAAATAAAGTACTTAGGGATTTGGCTGTCATCAAGAACCTCCTCAATAAGAGAAAATAACTATGATAAATTAATAATACAGATAAAAAAAGATTTGGACAATTGGAAAAACCTACAAATCTCATTTATGGGAAGAATCTCCGCTATTAAAATGAATACCCTACCAAAATTGCTGTACCTGTTCCAAGTCATTCCAATAAAATTAGAGAATTTTGTTTTTTGAAAATCTAAATAAGATGATTTCTAAATTCATATGGCAGGGGAAACGTCCACGAATAAAACTAAAACTACTCCAGGACTCCAAGGATAGAGGAGGAACAGCACTCCCAGACTGGGAACTTTACTACCAAGCAGCGGGACTAGTATGGGTTAAAGACTGGATGGAATTGAATAATAGCAGAATATTATCCATTGAAAGCCATGATTTACAAACGGGCCGGCACTCCTTTTTATGGGATGAAAGATATAAATCACACACTTATTTTAAAAGACACACAATTAGGAATGGCTTACTGCTAATTTGGCTAAAAACTAAAAAACAACAGTATATAAAAATCCTGATTTGGCTTTCACCCTCAGAAGCCTTAAAACATCCAAACCTTACAGAACCCAATAGTATAATTAGATATAAAGACTTAATTGACTATCAAGGAAAATTAAAAACCAGACAACAATTGGAAACAGATTTAAACAGAGAAATTGATTGGTGGACTTTCTCACAGATTCAATCAAAACATAAGGAATACATAAAAATGTACGAAATCTGTAATGAAAAACAGGAATTAGATAAAATTATATTAGAGTCGGAAGAGAAACTAATTAGTAAAATCTATAAATTTCTGTTGCGATATAAGATGGAGGAGGAAACTGTCAAAAACACGATGATTAAATGGATGCAAAATTTTAAATATTCAATAGAATTGGAGAAATGGGAAGAACTTTGGCAATTGAACACAAAACAACATTAGCGGCGGGATACAAGGAGAACCAGTTAAAAATGTTTTATAAGTGGCATATGTCACCTACAAGATTGGCCAAAATTAACCCAAAAAATAGCTCAATGTGCTGGAAATGTAAAAACCCACAAGGCATCTTTTACCATTTATGGTGGACATGCCTGGTGGCAAAGAAATTTTGGTCCAATATCAAGAAATGGCTAGAGCAAATCACTAAATTACAAATAGAGAAGAGACCTGAAACTTTCCTGCTAGGAATATTCACAAAAACATATCCCAAAGAAATAAAATATTTATTAGTACATATCTTAACGGCAGCGAGGATAATATATGCTAAGAATTGGAAACTGGAAAAAATCCCAACCGAAGAGGAAATAACGGATAAAATTACACAATGCGCTGAAATGGATAGGCTAACAAAAGAACTAAAGGAAAATGAAGGCACAGTATTCTACAAAGTCTGGAACAAATGGTATCAGTGGCAGAACACTACTACTGAAGAAACATAATTAAAAGTATGACAGAACAGAAATAAAAATGTACATACAAATAACTTCCCATGGGCAGATAAATCTACAGAGAGAAACCAAATGCAAAGATATAAGCCAAATATAAAATATATAGGCTACTAAAGCAGAAGTCTTAGAGAAGAGAAGAGAGGGGAGGGAGAAATGGAAAAAAAGAAAGTATTAAGTTAAGGTTTGGGGGAATAAGTATAATTGTTTTACCTGAAAGACCAATACGAAACAAATGCTTCAAATGATTGAGTTACTTATAAATTGTTTATTGTATATATGTATTTATATGTTTTTATGTGTGTTATATGTGTTGTATATATGTTTTGATAAAGTTTATTTTTTTAAAAAAAAAGAAAATAACTGCTATATCCCTTTGCAATGCAGTGCACATCTGAAAAAAGAAGTCAGGAATAGAGTTTCATGGAAACACAAAGTGAGAACAGAGTTCAGATGTGTCTGCCTTGCACAAAATAAATTAAAAATTAATCTCTATTACCCTGCTCTACATAATGTTTTACATTTCAGCAGACTCCAACGCAGATCCTGACTACATCATTCTAAGTACTACAGATTACAGAAAAATAAATGCCTTTTGTCCCAGTGTAAAAAATTGTACTATATTTTAAATTTGTTGCAAAAACTATAGCTCTACTAATTTTATAGTGTTCAAAGCAGGATGGATCCACCCACAGGGCACTTAAATCTGGCCTCTGAAGCTGGCCTGGAAATAGTCCACAGTGCCCCATTTTGGCTGCTGCAGGGGGTGTCTGTCCCATCTCTCCCCCCTGTTGGCCTGCGGAGGACAACTACAATGCTGATTTGGCCCTTGAAAAAAAATCAAGTTTGACACCCCTGTGCTAGAGAATCCCTCTGACAAGAAGAGAAACCTAATTTGCAAATATTATAATCAATTGTTCATATGTGTAATAACTTTTTATATGATGTTTTTTTTTAAAAAAATTGATTTATATGTCGCCCTTCTCCGGAGACTCAGGGCAGCTTACAATGCGTTAAGCAATAGCCTTCATACTTTTGTATATTTATACAAAGTCAGCTTATTGCCCCCACAAACTGGGTCCTCAATTTACCCACCTTAGAAAGGATGGAAGGCTGAGTTTACCTTGAGCCTGGCTAGGATTGAACTCATAGAAATTGCAGGCAACTGGATGTTAATTGCTGCCTTTAGTAGGAGACATTAGCCCCCTACGGTACTCAGGCTCCTTTTGTTCCATCTATTCTCTGAGAATTATGTTGCCGTTTTTTTAAAAAAAAATATAACTAAAAAAATAGTTTTATGATTTCTTAAAGATTAGTGTTTATCTGGCATAAGCTTTCATAGACCATAACCTAGTTTATTGAATGCATAAAACTCACAAAAGTCAATATAATGATAAATGGATTAATCTTCAGTGTTCCACAGCACTCTTGTTTTTAGTGCAAGAGTTTGATCCAATTACCCTTCTGGAAAGTATTTGCAGGTTTTGTGTCTTTTCTGTACTCCTATTTCTATAGGGCTTACGAAGCAATTTTGACATTCACATTGTAAAACTACTCTAAGAGTCAGATGCAAAAGGTTGACGTAGTGATTCTACCAAGACCTCAAGTTGAACAAAGGCTCTATTGTGTCATTAAGTCATCCAGCAGAATGGTTGAATTATCCCAGATGTTGTCGATTTGTGACGCAATTCTCATTGATGTTCCCAGATGCTTTTGTTCCCAAACGTTGTTGACTGGTGCTATATCTTGCCAGCTACCATTGTCTCTCTAAAATTGTTTACCAGGATGGGTGCAATACTATAGTGAATGCAAAATTATTTGGCATGTGTCGGTAGATTAAATCATAGATTATCTTCCCATGTCAATTTGCATTGGGAGGCAATTGAGGATGAATGGGAAGTAGAAAACAGAGATTTGCACTGGAGGAAATATCAATATTATGTTTCATTTATTTTTTAAGGTGTTTAAACATTTATCAATTCACATTATGAATATGAGGAATGTTTTGCAGAGGGAAATGTTTTAGGTTTTATATTCAATGGTCATTTTACATATATATTTGTGAATATTGCATGTTAAAAATTCTTCATTACACTTTAGTAAGGCTTATTAAAAGTCCTTTTTGATTTCATCTTCTGAGCCTGTAAAGCACGGGTGCCAAACCCAATCGCATTGCAGGCCATATCGTGACATATTGGGATGTGTTTTAGCCTTTGTGGAACCTGAGTGGGCATGGCCTAAGTGGGCAGTATCCAGCCCACGGGCCGCCAGTTTGACAGGCCTGCTGAGAACTCTCCAAAGAATGAATCTTCTGTCTGTGAAGATGCTTACAAACTTTCTGCTGACATGATTTTCTCCTTGGATTTTGGAATTTCAAGCGATATGATTTCCCCTCTAAATCAATACCCTGTTTCTCCCCAAATAAAGCATCCCCTGATAATAAGCCTAATCGGGCTTTTGAGCGCATGGCAATAAGGCCAAACGCTTATTTCAGGGTTCAAAAAAATATTAGACAGGGTCTTATTTTCCGGGAAACAGGTACCAATGCATAACTTGCTTGCTGTTTTTCTGGTTTTGAACTACAGGTAGTCTTCAACTTACAACTCAATGACCATTCAAAGTTACAATGGCCCTGAAAAAAGGAAATTACAACCATTTTTTACATTTACAACGGTTGCAGCACCCCCATGGCCACATGATCAAAATTCAGTCACTTGGCAATTGGCTTGAGTTTATGACGGTTGCAGTGTCCCGAGATCATGTGATCACTTTTTGTGACCTTATAACATGCAAAGTCAATGGGAAAGCCAGATTCATTTAACTACCTTGCTACCCAACTTAACAGCTGCAGTAATTTACTTAACAACTGTGGAGAGAAAAGTCATAAAATGGGGGCAATTTAAGAATGGAAATTTTGGGCTAAATTGTGGTTGTAAATTGAGGACTACATGTACAGATTCACCATTATTTTCAGTATTTTTTTTTCTAATTGGTACTCCAGTGAGTACGTCTTCTGAATAAAACATAGCACAGAAAGGAATATGGGTGAAAGGATGTATGTGGTTTCCCTCAAACAATCCAAGCTTACCTAAAGTGTTTGTTGAGTTGCCTCAGTTGATTGCATATCCATATCAAGCACGTGCCACATTTCTGCTCCTTCCCAAGGACTTATATGGACAATTGTTTTCATGTGTATTGGTATGCACAAAGGGCCTCTATGTGGTGGAAACCCTGTCCTACTTAGGATTTTCCTCATGAATGTTGTACTTCTTGGTATCCTTGCCATAAGGAGGGATATTGCCATGCTCCCCCAAGTGATTGTACGATTGCACCATGATTTCTTTTCTGTACTATGATTTACTAGACAAGCTTAGGCCGTGATACCTGTCCATCAGTATGTGCTATCAGAACAAACTACTGTGTATATATGCCAGTCTGCCCAAATTAATTTTAGAAATTCAGCAGCTTAGAGCCGAAATAAATAGAAAAGGAATGCAAACCCAAGCTGTTTTTCTGTCAACAGGTTCAGTTCAGATATCTGTCTAACTGACCTGTGAAAACATTTCTAGAACAGGGATGGCTAGCTCAATGGGTCCATGATTAACCATTCTCTACTTTGAACTATTTCTTGATTGGTTCAAAACATTTTATAAAAACCTGCTGTCAGTAGAATTTCCCACCTAAACCAAGCTATCCTGGCTACAGTAATGCTGTTTCCAAAAAAAAAAAAATGTAAAGATCCGTTGTCAACCCTGTAGTAGTAGTTCCCAGAGGTTCTGAGTGACTGATATGCTAAATCAGATTGCCCGCCCAGCTTCATCCTGGCCTGGGAAGACCCTGATGTCAGCTCAAAAAGAACTGCTATCATGAAGCAGCTGCCTGTCAAAGCAGGCCTCAGATCAGATGCATACAGGACCACTTTGTTCTCTGTCCAAAACACTGTCACTGCAAGGGAAGGAAAGCCAGATACGAAAGCTTTATTGTTTACGGCTTTGTATTTTATTTTGTTTCCCTATATTTCTTGTGTATTCTTAGGGACAACGGGATCTACTGAGGAACGCCAAAAACGAAGCCATAGAAAATATGAAGCAGATCCAGCTGGCTTGTTTATCATGTGGACTGAGCAAAAGTGGAAGTGGGAACTCGGATGCCAAGGCTAAGCGAGGTCCTGAGCCAATCGAAAAAAAAGAGACAAGCAGTGAGAATGCCAGGCTCTGAACAAAGCCAACAATGTCATATATTTCAATAGTCCAAAATTATTTTTTAACACATTAAAAAAGAGAAAGAAAGAAAGATCACAGTAGTACCCTCTACAGGGCATCAGAAGTATTAAAATTCTCATAGTGCCAGTGTTTTACTTCTGTCATCCGCCTAAATTTAAAATCTCTGGTGGTGACATTCTAATAATTTTCACATAATTTTGTGTGGGGAGATCCTTTAACATTTTTTCCATGAATTACATTATTGCCCTTTTCCTTATTTATTGTTTTGCAATTCTGAAGAGCTATGTGGAGAGGGAAAGGCAATACCTCACACTATGGGGTTATACTTTGCTCTACCAGCTTTTGACAGTGTGCTTTTTCAAGTCTGTAATATAGGTTTTACCAGCAAAACAACAAAAGACAGAAAAAGATCTCAGTCTTTTATTAATGTGAATTAATAATGGATTCCTCAACATAGAATAAATTATTAATTTTTTCATTAAATTAAGTTAATAAATTATTAAACACTTTCTCTTTTTTAATGGAAGTCAGTAGGATTTCCGATGTACATTCCATTGACTTTTGCTAATCACGATTTGAAATGCATTAATCTAATACCTATTAATGGAAGAAAATTGGTCACTTTTTATTTTGGAAAGGTAGCTGGAGTTCAATCTGAGTTCTACAAAACGTGCTGTAGATGTGGACAAAATGATTCCGGACTTTAGTTATGAATTGCAAATTTATAGAATGGAACAGAAAATACAAAGTTAATTTAGTGATGCTGAAGTATTTCTCACTGCCATTAGCTGAACAAAGGTAATATAAACAATTCATGTTTGTAAAAGATATCTTAATTATGATTTTTTCATTCATATAGACAAATCTGCACAGGTTACATGAGCAAAGGTCCATCTCATGATTGATGCCAAAGCATGCACTTATTTCACAGAAGTTCCTCCTCCAGCTTTGCATATCAGGTAGAGCATATGGGATGCCAGCCTCTTGAGACATGAAGTGTGAATTATAAGACCTTGCACATTTTCTAAGCACCATCATGCAATTGTTGAGCCTTTATGCTTAGGTGTATGTAGTTTTTCCAACATTTGCCATGTTTCCTTGGTTACATTATTGTGAGAATACTTTCACATCTTTGAAGTATATATCATGAGAGACAATGCTACAATAGGCATGTGATAGTCTTCTTTTATCAACTCCAGCAGAAATTAATGCAACCAAACTGAACTGATTAACATGGGATAAGCAGATTCAAACTGAGTAGGTGAATTGAAGTTGCCATTTGACTACGTGATCATATCTACCCTGTTTCTAAGCAGAGCACCAGGTGTATTGATGTTGTTATACAATATTTAACATTTATACAAAGCAAGAAATAAGTCACATGGGTGATGCAGCATAGAGGAGTGAATTGCTAGCTGTGCTTCTAGTGAGTCAGGCACATGGTGAGGACCCCCATCGTTCTTTCTCATTTGCCCAAATCTTACTTTTGTCACATCAATTTCATTGTGTGAATTTTACCACAGATTTGATAGGCTGGAAATGTGAAGCAACACAGAGAGTAAGAGCTTAAAAAACTAAATGATGATTATAGATTCTCAGCATGTTCCTTTAAAAAAAATTTCAATGTTGAGAAGAAGAGATCTGGGTTCTGCTGGTGTTTTGTTCCCCAGTAAAGCTGGAAGACAAGTGAAGATGCCTCCATGTTACCATCCTTCACAGTGCCTGGCTCAAATACTTTAGCAATGGTTGTGTATTTCAGATTTCTCAAAGCTTCAGTATATATTTGCATTTCCTCAGTTAGAAGCAAGAGTTCTATGAATATAAAACACTGTATTTATTTGAAGCATTGCTTTTATTTTGAAAAGCTGCCTTTTAATTAATTTGATTAGCAAATGTGCCGATTTTTCTCAATGTAACAAAAGGCCAATTGTTGGAAGTTTGTCTAAAACTATTATATATATTAAGTTATTTTTTTATTTCTTAACAACACTACAATGTTCATGTTGCACATTTCTGAAAGAGCAAAGATGGGGTGGGGGGGGGGGGAAATGACCAATGTTTAAAACTGAGTTTATTTATTATTATTTTTATTTCAAAGACTTTATATAACCACCCATACTGTAACCACAACTCTGGCCAGTTTTCAAGACAATAAAAATTATTTTAAAAAACAGTAAATGGTTACTTCCCACTGATAGAACATTCATTTAGAATTAAGCCTTCACTGTCATATGAGACGATATAGCAGGACCTTGATTTAGAATCAATCATTTAACAAAGTTAAATGTTCAAAGTTATCCATAAAGGATAATATTTGTACTGATGATGTTACCTAGTTTGGGTGAAGCAATATCTGCAAGAAAATAACCAAGCTCAGAGAGCACCAAGGACCATCACATTCAAAGTGATAGGGGTATTGAAAACAATCACTTATGACAAATCTTCACACTTGGAAATGTCACAGCCATTTCCACAGTCATGTGCTTGACAACCAGTGTGTATTTATGCAGCATCCATTTGCATTCTTCCGAGAGAACTTCTAACAAGCAAATTCAATGGGGGAAGATGGATTCACTATGTGATTTGCTTAATGGCCACAGGAAAAGGTCCTAAAATCACTTACGATTCACTTTACACCTACATCGCTTAGTAGTGGAAGTTCTCTCTCCAATTGTGGTTGTATGTTGAGAATGGCCTGTATACAATATAAACATATCGCTTTGCACAAACCATTTCGTAGAAATTTTATGAATGTGTTTATGTGCATGAATAGTGAATGAATTTATCTACAGATTCAATTTAGGAGTTATGTCAACTGAAGAACTAATCGATTCAATATTAGGCCATTCACGATGTGCATTATAATCTGGCACTGAAGAGAGAAATGTACATAACTCCTTATCAGTTCCTATATTTTCCAAAACAGTTTTAAAGATGTTCATACATACTAAGGTTTGGTACGTTTTCCAGAATTGGTTACCAACAGGCTTTAGAATATGTGATTTCTTGACTGTGTTTTGAACATTTTGCTGAGCAGTAATGTTCACTGCCATTAGGCCTTTGATATTTCCATGAGAGGATAAGAAAAAGTTGTACTTTCTCCCATTTGTGATTAATCTCCATCTACACGCTCAGTTATATTAATTTAGCTGAGTAACAGCAAAAAAGGTCTGTTTCTGGGAGATTATGTACATTAGCTAATGAATATGCACATTGCCCAAGCAAAGTTTTAAGTGCATAGTCCAAAGATGAGGAAACAAGGACCTTGACTAGGAAACATCCCCAGTGCCCTCCACAGTGTATATGGTGGTTCATGGCCATGCACATTAACTGTGCAGTTTACTTTGCCCCTAATAAAACCAATCAAGTATCTCAATTTTGGAGGCCCCTGGGCATATTTTAAATTTGGAAGAAACTTGCCCACTATGATGAATAGGGGCACAGGAGGCTTACTTTCTCAAAATGGCTGCCATTTTTCATTGTTGCTAGTCGTAAAACATCCATTTACCAACAAACAAACAAAACAAAATCCCGAAAACAAATTTAGGAGCTTATTACTCATTCTCTTCCATTCATTGAGGCAAATAGGAAGCTCTATACCCGTGATGGCGAACCTATGGCACGGGTGCCCAAGGGGGCACGCAGAGCCATCTTTCCGGCACGCAAACTGTCGCACAACTCACCTGCAGCTGCACATGCGTGTGCGCCCTAGCTGGTATTCAGGCCTCCAGTGCACATGCGCGCAATTCAGGGAACCCAGCTGGTTTTTGGAGCTCTCCTGCAGATGTGTGTGCATTTTATGAATGGGTCAATTTTATGAGGGGTTTTAAAATTGGGAAAGCCAAAATTGATTTAATTACGTTTTAGATTTTTTAACTTTCATATTGTTTGTATTTTAATTTTTGGCTGTTCACCGCCCTGAGTCCATCAGGAGAAGGGCGGTATATAAATTTAATAAATGAATGAATGAATGAATTTGCACAGGTGTGTGAGAGTACAGCATTTGTACTGAAATACGGCATTCACGCGCTTGCATTGCATACATGAAAACTGTGGCTGCACAGATGGTGCAATTGCACGTGCAGCTCAAGGGGGGAGCTGTGTGAAAGCCATGTACATGTGCAGATGGTGTGATTCTGCGCGCAGCTCACGGAGCCACACGCAAGCCATGTGCATGCACAGATGGTGTGATTGCGTGTGCAGCGCACAAAGAGGCACACATGCGAAAGCCGTGTGCATGTGCAGATGATGCAGTTGTGCGTCCAGCACATGGGGAAAGAGCTGCGCATTAGCATGGATAGCAAGTGCGCGCATGCGGCGCGCAAAGCACATACCTGTTCGGCACTCAGTGAGTAAAAGATTCACCACCACTACTCTATACCATTTCCAGTTTATCTCATTTTCTTGTACAGATGGCTTATTCCTAAACCAAGCACTGAAATGCTGCCACCCATTGATTTTATTTTTTTAAAATGCCTTAGGGGGCTCCAGGGCTATCTTGCACATAAAAATAGGGCTAGAATTTGGTGCCTTAGGTCCTTAAGTGGATAAAAATAATCTCAGCAAAAAATAATTCAGCTGGGCACATGCAGAGGGAAATGATTGGAGGCACACTGGTGCTCATATTGGAAATTCCAGTATTACAATATAGAGGGTCTTGATTGTTAATGATAACATACAGGAAGCATCTTCTGTTTTCAATGTGCAAGAGGAACATTAGAAACTAAGCCTGATAACATCATATTTGCTGATCAGCACAGTTAATTTACTGCATAGGTTTCTGAAAATTTAAAGCCTGGGGTAGCTAGTGAATAATTCAGAAGGTTTCCGTCCTATTCAAAGACCTCTTGGTGACACTTTCTTGACTCCTGGTGTATTCAAAGGATGCCAAATTGTCACTGAACCATTAATTTATAAGATATATAGCTCTGCCATTACATAATTCTTTTTAAAAAAAGATAGCATTTTTCTCCAATTTCTGAATACAAATTACAGAATTATAAATCAGAGCCAACAGTTTTGATTTGTCCGATAGATATTATTAAGCAGAATCATGTTAAATCAATCGCTTTGCAAAATTGAAGGCAGCAGGTTCAAACTCTTATCAAATGCCTTGGTGAATGCTGGCTGATAGGAAGCTTTGGGAATTCAATGAAAGAAAATGGATTCACGGAATATAATGTTTGGATGTGACCTTAGAAAACATATTCTATCCAACCTCTTGCCCAATGTACTCTGTCTACTAGACTATCACTGACAGCTGACCATCCAGACTCTATTTAAAGACTTCTGGTGGAGGAAAATCCATTACTTCCTGACACTGTTGATTTACTGTTGAATAGCTTTTACCATCAGGAAACTTTTCCCAATATCCCACTGAAAACTATCCCTTTGTAATTTAAACCAACTGTTTCTTCTGGAATAACTAAGAACAAATCTACCTTATCTTCTGCATGACAACCCTTCAGCTGCTTGAAAACAGCTATCATGTATTCTTATTTGGTGGGTTAAAAATATCCATCACCAACAACATTAATAATTTTTCTTATAAGTTTTTTCTTTCCTAGCTCTTATCTTTTAGTTGCTCTCCTGTGGACGTGCTCTAGTTTGTTGGTGCGTTGTTGGTGCCAGAAGTTTGGCAGTTCGAATCTCACTAGCTCAAGGTTGACTCAGCCTTCCATCCTCCTGAGGTCGGTAAAATGAGGACCCAGATTGTTGAGGCAATATGCTTACTTTGTAAATCACTTAGAAAGGGCGGTAAAGCACTTTGAAGCAGTATATAAGTCTAAGTCAGTGTTGGCAAACCTTTTTGGCACCAAGCGCACAAAATGGGAACAGGTGAGCAAGGGAGTGCCAGAAACCAAAAGAGCAGCTCCCAGTTTCTGGGGTGCACATGTGTGCCAGTCACCTGGTCTTCCAGTTCCTGGTGCGAATGCATGCGCAATGACGATCTGGACGGGGCACATGTGCGTGCTGGAATCTGGAAGAGCAACGTGCGATGGCTGGCATGCCCAGAGAGATGGCTCTGCGTGCCACTTCCAGCATGCGTGCCATAGTTTCACCATCACGGGTCTAAGTTCTAAATTTTAGTAGCCCAAACAGAGCATACTATTATTGGTGTGAGTTGGCTAACACAGATCTCTGTATCTTTTCATTCTATTCTATTGATACAGCCCGGGCTAATGAAATTGCATTAAGAGTTTTTGTTTTTCTTGAAACTTTTTCTCTTGCAAAGTGCAGCTGAATTGCCATTCTACTTAAATTACATTAAATTAGTATTCCCTATGTTGCTGCGTTGAGCTCATATCCAAGGTTGCTTCCAAAGAACAGTCCCTTTTTGAAATGCTAAAAGTGATTGGGAACACGCCAGGATTATATTGCTATTGGACAATACAGCATCCTGTACAACAGAAGGTCACAGGAGGCTTTGAAGCAAAGGGTAGAAAGCCATTAGTCTGGCTTGATCCTGTTCTGGGCAGGGGAATGGAGTAGAAAACCTCTACCTCCGGAAGTGATTCTTGATGAGTTTGGGCTAAAGAATTCAGACAGTTGTGGCCTTTGGGAGGGCACCAGGTGATGAAAGATGCTCTCTTCTACCACTTACAGGTGGTTTCATGACTGCAGATACTTGTAAAATCACACTCTGAAATTTTGACTTGCAGCTCAAGATAGCAACATAAGGAATACTAGTATAAAATAGAAATCACGGAGAAAAAACTATGTAGTCTCTAGGGGTTGAAAACTATTTGATGGATCATCATCACCATCATAAAATAATGGACAAATGGGAACCACATCTACCATCCCAAATAAGGCCAAATAAGATCACTGGAAAAATGTTGGTTCTGCATCTTCTGGTTCTGCATCTTCTGGTGCTTCTGGTCCAGTGATAAGATCACTGGAAAAATGTTGGTTCTGCATCTTCTGGTGCAATTTTCTGCCCTTCTCTAAGTTTCTCTTTGGACCTGCCAGTTGCTGTTTCTTACCTTGACTGCACAAAAAGTATCCAGCACTGCTTGGATGCAGCTCTAATCTCAGATATAATACAACCTTGTTCACTGTCAACAGATGGTGTTCTTTGGAAGATGGGTTAGTCAACATGGGAGATTAATACATCGGTACCATGTATTCTGTATGTAATTGATACATAATATGCTATGTAAAATGTATCTTCTAAATAACTATACCTCTTGGCTTTCTAAAATTAGGAGTATACTTGCAGCATGTGAGCTGGCAAAAAATGTGTTGCATTCCTATTCTTCCCCCCTTCCACAAGTTGATTCACTTTGATATGATATTTGGCTAATTGTGATGGAATTATTTCAAGTCTTTAACTAGAAAGATGTAATCATACACATTCCATATGCTTCTTGGCTGGGGAATATAGGCAAGATACATTAAGCAGTTCATCATTGGTGTTTGGCAAGAATATATTCACTAAATGTTTTATACGTCAATCTTGAAAATGTCTGGCAAAGGTTTCCACAGTTGTAGTGGCAAGACTTTTCAGACAAGTATGATGACTGTTGAATCAAAGTGAGTTTCTTTAGAGACAGATGTGGAAATGGCAAGTTGTGACCTTAATGAGTCACAGAGAGAACAAAAGATGCAGAACAGAGAAACAAAATCAGCTCAGAGAGCTAAGAAGGGGAAAGGCAGAACCCAAAAGATGAATTTGTCACATTTTCTCTGTTATATTGAAGTTAATAGATCAGTGTACTAAAATCATCCCTATAGTTACTTATAGTTACTTATAGTTAAGTTTTTCCAGAACCTTTACTATTAGTAGGAAAAAAACAGCATGTTGTGGCCCCGTCCTCTGAGCCTATCCCTTTGGAGGAAGGCAGCTCTGAGCAGGAGGAAGAGGAGCCAGCCAGATCTCCCAGCCCTCCCCCTCTGGCACCGCCTCAGGTGCCAGCTGAAAGAGAGCCAAGTAGTGGGGAAACAGGTGTCTCAGATGAGAGTGAGGGAGAGACGTCATTCCTGGACGCACGCCAAAGAAGGCGAGAGAAAAGGGTACTGCAGCTGTGGCGTATGAGGAAATCCTGAGTCATTGGATTGGAGTCACAGGATCAATGACTCACTGGACCACACCCAGAAACATATCTATATAAGACAGTACGGTGGGTCACGAAGTTCGTGACGAACAAAGCTAAACAAACGGAGCAACCTCGTAGTCTTGGAAGCTGGATGAACGGCAAAGCTACGTAGGTGATTTTCTTGTTTGTGTAAACCAATAAAGTCCTTGGCAGACGGTGTGCATATCGCTGCCAAGGTTGAGATAAGAACTGCGGAGTGTGCCAAGTGATTCTTAACCCTCGGCTGGCTGTGTTTTTGTGGGTCTCTGAAGGGGGGGGACAGATCACAGCAGCCTAAGAAAGAGTGATGTTTCAGAAGAAGCTTATTTCTTGCTTAAGAAAATAACTAACTCTTCTCACTTTCCATAGGAGATTTATAAAGGAAATGTTATGCCCTTTCTGAGATATTTTTTTGCCTTCAGTTCCATCTCTGGGCAGCCTTTGCCCCTGAAAGACATGGCTTTTAACAAAGATATATGTGTTATGGTTCAATTAGAACATATGGGGAACATATGGAAAAGAAGACTTTACATAGAACAATCACACATGCAAAAACTTTCTGGGATCATGTACAATTATCCAATAAGCTGCAAATAGGTCTAATATTTAAGGAAGCCTGGAAAATTGAATTTAGTACTTTCTTCTTCCTCTCTTCAATAGCAATAGCACTTCGACTTACATACTGCTTCAAGGGCTTTACAGCCGTCTCTAAGCGGTTTTACAGAGTCACCATATTGCCCCCAACCATCTGGGTCCTCTTTTATCAATCTTGGAAAGATGGAAGGCTGAATAAACCTAGAGCCAGTGAGAATCAAAGGGACGAACTGCTATCAGCTGGCAGTCAGCAGAATTAGCCTGCCATACTGCATTCTAACCACTGTGCCACCATGGCTCTTAGTGTTCAAAATAAATGCATCTTCTTATCTGACAGGATTAGATCATACTGATACAAGAAACACTATTGCGGATGTGGGTATCCTTAGATTTTTTCAAACACTAAGAGTTTCAACCTGACAATTTGGGACACAAGGTCTGTTGAATGCCTGGAAGATATTTCCAAGGAGCAAGCAGGGACCATACATGGTACATTGCACAGGTCCAGTTACTTGTGGGACCACCTATCCCTAAGGGTTTCTGCCCATCTCACTGGTTAGGCAGCATGGGTTTCTCCAAGTTCCCTCCCTTAAATGTTGTCATGTAATGGGACCTTGGAAATGTGCCTCCATGGAGGCTGCCCAACCATTTGAAATACCCTTCCACCTGTGATCTAAGGCATCCCTACTCTTTAGTTTCCAAAGGACTGGGAATACCTGGCTGCTATCCCAAGCATTGGGCTAGGATAGGAGTTGAGCTGGGAGGTTGGTTGGCTGATGCCTGTTTTTAGGCATTATGAGCTGCCTAGAGACATTATATCAGATAGGTGACCACATATGTCCTATAAATCAATTGATCAATCACTCCAATGTGCAAGAATGGTAAAAAAACTAGAAGACCCAAGCAGAAGCCTGCAAGGATTATAGATGTCTAGAAATAATTTCCAACTCTAGGTAAATAATAAGTTGCAACAAGACAAGAGTCATCAAAGATTGCAGTGTGGAATATCCCAGTTCAAGATTCTAGTCAGCTTCCAAGATATTTCATTTGTCTTTTCCTTTTTTCGCTCATAATCGATCTGTGTACTACACTTGATGGAGGTCTGCTCTTGCCAAAGTCTTCCTACTGCCGGTAGACTTAATATAGATCTCACTGATTCCTCAGGTTAAAAATCTTTTTCCATGCCTTGCTGTTATGAGCAGCTCATGCCTGCAGTGGTCCAAGGAGTTTCACCAAGTTGTGAATTCTCTGAATATGTGCAAATGTTTGGAGGTTCCTGCAGGCCAGTTTGTACAAATAGTAATTGTTTCTTCATGAGCTAAAGTAATAAAATTTAACCCAGCAAATTGGCAAGACTGTACTCCTTACAAGTCAGACTCAAGGACAGGAACATTTGAACAGCATTGGGATACACTCTAATAGATCAGATGGCATCACTGTGTCATTTTATTAATTTTTAAAATCTTGATTCCCTTTAAAAACAAATTGCATCACTTTTTCCGTGGTTAACCATCATGCTGCATTCTTGTAAATGCTTGCTCCATATTGTTAACCAATATGTTAACCATGTGCTAACAATCTCCCCATCTATGTCCCCCCTCTGATTTGCTTCCCTTATGAGAAGTTGTTCTTCTCATAAGGGAAGCTTTAGGGAGTAGCTGAATTTCCTGGGACTTACTTTTAACTCCATATGAACTGTGGGTCACTCTTCCGTGTTAGAGGAAAGGTTGCAGGGAAAGCTTGCAATATTTGCTGTATTCGTTTACATGTCATATTTCTTAACCACCCATTTCCCCTCTATTTATAAATATTAAAGCATAATATAGAAATAACGTCTCCTTTGACTTGAGCTCAGTACCTGGTGAGTTTCCTGGCAACAAGATGGACATTATTTATAGTATAAAAGTCACTATAGTATAAAAGTCGCCAGCCTGTGCTCCTTCTATCTCCTTGCCTTTTCTCCCAGTGCTGTTTCTCCATGAAACCAGCAGAGGCACCAAGTCTGCTTAACTTTCTACCAGCTGTTTGTCCTCCTTACCCTTCAGGCTATTAGAAAGTATTCGGAGTCTTTGCTAAATTTAGGCATGCCTCTAAAACAAACAAAGAAACAAACAAACAAAAAACCCAGAGGATAGACCAGTTTTCATCAGTTCAGGCAAAAAGGTTCATCACTTTCTGGGCCCAGGACTGGCTTCTCAAGAAACATGGATCAGCTGCTCTTCGGCTCTAGATGGAGTTGGTGGGTTGTATTAATCACATTGCAACCACAGGAAATAATAGAGCTCCAGAGAAACATATTTATGGCTGAGGTGAGTTTCAGCAGGTTCTGACCAGTTCTGGAGAACTGAGAGTGGAAATTTTGAGTAGTTTGGAGAACCGGTAGTAAAAAGTCTGACTGGCCCCGCCCCCATCTATTCTCTGCCTCCCGAGTCCCAGCTGATTGGGAGGAAATGGGGATTTTGCCATAAACTTCCCCTGGAGTGGGATGGGAATAAAGATTTTATAGTATTCTTCCCCTGCCACGCCCACCAGGCCACACCCACCTAAAGTAGAATGATGGGATTAAGTCCTTGCTCTCAATGCCTACGTGTCTATGTGACATTGTGGAATGAGAGGATTGATGGGATTAAGCCTTCGCTCATGGTATACGTGACATCTCGCCTGTGCTGAGCTACCCGGCAGAACCAAAGAAGTGGGCATGTCATACCCATATATGGTAATCATGTGTACATCTGGAAATGAATATACTGACTGAAAAGAATATATAAACTTGTATGTAACAACCCTTCGGGGTTCAGACTTTGCTGAGCTATCGCTGCTGAACCTTGCGCAATAAACCTTTCCTTTTGATAAAGAGCTGGTGTGGTCTCTTTTCTGTAACATACCAAGCCACACCCACAGAAATTTTTTGTAACCCACTACTGATTCATGGGCTTACTCCCCGGATTAGGGAAAATGCACTCCTTCCAGTTCCCCTGCACAGAACAGAAGTGTCTTATTTCCCAGCATTGTGCTACTTTGGAGGAACAACCTTTCCCAGGGAGGTCACTGTTTTGAATACAGAGGACCCTGGGTGCAAGATGTAATATCTCCTGTAGAAAGAGCAGGTAAGAGCAAGTCTGAGAGATATGACATACGGAATGGAAACTGATTTCCATTCCACAGGTCATATCAAGCACATCTGGTGTGTTTGCTTTCAAGACATGTGAGGGATTCTGGGAGCCAAAGTGCCGCAGAGGTGCAGGGCAAAAGATTGCTTTGGTTCTTTTCCAGATGACTGGTTGCATTATAGAATCACCCTTGTTCTTGTTGGAAAGGGTAAATATAACAGCAACTGTTTATGCTGGTTCCACTCCTGTGCATTTAGCAGCAGCATCAACAGCAGCCTAAGAATAAGTGAGGTCTCATAAGAAGCTTTTATGTCCATCAACGGAAGGGAAAGAGAGAAAAAACAACCTTGTGTTAAATTTTCACGGAGCTTCAGACCCTGGAAATGAATGCCAGTGGAAGTGCTGGGATTTTTAGGTCCTCATAGCACCTATATGATATTTGAGGCTAGATATTCTCATTAAACTGAACCCAAGCAGAAAATAATGGGAGTTATCTTTTATCCTGCAAGATAATAGTCTGTCCTTTAGGGAACTGAAATGTGCCTGCCATCTAGTGGCAGATATCACCAAGACCAGCCTATCCAGCTTTTCCCTTAATTTTCAAACTCCAGATCCTCACAGAGCAAAGGTATTTGCAGGGCTAGGGTTGCCAGGTCTGCTTCCAAAAAATAGCGGACAAACGGGGAGGGGAGGGGGGGGTGTTAAGTAGTAAAAAAATAAAAAAATTACAATTAAATTATATATTTTCTTACAAACATTTTAACATGTATTAAAATAATCACTTCAAAACTTTACTTAAAATTCAAAACATCAAATATATTATAATAATATGTAAAATATTAAATTACATTTTACTTTGCTGTTGTGTGTATTTTTTATTTGACTGCGCAGCTTTGATCAATTCTTTGTGTTTAAGGAATAAATCTTTAATTTCAGTACAACATTGAGAAATATTAAAAAATATACAAAGTTCACTTCGAACTGATGGTACAAGCAGTCGGTTACATTCGTCAGTCCACAAATTTCCCATGACACTGAAAATTCATTCAATGTTTGTATTTGATACTGGAATTGATGCCCAATACTGGAACAGTTTCAGTAAACTCGGAGCTGGCTCTTTCTTGAAAAATTACATCCACTTATCAAGGGATGAATTGCCCTGCAGATGAACATAAACTTCTTCTAAGGCAGAAATTTCATCAAAGAGAGTGTTGGGTGGAAGTTCTTCTCGCCATGGTGATAATAACCAGATGTTCATCATTTCTTCTAAAGTTGTAGGATTATTGCGATCAATTAGATTGAAACAATCTAGCGTTCAATGATATTCGATCTTTGTCTCATTCTAACTTATGAAAAAAAAGACAAAACGTGATTCTCCTATCCTTATTCTCTTAGACTTACAGCTTTAGATTACGTACCATTTCATCACAAAACTTTTGAATAAAAAAAATGTCCACTATTTTGTGAAAAAAAATAGTGAACATAATGTGAAAAAAGTGGACTGTCCACTCAAATAGTGGATACCTGGCAACTCTATGCAGGGCAAGGTATTTAAGTAGTAGCAAAGAGAAGATCTCCCCCAACATCACTTTCTCAGTGAATCTAAGACAGCAAATTTAAAATGTTTTTTTTTTTTTTGGTGAGAAAAAACATATTTTAGGTAAATCTAGACACTATTCCAATGTATGGCATCAATGTGTTTTCCTTCCAGGAAGTCATTCTACTTCTTAGACAAAACGAACTGACAGAATTGTATATCCAGGGAATGGCAATGACAAGTTGTTAGTCTTTTGAGAGAGGTGGGTCAAAAAATAGGCCCAACAAGGATTCCAGTGATTGTCTTTCTTGTAGTAGGCTAAAATGATAGTACCTTGAAATCAGTGGTGGGATTCAAGTAATTTAACAACTGGTTCTCTGCCCTAATGATTTCTTCCAACAACCAGTTCGCCAAACTGCTCAGAAAGTTAATGATCGGTTCTCCCGAAGTGGTACAAACTGGCTGAATCCCACCACTGCTTGAAATGCTGTCCAAGTTGTTTTTTTTTCTGCTCCATCTTACATCAAACAAAATTGAGGTGGATTTATTGTGAATTTATTATGCTTTCTTCTTTCTCAGGATGGAGTAATCTTTTTTCAAATTCATTTACATTTTTTCACACCTACTAATGCTTCAGGCTTGCGTGGGCATTAGCTCTTCCCCGGAGTAGGCTAGGCCAACTCAAGGGCTGATGTTACACATCACATTAATCCAGAAGTAAGCAAGCATAATGGCATTCCAAAAACTTTGGCTGGTTCCTGGACATTGTTTTTCAGGTTCATTCTTGCTTCTATCAGCAGGAGAGGGTGGTTCTTTCAAGTTGTCCTCCCCACCTGCTGGATCCATGGAGCTGATCCATGGGGAAAAAATGGTTGGTAGGAGAAAGCTATCCTCCCTCTCCATTTCTAAAAAGGGAATAAATACATGGGATCCATAAGAATCATAGAACTGGCAGAAAAACTGACCAGAAGGAAAATAAACTTCAAGAAATTGTAAATCTGATTGATAGCAGCTCCCCAGGATCTCAGACAGACAGTGGTTTTTCCCACCATCTGCTACTGGATTTTTTAAAAGACCAAACCATTAAACAATAGAGGTTCTCTCACATATTTTTTAAAAAATGAAATTAATCTATGTTGAGTTCTGCTCCCAGGGAGGCCTTGCAGATATTCCTTACTCCTGTTGGCTCAAGAGAGAGTCATGCTGTTTCAACACCAACTGTGCTCACTTGTCACACACCATCCATTTCCTTTTCTCCCTGGACAGATACAAATTAAATTATTGCTAGATTTGAGTAGTCAGATACTTAAATTACAAATAATTAGATTATAACATATAGCGTAAACAGGGTATTAGATTTGGAGACCCTTCTGTTCTTACCAGCTGAGTAAATGCTGAAATGCATAAAATGTGAATGGATAAAACAGTGCTAATTTAGAATGTACTTTGCCTCTAATGATTTTTGCTCTCATCTTAGTTTAGATGGGAAATAGGAACAGGACTTCTGAGTAAACAATGCGCTGATGTGGGGCCAGTGCCCTGCTGACGAGCCAGATATATGCATCAGAGCAACTGCTTTACAGGTAGTTCTCAACTTACAACAGTTCATTTAGTGACTGTTCAAAGTTACAACGGCACTGAAAAAAGTGACATGACTATTTTTCACCCTTATGACTGTTGCAGCATCCCCACAGTCATGTGATCAAAATTCAGACACTTGGCAACTGACTCATATTCATGACAGTTGCCATATCCTGGGGTCATGTGATCCCCTTTTGTAACCTTCTGGCAAGCAAAGTCAATGGGGAAGCCGGATTCATTTAATAACCGTGTTACTAACTTAACAACTGCGGTGATTTACTTAGCAACCATGGCAAGGAAGATCATAAAATGGGGCAAAACTCACTTAACAAATGTCTCACTTAGCAATTTTGGGCTCAATTGTGGTTGTAGGTTAAGGACTACCTGTATTTTAGAAAAATTTCTTGGTCTTCTCTTCCTAGTAGGGCTGACATTTTCCCAGTATCATCTGAAACAAAGATGTGGAGGATAAAGGGGACTGAGAATCATTTTCTTCTACTATAGAACCCAGCCCCATAAATGGAGGGTTCTTCTAAGCAGGGTTGGACTAGAAGACCTCCAAGGTCCCTTCCAACTCTGTTATTCTGTTCTGTTCTACAGCTTCTCCAGACTGAATCTCAGAGCTGTGATTTTCTGCTATGCCGCCTGTGTTTGGCGACTGAGCCAATTCAGGAACCTAGCAAGGACAGCCTTGAGGTGTTCTTAACAAGGGATCTCCTGGGAATTGCAATGTGGTTAGTTAGACTGGGAAGTTACCAAAACATCCTGAAAGATTGCAATGGCACATTATTTTCTTATGATTGTGAAAAAAAAAATGTATGGGCATAAGTGCAGCAGTCAAACTGAAGATGTCTTCAGAGGCAAAGTTTATTTGAAACATATCTGAAATTATAATCAGTAGCATTGGTAGCTCAATACAGTAAACATGAACATCAAAAATAGAAAGAATACAGAAAACAATTAAAATAGAGAAAAAATAGAGTTATGCCTTCCATTCTTGTCTGTATCAAGTTATTTTAAACACCCTGCCCTTATTCCCCATCCTCTTCTTGCCTTTTAATCCCCAGATCCGGAAATCAATAGTTCAATTTTTTCTTCTTTCAACAAAAAGTCTATACATGATTCCAGTCTTTTTAAAAAGATCTTTCTCATTTTTTTTCTCCAAGTTGGTCAGCTTCACCATTTCGGCAAGTTCAATTAATTTTATAAAGCAGTCTTCCATTGCAGTTTTTTCATTGTTTCTCCAGCTATTTGAATACAATAATTTGCCTCAATTACCATATGCAATCTTGTTTTCCCATATTAATTTTCTGATGTTTTGGTCCATAAAATTTAATACGTACAATTCTGGTTTTATAATATCAGTGTGAAATATCTTTTGCATCATTGTATGAATGGATTGCCTTTTAATATTATTATGGTTAAGGAAAGGAACAATTCACAGAGCAAGAATGGAACCTGTTGCCTTCCAGAGGAACTGAACTGCAGCTCCCAAACTGTCTGGGATTCTGGGAAACTTACTTCAACAATATGTGAAATTCCACAGCCTTCCTGTTCTCCTCCATATGAAGAAGTATGTAAGGATTGTCTCTCCCTCTAACTTAAGAAAGTGAAGACTCTTGAAACATAGTATTTCAAAAGGAACCTTTTATTAAGCAGAAATGACAGCAATGGATTCAAAGCAACATCTGAATATCCTTAGGCAAGACAAGTAGGATTAAAGCAGTAGAGATCCCTCCCTACAATACATAAGTGTGAAGGTTTTCTTTACCAGCTGCCCTGAGAACCGGATAAGCATGCATTCCCATTGCTATCCTCCATCATCCTTTAAAGTGAAACATCCCACATGGCCATCATAAACATTCCCCAAAGGTAAAGAGATCTCAGGGCATTTTGGCACCAGGATACAGGTTGTAAAATATCTGTTGACACAGGCAATGCTAATAAATCGAATCCAGGGCCTCCCTTCTCCCAATTGAATGGCAGTATCACTTTTAGGGATCTGACAAAGTATGTCAAGATAATAAGCTCCCAGTGTGCTTAAATCCTTTATCCAGAATTAATTTAGCATATTTTTTTGCTAAATAATTTGGGGTTATTCTTCAACATGACACTGGACAATATGTTTAGAGGGTGATTACCTAATACTTTGAGCTTGCAAACCATTTTAGTAAAGTGATTAATATAATATGTAGCCTAATATATAGTGGATGTGTTTCAGCATTGACAGCCTAATATGGCAACACAAGATGAACGAGACATTTGTGTTCTGGAATTCCTCCTAGGTTGTGTATGTGGGCTGTTACAACTGTCCTACCAAATGACAGAAAAGAGACATAAAAGACATACAGCAAAACATTCATCTCTGTATCTGCCCATGTACTGAGATCTATAGTCCTCTGGTTTGATTTAATACAGGAGGTCCTTCACTCATGACCAAACTGAGCCCCCAAATTTTGTGGCCAAGTGAGACAGTTGTTAAATGAGTTTTACCATCTTTTTTGCCACAGTTGCTTGTCAGATGACCCAGAGACACTGCAGCCATCATAACTATGAGCCATGTGAATTTTGTCATGTGACCATGGGGATATTGCAACAATTGTAAGTCTGAAAAACAATCGTAAGTTACTTTTTTTCAGTGCCTTTGTAACTTCCTACAGTCACTAAACAAACTGTTGTTTTTGTAGGGATGATTGTTATTAGTTACCAGGACTATACAAATTGCATAGTACAGTTTATTCAAGCTATCCCTACACAAATAGCTCCAGAGCAGGAGTGGGTTCCACTTATCTTTACTATTGGTTTGCAGCGGGAACACGCACACTTGTGCTTCTCCATATGTGCAGAAGCTTCTGCACATGCTCAGGTCATGCATGATGATGTGGCGGGAGGCTCCGCCTACCCGCCAGTTTTACTACCGGTTCTATAGAACCAGACCGAACTGGGAGCAATCCACCACTGCTCCAGAGACTATAACAATATTAATCACATATATCCATCCAAGCTGGGAGGTCAACCTCAATTTTTCTTTTGGCAGGTGCTCATAATGTCAAAAATCTTACTAGAGAGAAATGCTGCCAAGTATTGTAGGAGAGTTTTGTATAATTATGTTTAAATCTTTCAGTAGGAATCTCTTACATGCTGGGATGGAAGAAAAAATTAATTTGGCTTGCATTTTAATAGGATCTCATCTAATTTGCATTTCCCAAACTTATCAGTGAAGTGGAATGCAGCTATTCCCTTGTTTCCACACTTTGTCAAAGCCACCTACTAAGTGACAAAAAAAAATCCTTAGAAATACTTCTCAGGGAAAGTCACAATAATTATTTTGTAGTACAAACGAAAAAGGGAAATATATATCAAATTCTGAATCTGTAGTATTGACTTCAGATTGTCATTGTTCACATATCAATGTCCATTTCACACACCTCAGGTAGACCTGCCATATAACACAATGTGCACAACTGAACTGAAATCTTGCAACATATATATGTAAAATGGCTCAGATTCTTTCTGAAATTCGGTGAGCTGCCTACAGCTAAATTATGAGGTTCCCTGATGGGAGAACAGCACGTGTCCTTAGATTTTAATATTTTAATTTATTTATGTTTTGATTGTATGCGTATAGACATATTTTTATGACTGTATATCTCCCAGAGTTACCTATGGGCGGCCAATATATTTTATAAATAATAATATTGAATAATAGGGAAAGCACACTTCACAAATTTAAAATCATGATTGACTTCATTATTTTGGGACCATATTTCAAAAGTGATGCCAGTTCTGGGCCAAACCTTCATGAGAACTGATATTTAATCATCCATGGATGGGGGGATTAATTCTGGCCTTTGTCCTGCCTGGATTTTTTTTTTCCTCCTTAGACTCAGGAAGGGAGATGTTCAGTAGGCAGCCCTTCCCCATTCTGCTCCCCATTGCTTCTCATCATTCCAGAAAACTCTCTGACCTTCATCTACCATACATAGCATTACACTAAGCATGGCTCCTTCAGATTTTTGTAAGAAGGGTGGCATTGTGGTCATAGCAGCAACTGGCCAGCATCTCCCTAATTGTGTATACCATCTATTACAAATAATGTCCAGTCTAGATCTCTAGTTTATTCTAGAACTGTTTAAAATAAGCTTTACTGTGCTCTATAGTTACTTCCAGGCATTTTGATGCCCGAGACAGATAAGCCAAATCTCCATGTGAGCAAATTATTTAAAAAAACAACAACCAATAACTGTTTTTTTAATGGTTACCCTTTCAACCTCTCCAATTGTTGAGGAGCAGAGCTCAATTTCCCTTCTACAGAGCAGGAAAAATATTGTTTGGGCTGAGATGTCAGCTGTTCCTGTGGTTCTAAAACAATTATGAGTAGAGACAAATTCCTCATTATGCCATCATATAAGCAATTTTTTAAAAAATGGGGTTGCAAATCAGAACCATCAAGATGCTCTTACTAAAAAAACGGCATAACTATTATAAGCAAATACCTTTTGCTTACCCTCATCTGATAGGTTTATCTGCTCTGCCATATTTTCTTTTTTTCAAAAACCTTGTTGAAGTTTTGCTCTGATCAAAAGCAAAGTAATCCTTAGCCCCTGGAGACATCCTTGGCTATGCCACTACTTTGTAGCTCTCTTTTTCCTTAAAGCGAAGAAGTAATGAAAATTTCAGGCTGGCCATTTTCAATTTCCAATAAAATATTGATATCACATATATTGCACATTACATTTCTTTTCCTCCTTGAGGGCAAAAGAGATCCTTCTCTGTTATGTGTACTCTACCTGGGAGATGATCCATGCCTGAAGGTGATTAACCATCTTTTAAAAAAGAAGCAGTTGAGTTCCTCTCAAGATTATAAGATTATGAAAGCTGATTCATTTTTTAAATTATGATCTATCCATTTGTTTTATTTAGAGGCCTGTATCTAGTGGAATCTTTCCCCTGTGGTTTTCCCCTGTTGGTACTATTTGATGCTACCCTACAACCTTGATTTGCAGATTTCACAAACATCCAAGCCAAGCCCAAATAAACTGCATGACTGCTTAGCTTATTATGTGAAATGATTGCTGTGGCAAAATAGCATCTTGAACCAAAATATAAAGGACCTTCTTTCCTAAAAATGGTAAAGATCTTTGTGGGACAATTACCAATAGGAAGCACACCTTACAAGAGACTTGTGAAATATGCTACACTAACAAGATTTCTCTGAGTATTGGCAGCCTTCATTTGAAAGGGTTTACTGTCAAAATCATAGTTCATCAGGAAAGTAACACATAAGAAGTCATTAAAGACAGTATCTATGTATTTATATTTATTTCCTTACTAAATTTCTAAGACCTTTCTGAATCCATAATAACTGTACTATGCTCCCAATCATTTTAGGATTTAGGATTTAGGATTTATTGGATTTATATACCGCCCTACTCCCGAAGGACTCAGGGCAGTGTACAGCCAACAATAAAAATACATACGTACAAAATTTAAAAACCAACTAAAAACAGATTAAATGAATTTGGCCTGGACAGAATTAAAACACCCCAATATAATTTAAATTTTTTTTAAAAATTTAACACTAAAAACGGGGAGTGATTAGGCCAGGCCCGCCTGGCGAAATAGAAAAGTCTTAAGAGCGCGGCGGAAGGTGGGCAGATCCGGGATCCTCCGTATCTCTGGGGGGAGCTCATTCCAGATAGTAGGTGCCCCCACAGAGAAAGCTCTCCCACTGGGGGCTGCCAGCCGACATTGTTTGGCTGACGGCACCCGGAGGAGACCCTCTCTATGAGAGCGTACTGGCTGGTGGGAGGCTATTGGTGGTAGTAGGCGGTCCTGCAAGTACCCAGGTCCTAAGCCATGGAGCGCTTTAAAGGTAGTAACCAGGACCTTGAAGCGCACCCGGAAGACCACCGGGAGCCAGTGCAGCTTGCGCAGGAGAGGTGTCACATGGGAACGCCATGTCGCTCCCATCACCACCCGCGTGGCCGCACTCTGCGCCAGTTGGAGCCTCCGGGTGCTCCTCAAGGGGAGCCCCATGTAGAGAGCATTACAGTAGTCTAGACGGGAAGTGACAAGGGGGTGAGTGACCGTGAGCAAGGAGTCCCGATCCAGAAAGGGACGTAACTGGCGGATCAGGCGGACCTGATAGAAAATCCTCCCGGCCACGGCCGTCAGATGCCCTTCCAAGGACAGCCGTGAATCCAGGAGGACGCCCAAGTTACGAACCCTCTCCGTGGGGGCCAGTGATTCGCCCCCAATAGTCAGTGATGGCGCCAACTGACTATATCGGGACATCGGAAACCACAGCCACTCGGTCTTGGATGGGTTGAGCCTGAGCCTGTTCCTCCCCATCCAGATCCGCACGGCCTCCAGGCACCGGGACATCACTTCAAGGGCATCGTTGGGGTGGTCTGGGGTGGAGATGTACAGCTGAGTGTCATCAGCATACTGATGGTACTTCACCCCAAAACCACGGATGATCTCACCCAGCGGCTTCACATAAATGTTGAACAGGAGGGGCGAGAGGACCGATCCTTGTGGCACCCCACATATAAGGGGCCTCGGGGTCGACCTCTGCCCCCCTGCCAACACAGACTGCGACCAGTCGGAGAGATAGGAGGAGAACCACCGCAACACAGTGCCTCCCACCCCCATCTCTACCAACCAGTGCAGCATGATACCATGGTCGATGGTATCAAAAGCCGCTGAGAGGTCTAACAGGACCAGGACAGAGGAGCACCCCCTGTCCCGAGCCCTCCAGAGATCATCAACCAATGCGACCAATGCCGTTTCCGTGCTGTACCTGGGCCTGAAACCCGACTGGAACGGATCTAGATACGTCGCTTCATCCAGGTGCTGGGGAAACTGTTTCGCAACCACGCTCTCAACAACCTTCGCCACAAAGCGAAGGTTGGAGACCGGACGATAATTTACCAACATTGCCGGGTCCAGGGAAGGCTTCTTGAGGAGAGGCCTCACTACCGCCTCTCCTCAAGGGTCAATCAAAATGGACTCAAATATCTATATACCAATGCACAGAGTATGAGGAATAAACAGGGAGAATTAGAAATTCAAGTAAATGAGGACAGATATGATACGGAAACTTGGTGGGATAAAACTTACAAATGGAACATGCAGCTAAAGAGATTAAAATTATTTAAAAGAAATAGACTAAATAAAAGAGGAAGTGGAGTTGCACTATATATAAGAAATAACTACATCTCTATAGAAATAGAGCACAACAATGACAAAAATTATCTTGAATGCATTTGGGTCAATATTCAAGAGGAAAAAAATAACACAGCAGACCTAACCACTGTAACAATTGCCATAGGTCTATACAATAGGCCACCCAACCAAACAGAGGAAATAGATGAACTTTTTGCTAGGCAGCTAATTAAGGTATGTAGGAAGCACATCTCAATAGTAATGAGGGGATTTTAACTACCCTGACATCAACTGGGAGACAAACTCTGCACCAAATGGAAGATCCAATAGATTCCTAACAAACCTAGCAGACAAGTTTGTGGATATTCTGGAGACCTGGCAGTTTAGGAGGATAGAGATGGGAGAAATATTCAGTCTGAATGGTGAAGATACATATGCTAATAGAGATAAAGATCCAAGACAGCAATATGGGAGGCAAGCCGAAAAATGAATAAGAATTGAAATATTAAAACAGGTGAGCAATGATGTATAGAAAGAAATTATTATAGATATTTCTTCTTCTTTTTTTCTAATATAATGATGGCCTGATTAGAACTTTATAGAGGAAGAAAATTGAGCCTGAGTAGCGTAGGGGGCTAATGCCTCCTACTAAAGGCAGCAATTAACATCCAGCTGCCTGCAATTTCTGCGAGTTCAATCCTAGCCAGGCTCAAGGTTGACTCAGCCTTCCATCCTTTCTAAGGTGGGTAAATTGAGGACCCAGTTTGTGGGGGCAATAAGCTGACTTCGTATAAATATACAAAAGTATGAAGGCTATTGCTTAATGCATTGTAAGCCGCCCTGAGTCTCCGGAGAAGGGTGGCATATAAATCAAATTAAAAAAAAAAAGAATACACACATTTATATATTAGGATTGTAATAGTGACCTGATTTAGGGGGGATATTAACAGATATAATCCCCCACCCTTTTTATATAATAGAATATAAGTAACAATTTGATAGGAAAGACTAGAGGGTGAAAGATGGCATTACCATGTACGTTTATAACATTAGCATTAAAATGAAATATTGAATAATTGCCTTCAAAATCATGTATATCAATTCTAAGATTATATAGGTTTGATTAATATAATAATTATTACAATTATCGTTATTGATGTTTGTATCAAAATGAATTATTCCCAGGGGCCACACTGTTCATGTATTGATATTGATGTATATTTAAAAATAAAAAAAATCTAAAAAAAAAGAGGATGCAAATGACCAGCTGTCTTCAAGAAATATAAATCCTTCCATTCCCTACCATCCAATCAGAGCTGAGGAAGCTTCTTGGATGAGAAGTGAAATGCCTTCATGGAAAAAACAAGAAAGTCCTGTTCCCTCCTGAAAAAGCACCTTTGGAACAACCATGGACTGGACGACTGAGAATCTCTACAGACCCCCATTTCTCAAGTTTTTTTCTCACATACCATTAGGGTTCTAAAGAAAATAATTCAGTTGATCTAATTTTTGTAACTTTATCCTTCACCCTATTAATAAATCTTGTTAAACAAGAATCTTCTTTTTGACTGACTTGGTTTCAAGAGACCATGATAAGCACAGGCACATAATGCTCAGTACATGCAAACATAATTTTTTTTTATTATCCAAATGCCCTATAGGATTTCCATTTATGTATACTTAAGCTCTTCATAAGCTGACTGATTACCTATTTTAGGAATAAAGTTCAAGATCGTATTAAGAATATTTTCTGATGAATTAATTTCATTTTTAACCCATAAGAAGTACACTTTATATTTCTTAACGCTCAGACCCAGATATGCTAGTTCTTCAGTCCATAATTCAGATATACCACTAATATTTTTATTTTGCCTTTTAGTTCCTTATAAAATTGTTTTCCCAATTTGCTCATGAATGAAATATCATATTGTTTATACTTGTTTAAGACTTGGGTTTGCAAAAAAAGGGAAAACACCACTAACAATAGAACGTCCAAGTTTTTTCATGGTAAACTGGGTCTAAGAAGATAGCAACATCACAAGGGCATCTCCTTTTATAACAATTAGCAGAACACCTTCATGCTGCAGTTAATGGGTTGTGAGGGTGAGTCAAGATTCTAGGTCTGAATTAGGATCAGATTCTCTTTTGATTGAAGCCAAATCAATACTGATATTTCCTTGCATTCTCTCTCTCTCTGCAAGAGAGTTTCTTTTTAAACTGCCAAAATCTCAGTGTTTCAGGCCACTAAACCTTGAGTAAGCATACCAGAATTCAAAACGTGAAACTGGCTTTGAGGAAAATATTGCAGTTTTTTTCAGGTATTTATTTTTCATCCTATATATTGCTACTTTCATTACCCTGAGTCACAGCTGTTGGAAACAGAAGTATAATTAAAGAGAGTAGTTTAATATTTATAGTTTTGATTCCACCTGTGATAGTCTGAAAATGCATTGTTTAAAAAACAACTTTATTACACAGAAAATTATTCACTGATATGCTGTAAGAATCCCTGTAGAGATAATAGTTCTACTGACATTTTTAAGCCACTAAAATACAATAAAAAAGAATTGACTTTGACACTGTTGCCAGTATAGCAAACTCATGAGATATATTTTTGAGTTTTTTTCCTTTCATAATCCTATAATTTTCTTGATTAAGCCCGCAGTATTTCTCTTACATGAATTTCATTGTTAGATTCTTTGTTTTGGATTGGTTTTATCTGTCAGATTTATCAGTTTTGGCTCAAAATACTAGTCCTCATTGTTAGATGTCTTCACCTGATTATAGGCAAGATGGCTGTTTCATTGGTTATATTTTCTTTGGAAAGCTGTTTCAGAAGCAAAAAAGGCATCATGATGATCCTGAGAACAATTTAAAATAGGGAAAGGTATATTTGGCTATATAAGTATATTTGCTTGATAGGGAAACTATATGTAAAATTATTATTATGTAGAAATCTGTCCTTCCATTTTTCAAATGTTTTTCTTTTCTTCTATTTTCCTCTCTTATTCTCAAAGCTGCTTTATATTTAACTAATATCCCCTCCTCCTTCCTTCCATGGCAGCTAGGGGAAGAAACTTTATAAGAATTTGGCTTTTATACTACATAAAAGATGAAAGACATGAGACCTTCCACATGTTTACAGAACACAAAGAGGTACCACCACTAAGTAATATGTCCACACAAAGCTTCCTGATGAATTGAAATAGTCCTATGTGTAGGCACACATCTAAGTATGTAAAAGGATCTTGGACAGAGCATCCCTAGCCATATGTTTAATTACCTATTTGTTGTTAACTATCTCAATAACTGGGCAGGATATTAATGGAAATTAAGTGTATAAAAGTAATCTATTAAATACTATTATTAATAACTTTTGAATGAAGCCCTATGATCAAGTGTAAGGGAGCCAAAAGTAGAAGAGGTTTTTTTCCAAGGGCATTAAGAAATATTTCCTATCTCAGAGACATTCAGCAACCTCATGCATGACCTCACACCTTGTGCAGTGTTATCTGAGTGAATTCATTTATGAGGTCATCCTGTTTTAGGCTATTTGTCCTGGGAAGTTTAAATACATGTAGTTTATTTCCCTTATTAACATCCCTTGGCCTTTGGATCATAAAAGGGGTGAGGTATATCACTTAAAAATGTGATTTATTCCAAGAAATATTACCAAGTCAAGAGAAGCAGGGTTAAGCCATTGTAAGGTTGGTGTAGAACTCTGTTGTTGTTTTTTTTAACATTCTGTGTATCCTTATTGGACAGATACATGCTTGATGGGTCAGAAAGCAATGGGGAATATTATTACACATGCCCTAATACATAAAGGGAAGAACTGTGGCAGTTCTTCTGCTGCCAAGAACTTAGTCTTCTTGGCAGCAGAAGCAGGCCTTTGAGTGGGTTGAAGGCAGCAGGAGGAAAAGAAAGGCTAATCCATGTGGCCCTTTAGCCTCTGTGTTTTTGCCAAGACTGAATTTCAGAGTTTAGAAGTTCCAAAGGACTTGCTTTAGAGCAGGAATAGAATCTCACTGGATTGCTAAAAGAGGCAGTAAAGTCTGCCCAACTCTACTTTTGTTTTGTAGTTATTACTGATTGCACCAGAGAGGCTAAACTAATTTCATCGTACACATGATGTACAATGACAATAAAGGGTATACTAATCATAGGAGGTTGAGGAATAGTCCCTTGGTGAAATTTTTAGAGCTGGATAAAGGCAAAAAGCAAACAAGGTGTGACATAAGTACTTGGAGAGTCTGAGGAAGTGCTTAGAAGAATTCAGCTATGTTCGGGTGGCGCAGTTCCTTCTAAAGGAACTATTGGGAAGATGACTTTTGGATAGTCTACTGTATCAGCTGTGGAAATCTAGTTGGAGTGATAAGAGCCAAAAATGCCTTGTACCAGTTTTATTGTTATCTCAGCCACAGTCTTATTTTAGGAAAATCTGCCTAACTTCACTTATGCATTGCCACAGACATAAGGGACACAGAGACTCAGAGGTTAAAACGCTGAGCTTGTCGATTGAAAGGTCGGCTGCTCAGTGGTTTGAATCCCTAGTGCTGTGTAATGGGCTGAGCGCCCGTTACTTGTCCCAGCTTCTGCCAACCTAGCAATTCAAAAGCACATAAAAAATGCAAGTATAAAAATAGGGACCATCTTTGGTGGGAAGGTAACAGCGTTCCGTACGCCTTTGGCATTTAGTCATGCCGGCCACATGACCACGGAGACATCTTCAGACAGCACTGGCTCTTCGGCTTTGAAACAGAGATGAGCACCGCCCCCTAGAATTGGGAATGACTAGCACATATGTGCAAGAGAATCTTTACCTTTACCTTATACATATTGTCATATTTATTTATTTTTTATTTATTTTATTTGATTTATATGCCGCCCTTCTCCAAAGACTCAGGGCGGCTTACAATGTGTTAAGCAATAGCCTTCATACTTTTGTATATTATACAAAGTCAGCTTATTGCCCCCACAAACTGGGTCCTCAATTTACCTACCTTAGAAAGGATGGAAGGCTGAGTCAACCTTGAGCCTGGCGAGATTCGAACATGAGTAATTGCAGACAGTCGGATGTTTAATTAGGGTGCTTTATCTGCAGAGCTATCCAGGCTAAAATTTTATTTATTTATTTATTTATTTGAACTTATATACCGCCCTTCTCCCCAGGGGACTCAGGGCGGTGGACAGCCAGAATTAAAACACATATAGTACAAAAGTTAAGAAAGAACTAAAATAAATTAAATCATTGGCATTACCAATTTAAATCCCAAATCTGCAAAATAAAAAAAATTCCCAATCAATAGAATTAAAAAATTAAAAATCCCCATTAAAACCATTTAAACTAGGCCAGCTTGTTGGATTAAATAAGTCTTCAGGGCCTTATAGAAAGTGCGAAGGTCCGGGATCAGTCATATTCCAGGAGGTAGTTCATTCCACAGGTCGGGTGCCCCCACAGAGAAGGCTCTCCCCCTAGGGGCCGCCAGCCGACATTGCTTGGCCGTCAGCACCCTGAGGAGGCCCTCTCTGTGCAGGTGTATTGGCTGGTGGGAGGTTATCGGTAGCAGCAGGTGGTCTCGCAATCCTGGCCCTATGCCATGGAGCGCTTTAAAGGTGAGAACCAACACCTTGAAGTGCACCCGGAAGACCACTGGGAGCCAGTGCAGCTCGCGCAGGAGAGGTGTTACATGGGAGCACCCTGTTGCTCCCATAATCACCCACACGGCCACATTCTGGACCAGTTGGAGTCTCCGGGTGCACTCAAGGGGAGCCTCATGTAGACAGCGTTACAGTAGTAACTGTATCATGAAGTCCCATGACCATAATTGAGCCAAAAATGTGAGATAGCTGTTAAGTGCAATTTACCCCATTTTATGACCTTTTTTGCCATAGTTGGTAAGTGAATCACTTTAGTTGTTAACATGTCTGTTAAGTGAATCTAGCTTCCCCATTGACTTTGCTTGTCAGAAATTCATATAAGGTGATCCCAGGACATTGCAACCATCATAGATATGAGTCAGTTGCATAGATATGAGATATGACTATTAAGCATGCTGCAAAAACTGATCATAAATCACTTTTTTCAGTGCCATTGTAACTTTGAATGGTCAGTAAATGGACTATTGTAAGTCGAGGACAACCTGTATTGCATGATTGTCCTTGTTGAGGCAAGTTGGATGGACTTTATTATATCAATTCTGTGCTAGCTGCATTGATCTATCCTATACAAAATACATTTGTTAAAAGTTATACCTTATCAACTTTCTAAAAATTGTTATGTGCACATTGAATTCTGTTGATGATATTGAATAGGTTTCATCATATTTTAAGGTTCTTTGGGAGAATTCCAATGCAACGACGGAGTGAAAGACTGGCCATCCTCCAAAAGCTAAAACCGATTTCATACCGGGAAACAGGAGTGAAAAGGTACATGGGAGTTCTTTTAATTTATTGCTGATGGCCCGAGCTGCCATGAGGTGGCTGGCGAAGGGAAGGGCTGTCTCCTGTGCTGGCCATGCCCATCCCCTTCACTAGGACTTATTTTTTGGGATAGGGCTTATATTAGGCCCACCCTTAAAAAACCCTCTCCTTATTTTTGGGGTAAATTGTATTTTTGGAGAAACACAGTACAAGAATATCATGGTGCTTTGGATTAACAAAATTCATTTCAGTGTATTTAGAACCAATGCACATTTTTTTCTTTTGTATAAAAGTATAGAGCAAAGCAAATTCATAGTCTTTTACCAATCTAAGTCTTAGCCATGCATAATCAATCCAAAGATACAAAACTTCTTACCAGTTCGTAGAACAACACATGAATCATTCAGGAACAATATAATACAGTTCATAAAAGCAGTAATAAATAAACCATGATCAAATTGACCATGTAAAAAGATCAAAGGTATCTATAACATAGCAGCAGGTAACAATATGGTGTAATGTCCACACTGACCACAATCAAGCTCTCCTTAAATACAGTTGCTACAGAGCTCATCCAATCAGGATGCAGAATGACTCAGAAATACTCTTAAAGCTATATTATACATATTCATACTATAAACATATAATGTTGGCTTATATATATTACCTGGCCAACTTGTTAGGCAATGACCATTTCCTAACAATCATCAGTAGGTATGTTCTCTCCTTTCCAATTTTTAGCAAATACAATTCTAGCTGCTGTTAAAACATTCACAATTAAATATTGTAATTCTCTATTATGTCTCTGGTAAAATCCCTAATAAAAATATCTCTGGTTTAAAGTCAATATGTCTCTTTATCATTTTTTCCAACATCTTAGTCCAATATCTCCTGGCTTCTACACATGTCCACCACATACGGTAATATGATCCTGGAGTCTGATGACACTACCAACATTTCTCCGATTTATTCTTGAACATTCTGGCTATTTTCATCGGGGGTAAATGCTACCTGTAAAACATCTTATACAAATTTTCCTTATATGCTGTAGACACTGTCATTTTATAATTTTGCGACCACAATTTTTCTCTAAATCAATACCATGACCAAAATTTTTCTCCCATGCTATCATTGATTCTTTAACTTGTTCTTCTTCCAATTTTACCTCTAACAAATATCCATATAATTTTTTAATTACATAATCATCAGAACCCATTAAAATTTTATCTAAATTAGTCAGAACATTGTAAAAACCTTCTTGTTTGAGATCTTCTTCATATCTAGAACATATTTGCAAATATGAAAACCAATCCTTGTTCTTCTAATTCTTGCTTTAAGTTCACCCTTTTCATCCAGTAATTCACTATATCTAACAATTTATTCCCTTTTGAATACTACAGAATATGAAGATGCTTCAATTGTAGATACCCAGACTGGAATCTTCAAATAATATTGGTTTTTAATCTTCTCCCAGTTCAATAATAAAGTTTCTTGTATCTGATCTAAAATACCCCTGTATTTTTGTTCCTTTATACCATAAAAAGGCATGCCACCTCATCAACAAATCATGTCCTTCTAAATTCAGTAATCTAGTATTTCTCAAAGTTATCCATTCTTTAATCGACATCAAACTTGTTACTTGATAATAAAGTTCCAAATTAGGTAAACCAAAACCTTCCCTCATTTTAGCATCTTGTAACAACTTTAATTTTATCCTCGCCTTCTTTCCCTGCCAAATATATTTCAACATCATTTTATTCAAATCTTCAAAAAATTCCTTACCCAACCTAATTGGAATGATCTGGAATAGATACAAAATTCTAGGCAAAAATGTTCATCTTAATAGTTGAGATCCTACCAATCAAAGAAAGCTGCAAATTTCCCCATTTCACCAAATCTGTCCCTATCTATTGCTTAAGCTTATTATAATTATTTTCTTTAAGTGTACTATATCTTGCAGTCAAAATATCCCCAAATACTTTATCTTGTTTGTGACCTGCATCTTTGATATCTCCATCAGTTCTTCTTTTTGCTTTGTCAACATATTTTTAGTCACAATCTTCATTTTATCTTTATTAATTTTCAAGCCAGCTACATTCCCAAATTCTCCAATATTCTCTATCAGCTTATTTATTAATGTTAGTGATTCTTCAATAATAAAAACCAGGTCATCTGCAAATGCTTGCAATTTATATTCTTCTTTTTGAATTTTCATGCCTTTTATGTCTTTTTCTTCTCTAATATTTCTATTTAAAACTTATAATGTCAATATAAACAACACTGGGGACAATGGGCATCCTTGTCTAGTACTTTTTTCTATCTCAACAGAATCAATCAATTCTCCATTTATCATTACTTTTGCCGTTTGCTTAAAATATATAGCTTTGATTGCCTGAATACTCTATCTTTTTGAAGCCACAATAAAATACTTTGTACACTGGAATTGTGTGGAATTCTCCCAGCACAAAAGCTTTGTGCTGGGAGGATTTGCTTTTCATAAAATTCAACCTAGATGTCAAATTGCACCAGACAACTAATGTTTTTAATCTTCACTTATGCATCTTAAAGTAATTTTTAAAAATTCTCCAGCTTTCTCTTGGTGGCCATGCCCCAGAATTGCACAGGGGGAAGCATCTGGCTGCTCTCTAATGAATATTGATCTGAATGTTCTCTCCTTGTCAGGGTTTTCAAAAAAATTCGCAGAAAGCGCCGTTCTCTTGTCCTACAAGAAGAGCCAGAGAAGAAAACATGGCAGGAGGCCTGGAGCCAGAGTAGTTGGGACACAAAAAGCTGCAGATCTGAAGACCCGTCACAGCCTTGCTGTAGTGAGTGTGTTCACTGACCAAGTGAAGCGAGGTCTTGGTTGCTCTCTTTCCCTAGCTACCTCCGGATTTGTGATAATGTCAAGCAGAGACAAATACTTTCAATTACTGATGTAATTTATAGACAATTTATCTCTGAAGTCCCTGAGTAGCATACAATATGTCGAAAATCTTACAGACAAATATAAATATGCAATCTTATGTTAAAAATACAATTAACATATCATTTTGAAAAAAAAAAAGCAATGACAGAGATGTTTTTGGAGCCCCGTTAAAGGGCAGTATTGATGTAGTCCCTGGATTGCGTTTGCAAGGGAGTTCCATACAGGGGTAAAATGCTACCAGTTCACTCCAGTTCGGGCGAATTGGTAGTAAAAAAAAAATGCTTTAAAAAGTTTTTTAAAAAGGTTCTGACGGTCACAGCTGTGCCATGTGATCGTCGGAACCTTTTTTGTTTACTTTTTTAAAGCATTTTTTTACTACCTATTCACCCGAACAGTAAAAAAATGCTTTAAAAAAGTAAAAAAAAAGGTTCCAACAATTGTGTGGCACAGTTGATTGTCAATCAGTAAAAAAGTAAAAAGTAAAAAAAAGTTGGCCACGCTGACCCAGTCACATGACCCCCCCCCACCCAGCCACTCCCACCAAGCCATGCCCACAGAATCGGTAGCAAAAAGGTTTGCATTTCACCACTGGTTCCATGTATGTTGGGCAGCTATGGGGTAAGCTCCATCTCCTGGAGATCAAACAGAATGCCTGATGTTGTTGGAGTCTTCCAGATTATCTGAGCGGGTATTGGAAAAAATATCTCAGGGATTCCAGGCCAAACACTTTAAGACATTAAAAATAGTAAGCCTATTGTACTTAGAAACAAATTGGCAACTAGCGTAGACTTTTCAAAACTGGCATCACATGGTCCCTACAGGATTCTTTATTCCAGGGACCAAAGTAGCTGCCACATTTTGTACTACCTGAAGTTTCCATGGGGAATAAAAGCAGGCCCTTTGGAGACCATGTTACCCAATCAAGGCTGGGAATTATCAGGGGTTATAGCACTGTTTAAAGGCAATATGATCTAGCAATGGATGCAGTTGGTCCATCAGTGGCTGTGCCAGCGGCTATGCCTTGGTCCTTTGTACCCAAGTGCTTAGGACTTCACCTCTCATGCAAGCTTGGTTTGGGCTTATAGAGTAGCTCTTCCCAGCTGCAGTTTGTCAACACCATCAGAGCAATGAGAAGCAGTGGAAAGCAGACCTTCTGGCTTCCATCAAGGCCAAAAGGAAAGCAGCTCAGCCAGCCGCTAAAGCCAGGAGGAGTCAAGTGAGAGGAACGCTGGGTTCTCACCTGGCTCTCCAGCACTCCTTGCTGAGATCCCTCAGCTAAGATCATAATAGTAAGAGGATCATTCTGCCTTCTTTGAACACTAAAATGTTGTATTTGTGTTCAGGATCAGCTCAAAATTTATCCCGATTTTCCACTGGGAAAATATATGTAAGATGTATTGTAATAATGACTAAATATATTTACAATGCAATTCACCTGCAAAGGACCAGGAAAAGTATAAGATTGACCAGAGATATTTGTGGAAGGGAACAGGTGGGGTGAGTGGTGGGTTTCAACAGGTTTAACAACTGGTTCGCTTCACACATGTGCTTTGCACCAAACATGCACTCTGCGTGAGCGTATTGCATTTCAGAACAGCTGAGGCGCAGCAATCCGCTCTGCTGCAACTATCAGCTGGGTTAAAAATGAACAAATATAGGTAGGTATAGCGCAGGGGCAGGCGGGAGGGCCCAGCTGATGGTTGGAGCGAACATGTTCGCTCTCAGCTCACCATCGCTGCTACTGGCTTCCCTGAACTGGGGTGAAACCACCATTGGTGGGGTGGTGGTAATTACAAAATAACAAAATGTGCAATTACATGACTCAAACTGTTGTATTTGACATTATTTTATTTATTTATTTATTTATTTATTAGTTCAATTTATATGCCGCCCTTCTCCGGAGACTCAGGGCAGCTTACAATGCGTTAAGCAATAGCCTTCATACTCTTGTATATACCTGTTTAGTAGGGATCCCCCCCCCCCCCGCGGTGTTCTTTTTTTATACAAAGTCAGTTTATTGCACCCACAATCTGGGTCCTCATTTTATCTACTTCAAAAGGATGGAAGGCTGAGTCAACCTTGAGCCTTGGGACTCATGCATGAAAGAGTAAGCTTTCCATTGTGATTTCACTGTGTTCATGTTGTCATCTGGATTTAAGGTTGATTAACTCTTGTTGTGCACAAATTTAAACATCTGCAAATCCCCTTCATTTTGATGGGAGAAAGTCAACATTTGGCTTCAATCTTTCTGAATTTGGCAAAGTATTCTCAGTTTTGACCATCTTTCATCCTGCATGAAAGTGCAGGCACATTTCTTCTAAATCAACAGTGCACTAGACAGCTGCCTGTCAATCCAGGCTTGGAGATTAGGAAATGGAGAGCATGCCCTTCAGAAGGTTTTTATGTAGAGGGAAACCCATGGATAAGGGGGAGGGGTCAAAAAAGGTAGAGAATAGGGCAGGGACTGGGTGATAGAAGCCCTTGTGCCTTTTTAATGACTGTTGTGACATATATAAAAAGGCAGAGTTTGATCGTGAAGACATGGCTGCCATTCTGATTTTTGACATTTGGTGTTCTGTAGATATTCTTTTCCAGAGACAATCTCTTGCTCAATCAGTAACAATATTAGCAAGTAGAATATTATAGGATGCCTCTGTTGAGAAGTGACCAGAAGACAGGTTTCCTCGGTTAGCCCTTTCATTCCATCATTGCAGGATGGTGATTGCTGATGGTTTTCAGAAATGGGTCTAGGACTTTTCGTCTCTGACTCTTCCTTCTTGGTTGCTATGCTGGCAAGCAATGTACCATATCAATGTTAATCATGTACATTTGTCTCCCATAGGTAAAGACCTGATGGATCAGAGTTCTTTCATTATCCAGCATTGTTTTGAAACTCCCCGCTTGGTGGAACCTATTGCTAACATCACAGTGTACCAGGTTCAGCAGCCACTTATTCTAGGTATGTTAGACATGAACACATTTTCCTTGCAGATGTGGCCAACAGTGCATCTCTAAAAAAAGTATTGACTCAAGATATCTGGCTGCTTGAAATGAGGGAAATACTGTTTTCTCCCCAACCAAAGTGTGCTCAAAACTGTTTAAAACTTCATCTTCCTCTTTGTGGGAGAAAATTCAGTTAATAACAATTCAGGCAATAAACAGCTAGCTGCCCTATGAAATATATGCAAATCTTGACTGATGACCACAATTAAGCCCAAAATTTCTGTTGCCAGGAGAAGCAGTTGTTAAGTGAATTTTGTCCCATTTTTTGACCTTTCTTGCTACAGTTATTAAGTGAATTACTGCAGTTGTTAAGTTAGTAACAAGGTTTGTTAAATGAATCTGGCTTCTCCATTGACTTTGCTTGCCAAAAGGTTGCAAAGGGGATCATATGACCCCTTGACCACATGAGTCAGTTGTGAAGCATCTGAATTTTGAACATTTTATTTTATTTATTTATTTATTTGTTCAACTTGTATGCCGCCTTTCTCCGAAGACTCCGAAGACATGTGAGCATGGGGATGCTGCAATGCTCATAAGTGTGAAAAACTCTCATATGTCACTTTTTTCAGTGGCATTCTAATTTCAAATGGTCACTAAATGAACTACTGTAGGTTGAGGACTACCTGTACAGTCCTGGACTACCTGATTTATGACAACTGACCCCAAAAATTCTGTTGCTACGTGAAACGTTTGTTAAATGAGTTTTAACCCACTTTATGACTTTTCTTGTCACAGTTGTTAAGTGAATCACTGCAGTTGGTAAATTAGAAAGTTGGTTGTTAAGTGAAACTGGTTTCCCTATTGACTTTGCTTGTCAGAAGGTTGCAAAAGGTGGCCTCTGGACACTGCAACCATCACAAATGTAAGTCAATTGCCAAGCATCTGAATTTTGATCACGTGACCATGGGGATGCTACAATGGTCGTAAGTGTGAAAAATGGTCTTAACTCACTTTTTTCATTGACATTTTGTAACTCTGAATGGTCACTAAATGCACTGTTGTAAATGAAGGACTATTTATATTCCAAACTAACCCATGCAGGTGATTGCCCTCATTCTATCTAATTGGCTGAAAAATCACCTGGGAAGAGAGTAGAATGCTTCTTTAGAAGGAACAAAATATTCCTGGGATGAAGAAAATATTCCACAATGCTCCAAAAGCATAATCTCTTCATACTCTTAAAAATCTTTTTGTCCAACTTTAGAGTAATTAGCAATAGGGGTAGCAGAAATGATTCCCTCTCTGTTCCTCTTATTGCCTCTTCTTTGCTTTCCTTACATTGGAAGACTCACATTCTCACTTTTAGTTTAGTTTCTGTAGGAAGAAAATTGTGTTCTCCTTCTTTCCCCCATCATAAGAATAGAAAACTCAAACATTCAGTCATTCTCTTGGAGTATTGTATGTGGCTTCTTTAGTAAGCATCACTTGTCTTTTTTAAACCTGACTCTAATTCTACTCATAACATTTATGCTCTGCTGAATATAGACCACAGGTAATGAACTATACTAAAGGACTGTACCCTTAGCAGCATTTTCCTCATGGCACAAAATTCCTAGAACTGCAATTGGGGCTGTTATCTCAACATGGTGCCCTCTTGGTGGACCTCCATCTATCATCAACTTAGCGTACATGGGCAATGAGCAGAATAGAACCTGCATTCCTCTAGATTGCTCTGGAGCAATCCTGATGTAACATCAGTCTCGGATAGGAGTTTTAATGGTGGTTCTAAATGTACAGGAGTTTGTTGGAGCCCTGGGGAAAATGGCCTCTGCATTTATGGGTTTCGCTAAGAGCTTAGAGAACTGGCAGCTGCTCAGGAGCTGGGTTGCTGCCTTTAGTAAGGTAAAGGTAAAGATTCCCCTCACACATATGTGCTAGTCGTCCCCGACTCTAGGGGCGGTGCTCATCTCTGTTTCAAAGCCAAAGAGCCAGTGCTGTCCGAAGACGTCTCCATGGTCATGTCTAAATGCCAAAGCGCACAGAACTCTGTTACCTTCCCAACAAAGATGGTCCCTATTTTTCTACTTGCATTTTGAACTGATAGGTTGGCAGAAGCTGGGACAAGTAACGGGAGCTTCACCCTGTTACGCGTTACTAGGGATTCGAACCGCAGAACAGCCGACTTTTTGATTGACAAGCTCAGCGTCTTAGCCTCTGAGCCACCGCATCCCTACTGCCTTTAGTAATGCTTTGCTAATTATAGAAAATGCAGTGAGATTGGGGAATTAATTAAATTACCATTTAAAGCACTGCATCAAAAAGTTATCATGATGCCAAAGAACTTTCTCTGGCAAACCTCTCTTCACTTCTTTACAGGTAGTTCTCAACTTACAAGAGTTCATTTGGAGTTACAACAGCACTGAAAAAAGTGACTTTTGACCATTTTTCAGACTTATGACTGTTTTAGCATGCTCTTGATCACATGTCAAAATTCAGATGCTTGACAACTGACTCATATTTATGATGATTGCAGTGTCCCAGGATCATGTGATCACCTTTGTGACCTGACAAGCAAAGTCAATGGGGAAACAGATTCACTTACAACTGTATTATTAACTTAACAACTGCAGTGACTGACTTTAAAACTGTGGCAAGAAAAGTCATAAAATGGGGCATGACTCACTTAACAAATATCTCGCTTAGCAACAGAAAGTTTGGGCTCAACTATGGCCGTGAGTCAAGGACTAGTCCAGCTGTATTTTGTGCTTCCTTAGAAAACAGATCTCATTGAAGCTCTGACTAGATGTGCCTAGGCTTACTTCATGAGGCTGGAAACCTATCCTCATTCTCAATGAACATAGTGGGGGTTGGCTTGTGTAAGAATGTGCAGTAAATCTAACTAGCAGGGCTGTGCAGTGCATCAGATTCTAAAGGAAGCTTCGAAATCCGTTGCAGGGTTGGGCAGCAGCTATGCAGAACAGCCGGGCAATGTGCTACTTTCAGAAGTTATATGAGCATTCTCACATGTTCAGAAACCTTTTCCTATCAAACCTTTCACACCCACTAACTGGCGTGCACTTCTTCGCATCTAGTTAATTTGCTGGAGCTTCTTTTGTGAATTTATCATTAGATTCAAAAACTACAAATGAGTCAGATTATTGAAAAACATTTCAAAACTGCAATACCTATAAACTGCTAATGATTATCAGGATTAAGGTGATTATTGCCATGTGAGAATTAACCTGGTTAAGCCTCAGAGTACCTCTATTCGTCCTAATTATATTCAAATAAACATGTTCTTAAAAAAAAAACCACCCCTCCCACTTCTGTAGGATTGTTGTGGTCTGCCAGCGGCCTTCAGAGCTGGCAGCAGAGTCAGACAGTGAGGAGGTTGGGGAGGAACATGGGCCAGTCCTGGAGTCTGGGGAAGGCTCTGATGAGGGCCTTGCGCTGGAGACAGAGAAAGGGCCATCTGGGACGTACATGCTGCCTCCAGAGCATCCAGAGTTGGACCTCAGCGAGGCAGAGGAACAGTTCCTCTGTTTCTCTGGGAGCTTGTTCCCAGGGTGCTCGTGCGCAGAGCTGCCAGAAGGCAAGAACAGTTAAGACAAAAGGGGCGACTTGGGAGTAGGGCTTGGAGATGATTGGCCCCTCCCATAAGACTTAAAGGAGGAGCAAAGGCACATGGGCCTTTGCAGAAAGCAACATAGTTAATTCTGTTCAGTTTAAAGTCTGCAGCTCTGTTTGATTCTGGACTCCATGTGGCTTTGCCAATTAGGTCTTTGGCAGTGTGTCAAGGGAGATAAAGGTAGGTGATTATCTGAAAGGACTCTTTACAACTATTTGGGACTTGTCTGTGATTGAACAGAATTCACAGCTGTTGCAATAAAAGGGGTTTTTGGGACTACTTATGTGTTTTACTGACTCAGGAAGCCTAGGTCAGAACAAGGATAATGACTTTCCTGTTTTATTTCCAAATTCTCCAATTGTTGTTGGGAGGTAGGCAGTTCATCCAGGGGGCTGCATTTCTATTGTCTGTAAATCTTTGTATCCTTTGGTTGTGTGTAATCTTCATTTCCAGTACAGAACAAATCCTCACTTTGTATTAATGTCCATTTCATTCTGCTTTCCTTTCCTCAGAGAAACATTGGAGGCCCTTCGTGAAGGTGTTGGCTTCTTTAACACTAATATTCATTGTGGGCATCTTTTGGGGTGAGTGCTTTAACAAGTCAGCCTAAATACATTTTTGTTTTGTTGACAATTTCAGAAAGATTTTTTCCCCCTGCATGTGAAAAATATAGATGATATTAAGACTACTGGAAAAGAGAAACTCTTTGAGGACCTTATCTCTTCAATGGTGCTTCTTGTGTTGACTGTTTTTAAATCAATCCTGAGCATGGGATTGACTTCTTCTAATTTTTTTCTGCACTAGAGAATCTCACTTAAAGAAATTTCATGATGTTTTATTTAAATAACCAGATGAATTCATTAAACATACACCGTATTTTGGAAATCTGTAGATCTTAGTATGGAATAACTTGAGGGTTTGGTTCATCCAACATATTCAGAAATCCTGGAATTTAGTTGGTTTGACCTCTTAGCATGTTGTGTGAAACCAGCCATTGGGATTTGTAGACAATGGTTTCAAGGCTTGATGGGATCTTCAAACAAAGGCGGAATGATCATCTATCAGAAATGTTCCAGTGGATGTTGCATTGAGCAAGATTTTGCATTAGATGACTCTGATGATCCAGATCCCTGATCCTCTGAGTATTGTGTCATGTATAAACTTAGCTCTGTCAGCATTTACACAGGATAATAAATAGCAATTCCATGCAGACGTAGAAAGGAAAGGAATTCACCTAAAGCACTCTTCCTCCCTCTCCTCTTTCTCCATAACTGGGAAGAGATATAAACCAGAACTTCATGATGCTTTCACAATCCCTATGCTGTTATTATGAATGAAACAGGAGGCTCTGTGATTTAAAATGAATTCTAATTTGTCAAAGAAACTAGTTAAATAATCCCGGGTTTCTAGTTTGCTTGTTTGGAAATAAAACAAGGTTTTATTTTAGTTCATGATCCCTAACTTGTTTATCACACCAAACTAGGAATAAATGATAATCCTAAAATGGAGAAAAGTGAGACTGAATTCTGGTTGGTTCCTTTACCTGATTGTGCAGAAGGAAAGGAAAAAGACAGCAATAGCAACTGAATCAGAATGGCCAAAACAGCGTTGCAGTATTGTACGGCAAGCTTTGTCTCCTTTTGGGCATGCATGTTGACATCACAACATGCATGCACGCACACATAAACTGCATCATGATGTTGCAAGGCTGCTTTCATTAGTCTGAGCTTCCTCCCTCCCATAGCCAACATTGGAAATGGAAGCATAATTCAGGTTCTATGTTGGGATAGGCTATTTCCTGTTTGTACCTGTATAACTAAGCTGAGCTATTGTTTACTTACCAATCTTCCTCTAGTCTAGCATGACCTTTATTTTGATAATATGTGACAGCCCGTTGCTTATTTCCTGTATTTATGGATAAATGTATAAGGAACACTTCAGTGACACTAGAGGTGTATTGATCAGAAACAGGAATATATATATGGAAAATGCCACATTGATTTATACCAAAGGTTAGATAGATTGTATGAAGTCTGGATTTTAAAATTAAAGTTTCCAGTACAATTATAGTTCTATTTGTCAGAGACAAAGGAGTGATTTATTCCAATGCATACATAAATTACAATCAATGTCAGCAAATATATTAATGTGTGAAATAATATTTGTTAAAGTTGAGGAAACAAATAGAAATTTTAAGGCATGCAGAAACTAGTAATAAAGCAGTGAGTATATTGCAGTGACTGCCAAAAGAAGCAAAAATGTTTGTGTATAAGAATATGCTTCTGTCCACTTTGTTGTGTGGAAGGATTGGGTATGTCAAGAGAAACAAACAAGTGTGATGGCCTCCTTGGACACTGCCATGGATGTCTATCTGGATGCCAGCTCAGAGGAGGAGGAGTTAGTCCCAGGTACATCAGGAGGGGGAGTGATCAGACAAGCAGCTGGATGAGCATGGGTTAGTTGAGCCGCAGCTGCAACAGGACAGTCCTGAGGTTCTGGATGGAGACATCACATAGCTACAGCTGGCAAGAAAGGAGGAGGAGTAACTACCTTCTCTACCTGATTCAAGAGCACTTAAGGTGGAGAAGAGACAAGAGCAACAGAGGTCAGCCTGGCTACTTGCAAAGTGGCAGCCTTGCCCTCCTGATGGACTACACTGGGCACGGGCTATTTAGCGCAGTGGGAAGAGGGGAATGACACTGGGAACAACACTTCCATTTTGGTGCCTAGAGTTTTTCAGTCTCTTAGTTGAGCTTCCTGACTCTGACCATGGATTTTAGACCCTGAATACATGCTTGATTCTTGGACATACCTCCTGGACTTGCCTTTGCTTGAACCCTGTTTCTCCAGAGCCCGGACAGTGGTGTTTGTACCTTGCTTTGCTTCTATTTTGTCTTGTCTTGAGGACTGTCCCAGCTTTGTGGATTCATGCTGGAGTTATTCAGAAACTGATCTCGGAATTTTTTTGGGGGGGGGTTGTTTTTTTGGGGGGTGGGGTGGGGATTGCCTTGTCACTTTTCTGGAGTATTTTCTGGAGGAGGCTCTTGGAAAGACTTGGAAAGCCTCAAAAAAAAAAAAACCCTTGAATTCTCTGTGGTATGTATGTGTGTGTATGTGAACTGGAGCAGGACAACAAGTGAGTTGAATGAAAGGGGCGAGCACTGTGTAGGCACAGAAAAACACTTTTTCTCCTGCAGCTTCCGGCTGACTGAAGGAATACATAGTGACTGTGCAGAGCTGGACCTGACTCAGCTTCTTACCTTGGCCCCTGCAGTGCACTTATTTACATTTGATTTCTAATTTTGCAATTGATCTCACACCAGCTGGACTGAGACAGCTACAGGGTCAGATGTGGCCCACGGGCCCTAAAATGTCCAGTATAGTAGGACTAGTTATGGTCAGGGTGAACATATGCTGAATAAGAATGAATAAAAATGAAGTATGTATATTGAGGTGAATTGATAATATAGAGAGTGTGAATGAGAACTGAGTCACAAAGTATGCATGAATAAATTCAGAGTTGGAGAGAGCTCAGGAGATCCTCAGAGATTGATGAAGAGATCAAAGAACAGAACATATACAAAAATAGTATATGGATTTAGTGGAAGCAAGGACAGTTTCTAAGATGAGAAACTAATTGAGAGATGCAGTCAATAGAGTTGATAGAAACTAGTTTTAGCTAGTTTCTTTTTAAAGCTATTTTTAGCTATTTCTTTTGTTACCTATTTTTAAAAAATTCTTTTGCTCACTTTGTCTTATACTTTTTCCATACCTTGCAAGGCATTGCTTACCCAAAAAGAGAGTGGCATTTATATATATAAAGATGTGTGTGTATGTGTAGCTATATCTATATCTCCATATCTCCATATCTATGGCTATATGGCTATAACACACACCGAGTTTCCCAAAAATAAGACCCTGTCTTATATATTTTCCCCACCAAAAAAGGCACCAGGTCTTATTTTTGGGGGGGGGGGAGCAGAATCCACTGACTCACTCTCTTGTATGTGTGCGTGTGTTGCCCCCGGCCTCTTTTCTCCTGTCAGAGGCCTTCAGGAACTTCTTCTGAGGTCGACAAGGCTTTCCTGAAGGCCTCTGCAGATCGATCCGGAGCTCTGTTATTAGCTGCAGAGGCCTTTAGGAAAGGCTTGCAGGCCTTGCCAGCTGCAGAAGAAATGGGGTGGCAAGGCAAGTGTCAGGGTATGTGAGGCCTGGCTGCGACTGTCCAAAGGTAAGTAGCAGGGCAGCTCCACCTCACCCACCCCATCCCAGCTTAATCTTTACCCGTGCACCCTGGTCTTAATTAGGGCTTATTTTGGGGGGAAGAATTTATATTGGGCACATGTGTAAAAATCAAACTAGGACTTCCTTTTGGGGTAGGTTGTATTTTCAGGGAAATGCAGTATATAACAGACCTTCATCCTGCAGTGTGTGTGTGTGTGTATGTATTGTGTACTGTATGTATGCCCTATGGTTGACCATATCTATCTCCGCTGTACATCAGGAAGCCTTTGAGATCTTGAGAAGTCACAGACACACATACCTATTTCATTTTCTGGCTGTTTCTCTATAGAATACAAGCAACTGAATTCAGTTTCGTGATATTTGTTAAAAGCTGGGAGGGGAGATACTTTAGCAAACTCACTGGCTGAGTTTTTCTTCCAAGAAATTCCCATTAAAAGTTAATTATGCCCAATAATCTTGCCAATCTGTTCCTAACTCTCTTACTAAAGACTGCTTTCTTCTACCCAACCATAAGAAAATAGAAAGAAAATTGCCTTCAATCTTCTTTAGGTCATAAAATGGCGCAAAACTCACTGTCTTGCTTAGCAATAGAAAGTTTGGGCTCATTTGTGGTTGTAAGTCAAGGACTACCTGTATCTCATTTGAAATAGGACTCAAAACATGTTATATTTGCAGTTGTTAAGTGACATAATGTTCTACTGAATAATTCTGAAAAGGGGCTTAATGAAATTCATGTTTCCTTCTAGGTTTTATGTCTGGCCTATGCACTTCTGATATTTTCAAGCAGATCATGAAGATGCAATTAAGGTAAAAAGATGTTTTTAATTAATGAACTGCACATAAAGATTTGGAAACATGCTAAATGGAACACTTAATCATTCAGCATCATTCAAAACCTTTTTTTAAATGGTGAAAGAAAAGTGATGAAAGAAAATGAAAATAGGGAAGAGGAACCCTACTCCCTATAAATGTATTTAATAAAGCTATCCTATCCATGTAGAAGAGTTAGCAGAGGGAAAGACCAGAATCTGTTTCTCAGTTTTTTCGAGTCTGATCTCGTCCACTTTTTCACTTGTTTGGAATTCCTAAAATTCCTGGCCAGCAAGGCTGCTGTAACTCTAGGAGACTTTGAACTTAATGGAATGTGGGCTGACCTTAAGTTTTTCTTAATCTTAAAAAAAAAGAGATTATTTTTACTGATAGTAGCCTTCCAGTGCTGGTGATTTATTTTCTATTTTTTTAAAAAAAGTTTTCCTATTATAGGTATTCTTCAGGTCCTTGAATGAGATGTAGACGTCATAATGTTCTGGATATCGTCAACAGCAGGCTTGCTAAATTAGAGATGAAAGAGAAATGGATGAGTCTCTTATGTGTGGCAGATTCTACGTAGAATAAAAGAATATTTTAACAGTGACTTCTTTTTGTTGGGAATGAAAAAAATCAGAAGTACAAACAAGTTTCTTTTGCTTTGTGGAAGAAGCCCTAAATGTTCTCTCAACAAAATGTCAGAAAGTTGTGGGAAATTGAGTGCTCAGCAGGGAATGAACAATATATACTATCAATCTTTGATGGTCTCATATTTTTGGAATTTAGGAATAAATATAATTTTTTAATAGAATGATTTTAGGTGTACTGTCTGCTATAATTTTGTCCTACATAGGGCCAATCAATAAACCCTTAGCTCATATATGAAAATATCATGACGTTGGTCATGATGTTTTCATATATGCAATTGTAGTTATAATTTTATAAAATACTTTTTAAGTGTATAATAGTGTAAATTTCAATACTTTCAACCACTTATTTTTCATTGTTCCATCTGTACATTATAATCAAAAATTTTAGCTCACTTTATCACATATTCTTTTACTTGTTCTTCTGTTTCACATTTCATTTAAAGTTTATACATTTTAGCAGTTATATTTTCATTATTTGTATAAAATTCTATTTGAGTCTTACAATATTCAAAACCACAAATCTTTTGTCTACTTTAAATCTTTCAGATAACTATAAATAAGGAGATGTTGCAAACTATATTTTCTGCCACCTGTTCTTCTCTTGATTTTATTTTATATTTTTCTTGACAAAATTCTAATAATTCATGATAGGTTAGCCATTTGTGTTGCCTATTATTCCTCATTTATAAAACGCTTTTTGTACTGACAGCCACAAAGGTGTTTTCAGGCACATCCTGGGTTGGTATCTATTCTATATTCTCAATGTGGCATGTCTAACATAATAACCTTGACTTTCTTGTACCACAAATATCCATGCCACCTCTGATGGTGTTCTTCTAAATCTAAGAACATTCAATTTTTCAGCAACAGCTACTCTTAGCAATTGTGCTTATGATATTTAATGGTAGGTTTGCTTATGATCCATATAACCAGAATAACAGGAACAGACATTTCTGCCTGGATCATGACTATGGTGGAGATACAATAAAGCAGGAGCAATTTTGTTTAAATTTCCTTGCCCTGATTAGTGTTTTAATCCAGCTCAGATGGTGAGCAGCTATACACACACAAACGGATGCACATATCACACACACTGTTGGGTAAAAACCTAAGTATCAGAGAATTGAAATTAAAACCTAATGTTCTACATGACCTTCCCTCCCTCCCTCAGAAAAAAATTGATTCTGTTTCCAAGCAGCCATGCAATCCTTCCTCTGGAGTCTGAAGTGTACCTCCAAGCAAAAGCCTCACTCCACAGTTGATCCAGGTTTAATGTAGCCTAGTGTGATAGATAACTTACTTTGAGTGTCTTTGCTCTTTTCTGCCTAGTCACCAGAATGAGGCCCTTCAGCAGCATCTCCATAAACAGATTGGATCTTTCCGTCAAAAAATTGTAGGACTCCAGACTCTCGTAGATGCCCTTGAAAATATCCATGGACATTGGGAGACCCAGAAGGTTAGTTTATGTAATTTGCCAACTACATTTTTGCTTTTAGTAGTAATACAATCATGCTTCTGCCCAATATTGTTTTCCACTGTTTTTCAGGCCTAGCAATCACTGAAATAATTGATTTAGTTCGTATATAAAAAATGTACCAGCATAAATCAATATGATACACTATTTTTATCAGACCTTGATAAACTGATATTTATAAATATGATATTTTATCAGAAACCCCCTCCCCCCAAATCAGGAACATCAATATAAATCCTACCATTTCTAAGGACTTCCTATATGAAATCATATGATGTCTAGCCAGTACCAATTATGCACTCTATATAATCCTAAACCTTCCTTCTTTTACTGTTTTGTAATCTTTCAGATGCTTGAGAAAATCAATTCTCATGCTGCAGGTTTTGTTTTCTTTGTCTTGCTTTGGTTCAGTTTTTTATTTTGTTCTGTTCTTTTTTCAATTGACGTATCAACAGTTTGCATTTCAAACTGTCTTCCCCACAGTTATGCCTCTGGATAGAGAGATATTCATCTGTTTGAAAGCATCATGTATAGGAAGGTACATGTTTGATTTAAAAGTGGGGAAAAAAAACTATGAAAGAAACGAAGGAGTTTGAATTTGTCCTGCAAAGCATCAGCACTTTGGTAGCAGAATTAAGCAGGCCCATAAGTGCTTTGGCCATGTTTCCCTCATTATGGCATTTTCTAGAGGCATTGTTATTTATTATTTATTTATTTATTTATTTTATTTGCTTTGATTTATAAACCGCCCTTCTCCAACCGGACTCAGGGCAGTGAACAGCCAGAATAAAACATGATATACAAAAATTAAAACAATTTAAAAAATATTAAATACTTTCGGCCGACAATTAAAACAGTCCAATTTAAGATCAATTCCAATTTAAAACAGAGGATGGGATCAAGCCAGCCCGGCTAAATGAAACAAGTGGGTTTTAAGGGCCCAACGAAAAGTCTGGAGGTCTGATATCCTGCGTATCTCTGGGGGTAGGTCATTCCAGAGGGCGGGTGCTGCCACAGAGAAGGCTCTCCCCCTGGGGGTCGCCAGCTGACATTGTCTGGCTGACGGCACCCTGAGAAGGCCTCTCTGTGCGAGGGTACTGGCCGGTGGGAGGCTCTTGGCGGCAGAAGGTGGTCTTGCAAATACCCACGCCCTAAGCCATGGAGCGCTTCAAACATGGTCACCTTGAAGCGCACCCGGAAGACCACCGGGAACCAGTGCAGCTCGCGCAGGAGAGGTGTCACATGGGAGCATCCCGTCACTCCCATAATTAGATAATTTAGTATTATATAAATTAGCATATGTCTGTGTGTTTACTTGTATACATAAATATTACTCAAATCTATATCTTCTTATGACTCTTTTGTGGAGTGAATATTTCCAGATCTATGGCAATAGAACCTAACATGTAGACAACTGGATCAGGGGTGGGTTCCACTTACCTTTACAACTGGTTTGCAATGGGAATGTGCGTGTGTGCTTCTGCGCAGATCATCAGTGATGACGTTGGGGAGGGAGGGCGGAGCCTCCCGCTTCCATCACTATTGGTTCGCAAGAATTGGCCTAACTAGGAGCAACCTACTACTGAACTGGATTGCTCCTCCCCCATTTAGGGCTATAACATAACACAAACCCAGGTATGCTAGCTAAAACTGTCGGGAGCTGGTCTAAAGGGACAGCAGATTCCCTTCCCATTATTAGATTAGGTCCCAAGTTGAGTTCCATCCCCTTCCCTAACTCCCAAAATGTGACCCAGCAGAGTGACCTTTCTCCTATTTGTCCTTCCTTCCCATTCCATAACAGCATTTATTTGAGCAAGGGAGCAGCATGCAAAATGAAAGCAGCCATTTTTGGAAGAAAGACTACGCACTGAGCTCTGAAGGTAAACTGAACATACAACAATGTTTCTGTAATGCACCCTTCTAACTTTTTCTGTCTTTTTCAGAAAGACAGGCAGGCTCAAAACAAGTTTGTCTTGCAGTTGGGGCACTGAAAACTTGTAAGGAATTGTACATAAATTGGGAGTGGGGAATGGGAGAGAAATTGCACAGTGTCAGAGAACAAGCAGGTAGAAACAGAAAACTTTGGCTTGAGAGAGCAGAGTGACAGGAAACAACAGGCAGCTTGGGCACCCTTGGTGACTCTCTGTGTGTATGTATGTAGGGGCTGGGGAGAGAATTATCTATGTAAATCTCTCTAGTCCCAAACTCATGTCTGTAGGCTTTGGCTTACTTAATAATATAGTGCCCTCTGCCTCTATTATGCTCTAAAGACATCTTTATCAATCTGCTACTCTTCAGTGATGGTAGATCATAACACCCACCTGTCATGATAAACAAACATGCCAGATGGTATTTAATGGATGATGGGAGTTGTGAAGCACATGCTTGAAGGTCATCCGATTGAGAATAACTATCCTGCCATTTGTTGCCTTTAATCTTATGGAATTTGCTTTACAATATGCATTTATTATTCTTTGTAAGAGTCACATCTGCCTTACACAGGGCTCCCCCCCTCCCAATAATAAGAACCCTTTCAAGCAATCTGAGATGAGAGAAGATGGCTGGTTCCAAGTCATCTAATGAACCTCCGTGGCAGATGATGGGCTAGAAAGTGGGTCTCCTTCATTCTAGTCCAATGTCTTAACCACTTCACCCATACTGGCTTTGTGTTTCACAGCAACTTCCAACTGACCCAGAAAACATACAGCAAAAAAGTGAATGTATTAACTTCTTACAGATCTATTATACAGCAAGATTGTATGAGCACAAACATATTTGTTGAATTGTGGGCGCAAGAATGGACAGGACAAGCAGTATAATCAAACACCTTTATTAGCTACATAAATTGCAATGGGGAATCCTAGCCACGGCAGCTCCTTTTATAGCTAGGAGCTGTCCGTGGCTTCAGCCACTGACGTTACTCTGAATTTCCTGCTCACGTCCCTGATTGGTCCGTTCAAACCTGCCATTCAATACTCAACAATATTTGTCTATGATGAGCCTAGAGCTTAAAAAAGACCCACTGGCCAATCAGTGTTTGCTCATTTTGTGAATAACTCAGTGCAGTTATTTTAAACTTGGCTATAACTAGGGGTGAAATCCTGCAGGTTCTGACAGGTTCTGGAGAACCAGTAGCAAACATTTTTAGCAGTTCAGTGAACCGGCAAATACCACCTCTGGCTGGCCCCAGAGTGTGGACGGAATGGGGATTTTGCAGTATCCCTCCCTGCCATGCCCACCAAGCCACGCCCACCAAGCCACGCCACGCCCACCAAGCCACGCCCACAGAACTGTTAGTAAAAAAATTGGATTTCACCACTGGCTATAACTGATTGACTTTTGTTGCTCCTTCAGGAACCACCACGAGTGTTCCCTTCACAAAAATATAAAATAAAATATAAAATAAATAACGTTAGTATTCACCCTCTCCGGGGAACTTTATCTTTCTACAAATATATTTGGGGAAATTTTCAACTGTTTTACAGAACGAATCCCAGGGAAACCGTTAAAAGCTATCTGCTGCTTCCCAAAGTCTGCAATTTATGTTCCTTTTTTGTAACCACCATGTCACTGTGATTAAAGTGTAGAAATTGGGAGAGGCAAGAATCTGCATGAGAGCATGGATTGGACCTTCAAAAATAGGCAAAAATGTGTGGTCTTTTTAAAGCTCCATTTGCATGACTGAAATAGCATTTTCTCATTTATTCTATTTTGGCAGAAGGATACAATATGAATTTAATCCTACCACACACAACCCTCACCCTCAGAAATGACATCATGTAATTAGTTATGTTGTCCCACTATTGGGACTGAATTGTTGTTTGGCAGGGAACAGATCAATTTTTTGTTATGGGTGGAAACATATGAAGTATGGGAACCAATACATATTTGAAACCGCTTCAAGCTGTAATGCATAGGTTCAATACTTTACTTTCAGTTTATTTGGCTTGATCTGATCAGCATACCTTTTTGGGTCAGTCTTTGTGACTTCTTTTAATTCTTGATAAGAAATCTTCCCTCTTTTATGTAGGTGCCCATGTCGTGAAATTCAGCAACAGCTTTAACACAAGAGCACAAGTCTGTATGTTGGGGTTCTGCTGGGATTATATGCGGTCACCAAATATGATTTTAGAGGTAGGAAGAGTTCCTTAATAATATTTTCTCTCCCACCTCCCTGAAAGATTTTGATTGAGTTTCTCTCCCCTACCTAGAAGAAGTCTAGTTCATGTGTCTCCAACTGGCAATTGTGAGATAAAACATTGCTGAGTGATATAAAATGAATGAATCAGATTTATGGAGTCTGAGCTAACAGCTGTATGCACCTTTTGGGCACAAGTATCAATAGGTTGATCCACTCACTTTCTAATCATTATTTGTCTCAAGGTGATAGGACTCATGCCTTTAAATTTTGCTGCATGGGATCCCATTATAAAATACATAATTGTATCAAGAAAAACTGGGACAGTTAGTGCCTCATTCCACATCTGGTCTTGCATTATTCAAAACTATGCTCCATTCTTTTTTGTGAATGCACATCCTTCTCTAAAGAACACAGATCTTTTCTTTATATCTTTGTGTACCTGTCCCTGTATTAATTTCTATGCATGCATGTGAAAACATTCCTCCCTCCCTCCCTCCTTTCCCCTTTCACTTTTTTTCTCCTAAGCACCCTTGCTGGTGCTAAATTCTGCTAAATAGACTTACTTCTGAGTAGATATGCAGAATTTCCAGCTGGAGGCAGTTTCCAATAAATATAATATATATATTCAGTAAAATCAATGAAAAATTGTTAAAACGTCTACTCAGTTTAAACTGAATTAAATTACTTAAATTTATGTTCTGTTGAAATCAGTTTTGCGTATCTTCCCTTGAAATTTCTATATTACAGTTGAATAAGTTCAACTTAGTCTTGATCTAATACTGTGATGATGAGTTGAGGTAGCTTAATCAATAATGACTTGATTATAAAAATTAATAATGACTTGATTATAAAATTAGTTAATACCAAAACACAGTTTTCAGAAATCAAAAGACCTGCTTTTACTGTTTTTTGATAATCACAGACTGTTTGGTTTTTCAGCGGGATAATACCCCTGGGAATTGCTGGGCCATGAAGGGATCTCAAGGTTATGTAGTCATCAAATTGTCTCAAGCTGTCTGTCCGACTTCAGTAGCCCTGGAACATATTTCAAAGACAGTTTCTCATACAGAAGAGATAACTAGTGCGCCACAGAATTTTTCTGTCTTTGTGAGTATATTTATTAGAAAGTTTCCTCTTTCCTGGGTTGAGAAATGGTCTCATATCAGTCTATATTGTTGGAATTCATTGGTGCATACAGTGGCTGTAAATCTATTCCCCTTGAGGGGCAATAGTTCAAGATATAATTACAGAGGAACTTTTATCTCCTTATTTAAAAAACATGATTCTGTGTAGTAAATCTTCTATTAATGAGACTGATTTTCTCAGGGCTTTCATCACTTCCTTTCTCAATTCACTTTATTTTTCTCTTCTGGGTCTGAACAACATAGTTGATGGTCTTATCTAACTCACTAATTCTCTCTGTAATAGCTGTACATAAATGTAAACCACTTAGGTTTTCCTATCACCACCCAAAACTTAAAATTTATCTTTACAGGTCTTGATTTACAAGAATTTGTTTAGTAACTTTATTTGAGGTTACAATGGCACTGAAAAAAGTGGCTTATGACCGTTTTTCACACTTATGACCCTTGCAGAATCCCCAGGGTCACATGATCAAAATTCAGACACTTATTTTTATGATGGTTACAATGTCCCAGGGTCATGTGATCACCTTTCTGACATGCAAAGTCAATGATGAAGCCAGATTTGCTTAACAACCGTGTTACTAATTTAACTGCAGTGATTCACTTAACAACTGCGGCAAGAAAGGTTGTAAAAAGGGCCAAATGACTTGCTTAGCAGCAGAAACTTCGAGCTCAATTGTGGTTGTAAGTCAAGGGCTACTTGTACTTTCCTTCACACAACATCAGTCCCAAAAGTTCGACTCCTAACCTTAGTGTTCTTAAAATTTTCTCCAGCTTACACAACACATATCTGAATGCAAGCCTCTCGCCTCCTCCCTCCTTCTTTATATGTCTGCCAACATATATAGAGCCATTTTAAGACTGTCTGGGTACTTAGCTAATAAGTCTTTGCTTTTTCACATAGAGTTTGGATTCAGGGCTATCCTCATGGGAGGTCAAAGTAGAATGTCAGGCTGTTAGGAAGCAAGCTCTGTCCCTTTTGAATACACATTCAGAAGAGGCAAGAGGTGCATTGTGAGCCTCTGCCTGTCATATTGTCAATTTTAATAGATGCTGCTGCTTAGATTCTGCATTACCTTTTCTTTTTTGCCTGTTCTCAGGGATTCAAAAATGATTTTGAGAAGGAAGAAGGACAATTTTTGGGTTCATTTGTCTACAGAGTGGATAGATTGCCTTTGCAAACATTTAAATTAGAGGTAGGTTGCAGAATATAGAGGGGTAAAAGCTACAACCAAAGAAATTTGAGAATGAGTCTTACAATCATTTTATCACACATTTGTGTAATGTCATTTTTATAAATGTTTGGGTAAAAGCTACAATAACTGCACTCTTTTATGAGGCTGGTATTGATTTAGAAGAACATTACCAACATTTCAAAAATACCATTTATAGATAGTTTAAATTTAGATTGCAAATCACTATACATTTATACTTAATTGAAAAGCAACTCTTTATTCTGGCAGGTAGCTAGTCTGGAAAATTGAGAAGTTAAAAAAGTCAAAATGTTATTATCCATTTAACTTAGCAGGCATTTACATCTCACTGAAGATGCCCTTTCAAATATATAACAGCATATATTAAAAATATAATACAACTAATACACAAATTTGTAACAAACAAATAAAATAAAACAAAATGATTCAGCCAATGAAATAAATATGACATCTCAATATAAAATATATTTTTAGTTGTTCAAAATTACTCTACATCCTCTCAGCAAAATTAGATTGCTTATAGTATTATATACAGAAAATATATAGTGTAAATATAGATTCATGGATTATTTACAAACACTCAGAAATGTTAGCAGAGTCCTCTAAGATCTTTTGTTTGTGTGTACCTTGTTTACTATAACATTTTGAGAATAGTACAAAATCACCATGGATTTTGTTTTAGGCAATATCTGTATTTTGGATATGACAAATGAGCATGAACAGATTTTACAAGCTAAAAACCTTTTCTAGGAAGCTAATGTTTAGCATTAAAAAGATTAGAGCATACCACTTGGGTCTATTCTGAAGAGGAAAACTGAGGAAACATTCAATGGTGGAATATTATGTTTCCTGAATGGGTCTGTAAAAGGGACCAAAGGCGACAGACTGTAGTTTTAAAGAGAGAAAAGGCTGAGTTGAGTTTGAGGTTTATAATTTCTAAGTTATTTAGAAACCTGATATGGTACTTAAATCTCTGAGTCATAGGTTCAACCTGCTTATTCATCAATAATTTTAAATATCACGAATGACAGAAGCATAAAATGATCTAGGAAATCAAATCCAAATACAGAACCACAGAGTTGGAAGGGACCTTGGAGATCTTCTAATTCAACCCCCTGCTTAAGTAGAAGACCCCTATAACATTCTAGACAAATGGCTTTCCAATCTCTTCTTCAAATCTCCAGTGATGGAGCACCCACAACTTCTGAAGGCAAGAAATTCCACTAGTTAACTGTTCTCACTGTTGGGAAATTTCTCCTTAGTTCTAGGTTGTATCTCTTCTTGACAAGTTTCCATTTATTACTTCTTGCCTGCCCTCAGGTGTTTTGGAGAACAGGTCAACAATTTCCTTTCTGTGACAACCTCTCAAATATTGGACTAGACATACCCAGTTCCTGCAACTGTTCTTCACACATTTAAGCTTCCAGTCCCCTAATCATCTTTGTTGCACTCTTTCTAGAGTCTCAGCATCTTTTTTCTTGGTGACCGCTCAAACTTCCATACTGGCCAGAGGATTGGATGGCTATAATTTTTATCAAATTTGTACCACACCATTCTTAGTCTATGAAATACCTCTGGGTAGGTATATTGTACATACAAAGATCTATCCTCTTTAAGGCTTGAGTTCACTGGTCATCAAGACTTAAAATCACATCTAACAATATAATTTTACAGGTTTAGATCCAGATACATTCTAAAAGAAATTGATTTGTTCTCTCTTTTAGCATGAGTATATGAATTACAACCTGGCTTTGATATGTCTCCAGAGTTGGATGTCATTTTTTACTCAAATCCAAACTAATAAAAGAAAACTGATTAAGATGATCATGTTACTAACTCTTTTCAAATCTTCCTTGAAAAGCTAGTAGGAAAATATTTCCAACTGTTGTATTTAAGCCACTTCCATGTCACTTTGCTAATGTATTTTGACTTAATATACTAGAGTGGGGAAGAGAAGCAGAATTGGAAAGACTTACATTGCATAGATGGTGATTAGTAACTTTGATATTTGTGTTCCACAGTTCCTGATCCTTTTATTTTATTTTCAGGGAGCACCTTTAGATAAATTTAAATATATGCTCTTGAAGATCTTGACTAATTGGCATCATCCAAACTACACATGTATCTATGGATTTCGAGTATATGGAGAATAATTGTACTGATAGAGTGAACAGGAAAATTCAATATAATAAATACACAATGGTGTATTCTTATTGCTCATATATTAGCTGTTATTTTTTTAAAGGTGTCTCAATGTTGTTTTAGTATATAACTTGCTTAATGGTTGGAGATATCAACACAATGTTCAGGAAAGAAAAATACATTGAATGTGTTCAGTTTATTGAAAAACTTACCAACAATTCATCTTATAAATAATATTTTATAATTAATACACTAAAAGAACAGTTTGGTCTAGTGAGTAAGAGACCATGCTTCATTCAGTTGCCCAGACTCCACCCTGCAAGAGATGATGGGGTCGTTAAAAGGTGATGATTAAGAGACCATGCTAGAAACCTGGAGACTGTGAGTTCTTGTCCTGACTTAAGCATGAAATCTGGCTGGGTGATTTTGGACCAGTCACTTCCTTTCAGCCCCACTCACCTCACAGGGTTGTTGTTCTTGTGGGGAAAATAGGAGGAGAAGCTATATTTGTCTCCTTGAGTTATTTATAAAAATAATAAGGGCAGGGTAAAAAATAAATAATTGCAATGGCTATTTTTTTGAGAGAATTGAAACCTTAAGATGGATATATTGCCTTCCTGACAATTATCAATAGCCTCTTCCTTTTGCAATAGCTGGAATGCAGATATGCTTTTTCATCTGTATCATAGACAATTCTAATAAAATTTATTATGGTGGTTTTCATGATCTGGTGCTAACTTTTCCAGATATATGAGAGAGGGTGTTTAATTAGTGAAAATGGAGGGGGGGGGAAGGAGGGAGGGAGAGAGGGAGAGAGAAGAGCAATGTAGAATAGATAAACAAGGCAAGTTATTACTCTGTGATATGATTGGCAATTGTACTGGGGATAAAGGGACAATCTTGCCCAGGGCATCAGGCTAAACTGGGTTGTCAAGAAAATCCCAGGGGAAGGCAATGACAAACTCTTTAAGAATGGTTGCCAAAGTAAATCCCATGGATTTCCCTGTGTAATCCTCAGATTGCAAGAACAATTCAAGGGGTTTTGTATGTTTGAGATGAAAAGCAACCTAACAGGAACTGTGATCCAAGCGAACATGTGGCTGAGAGAGAGATGGGGATTAGTTTTCTGCAAGTGAAAAAGACAAGGGGAAATGGTACAGTGCAGAAACAGAGCTACTGCCAGGGGTGGGTTCTAAAATTTTTTACTATTGGTTCTGTGGGTGTGGGTTATTTTGTGGGCGTGGCTTGATGGTCATGTGACAATTATTTAGGATTTAGCAGAGGTCCTGGTCTACCAGGCTTTTAACTGCTTGGAGAGCTGTACCAATCTACCCATTTATTTTTTGCAGGCACTGGTCTACCCATTTATTTTTGCAGGCACTGATCTACTCATGTATTTTTGCAGGCACTGGTCTACTCATTTGTTTTCTTTTAACACTGATCAGCTGTAGGGCAGCCCTTTGAAGCCCCAAGGCAAGAGTTTAAACAGTTTTTTTTCCTCTAGCCATCAGCTGGGACTCAGGAGGCAGCAATAGATTGGGGCTGGGGCCAAATAAAAGGTAAGAATAACATGGGGGTGGTGGGTGGGGCGGGGTGGTGGGAGAACCGGTTCGGTGACGTCATATCAACACCGCTACCAGCTCGGGAGAACCGGGCCAAACTGGGAGGAACCCACCACTGGCTACTGCAATTATGGAAAAAAACAAGCACGATAAACCAAAAGATAAATCAGTATTCTTAGGCACAACTAAAATGCTTTTGGTGAAGGCCTAAAGGCAGGGTAGAACACTGAAAGACTACAACCCACCTTGCCAGCTACTCTTCTAAACTTTAATCTGCTTCCAACTCACTCAGTTAGGATCAGCAATAGTAAGTGAAAAGAACTGGTGCCTGCTCAAGATCAAAGAGGGCCAGAGCACAGGTTATGCTGGAAATGGAACGACATTCAGTAATGGCTGCATTTGGTAACAGTAACAGAGTTGGAAGGGACCTTGGAGGTCATCTAGTCCAACCCCCTGATCATGCAGGACACCTGTAAGGAATTTAAGGTACAAGAAATCTAATACTTATTCCATTACACGTTCCCTTGAAGTGGCCCCCAAAACTTTTGGATTGTATGATTTAATAAAGGTATGGCTTCAGAAACAACAGGCATAGTTATTGTTTGGAACAAATCTATTGAGTTTTTCTGAAGCAGTACTGCCTGTGAATAATTAGCATACTATTCACTCACTATAAAGGCCTCTTTTTTCTTCCTAGATATGGCAAATCTGCAAAGTGATTACTTTGACTTTTCTCCCTTTTTTCCTTCTAGCATCGGCAGCCCTCTGCAGGAAAAAATGGTGAAACAAAGGTAGAAGTTAAAATTAAACACAACATTCTTTGGCTGGCAGCTGACTATATTACTGTTTCTCATGATGTATCCATATTCAAGATGTTTGGAGAGTGCCAGTTTGAAGAAAACTGCTTTAGTTTGATTCTAATTGATACAGATAGTTAAATATTCAACCGTCTTAATTTGTTCATTATCTTAAGAAGACATTAGAAAGGAAACAAATAAATGACCTATGGTGATTACTCTAGTTTCCCTTACTTTGAAAAAGCTCCTTATTTATTTGATGCTGTTTTTAACAAAGAAGAATATTGTAAATAGAAAGAAAATGTTCCAACCTATCTTGTGTGTGTCTGTGTTAATACATCTTATAATAAATGGATCTTCGTTTATGGGTCCAAATAATCTACAACTCCTAGAGATGGGCCTTAATGATTATGTGTCTATACAGGAATTGCCTAAAAGAGCTCATGGCTTTTAGCTCATATGTGTAGCTAATTCCTGTTATTAGAATGGCATAGCTACCTGTAAGTCTAATAATGAGTACCTTGGTTTGAATGTCCAACAGTTCAAGAGGAGTGGTATGCAGAAGGATATAAATTTGCCTAATAAGACTTATGTTAAAAACAACTCTTAGATGAAGATAAAATATTCCCCAAACTATTTGATGAATTATTCAATACAATTCTTTTCTCCAAATGAAAAAGCTCTCTGAGATTTCAATGTTTCTTAGCAGAATTATATAATCCTATGGGGAAGGGGAATTCTAGCTTTAAGGTTAAAGTAATTGAGGGTTTGCTTTATAAAGGATAGAGAAGCCTAGATTTTTTTTTAAAAAAACCATTTCTTATTAGAAATTCTTAGCATGTGCAAGTCTCCTAAAGGTAAACAAGTGAGAGAAGGATAAATTATTTAGCTTCAAAATAGCTCTAAACAGATAAGAAACAGCAATAATGATCTTACAACATTACAAAAAACATCACAACATATACATTCCATCTAAATGCTGAGGATAGACCTCCCATCTCTGTTGCCCTCTTGGGCTGATTTGGCTGATCATGAAAAAACAGGGAGACAACCAGGAAATTACTTGGCTGTAAACTTGACTTGGAACGAAATAAAAAATTATCTCAGAAAGAAACAGTAACTTGCATTGTTACCAAGTCAACAGCACAGGCATTCTATGCTACCTGAAGGCAAGCCTGACTTGAGAAAGCTGTTATGTTTTAATTTCTGAGGATTGGATGGGATAAAATCCCATGTTAGAAAGTAATACAATGCAGGCACAAAGGCAGAGTGGAAAAATCACTGGTGATGTGGCCAGGATGATGGCTTCCAAAAGGGCTGGTGTGATACTGCTGATTATACCTCAGGTGGTGTCTGATCAGCCCAATATAGAGGGCTTGATATTGTTTATAGGTAAGTGAGGGTAAATACAGTGTAAAAGTATGGAGTTTTATTTCATAAGCCAGTAAATTTTATTGTTGTTCTTTAGCTATTTTGTTTTTACATACCCCAAAGGAAACTTTTCACGTTGAATATGTGAATGTTTATTCCTATATTAATGTTCCCATATTAACATACTTACTGTAGTGCTAGACTCTGCATCTACCATCTTCCAGTTGTCAGCAGACCAGGGGTAAAATCTAAAAAATTTCCCTACCGGTTCTGTGGGCATGGCTTAATTGGTGGGCGTGGCTTGGTGGTCAGGTGACCAGGTGGGCATGGCCAATAATAATAAATAATAAAAATAATAAAGTACACAAAACAATAAGAGGTACAAAAACTAACTTTCACACTTTACACACATACACACAACACAACACAACAGGACTCACACACAATGTAAAAGCAGCTGCACTTCATCCAAAATGGCCCCTGCAACAAGCAGGAACCTTACACAGCAAAAAAGCTCAAAAACCAACTTTCACACTTTTTTCACACAAATGCAACATACAGCTTTGTGAGATTTTGTGTGTTTGTGTAGTTAGAGTGAAACACTACAGAAACACATCAAATCTCAGAAAGCTGCACAAATATTTTATTTTATTTATATTTTTAGATAAAAGCAGCTAAATTTAAAACTTCCTTAACTTTAAATTGCTATGTCTAAAAAATAATAATAAAACACCTAACCCCCCCCCATTAACTATTTTTTTAAAAGCTCCCCAAAAAGAAAAATAAACCCCAGTTACTTACCAAATTGAAGGTACAAGGCAGGCAGATTGAGTTGCTCACCGAATGGGATTGATTGCAGGCAGGCAGATTGAGTTGCTCAATCTGCAATTGATTGCAGCAGCCAAAGCAAGGCAGGAAAAGTGAGTGAACCCGAAAGCAGCAGCAAGCTGCCAAGTGGGCAATGGGGACCGGGCGATTGGGTGGGCATGGGCGGGGTGGCGGGGTGGCGCAGGGCTTTTTGCTACCGGTTCTCCAAACTACCCACTACCATCAACCAGATCGCCCTATCCAGTCCAAACCGGGAACATTTCACCCTGCCGCAGACTATGGAAAAAACCTAACAACGGGAAGAGTATGGTGCCCAAGTACTTGCAGGAAATGATTTGGCAATAAAGAGGACAGTTAGCACCTGCAAGCATACATGGATGACATATTTTTCTTGGTGTAGTTGGCAGGGTAAGCAAAAAACATCTCTAAAAGCAGCATTGTGAATTGGAACAGGGCCTGGAATTTGCTTAACAGAAGAGAGGCAAAACTAGAGTTTTTGAATTATATAATTTAAGAGAAAGAAAGAAACAAAACATGTCAAGGCTATTTTATTTGATGGAGAATTAATCCAATTCGAATATGTTTTAAATTATCATCTTAAAATTCCTCTTTTAGTCACCATGCACTCTAGACAAATTAACGGTTAAATAGCAGTTCTATTATAAAAGGTATTGCTTATCATAGTAATATTGGGCTCATGATCAATGGATCTCTTCATCTGTATTTTTTAAAAACACATATAGATATTTGAAAAAAAAATCTATTTCTGTTGGAATTAATATCAGGGTTCTATTTATTGGATAAAAGCCCATTCTTTTATTGACTCCTAGATGGGGGAAGTATGAGGCTGACAGTTATTCTAAGCAAGTTGCTAAAATGATTTGTACTACTGCTGTTTTATGAGCAAATTAAGAGAAAAAGAAGAGATTGTTTTTGATATTTGCAGTGTAGGCCAGAAAGGAAGGAAAAAACGTTGGCTAAACTACATCAGATTGCAATAGGCCTAACCAATGCCAAATATTCCTTTGAGTCAGTCTTATTTATTATGTCTTTGATTGTCTGGACATTTTCTTGGCAATGTTTTTCAGAAGTCATTTGCTCTTGTGTCTTTCCTAGGGCTGGGAAAGAGAGTGGCCCAAGGTCTCACACAGATGATTTTTTCCCTAGGGTAGGACTAGACCTCATAGTCTTCTGGTTTCTAGCCTGATGCTTTAACCACTACACCCAATGGGCTCTCTATTTATTTATTTATATGTTTTTCTTTGTGGGACTTGTTGCATTCAATAAATTATTCCTTGGCAGCCCTTTAGCGACTATTACAGGTAGTCCTCAATTTACAACCATAACTGCCCAGAATGACGGTAATCAATTATGTTGATCGTTAAGCAGATAATCATGTGACTGATTCAATTTTACAGTTTTTTTCATGGCAATTATTAAGCAAGTCATCCTAGTCATTAAGTGAATGCCATAATTGTTGAATTAATTTACTTAAATTCTCACAGGTGAATATTCAGAAATCTGAAAAAACCCACCCCACCTCCCTGTAAGCACTGGTGGGTTTGCCCCGGTTCAGGCAAACCGGTAGCGGTGGGACGTTCCGCCCAGCTGCCCGGATGTCATAAAAAATGCTCTGCACATGCACAGAAGCCCCACATGCTCGTGAAGCATGCACGTACGCTCGCGCGCTCCCAATAGCGAACTGGTAGCGAATTGAAACCCACTGCTGCCCTGCAGTATTAGGGAGGTTTAAAGAGATAGAAAAGAAAATATCTTGGATCACAATACAATTCTACTTCTTCATTATATAGAAATGAAATACTTCATCTTTGGCCTAGGAATATCAATCTGATCCCAAATTTGAGCTCTCCTATCATGGTTGGTTGAGAAAAGGCATCTTTTTATTTATTGTATTTATTTATTTATTGGTTCAATTTATATGCCGCCCTTCTCCAGAGACTCAGGGTGGCTTACAATGCGTTAAGCAATAGCCTTCATACTTTTGTATATACCTGCTTAGTAGGGCTTTTGGCCCCCCTAAGCGTTGTTCTTTTTTATACAAAGTCAGTTTATTGCCCCCACAATCCGGGTCCTCATTTTACCTACCTCGAAAGGATGGAAGGATGAGTCAACCTTGAGCCTGGTGAGATTCAAACTTGCAGTAATTGCAGGCAGCTGGCAGCTAAGTGCTATTTAATAGCACTTTAGTCCACTGCTCCACCAGGCTCCCTGTCATTCTTTCTCTCAAGAAAATGGAAATATTTCTACAAGTTACAGACTGAGCGTGATCCTTTTGTGTAGGCGAGATTTGAATCTATTGCTCATTTTTTCTTGTAAATTTCACTTGTAACTATAATTTTAAACGCAATCATTTTCAGGGGGGAAAGCACTGAGCATGGCCCCCATAGGAAGTCATTCATGATGTTGATGATGTGTGTACTCTTTAGATTCATGTGAAAACATGAAGATACATCTAATAAATTTATTCTTGCTTTAATCATACTTAGATTGGCTTCATTAAAATCAAATGAACAAAATGGTCAATATTAACTCCCATTCTTTTCAGAGGGCATCTTTAATAGTGATTAAATCTGGACCCAGACAACTGTGATACTGGAGGAGTATGTGAATAAAATATCATCCTGCTATCTACCAAATTTAAGAGAAACCGCTGCGATTGTTCCACGAATGCTTGGGAAAGAGATGGCTGATAATTTTCTGGGCTCAGGCAATAATATACATGCAATGCCTTTATATAACCACTAGGGTGCACCAAACCTCCATTAGAAATAACTGCTTTTCCGAAAAGGCAAGCAAAAGATCGTTAGTGGCAGTTAAGTGAGGATACTTGATGATAAATATATTTGACTAGTTAAAAAAAAAAGACAATCAGAAAAGGGTTTAAAATTCAGGGATGGAGCACATACTTTACTTTCTGAAGGTGCTTGGCTTAATTTTAATAATGACTGCAAATCTGCCAAAGAGGGCCAGGTAGCAGCGATGGTAATGACTTCCTTTCTAAAACTTGGAAGAAATACAGCCAAGGATATAGCATCTTTTAAACATTATCAAAGGTGAACATGGCTGCCTGATGAAATCTGCTGAATCATTAATAAACAGTACTTAGGTTGGTTATTCTTCTGTAGTTATGGAAAAAACGCAGGCAGTTCATGGCCAATAGGGAATAGTGGTTAAGATATTGAAGTAGGAGCTGGGAGACCTAGGTTTAAAACCCTCAGCCATGGAAGCTCACTGGGTGACTTTGGATCACTGACTTTCTCTCAGTCCAACTTACCTCACAGGGGTATTCTTGTTGGAAAAATAGGAAGAGAGAACAATATGGAATCTCCCCCCCCCCCAAATTAAATTGCTGAGGGTATCTAAGCATTGTGAACTCTGATAGATATAATTCCAGTGTTCAGATTCACACATACATATGAACTTTGGGGAAATGCCAATGTACTTTTCAACTGAAAACAAAATAGATTTAAATACGATTTTCTATATTATTTTAAAAAGACAAAGTGAAGGACAGAGTTAAAGGAAAACATATTACAAATTGATTCAGTCAGCTGACTCGCCTGGACAATCCTCTGCCTTGTTGCTAAGAGCAGCCCCTTAATTCATTTGTGTGGCCCAGGTGTGGGTCCCATTCAGGCATCCCTGTGTTGGTTCTGCTTCTACACCAATTGAATCTTTTCAATTTGCAATAGAGTACCAAATAACTGTATTCTATACAGTTGGTATATAATAATTGGTATTGGGAAGGAAGAGTGCCAATATGATGTAGTGATTAAATGTTAGATTGGGATTAATAACACCCATCTTTAAATCCACCGTGTGGAAATCCTTTGTCTGACTTTGGGCCAATGATTCATCTTGACCTACCTATCAGGTTTTACGCAGAAAATCTGAGAGGAAAGAATGCTAGATACACTGCCTTGAACTCCTGAAGGAAATACAAGATAGAGATCTAACAAATAAGAATTCTGCTTTTATTTAAGGGGGCTGTGATCAGGACCAAGGCTTTGTAGTGAGAGAGTACACAAACTTTCTTTAATGTGGCAGCATCCAAATGTGTTGGAGTTGCAATTGCCAATGATGCTGGACTGTCTAGAATTTGGGGGTTTATAATCCCATCCTATTAGGAGGCAGTAGGATGGACGAGACTGGACTGGGTGGAACTACAACAAGCTCATTTATTTTCCATGGATGATACTAAGAACACTTGCCTCACACAGCCTTTTCCCACTGTATTGGGAAAGACTCTGTAGTTTTGTAGAAAGACTACTATAACAGACATTCAATGTTATCTGGCCTCAATTGCCAATCTACCATGGTTTCCATGGAAAAGGCCACAGCTCCATAAACTAAAGGATCATAGAATACAAATTTGGGAACACTGAAAATTTGTGTTGATAGAATCAAATGTAAGATTTAACCATCAGATATAGTGCAAAGTTGTTTCATGTAATCTTCATAGATTTGCTAAATAATTTCAGAATTCTTGTTTTTCTATTTCAGGCAACAAAAGAAAACTTCTTAAGACTTGGGTGGCTTGCATTCAGATTGATGAGTCACTACTAGTATAGACCTGGGATTAGTCATGATACCATACCAAGTTCATTTCTGGTTTGGTTTAATGTTGCCACAAAGAAAATTCCCTTTCTTATTTCCCACAAAGGACAATTAAGAGCCGCTGGTATGTGGCTGGTGGCTACTTCATTTGCGCCATCAGCACATATTTTGTGGCGCTGTCTGAAAACTTAATTGACTTGTTGAAAAATTGAGCATTCCATGTTAGTCATTGATTTAGAAATTAAAGGTAGCTTAATTACAAGGGATAAAAATATGAACATTTCCTTTCATCTCAGTTACTGAAGGGCCCTGCCTCAGTTCATTATATGCTTATCTTTAAACTGATGACATTAAGAATGATAAAATCTTTTAACCAAATATATTTTCCTCAAATATGCTGATAGCCAAAATCTGCTTCAATATCAGAAGAGGAAAGCAAATGCTTATAGTTGCTCAAAGATTTGTGCTTGAATGAAAAGAGAAGAAGAGATTGCAAAACAGAAGAAGGAAATAAGTGTTGATGCATTTAATCAGATCTAATGTCCATTAATTGTTTCCACAGCAGTTTTAGAGATCCAGAATAAATGCCCTCTTAGTTACATTGCTGAGAGAATACAGGCAGCCATTCTCTCATTATCCTGGAGTAAAGCTACACTGGAGGTATTCTGGGAAATTAAAATGGCTACTGACATTGTGTGTTTTTGTGGCCAGTGTAGCTATTTTTACATGGATGCAAAGAAAATAAATGGTGCAGGTGCAGCTAGGAGAATGACCCAAGCTTGCCACAGGCTTGTAACTTAATTTGGTGATATATAATTGTCATTGTTATACTAAATAGTGTATTTTATTTTTTTACTTTCACTGAAGTAAAATTAGTGTAGGATTTTAGAAACTGATCTGAAGTTCATATGAAAAACCAGGAGATGGCACCCTTGAAAGGAATAGAGCAAAAGAATCCACAGTAAAATAAGTCAAATGCCCAGGGCTTTGAGAAATATTATGAAAAAGTATGTATGCTGGAATAATTGTTTTGTAGCTATTCAAGTTTACTTGTAAGCAAAACCTATGGAGTTCAACCTATTCCCAAAGAGGATAATAGTTTAAAGCTTTCCAATGAAGCGTAAATTCTGGATTTAAACTATAAAAGTATATTATACACATGCATATATATCATCATTTTCTCCTTATATTCTTATTTTTGTCAACTATTTTACCCTAGGAGTATGCATTTACAATACTATTACAAGCCTTTCATTGTAATGAAATAATTATTAAAATTGTGTCTCTATACAGTAAACCTGGAAGATTTATAAATTAAAGTAAAAAGTGCTGCTAGACACAGTTACATAAATTCTATTGATTTTAGACATTGTATAGTTGAATGATATGTCTTAAATGAGGTCCTAGATGATTAATAAATTGGCATCTTATTTGTAATGCTTCTAACACATAAAAAGCATGTGTGTGGCCATAGGTTCTGCTTTTGAAGAACGCTGTGTTTCTAGGCTAATTCCTTTATGGTGGGAAAACATATTTTAATACAAGAAAATCCAATTTACTTAATTCATTTGGAAAGTTATTATTTTGCTTATCTGAAAAAGAAAGCTATTTTTCAGATACGGGTTGACTGTGGCATGCTCATACTGTAGATTTGACATCTGATGGTTTAAAGAGTTATAAAAGAGGTATGTCATTAATTCTTCTTTTTCAGAGTAAAGATATATTTTATGGGCAAAAAGTGAGAAGTTATGCTAAATCTTTTGCTTTGACAAGCCATGTGCTTGTGTTCCTTTTCTAGATTTCAATTCTGCTCTGAAGCAAAAATTAAACCACAAATGACTCAAAGATGACAAAGGAGCAAAATATAATTTTGAGAAGGGATTCTTAAGGCTTTAATTTCCTCTAATATTCTAGCACAATATTCTTTGAAACTGTCCTGGAAAGAAGTTATATTCATATGCCGTGATTTGTCCATGTTTGCTGAAACAGTAGCTGCGAAGGTTTGGCCATGGAGGTGACACTCTGTTTTTTTCTTTAAACCTTTTTCTTATCTAACTGACTTCCTGGGACCTTTTTGATACCCAGCCCAAAAGGAATTTCTCACCTTTAAATCATAACGTTCTCCTAAAAATTATACTCTCAGATTGTAACTCATAATGTGCATGCGGCCATATGATCCGCATCCTCCAAAAGGAAGCATTTATTTAAAAACCATCGTCTAGATAGTTCCTTGAGACTTTATTCTAAGTTGGGGATAAATCTCAGAAATTGTCATTGAGAAGAAATGAATACAATTGTTTTCTTTAAAAAATATATTGCTTGTCTAATAAAGTCATATTATTTAATTTAGTAAACAAAACTCCAAAACAAGCCAACACAAACAAAAGACATCCCTAAGACTCAAAAGGAGACCCAGATTCTGTATTTTGCTGTTATTGTTGCTGATTACTGATATTTAAACTATTTTGTCTTCAAAGTTCTCTGATCCCTAAATAACAGGAATAGACTTTCCCTCTTTCAAATATCCTGTGTCAACTTTCCTAGATCCCATAATAACAGATGGACCTTGAGACTGTTTACTGTTTCTACCCACAAACTTCCTGTTAGTAAACTCCTATATTATTTCTGAAACAGAAAAATTACAAAGGAGCCTCCCAGCTGATTACTGCTTACTGATGAATCAATGCCAGAAAAGCTCTATTTAAAAAAAAAGCTATCAAAACAAGATCACTTGTTTCTTTATTGCATTATTTTATTAAAGGTTCCACAAGATACAAAACACAACCTAAAAGTTGCTAAGAATCTGAGGATAAAATAACATTAAAGACATTGTAATGTAATGCATACTGTATGTGGTAATAGGAGTGGAATATTAGTTTGTCCTGTACTCATTAATGGTGGTGGAGCTATAGTTTGTTAATAGAATAAGGTAATGAGTTGCTCTTTCTTTTGTTTTAAGTCAAAAAGTGTAAAAGAAGCTTTAATTTTTCACATTGGTAGAATAAAGCTATGGATGTTGGAATGTCTATTAATTCCTGTTTACATATAAAATGTTGATTCTGCAGTGGACTTTGTTCATGCATGATACACATACATTGAACCAGAGATCTTGCTATTTCATAAAACTTGAATATTGTCTGTGATATAAGTGGTGGAGATATTCATACATTTAATATTCTTTATCTTGTGAATGCAGAAGGGATGTCTATATTCATGATGTAGTTTCCTTAAAAGTTAGTCTCATGGTCCAGTATCACCGAAACATGTAAGGACTAAGAGTATACAATTAGTTTGATTGTTTATCTCCTAATATGGTACCAATCTTATACAGTATTAGAAAATGTATTTTAGGAAAATGTATTTTCCTCAGAAGTAGTAAATTTAGTCAGGAACCCAGTCCAATCTGAAATACCAATTGAGCTAAAAATTTTGATTACAACTTGAATTTCTTTTTTCTTCCTGCCTGCATAAGAGAACACTGTTTTAAACATTAATAAATAAGCGGTTTTAACTTGGCCTCATTCCTGTCTTTTTTTGATCACCTTACTTCAGTTTGCATTATTTATATTATTATTCCATTTTGAATATGACTTATTTTGTAAGCATAAATTTGGACTGAACACCCAGCAACACAAAAATAGGGATGATACAAAGAGTTCGAGTTTTCTGTATCTTCTTGTTATCTTTTAACAGCCTTACAGATTTTTGCAGTTCAGATTTGGTAGGCCTAATAAAAATTAAGCCAAAATAAGCACCATTCAAGACCCAAAACACATCCCTCTCAAAATAAAATAAAATTAAATTAAATTAAAAAAAGAAAAGATCCAAGTCCAATTCTGAGTGGAGATAGGAGTTTCATAGATGATAATCTATGAACTTCAAAGTATGCATTAGAGTTTAAAAGATTTCCTTTTGGTCACAGAATTTGACCAATGCCTCTTCTAGTCCAGTTCGTCAGTAAACTAAAGCATTGATTAAATGCATTTCACAAATTATTTTTAAAAGCTCATAACGAAAAATGGGAAGGAAAGACAATAAAAAAAGCAAAATGTGACTTTGTGTTGCACCTAAAAATAAAAGCTGAATTTAGAAATATAGAAATAAACCACGGCAGGTTTTTAAAGAATGAAAACAGTGGAAGACACTGAAATGAAGCCTGTTGTGCACAGAGAAGTGGCAATGTTGTGCACAGAAATGTGTTAACATATAGATTTCATTAGCAGTTCTGTACTGTAGAAAAATTCATAAAGAGTAACATATTTTTGAAAAAATGTACCTGGAAAAAAATATTTAGAAAAATTACAAACATGATCTTTCACTCCTGTGGTGGTCGTGGTGGTAGTTGCTTAAATGTGCAAAGAATGTTATTGAATGAAATATTACATCCGTTCCTGTGACAGTGACACAAACCAGATTTAGACGGAGCTGTACAGCCCTAGCTAAGCCCACAAACGATTTCTGTAACAACACCACAAAACTATTTGATAGTAACAGAGATACTAAGATGCTACTTTGCTACTTCTCTTGTTTCCTATAACAGGTCATTTTCTTAATAAACATGTATGAAAATTGGCTACATTCTTCAACTCCTAAAATATGCAATCCTATTGTGAAAAATTGATTGAGCCATGGCTCAAACGTGACTATGCCTTATAGTTCTTTTGCAAAGTAGCACTCCCTTTTGGACCATAGTTGAAATCAAATGCGTGCTCTGCACTGACGGCAGTGCATAATTATGAGTTAAATTGTCATCATTCTTGCCATGGCTATATTTTTAAGAAGGAGACCAAGGTGGTTTCTAGACTCATTTGGAAAATAGGCTTTCTCTGAATGAATTTATCCGTGGGCCATCCTTGGAAAAAATCCTCACAGTGGATGGCTGTGTGACAGCATGGGAATATAATATTATTAAGGTAGATTAACAACTGTAGGATCCCTGGTGCCTACATCTACCAGCAAGAAGCTGGCAACAGATGTTTCTGTCTTTTATGCAAATAGGAACTTCATGGATCAGTTTTTCTTTACTCCATGGAATCAATGCAGCTGGAAGGTAGAATTCCAGCACCACATGTGTTGAAAAAAATTATTAAGTTACTGAGCTGCTTATAAAGTAAAGCAGAAAGTATCCAGAGATTCTGTGATGGATATTTGTGGGTGTGTGCATAAACACACACGCATATCATTAAAACTGTGTTCACACACATTTAATGTCGCATTTCTAAGACTTTGTTTAGCCCTGAAAAACTGCATTCACTTTTTAAGCCTAAAGGTGACCCCTGCTTAGATCTAAACTATGAGCCTAATCACCATCTGAATTAAAGGAGGGGAGAGGAATGACAAAGGTGACATTTAAAGCACAGTATTCCTAAAAAAAAATCACACAACCAAGATGGATTAAAATTATGCATTTATGTTTCGCTTTTGCTTTCTCTCCCATCTATGTAGATTAAAAAAAATAGCTATGAAGGCCTTATCTAACTTGTTTATCACTGTGTGTCTATAGTATTTAGGACACCATTAAGGCAAAATAGAATTAATTCCAAATAATGTTTTGAGAAAAAAAACAAACTTAAAAGCCCAATGAATTTGCATGCTTGTAACACAAGGACAATAGGGAAAAATAATATATAATTTAAAAAGCTATATCTCTTCCTTTTCTTGACAACATTTTCAGGCCTTTAGAATATTTCTAGAATCAAAATAGTTATTGCTGAGAGTAGTATAGTCTGACTTAAAACAAGGCCTGATTACTATCTTCTATTCCTATTATTGCTAATTCTACTTTCATTCTGCCCTATAGTTTATTGTGAACTATTGATAACCACTCCTTTATTTATCTTAAAGAATTGGGCAATACTTTTTAGTTACAAACTTGCAAGGAGAACACACACAAAACAAAATTGATGTAACCCTGCTGATTTGTAAACATTAAAATGACACTTGAAAACGCTCTGTTCATTTTTTTATTGTTTCAAAGTGTAAGGCGTGTTTCTTTTTTTCTAGGTAAATTTTAGCGCTGATTAATGTGTAACACTTCAGGTCACTTATATCTCCATAGGAATCCATGGTCAGTCTGATATATCATTGCAATGTTTATTCTTTTTACAATTAACACAGGTATTATAGAGCTTGTCACTTTTTTTCAATTTTTACACCAATTTATAATTCTATGTAACACAGTGATAAAAATGTGAAAGGTGGCGCTGAACACATATTTATTCACAATATTACTCAATTATCTCAGTATTAGCTAATCAATATTAAAAAAAGATTGCACACATACATATGAACACATGCACTTGTATGCATACACATAAATGCATATAGTTTTTTTTTCTTTTTTGCAGAAAAGAAAATGTGTTTTCAGGGTGAAGAAGAGCTCACATTAAAGTTCATCTTAAAACTCAAGCGAATCATCCTGATCAAGTATTAATAGCATAAAACTTAAATTTAGTTCTTCATAAGTGCAGCTGCCTGGTCTATTTAATTACAGGGTTCCCTAAGTAGTAATTTTTCTTTGACCCGCTCACTCTCAAAAGTCAGAAAATTGCTTCTTTTTAAAGCTGACAATAGCACGGTATGTTTCCAGGGGGGGTGGGGGGGGGCGGATGGGAGAGAAATTACAGAAAATCATTTCAGAAAAAACATATTAAAATAGCATCAGGGAGAGGCCACTAATTGAAAAGTTTGCTAAAATGGGCAGTAAGTTAGGAGCCTTGTGATCTTGTCCTTTCAGAGCTAATCGTCATCTGGCCTTCTCTGAACCTTTAGCCCTCAATTGCCTTGGCCATATTAAATTACATTAATCTCAATCTACTCAAGCTTTTAAAAAATCACATCAGTTTCAGTGCATACAGCATCATGTAGCTGGATTGGACTCTTGTTTTACTTGAAAATGGAGCACTAATTTTTAAAATGATGACATTGTTCTTTCTAAGTTTGATCAGAGCAAAGTCCATTGTATTCTATGACACTGAACCTTTAGTACAGTTATGTATATTTGGATATTAATTTACTGAAGAATTCAGTGCACGTCTGCTAAAAAATACCTCTCTCTGTGTTCCACTGGGCTTTGCTTCAAGGTTGTAAAACAGCAGCAGTAATAATACATTTGTCTTGAATTGTCTCATTATTTTTTGAAACCAATAATTTTTGTTCACTTTAAAAAATGTGCTCGCTTAATTCAAGACATTTACACTGCTATACAATTATGATGAGTTAACCGGCTTCAAAAGGAAAAGCCTTTTTAAATACTTGATTCAGACCTTTATACTTTGAGTTAATAAGAGTTTTGGTTCTGAAATATTTCAGTGCATCTTCAAACCTGTGTGTTTAAGAGAAATAGTAGCATTTGTAGGCAAATTAGAAATACGATTTAACTGAGGTTTCTGATTTAAAAATGGCAGGAATTACTTGCACATTGATTAAATGCCTTTTAATTAAGTGTATTAAAAGAAAAAATCTCTTGGATGAAATTTGCAACCTGCAAATTGGTACAATCTTCTGTTTCAGATTATTTATTTATTTTATTTATTCAGTTTATATATACTGTCCATCTTGGTACTGAGAGCAAGTCTTGAGATCTGAGTTAAAGCTTGACAAAAGCCATCTCAGGAATTATCCTGTCTCCTGCTTCCCTGTTTCAGCCCCCATTGTGATGCTTCTGATTGTGATGCTTCTGATGCTCCCATTGTGATGCTTCGGAGAGTTATGGTTTACTATAGTAAGGTAAATTAATGAAATTCCCAGATTGCAACTGGCTGGGACTTGGAGACTTTTTTCCCCCTATACCTGTTGGCTTCTTGTTTCTTGGAGTTGGCAGGTTCCAGAATTCAAGGATGGGGACTGGGAATGTTGACTCTGCATCCTTGGAGCAGCCTAATTACTCCAGGGAAAATCATAGGATTTCATCATTTAAAAATTAGCACTCCATTTTCAAGTAAAATACACCAAACTACTTAATAGGTTGCAATTATTATACCCTTTATTTTTCAATGAGTGATGTATTATCTAAATAATTCACCATCAGTTTTATAATGTGGCTATTATGCTTACATTACATTTTAATAAGTGCCTTTGTGATGTTATTTTGGAATCCCACTTTTAACATTTCTTATATAGTGGCAAAACAAGGAAAACGTTTCCAGTGTGCATTTCCCCCTAAAACATTTGAAGATAATCCTCAAGCCCTTCTCAAATTTGCACCAAATGGGAATTTTTAGTGTGATGGAAGTGATAAATCTGATTCCCTTAAATTATTCCCCCCCTTCCTCCCTCCCCCCCCTCTCGTCACATATATTTTTTGAAATAGCACATTGTTCAAAGGCCAAGGATAAAAAATTGCTGGAATCCAAAAATAGCTTTCTAAGAATTAAAGAGGTTTTTGTTTTTTTATTCGAAGTTCAGTGTGCTGTTCAATGGCTAATGAAACCAAGGGACCTTCAGAGAAGGACAAGGAGGTATGATATCCGTGCATAGACGACAGAGATATATCATCATGCAAATGAGGTGACTTATGTACTGATGGCAGACTTACAATCCATTTGGGAAGTTGCATGGTTGCATGGGGATGACATCATAATACACATGTTGTCATTTTGATATCAGTAAAGACTGCACCAGACATTGATGAATATTATATTGTTGTTGTTGTTGTTATTATTATTATTAAATTTAATCCTGTTCTTTAAACAGTTTTAAAAACTAACCAAGAAGGAAGCTGTCACATGGAAACATGTGAGCCTCACCAAGCCTTGCCAAGAAAAGAATGCAGATTATAAAAAGTGTCTATTTATGTTTATTTGCAGTGTGGCTCTAAAAATTTCAGTAACAAAGTACCATATTTTTTTAAGAAGCTGAAACTTATACTGCCAATATACTGACCAGGGCAACAAATGAAAAAACTTGAATTCATACACTTCGTTTTTTCTAATTCTCTGACCTCCTTTCAGAAGCCATTCACGGAATTAGACTTTCCATTAGGAATATTATTCACTATATTAAGAGGGGAACAAAAGATAGAAGAATCTTGTCAATAGCCAGCTGAGCACATTTAATATGCCAGAATGAGAGTATAGTTACCCCAAGGTCTCACTTGATTGGCAGGAGAGTGGTGGGTGTCTGAAGGGTTCTTGAAGAATTTCAACAGCATCTTGAATGAAGACAGGCATTCATCAGTACATGTGCTTGTCCTCCTTTTGCTCCCATCTCTCTTTCACTGAGAACATTTTTAAAAAAATTAGTATTATGGCAGGCATGCGATTAGGAGAAATTTTTCTTCTTTGTGTTATTCAGGCAGCATCCAAGGACAAAGTTGCAAATCAGGATCGCACCTCCCTCCATCTTGCCCCCTTTAATACAGTAACATTACAAGGCAAATAACTAGAAAGGAGTGCCAGATGGAATAAAAGCAGTACATTAAGGAGAAAGGTTGCAGGGCTAGGCCATTGTTCTGGAGGAACTGAAAGCAAAATTAGTCACATTCCTAAAGACCCTGGGAAGGCGCTTCAGATGCCTCTTTTCAGATACAATGGGAAGAACAGAATGGACAATAGTGAAAAATCTGGACAGTTGGCTGGCAAACATTCCTTAAGCAATGAAAATCTCTGAAATCATAGCCAGATGAACAGAGGCAGAGATAGTTGACACACAGGATTTTGATTTGGTTGAAACATGAAGTCTCACTGCAGAAATAAATCCTATTATGGCAAACTCTATAACCCGTATGGTATCCTCTACAGACCATTTCCACCACCAACTCCTTTCTCCTTCAAAGCAATGCAAACAGCAATGATTTAGCAAATGCTAGGTAGACATGAGATTGGTTAGTGTAGCAATATAAGACACCGTGTGAAGGGAATTGCAATAATTTCTGTGGAAGGACTAAAGTGGATGAATAAGCTGCACTAAACAAGATACATTCAGCAACAAAGCTCCATTTGTATACAGCTTAACCCATATTTTGGGGCAATTTACCATCTTTTAGGAGACCTTGATAATTAGCTGAGAAAGTAATAATGGAAATGATGGAGTACAGTACATCTAATGTATTTCAATAACCCAAATTCTCATTGATGGGTATGCCTCTGGAAAGTGACCAGTTAGAGAAGGCTGGAATGTAGTATAACTACTTCCCATCTGGGAGATACCTCGTTTGGGGAAATTTAGTAATGGGATATGTTACAAGATAAATGTGCATGGGATTGAAGAAAAACACTGATTTCATTTCTATATCTTAAAGTTAAAAGATAATACCTGCATTTCTTCAAACTTTTCCTCAAATTAATTTAATACATCATCTATTGGAATGGAGAGGGAAGGAGGCTCAGTTTGCAAGGCATACCGCTCTGGTGTACAATTTGCTTTGGAGTCTAGACTAGAGCAACATTTTAGCATAATTTAAGGGCCCATGAAAAACATGGGAGGAAATTAAGAATTTTGAAGAACACATCATGATTGCAAAATGGGTGCTACTATGTGGTAAACGGTTTTAGGCTTGAAGCTGGAAGACTACTAAATTCCAAGTGTGGGCAATTTTTTAAAATGTGCATATTGAAGAGGTCCCACCCAAAATATGATTGGGTATTTGAAATAATCAGAATGACCAATAATTTTGATTCAAGATGGTAAAAATAATAAGTGAAAATGTAATTAGAAGATTGTTTCTGTTTTGTAGATTTTCCCATAGAGTATTGTTTTCTGGGCAACTGATTTCAATGGGCAGATCCTGTCTATCTTGTTTGACCTGCAAATGTATTCAGCATGTGACCCTTAATTAAATATTTCTTCTTGATTGAGGTGTGTGTGTGTGTGTGAAATTAACAAACTTTCGATTATTTACCTGTAAGAAACACTTACTGGGTAGCTTCAGGTATAGTGGTACTGAATAGGAGGAAAATGCCAGTTGCCAGTGAAGGTGAGCTCTTCCAATTTCTGCCAAATCTACCAATGTGGATCAATAACATTAGATTAGATTCCATCTTCTAACTGGATTTTGTAAGCAAGATGACAGGTACTGAAGGCAACTCTTAACACTGATGGGTTTGGATAATACAGAAGAAGTGGATATAATAGATGTGAGCAGAGAGCCAGTGCTGTGTGGCAATTTTGGAGAAATGTTAGTAAGAATTGTAGCCACTGTGCAAACAAAGAATTGCTGTGAACTGCCTACCAGCACTGTTTGTGATTTCCCACGACCATCCCATGAAATCTGGGAGATATTCTAGAAAAGGGCTGGGGAGCAACATTTCAGGAACAAAATAACAACAGAAAGTCCCACTGCATTGCTTGGAGTTTACTGGTGTGTTTTCAACTATCTGGGTAAAAGATTCAGGAATCACTGAGTTTGCTTTGAAAAGCAGGCAGGTGACAGAAAATCAGCTTAAAAACATCTGTCACATTTACCTGAAGAAAGAAACTGAAACAGGTAATTTCCTTGGAGTGCAGAGCTGGATAGGCTTGCTGTTTCTAAATGAAGTACAGCAGTCTGAACGCAAAACTGTTTTTCTTCCCTCCTCCCTGATTTAAGTTGCCAAGATGGTTTTTCACTGAAATTTGGAAATCTGCAAAAAAGGAAAAGAAGTAAAAGAAATGTATTTTTCTCTTCCAATAATCTGTTCAGTGAACAAGCTGCAAAAATAGTTCTGTATTCTCCCCATGTGATGTAGCAGACGGTAAATTTCCATTTAAAAGAATAAGTAGAGTAGCTGCTGGCACTGAACTTGCTTGTCATAGTCAAAGCTACTTACAAAGGGGATGCTGCAATACGGTACTTTATTATTTCAGTCAAGCAGAAATCAAATAGAGGAAAATTGCAAGAGGGGATGAGAGAAGTAGGGTCATGGCCATCAGTCTTTTCTGCTTAACACATAATTTTTTAAAACTAAAGAATAGAGATCAGTGGCGGAATGTCTACGAAGGAGTGGCTTTCCCTTTTCACTTCAATTTTGGTAGCTAATGAAAAGTTATAGTTTGTGCTGGATAAGTGCTTTCCTGAGAGTTAGACAGCTTTTTACAGATATTAATTATATTGAGCTTGTGAGGGCCTCCTGCACCTTCTGCTGAAGACAAGGGGGATGCCCACAGCTACTGACACACCAGAAAGAACATAAGTTAGACAATCTAGCAAATGTTTAGATAGATAGATTGGACAGTCACTTAAATATGAACCAGCAGTGTGCTGCAGCTGCCAAAAAAATCAACACAGTTCTAGGCTGCATAAACAGAGGGATAGAATCAAGATCACATGAAGTATTAATACCACTTTATAATGCCTTGGTAAGGCCACACTTGAAATACTGCATTTAGTTTTGGTCATCACAAATGATGACCACACTTACATTTATACATGTAAAAAAGATGTTGAGACTCTAGAAAGTGCAGAGAAGAGCAACAAAGATAATTAGGCAACTGGAGGCTAAAACATATACAGAAAGGTTGTTGGAATCGGCTATGCCTAGTTTAATGAAAAGGACTAGGGGTGAAATGATAGCAGTGTTTCAATATCTCAGGGGTTGCCACAAAGAAGAGGGAGTCAAGCTATTCTCCAAAACAGCTGAGGGCAGGACAAGAAGCAATTGGGGGGGGGGGGACTGATCAAGGAGAGAAGCAACCTAGAACTAAGGAGAATTTTTTAAACAGTTAGAACAATTAATCAGAGGAACAACTTGTCTCCAGAAGTTGTGAATGCTCCAACACTGGAAATTTTAAAGAAGAGATTGGATAATCATTTGTCTGAAATGGTATAGGATTTCCTGCCTAAGGAGAGGGTTGGACTAGAAGACCTCCAAAGTCCTTTCCAACTTCTATTCAATTCAGTTCAGTTCAGTTCTGTTCTGTTCTGTTCTGTTCTGTTCTATTCTATTCTATTCTCCTTCCCTAAAGCTATCTTTGTTAATGTAAGATTACCCTTAGCTTTAACTAAATGGAAGAGAATATTTTCTTTTATTGTCTTGGTTTTATGTTGGGATCAAACCCAACATAAGCCCCTTTCTACCAGAAGAAAGATGGACTTTAAATGGTGAATTCTCCTACAGGTTCAATTTTGAGATTGCTAAAGATCTGAACCAGGGGTGGGTTCTAAATTTTTTTACTACCAGTTCTGTGGGCGTAGCTTATTTTGTGGGCATGGCTTGATGGTCATGTGACAATTCTTTAGGATTTAACAGAGGTACTGGTCTACCAGGCTTTTAACTGCTTGCAGAGCTGTAGCGGTCTACTCATTTGTTTTTGAGGCACTGGTCTACCCATTTATTTTTGCAGGCACCTGTCTACTCATTTGTTTTTGGAGGCACTGGTCTACCCATTTATTTTTGCAGGCACTGGTCTACTCATTTGTTTTTGGAGGCACCAGTCTACCACCACACTGCCTTTTAACACTGATCAGCTGTAGGGCAGCCCTTTGAAGCCCCGTGGCAAGAGTTTAAACAGTACTTTTCCTTCTAGCCGATCAGCTGGAACTCAAGAAGCAGCAATAGATTGGGGGTGGGGCCAAATAAAAGGTACAAATAATAATGTGGGGAGGGGGATCGGGGGAGCAGAACCAGTTCGGTGGTGTCATATCGTCACTGCTACCGGCTCGGCGTAACTGGGCGTAACCGGGAGGAACCCACCACTCATCTGAACTCCACTGGTGAAATGGCCCTTTGCCCCCAACACAGCTGAGTCTCCCCCAAGCTCAGCTCTTCAAGTCAGCTTGAGAAAACTCTCTTTTTAGGTTGTTTGGAAAAGTTGCTTCTAAAAAAAAAAACCGAGGCCAAATTACCAATGACCAGGGGAGTCTCTTTCAGTAGGGCCTTTGCTTGGCACCTCAAATTGGGGTTAGATGGTACAGAACTCTTCAATGTACTGTAGAGTCTAACAAAATAAACAGAAAATTCCCCTTTGCTTTGGGTTGGAATGAGCTACTTACAGAGATTTGATGAACATATTCAGTTTGCTTATGCATATCAGAGGCAGTGACAGATTGGGGACAGGGCTTCTATAAAGAAAGTTCCTGGAGGGGGCATATGATTCAACATTTGAAATGACCTAAGGGATCAATTTTATTTGCATATACTGTATATCCTGCCATGATTGTGCATAGACTTTTAGTGATTCATATGAATGCATATTTTCCATTCTAAGTAACAAAAAAGATTATTTAAAGTAATACCATTAATTGAATATTTCAGGTTGCAGCAAGAAGATGTGATACCCCATTTTGTTCCATTACATCATCACTGAAGTAATAGATAGCTGACCCACACTATCGCTATTTTGGAAATGCTAATGAAAAGAAGTTATTATAAATCACTAGGGTTAGATTTTAGGAGAGTAAGACTAGCATACTGTGGTTGTGAATGGGCAGTGGTCATTAGATAACCAAGGGAAAAAAAAACCTCCTTACAGATATAGCAGACCTAGGTGAGTGTGTCAGACAGTGGCAGTGGATGGAAAGCATAACTTTTAAAAACCCTTAGGATATCTGGCACAATTTCCAAGGTTTGCACACCCTAGGAATACATGTCATTTTCTTCAACTTGTCATGGGATTGCATATAAATTGAATGAATGCAGCATGAAATTTGAAAGCCCTTTTCTTGGACAAAGCATCTAAAGTTGAGTGATACCAAATGTTTCAATAAAACTACTGAAATTTCTGATGGAAGTTGAACAAAATTCCAGCAAAAGATCAACTTTTTCCCAGTGGGAAAATATGGCCAAGGAGCTGATTTTGTGCAGTGTGTCAAAACTTTGCTCTAAGAGCTTGGGAATGCCCATTTTCAAATATTTGGGCTGAATATTGCTAACATATGCAAAATGAGAAAGGAAATGGTTTCAATTCTGAAATAAAATAATAACACCTCTGAATGATAACTGAGGAAAAATGTACCCGAATGTTGAGAACTTGATAGGAAATGACCTCAATCATTTCCATGTGCCAATTATAAGAAGCAGTTTTAACATATAGGATATTGATTGTTTGACGGCTATTCTGTGGAAATGGACCAATTCTTGTTCTCTGTGATTATGCAGATACATAGACTTAAAATGAAATCACATGCATACTTTTAAATATTATTATTTTTAACAGAACTATAGATAACATCAATAAAAGAGCAGCATGCACAAAAAGCAGATGTATATTACATTAGAGAAGTAATACTTAAACATAGCTATAATGAAGCTAGAAGACAATACAAAATATTTCAACCTGCAAAAAAGCATACCCTTAAATCCCTACATATATATAAATATTTAAGCCTGGACCAGATAACTAAATAGCAGTGTTCAGTTTTGGCATCAGAATTATTTTCTATAAAGGGCCTTCTAAAATCAGGGTACCAACCAGCCAGAGAAGAATCTTCTTTCCTTATAGATGGAATGTGGAAAAAAAATTCCTCTGCTAATCTTCGCTCATTGGGAAACCTAAATGAAAAAAACCCCATAACATTACACCTAACATTACACTGAGCTGAATGATCACTGTTTGTCTCTCGCTATACACAGCTGCAGACCATGATGGCATGGTCAGCAGTTGAGATCTCCCAGCTCCTTCAGCTGCTTACATTGCAGTATATATATCCCTCCCCTCCAGCTGTTGAGCTGCCCTCCAGTTTGGCTGGTGCTGCTGGACTGACATCACATCTGGCTCCCACAAGCAAGCATCCACAGAAGCCTGGGCATCCCTTTCTAAAGCATCACTCTGTGGGATCTTCAGCAGCAAAGTCTGACCTGTTTTTGTGAAATAGCACTAGGCTGCTAATAAAAAAACAAGGAATAGTCTAAAAATAGGAATGAATGAGTAGGAGGACTATTGAAGCATGTACTAGATGTCTCTTAAAGGCAAAGTTCTCAATGGGAATAGAAAAGCAGCAGCAGCAGCAGCAGCAAGATTGCTTTGAAGATCAAGCACAGAGCAACTTGAAGGCCACATAGCATTTGCTATGTTTTCAGTATGATTGTTAAACTGATCACAGAGCTTCTAGGGTAGGAAGAGTTCCAGGTCCCTGATTCACCAACTTCCATCTCTCAAGCATGCTCCAGCACAGCATGAAAGAGAACAATTGTAGTTTTTCCCAAGCAGCAGGTGGAAGTGAGAAGCTTATTATTTGACCTTTACAAGTATCTCAAATATACCTTATTTGTTTGTTTGTTTGTTTGTTTGTTTGTATCCTGGCTTTATTATTATTATATAATTCAAAGTGCTGAACATATCCAACGCAGCTTCTTCCCCCAATTTTCCCCATAAAATACTTTGGGCTGAGAAAGAATGAGTGGCCCAAAGTCACCCAGCTGTCTTTCTGCCTAAGGCTGGGCTAGACCTTACCATCTCCCAATTTCTAGGCCAACACTTTAACCACCACACCAAACTGGTCTATGGGAGGGGAAATAGATTTGCCTCCAGTTGCTGCCCTTAACTGCATTTGCCTTAAAATGGGAAAGAAGACAGCATTTGCTGCCCTTGTGACTGAGGCAGAACAGACAGGAGTAAAGGACAATATAGGTTTCAAGTTGTGTGTTGTGTGTGGATGAGATCCTAAAAGTCAGTTTCATTCATTCAGTGGAGTTTATTCTAGGATAAGGCTGACTATGGCTTCATTGCTACTCTTTCTCTAATCTGCAGCTTTCTCTAATCTGCAGTAGAAGATCAATGATATGTGAAGGAAGGATAATCATAACTAAAAGATCTTCTGGAAGGTGTCAGGTTTGGAAAAGCTAATTGCATTAAGAGGGCAATGGCTGTTCCTTTTGATTATTCCTTAATTTTTAATATGGTAAGTGGCTTCTATTACTCATGTCATTTTATGGGAATATTTTTATGGCCATACCTTTTCTTTTTACAATTCCAGTTCTTGTAGCCAGTACAATTAATTTAAAAATAATTAAATCAACTCAACTCAACTCATCACATTACCAAATACAACATTTTCTCTTTTATTTATGACTTAATATATATTTATTTTGCCTGCTCAATTTTACTAATTGCATGACTTTTGACTTTGTTGGAATTCAATCTGCCCTTTTTATCTTTAATAGGGTCTATCAGTTTAGCATAATCATAATCTTAATTTTGTCTAATTTATACTGAAACAAAGTATGAATCCAGTACACAGGGGAGAAATAAAAGGCATCGGATTATTGCTCACTTCATTTAATAAAATGCTTTTCCTATCATTTTGTCATTCAACTGTTCTCAGCTATGGAATAGTAGGGATCCAATCAGATTTTAAAATTCTGCTCAGATTTAAACATTTGAGCTGCAGTTGGCAAGAGGAAAGTCTGAAGAAAGTTCATGTATCACATTTCGTAAATTATTACATTCAGAAACATAATTGTCACATTCATATTGATGCTGATGCTATTAATCATAATAATTTTCTAGAAAACCAAGATGCTATAAAGTTACAGAAATCTCAGTATATCTAGGAATCATATTTTCCATTTACATATTATAATGTATAATATTTATAATATATTATTGAAATTAATACATTTAAAGTTATCTCAATATTTTATCTTTTATCTTTATATTTGGCAATGCAATAAATGTGGGATATAAATAAACAGATTAACAAATAAACAAGATGCTGAGAAACAGTGAAGAGGGAAGCATCATTACTTGGATCAAGTACCTACACCAATAGAAAATACAGAAAGAAATAAAAGCAAATAATTACCCACAAACAACAATTTGCATATTTCCAGTAAGAGATAGTTTGATTTCACCCCAGTGAAGTGAAGTGTGTAGGTGCCTAGCTAGCCTTTTGGATCATTTGAATTGTGTGATACCTGAATTAAGGGTGGCTAAACTATTATTCCCAAATTTGTGCAGAGGTTGCCTTCACATAAAAATATTAACTTAAAATATCTAACCTAGTTTTGGGACACCTGGGGTTGAATGTTTCAGTCAGCACTACTTTCTTCTAACTGCATCCTATATAATGGCATTTTATTCTTGGTTGAGTTTTAGCCACTGAGGTCAAAGACCTCAACAATCAGTGGAGAACTCCAGATTTGGGTTTCAATTTTAATATTAGTTTTTCAGTCTTTAATAGAAAAGATTGGTCCATCTGATTATTCAAAACACTCAAAGCAGACTTTAGACTGCGTCCCTAGCAGCAGCTCCTTTAAAAAATGCTGGTGTTGGAGGTTACATATCTACCCAGTAAGTTTGGAGTTTAGCTATGAGGTAAGTGGGGAAGGGATTAAAGGATAATAAAATTTGGGCTTTCCTCCTCATTGCACATCCTCATTTTCCACCTTAACTCATTGGAGTGGATGTAAGCTGCTAGGTTATCCCCTTTCCTATGACTAGTGAAGGAAGAAAATACTTTTTCACCCAGTCCATTCTGCCTTTCAAGACTGCTGTGAGTTTGCAAATTCAGACGTGCATTTTATATCAATTGTATATAACTAAATTGCGACAACTAAATAACAGAATGGCACAGGATGGTTAAAGATCAACTCTACAGCAGCATGAGGGGAGGTACTCATAGAGAGAAGAAAGCTGAGATACCCAGCAATTGCATTTATGTAAGCTTATCCTTTGGAGCTGACTTGAAGACCATGATATGAACTAGGCCTGAATCAGCCTGGATTACAGTATCTTTTTTTTCCTTTGCAGTTCCACCAATACAGTATGTCCTTTTCAGCCTTTAGCACTAGTGCCTTTTATTGGGAAGTGCAGTCTTCTGATGAACTGGCTATAGACATCCCAAAGGTGCTTTTTTCAAGAGGCAATTGGACTTTCTGGTTTTACTTTGAAGACGTTTCACTTCTCATTCAAGAATTCTTTTAGTGGATTGTTAAGGTCGCCTGGAAGTTTATCTGTGTCATCAGGGTCACCTGAGTGGTGCAAATTGGTGTGGAGCCTTCTTGGAACTGTTGGAGATGATGTATCTCTCCCCCCCGCCCCCTATTGAGAGAGGGCTGTTCAATTTTGACATAGATGGTGTCTTTAACCCCTCTTTCAAAGCAGTGGTCCTTTCTGCCCAAATATGGACTTTGTTGTCTTCAAAAGAGTGGCCTGTGTCTTTTAAGTGCAGATGGACTGCTGAATCTAGTCCTGATGTGTTTGTTCTGCTATGTTGTGCCACGCGTTTATAAAGTGGTTGTTCAAAAAGCACCTTTGGGACAACCATGACCTGGATGAGTGAGAATCTCCATAGACATTTGGTTGTAGGCACGTATTTATTGAGGGGCAGGGCATAGTGGTGGTGGTGGTGGTGGGGACACACCTCCCATTTCTCTTGTGGACAAAGATTCATCTTAGCGCTGTGAAAACACTCTGGAGGACAGAATCTGGCTTGAAGATCACTGCAGAACCTAATTCTGAGCCTGGAAATCTGGGTGAAGGTGGCTTGCCATGACCTTGGCCTTGAACGTTTCTCAGCAGAATGTTTCTTCTCTTGACTGTCCTGTGCCAGATAATTTTCCTGCCATCTTAAGGGACAAGTCCATGAAAATGTTAGTATCAACCTAAAATAATGTGATAAACAAAGGGAAAACATTTAGCATTTCGGGAGCAAAGAATTCCACTCTGCCGTTGAAAGTATTCTTTATGGATTTGTGGGAGGGAAACCATTAATTTCCATAAAAGGGGCAGACAGCAGGCCATTTTCTTTCTTTCAGATTATCAGAGTCTCAGACCTATTTGGCCGAGAGATTGTACTGGTGAGCAGGGGCTTCTATGCAAGATGTATGACTTTTCCCCCTAATCCTTCTGTTTGTCTCTCTGTACACAGAGACACCTCACTTTTCAAACAGACTGAGTCACACTTTTTTGCTCATTCACTGCAAGAGAGTAAGATCCTTGGAATGGGGTAGGCCCACAGTGCATTGTACCACAGATATCTTTGCAGAAGCCCTAATTGCATCCGCGTTTCCAATTGTAATGGGAAGAGGCTGGAGGTTTTTTTCCCCAACAGTTGCCGTTTTCTTGTCTTTTTCTTTTTTTAAAAGAATCTTTTTAAATAGTGTTTAACACGAGTACAATTTGATGTAATTATAGACAGGAGGAGACAGGAGAAGCCAGCCAGTTTTTTTTTTAAAAAGACGCATGATTACTTGCTGAAGCTCTACTTTATAATTTATCTTCCAGAAGAGATAAAGGGAATAAATACTTAAGTGACGATAGTGAAGTAATCACTGAGTTGTTGGATACCTTTGTCTCTTAGAAGCACGTAGTAATTTTTACACGCTTGCCACTGCGTGTCAAACCTTTCTTTTCTTCCTCTTTCCATTTTGGATGGCCAAACTGATTATCTAAAATAGAAAATTAGCACACAATAGGTTTACTCTGCGATACCCCTTATGCAACTAATGGGCAGCGCTTGTTAATTGGTTGTAAATGCCAGCAGGTTGCCAAGATAATACTTCAGAAATAAGCGGGTATTCTGATAATTACAGCAATCTTCATCTATAAAAGCTTAAGTAGATGAAGTACTGGCTGGCTTAAAACCAAGATTTATTCTCCTGCTGCACTCGCATTAAAAGGAAAAAAAAATAAGATGAAAACAATAATGTAACAAAACAATTATATAGCAGGAAGCATTGTAGGTTTTCGAGATTGTGAAAACTCAGAAAGTAAAACAGTGCTGTAATAACCAGTTGTGGAAAAAATGGGCCATTTACATTTGTGTATAATTAAATAGTAGTCTATGCAATTTCACTTTTTAAAGTAAACTGCCTTTTCCTTCTTTTTTTTTAGGGCATCACGGCCATAATTGCGACATTAAAGCTTTAATGAAAGAAAAAAGAAAAGGCGGCAGATCAAAATGACATGCAACATTCAGGTTTCCACTGTAGCATTTGGCTTCTTTAGTAATAAGAAGAGGCTGTTGATGGGAATGTATCCTGTTTTCCCATGAAATCACGATAGGAAGAGTTGTTTAAAGCTCAAAATGCACAGAATTTCCCTCCTTCCCCAACACCTTAAGCCTATAAATATTTGGTGTCTTTCCTCTTCAGACTAAAAACAATTCAAGTCTGTTCAAATGCTTAAATGCATTCACTTTGCAAATATATGTTTTAAACCTATTAATATCAAAATTAAATGGAGTTGAATGGAGTTGAAGTTTAAGTGGCATATACCATACCATAGATTTTTCTCTCGAACACCAGGTGTGTTTCTCTGTGTTTGCAGCAGAACAGGCTAAGCTGCTCTGAGCCTCTTTATACAATGGGTACTAATAAATCTAAGGTGCGCTTCAAGGTGTTGGTTATCACCTTTAAAGCGCTCCATGGCATAGGACCTAGTTATCTTCGAGATCGCCTGCTGCTACCAATGACCTCCCATCGACCTGTGCGCTCCCACAGAGAGGGCCTCCTCGAGGTGCCATCAGCCAAACAATGTAGGCTGGGGGGAGGGCCTTCTCTGTGGGGGCACCTACCCTCTGGAACCAACTGCCGCCAGAGATAAGGAGAATCCAAGACCTCGGTACCTTCTGCCGTGCCCTTAAAACTTTCTTTTTTCAGCAAGCAAGCTGGCTTAACGCTTTGAAATGTTTTAATTGGGTTGTTATTGTTTTTTAATTATGGGGCCAAATTTATATATATCCTTTTAATCGTATTTTAATGTTGGTAGTCTATGTTTTTACTTGGCTGTACACCGCCCTGAGTCTCCAAGGAGAAGGGCAGTATATAGGTTTGAAATAAAATAAAATAAAATAAATAAATAAGGAAAGAAGGCAATTTGTTGGCCAGAGATGGTGTAGAAGTGGAAAATGTATTTCCCAGTGTACTTATAATATGTAAGTATGTTGTCCTTCTAGCTCTGGTTGTCTATGGAATCATTTTTAACCCTGATGACATGCTAACTCTCTCCATTGTTCCACACAACTTGAATGGAACTCAGATCTGAAGTCTGCTGCATATAGTGGCATTTAGTATTTGATTATATTTAATAATCCCATGGGTGTGGATTGTGGTCCAGAATGGCAACCTGAGCCCAGGAGCTGGGAGGCAAAGGTTTCTGACAATGGCCTGCAGATATGGTAAGAGCTGCAGTAATTCAAAGGAAAATCCCAAATTGCTCTGTTTAAATGAAAGTAGAAGTCAGTCCACAGTAAAATACCTAAATGTGGAAGCTATAAGGTCTGTTCACTTTCTTTCTACAAGGAATCAAAATGATATGTAACTAGCTATTTTATATTATGTAAGCTGTATTATTCTTGGTTTTGGAATTACTACACTCACAATTATACCCTATACTCTAATGCATTTTGTCTGTTTTCTTAAATTGAGAATTTCTTTCGATGGTATAAGAACACAACTATGAGGTGGGTTGAACTGAGATTTTAGGCTGAACTGAGAGAATTTCTATCAGACTTAATTAGTGTCATGATGCAAAACTGATCTAAATGTGGAATACCCCAACCCTAGTGTAATAGAGGTACTCCTCGACTTATGACCACAACTGAGCCCAACATTTCCATTATTAAGCAAGGCAGTTAAATGAGTTTTGTCCCATTTTACAACCTTTCTTGCATAGCTGTTAAGTGAATCACCGCAGCTGTTAAGTTAGTAATATGGTTGTTAAATAAATCTGGATTCCCCATTGACTTTGTTAGTCAGAACATCGCAAAGTGTGATTACAGGACCCTGGGATGCTGCAACTGGCATAAATGTGAGTCAGGTCATAGGCATCTGGATTTTCATCATGTGACCATGAGGATATTGCAATGGTCTAAGTGTGAAAAATAGTAATAAGTCACATTTTACAGTGTGGTTGTAATTTTGAACATTCACCAAATGAAAGTTCGTAAGATGAGGACTACCTGTATGTATTTTCCATATCATGATGGTGCTGTCCCAGTCCTCTAACTTTAGATCATGACGATTAAAACAAGTGAAAACCAAATGCCATTTAGCACATCAAATTTTATCTTTGTGGGAGTTGGGTGGGAATCTCATATCTTTTAGCAAAAATTAAATCCAGAGTTGCTCTTACTAAAAGGCACATGTACGATTGTCTAGTACTACGATTTAGTGCTACTAATTTTTTATAAGCTCTTTTATGAAGGAATTGAATAATGTGCAAACTAGGCTGATTCTCTGAAGCACAGAATAGTTTCATGGTTGCCATGTAACTAGATGAACTCAGACTTTATTTGAAAAAGAAATTCATTCTACTTCATGTATGTTTCCTGGTTTGATGCCCTATTTTTTTTTTCATTCACTAGAAAGCAGAAAGGAGTATTGATGCTGGAGAGTTAACAACTGAATAAATCATTTTTATTTTTTTTTACTGAGAGGTTCCTTCTGTAACATCTTCCCAACCCCTATTTCAAAGGAAAAGACCGCTAATGGGAAGAAGCAAGGCAAGATATAGCATCTGGCACTAAGGCAAGCTGGACTGTGCAGAGAAGAAGAAAGGAATTGGGTCTCCCAAAAAAGAGGGCAAAATCGAAATTGGAGACAAAGTAAATCATTAGGATGAAAAGAAAAGATAAATTTGAGCTATAAAAAGATGAAGAAATAAATCTGTGATGAATATAGGCATTGACTGGAGAATACTAATGATACTTGAGTTAAGAATGGTGCAATAAAGTTCAGTTTAAAGTAATCAGAAGAAAGATTGAAGGTGGGTGGTAGAACTGCCTGTAGGATCCAATCTGAGTTGGTTACCAGGACTAAAAAAATTATTCTTCCAAGTTTTGGGCTTGTGCTGGACCCCATCTTCAGGAAATCTCTCTGTCCAGAATTTATGCACTGGGCTGTGCTACAAATTATATTTATATGGTGCAAGGTTGTGTGTGGCTTTTAGTTGTCAATTGGGATATTGATGGCTGGCTATTAAGTCTTTAATTGTTGTTTCCTTGTGCCACCATGCCCTTGGTTCCTAAGTGCCTGATAAACTGGTGACAAATCAGGACTCTTGTTGACCGAAAAGGGGCCCACTTCACAGACTTCAATCATTTCTCTGGCTATTTTTGTCCCTGCTCAGCCAACAATCTTAGTAGCTGCAAAATTGAATGCATGTCTTTGTTCATTTCAATATGTGGCTATCAACGAGTTAGGGTCTCTTCATTTAACTGCTTGCTCATACTGTCACAATCTGATGGTTAGCTTCCTTTCTGTCTGTCCTACATAGTCACAAGGACAATCCACACAGAGAATCCAATAAATTACATTAGAAGTTTTTCCCACTTCCAAATGATCTTTGTAGTGCATGATTTGTCCTCATATGGTAGTCTCTGGGTTGTGGGTGATGCCCACTTGCAGGGCAGGTCTCAGAAGTTGCATTCTACTGCTTCTGAAATGTTTTTGATGTATGGCAGGGTGTGCCATATAGTTGATCTTGTACCTTCTTTCTTCTTTTCTCTCTCTGCATGTTGTGCAGGCATCTTGTGATAAACACTTGTGGATACTCATTCTGCCTGAATTGCTCATGTAGGTACTTGTTCTCCAGTTGCTTTGCTTGCTGGATACTACAGTTTGTTCTCACCCTGCCGTACAGTGTTCTGATGCAACACTTTTTATGTGACAGTGAATGGTTACTGTTGAAGCTCAGAATGCGTGGAGTGTTGGTAGTCTTGAGATATACTCTGCTTTCTGTCTTCCCGTCTGTTGATAAGCATGTCTAAAAATGGCAATCGTTGAGCCGTTTTCCCATCCACTGTGAATTGTATGTCTGGGAAGATGGAGTTCAGTAGGGTATGAAAGTCTTCCAGCGCATTTCTTTTGATGACAACAAATGTGTCATCCTGTCTCTGGCACTCTTGGCAAAGGCTGGGGATGACTGTCATGAGAAACCTGGCAAGAAACATAGATATATCAATGAAAGATCAATGAGAATTTGTTATTTTCCTTGCAGACAGAGTTTATAACTAATGTAGTAAAGATAGGGAATAATACCTTTACTACATTAGAGATGCCTGATGAGTAAGAAGAGACATTTTTGTATAGATGCTATGTGAAAATTGAACAATGTTTCAAAGAAATGGCTGTTGCATATTTGTGTATGTTGTCTTAAAGTGTAAGGGTGGCAATTACAGAGGAGATTACTTGAAAGGATCAATAATTAATGTGTCATTTTATAAGAATGAAATTCTTTTAGTCGTTTCCTATTTCCATTTGCCCATTAAAACTTTACTAGATAGTCTGTGACTCATTTAGTCCATCCTTTCAAAGATATTTCCTTTCCAGATTCCTCAGTGCCTTCAATAGTGACAGCCTCTAATGTAGTGCTTTGACTGGAAAAAGTGGAATACATTCAGAGATGTATTTGCCTTGAAAATAGCTTATGTTGAACTGTATATCATAGTCAAACATCAGCACAGTCAATGTTTTGTGACATTTTGCATTATGCCATCAACTGTTAATGTAATAAATTACATTAGAAGTTTTTCCCATAAATTGTTTTATAAAATTTGCCAAATTCCTTCAGGCTTGGCTACAGCATGAAAACTGCTTTGGTCACACTGATGGATGATCTCTGGCGAGCCTGAGATGGGGGTCATTCCTCCATCTTGGTGCCACTTGACCTCTCAGCGGCTTTCGATACCATTGACCATGGTATCCTTCTAGGACGACTAAGGGAGTTGGGAGTGGGAGGCACCGTGTTACGGTGGTTCTCCTCCTATCTCTCTGGTTGGTCACAGTTGGTGTTAGTAGGAGGACAGAGGTTGACCCTAGGCTCCTCGTTTGTGGGGTGCCTCAGGGCTTGGTCCTCTCTCCCCTCCTATTTAACATCTACATGAAGCTGCTGGATGAGATCATCCAACAATATGGGGTGAGATATCAGCAATATGTTGATGATACCTAGCAGTATATATCTCTACCCCATGTCAATTCAGTAATGCAGTGGATGTGATGTGCCAGTGCCTGGAGGTTGTGAGGTTCTGGATGGGAGTCAACAGGCTCAGACTTAACCCAGACAAGACTGAGTGACTGTGGGTATTGCCTCCTAAAGACTATGTTGATTGTCCATCCTTGGTTCTGGGAGGGGAGAAATGTCCCCCTCAGGACAGGCTCACAATTTGGGTGTCCTCCTAGACACACAGCTAAGATTAAAGCAACATCTGACAGCTGTGGCTAGGGGGACCTTTGCACAGGTTTGCCTGGTGCACCAACTGCGACCTTACTTGGATCAGGAGGCCCTCCTCACAGTCACTCATGCCCTTGTCACCTCACGGTTACATTATTGCAACGCGCTCTACATGGGGCTACCCTTGAAAAGTGTTCGGAGACTACAGTTGGTCCAGAATGCAGCTACGCGAGCTATCGTGGGTGCGCCTAGATACACCCACATTACACCAATTCTCCGCGAGCTGCACTGGCTCTCTATTGGTCTCCAGGCACAATTCAAGGTGTTGGTTATTAGCTTTAAAGCCCTACATGGCTCAGGGCCAGGTTATCTTTGAGACCGCCTTCTACCACATAGCTCCCAGCGACCGGTAAGATCCCACAGAGTTGGTCTCCTTGAGGTCTTGTCAGCTAAACAATGCCAGCTGGCGGGCCCATGGGGGATGGCCTTCTCTGTGGCTGACCCAGCTCTCTGGAACCAGTTACCTCCTGAGGCCCAGACCACCCCCACCCTATTGGCCTTCCAAAAAGCGGTGAAGACCTGGCTATTCCGGCAGGCCTGGGGCCGTTGATCTCGCTGTTGCGACTGTGTGAGATCTGGCCATGAATGGGTTTTAATGTTTTAATTTTTAAATATTTTTATAATGTTTTTTTAAAAAATGCATTGTAAGCCGCCCTGAGTCTTTGGAGAAAGGCAACATATAAATTGAATTGAATTAAATTAAATTAAATTAAATTAAATTCCAATTCTATGGGAGTCACGGATCCCAGATTTTGGATGCATTCTATAAATTAGCCCATCTGAGGTACCTTGGTTCAAAAATTATTGTCCTACAATTCACAGTTTCACCCAGTTAAAGTTTACAGGAATAGATTTTAGCAGTATATAGATAGAGAAGCATGTGTTAGGTATCAAATCAAATCAAATCAAATTTACCTATTTTATTTATTAACTTTATCCACTGCCCGTCTTGTTTTGAAGAAACTCTGGGTTGCTTACATTACATCACATCCTTATTATAGTCATAAACCAGCATCTGTCTGATGCCATGCTGCTGTTAGGTAATTGTTTTGTTATTCTGGTGGCATTTGATGATAATAATAATACCTTTTTAAATTGTATATGTGACTAAGCATCATTTCTGTTTTCATTTCACCATGCAGCTAATAATAGTTATTTTTCTTTCTAACACCTTGAGCCTTTGAAGACGTGTTCTTTAAATTTCTCTTAGCTTTGATTGTGTATGTATTGTGATACAAACATATCAGAGTATAGGGCATCTGGAAAAAGTTTGCTGAATGTAAATAAAGTGCAAAATACAATTTGTTACACTTTAATCAAATAGGGTAAAGCAGATTATATAGATTATACTATTCCTTAGTCATAGAGAGAAGAATTCTAGAAATGTGTGACTGCACTTTAGATGCAGTGGATGGAGAACACAGGCAAGTTTTGATTGTGCTCTTCACAACTGTCCTGTCCTCCTTCCTTTTCATTCTCTGAAAAATGCAGAATGGAGAAAAGTAGCCAACTAGTACAGCCAACTGGTTCAAGTAGTAAATTGGGGTTGCAAGTTCCCCTGAGACTGGATTGACCTGGGTCATTGCACCTGGTTATACTTAGAGAAGATGTCCATGATTGTTTAGTCTTCAGATGGAGAGGTTTCCATTGCTTTACCTATTCTCTATCATACTCAGTTGACTGCTTGCAACTGAACACAGGCAATAATACTGTGAGGTTTCAACTCAGAAGTATAAAACTCACAATTATAATACGCAAACACATACATTCTCTCTTTCTCACTCTCTGATCTGTAGGTTTCTTTCATTCAGATGTAAAATCTTACTCTGGAACCAGAACTGGAATGGAATACCTATTTAGTTTCTGTAATTCAGGTTCTTATTCCTACAATAACCTCACCACCTCCAAGTTAGCTATGACGTGAGTGTTGGTAGAATGAGGAACAGCAAGAAGAACAATATATCAAGAAAAGATGGTATGATTGGGCTCCTTTGCAGTAATTCTAACCCATAGAAGTTAAGGGGTTACTCTTGAGAAAACTTGTATGCCAATATAGAGTAATTAAAGCTGACTACATTTGAATATTTCCTCCATGTTTGCTAAGAAAATCTGCTCATTAGATTGTAGGAAACTAAAAGCCCTGACATACAATGATTGGTCTAACTTCTGCAATTGAATGATACTTATTGCAAGCAGCCAGTGCTTGTGTATGGCTAATTCAGAGGTCTGCAACCTTAAACACTCAAAGAGCCATTTGGACCCGTTTCCCACAGAAAAGAAAACACCGGGAGCCACAAAACCCTTCCAGTGACTGACTATTTATTGAGCGGCCACAAAACTAGCATGTGTAGTTGAATTAAACATTCTGTTTTCTTCTGAAACTTTTCTTTTCTTGGATTTATCTATGGTTAGCCTACTGGGGGGTTGAAAAGCTCAATAAATTGCATGCCAGTGGGTGTCGCACACTGGCATATTTTGCGTGACAGGGACCTGCAGCAGAGGGGTGAATAAGCCACATGCAGCTCCAGAGCTGCAGGTTGCTGACCTCTGGACTAATTAATCACAATCTGTTTTGCATGGAACCCCACCTCGGATGTACTGTAAAACTAGAAAAACAGAACATAGAATAAAATATAAACCCAAAATATCTTTGAAGATTCTTAGGCATGAAATTGTCCCTAGCCCTTGTTCTAAAGTGGTAAAATGTACTTGATTCTTCTTGAATATGATTTGTTCCAAACATGGAAAGAACATTATTATCCTACTTGTACATTGCATATTAATTAGGATGTCCACCTATCTTGGCTTAAATAAGTTAGTGCCCTGTTTGAAAGACTGTCAGTGGGTAGTAAATGCCTTTACTTAGTGGTGTTCTTTACTCAAATGGATGCTTCTTGTTATAGAGTAACGATCCACATGAAAGAAGAGCAAGAAAGTTGAAGAAGTGCATCAGCACATAATGACTGAGCAGACATTCAAATCAGATGATCATAGTCTTTTTAACTGGAATAAGATCAGGGGTGAAATGCTCCCGGATCAGACCAGGTCGGCTGATCCATTAGCGATGATGGCTGGTAGTTCAGAGAACCGGTAGCAATGGCAGCTGGAGGCTCCGCCCACCTACCCAGAAGTCATTATTTCCTGGAAGTGGCCCAACAGGCAGAAGTGACATGCTCAGAAAGAGACTCCGGCCTTGCCCCAGAGCCGCCGCCCACTCGCCACCCGCTCACCCTTTGCCTTGGGTCAGAGGCCAGGGCCCAGAGATGCACCATTCACCGAAGCCCTGGAGCCGGTGCCTGCTCGCCTCCTGCCTCAACCAGGTACCTGAAAGTTACCAGAGACGCTCACCCTCCTTGAATGTGCCGCCACCATCGCTGCTCTAGTTCATGTGCTGGCTGCACAAGTGCACACCATTTATTTCATTCACTCATCAGCGACAGGTTGGGTGTGCGCTGGTGGTGGCACATTCAAGGAGAGTGAGCGATTCCGGTAACTTTTGGGCACTTGCCTTCCCTGACAGCCAGCCGTGGGAGAAAGGTAAGGACACGCCGCTTGGCGATGAGAGAGTGGGCAGCGGCTCCAGGGCAAGGCTGGTGTCAGGGAATGGTGCATTCCCCGACCTGGTTATGGTAGGCGGCGAGTAGGCGGCGGCTCCAGGGCCCCAGGGAAAGGCGCATCCCTGGGCCCTGGCCACCAACTCAAAGCAAAGAGAGAGCCGGTGGTGAGTGGGTGGCAGAATAGAAATTTAGAAAGTTTTCCTAATGGGTTCTGTGGGCGTGGCTTGGTGGAAGCAGGTCTTGTGACTGAGTGGGTGTGGCTGTGAGTAACATTGAGTTGGCCATGCCCACTCAGTCACAGGACACCCCCCCCACCAAGCCACACCCACAGAATGGTAGGGAAAAAAATTAGATTTCACTCCTGGGTAAGATGTATTTTATTTCTACCCATTATAATATTTCTGAATTGGCATATATAAATTGGTATATTCCTAACGTGTGTGCACACCTATTTTATCTCCTGTCCCCTTTAAAGACATATTCCCTTTTTTGGGTCTAAACTACTGATGAGTGCTGCAAATGAATACAAGTTGCACAGAAGCCGATCTCCATGAAAGAACAATGTAGATTGACCTCCAGAATTGTTTACAGATAACCAGTGCTCCTTAATAAATAAATCTGCAATTGAACAACTGTTGTATTGAATAAAAACAATAAAATTATTGTTAAAGAATGGAAAACAAAACAATAATTGTATTTTTTTTAATTCTGATTTAAACAAAACTGACCTTGATTATTTTTTAAAGGATTTTGGGTACAGAAAATCTACATTTCCTGGCTTAGCTATATATTGTGTGTGGTATGTGTACGTATCTGTGCATATATTAAAATCTATATAATGAAAACTGAGATCTCGGGCTCTGAAGGACTGGAAGAAGTTGAAAAGCTAAGTGTTATCCAATTCTTTGAACTTTGGGGATTAATATTATTTTCATATTGGGCTTTGGGGGGTCTTAATAGAAAAAGAATTTTGTGGTTTATCTTTTTATCATCTCAAGCAGCACTTCTTGCTGCTTCTCCTCTTTCTTTAAATGCCAAAGTAGAATTTCCCCTTCTGCCTGTTTTATTGCTTCATTCTTGGTGGTTTGCTTTGGAGGACTGCCATTTTCCTTTTTCCTTGGGACAAATATTGGAATAAATGCATAGTTTTAACTATTAAAGAATTATGGGGTTAGGGACTTTGCAACTTCATAGGAATATTTTTTGATCTTTAAATCTTTAAATATTGATCTTTAAATATTGTCTAACATTTGTCTTTCATTTCCATAGATATATACTCTGAAACACATAAAATCAGTTAAAAAAAATCCATGCTGGGGAAAAGAAAAGAAAGGCTGCTATTTTTGACTAAGATTTGAAAAACTTCAACAGCTACTAAGGATGATATATTTGTGAATATTTAGATTGAAAATTAAATCACAAATGATACTCATGTATAACTGATAATTTTAGTATGCAGTATATATCAGAAACTGAGTTATTAAAAGGTTACATAATAATATAAATAATCAAATTATCCGTAGACCAAAGGGATCATTCATTTTGGGACTCAAGTACTGCATTTTAAAATAGTAAATATTAAGCAACAGTATATGACAATTCAAGATTCACTAATAGAATAAAAATTACCCAAGATGGTCCACACACAAACTCTAACATAGCATTTTATCTTTTATTTATTTAAAACATTTATATAGCCTCCTATAGAGTGGTGTGGTGGCCTAGTGAGCTCTCATCTCACAATCAGGAGGCTATGAGTTTGATCCTAGATAGTCGCAGATATTTCTCTCTCTGGGTGCAAAGAGAAAATATCTGCTGTGAGCTCCACACAGGCATCAGGAAGGGCATCTGGCCAGTAAATGCTCAGGTCCATTCAGTCAATTCCATTCCATCCACCTCCCGATGCAAGGGATTACAGGGTCATTTAAAGAAAAAAAAATATCCTCCTATCTTTCAGCCAACTCTAGGTGGTTCTTAATCAATTTTTTTTTAAAAACCCACATAAAATCATTTTACAAACAATAAGACACAACTAGTAAAAACATAAAAACAACAGAAACCTGATGCCAATTCATGCTGCCATACCACCATCTAATTTCCTGATGCATGAGGAAAAAAAACAGGTTTTTAAGGCCTTATGGAAGACTAAAAGGGTGGAGACCTGCCAAACTTCAGGGTGGAGGATGGGAAGGGGCTGCCATGGAAAAGGCACACTTCCGAGCTCCTATTAGATGGCAATATTTTGATGAAGGGGCCAGGAGCATGACCACCCTATCTGACCTAGCAGGATGGATAGCTGACCTTGGGAAAGGCAGTCCTGCAGATAGCTTGGTCCTGTGCGATATAGTATGGACTTCGAAGGTGATAACCAGCATCTTGAATTGTACCTGGAAAGAAACTGGAAGCCAGTGCAGCTCGAGCATCAGAGCTGTTACATGGGCAAACCTGGGAGTTCGTATTATGGTGCATGCTGCTGCATTCTGGACCAGTTGAAGTTTCCAATGGTCTTTAAGGGCAGTTCCATGTGGTGCACAGTGCAGTAATCCAGACCGGTAGTAAGCAAGACATGAGTGATTGTGAGCAAGTCTTCCTGGTCCAGGAAAGGGCACAATTGGTGCACCAGATTAATCTGTGCAAAGCCCCTTTCCCCCAGGCCATGGCTGTTTCCTCGAGCAAAGGCCGTGAGTCCAGGAGGACCCCCAAATTGCACACCAGCTCAGTTCTGGGAAGTGCCACACCATCCAGAATCAAAGATAAAGAGTCAGCTGGGCTGGGGGAGGGGGGCAAACCCTATAGCCAGAATTCAGTAGAAGCTTGTTCCTCCCCATCTAGACCCTTGCAGTCTCCAGTCTCCACTCAGACAGCATTGCCACTCAGGATATAATGTGCATTGAGAAATTTACATCCTATATTCATGGCCCTTGAGCAAAATTTGCCAATAGTTGGTTAGTTCAATACAGAGATGGCTGTATATGTTTCTTCGGTCCTTTCTCACCAACTCATCATGAAAGGAATTACATAAAGAAAGTGAGGAAACTTTAAGTAACAGGGATGTTACTGTTTTCCCTTTAGAAAGACAGTGTTGAATAGAGCTGAGGAAAATGCTTTTTTGTTCAGCTACACAAATGATATTGAATGGAGAACCACATCTTATCCTTGTCTTTATAAAGTTCAATATCTGAAACTACTCTTCAAGACTACTTTAGCTCTCTCAGATCCTACTGTGGTCCAATATTGGAAAAAAACATTTAAATTGTTACAAAAAAACCCTTTACATTGTTACAGCATCCAGAGTTGCTGAGAGTGGATGGTATAACAATTTACTAAACAAACACACGAATAAATATATTATGCACATCCTCTTTTATTCTTGCTCCCCGCTCCTCCAGCTGCTTTAATACCATCCTGAAAAGTTTGAGATAGTAAAGATCTATTGGCAAAAATATTTAGTAATTTAAACGGTAAAGCCAGATTCTGGCTATACTAGACAGCATAGGAAAGAAGATATTTAGATGCACTGTGGCAGCTTAAAATAGCTCATTAAATATAAATTTTGGCTGGACAGTAACAGAGGCCAATAGTCTATAAATACAGACTTGGGATCTATATAGCATTTGCGTCAGCTCTAAGCATTTTAAGATTGGCTAGAATATAGTTAGTGCCTGCAATGAAAAAGAAGTTAAAGATGGCCCTAGAACATCAGTTGCACTTTCTGGGACTAATTGTGTTTGTATGCTCCAGGAGCATGAAGCATGAAAAATGATCCCAAGATATATACAGAACTTAACCTGTTCAGTTTAATTTCCATTAATTTCCCATTTATGCTTATAGCTTGATGGTCTCTTAATAGTAATTTACCGTTACATATTCCCTGTTCAGGATATGAAGTGAAGGCCTTCAAATCTTCTTAGACCTACTAATGCTGTTAAAATAATTGTTGCATTATCCCTACCTGAGAATATATTGGCTTTTCAACTAATTTTTTAAGAATGAAATTCTCTTTCTGTAACAGCTTGTAAATAGGTTTATATGGAAATAAAATGAGAGGGGAGCAAATATACAGCCATGCTTTACTCCTTTTGAATTAGGAATCCGATTGGATAGCCTGTCTGGACTTTTGTATCTAATCTTCACTGAGATACTATCACATAATTTCGTAAGAGAGCATTGCTTGATTTCAGAATTGCAAGATTGTTTTCTTGCATAGCATATTACTGGGGATCAATCCACCATAGAAGGCCTATAATATATTTGGGCTTTTCTTAACTAGGTGCTCCAAGGCATTGATGTAGTATTGTTCTTTTTCTCTTAAAGTCAGTTTATTCATTGGCTAGAAGTAATCCAGCACCTTTCTTAAAAATTACCTTGCACAGAGTTTTCTTGCAATGTTGAATACACTAGTTGGGCAATAATTGGACTGTGATGGAATGTCCCCTGTCTTCAGGGATCTACATTATTTGAACTATGTGAATAAAAAGTATGGCCGATACTAGAGCTCACCAGTGTGTAATTTAAATAAATTGTGTGGAATCAAATTGCTACCATCTGCTTTCCCTCTTTTAAGCTGTCCCATAAGCTTTTCTACTTCAATTATGGTGACAGGGGGCCTGTCTGATAAGACTCTCTGTTGACTTTGAAAGTTAACTGTGGAGTTGATCTAACTACAAAGATTGCTTGGTAATATTCTTCCCAACACTACTGCACGTAGACTCAAAATTTGAATGAGACAAAGCCAAAAAAAAAACCAAAAACAAAAACAAAACCCTGGACAAAAACTGAATTTAATTTATTTGTTTACAAAATTTATAACTTTTTTTTCCTGCTAAGAAGCTCTATGCAGCATTCATGGATGATCATCCCTCATTTTTATTTTTGCAGCAACACTATAAGTTATGTTGATCTGAGAGATAGCTCAGGTCATCCAGTGATCAATATAGTTGAGTGGAGATCTCCCTAGCCCCAGCCCAACTGTTTAAGTAGTGATGAATCATTTGCTTCCATAGAGCATCATTGGAAAACCATTGCCTGCATGATCCTGATCTCTGTAGATACAGCATCCACATAATTTTTACAAGACTCCCATTGCTCTACTATCAAGTACTAGTTTGCAGTTTACCTTGACTGCTGGTTCCTTTGTTGTAAATAATTGGTCCTTGTATTTCAGCTATCAGAGTTGTATCATCAGCTTAGTTAGATTATTGAGTTTTACGTCACTTTATTTTCATATGTACCTATTCATCCAAATTGCTTTGATAAACCATGTGATGACTTCAGCATATTTGGTTGGATTTTTCACTGCTCTAGTTGGGACTTATCTTTTCGTAGTCCATCTTTCCATCTTGTAGGAGGTCAACCAAGTGGGCATGTGTAAATCTAGGGCCACCAACATGTCACTTTCTCTCTCTCTCTCTCTCTCTTTTGTCAGAAAAACATATATTCTTGCCTACTTATATTTCCATATTTATGCTACTCTGACAAATGATGTTTCTTCCTCCAGTTTTAAAACAATGTCCCTCTTTTTCTACTCCGGCCTCCCTTAATATAAATTCAACATATAAGCTGAATAAATAAAATAATAAATAGCCTTGCCTTTCTTGTTGCATTGGAGCCGAACTATTTTTGTCCAGACAGTGGCTTCTTATCCTGATATAAATTTTGCATGAGGATGATGAGGTGTTTTGCAATTTCTATTTTCCTTAGGATAGTCCTATTAAATGTGAAACATATATTGATTTATTTTTGTATTCTTTGGGTTCCCCCCCCCCAATTATCCAGTGTACATCAGCAATAATGTCTCTTATTCTTCAGCTTTTTCTAAAACCAGCTTGAACATCTGGCATATTTCCATATAGGGCTCTAAATTGTGATGTATGATCCCAAGCATTCTTTTACAGCCATGTGAAATTATATGTTAATTCCCAGATTCACTGAAGTTTACTTTCTTGGCATTGGTATATAAAGAGATCTCATTCAATCTGTTGGCCACTGTGTCCTTCAAATTTTATGGCATAATTCAGTTACAATCTTTACTGATTCTTCTTCTATTACTTGTCATATTTCTATAGATATAGATCAATTCCTGTAACCTTCTGACTTAATAATGACTGAAGTACTGATCTATCTTCATCTTCCAGTGTTAGAAATATCTTCTAAGGAATCTTACATGCTGACAGCTGTATTATGGAGAATTTCAGTAGCCTCCTTCTATTACCGTAATTACTATATGTCCATTGGCATTGTTTAGCACAGTGCTTTTCAGTCTTTTTACAAATTGTACCGTTTTAGGACATGGCAATATTTGAGTATCACCAGTGGTTTAGCAAGGTATCAAAAACTTGATGACAATATTTTCTTTCTTTACTTGGCCTATCTACAGGGATATTTTAAGTTCATTTTTTAAATATGTCAGCCAAGGCAGGACACCCAGAAGACATTTTCAAACTTTTCTGCTAGGGGTGATGAAACATTCATCAGGAACAGATGCATTTCATCTTGTAGCTCAAATAATCTTGATAATGTTTCACTCTCGACAACCAATGTACTTCTGTATGAAAGAGATGAATGCTGTGCTCAGAATCAAAATCCTTGCATAATTGTTGGAATAAACATCCATTCAATAGCCAGCTTTTGATGAAATTTACTATTTTTGGAGCATCCTCCAAAATCTCATATAACAATGGGCTCACCCGTTTAGAAGCAAGTGCACGTCTATGCAAGATGCAATGATTTGCAACAATAGAACTGTTTCTTGACTTAGCTTGTGTTATCACACCTGAAACGTTTCCTGTAATAGCTGCTGCACTATTAGAACAAATTGCTACACACCAAGCCTCTAATATTCCATGTTCAGTGAAAAAAAATGTTGATTATTGTGTATATTTTTCCCCAGTGGTTCTGCCAGGTAGTGGGTGGCAAATAATATGTGTTCTAGTATATTGTCCAGTTTAGCATACCAATTCAAGGTTGAAATCTCCATCTGAATTCAGATATACTCTGGACATACACTCATAGTATTCTTTGTTTATCCCCCTTAGGAGACCCTGGGAGAGAGGTTACAGTGCAGAGGGTATGGAATTAATCTTCATCCAAGGGTAAGACAAGAATCAGTGGATGGAAGCTTAGAGACAAATCCAATACTGTAAGTAAGTAAGAATTTCCTGAATGCGAGAACTGTTAAGCAGGAATACAGCCTGCCTTCTGAAGGGATGGGTGCTCCATCACCACAGGTTTTCAAGAAAAGAGCGTAGAGATGACTATCTGGGATGGTCTGAAGATTCCTGCACTGATCAGTTGGTTGGACTAGATGACCTCCAAAATCCCTTCCAGCCCTATGATTCTGTGAGGCAGTATAGCAAGGAGGGGGGGCTTTGCAATATCCACACATAAATTAAATGTTTTTTACTTTAACTTCTGAAACAAATAACAATTTGCTTCATGTTCTTCCCCACACTTTTGCTATATGTATCATGTAACTTATAACATATAACACATGCCATATTATCTATCACAAAACTGGAGAAAATGGAAGCAGGATATGTGATCGCCTGTAGCTTTGTTGCTGTTCTTTTGGAATTGTAGCAGGTCCTTAGATTTTCACAGATGTCTGGCGCACAAGAAATGAAATAACTGTTTTGTTATTTTCCTTTCTTGATTGACAGTTTAAATCTTGAATGTAATGGGGCATGATCTCCAAGATTAATTAGATCTGCCTGAGCTGTGTGAAGTTTCACATATTTGAACACATTGCCAAAGTCTGAATTTTGGCTGATTATCAACACTAAATGAAATATGTATTCCTGGTTGTGCCCTATTCTTTTAAGTTCATGATGGATGGCCAACTTTGACTTGGACTCAAGAGTGCACAGTAAAATAAGTCACTAGCTATGAATGTTAGATGGATCATTTATTTTCACTGTTCCAGTTATTTTTTTATTCTTAAATCCAATTTAATTTGTATGTATGCCTTTAAGTCAGTGTTGACTCCTGATGACTTACTGGACATGTCCCTGCAGTTTTCTTGGCAAGATTTTGAGAGCAGTTTGCCCTTGCGTGCTTCCTAAGGCTAAGAAGGAATGACTGGCACAAGATCACCCAGCTGTCTTCATGCCTAAGGCAGGACTAGAACACACAATCTCTTAGTATCTAGTCTGATGCTTTAAACCTCTATACCAAACTGGCTCTTTAAAAAAAATTGATATCCATACAATACTACAGCAATATAAATAAGGATATTTATGTTGGGAATGCATTCCTCAAAAAAATAAGAGCAAATTTTGTTCATGGGAGAGCTAAATTCAGTCAAAATAGATATGAAGAACCCTATATAGCACTGCCTGCATTAAAGTCTTATAGGTAAGAAGCCTTAGAAAGGTGAAATTCAGCACCTTTTGATAACAAAATAACAGAGTTGGAAGGGACTCTGGAGGTCTTCTGCTCAAACAGGAGACCTTATACCATTCCAAACAGGTGGCCATCCACTCTTCTTAAAAGCCTCCAGTAATGGAGTACCACAACTTCTGAAAGCAAGTCATTCCACTAGTTAATTGTTCTCATTGTTGTCTCAAAGGTACTTTTTCAAAAAGCAACTGGACTGCTTTTTCCTTGAGGAAGAAAACCAAAACATTTCGTTTCTCATCCAAGAAATTTCATCAGTTGTGATTGCAGGGAGATGGAAGGATAGGTTCTGACCAAATGGTGGTGCTGATGATGGAAATGGAAGGATTATATTTATTTGTATCATCTGGTTGTTAGCACTCTCCCTGAGAGCTCTTGAGGCCACTTGGGGGTTTAACTTTGCCCTCAGGGACACCTGAATCAACGGGATTGGAATCTTCTTGGAACTCTTGCAAGGGTTGCGTTGTAGATTGGAGATAGATGGTGTCTTATCCCTCCCGCTCTGTTGAGAGAATGCATCAACTGTCAGAATTTATCCTTCCGTCCCCCTTGCCATCACAACTGATAAAGTTTCTTGGATGAGAAACAAAACATTTCTTTTTCTTTTTCCTCCAGGAAAAACAACAATAACAGTCAAATTGCTTTTTGAAAAAGCACATTTGAGACAACTACGACCTGGATGACTGAAAATCTCCACCGACATTGTTCTCATTGTTCTTAGTTCTAGGTTGCTTCTATTCTCCTTGAATAGTTTCCATCCATAATCAGCAATATGCCTTGCTGAGGAACTTGTTAATTATATTTTCTCCCACTTTAAAATTTGCTTTAATTCACAAAATGAATGGAAATATATTAAATGATTTATGTTTTTTTTAATGTTCTTGTTTTATAAAAAAACAAAAACACCAAACTGCATCTTTCATCCATCCCTGTTCATACCAGTGTTTAGTGTTCTTCAACATGAATTCATTTATTCTAGTCTAGTCACTGCTGTGTCCAATCATTCTCAACGACTAGGAATGAATCACAAACACTGTGATAAGATCTTGCCAGGTTCTTTGGCCTAAATATGAATCACTTACTGTTTCATTTTACTTTATTAAACTTTTTATATGACTTTTTTAAAAAGGCAAAGCATTTTCATGTGTATTTATTTATTTACAGTTTATTTATTTAGCATATGGCATACAATGTCAGGGAAATCTACATATTCTAGACACAATGCAGTTCTGACAGCCTATATTGCTCGTTCAGCCTATATTGCCTGTTTTGGCTTGCGTACCTCTCCTTGGTGCACTGTATGTGTGTGGGGACAAATTAGCTTTGCATCAATTCATTCGCGGCCTCGAGTTGCTGGCTCTTCTGGACTTCTCTACCAGCCTTGCCTCATCCTGTGTCATGATGCCTTGAATCCAGTCAGATCCAGTGCCAGCTTCTACTCTATGCATACATAAATGCAGCTAGCTTTTTCACACAGAAGTGGTATCTATTTATCTACTTGCAATATTGCCTGATTTTGAACTGCTGAGTGGACAGGAGCTAGGGATTGAGCAATGGGAGCTCACTCTGTCTCATGGAGATGGGTTTGAATCACCGGAATTCAGACCATTTCTTGTTGGCAGTTCTAGTGTCATTAAGCCACTGCTCCATTGTGTCTCCTGCAGTATATTTTCAGTATATTTTCATCATCAAAAGCTTGGGCACCTTATTCATATTAGTTGAAATCGGACCTATCGCCCATGAAGGCCAAGAAAACTAATATATCAAAAATACATGTTTTTGCTATCTCACAAATCATGGTTCCTTTTAGTTCTCATTCTCCAGACTTAGGTAGATCAATGCCAAATTAGAGATAATGATTTTGAGACTTTATCTCAAAACACAGCTTCTTTACTAGCAAAAATTTTGAACATTTTTAGAAGGATTGAGAAGCAAAATTGTATGGCTTCTTTTGTCATGACCTCACATGTTAACTATGACTATTAAAAGAAGTTCCTTTCATGGATCACTGCCTTGTCATGGCAAAGGGGCTTGTGTAGCTCAATGAAGCTATGAGCTATGCCATGCAGGGCCACCTGAGAAGGACAGGTCATAGCAGAGCGCTCTGACAAAATGTGAGCCACTGGAGAAGGAAATGGCAACCCACTTCAGTATCTTTGTCATGAAAACCCCACGGACAGTACCAAAAGGAAAAATGGAGTTCGGTAAGGCTGTACACTGTCGCCCTGCCTATTTAACTTATATGCAGAGCATATCATGAGAAAGGCAGGGCTAGATGAATCACAAATTGGAATTAAGATTGCCGGGAGAAATATCAACAACCACTTTAATGGCAGAAAGTGAAGAGGAACTAAAGAGCCTTCTGATTCGGGTGAAGGAGGAGAGGTTTTCTGTCAGAAGAGCTGGGTAATCTTTCTGGGCATCTGGAAAGTGCTGCTGGGTAATCTTTCTGGGCATCTCTTATAAAGTTAGATTGTCTGTATCCTTATTTGAATGTGAATAAAATATTAAGAAATGACAGTGTGAAAGTCATTTTCTTTGTAGCTTCATTTTAAAAAACTACTTACGCATCTCAGCTATGGCCAATTCTGCAAAAGCAGCCTGCAGAATTTTTTTTAAGGACCCCATCCCTTCCAAATGCAATGATGCTGATGCCATGCCTCCATCTTTGCCAGTAGTTCAGCATAGCCATTTCATGGCAGCTGCTTTTCTTCTCCGGCTGCAGAATATTTGGTTCCTTGGTCACTAGCCAAACTTGTCCCAGTCTCTGTTCTATGTAGGTTAAGCAATTATATGTGAAATGTAAGTTTCTGTTTCACACGGACGAATGATGTTGATTCCTTAATAAAGCAAGCAAATAATTTGGAAGATATTCCCTTAGGAAAATTAAGGCTCAGGGACAATAAATATTGACTCAGACCTTTGATCAGAATAGCTGTTTTGGGCAAACAATCCTGTCATTCCCAGAGCAAGGCTTGCATATTAACTAGTTTAAGAAACTCTTTGACAAGGAGAGGTAACAGCATGCCACTTTGGGTTTCACTCACAGACACAGATACTTGACAAGTTCTTCAAAAGTTGTCAAAGCAGCTAGTTTATCTGCTTCAAAAAAATGTTATCAAAATCTCGTTTCTTTTTGCCAAACGAAAACATGTCACTTAACAGTGACAGGGAGAAGTGCATTTGTGGATAAAACTCTTAGCCTGCCATTCACTTGATTCAGTATATGACTTCTCATAAAAAGCGGTGAAGTCAATACTTTCTTTGCTTGTCCCAGATACATCAATGGGAAAAATATGTGTGTTTTTTTCCTATGGGGGGGGAGGCATAAAAAAGCAGTACAGTACACTCTCTTTAACACAGTGCTAAGGGGCTGTGCAAGCTCATATGGTTAGAACTTTGAATTAGAAGACCATTGAGAAGCCGACAGCTCAGCAGTTAAAAAACCTAAGATGAGCTGCATGACGGAATAAACTCTTGTTACTTATCCCAGCTCCTGCCCACCTAGCAGTTCAAAAGCATGCAAATGCAAGCAGATAAACAGGTATCACTGGTGAAAAATTACCAGGACATGAAAGGAGCCTCCTTGGGCATCCCTTGGGCAAGAGTGATGTCATCGCCTAATTCTTTAACCTGGAAGCACCTTGGAAGATTTATCATTCATTTTGTGTAGTTTTAGAGAAAGTGATAAATCTGATTCCATTTAGTGTCCAACCTTCCAAATTCCATTTTATGTCTTCCCCTGCAAACAACAGCATTTTCCCACAATAATGGATTTTATAATTAATTTCAAAATTATTTCATGCCCCTCTGGACCCTTAATATTTTTATAACTTTGAATCACCCATTTGCTCTTTATTCCCCTCCCGCCCCATTTAAAAAAAAGTCCTTAATCTTGCCTTTAAAACTTTTTCTTCAAAGATTCATCTGGTGAACATTATAAAACTTGCTGCTCATAAATTTCTTAATAGTTGAGAAGCAATTCCAATTCCAATAATGTAGAAAAATGTTAATCTTATAATAAGAGTTTGATGTATTTTCTTATATGTGTACCAAAGAAAATTGGAAGTTATTTTTTTATTTTTCTTTCTTTTTTTTCCTCTTTCTTTCTTGCCCTTGAGCTTTTCCTCTTTTCTGAGCATTTCAATTTTTTTCTGTTTATTTTTTAACTTCGTATATGTGTTTTTGTGTTTCTCTGTATGTGTCCTGTAAGATTTCCAGTTCCAGACACACAAGAAGGTACTAGCCAATCAATCAGGCATGGTGGTAGCTGACAATGACCAGAAGATAATGATAGTGATAGATGTAGCAGTACCAGTGCCAAGTGACAGTGACATCAAGAAAAGTTCTGCTTAAGAATTAAACATTAAAAATACAAAAAATATAAGATTGTAATGCAATTTGGTTATAACTGCTTAAAACCAATAAAGGAAATCTTAGAGACACATGAAACAGAAACAGCTGAAATTCCAATGAAGAGATAGTATTTCTCAGGAAATCCAATGTTTGTCTCTAAAAACACAAGTTGATAAAGAAATTATGTTTTTCAAATTTCGTGTTCCACTTTACATGTATGCGTATTCTAAAGGGGTTATCTTTACTATATGAGAATCTAAGAACAACAGCAACTCTACACTGTTGTGCTGGAAAATACAAATAAGAATCTTTGCCAATTTTAAGTACTGAAGAGTTTTCAAGGACCTCAAGAAGGCAGAGAGAACACATCTCATTCAAAACAGAATAATTTCCTCAAATATTTTGTTGTAGAAAGTATACCAATTTCAGTAGATGATGCATGGTTTGGACCATCCAATGTGATTTAATTCAAAAAAGACATTACAAAAATTAGAGGACTGAAAGAATGTAAATTGCTCCTTGCTGAGACTCAGGAAATGTATGTGATTAAATAGGTATGATGTTCAACTGACAGAAAATTAAGAGATTTGGTGCTTATCCTCAAAACCAAATATGGTAGGAAACAAACATGAATTTTCCTTGAAGTTTTAAAGATAATTCAGGAGTGTCCCACTGAATATTTTACCTTGCCAACTGGTTTTAGCAGGGAGACAAATAGCAGGGAGAGAGGTCATTAAATGTTTGTCATAATAAAAAAACAAACTATAATTTACACTTTTGCCTGATCCTGGAATGCAGGCATTGAAATTTGTGTTCTGCCATCATCCCATCCATATATAATAATCTTGGTTTGCTGTGGATTCTTGTGTATTTTGCCTCAAGTCTATTAATTGGTATATGAAAATACTGACTTCGTTTGAAATGTTTGTATATGTGGCATTTAATTATTTAACCTCCAGAGGGATTCATAACAACATTCAGACATGCAAAGAGATACAATACAATAAATCACAATAAAGGCAGAAGTATGAGCTATAGTAATCAAATCTGAAAATGTCTGGTGGAATAAGAGGCCTTGTCCACTGCTCAAATAATATTATTGGTTCAATTCAGACATCCTTGCTCAGATAGGTATTTAATCATTGTAAACTTTGCATATTTATCACATTTTTCAAGATCCCAAGCACAGCAGAACATAAGTAATTCAGTCATGGGAGGTGTTCAATTGTCATGTAAATGTAGAAATATGTTCATCTATCAAGTTCATCAAATATTTCATCAAGTACACCATGAAGGGTAGTAATTGAGCAATTTTTGCAGTAGATGGAAAAGATGAAATTACACAGCACTGGACAGGCAGATATACTGAGTAGTCTGAAGCTGTTTGAATGGATACCTGGATTTCAAATTCATGAAAGGGAACCAACCAATGTTCACCATCAAGAACACCTTCAACAACAGCATCTAGTATTCTTTTGAGATAATGCTGCTATGCAACTGAATAATGATATAATGAAAAACACTGAATTCATGGATCTTTGTACTCATAATCTATTTGCAAATATCCTGTTTTGTGCAGATATCCCAACATTCTACACATGGATTAATAAGAGATGAGAAAGAAGGAAGATTGGGGAAGGAGTGGAGGAATATTATAGAATTTTTGAAGCCAGTGTTCTGGACTGAGTGTATACCATTTCTCCACAAAGTGGTAACCTTTACTATTTGAGATTGCATTTCCATCACATAAAGCAGCTAGTATCTTTCAAATCATTGAAGACATGTGATGGACATATCTTTCCATCACTCAAAGATATCTGCAGAGAGAGAAGACTGTTGTAAGTTAATGATGATTGGCAACAAATAATGAAAGATGCTGAAAAAACAAAAATTTTCAGAATAAGAGGTTTGTTTTCCATTTTGCTAACAAATACTGAAATTGACAATCCATAGCAATTATGGAAGATTTTCAAGAATAAAATATCTGAAGATTTCCTTCAAATTGAAAGAAGGACTATCAATGATCCTAATATCATGATCAATGAGAGACATCATGAACAAGCTCTTCTGTATTTCCATGGCACACTTGGGTTGGCCAAAACCCTTAAAAAATATAATTTGCTGACATCAACAAAGAGTACAATTAATGAAAATGGTGAATTATTACAATACAACAGAGATGAATAGCAGGGATTTATACTACAGAACGAGTCCCTATTGAATAATCGGCAAACAGCAGTATATGACTATGTATCTAAATGCTTGCAAAACAATCTTTTTTCAGTAAATTTCACTGATGGGCCAAGAGGAACATGAAAGATGTTGCTATTGTGGTAGCATTATTTGATGTTATAGCAACATTCACACCTGGTACAATAGCTCATTCAGGATTCAAGATACACCTTAAAGCAAATGAAAATGCTATTTGAAGCAATGTAATACTGATGAAAACTCCAATACTGCATGTTTGTTTCATCATGCCAGGATTATAATCTGGGATGAGAGCCCTGTGATTAGGAGACAGAGCTTTGACATGAATTAGATGTCAACTTTCAAAATGAAAGTTGGGATCATTGCTTGGGATTATTACTTGGAAATATGACATTAGGCTTGTGGGGAAATTTTAACCATTTGCTGTGGTGATCTCCATCAGGTTCTACCATTTGTGAACAGAGGAAATGATATTGTTATGAAGAATTATTCCATCAAAAAAGATTATACTTATGGAGAAGCTTTGTCAAGTTTCAGTTGAAAAGAAATATGTGACTGAGTGAGAGTTGCAGTTCAGAAAAATGAAAATGATGAAATAGAATTACTTAAGATATGGAAAAATGTATTAATTCCATCTACCTAACTCTAAGAAATCCTGCAGAATTGTTCTCAAAGAACTCTATCTTGGTTCTGCTCAATAAAATGATGATAAAAATTAATTCCACATGCATCAGATGCTTTCTTGCAATTTATGAAAGAATACTGTTCCTTCAATGGCATCAATGAAGGAGCCAGCAAGAGTCAGTCAGTCAGGTCACAGCCTTAGACAATACAGAACTGTGTTGATGAGTAACCAGTGAGCATTTATAAATTTATCTTTTAAATTCAGCATTTATAGATTTATTGTAATTTTGTTTCAAATATTTATTGATGTCTTATCAATAAATAACATTTGGAACAAAATTACAATAAATCTATAAAGGAACTTGACTAGAACCCATGAGTAAAATCCAAAAGAAGCCATCTATGTCTAGATTGTAAGCAAGGTAGTATCTTAACTTAAATAAAATGTGATAACCTCTAAAATGACAAAAATGTGACATCTAACATTTACAGAGCAGTGTTATCTATGTGGGATATTCAGGGAGAGAAGGAACATAATGTATACATGAAAGGATGGCACTTGGTTTTATAAAGTGTAGTGGCAGTTGGCATTAATTGAAAAAGGTAAACAAAGGCGCACTTTAGTATGTTGATGGGGGAAATCTCAAACAATTATCGATAATTGACTCTTTAGCCAATATTTGTGATAAGTGGAAACCAGGTAAGCAGGCAAGCTGACAAAAATGTGAAATACATTGTATACAAATTTGACATGAAATCAAAGCTTGACTACATTTTAGGTCTGATTAATTCAGGGATCAGCAAACACATGCTCGAACATTCTGTCTATTAGTAGTCTTGCCTCTTGTTCTTAAAGCTTTAGCCACTGCTAACTTTCCTTCCTTCTGAAACCCAATAGTTCTGTGAATTAGCAGTGAGGAATCTTAGTAATTAGACAGACCTTTGTTTAAATGAATGTATTTTAGTTAACTGGATTGTAGATTGGATTGTGAGATTATTTTTTTCAAGCATCTGCATGAAAGTGTAATACCATTTTATTAGCCCAGCAGCTGATTTGAGTTTAGCTTCATTTTATTCTCTATCTTACTGTATAAGTAGCATTTATTTCTTCTTTCAACTCTCTTGGATGTTTTTTTCTGTTTTATATCCCATTGAATTCTCTGTGAAACTGCACTAGTTTACAATAATTTTATTACTTTATTAATTAAACGTCCTCCAACAAGCTAACTATGGCATTTCTTATCATCAAGGGTTTCATTAGTTTTTAATGGTGTGAGACAAAATTACCATTTACCCGCATGCAATTTAAGAAGCATCATTAACACAGAAAAAGCACCAGGTGGGATTTTCTAATAGTCATTTTTGTTTTTATTTAAAAGGAATTACTGGGAATTACTGGGTTTTCAGATGTTGATCTTATATAATTATTTTTGATCTCCCATTGTTAAATTTCACTTTAATAACTTTAACACACTTGAGCATAGTCTTTCTCTGTCTCTCTCTTACGCATGCGCCTGTGCATGCGCGCACACACAATTTCTTCCTTCAGGCAACAATGAATATGCTTGTGTGATAAATGCATGTAACCAGGTTTAGGCATAGTGACTTTAGTCAGCCCTTTGAGTGAATTGCTTAATCAGCAAAAACCAAGAGTAATCTTCACGGTCAGTAAAACAGGGTGTGTGCAGAAGGAAGGATTGCTTGCTCAGGAGCGAAGCAGCCAGCCAACTTGGGCAATAGAGAAGCAGGGTATGAGAATAATGTCAATGTACTACAGAGCTTGAAGTCTTGGATTAAGACTGGGAAGAGCTGCATTCAAGTTTACCTGCAGCCATGAATTGGAGGAACTCAAGTCAGTTGCAATCCTTACATCTAACCTACTTCACAAGACAATGGGGATAAAATTGAAGCGTGCTTGGATGAAAGGAAGGATATCAATCTCTTTCTACAAAAGAAACTGCATTGCTTGCCGGTGAATAACTTCTGTGTCACAAGTTATTATTATGATAGTCATTCTCTTGTCTTGACAGCTTGCGCAGCAACAGTAGCATAGTTGGAAGGGACCTTGGAAGTCATCTAGTCCAACCCCCTGCTCTTGCAAAGGAAGCATTTCTCAATTACTGCACTGCTCCCCCTAATTCAAATGCTAAGAACGTTTTTTGGGCATCCCAAGAATCATTGGCATCCTGGAAAAAAACAGGAAACCATTTCTGAATTATCACAACTAAAGTGGATTGAAGTGTCTATAAATCCTCGGTTTAATTACAGAGCGTCTTGTATGTTATAGTTATCCATATGTTTAGTCTGGTGGTTGGAATGAGAAAAGCAGGCATCCAGGCCACCAAAAGGGTTTGCATGGCTCTGTGAAATTAGTTGTTCATGCCCAGAGTATTGTGCTCCTTTTTCATGAATAATATGCTCCTTTTTTGTTTGAGTCACCATTGAATCCTGGCCATTGTCTGGACTAGTCCCAGAGGTTTCCTGATAAGATTTCAGTGGTTTGCCTTTGCCTGCTTCCTAGAGTTGAGAAAAAGTGACTGGCTCAAGGTCATCCAGCTAGCCTTGTGCCTAAACTGGGACTAGAACTCATAATCTTCTGGTTTCTAGCCTGGTGCATTAACCACAACCTCAAACTGGCTGCTAATACCTTCCTAGCGTATGCCTGCAATGGATCACATTGCAGACATATGCTACTTTTTGGATCATTGAGCGCCACTTTGCAAAGTCAGCTGCATCTCCAGGGCGCAGGCCAGCAACTTGAATATCTTTGTTGATGGTGTCTTGTTATCTCTGTTATGCCTGAGAGGTCTCCGGCCATTGACTTCTAGTTGGTAGGCAGTCTTGGCAATGGTGGAAGGTGCTGCTCTCAGAACATGTCCATACCAGTGGAGCTGACCTTCTCTCATCTTCTCTATAATTGGTGCCACACCAAAATGTTGTTGAATTGTGTCATCTGTGATGTGGTCAAGGAGGGAGATGCCCGATATCCAACAGAACATTCACATTTCCATGGCATGGAGATAATTTTCAGTCCCTGTTGTTGCTGCCCAGCATTCAGTGCCATACAATGCAACAAGGTGGATGGCTGTCTTGTTGTCTTGTGTGGCTGCTAATATTCTTCTAACAAAAATCAGGAAATAAGGTCATGGTTCCCAACTCCACTGGGAAGGTAGGCAAGAGGAGGTATAATTCAGAGCAACTTCATAGGAGCAACATTAGTTTGAAGTCATGAAAACATTTTATGAGTCACTTTTCACCCCTCATCAATTCAAGTATTATTACAACATGGAAATTTCACATTTTTAGAAATCTGAATTTGTGATTGGTACAGAATAATATCTCCTCTCTATCTGCTTACCACATACAATAAATCTTGAGAAATATTAACGCAAAAATCCCTTAAACAGTTGTCTTGACCAAATGTTCATGATGAATTGGCAGTTTCAGGCTACCATCCTTCCTTCTGTGGCTCTTTATCTTTAAAATGGATTAGAGGAATAGGCTTTAAAATAGATTAGAGGAATAGATCATCTTATTGAGGGCTGTCCTCCATTAAACAGAACATATTGTATATGTTCAAAATCCTTTTGAAATTTGGCTGTCATAAAGTTATGTCATAATGGACTACAGTGGAAGAAACAGACATGTTTAAATTACTGCTTGGATCCAATTTGACCCTAACTTCCACACCTTGGTTGGATCATTATTAAATGGTGCATGGACCTGCAAGGGATGCATCCAAATTGCTACATTTAGATTTTATGTTCAAAAATGTTAAAGTAGACTGAGTGGCAACAGGATAATATCACATGGTCTTAGAATATTTGTATATTTGCTAGAAGAGAGACCTCAGGAATGTTAGATGAAATTTGTGATTAAAAACACCCTATTTTGAATATATGAAATGACTTTTAATGAGCTTCCATTTGGAGTCAAACATACCTCCTGATTTGCATAGCTTAAAGAGATCTGTCAGCAAGGGAGGGCTCCTTGGCTGAGCCACTTGTTCAGTCATGACAAACACCCGGGGATGACAGTTGGTTGGAACATGCACTTTTAAAGCTGCTGTAAAGGTTTGATCTGAAGCCTGTGTCAATATACTTCTGTTCCATGCAGAAATCAAGACGAAAGCATGGTTATAGTAAATATTTACCTTAAATTGAATGGGAACAATTAAATCAATGGCAGCTTAATTACTATGGTCTCTTCAATTATAATAAGTGTTGACTAATTGCTGACTCAGTTTATTTACATGTTAATAAATGCCTGTGTTTGGGCAATCCTTTTGTTAATGTTCTATTTACCATTCTTTGTGGATTTCACAAACCCTTTGTCTCCTAATTCTGTGGAAAATGTAATCAGAGAGATGCTGAATGGTCACAAGGAATTCTTAGTCTCAATTTCATTGTTTCACAGCCAATGTATGTAAAACAACTTTTTTTTTACTTTTCTTCCACAGTCAAAATAAAAAATAATAAAATTATGTCCAACTTAAAAAAAGAGGCTTCTTGACATAGAGATTAATGTTTTAGTGTTTTTAATAGAATTCACTGTTATTTGAAAAACAAAGTATTAATTGTAATAATAAGAAAGCAAATTAATATACTATCTGAATTATTTATCTCTAAACTGAGCCATTCTAAAGATCAGAAAATAATCATAGTGCAACCCACAAAATTGGACTGAAATCAATACAACGGTAAGCATGGCTTTCTGCCTATGATTCTTCTCTGTGATGGCCCCTTTCTCCTCCAAACAAAAGAAAATACAGTGATCACTACTAAAACCTTTTCAGAGAACAAAACCATTTTTGTTTTGTGACGCTGTGTAGTTAAGAGCAACAAAGGGCTTTTTTTTTTTGGATGGTGGGATTAGGCCCAAAATGAGCAATCCAAAATCATATTTTTGCTGTATTTTGCTGTGAGACAAATTTGGCAGAAATATACCCTGCCAGATTTCCCTTTCAGTCACTTTGGTAGTAATTGCTTGGAAGGAACTCTGACAGAAGGTTAACACAAGAACAAAGCTGTGAAGTTGGTTTCCTACAAGTTTACTCTACGGGTGTGTAGAGTTGGCTTGGTATCATTTTGGATGTGTCAAATTTTCTGTCTTCAGCTATAATTGATAAACTCTGCCATGGAAGAGCTTATCTTAAGACTTAGATTTCATTACTAAATCTATAAGAAGACTGTGTTTTTCTTGCTTTATAGAGCTTAGTGAAGTTGATCTGTACTCAGTGATTAAAATACATATGAGTAAAAGTTCATAACTGCATGTTAGATAGTTTTCAAATTACAGCTTTATAAACAAGAATAGCAACAATTTCCAATATTTTGTAATAACAAAAGAAATACGACTAATTCCTGTAAATGTTTTTGGAATATAATAGGTTCACTGAATTCATACAACTTAGTGGTAAGTAAATATGATGAGAAACTAAGAAAAACAAATGCAATATTTTTGTCCCAGATATGAATATAGTAATTTTTCTGTATTTTAGAAATAGCGGTTTGGTGTTTCCCAGCTATACTTGTATATAAATGTGACTCAACCTTTTCAGCAATGCCTGTTTTTTTGTTTTGTTTTGTTTTGTTTTTTTACAAATTGAAGCTGTTTTCTGTCTGAAGCTGAAGATAAATCTTTCAACTCTTTTGTTTGTTTATTTTCATCTCAGCTATACTTTGCCTATTCATTTCTCTTCTCTTGGCATATCTTTTACCATTAATTTTTCTGTCCACTGAGTAAAAATCAAATGCACTATATAGTCATTGCGGTCACAAAATTTGTATTCTCTGTAATGTCTTGCCAAATCTGAGGTTGATTCCTTCATCATTTAATAGAGGGTTTTAGTTATTATTTCTAGAATGTATGGGAAGATCACATTTCAAATTATAACACAATCACACAATTCTTTTTTTGTAGAATGATATAAACAGATGGCCATGTGGTTCATATGTCTATGAAACTATCAATTATTGACTGGATCTCATTTGCACTGAATTGAACAGTTTATAACTCTGTTTCTCTTCCTGGAAATATTGAAATCTTTAGAAATAATAGTTTGCTTCTTTTGATAAAACTGTTATTTTGTACTGTCCAGCCCAATTGGCTACAACAATGCCAGGCAGCTTTTCAATATAATGGCAATAGAAACACTCCAAAATTCAGTTTCAGAGATACAAAGAACAATCACTTTAGTTCTGTCCTGACAAGGGAAGGGACATTTGTATGGGGAGACACAAAAGTTAATGTGGCAAAAACCATGTGATAAAAGTCCCTTTTATATATATATATGCATCCACATCTCAGGCACATAAAAGAGGGTAAAGCTTATATAGTCATAATTTTTACTTTGACTTTCTTAAACCTCCATAGATGCCATCAGGCAAGGAAATCCATTATTCCTGTTTAGAATCATCATCAAACAAGAAAGAATGCATTACTAGAAGAAGAAATAGTTAATACTCCTGTAATTTATATGTATAGCCATAAATGTAGACATAATTTCAATAATTTAATAGAAAGTGAATACATCATGCTCACATTCAGGAGACTTGTGTGCTGTTCATTTTGTTAATCATTGACTATCAACGTCTTGCCCCTTATCTGTCTTTTTATGAGTCCTTATTTTCGAAAACAATCTTGGATTGGGCAGCCATTCACACAGAGATGAAATCAAAGCAGGTTCTTTGCTTTGTCGCTTCCTCTCCTCCTGTTTTAATCATGAAAAAGGATATGTGTATATCTGAAGGTTGTTTAAAGTTGAATCACTGCAACTGGACTAATTTTGTTGCTGTTTGCAGTGCTGTTCACTGCTCAACCAGTCTTCCTCAGTCAGAGCAAGGCAGTTAGGCAGGGAGTTGTTGGAATGTACCAACTCCTGCCACACCAACCTCAGGGGTTTCCTCTCCTAAATTCATTGCAAAATATTGATGAAAATTTTCAATCATCTGAGTAGAATTGTCTGATAATTCTACCTGGATGATTGAGAATTTTCATTGATATGTATATTCATTTGGCCAGGTTTAGATTTGCTCACACTATAATAGATATAGGGTATGTGGAAGGTTCCCAATAAAGGAAGGTGCCATTGTTTGGAAGATATTTCTACATCTTGGAAATACAGAATTGTCTGTCTTCTGAGAGTCCTTCAATAGGCAGACTATTTGCAAAATAGTGCACGTGGCAATCTTAGCAAAAAGCAACCTTATAAATCCATTTCAAACATGGGTTAGAGCTGGACATTAATATTTATTTATTTTATTTAACATGCTCTGTTCTTATTCCTATCCAAGCAATATGAACTTCAGTGAAGTCTATAGTTTGCACAGCAGAAAAAAATGTATCAATGGATTTTGCCCGGTACTTGATTCTCCTCAAAATTCCTTCTCAGTTTTCTCTCTACCTTCATGAATCATAAAGATGCTGCTCTCTCCATTAGCCTGTTAATTGTGTTCAAAATGACTCCACTTAATGTTTAAAACATAACTTAAGTCAAAGCAAATTAAACTTAACATAACTGATTGTCAGATCTAAGAAATATGGTTTCACATTCACATCTAGCCATTCAATTTTTGGATGCACCCTCTAACTGATAGCCTCTTGACTTCTAACCTGCATTAGCAGAGTTTTTGAACAAGCAGACTGAATGTGGCAAGTTTTATTTTGCTTAGAAGGGAAAAATAGGTGCAGTTTGTAGTTTAAATTTACATGTTAATGTATACCCTTGTCTATATTATAATTTTTAAGAGATTAGATAGATATCTTCCTTCAGCTGGCTGATCATTACTTTTCCTGATTTGTTTCAATGTCCTCTTCAACTCTGCTTTCTCTACAACTAAGTCTGGTCTATTTTTCATTTTCTTAGAGTTTCTCTCTAAGGAGAAACGATAAATTCTACAATTTCAGGATTGACTCTATATATTCCTAGAGAGCTATCTGGTCTGGAGAGTGGGGACTGTTTGTTTTTGACTAGGTTCTGTTTTATTAGATCTCTCAGCAGATTTGTTACTAAACCATTTTTTCCCCATAAAATTGTGAATTGTGATGAAGCTCCTCTTCTCCAGCCCTTTTGGATACCTGCTAAACCTGTTGGAGACCACTGTTGTGCAGTGTCCTTGTGAGACCCAACTGTATGGAGCACTTGTGAGCAATCCCAAGTCCTCTTCTTGTCTAGAGAGAAATTCGAAAGGCCAGTCCACTTTCCAACTCTTCATTCCACTGCTATCAAAGTGAAACTTCTTCAGTTCACCATTTCTTCCCTGGAAGCCTGTCCTCCCCTGGGGAAAATATTTTGGTGGAGAATCAACAGCAAAAGGGTGATTAGAACTTTGATTTTGAAAAGTTAAAAAAGGACTAAGAGTCCAGATGGATTTGAAATAAGATTTTGGAATTAATTATGAGAATCCTTTCCATCAGAAAATGCTTTTATTTTGAATTCTCTTTAAAAAAAACATGAGAAGATGAGATGTTGAAGGTTGAATGCTAGAGTGAATCAGAAGGAACTAAAAGTTGCAGTTAAAGGAGAGGAACACTTAAATTTGACTTTCTAACACAGAATGAAGCAAAATATTTTAACATCAGACATATTGAAGGATTTTTTGAACAATGGAACTAGAAGTGAATTTTAAGAGCATCTGCTTCTGTAGCTAGACTCTGTTTAAAAGATGTTATGAAAGAGGAATTGGTTTTATCTGAAAAAAATTAGACTGAACCAGAAGTGGATTTAAAAATGACAGGCTATAAGAATGATATAGAAAAACATACTATGATGAACATCAAAAGAAACCGGCTGACTATATCCGGCTAGACTATATCATCAAATAAATAAAAGTCAAATAGCCACTTAAGCATTTACTGGTGGCCTCACCCAGAGTGTACCTAGAACAGCCATTTGCTTTCCAGAGAGAGATTTTAAAGTTGCGCAGTTCACTTAAATATTTTTATGGTTTAAAGCAACTATTGAAATGGAAACAAATTTTGCATTTTCTAAATGGGCAGATAATTATTCCATGATGAACTAAGCATATACTGAAGCAGTAATGGCCTCTGTCTTAAATGCAGGCGGAACTGAACTTCTGGCCATATCAATTTCTAATTAATTTGAATGTGCAAGCCATGGAAGAGAAGCTCTGATTATGTATTAGAACCTGAGATGTGAAAATATGTTCAGACACACATTCTGGTTTGCAGAAAAATTTTGATTTTCTGCACAGAGATCTATTAGCGTCAAGATGAAGATCAATTATATTTTTCTTGTCTATGTATTCAAGTTCAAAGGGGGAAAATAGAAATGTTTATTCAAGCACAGATATTAGGAATGCTTTACCCATTACCTTTATATTTATACCAATTCCAATGATGTAATCTTATACATATTTAGTCATAGGTGAGACCAATTAAGTTCAATGAAACCCATTCCCTAATATAAGAAGAATACACAAATGAATGCATACCCATTAAACCTTCAGTAATCTCCCTCCCCCAAATAATTTTAAAATATCTGAAATCTTGCAATATTCCCCAATATTACATTTTGAGATATCAGGGATCTTATGAGACACTGAACAAGAGGACCAAAATTTTGTGAGATCTCTTGCCAAGCTCTAATGAGATGTTACTGATATTTCTTGTAAATAATAATTTATTGTTTTTCCAGTAAAGCCATTATTAAAGACATAATTATGGCAAAGGAGTGAGAAAGCTGTCATTGTCTAGTGTATTGTAACCTAATATACACTTAATAACAAGCCTATGTTTGCTTTTACTAAACATCTGAATTGGAATCTCATGGAAGTTTTATATTCTTAATGCAGAACAGAAAAAGAAGGAAAAAAAATCAATGGAAGGAGTTTGTAATATAAATAAAGTTACTGGGCCATTTACAGTTTACATTTTCATTGCAAAGATCTCAGAATGCTAAACTGCAGTCCTCTTGTGGAACTTACAGTTTGCATTATACCCATAGAAGTATTCTGTGCTTTTATTCTCTGCATTTCCATTCAATTTGATAAAAATTGGTTTTGATCTCCTTCTCCCTCAACGCAATCCAGCAAGAAAAAGCTCAGTGAAATTCTCAGTGAGACATAGTTCTTACACAGTTGTTAAAAAGCAATATGATAACCTGTATGAAAGGGACAGATGGAAAATACTTTCACCCATGCAAAAGACAGGGCTGGGTAGCCTGGCATATAGAATTGGAAAGAGGAAATGATGAAATAAAAGATGGGGTGCTGCTTTTCTTTCTGTATGTGCTCCTGAAACACAGCAATTGCTAGAAGGTTAGTTATGTCTTCTTTTGTTATGGTTATTTGTTATCAGCAAATATTATTCGCCCAGAAGGTCTTGGATTCTTGTGGCCTTAGCTAATCGATTTCAGTCTTGCCAGTTGGGTGAAGCTTGATAGATGAACCTGAATGATGTGTGGTTCCTCAACTTATCTTAGTTATTACTGAAAAGTGTATACGAATGTCCCAATTTTCATAGTTCAGTCTGAACTATGGGCTTCCTGGGCTTCCATATTTTCATGAAACCCTGGGGGAAGACATCACAAGGGAACTCTGCCAGGGATTTTTCTGGTCAGGAAGCTGTGTGTGCTTTTGTGTGTGGATGGATGGATGGGAGGAAAAGACCAGGCAATAGAGCATGTGGTACTGGAAAAGAGTACTAACAGAAAAAAAAAATCTAAAAGGCAATAGAATAACGCAAGCTGTTTTTGGTGAAATTGAAGGACAGATGTTGGGATAGTGGTTCTTTCCCAGCACCAGTTTTATCCCCAGATTTTCCAATAGACAAGTTAAGCTTAAAATTAGTGATTTGTTCAAATTCACCTACTCAGTTAGATTGATGTGGATTTGTTAAGATGTTTAAACTCTAATAGCTGGAGCACTGAAGGATTGGACAATGAATAAGAACACACAGTTATAACCAATTGGTTAAAGAGAGCTGGGAATCTGAGCTGTAATTGGTTGCTGTGAGAGTAAAGGGGGAGTTTCTTTGTTTCCCGCCTTTTTTTCCTGTGTGTGCCCTATGTGCTCCCCATTGATTTACTTCACAGTGCTCCTATTTGCCTCTCTTATTTAAAACCATAAGTTCTTGTCAACATTTCTGACTCCATTTGGACACCAGTTGTGCAATTCCCGGATAGGTCTGGTCATTCTGACCAGTCCACCGTTCGACCTCATGAGATTTAATTTTGGCTAAAAAAAATTCTCCACCCATTTGCCAAGGAGTTAGATTGGTCTAGTGGTTAAGGGTGTTGGGCCCGATTTAGACTTCTAATCCTGCCTTAGACATGGAAGCCATCTGTGTAAATCTTGGGCCAATTACTTGTTTCTTTTGTAGGAAAAAGGGCAAGCCTCTTCTGAAAAGGTGATCGCCAGGAATCAAGGCTGATTTAAAGTCACAGGCACATTAATTTCCATTAATGGAAAGAGGACACATTAGAAGAGCCAAAGATTAGAGATTCAGCCATGATGGCAATGGGGCATTAAATATATTAGGAGAGAAATATATATTAGGAGAGAAATAGATATATTTCTACCTTACATCTCTGACAGTCACCTTTTCAGCTGTTCTAACTTCAGGATTCATAGAAAGTGGATTCTACTTCCAAGGGGCCAAATTGAATTAAGTTCCACTTGAGATAGTGTACCCTGCCATTACATAATGCATCAATCATTAATGCCACCCTCATTTTTTTCTCCCGTCTGGGAGGCTTTGAAAAAATAGATTCTACCTACAGAGCCAAACCAACTATAAAAAAGAGACGAAAGTCAGAGCAGCATGTTAACTCTCTCCGGTGAAGGAGGGATGAGTTGAAGACACAGATGGAAAAAGAACACTCCATCAGTCACAGATAAGGAAGGCTGCCTATTCGGATGTGAAGAAGAACAAAGTGTTTATTAAGGGCCCAGTTGTGCAGCCGCATTGCTTTCATTCAAATCTATTTTACCTTGAGGCTCTTTCATGCTGTGGGGAAGTGGAGACAGTTATGGGTCATAACTGCATGGAGGAGAAACAGCAATAGATCTCAGCAACAGAGGGAGGCCTCCTGAGATATGGCAGAAAAAGACATATTGATCACATGAGATAGAGGAGGAGAAATGGTAAAAGAGAGGAAAAAGCTTTTTAGGTTCAGTCTCAAACACTTATTTGATTCCATAGGGTGATAATATAGGATTGAACATATGCAAAGAAAAGTTGCTGAAGCATATACAAAGATTCATTTTTCTTGAAATGACCTGGAGTAAACATGGAACAAGGTGTTACAGGCTTTCAAAAACCATACCCTAAGAACAGAACCCTAAATCCTTTAATGACCTCCTCCCCTTTTCTTTGGGCATCCCATTCAGAAAGAAGAGCTTTTAAAGTTAGGGGAAATGAAAACTGAGAAACAAAAAACCCTCAGATATTTTTTTTCAAAGAAAGTGTGAGAAATTAATTGAAGTTTCCCAAACAACCTTTTGAGGTGGTTGGGAATTTTGAGAAGCCATTATGAAGATTTCTGAGGGCTCTTCAGGCCTTGCAGAGAGTGTGGACGCTGAACTATAAGACCTCAGTCCTGCCCTGAAGGAGAGGTGGTTTTTTAAAGCCTCTCCATGAGGTATAAATATATACAGAGCCTATGGACAGGACTGAGAATGGTGTGGGACATCCATAATTGGCTTATGCATACAAGCCCCAAGAGAAGTTTGGTCAATAGATTCCTTCAAAAGGCTTGATATACACTCTTTCCCTTGCTACTGGGCAAGTCTGTCAAATAAAATGGCTTTCAGCAGTTTGAATTCCTCCAATACTGAAGGTAGGCATCAGAGGAATTACCATAGGTCAAGAGCTTTAGAGGAAACTAGCATAATGAATTCATGTTCATTGCACTGAAAACCAACATTAGCATCTGTCAGCAACTTGAAAGAAACACACCTCTGTTGGAAAAGCCCAGATCTATAGTATTTGCCTAATCAAATTGACTTGGGATGGGTTTGAATCATAGTTCTAATTAGAAGGATTCTGCTAACACAGTTCAGATGCTTCAGGGTGACTTTTCCCTACATAACAAAGCAACGATGGTCAATTTTTTTCCTGCCAAGGGCGAGATCTGTTGGATGCCCATATAATAGGAATGCTAAAGTAAGCAAGGTTTGCTAAAGCAAGACCAGACTGAAAATAGGTGGAGACACTCTCCCCATTGTTTTTTACCTCTTTATGATACCCCAGGTTTATCTTTTTGTCTCTTCCTCAAACATCATATTCTCTATCTGCAAAGCAATAGGTTTCAAGAGAAATATAGAACTTTCTTTTACTACAATAGTAGGCAGTAAATTAGACTAAGTTAGGTTTATACTGGTCACCCATTTTGGCCAGCAGTGATTAAATTGAAGGGATAAAATTGTCCAGGCAGTTGCGCAGTTGTCTTGGAAATTCAAATGATTGCTCACCCAAATTCAGAGTTCAGCTACCTTTTGAGAATATCTACCAAACCATCAAAAACAATCCTGGGTATAGAAAAATTAGTTGCAGATGATCCCTATTTTCAATCATTAGGAGGGAGACAGAGCTATTGCTTTAACTATTGTCTCAATCTGGATTGGCACCACTGGCAGATTTTGAGGGCTCAAAACCTGTGTTTATAGGTCAGAATTAAGGGAATACAATTAAAGATTAATGTCCCTCTTTCTTTTTGTTAGAAGTTTAGAGTGTCTTTCTTTCTCCCTCCCCTTTATGACTGTTATGAAATCATAATAAAAAAAACCCCATGCTATGTTTGCCACATTGAATTGAAAGAAAATGTCCTTAGATGATAGTTCAGTTTTATTCCAGGAATAAGCAATAAGACCTTATCATTCTGATTGAGATGAGGAGATTTGAAACCCACATCCTCTGAAGGGCTCCATCTTGTCTACTACTGGTTTATTTTGGGCCACTTGGAATCCATTCTATTGCCAATAGTGAAGAATAGAAAGAGTTGTCAATAGATTCCCAAACTCCCTCACTTCAATATACCCAGAGTCCCCCTTTCTTCTTCCCTCAGAAATAGACATTATATGCCATATATTAATACAATATAGCTGGGAATTTTGTTGCCTTAAGTTGTCTGTCTGAAGTGGTTCAAGTGGTACTCTCTCTAGTCTTGTAAACTTTTATTACAGCTTTTTCTTATTTTTCTCAGTAAGTTGTAAAGACTGAAATCAGCCATGACTGAAACTTCTGACCTGGTTAGGATGCAGTCAAGTGTTATCACTGAGCTTCATACTGCAAGATATGCGTAGCAATTATTAATAACACTTTACATTTTAAACTTCATGCATTTATTTAGCATAAAAATGGGACAGCCCTTCTTAAAAACTTTTAACATTTGCTTATCAAAGATGTAAGTGAATTCTCCTAGGACAGTTCTATTACCTAGCCTGCCCAGTGGGCATCTTTAATGGTGAAGGAACTTTATTTTTACTTCATGCAGATAAGATACATATTGGCCTCTGATGCCAAAGAGGTTTCACTCTATCTGCCAGAGTGGAGATAGAGTGGAAGTGTGTGTGCATCTGCGTGTGTGTGTGTGTGTGTGTGTGTGTGTGTGTGTGTGCGAGAGAGAGAGAGAGAGAGATGCACAATGATTTCTTCCATTTTTCCTTTCTTTGTGTTCATTAAAAAAAAGAAACTGCTGTCAGTCTTAAAGTGTTATTTTGCATTCCACTTCAGTAGGCAATAAAATCACTTTGCTCAGGAATGAAAGAGGAGCAAGGTGGCAGAGATTAAAGAGGGCAGATGAGAAAACAAGGCACATTCTCAGCAAATATTTATTTTTGCAGGTTTTTTATATTTTTCCATATGCATGGTTGTGTGAGTCTGAGCCTTCATTAAGGCCCGTTTTTATTCACCTAAAATTTCTTGGAATAGGTTTTATCCAATAATGACTTTGTACTAACAGAAACCACTTCTATTTGCATAAGATGAGCATGCAATTTTCATCAATCCCACTGATTTCCTGAAGATGTTTGCTCTAGGTCCTCAATAAGCATCTGAACCTCCTTATCATTTGATTGAACCTATGCACTTTACTCAATGTTCCAAAATTTGCCATGATACTGTTAAAAATCTGTTTTGATTTATGTACAATCAGTATATAAGAATAATGAAAATCAAATTTTGGCATGCTAGCATTTTAATCTGAAATCAGCAACCTAGGACTACAGTATAGGCACAAATGATTCCAGGTCCCATTTTTGTGCCCTGTGAAACTTTGCCATGACTATTGAAAACCGATGTCACTCTACCATTTAGAGGTATAAAAACATGAAATCTGTAATGTAAGACCTAAAATGGGCACATAATTTAAAAATCAAAGACTCTCCCCCTCAAAGAATTCCCAATGTTAGTTCAGCCAGACCTACAGCTATGATGTGGCTCTACTTTTTAGCCCTTGTATTCCTCAAAAATATAGTGGTTGACCTACACAAAAGATTATCCACTCTCTGCTATGAATTATATTGAATTAACATACTAATTAAAATATATTACATACTGACATAAGGCCTATAACCTCTGACAGGTAGATGGCTAAGGAGATAAATGTTCAGTATGTGTTAACATGCTGGTCATTAAAACCTGCATCAATGGTTTGGCTTTTTGTCCCACTGTTATAAGGAAAGAGATGACCCAAGATTGGATGTTCTTTCCTGGTTTTTGATATTTTTTTTTATTAGAGAAGGTCCATCTTTTGATGCATCCTTTAAATTTCTTCCTAATTTTTATTTCATCGCATCAAGTGGATGCTTGTATTTTTTGTTGTTCATTTTAACATATTTTATATTGGTATTTAGAATCACAACTGCAATAGGTTTCTTATATCAAAGTGACAAGATATTAAAAAATGAGAATATTATATATAGATGGAGGTTTGTTGCTTGTGACCATATTGACTGAAAAAGTTGGGAATGGTAGTCCAAATTTGGCTCCTGTATATGGAGCCTGTTATTGTAGCTCACAATCAGGAAAGTGTGATTCTCACATAGATTATTAGTAGGCATGTTTCTAGCAAGGAATAAGGAGGTTTGATTACAAAGACTTGGAAACTGATACAGGTACCTTCACCTTTATTTATCCTTATTTCCATGATCATCTTTCTAACTGCAACTTGGTTTAAGGGGGATCACTTATCACACTTGATATAAAAATGTTTAGCTTATTTTTGTTCTGTAAAATTTATGAAATATCTACTCCCCCCCCCCCCAGGGTCAGGGATTTGCATCCCATCATAACTGGACAGGGAACCATAGGTGAAGATTATGCCTATAGAAGGAGAGCATATGGGATGTCTGTGGCTGTATTGAGCATGTTGCTGACACTGTTAAGGAGGAAAGGGTGGCATGTGGCTGTTTAGTCATGGGGCAAATGGAATATATATTGCAGTATGCAAACAAAATATAAATTAACTCACACTCAATCTAAGCTTGAGTTATGAAAATATTAAAATTTGTTGGATCCAAGGGAGCTTCTCAGATTTGAGGACTGAAAACCTGTGACACACAAACTAATTTCAAATTACAGTAGGACTCTTAGTTGTAAATGATCATGTCAAATAGCTAATAATAAAGCATTTGCACACATCATTATTCATATTATGAATAATTATCATTATTCATGTTACAGTGTACAAAATGTGCTCATAGCATACATATACATACTCATACATACCCACACACCCCATATATATGAGGTGAGAAATGTGGCCATATAAATTTGATAAATATATAAATTACATAGTATATAAATTTTATATCATGTGTAAGTCATCCATTAACAAATAATGAAAACAATAAACATATCAAAATCAATCATCATTTAAAAATAACTATATATCTCATAGCACATTTGTCAAGAAAAGTAGGGTGAGTTAATGAATTCTTTTTTAGTTTGACATCATCTGAGGTGCAGCTTTGCTGTAATTATATCCATTCACTTGCAGGTGGGGAGAAGAGTTTACTCTATGAAAAGGATATGGTATACAAGGATCTTCCCTTGTGTTTTCATATTAATGTGCACCAACTTGAACTAGATTGCTATGATTGTGTGTGTATTGGGAAAACACATGTATATCTCTGTTCTTATCTATATTCTTGTACAGAATCATTAAAACACCTTCCCCTCGTCTCCTTAATATTTACAAAACCTGTAGCTGTATGTAATGAGTAAATGGAGATATTTTTACATCTCAGACATGATTGATTCCTTTCTACCGCCATGCATAGCCTGAAAGCCTTGAAAAAGTTTACTTGATGTGTAACCAAGCAGTGCTGCATCTTCAAATTTGAAGGAGAAATTTAAAAACTTAGGGTTTTTATTCTTCTTCATTTAAGTATTATTTTTAATTGCAGCGTATTAAACATAAAATCTGGTACAATCTTTAAAAATAAATAGGAACTAACTATAAATGGGCCCTGTTGTGTTTTTATCTTTGACAAGCAAGTAATTGCTTCTCAAATTTATCAGTTTGTTTATGCAAAAACCATTTACCAAGCCTAGCTCAAAAGCATCAATTTCATCATTATCATCTTATTAATTTAGCCAAGCTATAACACAGCTGATTATTCCTGAGTAATATCCTCTGCAGCACATCATGTGTGGCAAAACCATCTGTACAGTACCTATTTAATAAATAAACCCTCAGCTAAATGTCTCTGTTTATTGAGAACTAATGTTTATAGAAAATATAATGGAACTCAATAAATAACTCAGCTTCATCAACCTGCATATGAATCAGTATGAAGAACGCTGACATCATCACCTTTCAAGTACCAGAGAAAGCAAAATTACCCAAAAGAGCTGTAGAGTCAATATTAAGGCATTAAAACTGCAATGAAGGCATATTAATGCTTAAAACTTCATTGTTGGCAGTAGAATTGCCACAATGGACATATTTTATAACTCCAAGACTACTTAGGCTTTATGACTGCTTCTTTGTTGAGTGCCTTGCGCTTAATGTAGTTTTCCACTTTAAATAAACACACACACATACACACAAAACAACACAAGATCTGAAAAAAGAAAAAAAAGAAAAATTGCTGATTCTCAGCATTCATTTTTAAAATAATGCAAAGTGCTGATTCCAATTGTTTCATGGGGTTGGGGAAGAGGACCAGCAAATTTATTTAACGCCATGTTTTCTGAATGCTTATCGGTGGAGGGTCAATTTTCTAAAACAAGGGTTTCAGAAACCACAAAGTCCTTCTCTTCCTAAAAATCAAAAACAAGTAGAAACATTACATCTTGTATGTTTTACTTTACTTCTGTAACAAATATTTTTATTGTAACTGTAGCTGAAAGTTTTGATGACTCAGAAAACTCTATTTTTGCAATAGTGGCGAACATCTGTAGTTTGGGTGTAGGGTGAGGGTAAAGGTTCATTCTCTGAGCTTGTGGGTTGGTTTCCGAATGTTTTGTTACCAGGCTAGGTAACATCTTCAGCGGAATTTAGGGGATGTCAGTGTCAGTGTTCTTTTGTTTATAATGGCTTCCGGTATGGGTGTGCCATGTGAAGGTCTTGTGATAGGTCAGATGTGAGTCATCAGTGAGAGTTTTGTGATGGGTCGTGATAGGGAGGTTACATCAGGTCAAGGTCATTGGGAGGTGAACTGATGGGGGGTGTTGTGTGGGTTGGTTGACGGTTGGTGCTGTCTCTGGTCGGTTGGCTGTGTAGTTTGTTTGGCTTCTGAGGAGTTCATAGGCTGGTTGTAGGTCAATGTGTCTGTTGATGGAATTGCTTGTGGAGTGCAAAGCTTTGATGAATACTCTATTTTTGCAAGAGAAATAAAAAAGGAAAAGAAAAAAGCAGTTCCTTAACATCTACATTACCTTATGCATCACTGCCTGCCACATTCCTTCAACAAGCATCAGGACTTGACCATGCCTTTTGTTTATATTTCTAAGAAAATCGTATTTCTGAGTTAGCAAAGTGTACCTGTTATTTAAAAAATTAAGAGGAAACTGATAATAAATATAGCTATATGTATTTTATATTCTTTTTTTAAAAAAAGTTGATCTTAAAACTTCCCATTTTCAGAATATTTGAAATGTTATTTTACGCAGATGGCACATTTTCTTCTGTTTATAAATAAGACAAACAATTTCTAATTAAAGTTCCACATTCATTGTTTGTATTTTGTTAGAACAAAATCCAAGCATGACTGGTTTTGGAAAATTATACCAATGTAATTGTTTTTACACACAACTGTCCAGGCTACACATGAAGAAAAAATCATCAACCCTATCTTTCAAGGGTTCAAAAAGATGGGACAGTTGGCGTTCTTGTCCCCAGAATCATAATTCAGGGATTGTGTGAAGAGGCTGTGAGCCTGGCTCCCCTCCTACTGGCTGCCTTCTGACTTCTTTCTCAACCATTTTTCTGGTAACTGTACAGATGACCATAGTGAGACTAGGCCTAAGGTGTAGGGTAGATGTATTTGCAAGGAGAGGCCAGGGGTGTCAAACTTGTGGCCCGCAGGCCAGTTGTGTCACATGCTGGCTCCACACCCGCTAAGTTTAGTGAAGGGGGAAAAAGTCCCGATATGTCAGGTGATGCCGCCATGATGACGTGAGTCTGTATTAGATGAATCTAAGAAGATAAAAAGAGGTATTAAACCAATCAGGAAAACAAGTGATTAGTGGATGAATCTGCCTAGAGAGTGTGACTCTCATGCCCTTACTTTGAATAAGATTTAATTGAATTGTCCCCATCTTGCATACCTGTATATCTTGTATTATTCATGTTGTGCTTATTACAACTCTGTTTCTCACTTCTCTCTTGATATAGTGATTGCTAAGTTGTCTCTAAGAGACATTCAGAGAAGAAATAAAGCTATTATGACAATTTTGATCCAGAGTCCCAGGATTTTTCTTTTTCAGGCTTCCATAAAAGGATAAAAACTCAGATTCTCCCCCCCCCCCACCAAAAACGCAGCAATAATATTGTGCTCAGGACCTCTCACCAAGCCTTTTTATATTCTAAAGAAGTGAGAATAATATAAATCACAGTCTACACAAGAAATGTTGTAAAGTTGTCCAGATTTTTTTTTTCTGGCTTGATTTCTGCATCTTGCAGGCCTTTTCTACTGTTTGATTCCATCAATTCAAAAATAAGGTTGTTTAATGTTAAGACTGGAGTTGCCCCTTTTTGCTAACATCATTTTCCCTTTCTCCACCATCTAGTGCTATAACCTCTACCTTTGTTTGCCTCCTTCATTAACTAGGTTGATCTAAGGGATAGGCAATGGCATTGTCAGATTCTTGGGAGAGTCATACTGGTCTTGATGATATGCTCTTAGGACTCCTCAGAAGGAGGCAAGGGAGTCAGAGTGCCTGCATGCTGCAAGGCCTCAGAGCAAGGCAACAACATGGTAGATTGGCTGGAGAACTACAGTAGCTCTTCTGTTCTGAACTGCTATGCTCCCTGATCCTTCCAAGATAGAGGGTTATGGCCCAGGCGTGGGTTCCACTCACGTTTACTATCGGTTCGCAAGAGGAGCGCATGTGCGCACTTGCTTCACTCTCTGTCGTGCACACTTCTGTGCATGCGCAGAAGATTCTGCACATGTGCAGATCACCCATGATGACATCTTGGCGGGTGGGTTTTACTACTGGTTTTATAGAACCGGACCGAACCAGGAGCAACCCACCCCTATTGTGGCCTGATATTGAGGCTGCTTTTGCCTGCAAGCTTTATCCTAGCCCATAAGTGCCACACAGACCTAATTAACCTGGCCAGATTCAACATGTCCTTGCAGACACATTTTCTAGTCAATATGATAGGAAATGAACAGAAAATTGTGTTTGTCTACAAAATTGTCTACAGCCCTGGAGCTGATGTATGATGTTAGTTGGATCTCTCTTGTCCTTTCCTGCTGGGAACAACTGCAGTATAATCCATAGGTTATCACACATCTTATGGGGAATGTTCAATTATGTAATATGGAATTATGTAAAGCTGTTCTTTCCAGCAGTTCCTTATGTTTTGAAAATAAAATAAAAGATGGACTCTAAATGGTTCCTTGGAACTGAATTATTTCTTGAATGATAGCTGTGTTTGTGGGTGCATTGCTTTTAAATACAACTGGTTATCACAAGGGTGTCAAACTCACATTGTCACGGCATCATTATGTGACGTATCATGACTCCCCCCTTTGCTAAACCAGGCATGGGCATGGCCAGTACATGATGCATCCAGCCCTCGTTTGACAGCCCTGGCTTATGAGATGCTAGAAAGGGATGCTGATGTTTGAACTGTGAAGATTGTTTCATGAATACAGGTTGACTATGTTGCAAGTATTAAGTGACAAATGCATGAATCTGATCTTACATTTTCATTTTTTTTCTTTCACATAGTATTTTTCATTATGTTATATATGAATAATATGTCTGCTATGATGAAGAAAATATCTCTATTCTTTTAATGAACATAACTAAATTTGTGCTGTAGAAGAACAAATGACACTGATATTATTTGTAATCCATTAAGTAATCTCCCCTTCTTTCCTATGATTCTCATATGACCGTTTAAGATAATTACCAATCACATCTGCAAATCATGAGAAACAAAATATAAAATATATAATATTTAATAAGAAAAATGTGGATAGCTTAGGGCATAAGTGAGACATATCTATAGGTCACATGACATTCTGGTTAACAACAGCAACAACAAAAAGTTTCTGTTGTTGGTTATAGAAAGCTTTGCTTCTGATACAAAAATGTACATGATTTGTTCCTGAAATTCACATTTTCTGTTTTATTTTTATCATGATTTTATTCTATTTTCCAACAGTAGAAAAAAAGAGATCATTACACTTTTTCCTATAATGGAAAACATCAACTTGAAAGCAATGCTTTAATTATTATTCTTCCTTACTACAATCAAAATGAGACTGTAATCTTATTTGACGTCAATAGCAGCTAAATCAATAGTAGCTAAACATACTTAGTGCTTGTGCAACTGCACTCCATTACCTTACTCAAGTCATGGTGCATTCAGTTTTGTAAGGTATACTGGATTCCTGTATTTAAAATTTAGATGCTATGTGTGTGTGTGTGTGTGTGTGTGTGTGTGTGTAAATTTATTAAAGGTTTTAAAAAGAAAGCTAAAACTAATAGAAATTAATACCAAAAAAAATGAGAAAAAGATAAAAGAAAAGAAAGCCAAAAGTGCAGAGAAAAGAAAATATAAAGTAGCTTCTGATTTTCTTTACAGCAGTCATAAGTAAAAATACAAATTTACTTCTTACTCTATTCAATATATAGAATAACTCTATATATTACAATATTACTCAATTTTTTCTATAACCTATTTTTCTAATTATCAAAGCCTTACATTGTTAGTTCATTTTTTTCTGTTTCATGCAAAAACCCTATAAGGAATTTGCAGTCAGCAACAAACATAGATAAATGTCTTTTCTTGAATCAAAGAAGTCAATTTAACCATCTCTGAAAATTCCAACATCTTCACTGTCCATTCTTCCATTGAGGGTAGTAGCTTCTGCTGGAAAAGCAGGTGGTAGCTGTGGCTAAGAGAGCCTGTGCACATCTTCTGATTACACAACAGTTGCACCCATTCCTGGCCAAGAAAACTGTGTTCACTGTCGCTTGTGACCTTCCGTTTGAACTATTTCAATGTGATCTACATAAGGCTGCCCTTGAGGAACACTGAGAAGCTTCAGCTGATATAGAATGCAGCTGCACAGGTATAAATAGTATTTGTTTTTGGCATAATGTAACATTACTGTTTCAGGGGCCACATTGGTTGTCAGTGTGTGGGGGAAGTTTCTCCCTCTAGAGATTAGGATAGCCTTGACATTGCTGTCCTTTTGGAAGGCCTTGAAGACCTGACTATATGCGGGGGCCTGAGATCCTAAGTCTGTAAAGAGCCCAGTTTCCTGATGATGTTGACACCAACTGATTATAATATCTCTTGGCTACTATTTGTATTTAATTATTTTTTTCAACTATGTTTTAATTGTTTTGTTTGCTTTAATCATTGTTTGCCACCCAAAATCACTGTTGAGGGGAGAGGGGGTTTATATAAATTGAATGAACAAATGAACAAATGAATGTATAAACATTGTGAGATTTTTCTTATTTTATAAAAAGAGTTTCTAACACTAATCACTTGAGGGAGGTGGTGATTCTTGGATCTCTATATAGAAGCCTACAGTCAGAACTGTGATAAATTGAAAAGTAGTATGAGATTTTAGGTTGCAAAAAAAGAATTGTCGAATAGGGACTTAATTCCTTCATAAAGTTTGGGAGGTGAGAGTGTCAGGGAAGAGAATTTGAATTTCACTTTTCTTTCAATTACAAAACTGCTGTAGCGTGATCACATTTCTGAGAGCTGAATCTTGAAAGAACTAAAGAATTTTTGAATACTCAAATTCAGCCCTCCACATTTTCTTTCCCAGTTTGTATATTTATTTTTGTATGAACATAAATCCTAACATTAGGTATAAATCTGAATTTTAATTCTTGCCATAATGTTTGGATTGTGGCAAAGAGCAATTGCTGCAAAGGACAAATCTAAATCCTGCTATGATTAATCCAGTGTTATGTGTTTTTCCAACAACATGTTATAAAAATACAAACTGTTAAAATATATAAATTCTACCCATATTTAATTTCTAAGAAATTTATGTCACACACGTTTGTAGGAAAGTCATGCTATTGTAAACATCAAGGTCCTTTATTTTTACATTCAAGCTTTTGGTATATTGTTTTTTTTTAATGTATACTTGAGTTTTTAAAAAAATAACTATTGCTATTTGACATTTTTAAGCTTGTTTTTTAAGATATCTGTTTTAGCATCAAAGCATTTTTCTAGCTGGGCTTTTGCCAGCTTTTAGATTGAGAAGAATGTTTTTCTAGTCTGGTTCAATATCATATTTCCCATCTTATTTCTTTAGAACTTTAGGGGGCACTCATGAGCTTCTTCATCTCTTCTGCATAAAGACCATGGCAATTGTTTTATTATGTCCATTATGTACACTACATTATGTTCATGAGAAAATATTTGGTTGAAAATGTATTTGTTTTAAAAGAGGGTGGAGTAGGTGCATAAAATGTTTTTCTTGCTATAACAAATTTTATGATAGAATACCATGGGGAAATTTTGGATAGAAAGCACCAATCAACAACAACAGACTCTTGTATTTACTGATCTTTGCCTGGATTTTTATAGTAGGTACTAGAGATAGCTCTACATTTTGTAAGGAATAAGTATATTTTAAAGGAAAAAATCCAATTGTGTTTAAGGATTACTGAAGGCACAGTAACCATTTGAAAGACCCACAATTAGTTTTAAAAATGGATGCTGTAATCAGAAATCCAAAATTGAATGCCACTGTGATCCACTGGTATGTTTTAACTTCAGGAAGTTTTCTTCATACATTTCAGTAAAAAGACAATACCATATTATTTGCACAAATGTTTTTTCCCAACCCTTTGCAATGAATCAAAATCCTGTTGACATACAAAAGCATTTGAATATACAATTTCAAAAGTATATTTTTGGGTCAGGAAAATTAGTTATGAAGCCAAAGAACTTGGACTCCCTTTGCTGACCTCTCTTAGTTGAATGATTTGGGTGTGGTTTCTTATCAGGTTTTAGCAGTGGCCTCACTTTTCCAGAATGCCAATTGCACATTTATATTCCTCTTTCACAAAACTCAAAGAGTTGCATGTTGAGCAAAGTCAAAAACCAATAGTTTCTTGGAAACTGCTCCCAAGGATTCGGAAACCATTTATAGTACCCCAAATTAGGTAGATATCTATGTCATGAATTAATATCAAAGAATACCTACTGATTCAGATAATTTTTTTTCTTTGAAACATGACCAAACAGATCAGTAGAATCCAGTGTCATCTAAGAATGTAAGAAGAATCAGATCCAGAACTTTGTTTTCCAGGATCTCTTTCTTTAGTAGCTGACAAGAAACTTTTAGGAAGGACACAAGCAAAAAATGGACAGTAACCTGTTCCTGATGCTCAGAACCTTTTCTCATCTGCTGAAAAGTAATACCTGACCATCAGGTCTTATAATCATTATTCCACACAAGTTAGTCTGTTATTCCTAAAACCATCTAAGCAACTGACCATTATTGGAGACTTGATCCCAGCTTTGATGAATTATCTGAGGAAACTGAAATGGCTACGGAGACAAAAAGTCTAGAAACAACCCTCTTTTTTCTATGATTTCATTTGTCACAGGGAGCAGAGGATTAGCTTAACTCTAATTTACAGATTCAAATAAAAACAAAAAAGGGAGGGGAGGAGTATTTTAGCCCAAACTTATGGGTTTTAGGAATTAAAAATAAATGGTTTAATTGGCTGATCAACAGATCTAGTTTTCCTGTTAACATGGCATACCACCTGCTCCTTCTCCCCTTTCCCCAATGGTTCAGTGAAGGCCGGGCTATTCAGTCAGCATATTTGGAGCAATATACAGTAGGTGTAGCACCGGTGATTAGTTACCATAGGGGAGATGGCCTCATTAGTTCAAAAGCCTGAAGGCTTTATTTTGCCAGGTTTATTTAATTTTATGTGTGGGGAAGAAGATCAAAGAAAAGGGAGAATCAAGAGGAGGCACAGTTTACTGTATAATGTCCAAATTAGAATTGCCATAGTAAGCAATGGAAGGGAATCAGTAGCCCTTCCTAACAAGATTTGTCCACATTTATTTTTCCAAAATTGGCAAGAGATGGCCTCAGTAGTTATTGTGGAGTGTGTGTAGGTCTGTATGCATTTGTTTTGCTAAGAGTGAGAGTTGGTATCAGATTTCCTTGTCCAGCCTTCATTTTCTTTTCTCCAGTTCTAGCATGTTGAGGAAAACATGACTTAATGAGATAGGTATAAAAAGATTTGCTTAGTGACACTCAGTATCGAGCAGTTTGTTAAACCAACTCAATTGATACCAATTTGGGGAGCTTTAATTTTACACTGAAATATATCTTTTCAGAGTAATAGTACTCCTTGGAGAAAACTTTAATGCTGAGAAAGGCAGAAAGAAAGAGCAGCTGATTAGCTGATGAGCAGCTAGGTTATCAAAAAGAAGACTAGCCTAAGATGGTTGTGTTTTCTTCTTGCTTGTAGGCAAGGATCTGCCTGCCTGCCTGCCTGCCTGCCTGCCTGCCTGCCTGCCTGCCTGCCTGCCTGCCTGCCTGCCTATCTATCTATCTATCTATCTATCTATCTATCTATCTATCTATCTATCTATCTATCTATCTATCATCAGTTGTTGTTAATTGCAAAGTCATGTCCGACCTATCACCACCCCATGGACAACATTTCTCCAAACCTTCCTGTCCTCTACCATCCCCCGGAGTCCATTTAAGCTCATGCCGACTGCTTCAGTGACTCCATGCAGCCACCTCATTCTCTGCCGTCCCCTTCTTCTTTTGCCCATAATAGTTCCTAGCATTAGGCTGTTCTCATTAGGTGGCCAAAGTATTTGAGTTTCATCTTCAGGATCTGGCCTTCTAAAGAGCAGTCAGGGTTGATCTCCTTTAGGACCGACTGGTTTGATAGCCTTGCGGTCCAAGGGACTTGCAGGAGTCTTCTCCAGCACTATAGTTCAAAGGCTTCAATTCTTTGGTGCTCAACCTTTCTTATGGTCCAGCTTTCACAGCCATACATTGCAACTGGGAAAACCACAGCCCTGACTATACACACTTTTGTTGGCAGGGTGATGTCTTTGCTTTTTAGTATGCTGTCTAGATTTGCCATACCTTTCCTCTCCAGGAGCAAGCGTCTTTTAATTTCTTGGCTGTAGTCCCCATCTGCGGTGATCTTGGAGCCCAGATAAAAAAAATCTGTCGCTACCTCCATTTCTTCCCCATCTATGCCAGGAATTGAGAGGACTGGATGCCATGATCTTAGTTTTCTTAATGTTGAGTTTCAAGCCAACTTTTGCACTCTGCTTCACCTGCATCAGAAGGCTCTTTAGTTCCTCTACACTTTCTGCCAATAGAATGGTATCATCTGTATATCTGAGGTTGTTGATATTTCTCCCAGCAATCTCAATTCCAACTTTTGATTCATCAAGCCCCGTCTTTCTCATGATGTGCTCTGCATGTAAGTTAAATAGGCAGGGTGACAGTATACAGCCTTGCCAGACTCCTTTCCCAATTTTGAATCAATCAGTGGGTCCAGTTCTCACTGTTGCTTCTTGACCCACATATAGGTTTCTCAAGAGACAAGTAGGATGGGCTGGTACTCCCATCGCTTTAAGAACTTGTCACAATTTGTTGTGATCCACACAATTAAAAGCTTTAACGTTGTCAATGAAGCAGAAGTAGATATTTTTCTGGAACTCCCTAGCTTCCTCCATGATCCAGCATATTTGGCAATTTGATCTCTACTTCCTCTGCCTCTTTGAAATCCTGCCTGTACTTTGGTAATTCTCGGTCCACATACTACTGGAGCCTAGCTTGTAGGATTTTGAGCATAACTTTGCTAGCATGTGAAATTAGTACAATTCTTTGAACATTCTTTGGCATTGCCCTTCTTTGGAATTGGAACGTAAACTGACCTTTTCCAATCCTGTGGCCACTGTTGAGTTGCAAAACTTTTCCAAAAAGCTTACAAAGACCAATCTAAGACAATAAATGAGACTATTTTTCATTCTTTTGTAATACCTATTTTCTCAAAGAATAATTATTTTGTCCAAGACCCATATAAGATTTGATATAAGACCTTCTTTGCACAAAATCCACCTGTGCCTTCTATAATTTTGTAAACAACAAACTTAAAGAATCGAGATCCATCCTACCACTAAAAGTACCAAACAATGAAGACTGTATTGATGAAAACGTTAAAGCCAATCTTTTTAATATGTTCTTTGGCTCAGTCTTTGTAAACAGCAACAACACATACCCAATATTTCCCAGTCATAATACAGACAATTACAACGATTATGGCATTCTTATACATATCAATTTTACAGAAGACAATGTTGAAAAAGCACTCTAAAACCATCTCTATCTGTTGGACCTGATTGACTATGAGCATACTTCTTAAAAAAGCTTTCAATTGCAATCACAAAACCTCTAAACATAATTTTTTGAAAAATCTTTCAGTACCAGCTCCTTGCCCTACCAATGGTCACAAGCCACGGTCATCCCTATCTTCAAAAAGGAAGAACCTAGCCTAGTTGAAAATTACAGACCAATCTCTTTATGTTGTGTCACCTGCAAAGTCATGGAATCAATCATTAACCAACCTATTACCCTCCACCTGGAGACAAACAACCTACTCTCCAACAAACAATTTGGTTTCAGAAAAAAAAATATCCTGTAATCTACAACTACTATATTGCAAAAACATATGGACTACATTTTTTGATCAGAGCAAAGCAATTGAATCAATTTATATAGACTTCTGTAAACCTTTTGATTCAGTGGTATATGACAAATTACTTCTAAAACTAAAATCCTATGGCATTTCTGGACTCCTACATGAATGGATAGCTGCCTTCCTGTCAAACAGACAACAAGTGGTCAAAATAGGAAGTGCTCTATCAAATCCTGTACTTGTTAATAGTGGTGTTCCCCAAGGCAGTGTTTTAGGTCCAACACTCTTCATACTTTACATAAATGACCTTTGTGATCATATTAAAAGCAACTGTGTTCTCTTCGCTGATGTTAAACTATTCAAGACCACTGACAATGCAACTACCCTTCAAAAAGACCTTGACTATGTGTCAGATTGGTTTAACAAGTGACAACTTCAAATCTCAACCAACAAATGCTCTGTCTTGCACATTGACAAAAAAATAAAATAAAAATAAAAATAAAAACATAAAATACAAATTAGATGGACATGGCCTTGTAGATGACCCTCACTTTGTCAAGGACCTTGAGAGTACTCATTTCTAAAGATCTAAGTGCCAAAGCCCACTGTAACACAATTGCCATAAGGGCATTAAGAGTTGTTAATCTAATCTTGCATAGCTTCTTCTCTGGTAACATTGTACTACTAACTATAGCACACAAAACATTTGCTAGACCAGTTCTTGAATACAGCTCATCTGTCTGGAACCCGCACTGCACATTGGACATACATACAATTGAGAGAGTCCAGAGATATTTTACAAGAAGAGTCCTCCATTTATCTACCCACAATAAAATACTTTATGCCACCAGACTTCAAATTTTGGGCTTAGACAATTTAGAACTATGCCGACTTCGGTCTGACCTAAGTGTAGTACATAAAATTATCTGCCACAATGTCCTACCTGTCAATGACTACTTCAGCTTCAATCACAACAATACATGAGCAAATAATCAACACAAACTCAAGGTAAACTGCTCCAAACTCGATTGCAGAAAATATGACTTCAGTTACAGAGTGGTCAATGTCTGGAATACACTACCTGACTTTGTGGTTTCTTCCCCCAAATTTTAACATTAGACTGTCTACTGTTGACCTCACCCCATTCATAAGAAATCTGTAAGGGGCATGCATAAGTGCACCAGCGTGCCTACCGTCCCTGTCCTAATATTCCTTTTTACTCTTACTCTTTTCATGTATTCAGATTATGTTTATACTTTTATCTGTTATCTTATATATGCTTGACAAATAAATAAATAAAAATAAGTAAAAAATATATTTTTCACATTACGTCAATGGTCAAGTACAATATACTGCAGGAGGTATCTAAATGCCTTTTTATTAAAGGACACACTGAGGAAATCTAGTCTTCTGATTAGCTGATGGAGGAAAATTCAGAAAAGTTTTCATTCTGACAATGAATCCTGTCCTTTCTCCACTTCTGCTCTGACAGAGACACTTCGAGAGATTTCAGCTTTGGCTCAGAGGGACTGAAAAGCACATTCAAACTCAGTTGTTGTCTGACAGACAGCACAATGTATTATTTCCAAGGCCAGTCCACTCCCTTGAAATTGGATTCACTGAAGGAATATAAGAGCTTTACATGCTATGGTTTCCAGCTTCTGGCTAGTTCCTACAAGCAGTTTCTAGGAAGCGGGTAAAACAGAAAAGACAAAACTCTACAAATGTGTAAGATGTAGAAAACTCCTCAACAATGCTAAAGACCCATTGCTTCAACTTAATTCTGTTTTGAAAGATACAGTTGGAGGATAATATGAGGACTACTTGATGCCTTTCTCCAACAAAGAATGGCTGCTTTTCCTTCATTTTCCTAGGCTCAAAAGGCCAGGGCTGAAGCTCACCATAAGATTATTTCGTTTTTGTAAGATGTTCATTATTAATGTTTGGTAGACAGAAAGAGAATTGGATTCTTCCACATGTCATGGAATGCCACTGAAAACAACGTCACTACTTATGAAACTCTCTAAATTAATTGAACAGAGTTGTCGCTGAATTGCTAAGGACATGATCATCATTATGAATATTGTTGCAATTGTGTTTTATAGTCTGAGAAAATTCAATGTGTACAATTCTATAGACCTGATTTTTCTTTTGAAAAAGAAGACAATATAGTGAAAAGCACAGTAGTGTTAGGAAATATAAAAGGTAGATAGAATCCTAATTCCCTTGCTTTTACACAATAAGTGTCTTGTTGTTACTTTTTCAATGCTTGAGTTTCAAGGATTTGACATATTGGTAATTGTTTTCTGAATAGTTAAATGAACTCTTAGTAAAAACTGTATTTGATTTCTGCTGCAGAATGCTTTTTTTGAAGTGTTCCTGAAACATTTTGTTAATCTTGTACTTGGTGAATATATTGAATTGTCTGAAGCACTGTAATAAGAAATCATTAAACTACAACAAACCTTGGTAGAATATGGTAATATTTGAATTTGAATTTAATATTTTATTAAAGGAAAGGTTGCTTTTTCAATTTGTGTAGTATTTTTAAGGGCAACTAGAATCCAAATGCATCCTTCATTTTAAAATTCTTTACTCTTTTCCTCCTTTTTCTCACTTTTAACTAAAAAGGAAAAAAAAAGCTTTATTGTACATGTAACAGAATTAAGTGAGCTTCTTAAAGCATTAGTTTTATAGATTTCATCTTTATTTATTGTTGTTGCTTCTTCTATATTAAAAGCATCTCTCAACAATTTCTACCATTAATATCATTTGAAGAATGCTTTACATCTATTGCACTTAAAATCAAGGAAATTTCAGAATAATAACAACAACAACAACAACAACAACAACAACAACAACAACTTTTATTTGCGGTCACAGACCAAAATACAAATATAATTGCAAAAGAACGTGGGGAAAGTAACATCATAAACAGTTGGCTACCAGAAGCCTTGGCTGAAAAGAATAACATCGTTCTCCACTAATACTTACAGCTCTTAAAAAAAATTTAGAAACCTGAAAAGTAATGAGTGAGGAGCCATCCCCTAAACAATATAAGGTCAAATTACTAGCATTGGATCCAGAGAGATCTGTTTCTAAGAGAGACAGTGATTTAATCCTGCCTGCGTTATACATAGGGCAGTATAAAAGGACATGCTTCACAGTTTCAACCTCAGCTATATCACAGGGGTATAACTGTTCACTTATCGGGAGCCTCTTGAATCGTCCGTCCAGGAATGCTGAGGGAAAGACGTTGAAACGAGCAAGGGAGAAAGCTCTTCTATACTTAGGGATGGTTAAAGTGTAAAAATATGAGGCCAACCTCAGTCCATAATTGTTAAATTGGCTGAAGATCAAAGGGATTTTATTAGCTCTAACTCTCAAATATTGCAAGTCTATGTCCACAAGCCATTGGATTACCCTAGATTGGGTGTCCTTAAGGCCATAGTCTCCCAATGCATCCCCCAAAAAACCTAGCAGGTGGAGTTTCTTTGTCAGCTCCCTCTCCCATCGAGAAGTATAGGAGTCAGCTAACACCAGGGAGAGATAGCTACCAGGGGCTGCCAAAAAGAGCACCCGAAATCACCATTTAAAGGTGTTAATCCACACCATGCATTTGACTGATCGAATGCCCAACATGGAAGTAAAGCCAACACAGGGAGGGAGACCCAAAAGTTTTCTAAAAAAAAAAAAAACAGCCTGAGTTCTTTCAATACACTCCTTGAAGCCCCGAATCCATATAGGAATTCTGTAAAGAGTTTGGGCCAGGGTTTTGGCTTTGTAAATATGCAGAGCAGAAGGAATAAACTGGCTTCCTTGGATATAGAAACATCTTAGAATCTGCCGATGGCTACAGGAGGCCGAATTCAGCACCTGAGTTTGATGTCTAGTCCCAGCACCAGTATTCTGAAAATGGATACCTAAATACTTAAAATAAGTATAAGTTAAACGGAAGAGGAGCCAGGACACAGCCCTGCCTAACTCCGCTCTTTATCGGGATAGGATTTGAGAGTTCTCCTTGCAAACCGCATCTGACCTGACTAAAAGTCTGATTATGTAGGGATCTGATTAAGAACAGAAGACATCTATCAATGGAACTTTTGAGCAATTTTGACCACAACAATTCCCTTTGGATTGAATCAAACGCTGCCTTTAGATCAATAAAGCAGTAAAAAGTTTACCACCTGGTATGGTGGCGTATTTATCAACCAGGTGCGCTAGGACAAAGCAGTGGTCCAATGTGGCACAGCCCATTTTAAACCCAATCTGTTCAACACAAATGATGTTGGATTCCTCGACCCAGGTGAGGAGTCTCCATTGGAGATATTTAGCATACAATTTTCCAATGGTGGAGAACAGACATATAGGACGATAATCGGCTGGGTTGTTCCTGTTTCCTCATTTAAAAACTGGAACAATGATTGCTAGACTTCAGGAGGAAGGGATCCTGCCAGAGGTATTAATATGGGTGAAGAGTGTTGCTAAAAGAGGGATCCACCACTTGGGATTAGATTTTAGCAGATCAGGGTGTGTAGCATCAGGGCCAGGGGCTTTGCCTGACTTGAGTTCAGAGATAAACTCATTAATCTCAGTGTGAGTCACAGGATGCCAGTCCGGAATTGCAGGGGGCAGTTGTGGTCTAAATCCGGTCGTGACTATTGAAGCCTGGAAGATTGACCCAAAATGGTTTTCCCAATCTCTGTTGCAGATACAACAGAGAGGGAGTTCTTGATGACCAGGCAACGAACTGCCAACAATTTGCCAAAATAGTCGAGTATTCTTCTGCTGGATGGAGAGGAGAAGTAGGTCCCACTTCTCTTTTTCTTTAGCCCTCTTTTTCTTAACAATTAATTAACAATCAAGCCTCCGATCTTTCAATGCTTGCTTGTTGGCTGCCATGGTAATGGGGGGGGGAGGGGGACTTAGGAAAGTGCTAGATGGGGAAGCGTACTGGAGAAGGAGTATGGAGAAATGAAACTGAATCTTAGCAGCTATCTGCTGACATTCCAGATTAATGACACTGCCAGATGTGTGATTCCACCTGACCTTTGGAGGACCTTTGGATTGGATGATTTATGCTGGACAGTTGGGAGGGGATGCTTTCTGTATGTGATTTTCGCGCCTATTGTTTCAGATTCTGTTTTTCTTGGCTGCATTCAGTTCAATTTCAGTAAAAGTACCTTTATCTATGGAAATGGAGTCAGGGTCATTCTTTCCTGAAATCTGAAAGGTGGCATGCCTGACATTAAGCAGAATCTCACTTTTACAGCCTTCCCAGATAACTACCGAGGGGGCTGAAACCAAGCGATGTCAGATCAAGACAGTGATCAGGAACAGATGGGAGCTGCCAACTCTACAACTTCTTCCCTCCACCTGGGGGGGGGGGCAATTCAGACTGGATGGCAAAATTACAACTGGGAGAGGAGTCAGAGTGACCCAAATGGTTGACTGGAGTTGTGAGGCTACCAGACTGGGAAAGGACCCCCCAAGGAGTAACAAGTGCCAGACCCTGAAGGGGAGAATCGGCATGGATGCAAGAGCAGAAAGCAAGCCTCATGGTCGCCCAGGCTATGCAACTTCTCAGGGATGCTGAAGAAAGCTGCCAAGCCCGGGAGAGGTATGTTTACCCAACTGGGAAAGGAGGAGACCACCCTGGGGAAGTTCCAGAGATGGCTGCTTGTGGGGGAGAGGAAGAGCAAGCTGGGAAAGGAGCATCACAAACCTCTGAAACTCAAGCGAGAGATGCGGCAGTCCAGGGGCCCCCAGCACTGCAGGCTCCTCCCCAGAGGCGAAGAAAGCCAAAGATTCCCCCCCATCACACAAGTTTGGAGGAGAGCTGAAGAATTTGGGATTTTTTTTAACCCAAGTGTGGAACCACATGCAAGACTGGGGGGAGGATTATCTGTTGGATGTGGCACGATGTGGGTGCGGCATGGATCCTTTATACTCCTGCTTCAGGCGATAATAGTCCTCAGGTGGGCATTAGTCCCCTCAATTATGATAAAGCAGGTAAACCTGATTAATCTTGTTCCTAAGCAGCAGATATTCTTAATCAAACCAGGGATTGCTTCTTGGATGATATGGCCCATTTGGCCTATGGTCAGCTCCTAGCTCCCTTTGGATACTATTAATTAGTGATTCGAAAGACGAAATTGCTTCTGAGTCACTGCATGTTAGGGCCTGATTGTATAAGCTAACACTCCAGAGATGATAAAAGAGAGTGGAATTTTCTTTCAGTCTTGGGAGATCATTTGATCCTCCTTGCATATGAGGCTATATAGGGATCCAATATTTGGGGGCCCCTAGGCAGATGTATGTTTGAAAAGAGCCCAATGATTGTAACCAGGGGGTAGTGGTCGCTCTCCGTGAGTCAGTCCACAAAAAAGACATGGACTGCCTGTCTTAGTAGCTGGGAAACCAGCACAAAATCAATAACACTACTCCCCCATGAGGAACTGAAAGTAAATTCATGCGCTAGATCACCTGGGGTACTCCCATTAAGGATTATCTTATTATGTTGGGATGCTAAAAGAGCTAGCTGAATGCCGGCAAAATTTGTTAATTCATCTTTAGAATGCCTGGCTGAAATCTGGTGTTCTATGGCCTGGCAAATTTCTTGGGAGTAGAGTGCATCAATCGATGGGGGAACTTGGCCTCCCAATCGGGGATTAAAGTCACCCCCTATAAAGATGTGCAGTGCTGGAAATTTGGTTTCAATACAGGTAGTATAACTCTCCAGTTCGCCCCATTTAGCCTTAGTGTCAGCTTGCCTCACCGTCGGGGGAAGGTAGACGTTGAACATTAACATTTTGCTGTGACATCTCTTAATTGGGAGCACTATAGCTAAGGAGCCACAGGAGGGCAGTTCCACTGTCTCTACTTTTAAAGAGGTAGAGACCAAGCAAGCTAAGCCGCCCTTAGGTCTTCCCGTTGTAGATTGTTTGGTAGCAATCAAAGAAATGGCCGCAAATCCTGTAAGGGATATCTTATCACATGCCCAGGTCTCCTGAAGCAGGACCACATTGAATGACTGAATATAGTTGATAAATTCTGTGGTGCCGCACCTTCTCCCCCAATCTGCTATGTTCCATGAGAGGCATTTAAACGTGCAAAGGGGGAATGCCGGGTTTGCTAGTCATTCTGTATAATTAATTTTTTCCAGAGAGCCCTTCAGATCTGAAAAGATGCACCCATTATTAGATGGAAGTGTCACCCCGTTGGGAGACAAAAGCAAGGAAGAGGGGAAGGGAGGCGAGCCTTGTTCATGAGGCTGTAGGGCTCTGAACGCAGTCCAGTTTGTGCTTGTAACATTAGTTGGTTGCTTACCTAGCAGGCATTCAGTGACATGAGCAGACGGGCTTTGAAGTAGCCCTGGATCTTCAAATTTACGAATTGGACATTCTGGAGAAAGGGCCGAGGGAACCACCTCTGGTAAATAGGTGTGGACTTCCTGAAGTCCAAGGGGATCTTTATCAGTAGTGAAAGACTCCAAAGCTTGGATTTAACTGCAGTCAGACGCTTTGGGCCCTTTCTGATTGTGAGAGCATACAAAAGGAGTTGAAAAACTGTATCTCCTCCAGGTCCCAGAGAATGTCTAGAGATGAATCGATTTCATGGATGGATGGAATCCCAGAGGCACTGGCCTGAGGCTTTTTCACCAAGGAGCCTTGGAGGCCCTGGGCTAGTGTCGCTTCCTTTGGAGCCATTTCTTCCCAGCTAATCAAATCATGGCAAACTTCCTGATGAGATGTACCTCGCTGAGGGGGGTTGGTTTGACCGGCTATAGGAAGAGCAGCCAAGATACCATCTGAGCGGACGCCATCAGGAATGGATGAGTATTTAGTAGATGGACTAGTATCGGGAATGGCATTCAAAATTGACACATTAATATGTGCTGCTAAAGGTCTTTTTGGGGCTATAAATCTCCTGATGCTCACAGGTTGTTGATTTCTTAAAAGTGGCTTAATCGACATATCTTTGAAGACTCTACTTGGCAAGATGCTGAAAGCTCTTGTCAGAGATCTTCTCCTGAAGAATAGTTTAGGGGTGTTGGGGTTGTTAAAATTGAGTAACACACTGGTACAATATACAGGGGAGAGTAAAAGTTCAACCTCCTTCAAATCATCAGCAATCAACCCCAGTAACTGTAGTATATGGCCTCTTGCCAGCTGTATTGAACCCCATTGAGGCAAAATGCCATTAATGGGATTAATATTAAGGGCTACCTGTTTTTGCTGTAAAACCAAATGGCTGCTCGCGTCCAGAGGTGTGGAGTTTGACCCACTGGCAGGGCCACACCAACTAGTACTTTTGCTGGGGCCCGACCTGGAGGGCCCTGTCACTGCATCAGGTTGCTGAGCAGTCCATCCAGGGCAACCACCAGTAACCCAGGAAACTAGGCAGTCTAAAGTACTTATTATTTTATCAAGCTGTATGCTCGCTGTTGTTTCTGTGACCAAGAAACATTGCTGGGCCAAAAGTTCAATAAGGGTAGGCTCATTTAAAGGTTGAGTGGGGACCAGTAGTTTTTGGAAAGCCTTTGTTCTCAACTCGTGGGACAACACGCTCAGCCAACAGAGGATCACAATGACCAGCAGCAATCAGATAAAAGGGAGCTAGAGTTTCCAAACAGGGAGGTCGAGGTTGAGTTAAAACAAAGTCCTCAGTCTTGGATTGCTTCAGAGAAGGTTGGGGATCTAGGTCAGTAAGGGATCTGGTCCTTTTCCTTGACTTCACCATGTTAAACAATGCAACAGAGGAGGAGCTTTATAATATAACAAAAAGTCTAGTTCCGAGGTGAGTCCAGAATCCGAAAGGAGAGGAGTCGAGAGGAAACAAACAAACCCTGATGCAAATAATAACTGAACTCCTCACAAGCAAGGCAAGAATCCCACTCTCCCGGCAGAGCAGGGAGCAGGGAGCAAGTAAGTAAAATGATAAAATAAGTTGTGTAATAAAAATGGTAGATAAAAATAACGACGACAAGCAGCAGTCAGATAAAAGGGAGCTAGAGTTTCCATACAGCGATATACAGTACCATAAACAAAGTAGCATAATATATCTGGTTCAATTCAAGCTTCCTTGAATTTCCCTGCTCCTCCTTCATCTCCTGTGGAATTTGGGATCATAGAATCACCCAGGAGCATAGAAGAATCTAGAGGCAGAAGTGTGAAACAATGCCTTAAATGTTTTTATTTCACATAATAAAGCATATTAACTATATACAAAGGCTGTCTCTGTCTTTATCATAGGATAGGGGGCACACAGATTACCCTGATCAGAGATCAAGTCTCTTGAGGAATAAATACATAAGAGAGTGAGTGAGAGAGAGGATAGTGGAAAGGTTGGAGGGGGTTTTATACTCAGGGTAAGCCACATAGTGGTGGAGGCACTTTCTGCCTCCACTAGTGTCTACATGACACATATGCCGATGGCTTGCAAATATTTGATAGTTCCACTCCTTGCGAGCCAATGGCATGCAAACACACTAATGCAATGCACAACAGATTTTACCCTGTGAGACATAATTTTTTACACAGATCTTTGTGCCTATCCCCTGGTAGAGGTTTTGTGAAAATGTCAGCTGTTTGATGTTTGGTCTGACAGTGTGTTAAAGATATAAACCTGATCTGTCCCCCTCTATACACACCCACAAAAACACAGCCAGTCGAGGGTTAAAGAAGCACTTGGCACACACCACAGTCCTTATCTCCAACTTGGCAGCGATATTCACACCGTCTGCCAAGTGCTTTAATTGTTCACAGAAAGAAAATCACATACGTAGCATTGCCAAAATCCGTTCTTTTAGCAGCTTCAGGCTCCAATGACTACCAGATTGAGTTTTGTTCGTCACAGCGATCACTGACCACCACCCTCTCTTATATAGTCTCTGGGGTGTGGTCCAGTGACTCATTGGTCCTGTGACTCAAGTCCAGTGACTCAGGTCTATTCCCTCGCACGCCTCCTCAGCTGCTGCAAGCGCTTATCTCGCCTTCGTTGACGTGCGTCCAGGAATGACGTCTCTCCCTCACTCTCATCTGAGACACCTGTTTCCCCACTACTTTGCTCTCTTTCAGCTGGCACCTGAGACGGTGCCAGAGGGGGCAGGGATGGGAGATCTGGCTGGCTCCTCTTCCTCATGCTCAGAGCTTCCTTCCTCCAATGGGATAGGCTCAGAGGACGGGGCCACAACATAAACCCTATCTCTACTAGTTGCCTAACATTTTGATAACGGATATCAATATGTCTAGACCTTTTCCCCACCGCATAGGCTTTGGCAATGCCTATGGCCCCAGTGTTATCTTCTATAATTTGGATGGGCAAAGTTGGTGGTGTCTAGATGCTAGAGATTAAGGCATCAAACCATATCAGATCGTTCCCTGCCTCTGATAGACATGCAAATTCAGCCTCAGTAGTGGAGCACGAAACAAATTTCTGTTTTCCCATATGCCAATGGATGGGTGTCCCATTTAACAGTACCAAGAAGCCTGAAGTACTCCTATGTGTCTTGGTATCTCTGGCCCAGTCCGCATCCATAAAGCATTCTAGGTGGGCCTTGTCTCTATTCTCAGGTTCCAAGCGAAGCATGTAATCTGCTGTGGTCTTGAGATACCTTAATAACTTTTTAATGGCCAACCAGTGGAATTGGGTGGGATGTTCCACTTGTCTGGATAGCAGGTTCACAGCCAGGGCAATGTCTGGATGGCTCCAGTTACTTATATATAATAATGAGCCGACCACTGACCTAGATAGAATATTATTTTGGAACTCTTGGCTATCTTTGTGTGCCAATCCATAATAGTCGGTCTGCATTGGGATAGCAGTTGGCTTGCTATCTTCCATTTTACATTTCATCAAAAGTTCCTCTATCTTCTCCTTTTGGGAGAGAGCAAAACCTTTTGGTGTAGTGATGATTTGTACGCCTAGGTACTTGTCCTAGATATCCTAAAGACTTTAGGGTGAACCTTTTTTGTAGGGTCCTGGCAAATATATTACATCCCCCCTTGTCAGGCCCTATATATAAAAGGTCATCGACATACACTAGGACTTTCTCCAGCCCCCCTTTGGTATCCCTTGTGAAGATACATTTATCAGCTAGAGATGGATGGAAACCCAGTGATTTGAGAGTTGTAGTCAGGCATTTGTACCACATTCTGCCTGATTGTTTGAGGCCATACAAACTTTTCTTCAGAAGCCAGGTGTGGCCTTTCTGTTGCTGGAATCTGGGGGCACCTCTGACGTAAAGTTTTCGTTTTAGATGTGCGTGCAAATAAGCAGTTTGCACATCAAATTGAAAAATGTGTTCCCCATGTGCTGCTACGGTGACCAAAGCAGCCCTTACACTTTCCACTCTCACGGTGAGGGAGTATGTTTCATCAAAGTCCTGCAAGTAGCGCTGTGCATAGCCTTGTGCTACCAACCGGGCTTTATAGAGGAGTTTGTTATTGGGCATTGGCTTGACCTTGTAGACCCAACAGGTGCCAATTGCCTTCCTCTGTTTGGGGACTTCCATAGAGACGAAGACTTTCAATTTTTTGAGACTGTCCATTTCCCGCTCCATTGCAACCCTCCATCTGCGCTGTTCTTCCTCGGGAAGTTGGAGGACATCTGTGTATGTTTTAGGGGCCACGGTAACGCTATTGACCAATGCAACACAGTCAATGTCCAACCTTTTGGGTGGCACCCCTTTATTGGAGCGTTTTGACCGTCTGGGGAATTGCCACTCACCATCATCAATGTCATCCGGAGCATCAGTGTCAGAATTGGAGGTGCCGGATGCATCTTTCCAATCAAAATGAGGTAGGCCTCTGTCCCAGGCGCTGTGAAGATATGGACGTTTTGGTGAGGTGTGAAGTCACCCAGGGATTGCTTGTCCGAATCATCAGAGTCATCACTATCCGGATCTCCGCTGGTCTGTTGTTTGGAGTTTGGTGGTTCAACCTCTTTAGGTGGAGCTGGTAGTTCAGCGTCATTTCTAATAGGGGAATGAATTTTAGACCAATTTGACCCCTCCTCAAAGGAAGCTGATCTTGAGACAATGACAAGGTTATTTTTGTCTACAAACCTAGAGGCCTTGCTGCTGGTTGCATAACCTATAAATCTGAGCCTTCTCGATGCCTTGCCCCCCTTCTGAGGTGCTTGGGAATATGGACCCAGGCATAGGAACCAAAAATTCTCAGGTGTGAGAGGTTAGGTTTCCTTCCATGGACCAGGAAGTATGGGGTTTGGTCAATGGCACTACTCCATGTCCTGTTGACTAGATAATTAGCCATTTTGACTGCTTCTGCCCAAAAACCTTGGCTCATGTCGGCATCTGCAAGTAAGCATTTAATGACATTCTGCAGCACACCATTTCTACTTTCTACAGTCCCATTCACCAAAAGAGTTTGAGATGTTGATTTAAAATGGAGGATACCTCTCTCCTTCATCCACTTTTCAAAATTCCTTGATGTAAACTCAGTCCCCCTATCGCTCTGCACCTGAGCGATGCATGCCTTGTGTTGTGTGTGGACCAGATTGTAAAGATATTTGAAGTTGGTAAAGACTTCAGTTTTGTCCTTTAAAATAAATACATGGCCATAACAAGAGTAATCATTGACTACTGTTAAAAAATAATGCCCCTTGCTAAGGGACGGTCTAAAAGGACCAATCAAATTCATGTGTACCAACTGATAAGGGTACCTTGCATGTCGGGAAGAGACCTTAGGTATAGCAGTAGTTTTTGATTTTGCTGCTTTACAGATGGCACATTCCAAATAGGTATTACAATTCTTCATCTTAAGACCATCAGAAAAATCTTGTATTTTCCTAATAACCGAGAAGCTGGCATGGCCTAGCCTGCTGTGTAAGATATGTGCACAGTCCAAATGTAACGGTTTACCCATGCATACTTTGTCAACCTTATGTATATTATCATTACGAGCCTTGGTCTGTGCAGTAATGACAGTAGGCACTGGATTAATGGTCACCTTAGATTTCCCCAGGGTTGGCTGGAGAGTTGTGTCCTTAATGGGCTCAGCCTTAATGGCTTTGGATGTCCTAGGAGCCATTTTAGGAGCTTCACTGGTATTAGGTCCAGCATCTTTGAGTTTGGACAACCTGGGGGCTGGCACTGGAGCTTTCTGCTCTATCTGGGCGCTAGTCCCCTGTGCCCTCTTGTTAGGTGGCTTGTGCCTTTTGACCTTTGCTTTTGGGGAAAAATAAGGCAAATTGTTTATTTTTACAATATTACCAACAACATCATCATTTTTGAAAACATAACCTCCACCCTTCTCAAATAACAGTTTTACATTTTTATCCTCAGTCAATTTTAAAATACTTAAAAGGTTGTTCTTGACTGAGGGAACATAAAGTGCAGTAACATCTCCTATACCAGTTACATTGATCATACCTTCCCCAGTTACCTCTGCCTTGTCCCCAGTGGCAACTTTTACTGAGGACTTGAGTGGGTGTAAAATCTTAAATTGTTGCTGCTTGTTGGCTATATATGTTGATGCACCTGAATCAAGAAGCCACAGCCCCTCAGCATAAGAAGCAAGAGACTGTGTTTGAACCAAATTCCTCTCAGGAAGCTGCTTGGAGCCATTGACAAACTCCAACCTAAATCTCAGTATTATATGAAACATAATGCATCTGATGTTCTTTTGAAAGAGAAATTTACGAGTTAAATTCATTATATCTCACTGGAACTCTTTGTGGCACAGAATTGCTTTTATATCTATTTTAGTAAATCACCAGTCATAAAGATAATCCATAGATATTTCACTGAAACTAGTTACATTCATATTTTTAGACTATCTAATCATATTTGAAAGCAATATGGTAGATATATCACTGTTGTCAATGCTTTCTGATCAAGAGTTTTTTAAGAAATTGAAAAAATCAAGTCTTTGATGAATATCAACAGTATTGTTGATTTATTGTTCATTTTTCCAAATATAATTTGAGCAGAAGAAATTGATTCTTTAAGAATTGTTAGCTGCTAAGTTTGCTATCACAAAAATCATGGAACACTAACCGACTACTTTCTGTGGATAAATCTATGGATACTAAAACTCTCCTGATTTTCTATTGTAACTTTTAATTGGACAAAACTAAGGTGACCAATCATCCCTCTTTAGGGAGGACAGTCTTTCTTTTATAAATTCTGTCCTCTCTCGAAAAGTGTCCTCCTACATGTCCTCCTTTTCCATATTTGAAGACTAGTTTGTAAATCTCCATATTCATCGATGCTGATCCGATCCATTGCGTGTGATGTGATGTATTTATATTTGACATCTGATTGGTCAAGGCTCGGTAATGTGCGGCGAGATGCAATTATGAGAGGCATGCACTCCACACAGGAGAATTGTTTTGAGAGAGTGTGCCATGTGCAAGAGTGTGCTGCCTGCAAGTGGCTTTGTTTACTTCTTACCGAAACACGACACGGCACACATACATGCATTAGACTCGCTTCTTTCTCAGTAAATATTCAATCATACACAGGTGAGCACAATAATTCACCTTTTATTAATTCATTATCTATTTAATAATTTCCAAATATGTATAATTTTATTTACAAGATTTTTGGAAAAGTGAGAAATCGAGATTGCATGTTGATACTCTTGCTGCAGCACTTGCCGTAAAATTCAATATGAAGGATATTTCTTGTTCAGATATTTCCAGTATATTGTTAGAAGATGATACATTGATAAAAATATTCATTCAATGGAAAAGTACTCATTTAAATAATAATTAATAGGCATGTAAGCATAATTACAATATAAAATGTTATTGTTACAATTTTTTTATTATGCATTTATCATATTATAGTGTATTCTGTATTATTTTTGCAATGAATAAAATGTTTCTTTTATTTACAATATTTTTTTCCTTCAATTTATTTGTGTCCTCCTTCTCATTGTAAAAAAGTTGGTCACCTTAACAAAACAGTATATCATAGGGAAACATTTTTTGAATCAGCCTACCTCGAATGGGCTAACTTAAAGAATGCATCCCAAATCCAGACACATTACTCCTGTGGGATAGAAATTTGGGAAAGTTGTAGCAAATCCCCACCTATTCCTGCCTCCTTCTGGTGACAATTGGTTATGGCAAGGCCTGATGGACAACTAGTGATTCAGTGCTTTGGAACCAAGGGCAACATTTGACATCTCTTAATGGCGGTGGGCAATGAGAGAAGGACATGGGTGTGACTTGGATGCCTGCTATGAGAGGTGTATGGGTGAGCAGTCTTCCTCACTGGAAGAATCTTGGGGACATGCCAGAAAGGAGAGTTGGGTGGCTCCCTTTGTTCCCTCTCCCTCCAGCAAAGTGGCAGATAGTTCCGTGAGTCAGCTATGGAGGAGGAGGAGGAGGGGGAGGAGGCAGCTTCATCAGGGCTCTGCTGAAGGTAGTGAGGGGAGGGGAAATGGCACCACTCTACTTTTAATGTGGAAAGAAGGATGACCCAAGGTGTAATGTGTTTTCTAATAATATATAGAAATGCGGGAAGTGGCCATGCCTGAAAAATTGATATAATGCTCCTGAACAGCCCATCAAATGTGGCCACCATTGCTTAACTCCAGTATTGGGATTATTTCTGAAGAGATTGCATTTGGATAGAAGCAAGTGCTTGCATTGAAAGAAAGAGCTCTTTTCCACAACTTTTCCCTTTAAATCACCATTTACAAAATAAGTTCAAAATGAGTCTGAGGAATGGAAATATTGAAACATTAATGTTAAGATAAATGTGCCCTAGAAGACATTGCAAAAGTTCCTCTTTGTTGAGGGAAAGTCAGATCCATTGTCCAGTGTTGGAATCCTTTGCATTTCATTAGCACTGGTCTGCAGGCAGTGAATAGATAATGAAAACTTTCAGACTGAGATGCTAAGAATAAACATACATATAAAACAAGAGGAGGTATATGGGGAAAAAATAAATTGAAGACATCCTAATAGTTGCTGGGAAAGCACAACAGAAGCAAATTCTAAGCTGAAATTTTCAGTGTAGCTCTATTATGCTCAACCTGAAGAATTTATTTATATCCCACCTTTTATTATTTTTACAAATAACCCAAGGTAGCCAACCCATCCAACACACCTTCTTATTTTCCCCACAATAACAACTCTGTGGGATGAGTTGGGCAGAGAGAACTGCCTCAAGGTCGCTCAGCTGGCTAAAACTCACAATCTTTTGCTTTCTAGCCTAGTGCCTTAATCACTAGACCAAGCTGGCTCCCAGAATGAGTGGGTGTATGAGTGATTTCCCTCCCCTGCCCTTACTAGAAATTGTAAAACAGTGTTAATTAATGAAAAAGTCTATACCATGCAGTTAAGGGTTTTAAAAGCATTGAACTTCCTATAACAGGTTGATCAGTGACTATATTGTTGGGATAGTGGCCATAGAGTGGTAACCTATCTGAAGGACACTTGCTGTTGAGCAATAATAAGGAGAGTCTTGTTTTCCTCCTGGATTTGTTCATGTTTCCTCCAGGAAACATGAACTGGGCTATTCTGGAAAAATGGAAGCTGGTCTTGATGTGTTCTTTGGTCTGACCAAGCGAGAAGTTTATTATTTTTTCCCTGTGTTTAAGATTTCAGGAAAACAGAAGCAAGAAACAGTTTATTTAAAATGCTTGCTTTCACACTGCTTACCCATTTTGCATATAAAGGCTTATTTCAAATGCCTGGATGATGATGATGCCCAGCATATTTTTGACATCTTAAGAATTAGTGGAACAGCAGCTATTCAGCATGATAAAAAGGACCTTCGGCCCCTCCCCTCCTTCCTATTGTTCTCATGTTTGGTGAACCATACGAATCTCATATGTAGAGCTCCTAAGAAAATTCCTTATTAGTATAGTCAGAATGTTATTAGTGCTGTTTGGAAAGCACATATATGGTGCTTAATTAAAAAAAAAGTCCATTGATGCTAATTGAAAGAGGGCCATTAACTTCAATTGCCCTTGGATCACACTCATATATACTTAGCTGGCAGAATAACATTTAATATGCTGTATAATAGAACAAATCAAATCAAATATTTAATGGTGGAGGGCCTTGAGGTTTTTTTTAAGGACAATATCATTTAAGGCTTCAAAAACTAGGGCCAAAGATCACTGTCAAGTGTGGAATTAACAGGCAGTACTCTACTAAACTAATTAAAAAAAATAAAAGATTGCAGCAGAGTAACAGCTGCCTCTCAGGATAATAGGAAACCTGTCTTTATAAATATGCTTGTTTTTCATTACAGAACAGGCAGCCCTATAATCAGGAGCAGCAGTGGGTCAGATATAGGCTTGGCACAACACAAATACAATTTTATCAAGCAGCCAGGAGAGGTTTTCATCATTTTTCAAAATTCAATGGCTTGTAGTATAAAACTGGAAGTAAAATCTTGCCAAGGTAAGAGCTCGGATTTAAAGAGAAGGGACCCATTGGCCTCCATGGGGATTCAAAATTCCATATAACTCAGAACATCTTCATTTTGGCAGATCAGCGAATGGCTCCCTAAAATGATGTTTTGTTGGCTCATCCAGAAGAATACCTCTCATTTCACAGAAAGCTTTACAGCAGCCCCCACATATGGAAAGCCATTGCCTCCTACACAGGTAATCCTTGATTTACAGCCATAATTGAGCCCCAAATTTCTGTTGCTAAGTGAGACATCTGCTAAGTGATTTTTGATCCATTTTACAACCTTTCTTGCCACAGTTGTTAAGTGAATCAAGGTCAGGAGGTCACAGAAGTCGTCACATGGCACTGCAACCATCATAAATATGAGTCAATTGCCAAGCAGCTGAATTTTGATCAAGTGATCATGGGGATGCTGCAACAGTTGTGTGAAAAATGGTCATAAGTCACTTTTCCAGTGCCGTTGTAATTTTGGTCCCTAAATGAACTGTTGTAAGTCAAGGTCTACCTGTAGTTTGGTGTTTACTCAACAAAGAAGAAAGCTCTCCAGGGAAGCAAAGAAGGGACCAGCAAGTATTTATCTTGTTCCATGTTGCTTTGCAACTGGACATGCAAAAGATTAAGCCAATGACATCCATTGAACAAAATCAATGGTAAGTAATAAGTGGAACTGAATGAGTGTTCAGTTTCATTGGGGACAAGAGTATTTGCAGGATCATGGAAGATTTTCTTCAGATATGCAATGTCTTTTGCGGTCAGGACGTTCTTTCCTTGGAACAACTGTGCTGAATTCAAAATAGACTATTCTAAGTGTACCAGACATGGTTTGATCTTGATAATTTTGTTCCCAAGCATAATTTAGGAAGGGGAACTGTGTCCATCACAATGATTGCCATCTGAATACACATAAAGATTTTCAATTAACCGTGTTAATAAAACTAGTGTTAGCTGCTTTGTCACTGTTTGTTGTATATTTTTCAGAAATAATGTTGTAAAAAGGGACGCCGCAAGAGGATTACAGAAGCTGGACAAAGGAACACTCCTAAGCATTATAAATTTCTAGAAGAACCAGTCCCAACTTGGGAATCTTGGGAATTCTTCGTAGAAATTATGAATGCATTAAAAAACATCCTGCAATCCTTATCTGCTGAGTAACAGAATAGTTGTATATTCTGGAAACATTTTCATCAGCTAAGGAAAGAAGAAGGGAATTTGTTTCTCCAGATCAGGAATTCTAAATACTATTTTGCATACCAAGCTTCAAAGTTGATTCTTCTCCCCAAGATTTTTCAGTCTTTAATACAGATACACCTTTGCATAGTAATTTCAGGCGATAGTTGCAAAGGCTTTAAAACCAAAATTCTATATTTAGAGGAGGAAAATTTACTCCAAAAAACACACAACTTCCTTGGGAAATGGAATTCATCAGATTAATCAAACATTCTAAAATTCCTTGTTGGGGGTAGGGGAGAATTTGATTTGAAAAAATGTAAATGTAAATTGAAAGTGGAAGTAGGTGTAATTGGAAATTTTCTGAGTGATTGAAAAGTTTAAGAGGATGATAAGCAACAAAGATTTTTTTTAAAGGCAAACTGGAGGGAAAAAATGGGAAGGAATTGTATACAGGCCAGTCATTATCCAGTAGGTTAGAGTGTTCTTTACTGAGTTGTGAGTGTGGCAGATGTGCAATTGTACAGAGATTGTGTGCATGTATACCTCTTTGTATGTATACCATTGTGTAGGTATGCTGTTCAGCTTTCAATCTTGCTTTGCCTGGAAATGTGATGTGGATTTCATATTAACAGCACTAGTTTGTCTTTAGAGTACCTGTGACTACTGAAGTGTATCATTGCTACATAGCAGAGAACATCTGCAAGACATTGTCAAAAATCCCAAACTGTCCACTGCCGCCCCGCCCCTCCACAAAAAACTGATTATATCTGTTCTGTGGAGCTTTTCCTCGAAGTGGTAACCAGAAGCTGTGGATACCTTCAGGCCTAGTTCCAACCTGTATCATTTGCTCAGACAAATGAGAGATTCTCTATGGAACTAATTTTCTTTTGGAGAGATTTCATCAACAACAGGAATATGGTGGGGGAGGGTCTCTAAAGAGCCAATCTTCCAAATTTCTCCCCATGGATGATTTTCTTCAAATGACATTGTGAATATTAGCTACTAGTGGTTGTTAGGTCCTGAGCATCTCATCTTGAAGTTAAGATTCACTTGTATAACATTGGAAGGCCAACCCTTTTCAAGACACATTGGCAGATTACATTTCACCCTGCCTCCCAGTTCCATTGGAAAGAAACTCTGTTCACATTGCTAAATAAATATATAATGTACCCTTATAAATAAATATCAGAGGATGGAGGAGAATTTTCCTGTAATATCTAAAAAAAATCTTCTTCCTAGGATTAATATTAGTGTACAATAATTATGAAATGCTTTACTGTGCTATACAGTTCAACATGGGCTGTTTTCAAGGCAGATACATCGCTGAATATCTCCCTGAAATTTTAAAAGCTTCTTGCAATGAAGTTTAGAAGCTCTACCATTGTTGAAGGCATTGAAATATCTGGTAAAGAAATAATCTCTGAAATGAAGACTTAATGGGTCACAGGTTGTCTAGTTTATAAATAAATATAGCAGATGAGGAATGTTTTCCTACAAAATTGTATTTTCCATTTAGGGTTATTGGTGTACAGCAATTATGAAATGAAGATATTTTGTAACTGTTGTATGTTTATGCAAGATAATATAACATTTAAAAAAATTGTAATCAATGTTTTCATTTGTTTCTTGTAATTTTTTAAAAAGAGGGAGCACATTGGGCCTCTTGACTCTATGAAACTATATTGGAGCTCATATGAAATAGTAAACTGGAGTTTAAACAGTGGGACAGCACCAATGATACAAAAACAAATTTGTATTACTGTCCCTTATAGTTAAATGTGCAAATGAATCCTTATTCAAAAGTAAAATAAATGTTGGCTTTGATTAAAAGCCATCATCAGAAAAAGCCTTTTGTTACAGAGACTTTTGTCACCTTCCATTGTGACACTTTCCATTGTGACATCACAAGTTTCAGCAGTTTAAATTCTCAGCAACTCAGCTTCTAGGTCACATTAGTGGGATTACTCAGGAGAGAAGGCATCTCTTTCCTAGTTTCTTACTTTAAACTGAAAGAAAGAAAACAGGATAATAATGTAAGTAAGATCGATTTTCCAACATGCTCCTAGAAAGCTCTCTGCCAACCCAAGTTCAAGAAGGGGTATTTTTAATACTTTCTCATTTTTTTCTCTCCACTTGTGGTTCTGGAAAGAGTTATACCAGTGGTGAAATCTAAAATTTGTTACTACCAGTTCTGTGGGCGTGGCTTGGTGGGGGATGTAATGTGACTGGGTGGGCATGGCCAATTTTTTTTTCACTTTTAAAAGCATTTTTTCTACAACCTCTTCAGCGAATGCTTTCAAAAGGCTCTGATGATCCCAGCTGAGTTGCCTGATCAGCAGAGGCTTTTTTTTTCTTTTAAAAGCCTCTGCCAATCAGGCAACCCAGCTTGGATCGTCAGAGACATTTAAAAGAAAAAAAAGCCTCTGCCAATCAGGCAACTCAGCTGGGATCTTTACTGATCCCAGCTGAGCCGCGTGATCATCGGAGGCTTTTTTTTAAAAAGCATTTTTTCAGCCGAAGAGGTTGTAGAAAAAATGCTTTTAAAAGTAAAAAAAAAAGCCTCTGATGATTGTGCAGCTCAGCTGGGCATGTGGGGGGTGGGGGGAGGTAATTTTGCTACCAGTTCTCTGAACCACCCACCTCCATCGCTACCGGATCAAGTGATCCGGTCTGAACTGGAAGCATTTCACCCCTGAGTTATACCGGTCAAGTGACAGTGAAAAGACATTCATAATTTAAATTGGGCAGTTTGACTAAGGGACCATAGTTTGGCCTTCCTTCCTTCCTTCCTTCCTTCCTTCCTTCCTTCCTCCCTCCCTCCCTCCCTCCCTCCCTCCCTCCCTCCCTCCCTCCCTCCCTCCCTCCCTCCCTCATATTCTTGTACAATACAAGCTTATATTGTGGGAGGGCACCTATGATTTTAAAAAGAAATCTGCACTATTGTAACTTGTAACTAAATGAGCATACATATCAATCTGAAATAAGAGGCTATAACTTGGATTAAAAGCCTCTTAAAAGCCACAGTAATCAGCTGGGAGGGCAAAAGGACCACTGTGACATCATGCTCTTCCACTGTGGCGTCATGACCCTCAGCAGCTTAGTCTCTCAGCAACTAAGGTCATATCTTACAATGGGAGCAGTCCTCAGGAGAGAAGATAGAACTTTCCTAGGTTTTTTGGGTGTGTGTGTGTTCCTGAGTTGGAAAGTAGAAAAGGAATAATAATGTAAGTAAGAATAGCAGTCTTCATTCTCTAAGACAGTCCAAGAAGGCTCTCTGTTAACCTACTCCAGAAATGGGTACCTTTTATACTCTCTAAATTTTCCTCCCAGTTCTGGGAAAAGCTGGGATTGAAAGAAGGCTCATAATTTAAACTGAGAAGAAAGATGATGGAAATTACTGTGGTCTCTTTTGCTACTCTCCCCAATGAAAAGACCCTATTGCACACATTAGCCTAATCATCCTGAATATCTATGCCTTTTCATCATAATCATGCATCCAGTGTGCCAAAAATGTAGATCACCTGAATTAGTTCTCCAAACTTGCCTATTTCCTGGCAGTCTTTGGGGAGAATTTGTTCTTCATCAAGATGCTTCACTTTATTCAAGAATAATTTATCCACAGTCAGGAAAGGGGAAACATAATAGAACATTTCCCGCAAGAAGCTCTTTTGCTGCCCTTATGATTGCTATCTTCTACCTGTTCCTGCACAAGGGAAATCTCTGCAAATAATTTCTCTCATCTTTTTCTCTCTATTGTAGGTTATCCAAAATAATACAATTCTTTCTTAGAAAGAATAACAAAGTTGCCCCAGAAGAACTGCTGAAGAAAAGGCCATGCATCCTTATCATCCTCCAAAAGAGCAGCAGGATCCAACCCATGCAGACTGTTGGAAATTCCTCCAAGAAGTACTTTCTGAGTTCTGTCCGAAGACTGGGATGCTTCTGATCTCAGTACAGAGAAAGTCCAAGAGGGGCAGGATCTCCTCCAAACTGAGACATCATCGCTATTGGAAATGGGACATCATTGCTGTGGCATCATCACTATTGAAAATGGCAGTAAAAAGCCTAGAAGGTAATAGGATGCAGGGGAAACCATGACTAAGGTTGGAATTGGAGTGGGGGGGAGAGGTCTTAGAAAGGAATGGAAATCTCTAATATAGTCTTCAGGAGAAAGGAAGCTTTTGTCTCCTGAATAAGTATTTCAACCATCTGAGCATGTTCCACTTTTCTTTTTTGAAGCAAACTCTATATATGGCTGGATGGCCACTAATTTGGGAAAGAACCCAGAAAACTCCAAGTTAATGTACTCTTCTCTGTAAGTGGAATTGGAGGTCTGGAAGTGCAGAAGGTTATGATTTCAGAGGTGCCACAGTGCCCGATTGGGTAACTTGTAATGTTTCAGAGAGCTGAGCCTAAGCATTATGAAGAGCAACATTAGAATGGCTGCCTCATAGATTTGGAGGTTGTTAGACTTTAAGGGATAAAGGCACTTTAGCATTTAGGACCCTCACCAACAAGTGTCCTTTCTAGACAGCTACTAAGCACAGGATCTTATTTGCAGGCATTTGGAACATAAGGACAAGATAAACACTCAGAAATCTCAGCAAAGAGATTTTCTTTGGAGTTTTTCATGAATTGTAAAATTGATTGCATAAATTGTTGTTTCCCATTGAAATCCAGCATCCTTGTCTCACAAAAAGCCCCTCCATGTGAGAGATTACTATCCTTGGTTTCACTCTTCTCATTCTATTCCCTGAGGAAAGGATAGCTGAGGCAGAGCAAGGGCCTCTTCTAACTCTCTGACATCTTTTCAGGGCAAACAGGACGAAGAGGAGCAACTTTGATTCCTCAACATCATATTTCATCTTTCTTTGGCCACATATCAAAATGAGAAGGCACTTCAGCTGCCATTTTCTAAAGTCCATTTAACAGAAGTTATTGTGAGTGAGCTAAAGCACCCCAAACCCAGTGGCAACTAATTATTGGACATGAAACCCAAGGAATTACCTCTAGGAAAGTATTCCTTCAAAATTTGAGGGAAGTGGACTATGTTGCAAAAACATAACATTCAGATAATGATCTCCTTGGTAATATATCTCTAATTTAAGGATATCTGAGGAGAGACAGCTGCTGAAAGAAACACAGCTAAAATGATGAGGCTCAAAGCAAAGTTAGAAATGTCACAGCACATGAATAATTAAGTCACATCTTTGTTTTGCTTCTTGATGTCTTCTAGCAGGTGACAGAAATGTTTCACCCACATTAAATGTCTGCTTCAGTGCTGTCCTGCGCAATGATGACCTCTGAATGTAACTCATTTGGAATTTGTGCAAGAATGTTTACAGTATTTCCAATATTCAGGATTAAGAGATGAGGAGGGAGAAAGGATAAATACAGGCAGATGTATTTATAAAACTCAAATCCCAAAGCAAAAATAAAATGTTGGACAATAATCAATGCCACAACACAATAATACGTAACTCAAAAGGACACATAACAGTACAAAAGAGCTGATTGCTCCGCTGGGCTGAGAAGTTAATTGAACAAAATATTGGAAGATATTCCTGAAAGAGAAGACATCAAGAACCTCCAAGAAGTTTTAAGCCTGCTATCTCAGAAGATGTGACTCAAGAATACAGAGGTCTTTCCTTCCTCCTTCTTTCTGGACTTCAGAGACTTTGATTCTGAATTTAATGGAGCCTCCGTTCACACCTCAGTGATATTAGGATGGGCACCTCAAGTATTTGGTTATTGACTCAGGATGGATAACCGATCCTGCCCCCATTACACAGTCTAATATTTTATCCTCTAGTATCCCAGTAACATCCATTCCCACCTTGAATCCCATATATCCCACTTGACTCTCCACCTTGTTCTAAACATTGACCCTGAGGACTGCAGTATTTCCAATCAGGTAAGTCTTACTTAGCTTATTTGTCATATTACAGGTATTCCTTGAGAGCCTGCAGCATTAGTTTGCTTCTGTTCCTTAGAATTTGAATTTTACCTTCAAGTCTGTAACTCACAGCAATCCTTTTTAATTTACCTCTCTGGGACTGAATAACTTCCATAATTTGGGGTCATAAATCCTTGATTGAGGGTGGGGAGGGGTACAATTGCTGGTCAGACCCAAATGGCAAAATGACATGGAATGATTTTGATTCTCTCTTTTCTCTTGGCTAGGAGGATCCCCTTATCCTTTGCAGAAAAATGCTTATATACAACCCTTCACTTATTGAGTACAATGATATGATGACCTGATTTATACCAGTGATTCAACTGGACCTCATGCAGCCAGATCCTTCTAGATCTTGAGAACAACCTACTATCCAATCTAATCTGAGGGGAATATTATGATAGATACAATTTTCCAAAAGAGCAAAGCTCCTTTTGTGACAATCTATCTCCATGCAAGAATCCCTTAACAGCCCCCCAAAGGTCCAATGGTACCATAGACTCTGTTAAATTCCTTCTACTACTTTCTTTTACAACATACAGAAGAATGGAACACAGACATAACTTCTACAACGACAGACAAATCCATCAATCTCCATTCTTCCTTGCTCCACCTTGTCCTAAATATACCACAACTATGTGTGTACCTCATATATGTTCCAGTTTGGCATCAAAAGGCTATTGAGTTCTGATCTGAGAGAGCAGGAAGTCAAGAAATGTGGATCTAAATTGCAATTATTTCTTCCTTTGAATTAAGAACTGAATCTGAGAGCTAAACATCTTGTTTAGGACTTTTCCTCCCTGTATTTGTTTCATACAGAATATTGCACCTCCCCATTATTATAACCATGTAGCTTTTATGTTTATTTGCTTTTAAAATAATAACAAAAAATAATAAAACAGAGATGATATTATACTGCATATATCATTCAGTGTGGGCTTCTTTCAACGCAGACACATCTCTAAATATCTCCATGAATTTTAAAGAATATTGTCAGACCTGGAAGCCATCTTTTACAGTTGGGCCTTCAGGCCTGCCACATTTTCTAATGTGGGAAATTGGGAGGGGGGATTGTAGAGGCCGTGATGGCGAATCTATGGCATGTGTGCCACAGGTGGCATGCGGAGCCATATCTGTGGGCATATGAGCATTGCCCTAGCTCAGCTTCAGCGCACATGCACATGCTGGCCAGCTGATTTTTGGGCCTTCTGGGGCCACCGGAAGTTGGAAAACTGGCTGTTTCCAGCCTCCGGAGGGCCTCTGGTGGCACACACCGTTTTTGCCCTCCCCAGGCTCCTAGAAAGCCTCTGGAGCCTGAGAGCGAAAAACAAGCCTACCAGGCCCACCATGCCAAAAGCGAGGGGAGTGTGGGGTGGAGTGGGGGTGGGGGTGCATTGAATTATGGATGTGGGCATGCATGCACATATTTTCTCTTGCCCACGTTCCCCCTGCTTTTGGCATGTGACATCAAAAAGGTTAGCCATAACTGGTATAGAGTGGGGGTGATACACAATATAGTCAAACTAACATTCTTTTCTCAGAGAGTCAAGGCCACGGTGCCCTGCAGCTGCCATGAGGGGACTGGGAGGTATCTTCAGTTTTGGATGGTGCCTGATTGGATCATGTGATGGACATGTGGGCACTGAGCAGCGGCTTGAACTTTCTTTGGGTGGGGAAAACCTGGGTTTTTCCAGATGTGCCAATATAAAATCTTCAATAAGATGGAATTTTGAGGAAACTCAAACCTCTGACCCTTCTCTCATTGGGGATGTTACTTGGAACCCTGACAAATATTTTCAGAACACTAGAAGCTCTGCCATTGTTGAAGGCATTGAAGATTCTTGTAAAGAAATGTCTCTGAAAAGACGACTCAAACTTTCTCAAACCTCCAACTCTGTTTTGGGGATGCAAGAGAAAATCTGAAAGTGCTTAGTATAAGCAATGATTCCTCTTCCATTCACTTTTCCTAGAAGAAATCAAATTGTTGGTTCAGTCTTCATGTACTGAGATACAAGAATGTTCATTCTAATTTGCATAACTCTATAATGTGAAGCTGTATCCCTACCCATTTTTAGGTTTCTTTAAGTTAAAAGTTAAAGTTTTAACTTTACTGTGAAACAAATCTTCTCCAACTGATTTTGGCATCTCCTGAGACCACTAGCTTACTTTCTTCTACTCCATGAGTAAAAAAGGAAAAAGAAAAGAGGGTGTAATTTTAAAATGTGTTTTCCCTGGCAGTGAAATTGCCATCCTTCCATGGGGCAAACTTGGCACTTTTTGATGAGGCCTCTGGAAGTGTCAAAGCAGCTGCTTTTCAAAATTTAACATTAATACTTAGCCAGTGGAAAGTGGCATAGAAACTGTTAGGATAGTAGGAGTCACATTGTCATAAGGAAACATATAATCGAATTTCTGTCTCTTTTCCTCCTCCAGAAGATGGAAGTGCTGGAGGATCTAAAGTATTTGGAGATGTCCTAGAAAGTGTAGGATTTGTAGAAATTTGCCTAGTTCTTACTTATAGCTATGACGTTTCTCTAGCTTGAGGATTTAGAAGCTGTGTTGCAGGTGAAATCATGGATGCCAGATGACCATAAGTAGAAGGGTCCATATCAATACTGTTAACAACCTATACTTGACTGAAGGTAGAAGGGATCATATCTGAGCCAAAAGAGCTGAACCACCTTTAGAAGATAACATCATAGATTTGTACGGCCGAGATAGATAGTAAAGGCAGCCCATAGTACAGCTTAAAGCTTCTTTTAATAAACATAAGAAATACCTGACTTGTTCATTCTGAGTGGAGTTTTTGAAAGAAGTTTTTTGTTTCCTTGGAAATTTGTGCCTTTATTTTGTTACTCATGACAAGCCTTTCGCCAGCAATGTCAAATTTGTTTGTTCATTGAATCCTTTTGCACCTATCTCAGGTTTAAACCATTTCTTATTTCTACCATAAGAAATGTAAGGGTTCCTCCCACAAAGTGCTAGTGGCTAGTGCCACAGATGAAGAAGGTATTTCATACTCCACAAAGATAGGACAAAAGTTGAACTTTCATAACTACCCTAGATTCAAGCAAATTCCCTTAAAGACCTTATATAAAATCATCAATACAGGATGTATATCACGTGGCTTTAAAGAAGACTGAATAGAAATTCTTCCATCACAACCATCAACTTAGTTGGAAGGATAATCTTATCATGGACATGTCTTCAAATATCACTATCAATTTGCAGTTGAAGTTGGATGTGTGTACCTATATACCAGTTCACCTAATGGAGAGAATTCTCTCATTAGAGGATTCACTCTCCTGGCAGCATATAATTCTTCCATTACTGAGGAGAGAAATGCACAGATAAACATGGGTGTTCATCAAATTATTTGGCAGGGAAAACATGTATTGTATTTCTAAACAGTCCCCTCAGACTGAAGCAATTTTTGTGGGAAACATAACCAACTATATCTGGACTTTTGAGATTTTTGCTGAACTGGAACCTAGACAAACCCCAAAGCCAGGACGGTTTTGGATGTGTGAAACTGTTAAGTACCTCCTACGTGGTATGCCTTATGCACTTTGGGAGTTCTGGTTCTGGCTGTAAGTTTACAACCACCTTCTCATCTTTTGCTTAAGCTAAATTGACCTCTTGGCATTAGATATTCCATAATAACACTCTTGTGGAGCGGCTGTTTCCACTGCACTTCCTGTTCCATTGCTATCTGCCAGTTTTTGGGTTGCTGATTTAGAATGTGCCCTTCTCAATATTTCAGCATCTCTTAAAATCTATGCCAGGGCCATAATAGATGCCATAAGGAGACTGCAAGCCAAGGTAACTACTATGTCTCAAATTGCTATTCAGAATTGCATGGTCCTGGATTTTTAGTCAACAAAAGGGGGTTTGTGATCTCATCAATTCTAGTTGCTGCACCTATGTTGACCAACACAGATTTTCAGAGATGTACAAGCCATCTTGAACCAATCAGCTATTTTTCATACTGTAACACATATTGATGGCTCTTCTCCTTTCTTTAACATTTGGAATTCTATTACTTCATGGTTACCTAACTTAGGATGGCTCAGATCCCTTTTTAATATTATAGTTGCTATTATTATGATAAGGATTTCTGTTTGTTGTTGTATGTCTTGTTTACCCACTGTGCACCTCCATGAAAATGAATCTAGTCACAAGGTGACAACCAATCAAGGCCATGATGTTGAATTCTTACACAGGAAACAAGGATAGGAATTATCAGATGTATTTACAAAGATCAAGGAACGATGCTAAAGAACTTTAAAAGATTACTTAAACACTGAAGGGAAAAATGTAGGAAATTCATTTACTATGATACTTCCCCAAATTGAGGGTCTGGTGATTTAATAGCTTATTAAGCAATTAAAGGCTTTTGTAAACTATGAATTATTAGCTTATTTGTGCCTTTGCCTGCTAAAAGTAACATTTTTAAACATCTTTTGGAAAGAGCTATAGAGGTTGACCATAAGCACTCCATAAATTGATCATAAATGTCTCCTGTATAGACTAGCCAACAGGTTGTGGCTTTGACATTTAGCTAGGACATATTGCAAGCTGACCTATTACTGGAATCTAATGAATCTGATGTGATATATAGCTTAAATAGTGGTCAGAAGCATCTGAACAGGGGACTAGAGGTAAGTAAAGACCAAAAAAGGGAAATACTAAAAAAAATTCACTTCATCTACTAGTAAGATAATATTCAAGATTTTGGCAATCATTGACCCAAAAAAATAATATATAAATAAATAAAATGCCAGAAATAAAGTTGAATTTAGAAGAGGTAAGGGCAAAGAAGACAGACATAGACAGTTCAAAATAGGCAATACAAAACTATAATAGGAAAATAAATCACCAAAGAGCAATTAAGAAATAAAACAATCATATAAAAGAGGGCTCAATAACTAGGTGAACAAAGAGTTAGAAGCAGTGGTAAAATTTGTTACTATCGGTTCTCTGGGCGTGGCTTGGTGGTGGTGGGGTAATATGATTGGGTGGGCGTGGCCAACTTTTTTTTTTAACTTTTAAAAGCATTTTTTCTACAACCTCTTTGGTTGAAGAGGTTGCAGAAAAAAATGCTTTTAAAAGCCTCTGACGATGCCAGCTGAGCTGTGTGATCATCAGAGGCTTCTTTTTTAATTTTTAAAAAGCATTTTTTCAGCTGAAGAGATTGTAGAAAAAATGCTTTTAAAAGTAACAAAAAAAGCCTCTGATGATCGCGTGGCTCAGCTGGGCATTGGGGGTGGGGGGGTGGAGGTGGCACAGGGATTTTTGCTACCAGTTCTCCGAACCACCTGCTGCCATCACTACCTGATCAGGCGATCCAGTCTGAACCGGGAGCATTTCACCCCTGATTAGAAGGTTTTGCTTAGAAGATGGCAAGCTAGTATTGAATCACTAGTTAGAAATATTTTATTTTATTTATATCCCACCTTTATTATTTTTATAAGTAACTCAAGGTGACAAATATACGTAACACTCATCCCTTTTTCTGCTCAACAACAACCATATTGGTGGATTGGGCTGAGAGAGAGTGATCCATCCAGCCACCTTTCACACTTAAGGCAGAACTAGAACTCATGGTCTCCCAGTTTCTAGCCTGGTGCCTTAACCACTATTAGAGATATACTTATCACCTTAATGCAAATATGGCCCCAAATCTCCTAAATTAATCCTTCTTCCTCAGAGGTAATTTATCCACTTTTGATTTAAGGGAAATAGGATGGGGTTGATGGAGCTCTTTACAAATTCCAGGTCTCAGTGATATTTGGAATGTACACATCAATTTCTTGGTTATATGGTCAGCTTGGGTGATTGTCCTTGCCTGAAGTGCACAATCTTCTATCCTCTTTTCTACCCTCTCAGTAAAAACCAGCCTATCCTTTATCCAACCAGATAAATTTTATTTATTTTTTATTGTATGGCATTCATAGAGGTCATGCAATCACTGATATACAACAGTAATAAACATATTATACATACAATCACAAATAAATCTTACTGAACTTGTCAATATAGAATAGACAAATATATATTGAGAATCTGTAGTTCTATATTCTTTCACTTATTTTGGTCTCTAGTATGCATTCTGATTTCACAGTTCAGATCTCCAATCTCCAAACAATGCTGATCTGCATTTTCTAAAAATGCTAAAGTAATTTATTTTCTTTCAAGAATCTATATTATAAAATCTGCAAATCTCAGCAAAAAATAGATGTCATTTTTTTTTAGAGGAAAATGCTAAAAAAGATGGCCACCGTGGTGTGTTAAGGTTCCGTTCGTGGCAGGGAGGCTCTGGAGAGTTATGGGTTTTTTTTCTATCTATCCCAATATGGACTGGCTAGGGGAGAGTACCTGGGGTAGCACAGACCTCAGATGGCTCCAGAAGCGGCATGTAGGAGAGCGGGAGAGTGGAGGAGAGCAGAGACTGTGGAGACCGACAGTCAGTGGTCGATGAGCTGTGTGGGCAGCAGCTAGCCGCGGATCAGCTGTAGGAGCCTGAGAGCCTGCATTTGGATGAGCACTGGTGTTTCAATGGCATTGCTAACACCACCAATGCTCTAAACATCTTTAACATCTTATCTACATCCGCCTTTGCTGTGCCCTGTGAGCTGTTGTACCAGGTGACTAAAGGGGAGCGTGTGCTGGACTCTGTCCCTGCTATCCTTGCAGCTTTCACTATGGACCGCGGCATTAGTTGGATTTGCCGCGGGAAGGAGCCGGCATTTGTTATCTGAGCTATTGTGCTCTTACAGATGGCTTGCCTCCCATTATAGCCACATCTTTGTGATATCATGCTGTGGACTGCAGGTTGTGGTGGAGTCAGGGGTTTGGGCGCCTGGGAGTGTTGTTGGACTTTGCCCTGGTGCCCTTCTTCCTGCCATTTCGCCTCAACTGGAGATGACATCGAGTACCCTGGACATTCCTCTCCATGGCCTGTCTGGCCAACCCCCGAGGGGCTGATACCTGCCGCCGTGAGAGGGTGGCTGTGGAGGAAGCCTTGTTTGCTGGTCGAGACCCCGCTGCTGTGAGAGGGCAGTGTGGACCGGTAGCTTTTGGCCTCGGGTGGCCCATTCAGTGCCTAATAGTGCTACGCCGCAGTGGGAGGACGGCGATGGTGGTCATCTCCTGATACTCCTGAGTGTTGTGAGAGAACATCGGGAATGGAGGACTGACTGCTGGATTGGACTAGTGGCCTTTACATCTATTGTGACCCCACTCTCCATTGTCGTACCTGCCTCTGTGACTTTGTGACTGATGACATTCATATGGACATATACGAATGTGGAACTGATTGCCCTCAGGAATGTCCCCCATTCCTGGATGTGGCCCACCGGCCTTGCCAAGAAATACCTCAAGGGCGGGTCCTGGGATCCTGAGAGGTGGCACGAAGGCATTGGGGTTTTTAAAAGGGATTTTTTATACCAATTTTCAACCAAGTTTTTAAATGGATTGGGGAGGGGGGTGGGTTCTTCCTGGCAGGTGATGGGGGGGCTCCTCTGGATTGTTGGTGGTCTAGACCTGAGGTGGTTTGTGGCAATGTTGCAGCGGGGTTAAGTTTGGTCAGGGTGCTGGGGGCTGAGGTGAAGGGTTATCCAATCAGTAGGATGGGTGGGAGGGGCAGATATGGGGGGCACAAGTGGCCACATTGTGTTTTGGGAGTGTGCACTTGCTGTTTGTGAGTGGTGGTGCAGTCCGGCCCCCAATGCGCTTCTTGTTTTCTGGGTTGCACAGAGTCTCCGGGCCCAGACCTTCGGCTGATGTTGTGCAATGCCAAGTCTGTGGTGAATAACGCCCCCCTCATTCACGACCTTGTTCAGGAGGGGTGTGTGGACCTGGCAGGGATTACAGAGACCTGGTTGGGCCAGGAGGGGGGGTTCCCCTCATTGAGATGTGCCCACCTGGCTTCTGTGCATTTCATCTTCAGGGGAGGAGCAGGGGGTGGGGGTGGGGTGGCGGTGATTATTAAAGAAAGTCTTTGTCCGAGGGAGGCTACTGTTCCTCAGATAGCCGGATGTGAGTCCCTCCTTGTGAAGTGGGGCTGTGGGGTGCAGATGGGTTTGCTGACTGCGTACCTGGCTCCCTGCCACACAGCGGCAGCTGCCTGAGTTGCTTGACGTAATAGCCGGGGTGGCAGTGGATACCCCCAGACTTATGGCCATGGGGGATTTCAATCTGCCTGTCAGCATATCAAGATGCATTTATTTTAGTGCTGACATTTAGAAGGAGAATGCAGAAGTGTGCAACAGGACAGTGGCCTTTCACCTACTTATTTTTCGCTGGAGATAATGTCCCCTAGGAGATGGATGGGAGGGGGGAAATTCTTTGAATTGGAGCAGTAGATTAGGGGTGAATGATTGGGAAGATGGCCAATGAATGCAGAGGAGTGGGGGGAAGGAAAAGGAGGGTGTTTGGGTCAGCACGCTAGTGCTGGCTGCATGGAATCAGTGTAAAAGTTGCTGTGCTAAATAAAATGGAAATTTGTTTCATAAAAGAGACTTTGTTTGAAACATAATTATTTTGAAGACTGCCTGAAAACCTGACACTGCCATCTGTTGATGAAACATTGGAAGCAGCCCATGAGTTCATGGCTTCCATGACGGCCATGGACATGACCCAGTTAGTTCAAGGCCCCACTCACACAGGGGGACACACTCTGGACTTGATTTTTGTCTCTGGTCAGTGGTTGAATGATCTAGAATGATCTAAATCACCACGGGTTTGGTGATTTAGTCACCAAACCCTTGGCATGGACAGATCGTTCGCTCCTTCAGCTAGACTTTTGAGCTGCTTTCCTTTGCCACAGGGAGATGGAACCAACCAGGTGGTTCTGTCCCAAGTGCCTGATGGACCCAGAGAAGTTCCTGATGGAGCTTGGGCCATTCCCAGAGGCTCTGGCTCATGACTCGGCTGAAGAACTGGTGGCTGCCTGCGATAGAGCAGCCGCTGGAGCTTTGGACCACGTCATGCCTTTGCGACCTCTGACTCAGTGCCGATGTCAATTAGCTCCTTGGTTCTCCGAGGAGCTGAGGGAGATGAAACACTGGAAAAGATACCTAGAGAGTGATTGGAGGGCCAGCTGCACCGAATCTGACCAAACACTGGTGAGATCTTATATTAAGACCTACCTAGTGGCAATAAGAGTGGCGAAATCTAACTATTTTTATGCTCTTATTGCATCTGCAGAGAACTGCCCAGCCACCCTGTTTAGGGTGATCTGCTCTCTACTTCAGGTGGGAGCGCGGGAGGATCTCTTGCAGGTTAGGGCTGAGGATTTCGTGCAATATCTGCATGATAAAATCGCTCAGATTCAGGATGGCCTAGACTCCGATTGGGTAGGTTCGGATGGGATGATGGGGGTGGGTCTTGAGAGTGTTATCTGGGAGGAGTTTGACACTGTGGCTCCTGAGGACGTGGACAGGATTTTGGGGAGGCTTAATGCCACTACATGTTTATTGGACCTGTGTCCCTCCTGGTTGGTGCTGGCCTCCCGGGAGTCACACGAGGCCGGTTTCAGAGGATTATAAATGCTTCTTTGGGTGAGGGTGTCTTCCCATCTGCCTTGAAAGAGGTGGTGGTGAGGCCCCTCCTCAAAAAGCCTTCCCTGGACCCGGCTGTGCTAGCTAATTATTGTCCAGTCTCCAACCTCTGCTTTGTGGCGAAGGTTGTGGAGAGTGTGGTGGTGCAACAACTTCCTCAATACCTGGATGAAGCTGTCTATCTAGATCCGTGCCAATTAGGCTTCAGGATGGGATACAGCACAGAAACAGCATTGGTCACGATGGTTGATGATCTCTGGAGGGCTCGGGACAGGGGTTGCTCCTCTGTCCTGGTCCTCCTAGAACTCTCAGCGGCCTTTGATATCATCGATCATGGTATCATGCTGCATCAGCTAGAGGGGTTAGGAGTGGGGGGCACCATGTTACAATGGTTCTCCTCCTTCCTCTCTGCTGTACCCAGACTGTGTTGATGGGGGGGACAGAGGTTGACCTTGAGGCCCTTACTTGTGGGGTGCTGCAACAGTCAGTCCTCTCGCCCCTCCTGTTCAACCTTTATGTGAAGCCGCTGGGTGAGCTCATCCATGGTTTTGGGGTGAAATGTCAACTGTATGCTGATGATACGCAGCTGTACATTTCCACCCTGGGCCACCCCAATGATGCCCTTGACCTGATGTCCTGATGCCTGGAGGCTCAGGCTTAACCCCTCCAAGACAGAGTGGCTGTGGTTTCCGGCACCCCAGTATAGCCAGCTGGTGCCAATGCTGGCTATTGGGGATGAGATCTTGCCCCCCACTCAGAGAGGGTTCGCAACTTGGGCGTCCTCCTGGACACACGGCTGTCTTTAGATGATCATATGTCGGCCGTGGCCAGGGGGGCTTTTTATCAAGGTTCGCCTGATCTCCCAGTTGCGTCCCTTTCTGGACTGGGACGCCTTGTGTACGGTCACTCACACCCTTGTCACTTCCCATCTGGACTACTGTAATGCTCTGTACATGGGGCTCCCCTTAAGGAGTACCCAGAGGCTCCAACTGGTTCAGAATGCAGCCACGCGAGTGATTATGGGGTCGACATGTCGCTCCTATGTAACACCTCTCTTGCACAAGCTGCACTGGCTCCCGGTGGTCTTCTGGGTGCGTTTCACGGTGATGGTCACCACCTTCAAAGCGCTCCATAGCTTAGGACCTGGATATTTACAGGATCACCTTCTGCCACTGATTGCCTCCCACTGACCCTCACAGAGAGGGTCTCCTCAGGGTGCCATCGGCCAAACAATGTCGACTGGCGATCCCCAGGGGGAGAGCCTTCTCTGTGGAGGCCTCTGCCCTATGGAATGAACTGCCCCCGGATATACGAAGGATCCCCAACCTCCACACCTTCTGTCGTTCTTTGAAGATCCTATTATTCCATCAAGCTGGGCTGACAGAATAAGGATTTTAAATGGGGTTTTTAATGGTTTTTAGTTTGGGGTTTTTTATAACGGCCAATGGATTGAATTATTTTAATTGGATTTTTAATTTTTGTGTGGTTACTGTTTTATTATGGCTGTATACTGCCTTGAGTCCTTCAGGAGAAGGGTGGTATAAAAATGCAATAAACTAAACTAAACTAAACTAACTTTTTGTTGATATTTTTTGTACAATTAAACAATTATTTATAAATAACTAAATTTAGTAAGTGTGAGAAATATTGAGAATAAAATAAACGAGTACAACTTTTGGAGTATGAGCATATTAATGCATATATATATTTGAACAGAGTACAGTGCATTGATTGTATTTAATATATTGATCCAAAGTGATATTTATTTTAATGGATGTGTATCTTATTAGCAAAGCTAACAAGTGATGTAAATAATTTCTTCATAGCAGTTTTTCAAACGTTTTAAAATGTTGAACTAATGTTTATGCTAGTGCTACTGTATTTCCTGCATATTTCCTATGAGAAGTAAAATTTTATTTTCCAGTATTTTAGGATTCAAAATCTTCCTCCTAAGAATAGAAATGGAATAATTTCATATGTAGTCACTGTTTAAGGTGTTTCAGGAAATACCAATTCTACTGCAAAATTCAAATTTAAAAGGCTGTACAATTCTTTTAATTTTGTTGAAAACACTTTCAGTGGGAAACTTACTAACTGTACATTACTATGAAGATGAACTTTCATACCACATATCATACTTTAGAAATATTCACTCTAGTGGAAACTATGATTTTTAATGGAGTATGCTATCCATAGATTATCTTTGCAGTCATTCCCTGATTTTTACTGAAATAAATTTTAAAGGAATTCTAAAACTCTACTTTGTTTCAGCAAGATCAAAGTGTACCTCTTGTTCCCAAGGTTTTGTTTAAAGATTTGGTTAAGAATAATTTGTGATGGATACATACATAAACATAACCACACACATAAATATATATACATATACATATATACAGAGAACACATGTACGCACACACATAAATGCACATATAGATTCCTTTCAGAGATCTACCACTGCTAAAATACTTTGAAAAACTTTAGTAGATACTACCTATACAATTTTTGAAGAAATGATATCATTTCGGTTTTTAAAACCAACTTGGAGTTTGCTTCCAGTCCCTTGGCAATGTATGGTATGTTCAGTGGGGGTAGGTTTCTTATCTGTAATTAAATAACTCAATGAAGGCCTTGATCCTTCCATTCCTTGAATTGGGTAAATTTATCCTCATTCTTAAGCTGGGTTGTTTAGATTTTCATTTTATACGATTTAAAATACTTTTAAATCCGGGTTCGTGGCAATTTTCACTAATTTCTTTCCATTCAAATTAAATAGCATTGCTGTAGCAGATGAAGAATCAAATATATCTTCAATGTGAACCCGATTTGTATTTGTACCATATAAAAATATCCTTATGGATGGTCTGTGTCTTCCTCAATTTTGGGTCCTTTACCAGGAGCTTGGGAGTTTGAGGATTCTATGCAGTATTTTAGATCTTCCTAGCATTGCACTCTTCTGAACAGAAAATTCTGATGTTCTGATCTGTTGGAGTTACGTTCCCAGCTTAGGAGCCACAGCTTGAGTGCTCCTACCATTACTGGGAACACTTTGGTCTTTGCTTTCCACATCCTCTCCAGTTCTTCCTTCAGGCCCTGGTACTTCTCTAGTTTCTCATAGTCTTTCCTGATTTAGCTGTCACTTGGCTACTTCTATCACTACTGCAGTCTTTTGGACTTTGTCTACTACCAAGATGTCTGGCTTGTCTGCCTGGAACTGGAAATGCCACAGGATCTCTTATTTTCTACAACCTTCTGGAGGCTAAAACATACGATGAATAGTTGCAGGAACTGGGCATGGCTAGTCTAATGAAGAGAAAGACCAGGGGAGACATGATAACAATGTTCCAATATTTGAGGGACTGCCACAGAGAGGAGGGGGTCAAGCTATTCTCCAAAGCACTTGAAGGCCGGACATGGAATAATGGATGGAAACTGAACAAGGAGAGGTTCAACCTGGAAATAAGGAGACATTTTCTGACAGTGAGAACAATTAACCAATGGAACACCTTGCATTCAGAGGTTTTGGGAGCTTCATCACTGGATGCTTTCAAGAATAGACTGAGCTGCCATCTGTCAAAAATGGTGTAGAGTCTGCTTGGGCAGTGGGTTGGACTAGATTATCTACAAGGACATTCCAACTCTGTTAATCTGTAATCTAATCCTCCATCTAAATTTAGAAGTGTCTAACTCAGTGGTGAAATCTAAAATTTGTTACTACTGGTTCTGTGGGTGTGGTTTGGTGGGGGGAGTAATGTGACTGGATGGGTGTGGCCAACTTTTTAAAAATTATTATTTTTAAAAACATTTTTTCTACAACCTCTTCGATGAAGAGGTTGTAAAAAATGCTTTTAAAAGGCTCTGATGATCCCAGTTGAGTTGCTTGATCGGCAGAGGCTTTTTTTCTTTTAAAAGCCTCTGATGATCAGGCAACTCAGCTGGGATCATCAGAGGCTTTTAAAAGCATTTTTTCTACAACCTCTTTGGCTGAAGAGGTTGTAGAAAAAATGTTTTTTTTTTTAAAAAAAAAAGCCTCTGCTGATCAGGCAACTCAGCTGGGATTGTCAGAGGCTTCTAAAAGCATTTTTTCTACAACCTCTTTGGCCGAAGAGATTGTAGAAAAAATGCTTTTAAAAATAAAAGAAAAAGCCTCTGATGACTGTGCGGCCCAGGTAGGCATGGATGGTGTGCGGTCAGGGATTTTTGCTACCGGTTCTCCAAACCACCCGCCTCCATCGCTACCGGATCAAGTGATCCGGTTGAACTGGGAGCATTTCATCCCTGGTCTAGCCCATATTCTGCACAGATGTTTCTGTATATAATGCCAGCTATTTAATTGTACCGTTCAGTGTATGCTCTTCCTGTCTGCATCTTACACTTTGCTATTATGTGTTGGGCTGTTTCTGAGGCCCCTTTGCATAGTCTGCACATAATTTCAAATTGGTGTTTCTAAACTTCCTTTTTGCTGTTGTTTATACTGGACAGCTTGTCTGATTCTAGTTCTTTAAAAAAATAATTACGAATAAATGAAGATATAATTCTTGTAATTATTGAACCAATTAGAGGGCACTGATATTGGGAAGGTTTAAAAGAAAAACAGAATTTTTGGAAGGATAATCATTTTAACAGTTGCTATCCTTCCTAAGAATGATAATAATCACATTGCCAAGTTTTTAATTCCATCTTGATTTAACATAATAAAGATTCATAATTATCTTTTTAATTAATGCCAGTCTTTTGTAATCATTCCTCCAAAGTGTTCAAATCCATGAGGGCTGATATATAACCCTATACTTTTTTTGAAGTTGCTTGTGTGACACTCTCACAGTCTTAATTACTATAGCAGATGATTTTCTAATATTTACTTCTAATCTTGCACTTTTTAGAATTCATCCAATTCAGTCTGCAATTGGAATCTCCATCTTTTTGAGCTCTTAAGGAAATAAACATATCATTTGGGAACAATTTAATTATATTATACTGGGTTGCTATATTAAGTTCCTGATCATTCTTATTATTCCTAATAATATTACCAATACCACTATCATACAAAGAAATGAAATAGATGAAAAGGAGCGTCCTTGTTTTGAACCTGTCATAATTTGAAGAATCTCAATCTTTGTAATTCTCTAATTTTAACAACCGCTTGCAAAGGAGGATAAAAATAAATAAAACTGCATCCATAGGAACTTTAAACTTTGCTCTCCCTTGATGTCGCGGTTAAATGATTGTGTAAATCGTTAAGTAGAGTAGTGTGTTCTTCAGGGGTGGTGGAGGCCTTGGGAGGCTTAGCACAGACCCAGGCAGATGAGTCTGGCACTCTGTTTTTTAAGAAAGCACTACAAATGGAGCCTCTTTATAAAAACTATAGGCTCGCGAGAAGTACTGCCTGCTTGCAGAAAAACACAGGTTGTCATGGGGCAAGCAGCTTCTATAAGAAAGCTGAGACTCACATTGTGTTGCCTTGCCTTGCATCGGTTGGGCTCCTTTGCAAAATAAACAGAAAGGAAAGTTGGGTGCTGCTGGGGCCTGGAGCTGAGTGAGGAGGAGGCCGAGTCCTGCTAGCCCCTTGGGTGACTAGATATGGTAGGAAGCATGCTGAGGCTTATAAGCTGTAACAGTAGTTCTGCTGCCCAACTTTAGGCTTCTTTGGGTGGTTGAGCGGCTGGGTTGGGAGCAAGCTGAGGCCTAGGCAAACCTCAAGAGGCTTTGGGAGACCCTTTGGTGATTGGATGGGAAACAGGCCTCAGTCCATAGGTTGTAACATCCCCTCTCCCCCCGTGCAATAGTAGCTTCTGCTGACCAGCTTTAGATATCCATACATGGCTGAGTATCTAGTTTGGGAGCAGATTGAGGCCTTGTGGGGACCCAATGGGATGGGAAAGATGGGGAGGGGGGGCAGTTTCTTTCTGTAATGTATTGAGCCTGCTCTGTAGGCAGGCACCCTGTTAGAATATTTAGTAACATTCTGTTCTCCAACTGGTTAGCCATCTGACAGCCGGTACATAAGGGCTGTCAGGCTGAGTTCGCGCATTCTGTTTCTGGAGACAGTTTCTGCAGTGCTGGGCTGTCGGTTGTTGATTAAGCGTGGTTACCTCATACTTATATACCGCCTCCGTCCTGTCATTCCGGCTGGTATTTACCACTGGTGATGAAGGTGGGATCCATTGGACCTTAATGAGAAGCACAGAAGTTTGTGAATTAGCTGGCCGCTTAGCAAGTAAGCCTGTGACGATAGCCACTGTGGCGAGTGGACTATAAACTGTGGAAATGGCGTCCTCACAAAATTTCCCTCCGTTCAATCTGAGTACTGAAATGAGGGATGCTTATGTGGCCCATTTTGACTGTTTTTTGATTGCTAACGACTACACGAATTTGACTCCTGAGTGCAAACGTGCTTATTTCCTGAGTTTCTGTGGGCCAGAGATGTTCGACACCGCCATGACCTTAATGGCCCTGCAATCCAGAAATTCCTCCCATGTCTGGGATGTGGGAGGAATTTCTAAAAAAACTTAAAAGGCATTACGCACCGGACCCCTCCAGGATAGCCCATCGGCAGCACTTGTACCACCGTGATCAGGCTCCTGGGGAGTCTATTAATCAGTATGTCGCAGCTTACCTACTTACCAATGATAAGCTACTATCATTGTGAATTCGTAAATCTAGATGACTACCTTGTTAGTGGGGTGCACGATTAAAGTCTCAAGAGGTGGTTAATTGTAAACCATGAATTAACTTTCCAAATGGCATTGGATGAAGCGTGTGCACGGAGTTGGCTGCGCTGTCATTAGCCAAGTTGTCACAAGGTCAGAGCACAGTGAAATCAAAGGGGGAAGCATCAACTGTAAATGAGAAAACAGATTGGGGCCCTTCTGACTCGGACGGGGAAGAATTGAAGAATAAGTATACTGGTCCTGGGACTGTGAGGGGAGGGGCGACCACAACTGAATGTTTCAGCTGTGGGAACAATCATCAATGCTCCACCTGCAAATCCAGGGATGCAATCTGCCGCCGTTGCGGCCGTCGCAGCCACATCGCAAGGGTGTGCTGGTCAGCGCAGCCACAGAGTTGGGCACATTCCGCAGGGCATGGAAAGACAACAGCATCTCTGACTGCCAAATGAGCAGGTCCAAAACCGGCAGGGGTCCTCCGCTGTCAACCTAGTAGTTCCACAAAACACAATAAGCCAACATAAGATTCAACTCACAATTCATATTGAAGGTAAGTGATGCATCATGGAAGTAGACACCGGCTCGGCCACTTCCACAATTAAACGTCTTGTTCTGAGATTGGCAAAAAGACAGTTGGACCCTTGCAACTTCCTTTCAAGGGATTATCAGGGAGCCCAAATTCCAATCGTAGGAAGTGGAACCTTCTGAGTAAAATTTAAAAACTTCTCAGGCTGTTTGTCCTTAGTAATTGTGGATGGTCCACTTCCAAGTCTTATGGGCCTAAATTGGTTCGACGCCCTTGGCCTCACCATACAAGGGGTCCATGCTATAGGGTCATCCAAATTTGGACCCCCAAATACAGCCGAAACAACTCAAACCACGCCAGGTGCCTTTTGCCCTACGTTCGAAGGTGGACACAGAAATTGAGAAGCTGATTTCACAGGGCATCCTGGATCTGTCGATCATGCGCATTGGGAAACTCCAACTGTCATTGCGATGAAGGCAGATGGCTCTATCCACATATGCATGGACTACTGGGCAACCATTAACGAAGCATTGCAGTCCCACTCATACCCCGTCCCTGTGGTGCAGCACTTGTTGCACTCACTGGGGAATGGGTCAGTCTTTGCTAAACTTGACTTAGCCCAGGCCTACCAACAGTTGCCTGTGGATGACCTGACAGCAGATGCACAGACTATCGTTACACTCCAACAAGCTTTCCGGTGCTGCCGCCTCCAATTTGGTGTCAGCATAGCCCTGGGGATTTTCCAGAGCTTGTTGGAGAGGCTGCTCCATGGGATCCCCACGGTTATTCCGTATTTTGATGATGTCCTGGTTTCGGCAACCAGAACCGTTGCGCTGATGGATCGGCTCCAGTTAGTCCTCTCCAAGTTCAAACGTGTGGGCCTCAAAGTCAAGAAAACAAAATGCCTTGTTGCCATTCCCCAAGTTGAGTTCTTGGGATTCTTGATCGAAGGGGATACAGGGGAAGGGGAAGGGGATACATCCAATGCCAACGAAAACTAGGGCAATTCTTGACACAACCCCCCTCCCACCAGTAAAGCCGAGCTTCAAACCTTCTTGGGCTTACTGAATTTTTATGCCATTTTCCTACCACACAAGGCTTCCATCACGGAGCCTTTACATCGCTTGTTGGATCGCGGTGTACCTTGGAATTGGGATTCTAAGGCTGCCTCCGCATTTACGGCGGTCTCTAATTCTGTCCTCACTCAATACTGTGAGAAGCTTCCTGATCTGTCCCCCCTTCAGAGACCCACAAAAACACAGCCAGTCGAGGGTTAAGGAAGCACTTGGCACACTCCACAGTTCTTATCTCAAACTTGGCAGCGATATGCACACCGTCTGCCAAGGACTTTAATAGTATACAGAAAGAAAAGCACCACAAATATTCAGCAAAGTCTTTGATCGGCTTCAGCTTGTAAACTCCAATGCCTAACCAATATAGTATAATTTGTTCATCACAGAACTCAGGACCCACCGTCCTGTCTTATATAGGCTCTGAGTGTGGTCCAGTGACTCATTGATCCTGTGACTCCAATCCAGTGACTCAGGTCTATTTCCTCATACGTCGCCGCAGCTGCAGTAATCTTTTCTCTCGCCTTCTTTGGCGTGCGTCCAGGAATGACGTCTCTCCCTCACTCTCATCTGAGACACCTGTTTCCCCACTACTTGGCTCTCTTTCAGCTGGCACCTGAGACGGTGCCAGAGGGGGGGGGGGGCTGGGAGATCTGGCTGGCTCCTCTTCCTCCTGCTCAGAGCTTCCTTCCTCCAATGGGATAGGCTCAGAGGATGGGGCCACAACACTTCCCCTAGTACTGGCGTGTGACACGTCCCCTTATGGGGTGGGCGCTATCCTGAGTCATAGGCTTCTGAACGGCCGTGAGGCCCCTGTGGTATTTTTTCCTCAAACCTTAGCTCCCGCTGAGCGTAATTATTCACAATTAGATAAGGAGGCATTGGCTTTGGTTGCGGGGGTGAAACGTTTTCATGATTACCTGTACGGTCACTATTTCTTTCTTGTAACCAACCATAAGCCATTTCTTTCCCCTCGGTTTACCAGATGGTTGGCTTTTCTATCTGCTTACAACTACACCTTGACCTACGTTCCGGGAAAGAATCTAGTCCACGCTAACGCCCTCAGTCGCTGCCTGGTTCCCACATTCCACTGCAACCCAGCTTTTGCATCCTCAGTCCTACTGATTGACAGCTTGCCCTTTGCCTTAACCGCTGCTGATATCGCTCAGGTTTTGGCTCAGGACCCGGAGATGTCCCAAGTCATGGATTGGGTGCTCAGGGGTTGGCCTCCTGGCACCTTGGGGCTTGACTGGCAACCATTTGTTGTTCGGAAATCGGAATTGTCCACTCGGGGGGGGGTGTTTATTGTGGGGGCACCGGGTGGTGGTTCCCCATTCCTTGTGTAAGTCCATTCTCACCTCCCTGCATTCTGGGCACCCTGGGGTGGTTTGCATGAAGGCCCTGGGCCGAGCCTACCTGTGACGGCCTAATGTTGACCAATCCATTATGGAATGGGTGGCAACGTGCCATCAGTGCCAAGGATTGTGGCCTATGACACCTAGGAGTAAGGCCCGGGAATGGGAAGACCTAAAAGGGCCATGTTCCCACGTACATATCGATTTTGCGGGACCATTCCATGGGCAAATGGAATCTGCCTTACTACTGGCAGATGCCTACTCTAAGTAGGTAGAAATTAGATTAATGCATTCCACCTCATCTGAAGCCGTCATTAGATATCTCCCTTCCATTTTCGCCACACATGGGCTGCCCGACCTCGTGGTGTCGGACAACGGGCCCCAATTCACCTCCACCACATTTGAGCTATTCCTTGCAGGTTTAGGGATTAGATATTGTCTAATATCTCTGTATCACCCATCCAGTAATGGGCTTGCAGAGAGAGACATTAGATCGGCTAAAGAGGCACTGGACCGAATGGGTTCCGGCGGATGGCAAGAGCGGTTGGCGGAATATATGTTAGTTCAGCACACCACCCCATGCCAGGTCACCAATCGGAGTTTGGCTGAGTTACTCATGGGCCGCCGGTTACATACTATTTTGGATAGGTTACATCCCCGTTATGCCCTGGCCAAGCCACTCAATTCTGCAAGCACTACCAAGCACTATTCACCATGGGGGACAGGATCTATGCCAGAAATTATGGGGGGCAACCGTTGTGGCTACTGGGATGAGTGGTAGCAGTCACAGGGCCTTGCTCTTATAGAATAGAGATAGGGCAGGGTTGGATGTGGCACTGACACCAGGACTAATTACAGGTCAGGTGGGGTGGTGCTAACCGGCAGCAAGGGGAGGAAGGTCCAATTGGGGAAGTGGTGGCATCCAAACAGAGGGGGCCACCTGAACCAAACTGCCCAAGCTCACCTCAGCAGGAGCCCTGGAGCACATCAATGGCCAATTGAGAAAGCACGCCACAACATGGAGCTGTAGACTTACCGGATGATGATGAGGGATGTCCGAGTCCTAGGTTGAGGAGTTGAGACAGTTGAGGAGTCTTTGCATGTGCCAGAACACATAGGAGCTCAGCCCCAGCAAGAACAGTTCCCGCAAGCATGCTCTCAATGATCTGGATGAATCGGCAGCCGACCTGTGTATCTCCAAGAGTACGCATGTGGGTTCCAGGTGGAAAGGGGTGTAATGTATTGAGCCTGCTCTGTAGGCAGGCCTCCTGTTGGAATTTAGTTTAGTAACATTCTGTTCTCCACTTGGTTAGCCGTCTGACAGCCGGTATATAAGGGCTGCCAGGCTGAGTTCACGCGCTCTGTTTCTGGAGACAGTTTCTGCAGTGCTGGGCTGTCAAATGTTGATTAAACGTGGTTACCTCATACTTACATGCCACCTCCGTCCTATCATTCTGGCCGGTATTTACCACTCTCTGTGTGGCCATTGCACTTATAAGAGTGAACAATGGCAGGGGCACTTTGTAACTGGGCAATAAGTATCTCTGGTGGGTTATCTTAACTTCGAATGGCTATTAAGAGATTGGTTGTAAATGGAGGACTACCTATAAATACAATTTTAATTCTCTTCAAAATGATTCTCTTGTCCAGGGATTATCCACCATGTGTTCACTTTATTAATTCTTTCTATTTAATCCACCCTTGAAGGCAGAGATCCCCACCAAAATGCAGCAATCTCATGTTTTGCAAATACTCAGGGTGTAAAATCATAGATATTGTTCTAAATGAATATTCTCTAATAATTTGCCCAGCTTGAATGAATAGCAAACTCCTTCTGACAACAGTACAAATCCCATTAACTAAAGCTCTTCATAATATAACTAACTTAATCCATTTAACACATGAATCAATGTGAAATTTCATCAGCTCAGAGGGAATTTAAGAGGCAGCAGTAGTTTTTTAGTCCTTCTCTGCAGAATCTAAAACAGAATAGTGAGGAGTCAGAATATAAATTAGGGAGACCATTTCTTTTTTGGAAACATAGATAGTACACTCTGGGGAAAAGCAGTCACAGAATTTGTCCTGCAGCCCTTCAGTTTGATGCCTAATATATTATTTTTGCCTTACTATCTGTGGTGAAGAACATGTTCTAATAAAAATATTGCAATATTTTTCAAGACCACCAACATTGACAGGGCAAGCCACTAGCATTTAAACTGAGAGCAAACTCAATTCCTTACTAGCACTGACAATGTTACATAGTTTGGATAACGAAATGTCTACAGGAAATCAACCAAGCTCAGAGGGCACCAAGAACCCCTCACACGTATATTTATGTATTTAATAAATAACTATAGATATATAGTTATATCAAAAGCAGGTAAAGATCCCACTCAAAGTGCTAATTAACATCCAATTTCATTGATTCATGTTGATACAAAGATTTTAACAGCAGTATTTGTAAGTTGATTACAAGAAATGATATTGTCTGTTATTAAGAATGATCAAGCAGGGTTTATAAAAATTGGGCAAGGAGTAGATATCGGATTAGCTATAGATCTAATAGATTTGAATAAAAACAAAGACCAGTTATTATAATCTTATCATTGGATGCTGAAAAAGCCTTTAGCAAAAGACACAAAAATACATATTTGTGTTTTAAATAGATGTGGATTTCCTTTGGAATTCATCACATGGATTAAGATATTATGAGAGTTACCCACATCTAGAATAAATGTTAATGGCTTGTTATCTCCCACTTTCCAACTATTTAGAGAAACTAGACAAGGATGTCCACTTTCACCTTTTTTAAAAATATCTATGCGGCACCCTTGACTTATGCTATTGAACAACTTAGAGAGATTTACAAAGTAGCACATACCTCAATTGAATGCAAATTGATTTTATTTTCAGATGACATTCTTTTGTTTATTTCTAAACCTCATACTACGATTCCAGAGCTGATGCAAACTATAGATGCCTTTAGCAAAAGGGTACTCTAGAATTGTAACTAGTTATTGCTAAAATGATATATTGGTTTTCCTTTGCAGTATATTTCTATGTATACAGGTGGGATTTATTTTGCCAGTGTATCCAATTGATTGCCCATGGACCTTGTTAATTTTTGCCAATTTTTATGCTTGCCCTTTTTTTCTGGGGTTTTTTGGGGTCATTATTTTAAAAGCAATAAAAGATTAAATTAAAAATGATGTGACTGTGGGATGGATTATAATATCCCTGGGCCAAAGGATATTTCTGCATCAGAGATGGCTGAATATTTTTCTATAGTGAATGGTTGCAATTCATGATAGTCATTCTACCCTGTCAGAATGTAGAAATATATAGCCCAAGCATTGATTGGCTACTGCCTTTAAGCCAAACTCATTGCTTCCTGCCTGTCCAAAGAGAAGGTATTGGTGATACTGAAGTATTATCACTACTTTTTTAGACGAGGGAGTGATAAGAAACCAGGAATTAGCTGGAGAAATTGGGAGAGACTCCACATTTATAAATTGTTGATTTTTATTCAGTTAGTGTGGTCATATGCTGCCCGGACACTAGTGTGGAGACATAATTTGATTATGGAGCTGAAAAAATTGAGGGTGTTCTGAAAACAGGGTTAACATGGTTTTCCATAAGCAAGAGTATCATTTTGGATTTTCCATGGGTTAAGCTAATCTTATTTGGTTTCACATGAAACCACAAATGTGTGTAATCCTGTGGCTAACTAAAGAAATCATCAAGATACTAAGTTAATTCCCCAGCCTCAGGAAAATATCCATATTGTTTCTAAAAATGTACAGATTGTCTCAGGGATCTTTGGACAGAGAGTGTTGTTTTTTTTAAAGTTAAGTAAACAATTGATGATGATGCATCCATATGGTACAATAGAGTTTAAATGCCAGGCTGTATTTTAGACTATGATTGATCTAGAAGAAATGATTTTTTTAAGGTTATGGAAAGAATAAGGGAATAATATTTAAAATTTTTGTTAAACTTTTGTTATTTTTTTCACTGAGAAAACAATGTTCTTAGTAGTTTAGTGATAGATTCCAATCCAGGGTAGGAAGATGTGATGTACTGCAATAAACCACATAGGTTGATGATTCAGTCTTAGTCCCATCAATAGATTATAGTTATCGTGGTCATTATGGTCCAACTTTGAAAGAGAAACAAAATATTACACTGAATTAAAAAAAACCATTTCCTTATTCCATAAGAATAATTCAATATATAATTATATAGATGCAACTGTCAATCATCTTTTCTTTGGAACTTCAGACAGCAACATTGTATTCTCAGTTAATTGGAAGGTGGAACTGAGCAATTAATTTGGCTTTGCAAGGCAGCAGATATTCAATTCAGCAAAGCGCCTTTTGAAATGGACATCCCAATTGTTCAGATTGTGAGGAGTTTGGAGAGACAGGACTAAGTAAAATGAATGAAACTTTTAAGAAGTCTGAGAATATTCCCATTTTATAAAATATTTTAGAATAGTCATCAATTTTAAATCCTGCCTTAAAGATCAGTCCTAGTTTAAAACTGCATGTAGCATATAAATAACTAAAAAAAGAAGGGGCATCACTCCAGATTCCTCTTGAATTGATTGATTGAAGATTCTACTTCTCTGTTTTCCTATGCAGGTCACTGAGTTAGAAAAGCCAGAGTTTCTCTCTTTATTCTAGGTAGGATAGTAATAGCAATAACGCTTTACAGCCCTCTCTAAGTGGTTTTACAGAGTCAGCATATTGTCCCCAACAATCTGGGCCCTCATTTTACCGACCTCAGAAGGATGGAAGGCTGAGTCAACCTTGAGCCGGTGAAACCCCAACTGCCAAACTGCTGGCAGCCGGTGATCAGCAGAAGCAGCCTCAGTACTGCATGCTAACCACTGCGCCACTGCAGCTCTGGATGGGCATATATTTTTCAAATAGTTTAAGCATTTATAGCATGGGTGTCAAACTTGTGGTGTCATGTTGCCATCATGTAACTTTTCATGATGTTTTTCCCTTTGCGGAGCTGGGGTGGGCGTGGTCTGTGCATGACATATCTGGCCCGTGGGCCACCAGTTTGACAATCCTGATTTATAGCATTTGTATCTTCTCACAAAAAGCTGTGGGTCTCTTTGTGAAAGGAAGTGTCAGGAAGAGAAACTTAGGCAGATGGAATTGCACCAGGAGTGGTATTCACTTACCTTCGCTACCAGTTCGCAAATGTGAGCTCTTTCCTGATCACTGAGTAATCATGATCCAGTTTTCACATTTTCCATTGGTTAGCTTTTTACTTTCATAGGTATGGGGCGCAGAAGGCTAACTCTTAATTTTCTCAGGCATGGAAATAGTGTTGACTGAACTCTTAATGTGTTAGCAGAAGGAACAATGAAATTTTCATGGGACAGCTGTTCTCTTCAAAATATTTTGTGCAAGACAAACATTCTAGAGAGGGTAGACACTATAAAAATTAGAATGCACAAATCAAACTTAAGAGAAACAAACAAACAAAAAAATAAACATAATGTTAGCACCTAAAGGTATAGAAGGAAATTTTCCAAGTGTCTGAACTGATAATGGTTGATATGAACTGATGTTTCCACAACATTATTTTATATCCTTATAGATAAACTTCATTATTAACTTTTCATGGGACAACTGTTCCCACACTAAGAGTGCTTTGCAAAATATAAGCAATGGCATTGTGAAGTTGCTAGAATCAGTCTAAGCATAGGAATGATGGATTCTAATAAAAAAAACTGCTACAAAGTTAGAATAACATATCAACATCTCCTCTTACCATTTTCAATGTTCAATTAAAAAATTTACTGCTTTTCCATTTCTCTTTTTCTTTTTCTCTCTTTTTACATCAGTTTTACACAAACTAGGCCAGAGTAAACTAAATATATATAATTTATAAACAATCTGGGGGAAAATGTCTGAATTATTTATGTCACTTTTTGAAAAATGTGTTTGTTCTTTTACAAAAAAAAAAAAAATAGGTATTGCTCTTAATCACTGTGGTGCCACGAATATGCTGAAAAAATCAGGACTCCCCAAGTTTCTTGTTTGGAAAGAAGTAAGTTCAGTAACTCAATCTGCAATTGGAAAACCAAAGGCAAACTGATTCTGAATGGTCTATTTAAACAAGTGCCAATTACTGAATAATTCTCTGGCCTAAACAGAAGCGCATTGTGTATGGAATGGTCTTTTTGTGCCTTAGAGTGCCTTCTACCAGATGCCCTTTTAAATTGTTTTGAAATCTCTGTAGGCAATAGATAGTGAAACCTACAGAATTTAGTAATGGCAAAGAGGAAGCAATCATGTGGCTACTTGCTAGTTAAAGAGTCTTGGAAAAGGCATCTGTTATATATGAATTACAGACCTAGGGGAACTTTGACAGTTCATAGACCAGACCTAATTTATTAAATGAAGTTTCTAATATAAACAGTAATTCATTTCAGCCACTGACACCAAAAGTCTGGGTTATGTGAACATTGTCTAGAGAACTGTCACCTCTTCAAAATCAAATCAAAAGAAAGAAAATAATCAACTGCACTGAAAAAGTGAACATGACACTGATCGGACTGTTGTAGGTAAAAATGAACAAATGCATCTTATATCTTTATCCTAAAAGAAAACATCCAAATGCATGAAGCAGATTATTCCAGTGAAAATTTATATTTATTTTACAGCAGTAAGCTTTGAACTATATCATGATACAGGTACTCCTTCGTATACAGCTGCAATTGGGATTAAATTTCCATTGCTAAGCAAGGAAGTTGTTAAGTGCCTGATTTTATGACCTTTTTTTGCCATGGTTGTTAAACAAATCATTGCAGTTGCTAAATGAACCATGTGGTCAGTAAGCGAACTAGGCTTCCCCCATTTAATTTGCTTGTCAGAAGCTGTCTGGGAAAGTCACAAATGGCAATCACATGATCTGGGGATGCTGCCTGAATTATGATCATGTGACTATGGGGATGCTGTGATAGTTAGAAGTATGAGGACCTGTTGTAAGTCACTTTTCAGTGCCACTGTAACTTAGAACAGTCACTAAATGAATGGTTGAAAGTTGAGGACTATCCAGGGGTGAAATGCTCCCGGTTTGGACCGGATCGCCTGATCTGATAGCGATGGAGGCTGGTAGTTCAGAGAACCGGTAGCAAAAATCCCTGTCGTCCCCACCCCCCCCCCCCATTGCCTAGCTGAGCCACACAATCATCAGAGGCTTTTTTTAATTTTTAAAAGCATTTTTTCTACAACCTCTTCAGCCGAAGAGGTTATAGAAAAAATGCTTTTAAAAGTAAAAACAAAGCCTCTGCTGATCAGGCAAGTCAGCTGGGATCATCAGAGCCTTAAAAAAAAAAGAAAGCCTGTGCCAATCAGGCAAGTCACCTGGGATCGTCAGAGGCTTTAAAAGCATTTTTTAAACAATCTCTTTTTTACTTTTAAAAGTTAAAAAAAAAAGTTGGCCATGCCCACTCAGTCATTTTACACCCTCCCACCAAGCCACGCCCACAGAACCAGTAGTAACAAAATTTACATTTCACCACTGGGACTATCTATATATCTATGTGGTTAGAAATATTGACATGAAACACAGAACTTACATTAATGTAAGAATTCAATTCATTGGTGTATGTTGTCCTTGGGGTTTTTCAAGATCAAGGATTAGAGTTGTTCTACATTTCTAGCAAAACTACCATTTGTAATCAGCAGGGTAACAATAACGTTTGGAAGACAGCAAACCATGAATAAACATAACACAGCATGCCTTGGAGGCAGTTTGACTCATCCACATGCTGACTAAGAAGGGTTAATGTTTGGGATCCCAAAGGAACTGAAGGTGTAAAACCAAACAGTAAGAGATTTGTTCTCCTGACTTATTCCAATCCTTCTTAGGAAATTCATTGTAACATATTATATGGAATTATGGTTATAGTAACAAATAATATACTGTATTATTAGTATGCATTCATTCTTGGCAAATCCTTGTTCTGGAACTGAAGTAGGCTATTTTGGATAGATTTGGGAATCCAAAATGAATCTGTTAGGAATAAATGGAACATTCCAAAAGCTTTAGAGAAATTCAGTTGTTTGAAAGTACAGAGGCATAAAAGCCATGTTCATATAATCTAATCAGTTGTGGCAGTAGTACTATGTGCGGCATAATCAGACAGAGTGGAGGGGGTAGTTTTACCTAAATTCATACTGGACAATTGGGTATCAAACTGCTCCAACAGCCAACCATATTATTGCACTCTTAAAAAATGATATTGTGCTATCTTAAAATCTTGTGCTATGAAAAGCTATGAAATTTGATAGCAAGCTACAACTACATTGCATATGGAATGGGACAACTTGCCACAGCCAAGTTGCTGTGGCCAACTGACCACCGCCAATTTGTCATGGCCAATTCGCCATGATCAGCTCGCCACAGGATAATTCGACATGGCCAGTTTGCCGCAGGACAACTTGCTGCAGGACAATTTAACAATTTAATTTAATTATTTAAAATGATTAAAAAAATATTTTAAGTTTTGTAATTCACATTTCATGTTGTATTTCCTTTTGCATTCTTCCTTTAATGATTCTGTTTTACCATTTCTTCAATATTATGTGAGTTTTATCCCACAGTAAGTTGTCCCATGGTGAGTTGGCTGTGGCCTGCATGTTTGAATCATTCCTAGATGATATAAACCAAGTTTACAGGTAGTCCTCGATTTATGACCATAATGGAGCCTGCAACTACAGTTGTAAGACATCCTGATTGTTAAGTGGATCACCAGGTGACCGCACCCAATTTTACAACTTTCTTGCAGCAGTTATTAAGCAAATGTGGTCGTAAAGTGAACACGGCACTTGTAAAATGAAGGTCACAGTTAAGTGAATGCTAAAGTCTTTAAATGGATCCATCATCTGCAATGGACATTTTTTTTGCTGGAAACTGTTTTCAGCATAAAACGTTATAATTCCAGTCATGTGACTGTGTGATGCTGAAGACAGCCATAAATGTGGGGCAGTTGCCAAGTGTCCAAAATGTGATCATGTGACTATGGTGGTGGGGCAACCATAGGAACTTTGAATCCAGGTTGTAAGTAGCCCTGGAGAGATCCATCATAACTTTGAATGGTTGCTAAGTGCCTGGTCGTAAGAAGAGGATCACTAGTAAATAATCCAGCATACCAATCCTGATTTTAAGTAGACCCCCAAAAATATAATGAATAAATCGTATTTCCTCAGACACAGAGATGTAATAGCAAGTTACATAGAGCATGAATGCAGGGGTGGGTTCTACTTACCTTTACCACCGGTTCGCAATGGGATTACACGCATGTGCTTGCTTCACTTGCGCATGTACTTTGTACGTGCATGCGCAAATCACTGATGAGGATTTTTAATAAGGCAAAAAGACCTAATAATGGGTGTATTGTCAACAACCATTTTTTGTTTGTTTTGTGTCTCCAGAGATACAACTACATCCCTAAATATCAGCTGTAAATGTGATTTTTCCCATTCTCAGTGATGAATTTAGAGGCAGTTATACTCTTTGCTGAAAAAGCAAAATACTGCCAGATGCTTCTGTTTCACATTTTACATGGGATCAGAGGCTTTTAGAAAGAAATAGACATTTGGACTAGCTAACAAACCTAATGGAGTGTGTGTCAAGGCCTGATCCAAATCTGACCATTTGGGCCATCTGACAACACCCCCACCCCCCATTTCCAGATGACCTCCAAGCATTCTACAAATAGCCTTCTATACCACAATCCATGGATATAATGGGAAAGTATATGAGGGAGCATACAGCAAGCACCCCAGTAAAAGCAAGTACAATTTTCTGAAGTTGAGTTTCATTTCTTTGAAGTATATATTATATTATTATATATTATATTATATACTATAGTATATAATATAGTATACAATATATATTGTATAGGGGGCGATATATATCTTTTGAATTGGAGAGGGAAAGAGAATTTCTGACAAAGATTGCCTTCTAATAATTTTGTATCTTTCCCAATATCAGCCATTTTATATAAGCTTAAAATTGTACAATATTAGGATATCTGAGGTGAGTCTCTTAAGCTGAAGGAAGCAGGTTTTCTGATAAAACTGGGGGCTTTGTTACAGATAGCATATTACTGTAGTCTTGCATGGGCATAAAAGTAAAATCCAGATGGGTGTATTGTTACAGAGGAATAAGTATTTTTAAAATTAAAAAAAAGCAGAGAGGCATGTGGTATGTCATAACAACAACAACAATAATAATGATATATGTGGAATTGCTTAAGACCGTTCTGGATGAAATCCCATTCTGAAAATGCCTAAGGTCATGGCAAGAAATAGTCCAATATTATTTCAAACAATTCAGCATGGAAAACAGAAGTTTCAAACTCAAAAGCAATTTGCTCTGTCTGGCACATAGCAAAAGGTAAATTTGTGCAATGCACTTTGAAGAGATTGAGACTCTGATGCATTGGCAAACCAAGTTAATTGCTTTGATTCTATATTCCATTTGACTGATAGGGTCTATAAAATCATTAATTGAATTACTATTGCAGAATAAGTAGTGCATCAATTTGAATTCACCAGACCCCTTCACCCCTCCCTCTTCCCACATTTTGAGAATCCAATCCCAATGTTGATATGTGCATATTCTTGAAGAAGGGCTCAATAAATAGATCTGCTATTCAACCTAAACAAATTTATTTTTCCAGATGTTCTGTGATTGCATTAGAAAATTGTAATGCTGACTTCATGCTATCTGCAACATAAAACCTGTGCTGGTTAGTAGTTTATGCTGGCACACTTTTATAGAATCATTTATAATAAAGACCAAGCACAAAGGACATTAAAAAATAAGGGCATTTCTATTGTTTTCAAAGAAACTTCCTTCAGTGCCTTTACCTGATAGATCCAGCAGTTATTGTCTTTCCTTGAGTTGTCTTACCAATTGATTAAACTACAAAGGCACTGGGAATGAAACAACAGGCTCTCGTTTATTGAAGGACTGGCCAAGAAACTCTGAGCATCATATTTAGCATGGCCAAGAAGTACTGACTTATTGTGGGAGTTGGAAGCTGGGATGCAATCATGGTAGAAAGAACAATTTTCAGGAAGATAATACATGTAGACTGAATTCATGGAGAACTTGTAACACTTCTTTTCTCATTAATTTTATGGACTATAAGTACAATTATTTCTTGCCAAAACCAATTCACAGAAACATCAAGAAGAACGAGAGAAATCCCTAATGCAAACTTGTTCAGAGGTAAATACAGAAAAGAATATACATTGTTATTGTTATTGGTTCGATTTATATGCTGCCCTTCTCTGGAGACTCAGGGCGTTAAGCAATAGCCTTCATACTTTTTTTTTTTTATTGAAAAAGTTTTACAATACAAAATTTTTCCATTTTCTCCCCCCCCGATCCCCCTCCCCTACCCCTCCCACCCTCCCTCCCCAACCCTTTCCCTCCCTATCCCCCCCCTGACTTCCGCTACAAGTTTAAGAAAAACAAAATTTAGAACAAGGGAAAAAGAAAAAGATTATTAAATATTCAAATTCTAAATTAAACAAATTTCGAAAGAGGAAAAGAAAGAGAAAGAAGGAAAGAAGGCACAAAAGTAAAAAACAAACTAACAGGAACAAACATTAATATATTTAAACAATATTGTAATAAAAAAAAAACCCATTATAGTTAAGAACACCATTATAATTCTATCCTAACTACACCCTTAACTAAAGAGAAAAAACCCCCAAAAACATAAAACACAAAAAATATATATGCATATATAGTTATTATTATTATTATTTATTAGATTTATATACCGCCCTTCTCCTTACGGACTCAGGGCGGTGAACAGCCAAAATAAAAATTCAATACATAAAAGTTAAAACTTAAAACACATATACATTAGGCTGAGAATTAAAACCAAATAAATATTAAAATGCGACGACGCTACAAACATTAAAAATTTTAAAATTTTAAAAATTCTAAAAATGCGGCAGGGATCAGGCTAAACCGGCAAGTTGAAAAAGATGCGTCTTCAGGGCCCGACGAAATGTCCGGAGGTCGGAGATAATTCTCAATTCTGGAGGAAGATCATTCCAGAGGGTGGGGGCTGCCACAGAGAAGGCCCTCCCCCTGGGGGTCGCCAGCCGGCATTGTCTGGCTGACGGCACCCTGAGGAGGCCCACTCTGTGGGAGCGAACCGGCCGGTGGGAGGCAATTGGCGGCAGAAGGCGGTCCCGTAAGTACCCGGGTCCTAAGCCATGGAGCGCTTTAAAGGTCATTACCAACACCTTGAAACGCACCCGGAACTCCACCGGCAACCAATGCAGCTCGCGCAGGAGAGGTGTAACGTGGGAGCGCCCCGATGCTCCCATAATTCCCCGCGCGGCCGCATTCTGTACCAGTTGGAGCCTCCGGGTGCACCCCAAGGGGAGCCCCATGTAGAGAGCATTGCAGTAATCCAGGCGAGAGGTGACGAGTGCCTGAGTGACTGTGCGCAGGGAGTCCCGATCTAGAAAGGGCCGCAGCTGGCGTATCAGGCGAACCTGATAGAAAGCCCCCCTGGCCACAGCTGTCGTATGATCCTCCAAGGACAGCCGTGGGTCCAGGAGGACGCCCAAGTTGCGCACCCTTTCCGTGGGGGCCAATGATTCGCCCCCAATAACCAGCGATGGTGTCAGCTGGCTATATCGGGACGCCGGCAGCCACAGCCACTCGGTCTTGGAGGGGTTGAGACGAAGCCTGTTTCTCCCCATCCAGACCCGCACGGCTTCAAGGCACTGGGACATCACTTCCACGGCATCGTTGGGGTGGTCTGGGGTGGAGATGTACAGCTGAGTATCATCAGCGTACTGATGGAACTCCACCCCAAAACCACGGATGATCTCACCCAGCGGCTTCACATAAATGTTGAACAGGAGGGGCGAGAGGACCGACCCTTGCGGCACCCCACACACTAGGCGCCTCGGGGTCGACCGCTGCCCCCCTGTCAACACTGATTGCGACCGGTCAGAGAGGTAGGAGGAGAACCACCGTAAAACGGTGCCCCCCACCCCCAGTCCCTCCAACCGGCGCAACATGATACCATGGTCGATGGTATCAAAAGCCGCTGAGAGGTCTAACAGCACCAGGATAGAGGAGTACCCCCTACCCCGGGCCCTCCAGAGATCATCCACCAACGCGACCAATGCCGTTTCGGTGCTGTATCCAGACCTGAAGCCGGACTGGAGCGGGTCTAAATAGACAGCTTCATCCAGGTACCGAGGGAGCTGCCACGCAACCACACTCTCAACAACCTTCGCCAAAAAGGGAAGGTTGGAGACTGGACGGTAATTAGCCAAAATAGCTGGGTCCAAGGAGGGCTTCTTGAGGAGGGGCCTCACCACCGCCTCCTTCAAGGCAGGCGGTAGGGCACCCTCACTCAAAGAAGCATTTATAATCTCCTGGAGCCAGCCTCGTGTAACCTCCCGGGAGGCCAGCACCAACCAGGAGGGACACGGGTCCAATAAACATGTGGTTGCGTTCAGTCTCCCCAGAGTCCTGTCCACGTCCTCGGGAGCCACAGGATCGAACTCAGCCCAGATAACACTCTCAAGACCTGCCTCAGTCAGCCCGCCTGAACCAACCCAGTCAGCGGCCAGATCATCCCGAATCTGAGTTATTTTATCATCCAGATATTGAACAAAGTCCTCAGCACGACCCTGTAAGGGATCCTCCCGCGCTCCCAGATGAAGGAGGGAGCGGGTCACCCTAAACAGGGCGGCTGGGCGATTATCTGATGACGCGATAAGAGTGGCAAAATAGTTGGATTTCGCCGCTTTTATCGCCACTAAGTAAGTCTTAATATGAGCTCTTACTAGTGTCAAGTCAGATTCAGAGCGACTGGCCCTCCAACCGCTCTCTAGGCGTCTTCTCCGGCGTTTCATCTCCCTCAGCTCCTCGGTAAACCAAGGAGATAAGTGAGTTCGACGCCGGGTCAGAGGCCGCAAAGGCACGATGCGGTCCAAGGCCCCACTGGCCGCCCTATCCCAGGCCGCCACCAGGTCCTCAGCCGAATCGCGTGTCCGTGTCTCAGGAAATGGCCCAAGCTCCGTCTGGAACCTATCAGGATCCATCAGGCGCCTGGGGCGGAACCACCTGGTCGGTTCCGCCTCCCTGCGGTGAGGTGCAGCGGTCAGAAAGTCGAGTCGAAGGAGCGAGTGGTCAGTCCATGACAAGGGTTCCATACCTATATCCCCAATATCAAGACCACTCAACCACTGACCAGAGACAAAAACAAGATCCAGGGTGTGTCCACCGATATGAGTCGGGCCCTGAATTACCTGGGTCAGGTCCATGGCCGTCATGGAAGCCATGAACTCCCGGGCTATCTCAGATGTTTCACCGATAGATGGCAGGTTGAAATCCCCCATGACCATAAGCCTGGGGGTATCAACCGCCACCTCGGCTACAACATTGAGAAGCTCGGGCAGGGTCGTTGCCACGTGGCAGGGAGCCAGGTACGTGACTAACAAACCCATCTGCCCACCACGACCCCACCTCACAAAGATGGACTCACACCCGGCTATCTGAGGTACAGTGGTCTCCCTCGGATCCAGACCTTCCTTGATAATGACCGCTACTCCCCCACCCCTGCCCTGAGCTCTCGGCTGATGGAATGCAAGGAAACCTGGTGGGCACATCTCCACGAGGGGAACCCCCCCCTCGTGGCCCAACCAGGTCTCGGTAATCCCGGCAAGGTCCGCCCCCCCCTCTTGAAGGAGCTCACATATGAGGGGGGCCTTATTGACAACGGACCTTGCGTTGCATAACAACAGCCGGAGCTTCGGGTCCTGAGACTCTAGACAACCAGGGGAACGGGAATGGCTCGGGGGACCGGGGCACGCAATCGCTCGAAGACAGCGAGTGCGAGTCCCCGCCACATGATATGGTCCCCTACCCACGCCATATCTGCCCCTCCCACACAGTATCTTAATCGCACAACCCTCGACAGAGGGCTTAGCAGAAGCCCTCTTGCCTCCAGAATCTTGACCCCCCGCGGCCCCATGAACAGCTGGGTCTAACCTTCCCCCCTGTGAGTTCTCCCCCAAACCCACTCCCACCCCCACCCCTGAACCCCTTAAAAATTTAGTAAAACACAAGTTTAAGAAACCCCTCAGTCCCCGTTTTTTGGCATGCCACCTCTCGGGGTCCCAAAACCCGTCATTAAGGTGGGCCCTCGATAATGTAGAGGGCCAAACCTGCGAGAGGGGGGAGTCTCGCAAGGCAAGAAGGCTGGACCTCGAAAACATCCGAAACACACAACGAAGATGGACAGAAGAAAGGCATGGCTAGAGTCTGTGCTGGTACATAAAAAGTATCGAAGAACAGACAGGAGAAATCACCGCTACCCTCTCACGGTAGCGGGAGGAGTCTATAAGTTCAAAGTCACTGCGGGGGTATCCGGACCGCCCTCTCACGGAGGTCCGCCATACAGACAGGAAGTTGGAAAGTCCAGGCCACTCTCTCACAGGGGCCTGGCATATTTGTCCTGTGAGGATAAGACTCCCCCATCAGGGATGAACAAAGGTGGAGCCAGCTCCATCAGTCCTCCCGTAGGCAGGCCTGTTCTGCGATAACGCCAGCGTGCGCGATGGTACTAGGGCCAAGTTCCAAGCTACTCCAGGAAGAAAGCGGATCGATGGTGCTACAGGCGAGAGAGCCAGATAGTCCCCGGCAAGGGGGGCCAGATATTCCCCGACGGGAGGGCCAGATATTCCACGGGCCAAGTGGGGGGGGGGGAGGTTGCCGCCAACCTGCGATCCCCAGCGAGAGAGCCAGATATTTCCCAGCGAGAGGGCCAGATCTTCTGCGGGCCAATGGTGGGGGGGAAGGAAAGGGTTGCCGATGGTCTGCGATCACCCCCCTAGGCGCCGCTGGCCACCTCCCGCCACTCTCGTCGCTTGCCGCCTCTCCACCACTCCAGCGGCCTCTCTCTCCTCTCTCCTCTCACACAGGTGGCAGCAGCTCCCAAAGGCCAGTCACGTATGGAGAACGCTGGTAGGCACCCGCCCCCCAGCGAGATGGACCGATATTCCGTTGGCCGGGTGGGGGGGGGGTTGCTGATGGTCTGTAGCCGCCCCCCTAGGCTCCGCTGGCCGTCTCTCACCACTCTCGCCACCTGCCGCCCCTCCAGACCACTCCGGCGGCATCTCTCTCTCCTCTCCTCTCCTCTCCTCTCACACGGGCGGAAGCAGCTCCCAAAGGCCAGTCCCACCAGGAGAACGCTGGCAAGCGCCAGCCCCCCTGCGAGAGGGGCAGATGTTCCGTGGGTCGAGTGGGGGGGGTTGCGGATGGTCTGCAATCACCCCCCCAGACTCGTTGGCCACCTCTCGCTGCTCTCGCCGCTCTCGCCGCTTGCCGCTGCTTCTCACCGTTCCAAACCACTCCGGCGGCGTCTGGCGGCGTTCTCTCCTCTCCTCCCTGACACACACCGGCGGCGACAGCTCCGCAACTCCCCGAAGGCCAGCAACAGATGGAAACGCTGGAGGGCACTCAAACCCACCAGCGCAACGGCCACAAGCTCAGCAAGCCGGGTAGGGGGTTGCCGATAGTCTGCAACCCCCCCAGACCCATTTAAAACGCCCGTTGATGCCCATCTCCTCACGGCGTTTCAGAGGCAGCCGCCATCTTGGGCATGCGCAGTTAAGTTATAATCATACAGTTATATCATAAAGAAAATTATCTTTTATTTAATTCATTTCTCAGTCTATATAATCCAAATTTCGATCTTCTCTTCAACTTGAGTGATGTCAAATATATTTCCTCTCATAAATCCGCTTCAATAATCTTCATCTTGCCGCTGCCCCCATCAGCAAAGTAAAACATTTCTCCACACAACCCCCCGAGTGACTTTATATAAGTAAAATCCAACCACGAAGATATTCACTCCTCTAGGAAAAATCATTCCAGCTAGCTTATACTATACCTAAAAATAAGCTTTTGCAGCCTTTCAAACAAAAGCTGCTTCCCAGATGTTCCTTTGAAATTAGTTCAAATCCTGCCACCCTTTGCAATTCAATCCTTCGGGTTATAAGATGTTTTCAAGTTCTTAGTCTTCTCCTAGACGATATGTTCCACCAAAATATATAATTGGGTAACCAGTGATCGCTGCTAATTTTGCAGCAATCTATCAAAACTCAGGATATCATGTCCAATCCAGGATAAACTTCATAGTAAAAATTTTTATAATCCATTTTAATGTGTAAGTTTAAAATTAGTCCAATTTAGAATGAACTTTTAACCAGTTATTGTGCTTAATCCATTTTTTCCAAATCTTTCAATACTTTCTGATTCAGTATCAAGCAATTCAGGATGCTCTTTAAATTTATCACCTGTGGTTTCCAGTCGGATTTCTTCATTGAATTCTAATTCCTGTCGATTAGCATCAACCCCCATATCTTGAGGAGTATTGGACCTCTGCTGCTGGTCATCTCGATGTAAAACTTTGTTTTTTGAATCTTCCTCCAGCAGTTCAAGGTCTTGTAGTCCCCCAGAAACACTGGGGTGTTCAGTTTTCTCATCCGAAAAAACCATAATAGAATCCTCTGGATAACCAACAAAATCTCCTTTTACTTTTAACACACTTTGATTTTCTTCTTTCTTTTCACATTTTGTAAACTCTATTTTTGACTTTTTATTCTTGAGATGTTTCGGTGCTCCCTTAAAAATATTTTGATAAAAATATTCTGCTTTTTCAATAGTATTCAAACAGTGTCTCACACCTTGGTATCTAAAAATTATACCAGTTGGAAAGTCCCATCTAAATAGGATATTACTTCTCTTCAATTCCTTGACCAAAAAATCAAAATCTTTCCTGTCTTTTAAAACCTTCGAAGGTAGCTCTTTGAAGACCCTGATTTGTGTGCCTGCTACCTGCAGTCTATCGGAATAAGACTTTTGTAGAATATCATCTCTCAGTCTTTTATCCGTGAAGTAGACAACGACATCTCTAGGCAAATTCCTTTGTTTAGCCAAACGTGAGTTAACTCTATAAACTTTCACTATAGAGCCCAGAATTGATTCATCTTGTAACTTTAATAATTCTGCAAAGGCCTTTGCACAAGTTGTCCTTAGGTTTTCTCTGTTATCTTCTTTTATCCCTCTCAATCTAATTGCAGATTCCATAGTCTTAATTTGAAGCATAATAACATCATTCTAAATATTATGGTTATTGGCCTCTGCTTCCAGGAGTTTCATTTGTAACTCTTGTATTTGAGATTCAAATTTACTACTCATCTCAATCATTTTCTTCCCCATTGCAGCCAGCGCTGTTGAAAAATCTGAGGCTACTTGAGCAATGATTTGATTTAATTGGTCATATTTCCCAGAAACCAGTTCCTCAAGATCCTTCTGTGAACCTTTTATCTTATCTACCACACTCTCTAAGGACCTTGTAATTAACTCTTTTAACTCCTGTTCTGTAAGTCTCTGCACATGAGACATCTCAACTTTATTCATCTGGTTCAAAGGGGAGCCCCCCCTTCCTTTAGGTTTAGGCATCTTTACTTTTTAAAAAAAAAAAAACCCAAGAAAAAGAATCTTCCTTACTTCAATAGAGAAAAGAAAAAAAAAAGGGTAGAAAAAATCTGTTTAAATCAACCTCTATTCCTTTGGGTTCTTTGTCTGTAACAGGATATTCCTTTCATGACTATTTCCGCTGACACTTTCCTTTCAGGCAGAGCTTATTGCCCCCACAATCCGGGTCCTCATTTTACCTACCTCAGAAGGATGGAAGGCTGAGTCAACCTTGAGCCTGGTGAGATTCGAACTTGCAGTAATTGCAGGCAGCTGGCAGCTAAGTGCTGTTTAACAGCACTTTAGTCCACTGCTCCACCAGGCTCCATAGAGAACTTGTTCACATTTAGCCGAAAAAATGCTTTTAAAAATAAACAAAAGCCTCTGACGATCAGGCATCTCAGCTGGGATCGTCAGAGCCTTTTTAAAGCATTTTTTTTTACAACCTCTTTGGCCAAAGAGGTTGTAGAAAAAATGCTTTCAAAAGTAAAAAAAAAAAAAGGTTGGCCATGTCCATCCAGTCACATTATCCCCCCATCAAGCCACACCCACAGAATCTGTAGTAACAAATTTTACATTTCACGACTTATTTTAGCTATTCCTAACATTGCACTTCCTGGCTTAGGAATCACAGTCCTGAATGGTCACAGCAACTACCACTGGGACCACTTTGGCCTTTACTTGTCATATCTTCTCTAGTTCCTCCTTCAGGTCCTGGTACTTCTCCAGCTTCTCATACTCCTTTCTTATGTTGCTTTCTCTTGGCACTGCTGCTTCTATTACCACTGCTCTTCTGGTCTTGTCTACTGTCTGATGCCTTGATTGGCCAATACCTGCCTGTTTGTTTGGATCTGAAAGTCCCACAGGATTTTGGCCTTCTTTTTCTCCACAATCTTCTGTGGAATCTTCCATCTGGTTTTGGGAGGATTTAGCCCATACACTGTACAGATGTTTGTGTAAACAGTGCCAACTACCTGATTGTGCCATCCAGCGTATGCTGTTTCTGCCTGCATCATACATCTGCCACTATGTGTTGGACTGTCTCTGAGGCTGTTCTTTGCACTTTGGATCCTGTCTAGTGTAGTAGACCCTTGTTTCCATGGATCTGGTGCTCAATGCTTGTTCTTGTGCTGCTATGATCAGTGCCTCAGTGCTGTCTCATAATCCTGCCCATTTGTTTCAGTCCAGCCTAAAATTTTTGTCTTTTAGCCGATGCTTGGGCCAATATGGATTGATAGGTTTTTCGACCTCCTATTTTGGGGCTCAAAATGAGTGACTAGCCTAAAGTCACCCAATTAGCTTCTGTGCCTATGAAAATGATTAGAACCTTGGTCTCCCCATTCCTACTTTAACTACTATATTATATAGTCTTTATGTATTAATAAATATTAATACATTAGAAGAAATGTATATAAGTATGTTATCTTTTTAAAGCCTTAAACAGAAAGTAAGATTTGCCAAGTGGAGTGCTAGGCCTTCTTGAGGACTAAGTATGTATTTATTTCTCTTAATTATTTGTAAAAACGAACAAGAGACAAGCTCCTATTTGAACATAAATCTTAATATTTTGCCATCAGCTCAATGGGGAGAACTAATTTTCCTAAACGCCACACAGAAAAGGCCTCACTTGTTTATGCATGCCATCTGAATGAAAGAAGTAAATCCAGAAAAGCAGTTCCTCAGAAAGCTATGTTTGTTGAGCAACAATATGTATGTGCAGATATGACACAGATACACGCTTGCAAATAATACATTGTTAGTGTAGTGGTGCAAAAGGCAGAGAACGTGATTGCTATATCCATTAGGCAAAGAGTTTTGCATGTTCCATTGCAAAGAATCAGCCTTTTCATCAGCTTTAACTTAAATAAAAATGACAGATTATTGCACCATAATGTTGTTAATCTTTTCCTAAAAGCTGATGTTACTTGTTTAGTAGTTTACTAATAAATCACAGAAAATATGAAATGTCATTTTCACTTAGATATAGATGAATGATTCTATTTGTACGAAGTTTTAAACCAGGTATTGTCATGGCTCTGAAAAGCAAAACATTACTTGCATTACATTGACCTTCCTGTTCTAGGACTATACACTGATCCTCTGTAGCAGTTCAGTATGCTCCTTAGCTACTGTTATTAACTGATTATCAATTATTTCCAGTGAGATATGGTAATGACAGGAACTTATTTCTAATACAGTTTTTTAGATTTCATGATCCTTGTTGAGTTCTAAAAATATACAGTAATTCAGCCCTCAATAAAAATGTTTGCATACAAAGCCCAATGATTTCTCATTCTCTAGAATAATATCTCTGCCAATACTACAGGCAAATCTTTCTGTTTCTTTCCCTCTTAATTTGTACAGTTTCCCAAATTCTATCTTAACGTTCTTTCCTGAACATACTGATTTATTTTTTTATTGCAAGTCACCAATAGGCAATCCTCACTTAGCACATTTCTTTATCACTTCACAATGTATCAAACCCATTTTCCCCAGTGGAGCTGTCATGTGGAAGACAGGTTAACTTTTGCTGGCTATCTTTAGATTTCCACAAAGGAATAATCGATTTCTCAGATAATAAATTCAAAGGGTCCAATCTTTGTATGCCACTCTAACATCAATAAGATGTTACACACACTCCAAGCTTTGGCTTGTGATTGATCACTCACTCACACTCATATCCCTGCTCAGCAGCCAGAAAATATTTAGGGACAAATATTTAGGATCCAAAGTCAACTCAAAGGAGGAGCTGGCTTCAGATCCCCTTTATCCCCCAAAGTCCTGGCTTTGTTGATTCATAACAAGCTTGTTAATTTACTAGTCTGGTAGCTTTTGATGGGACATGGGGGATTGGTATGTTCTATGTGCTCAGGGCCAACTTCTTTTGTCTGGTTTGGATAACATTTTTTTTGTCTTCCTTAATGACTTGTTTCTTTCTTATCTTCCTCCCCAAAGGGGCTTTTTAAAGAAAATTGCTAGCTTTTGTCCATCCTTTTTACATGTTTCTTCAATCTAGTCTCACAATACCTTGAAGCAGGAGTCAAGATAGGAAAAGAAGACTCAGAGGACTTCAGGGAGAAAAAGCCTTCTATCCCAGGAGCCTTAGAGTTCTTATACTAGGTGTCCTCTTTTAGTAACTTTTTGTAAACTCTAATGGCAGTATACTTATCTATAAAAGTTTGTTCAGATGTTATCTATTTATACACGTGCACACACTTTCATGAAAATACCTTGGCGTGTCAATTAGATTTGAAAAAAAAACCTTCTTTTTCTAGCTGCAGTTTGATGGATATGCCCCTCCCATTAGATGCCAGCTAGATTTTACATAAAATTTTCAAAGGGGATTTTATTCAAACAACAACAACAAAAAACCCCCCACTAACTGCTCTCAAGGGAAGGAGTGAATCTATAGTGATGGTATATTTTGTAATAATCAAGCTTTTCTCTTTAGTGGTTGAATCATCCTTCCAAGGTTGGTAAAATGAGGATCCAGATTGTTAGATTATGCTGATTCTGTAAACTGTTTAGAGTGGGCTGTAAAGCACTGTGAAGTGGTATAAAACTGCTATTGCTATTTGTGTAACCAAACCCATTTATTGCTGGAAGCTCTCTGACCTATTTTTATAAAGTAGACAAAAGCTGAAAGATGGCCATAACCAAGGCTGCCTCTGTATAGTATTGGATGGTATATTTTTGATCCTGCAGAAGACAGATTGAGCTATGGAGATGCATACCTTATTTATAATGCAGCCAAACTATTGTTACCTGTTCATCCATGCTATGTTTAAAATGTATTTGGCCATTTAAAAAAGTTGCCCATATGATGGTCAGATTACTGATTAGAAACAGATACCATGGGTATGAAATATCAGACCAAAATGTTTGTGGCTCAAGAAAATTCTAATACATGATCCAAATATTGGATTAGGACTGGAGAAACCCTTGTAGAAGTTTTCCCTCAGCCATGAATTCACTCTCATAGATCTACATGTCTCATAGGCTCATATTGTGGAAGTAAATTAAATGAAGAGCTTGGTCCTTGAGCACCTGGAGAAAAACAAATTATAAATCTAGCACATCAATATAATACACATATTGATTCATAAAATTCATTTTGCTTCCAGTTGTAAGGTGCTAATGCAAGGTTACTTATAAAGCCTCATGTGGGCCTGATATTTGAGGGACCAGCTGACTCCCATAGCATCTGCCCAGCCAATTCGATCTGACAGGGTTGGTGTCTTCCTTTGACTCCTTTGAGTAAAGAGTATTATCTGTTGGATCCCCAGAAGTGCACTTTCTCCACTGAAGCACTTGCCCTCTGGAACAAGATTTCCTCTAAGATCCAGATGGCCCTCACCTTGCTGGTGATTCGAATGGTCTTGAACATCTGGCTCTTCATCCAGGCCTTTTGCAAAGCCCCTTCATGTTGTGTGGGTTTGTTTTTGTTCCTGTCTAGTTTGCTGTCTTTTATTCTTGTCTACTATTATATTGTTTTATTTCTTTTAATGTTGTTTATTTGTGAACCACCAGGGTCACTAGAAGTCAAGGAGTACACAACTTTAATAACTCATCATCATCATCATCATCATCATCATCATCATCATCCCCATGTGTTTGGATGAAGGAGATGTTCTTTCTTCAGGCTATCCCCAGGCTCTGGAACTCTCTACTTTAAGGAGGCAGAGCTTGCCCTTCCAATGACCACATGCAAGTTTTGTTCAAGAAATTTTGGTGCCCAAGACTATGGATAACTACATAAATTTTACAATCATAGAAACCAGCAGAAGTGATATTTGAAACCTACTTTTACACTGTTTAAATGACAGCTCCTCTACTGTATCTGAGATATGTACAGCTAAGCTATGTAACGGCCCCCTCAACTTCGATAACAACCTGTTTTCATTTCCTTGTGTTGTCTGTCATAGCTTCCACACTTTGCCTCAGTCACTGAGTGAGAGTGACAGGAACAAGCTTATGAGCCATTTTCTCCATCCATTTCAGAAATCTTTCTTTTCTAAGGGATGGAAATGAACAGAGACTCAAGGCCCTAGGAGATTTATAAGGCAATTGATATATTATAAGTCGACATGGAAGGTTTGGTTAACTGTCCATTCCCTGTCCCTGAAATCTTTAATATTTTCCAGTAATGCCCAGAAATAGAAGTAAGAACTTTGGCAAACCTGTAGGAAATTATCTCTATACAGGGCAAAGTTAGATAACCATTGTTTGCTATAAACTTTCCATGGACTTATACTTAGTCCAATGTACCTAGAGATAAATCTAGCTCAGAAAACCTTCTGTGTTTCCTTTCTATTTTAGAATATGTGAGTATTTGTTCTGCTATATCTGTTTATGAAGATAAATAATAAAGAGATGAAACTTTGCCAGCTAGTTACAAGCATGACAACTTTGTTCTACAATTTATGAGAGTGCTATATTATGTTTGGTACATAAAGGCTGTTAAGAAGCAAAATTCTGCTTTGATTTTATAGCCTTAAATAAGTCAATGGCAACTGATCAGTTTATATCTTGGGGTTTGGGAATTAAAGGCTGATAAAGTCCCATGACAAATCTGGCTAAGCTATGCAAACTAAATTATTACTGATTTTACCACTGCAAAATTTGGAATCAATGTACTAAGTATTTTTCAATGTTCAATAGGTGACAGTAGAGACAAAGAATGGTTTCACAATTAAAAGCTGCTTATTTTTTTCTAGTGCTCAGCAATGATCCTCCTAGAAAACTAATCTGGTAAAGATGAAGCCACCTTCCACCCCCACCACTCCACAATTCCTTGGGCCCTACATCATGATAGGCTTTTTGAAAAGAGAATATTTGCTTTTAACTTCCCAGTGATGAAATCGGAGTTATTATATTCAGTGGAAAGAAGAATGAAACTAAGAAAATATGCGGTGTTTGATCTGACCATTTCCAGAAGGTGGTGCTGGGATACTACAGCTCTTCCCCATGGAAGCTCTGCTATGATCTTCTCCATGACTTTATTTTTACCCCATTATATTCTTTAGAATTTATATTAAGTTTCTGAATGAAGCCGTGTGAAGATTTCAGGTGAGAAATGATCAGTGTTTAGCATTGTTAACCAATTCAGTTGGAACTGTAAATGGTGAATGGGTTCTTGGAACCAATGGAGAGTTGCAGGAAAGCCAAACAACTAAAGCTTAGTTCAGACGCTCCACAGATGTTAGTAGCTATCTGTAATCAGTGGCTGTTGCAAAGTGTCAGGTTAAAATGATGTTGTACTCCTCTTAAAGGATCAGATTTGCAGTTTATGGATATTATTTGATTTGATTATACCAGTAACATTTGATAATTCTTATCTTTAGAGTTTGGTGGCTTTTATGGCATGGAGTATACTTCACCAGCTTTGATTGGTACTTCAGTTACAGCCACTCCTATACAGATAATAATCTGGCCACAATTATCCTAACCCTTATAAATATTTTTGAAGAAGTGTAATGCTTCGTATATGGAATTGGTTCGGAAGAACTTATGGAAATTGCTGATACAAGAGTCCTTACAGAGACTGGAAAGAGGTTCTATCCCTTCAGGCTTAAATAGGTACACTAACTTCAAGATAATTTCCAAGAATCATTCAAAACATTGATGCTTAATTTAGGGATATACATCTGTCAGATATTTCGAGGTGAATTTGGATGCTTCTATGACTCCCCAAGGCAAAGTAGATTCCTTGCAAAATGTTCTGAAGCAGAAGCATCATGAAATTCTGGAGTGTGGAGTATGGCAAATGCTCAAACTCCAGAAAGTTGATAGGCATACTTTAAATAAAACTATTTTAAATACATATAACACTAAGATGAAAAAAGGTGGGAGGCAAAGAAATAAAGCCAAATGTGACAGGGGTGTATCCAAATCACAGAAGGCTGTTTCTCAGGACCTTTTCAGTCACAATGTTTTCAGGAGGAATATTATATTAGTCTATACCTGTCTAAAATTATAAATGACAAGTTTTCATTTTTGTAAAAAACCCAAATTGTACAGAAATCCCAAATCACTGCATTTGTTTTTTTGAAAATTGTTAAAAGAAAAAAAAAGCCTCTGCCAATCAGGCAACTCGAAGGTTGTAGAAAAAATGCTTTTAAAAGCCTCTGACGATTCCAGTTGAGTTGCCTGATCGGCAGAGCCTTTTAAAAGCATTTTTTAACAAACTCTTTGGCCAAAGTAAAAGTAAAAAAAAAAAAAAGTTGGCCATGCCCACCCAATCACATTAACCCCCCCCCAAGCCATGCCCACAGAACCAATAGTAACAAATTTTACATTTCACCACTGGATAAGAGAGGAACTATGGGGCCAGCCTGAGGGAGAGAATGGGAGAGGAGAGGAGAGGAGAGGAGAGGAGAGCTTCTGTGGGGCTAGCTTGAGAGAGAGAAGGGGAGAGGAGAGGCTGATCATAACTACTCATTAATTTTCAAACTCCAATTTATCGATTTATCAAGCCCGATCATATAGTTTTGTAGCAGAGCACGGATATTCAGCTAGTTTCTAATATAGTTACTGGTATATATCTATCATGCTTTGTTAACCTACTGTATTTTGTACAAATGAGTCTCACACTTCATTATATTTATCCATACAAAGTCTACTTCTATTGGCAATCTGTTTATAGGTGGTAAGTGCAATCAGGCTCTCAATTCACTGAGTGAAAGAGGCTGTACATTTATTTTTCCAATGGTGAAATGTCAGCCTTTTGGGCATAGTACGAGCATGGAGATTCTACTGATATTATCCAGATATATTCCATGTATTAGGTATGTAGTTCACGAGAATATTATCCTTTGAAAATTTTAGTTTTTGTGGCATCATATTTATGTCTTCTGGTTTCTCCCAAAACCTAATAAATATAGGAGATTGCAAAAATATGTGTTTTAAAGAAGCATTTTCTGTATTGTATCTCCTACTAAATTCTGCCTTAAGAGTCCCTTTCTATACAAGCGTGGGGAGTTCACTGAATTCTAAATAAACTAGCTGTAAAAGTTTCTTATTTCTTAGCAATAGCCATTCTTTCATCCAGGCTAAATAACCAGCATCAAAATACAATTTCAAGACTGGTAAACAAAATTCTCTTTCCTTTGCATCTTGTAACACTTTATATTTAACTCATGTTTTTTCCCTTGTCATATAAATTTAGATATCATTTTGCTGTTGTTTGAATGTACATCTTTTGTCAAAACAGGTATTGTCTAAAACAGAAACATCATTCTTGGCAAAGCATTCATTTTTATCACAGCAATTCTCCTCAGCAATAACAATTTTATTTTGGGTACATTTAAAATGATCTTTAACACACTGGATATTATACACTCAAACCATATTCAGAAAGAACATAAAGCACTGTATTTGAAAATCAATTACAAATTTAAATTTATGTTAAAAAAAGACAAATTCCACCCTTTGTAATAATTTTATACCTATTGTATGTATTCTTGACAAATTTAAAAACATTACTATCAATAGAATATCTCTGGGAAGTTTTGTAGCTATGACTATTTCACTACTTTCATATTGGGAAGTATTTAATCCTATTCTGTCAATCACTCATATAAAACATTATAACTCTACAACATATAAAATGTAATTCAATTTTAGGGGAGGATAATACAGAATCCATCTCTCACTAGATTTCTTCAACTTGTTTTCTTTTCATGCACTTTCTGCATTTTCTTTTCTTTTTATTTTTTTCTTCCTTTATTTAGATTGTATTAGTTTTTTTATTTTTTTGTTTAAAAGTTCTAATAAAAATTATATACATATAAGAAATCAAGGGTACTTTCAGCACTCCTTACCCCTGTGGTTAAACAAATAAGTATAAGCGAGTTTTGAAAACCCATGAAATGAGAAACCCATATTTGTGATGTTACTTGGCAGTCCTGGAAGTCTTGTTCATTAATTTTGTTAAATGACAATTCCATCTTTTCTTTTTATTGTGGCTGCAGTCACATTAACTTAATCAGACTAGTGAATGAAGACATTTTCTACATTGGCCCAATGCATAAGCATTAATTAGCCATAAAATTATAAGCAAAAAACACTGACAAGCTTAATGTTTTGTGCAAATGCAGATACTGTTGATCCTTGTTTTGTGGACACTGTTATGTCCTTATAAGGACATCCGCCGGGGGATTGGTCGATCCCACCGGCGGGAGGTTTAAACTGTTGTCATTGGCCGGTGGGCATGCCTGAGCAGGATATAAGGAGGGTCAGCAGCCCAGCCGGCAGTTCAGTTGCACTCTTAATAAAGGTTCTGAACAAACAGCTGAGTCGCGTTTCTTTCCGGCGCCGAGCTAACACTGGCGACGAAGGACTGAAGAAGAACCGACGAGCAGCAGCACGACCGCAACCGCCATCCAAGAGCTGAATCACTTAAGCAAGTCACTGAACCATGTCGGGACCCCAAATTTCTCTGGCTCCATTCAACCCAAGCCAAGAAAAATGGAAGTCCTTCATGGTGCGATTCCGACAATTCCTGGCGGGCAGCGGCTTCACAGACTTGGACGACAACAGGAAGAGGGCTCTCTTCCTGGCCCACTGCGGATCCGAAGTTCTGGAGATGGCGATGGACCTCGTGGCACCCAGAGACATCGAACAGATGCCATGGTCCGAGCTCCAAGACGTCCTCCAAGAACACTACGCGCCCACAAGCACTCCTCTAGCCAACCGCTTCGAATTCCATCAACGGAATCAGCACGAAGGGGAAACTTTCAAGGAGTTCGTATCGGCGCTCCGGAAGATCGCGGCCAGCTGTGAGTTCGAAAACGTGGACGTCCAGCTGCGAGACCGGATCGTCTTCGGCATGAGGGACTGCTCAGTCCAAAAGAAGTTCCTCAGCCGGAAAAAGATCTCCCTCAAGGACGTCATCGAAGAAGCTACCGCGGCGGAAACGTCCGACAGAGCGGCAGCAGCGATGCGACGATCAAAAGGATCCACAAGATCCACAGAGACCACCCGCAGTCATCCGAGGACATCTCCACGTGCTCGGAGTCAGATGGGGAAATGGCCGTCCACAAGGTCACGAGGCCCCAAAGGCGGGAAAACCACCAAGATGGCAGCCGGGAGGACAGATGCGCCAGCTGCAAGGGGGACCACCCTCGCGCCAGATGTCGCTGGCGAGACGCAACCTGCCGACGCTGCGGACGGAAAGGCCACATCGCCGAGGCCTGCAGAGCGGCAGAACCAACATTTGAGCGGCAAAGACCTGCGGACCGCGAATACCAAAGGTCATCTAGACGATCCCAGCAGCCGAGGCGGAACGACGAGCGGAAATCCAACGGCCGGCAAGTCAACAAGACGACCATCGCACACACCGCAGCTGAGGGATCCGAAAAATTCCACGTGACCGTCCACGTGGAAGGGGCACCATGCCCCATGGAAATAGACTCTGGCTCGCCATTCTCCATCATTGCCTGGCATAACCTCAAGAAACTCCAGCCCAACATCGCAAAGGGACAATTGAAGCCGATCCAGGCGAAGCTGGTAGATTTTGGTGGCCACCCCATTGGCATCCTGGGACGCACAAACATCAGGGTGCAATACAAAGACTTTAACGGAGACCTCCCCATCGCCGTCGTCAAGGACACCCGACCGACCTTACTTGGAGTGGAGTGGTTTAGGCCACTAGGGCTCACAATTGGCGGAATAAACCAAATCAGGACTAGCCAACTCGACAAACTCCTAGAAGACTTCCAGGACGTCTTCGACGGGAGCTTAGGTAAATTCTTGGGGAAACCCATTTCACTAAATTTAGACCCCCAAATCAACCCAATTCGGCTAAAGCCCCGCAGAGTCCCGTTTGCCCTTAGACCAAAAGTGGATGCACAATTGGATAAACTAATCGCCCAGGGCATCCTCGAACCGATCGATCACGCTGCATGGGAGACCCCCATTGTGACCCCCATGAAGCCAGATGGATCAGTGCGCATCTGCGCTGATTATAAGTACACAATCAACCGTGCGTTGCAGCAGAGCGCATATCCGGTGCCAGTGGTGCAACATCTGTTGCACTCACTAGGCAAAGGATCAATTTTCGCCAAACTGGACCTGGCGCAGGCGTATCAGCAGCTGCCAGTGGACCAGACAACTGCGGAGGCGCAAACGATTGTCACACACCGGGGCGCCTTTAAATGCAACAGGCTCCAATTCGGAGTCAGTGCCGCCCCGGGGATTTTTCAATCGATGATGGAACGCCTTCTCCAAGGCATTCCAGGGGTAGTGCCCTACTTTGATGACGTCCTAGTCTCAGGGTCATCGGAATCCCAACTAATGGAACGGCTCAGGCTTGCCCTGCAGCGGTTCCAGGCGAAGGGACTACGGGTCCGACGGGACAAGTGCGTGATCGGAGTCAGGGAAGTCGAGTTCCTGGGCTATTTAATTGATAGCCAGGGCATCCACCCCACTAAAAACAAGGTGAGGGCTATACACGAGGCTCCAGCCCCCAAAAATAAAACGGAGCTTCAGGCTTTTCTGGGACTACTTAATTTCTATAGTGTGTTCTTACGCAGAAAGCCACCGTTGCTGAACCACTACACCGACTCCTAGGAAAGGCGGCACCTTGGAAGTGGGGGAGCGAAGAAGAGGAAGCTTTCCAGAAAGCCAAAAGACTCCTATCCTCCGACAGCCTCCTCATCCAGTACAACGGAGAGCTACCGTTAACCTTGACCTGCGACGCCTCACCCTACGGGGTCGGGGCCGTCCTAAGCCACCAACTACCGAATGGAACAGAAGCACCAATTGCATTCTTCTCCAAGACAATGTCACCAGCCGAGAGGAACTATGGCCAGATCGACAAGGAGGCGCTAGCGATGGTGGCAGGCGTAAAGCGATTCCATGAATACGTATATGGAAGAACTTTTACAATCGTCACCGACCACAAACCCTTGCTAGGCCTCCTCACGGGGGACAAACCCACCCCAACCTTCATGTCACCCAGGATGACACGCTGGGCCATCTTCCTGTCGGGCTACAACTACCGCCTGGTCCACCGGCCCGGAAAAGTCATCGGAAACGCCGACGGCCTCAGCAGGTGCCCGCTGAAAGAGCAGATCGAGGATCCAGCACCCACACTCGGCCTCCACCACATCGACGATGACCAGTCCAGCCCGGTGTCCTCATCCACGGTGGCACAGCACACCGCAAAAGACAGGATCCTCAGGCAAGTTTTATCCTGGGTTCTGCGGGGCTGGCCAGAAGAAGCCCAGAAGAAAGAACTTGCCCCATACCAGAGAAGGCAACAAGAACTCATCACAATGCAGGGCTGCCTCCTCTGGGGCGACCGAGTGGTCATCCCCCCCTCATTACAAACACAAACTTTGCAAACCCTCCACTGCGGCCACCCGGGGATCGTCAGAATGAAGGCCCTAGCACGGAGTTACGTCTGGTGGCCCGCCTTAGACAAAGACATTGAGGCGTGGATTGCCAGATGTGACCCGTGCCAGGCAACGAGACCAGCACCCCCGCAAGCACAGCCAACTGAGTGGGAACAACCATCCGGACCGTGGTCGCGAATCCACATCGATTTCGCCGGGCCGATGAATGGGAAATCCCTCCTGATCGTGGTCGACGCATACTCGAAGTGGCTCGAAGTTATAGCCATGCCCTCCACAACGACGGAAGCCACCATCAGAGCCCTACGACGACTCTTCGCCACGCACGGCCTTCCGGACACCCTCATCTCCGACAACGGGCCACAGCTGACGGCGAAGGCGATGGAAGAGTTCCTGGCCGGCCACGGAATCAGGCACGCCCTCATCGCCCCTTACAGACCGGCCGGAAACGGACAGGCCGAGAAAATGGTGAGGCTAACTAAAGAGACACTGACCAGAATGGGAAATGGGGACTGGCAGGAACAAATCGACCAGTTCCTCTTGACCCAACACATCACTCCCCACACCACAACAAAGAAAAGCCCGGCAGAACTACTGATGGGGAGGAAGCTGCGCTCACCGCTAGATCGCCTGCACCCGATGTACAACCCGAAAGACAAGCCGAACAAACCACTGCCGTCAAGAAGCTTCGCCTGCGGAGATTTGATTTTCGCGCTAAACTTTCAGGCCGATCCGAAGTGGCTCAAGGGTCAGATCGTGAGGGTGACAGGCCCAAGATCCTACGAGGTCGAGCTGGATGACGGCCGCACCTGCCGGCGACACATCGACCAGCTCCGGAAAAGGTGGAGGGGAATCGAGGAGGTCGAGGAAAACCACCCCGACGAGGTAGACCTGCCCCACCCCGACGAGGTAGGCCCGCACCGACCAGACAGGGTAGGCCAGCCACCGACTGACGAGGTAGGCCTACCCCACCCCGACGAGGTAGGCCAGCCACGACCCCGCGGGGTAGACCTACCGCACACAGAAGACGAGGGCCGACTACACCCCAGCCTGGAAGGACGCCGCCACCCCGGCAGGGTAGGACAACAACAACCCCAAAAGGGAGTCCTACCCTACCCCGGCGAGGCAGACCGACCCGGAGAGGCCAAGATGGGACCGTCGCAACCACCCCCACCCGGGGGTCAACCCACGGGGACAGCCGCCGCACCCCCTGACCTGGGGGCACCCTGGACACCGGACGAGGACCCGGGAACCGTACCGAGGTTCAGACGACCGTCTCCCGACTGCGGCAACTGGAACAGCCCGGAGGGCCACCGGACTGACGGCGGCGCAACCCGGGGACAGCACGCGGAGTCCGGAGATTCCCGAACGGGGGAGCCGGAGCCAGCAGGGGCTCGACCCGTCCGGAGCAACATCATCCCACCGACGGGCCCGCGCAGGTCCAGCAGAACTGTCAGGCGTCCCGCCTACCTACGCGAGTACGTGATCGCGCACACGGACTGATGGACTAAGGACTAGGAGGGGAGGGGTGTTATGTCCTTATAAGGACATCCGCCGGGGGATTGGTCGATCCCACCGGCGGGAGGTTTAAACTGTTGTCATTGGCCGGTGGGCATGCCTGAGCAGGATATAAGGAGGGTCAGCAGCCCAGCCGGCAGTTCAGTTTGCACTCTTAATAAAGGTTCTGAACGAACAGCTGAGTCGCGTTTCTTTCCGGCGCCGAGCTAACAGACACAACTTGCGTTAATGCATGTCTACACATGAATGGAATGAGTCAGTCCAGTATTGGAGGTAGATTAGATATACAACAGCCAGCTAGCCCACAGATGGCCTTTGTTTCATGCAGCTGTCCAGAAATGAATTGAATGATGTGTCAATATCTTATGGTGGATGCCTAGAGGTACAAAATATATGGACTTTTTTTTAGTCAAGAACAGCCATGGAAAAGTATCCCAAGGTCCTGCTTGGCCTAACCCTACATGATTTTACTTAATACCTACTTAATCCTTTTACACTATCATTTATTATGTGGAGCTTTTTTGCCATTGAAAAATTGAAAGGAGGTGGGTTCCAGCTGGTTCTGACCAGTTCTGGAGAACCGGTAGCGGAAATTTTGAATAGGTCAGAGAACCAGTAGTAAAAATTCTGACTGATCCCACCCCCATCTATTTTCTGCCTCCCAAAGTCCCAGCTAATGGGAGAAAATAGGGATTTTTCAGTAACCTTCCCCTGGATTGGGGAGGGAATGGAGATTTTGCAGTATCCTTCCCCTGCCACGCCCACCAAGCCACGCCCACCAAGCCACACCCACAGAACCGGTAGTAAAAAAATTTGAAACCCATCACTGATATACGTTTATGTTACTCCTTAGTCTCATGAATCCAGGATTTTCCAGGAGTTTTGAAATCATGTTAAAGAGATAAACAAATCTTCACCTGCTTATAATATATAACTTAGAAATGTTTCTAAAGTTTAATGCCACATCAAATACCAATTTCTTAAAAATAAGGAAATGTTCAAATTAAGAACTAATGTTCCCATGAAAGACTCTCTTTCCCCCTCTCCTTCATTCAGCAAACCAAAATGTTGAACAGTTAAAATAGCTTTGAAATAGTAATAAATTATTTCACGCATACATGCCAAATATTAAAACCAGAAGTTTGTCTCAATATGAAGTCACTGGGACTGGAAGACTGCATTGCCGGTATTAATCATCTGCTAGTTTATAAGCTTAGTTTCATTTAAATCCTGGCGACAGGCAGGAATTAAAGATCTTAAGGCAATTTATAGAATTTATTTCTATTGCTAATTTAATTTATTTATTGAATTTATTCACTGAATTTATATGCCACTGAACTTGTCACAGCTCCCAGTGGTTTCCAAGAAGAGAATATATACAATGATGTGTTCTTTATGAAATATGTCTATTGTTCTCTGTAAAAATGCAGAGGCTTTACTGGATAAGGATTAAAGGCCCATTTAGTCCAGCATTTTGTTTCTATGTAACCATGTAACACCATAATTAGAATATTGCATCCAGTTTTGGTTGCCATATTAAAAAGTTATTGAAACTCTGGATAGAGTGCAGAGAAGAGCAACAAAGATGATTAGGGGATTGGAGCAGGGGTGAAATCTAAAAATTTTCACTACTGGCTCTATGAGCATGGCTTAATTAGTGGGTGGGGCTTGGTGATCAGGTGACTGAGTGGGCGTGGCTTGTTGGTTAGGTGGGCATGGCCAAGTCGATGTCACTTCTTTGCCCTTTTTTAACCTACAAAACACAACACAACACAACTGGCTCACCCACAATGTAAAAGCAGCTGTGCCAGACCTAAGATGGCCCCTGCAACAAGCAGGAACCTCACACAGGCACAAAAAGTCCAAAAAATCAACTGTCACACTATACGCACACACAACACAATTGGCTCACCCACAATGTAAAAGCAGCTGTGCTAGACCCAAGATGGCCCCTGCAACAAGCAGGAACCTCACACAGGCACAAAAAGCCCCAAAAACTAACTTTCACACTTTACACACACACACACACACAACACAACACAACTGGCTCACCCACAATGTAAAAGCAGCTGTGCTAGACTCAAAATGGCCCCTGCAACAAGCAGGAACCTCATACAGCCACAAAAAGCCCCAAAAACCAACTTTCACACTTTACACACAAAATTCCACATACAGCTTTGTGAGATTTTGTGTCTTTGTGTAGTTAGAGTGAAACACTACAGAAACATACAAAATCTCAGAAAGCTGCACAAATATTATTTATTTATTTATTTATTTTTATTTTTATTTTTATACAAAAGCAGCTAAATTTAAAACTTCCTAAACTTTAAATGGCTAGGTCTAAAAAAAGAACAACTAAAAAAACCCCAATTAACTTTTTTTTTTTAAAGCTCCCAAAGGGGGAAAAAACTTACCCAATTGAAGGGACAAGGCAGGCAGGCAGGCAGGCAGGCAGATAGAGCTTGATTGCCGGCAGGGAGATTCAGTTGCTTGCTGATTCAATGGATTGCAGGGATTACAGCAAGCGAAGCAAGGCAGGTGTTGCAACCAGTGGATCAGGATTCAGTCTGAAGAGTGAAGGTAAACAAGCTGGAGGCTGGGGGGGAGAGGGATTTTTGCTACCGGTTCTCTGAACTGCCTGCCGCCATCGCTAGCTACTTGCCCGAGCCGGTCTGAATTGGGAGCATTTCACCCCTGGACTGGAGGCTAAAACATATGAAGAATGGTTGCAGGAATTAGGTATGTCTAGTTTAATGAAAAGAAAGTCTAGGGGTGACATGACAGCAGTGTTCCAAGATCTAAGGAGCTGCCACAAAGAAGAGGGGGACTAACCTATTCTCCAAAGTACTTGAAGGCAGGACATAAAAAAATGGATGGAAACTAATCAAGCAGAGAACCAAATTAGAAATAAGGAGAAATTTCCTGACAGTTAGAACAATTAATCAGTGGAACAACTTGCCTCTAGAAGTTGTGGATGCTTCAACACTGGAGCTTTTTAAGAAGAGATTAGACAATCATTTGCCTAACATGGTATAGGATCTCCTACCTGAGCAGCGGGTTGCAATAGAAGACCTCCAAGGTCCCCTCCAACTCTGTTATTCTGTAATTCTGGTACCAAGCATCTTACAGTTTCCAATACTGGAGACAATATACTCATCCTAAATATTAGTCACTGACAGGCAAAGCCTTAAGAATGTCTAATGCTCCTTAAATATATTCAGATCAATATCTGTTCTAAGTATTCTGCTCTGACTTATGGTCAGATATGATGGCAAGTGAAGAAAGAATTTTGTATCTTCTCTTCATCATCAGTAGATCCTTTATGATGAAAAAGACTTGATGCCAGCTTTGGAAGACTGAATGATATTTTGATCTTTGCTGGCTTGTAACTGCTTTTAGGTTGTGTTTCTCTAATAGTTTACCAATATGATCTGTGATTTTCTTGGCATGCAGATTTCTTATAGGAGATGATTTGTCTGGATTGTTGTTGGATTGCATTGCCTGCCTGATTTTACCAGTAGTGTACACTTTAGCTTGTAGACACTATCAAGATGTCTCAACTTACCTGCTACTCTTTCAGGCTCACAAATGTGTCTTGCACAGTTGCTAACAATTTTGATTATGTTTTTCTTTTGGTGAGAATGATGGTTGAAACTATTACGTAGCTAGTGATCTCTGTGTGTTGGCTTTCAATATCCTTTATGTCAGGGGTGCTATTCAGCAGGTTCTGACAGGTTCTGGAGAACTGGTAGCAGAAATATTGAGTAGTTTGGAGAACCAGCAAATACCACCTCTGACTGGTTCCAGAGTGGGGTTGGAATGGAGTTTTTGCAATATCCTTCCTCTGTAGTGGGGTGGGAATGGAGATTTTGCAGTATCTTTCATCTGGAGTGGGGTGGGAATGGAGATTTTACAATATCCTTCCCCTGCCACACCCACCAAGCCATACCATGCCCACCAAGCCATGCCCACAGAACCGGTAGTAAAAAAAATTGAATTCCACCATTGCTTTATGTCCTAGTTATTGATTTCCTTTCCAAATAATCAGGACATCCAAGAATGTAATTTTGCCATTTTTCTCCATTCCATCAGAAATTGAACATTAGGGTGAATACTATTCAAGTATTCCAGGAATTCTGGAGTTCTTCTTCACCATGAATCCAGATCATGAAGGTGTCCTCCACATAGTGCAATCAGGTGGATGGCTTTAAAGGTGCAGCATCCAATGCCCTTTGTTCTCATTTCTTCCTGTAGAAATTGGCTATGACTGGGCTCAGTGGGCTCCCTATTGTAACTCCTTCAGTTTGCTTATGATATTCATAATTCCATTGGAAGTAACTGATTGTGAGGCAATGATGCAAGAGGCTAATTATTGTCTTTAAAAAATATTTTCTTAATATATAGCAATGACTCCTTGATTAATATTTTGGTGAAGAGTCAGACTACATCTAACTCAAGATTGGATTTACTATGTTTCTCAATCATGTAAATTGAATCTGTGATGTACATTAGCATTAATCCAATGTTTGTTTGCAAGAGAGCTGTTAAATGTTTGTTAGTGTAGTATTATAGGTGAGCCAATGGCACACACAATTGGATGCCTTATGGATCTTAGCTAAGCTATTCAGACAAGATGGTAAGGCTTAAAACACAGAGGCTTTTGTGGAAATCAGGTAAGATTGATGAGGTTTTAATAAGATGATTAGTTTTCTGTGAGATATTTGTTGCCAGATCACGCTTGATTTTCTTGTACATTGCAAGATTTTGAAAGTCCTGGATTTTATTCTGATCATCCTCCATTTTCATAATGACTGCAACGTTCCTTTTATTTGCTAGTAGAATAAAGATGTTCTCTTCTGCATTGAGATTCCTTAAGGCCATGTCTCTTTCATTGTCAGGTTGCTGCTGAGAGGATGGGTGTTTCATAAAATTTTGATCATCTCATATCTGATTTACTCTACAGCATTATTCAGAAAGGTTTTAGTAGCTGCTTCAACATTTGAGATGATATCCTCAGTAGGTACCACAAGGAAATGCAAAGCTCCTTTTTTGAGCAGAACCTTTTTAGTGGACAATGAGTGAGACTGATGACCATGTGTACAGTATCAAGTATTGGTTCTATTTCTACTTCTGAGAAATATATTTCGTCTTTTTCTTCCTTTTTCATTTCACAATATTGTTCCAGTCTGGACTTATCTTCTTATTGGTAACTTAGAGGTAAAAATGAAACAACTGCTTGTGTTACATTTTGAGAGAATCTTTTCATCAATGATGAATGGTTGCAAAAGCTGATAGAGTTAGCAGAGATGGCCAAATTGACTGAAAGAAAAAATGATGAAAAAAAAAATACAATTACTTTTATTTCTACTTGGAAACTGCTTCTGGACTTCGTGCTTGAAAAAAAGTGAAACTTTGGGTTTTACCAATTAATAGGTTATCTGTTATAGAAATGGCTAGTTTATATTATTATGTAAAAATAAAAAAGTTGAGGTTTGATGCTATTATCTTATTCTACTGCACCAAAGGGAGTTGGAAGTCAACACATTTTCTTTCTTTTCCCCCTTTGCCCCACACCTTTTCCCCCCTTATTTCTCTCCTATTTTCTTTTGTATTTTTATATTATAAACTAATAAACAAAAATATTAAAAAAGAACCTTTTCATGTAACAAAGCATGCTCCATGTGGGATTGTGAAGACTTGAGGACTCTTTTCATTTTTAGAATTTTTTTTTAAAAAATTGACATCGTCCCAGAATCCTGGTAATAGAACAGAAATATAACAGAACAGAGAAGATGGGCTTTTTTGTTCTGAAGAGCTCCCACTCCATAAACTTGATAGAAATAACCCCTACACCCAGAGGTGAACAATACATACATACTGTACATACATACATTTCAGCAAGCAGATAGCCTAATCCTGTAGAACTCTAGCCATCAAAACTCCCTTAAAATCAATTGTGGCCTGATTTCCATGGGCTAAAAAGGCTAAAAAGGTGGCCTTGCAAGAGACCAGGTAGATCATGTGGCTGTTGCTGGAGGAAAGTTCTGTGACTTTAACAACATATAGAGACAATTCTGAAGTTAGTAGTGAATATAAAGTATTTTATATTGACTGCCCAGCACATGCCAACTGTCTATTATTCAGTTCTTACACTTCTGACCGTGGAGAGTTCTAACTTGAGAACTTGTATCTCCTGGCCAAGAGACATTATCCAGATACATTGAAAATATAAACCTCCTTTATTAGGCCCTCTTTTGTCTACTGTTCTGTTTTTGCTTCATCAGTCATTTAACAGCAGGTAATTTTGGAGGTCATTTTTCTCTTCCAAACTCTGATGAAATTTGCTAGTGGGCAAAGTCAGCCTGTGAGACATAACAAATGTCACCCTATCCCAGCCCTAGAGCAAAACAAAATAATTTTAAAAGCCTACTGAAGATCAAGATAATTTGATAAAGATTTGTGTTTCTGAAAAGGTCACTCTCTTAAGTTTATAAAAGAACTGAAAGGCAGGTTTAAACTTTCACTGGAAAGCTTCAAGATCCCCTTCTCCCTTTTGGGGGGGACTTTGTGAGAAGAACTCTTGATGTGCTCTTCCTTAAGTTTTAACTCCTTTCAACTCATATATTATTAACAGTGATCTCAACTCACCCAGTGTAACAATCCTAAGAAACATTTTAACTATCTCTCTATCAAAACCAACAAACCAAAACCAACTGATAAGACCATTGGTGGTGGGCTACTAGCATCTCTCCATTCCAGCAGAGCACTGGGACGGGCACCAAGAGACAACATTGCATCTTGACAACTTGGTTTATCTCAAAAACTAAGAAGGGTTATACTTGTCTCTTACTTGAATGGGAAATTATCAAAATATCCTAGGACAGTAGGCTAGGTTGGGAAATAGGACAAATATTCTGGAAGAAGGCATTGGCAAAACATACTACTAATAAGAATGCTATTTCCATGAAGTCCCCAAGAGTTCACCTGAATTTGTAGGATACTTGATTGGCATTTGTGAAGATGGCTTGCATTTGTCAAGGGTTCTTAAGAACCCCTTCCAGCTTGATGCCCTACTGATTGTTCCGTGAATGTCTCTAAGTCAGAGAGGATTCAAGATTTGATTGGATTTGAAAATTTCTGCAGATCACTTACCTCTTCTTCTGATCCTAAAGAAAGTAAACAACCAACCAACCAAGCAAACAAACAAAAGCCTCAAAAATTTCAGCCTGAGGCCACAGTTCTATAACATCTCAATCATAGAATATAAGAGAGCCAGTTTATTTATTTATTTGTTAAATTTATTTGCTGCCTATCTCCCGATGGGACTACTCAGTCCATTCATTCAAGCATGCAGAAATTCTGCTTTAGAAATCATTGGGCTCTTGCTGGGTGAAAAGGATGCTGGGATGGATTTTTGTCCTATTCAGATAGAGATTTTATTAAATATATTGAAATAAAATAATGAACCTGGATATGTGGATTAGTAACCATAAGGTGAGAAGTATTTCTTGCTCCCCCTCCGTTTTATGATGTATTCTCAACAGACAGTTTTCCCCTGGCTGATTTTTGTGTTTGTGGTTTTCTTAAAAGGGTTCCTCGTTTTCTATCATGAAATGTTCCACCGCTGGGAGAAATTATCCTTATCGGTAAAATACTTAAGGAGACCACACACACACACACACACACACACACACACACACACACTGTTGAAAGTTGCTGTGAGGGGACCTAACTGACTTCTGAGGAACACCACCACCCAAAACAAAATCTTCTGAACATTCCTTGGGCTATTTCATGGGCCTTAAAAGATGAAATGAGGACCCAGTTTGTGGGGGCAATAAGCTGACTTTGTATAAAATATACAAAAGTATGAAGGCTATTGCTTAATGCATTGTAAGCCACCCTGAGTCTTCAGAAAAGGGCGGCATATAAATCAAATTTTAAAAAAATCAGATTTATTTTCCTATATGACAATATTAAAATGGATACAGAGGGACCAGAATAGAAGAGAAAATCCACCAGCCTAATCAAAAAGGAATATTTTGGACTGCTTGCTTTGCAAATGATAGAGAATTTATCAACCTGGGAGATTTGCCAGAGTGCACGGTATCTCCATATTCTTGTAAAAGCAAATTTAAAAAGTTTTAAAAAACAGTGATCATAAGGTCAGCTTTTGACCTGGGCTGGCTACTTTATAACCATTGCTTTGTACCTTCTCTAAAATTAAACCCTTGCTGTTATCATTTTGGAGTACATTTCATGCTTTCTTGTTTCAGCAAAACTTGATGTCTGAAAGTTCAGTGAACAGCTTGTCTGCAGAGGAAAGAATGGAAGAAGATCCTATCTTCCTATAGCCAGAACACCTGCTATTGCAGTGCTCATGGCAGAAGACTGGGTCAGGGAGACTATGTTAGTTTTCCAGTGAGAAGGAGAAGCAAGTGAAAATCAAGATGTACATTATTTTCTGAAGCTTGCTCTTGGATATATTCTGGAGAACCGGTGGTGGAAATCTTGAGTAGTTCAGAAAACTGGTAGTAAACATTCTGACTGGCCCCGCCCCCATCTATTCTCTGCCTCCCAAGTCCCAGCTGATCGGGAAGAAATGGGGATTTTGCAGTAATCTTCTCCTGGAGTGGGGAGGGAATGGAGATTTTGCAGTATCCTTCTCCTGCCACACTCATCAAGCCATGCCACACCCACCAAGCTACACTCACAGAACCGGTATAAAAATGTTTGAAACCCACCACTGAAACAGGGGCTGTTGTTGCCTAGTTTTTTCCTGGAATTGATCTTGCAGATTCAGTCAGCTATCATGTTGGCCTTGACCAAACTATTAATATCAATAGCATCATTGTTTATACATTATTCTGAGCCAAATTAATCAACTACATTTTAGATTAGGATGCTGTATAACCCCACCCATGTATGATTCATTTTTGCTTTAAAGTGTCCTATGAATCTAGACACTTGGATTTAACCTATAAACTATAGCTTAGATATTGTCAGTTGACCATATTGCTGATATAGGTAGGATCAGGCTTTTGCAAGCATGTCAGATAGATTAGGGTTAGTAAAACCGTATCTTTTCATTGTTCTTAAAAAAATAAAAATAAAAATATAGGAAGTTGAGCAAATGGAGATGAGCAAAATCAGTCTATTTTCACTCATGTCCCTTTTGCACTTGTTCAATTATAAATCTATCTCAATTCCACATTAACCTTGTTTTAAGATTTAAAAGTAGGAACATTTATGCTGAAGCACATTCTCTCAAAAAGGGCATGTTTAAATGCATGTTTATATGTGCAGTTAATTTTCATTTCCTTATTGGTGCTTTTGAATAAGGAATACATCAGGATGGAAAACCCAACCGCCAATGGTTAACTCAGGTTCTGCTCTGTTCCTTGGAACAGATCAGGGTGGTTCATCTGAGAAATTTCCCTAAGATTCTTATCCGTAGAACTGGCGTAAGAGAAACCACCTCTTCTAGGTGGTAATGATGCAGATGAGGTGATGTATTTGTTTGTAACAACTGGAGCTCAGTCATTAAAACCAGGAAGAAGGCCAGAAGTAGAAAAGCTCCTAGATCACTTACAATACAGACTGGAGCCAGAGGGAGTGGCCTTGCCGAAGGACTCTTTGGGCCCATGTGCCTAATTCTATCTTGAATTATGACCTCTGTTTGTAAATCTTTCTGATGCCGTGCATTTTAATTATTCCCAGATGCTTACAAAGAGTGCAAAAGGTAATGGAACAGACACTTAATTGTTCCACCTTGAGTTCAATTTCTTTCATGAGTCAAAGGAATGCTTCAGCTTATCTCTTGCATATCAGTAAATAAGGGTTATTGACTTCCCTTAACGATAAACTGAAAATGCTGTTAAATGCACCATAAACAAAACGTATGAACCCCCTTTTTATATGATTAAAATGGTCATAATGATCTGATATTTCTTGCTGATTGAATCTGCCACTTCTGTTTACAAGGAAAATAAATAACACATGTTTTCTGCTGCTCTGAAAGGTTCCTATTTATTCTGTGGTCATTTCCCACTTATGATATTTCCAGCTTAATTTCACAAAACAGCTTTTACATGGCTTGAGGAAGGGGTGGGAGCCCAACTCTTATTGTACATTGTCTTGGAAATATTTTGCCTTTGAGCTGAGGACTTTTATTTGTAGAAACAACCAGCCATATTCTTTATAGGGTTGATATTATTCTAAATTAAAAAGAGAAACAGCTGGACATTATAAATGCCATAATTTGGGATTTTGTTTTCTTCTCCTTTGTGGTAGACACAAGATTGGCCAGATCCCGAGTTGAAAAAAGAAGACTTGCAGGAGGGAACTGGTGGTTTGGACCTCTGCAGAATTTGGAGGTGGGGCAGTAACCAGGCATTTTGACACCTAGGGTAGGATCCCAGATTGCCCCTCCTCTCTTCACCCATCAGTGTATACATACTGTCAGTCCCTTTTTTTATGGTCAGTACTGCTAATGTGATAAAGTCAGAATTATCCACCAAAGCATACACATTCGACTATAACCTCAGTGATAGCTGTGAGTATTGAGATGCTGAAGATGCAAAGTTAACCAGACATGGTGATATGTATTAATGTGTAGATTCCTGATAATTGGTCTTCTTCCTTTTTTTCCAAAATCCAAAGAGTTGGGATTTGGGAAGGTTTTCAGACCAGATTTTTTGAGAATATTGGTTCTTCCTGTTCCACTGATAGAAACAGTTTTCATTATAGAAAGTCCACCCGATGCCCACCATATCATCCATGTACTCTGCATTTCAAGGGAAGAAAGTGTTCTGACCTAGGCTTCGTGATACAGTAAAAAGCACACAGTTAGTCCCCAAAACCCCTTCTTTTATTTTAACAGCTGTGAATTCCCTTCATTCACAGCATGTGCTGAATCACCAAGAGTTTATAAATAATCCAACAGTGTTGTGACCCAAGCCCAAGTAGGTATTATCAGACACAAACAGTTCGAAACAAACAGACTTTATTAGAACAGCTGAGAATTAACTCATTCTCAGCATAGTCCAAACTAATTCAAAACAAATTCCTCATAACACATAATTCTTCAGCCTTATCAACAACCTTGGTCTAATTAGGCAACCTGCCAATGGCTTTTCTTGGCAAAAGTTCAGAAGCAGAAGATGCGGACAAACAATACATGCAGCAAGAAAAAGAAACAAATCTATCAACATTGTTTTCCAACAAAGAGCCCAAGAGCCGTTGCTGGTCTTTTAAGCCTTATGGGAGGGGCCAATCATCTCTTGGCCTTAATTCCCGAGTCGTCCTTTTTGCTTTAGCTGCTCTTGCCTCTGGCAGCTCTTCTCATGCGTGCACTAGGAACAGGCTCCTCCTGTTTCTCTGCCTCTCTGCTGTCAGCCTTTGGAGGCTCCGGAGTCTGGACATCACTCCCAGATGGCCCTGGCTCCATCTCTGCCTCCGATGCATAGCCCTCATCCGGGCCTTCCCCAGCTTCCAGGACTGACCAATGTTCTTCCTCAGCCTCCTCACTGTCCAACTCCGCTAGCTCCACAGGCTGCTGGTGGACCACAACAAACAGAAGTCTGCCACAGTCCTTCGGATAAGGCTGGTAAACACCCACCTTTATCTTCTTTGACACGCTGCCAAAGACCTAATTGGCAATTATCTTGGCAAGGCCACATGGAAACAGAGAATCAAAAACGGAGCTTCAAAGTACAACGTTGCTTCCTGCAAAGGCCCCTGTGCCTTTGCTCTTCCTTTATGTCTTATGGGAGGGGCCAATCATTTCCAAGCCTTACTCCCGAGTTGTCCCTTTTGTTTGAGCTGTTCTTGCCTTCTGGCAGCTCTGTGCATGCACGCATTAGGAACAGGCTCGCCCTGTTCCTCTGCCTCTCTGATGTCTGATTCTGGAGGCTTAGTAGCCTGCACATAACTCTCAGATGGTCCTGGCCCCATCTCTGCCTCTGAAGCAGAGCCCTCATCTGAGCCTTCCCCAGACTCCAGGACTTTCCCATGTTCCTCCCCAGCCTCCTCACTGTCCGACTCTGCTGCCAGCCATGCATGCCAATGTGTTCACATTGAATGAGCAGATTCAAACTCTAAATCAGAAGAACTCAGCAATTGCTCCCAAGTCAAAAAGGAACAGAGACAATGTAGAACTGAAAAGGCAATGCATAAGATAATTAAAACATTTGTGACAGTAAACCAAAATAGAAAGAAAAGATAAACTAAACAAACAAACAAAAATTGAGACGCAGAGCCATATGTTCACATGTATGCTGCAAATTTTTTTAAAAAACCCTCAATGCAATTGATGTATACTCCCACACTTTGTCCCCCTCCTTCTTCACCAACATCAAAAAAGAGCCTTTTTTTCAGTAAGATGCCAATAATGGAAAGCAAATCATCTGGCATGCAATCAACCAGTCCCTCTTCCAAGTAAATATATAGAATGCCTGATGTGCTTTAGGTAGATCTTTAATATTGGAAGGGACATCTGTATAATTGAGAAGAATCAGAAGTCCTGATGCTGAGTTTCTTAATGCTTCAGGAGTTTACATTACAATCCTGCATTTGCCTAAAAGGAAATAAGCTTGATTAAGTTCAACAGAACTTACTTCCAGTTAAGTATGTGTAGGATTGCAATCTCAACAAGGCTAAACCACTGAACTGGGTCTCTTCTTGAAGTATTTTTGTACATTTCAGGAGATTGTAAACCAAGCTCAACAGCTGTACTGCTGGACTCCCTGAAAGGAGTTCAGCACACCCTGGCAGGATTCTGGGATCAGGCTGGAGAGACCTTGCTGCTATTTGGAGCAACAAACCTGTAGAAATCAGTTTCCAGAACAATGAAAAAAGCAGATGCATTCAGGCTCTTTTATTGCATAGTTGAACAGCCTTGATCCAACAGGAAGGTTTGATTTTCTCCTAAATAATTTATCTTTAAATGGGGAGGGATGTAAAATTTTCCTCTGCCTAAGCTGTGTTTGTAGACAGGAAAAGGGATGGATTTAAATTCAAGGTTGCCTTTCTTTCAAATATTATTTGCATTAATCTTAACCAGACTGAGCATCATCTAGTAGGAAGGTTAAATACAAAGGAGGAAACAAGCAAACATGCAAACTGTGGCTCTTACTTATCCTGTGGATGTCAGGGTAGGTTATAGAAACAGAGATATTCTTTCAATTATGTACATGCTCTAGTTCTTTTCCAGAGACAGGAATGATACAAAGTTACATTTCCTCCCCCTCCTCATGTTGTGGAAAATTCGACACAATAGCATTGCTAGCATCTCTGGATAATAAGGTAGTTGCATAAATATCTAAGTGTAAGCCTGTTTTTCTTCTTTAAAAAACAATGAACGCTTGCAAGATTCCTCTGCCCCCTGGTGAACAGACATGGTGTCAGCCCTGAATGAAATGCAACTTTGAGTAGCAGGATTGAGAAACCTATGGTCTTTCTTGTGTTGTTGAACTACAACTCCCAGGACCCTACCACTCACAAATGGCTAGGGACACTGGGAAATTCAAGAATGTTTGAGAGGACCTACTGCAGTGGTGGGTTGCCCCGGATTCTTACCGGTTCTATAGAACCAGTAGTAAAACCAGCGGGGGGCTCCGCCCACTGATCCTGGAGTCATGAAAACGTGTGCACACGGACCCGTTGCAAACCAGTAGTAAAAGTAAGTAGAACCCACCCCTGACCTACTGTGGTAAAACTTGGTGACATCCGAAATCAGTTTTCTTGCCAGGATGATCTAACCTTAATAAAACTAGTTTACATAGCCTACACTTCATTTTAAGTCTTACACATTTCAAATATTTCTCAGTTTTCTCTTTTTTAACTTATTGGCTTTTTTTTTTTTTTTTTAAAAGCTGTAATATTCATCTTGTAAAAGTTCTGAGAGGAATGGGAGGGTTGCTTATCATTTTGTCCTAATACAAACATTACTGTTTTTTTTAAAAAAAATTCTTAACTCTATGTAATTAATACCCACCAAGCCTCACACCAAGCAATTCCTTGAAAAATGTTCACAACACCATGTATATTTTATGGACAATAGTTTTATATGTGTGCTCAAAAATGAACTCCATCTACTTCAGTGTACCATATTCTCAGAAGAATGTGTAGAATTGTGATCTTATTTTCTGGTACGGGGGGGGGGGTTTGTCATGGATTTAATATTATTGTGAACCCACTGTTGTCATACATAGCATACTGTGTTACAAAAAGAGAATCCAAATTATTCCCCACAAAATTACATATGATTAATGCATGTGTTTAATTGAGTGAAGCACCATACTTAATATGTTATTAAATGGCAATGAAGGTCACAAACACTGGGGATTTAAGAAAACCAGACAAGTGATGATCTTCCCCCATCCCTTGGCCATTTAACTTGCAGTCGCCATCAACAGAAGCAACGTGGATTAATGAAATGCTGTGTCTCTAATGTTGACACTAGGTGGCACTATCCTTTACAGCAGAAGTTCAATCTCAACTGGAAAATTCATTTGGTGAATGTAGGACCACTATTCTGATGGGTGTTTTATAAACTACAACTCTCATAAACTTGGTAACTACCTGCACTTATCGCATTTTGTTAGAGGCCAAGAGATATAGCATAACTGGAAGAAAATACATAATCTCTGGGAAGCAAGGACAGTATATGATAACCACAAAAACTAAACTCCTTAGCAAAAAAACCAAAAACATGGTCAGGAAATACTGTCTCTTTGTCTTCTCAAAATACACTGTTGTCTTTGTTGTATTGCCCCTATCATTTCATATTTGCAACCAACCTCACTTTCCTAATGTAAATGCCTAATATACTGATATATCCAGGCAAATACCGAGTCAAAAACAATATAATAGGGATAGGATAAGGTAGGATAAATAGAAGAAGCCTTATTGAAGCAAGATATTATTTGTTATTTATCCTCAGAAGAAAATGTTATATCCATTTCTATAAAGTATTTCTTTCGCTTGTTAGCCTACTTTCCCCAACTTGCTCCTCACAATGGCTGAAATTTTTGGGCAGCAGAGCTGAAGCATATTACAAAGGCCTGGGAAAAGCTGAACTGCCTATGTCTAGGTCTGACAGCTCAATTACTTTGTTTTCCAAGTTAGCTTTTAATAATAATTTATATCCTTCCATCAAGGTGGCCTGAGATGGTTATACAGGTTAAACAGGTTAGTGTTATTTTGGAACATGTCACATGCCTGGAATCCATGCTATCTGTTGCCTTGAAATATTCCTCAGTATCTGTTTCCAGTAAGGATAGGCAGGCTCTCTCCTTGTCTGTTGCTAGTTAAAAAGTAATGAGTCCTTTTATGCTTTCTTTACACAATAAGACTCAGTCAGAAAATGGGATATAATTTAGTCAACAAAATAAAATGGAAATCCCCAAATGAAATGTACAAAAGATGAAATTGAGCCAGTTGCCGTAGTTAACACAACCAATAAAAAGACATCAACTTTATTTGCTCTGCTAACTTAAGGAACATTGTGCCATAAATTCCCAGCTTTGTTTTGCATTTTGCTTTGAAGTATGTTAGGATAAGATGTTGCCTTCACACTGGCTGTGGAGTTATTAAAAGCAGTCAAGAGGTTATGGAACCTAGGCCTTATCTTTCAAAAACACAATTTGCATGGAAGAAGAGCCCCAACTTTTCACAACACCTTATTTTTTACTTTAATGAACAAGGGGATTATGGGCCAGCTTTGATTCAGTACTATGTTCCCGATGGTGTGCCTTCCGACTGTCTTGGACTATATTATTCCCGGTGACCTGGCCAACATAGGGAATAAGAGCTGAGGTGGCACAGTGGTTAGGGTGCAGTACTGCAGGCTACTTCAGATGATTGCTAGCTGCAGTTTGGCAGTTCAAATCTCACCAGCTCAAGGTTGACTCAGCTTTCCATCCTTCCGAGGTGGGTAAAATGAGGACCCAGATTGTTGGGGGCAATATGCTTACGCTGTAAACCTCTTAGAGAGGGCTGTAAAAAGCACTATGAAGTGGTACATAAGTCTAAGTGCTATTGCTAATTGTTCTGACAAAAAAAAATTGAAAAGTAAATGTCATTTTAGTTCTTTTCTATGACTCTGTACAATTTGGTTACACTGGACTGATCTCGTTAAGCAGGTCTGGCCTAGTTTGGATCTGAATGGAAAACTTCTGGCAAATCCCTGGAAATATTGACAAGACTTTGGCTGAAAAATGCTTTTAAAAGTTTTTTTTAAAAAAAGCCTCTGATGATCGCGCGGCTCAGCTGGGATTGTCAGAGCCCTTTAAAAGCATTTTTTCTACAACCTCTTTGGCCGAAGAGGTTGTAAAAATGCTTTTAAAAGTAAAAAAAAAAAAAAAAAAAGTTGGTCATGCCCATCCAGTCACATTAACACCACGCCCCCAAGCCACACCCACAGAACCGGTAGTAACAAATTTTACATTTCACCACTAATACACAGGCCTAAATATATGTACTATTATTTATAAAAAGAGATTGCTTTGCCTTCAGAAGTTGTGGGTGCCCCATAACTGCAGGCTTTTAAGAAGAGTCTAGACAGCTACTTATTTGAAATAGTATAGGATCTCCTGCTTGAGCAAGGGGTTGGAGTTCTTACTCCAAGGTCCCCTCCAACTCTGTCATTCTATGTTACAGATATTCCTGCTTTATACTTTCATTATGTATGGAAAAATTTCTTATGAATAATAATACACCCTTCCTCTTCCATTAGCACCAACACTTCCTTATTTTTGTCTTTTTGCTCTTTGCATCAACAATGCATCTAACAAAATCTGTAAACTACCAATTGCTGGAGAAAGACCTGATTGTATGCATGGGTTATAGTTTAAAACATCTCTGATCAAGCAGGACCATTTAGCCAGTTACTTCCAAATATGAAAATAGATGGGGTTAATAAACATCTGCTAGGCCATACCAAGCGGTTGGTGAGTAAATCTGACTTGGTGGACCAACATTCTGAAGTCTTAATGTGATGAATACTAAACAGTAAAACTTGATTGTTTCTTTGATAGAGTCAGAAATAAAGTTTGTATAAGAAAATCTCAAGGAAAAAACATCCCTATGAAGATGTATTCTTCAACAAATATTTACATAATCAGATGGCTGTAGTAATTCAGTGCTAAGATTGCATGCAGAGGTCCCAGATTCGTTTTCTGGGCTCTACAGGTATGGTTGGAAAAAAGTTTGGTTTGAAATTTTGAAGAACTGGCAAAGCTGGTAAAGACAGCATCGGAGCAGAATAGCTTTCCTTAGCTTAGCCACCTGAGGGTCAACCACATCCCAGAATTCAATGCACTGGCCAAGCTGGCTGGAGGATTGTGGGAGTTGAAGTCTACATATCTTAAGGCTGCTTAGCTTTCCAAAGGCTGAGCTACAGGGACAAAAGATCTGAACTGATGCAGGCAGCTGCCTTTATGTCCTTTGAAAACTGCCCAATATAAATTGCAGTGTAAGCAATAAATTATGTTTTAATTTACTGATGACTTTGGTACTTTCTCCAGGTCTTTTAGCATGATTTTGTCTAAACATGCTCTCTTTCTAAAGGCAAAATTCAATTTTTTTTTAGCACCCTGCACATTTTTAAGCAGCATATTAAACTGAGAAAGAGGGAGTGAATTTGCCCGAGGGCTTTAGGGGTCTTTAAATATCATCTTCATGAGAGACTAAACATTATAAACCACCCTGCTGGTAATAGATGGGCATTTTAAAGAGGCAACGGATAAACAGTGATGAAGCATAATTGGAGCTGTTTGTTGTGCCTTTGCTGATGAAATGCTGGCAAAACTGACTCGGCTCAAAATGACATGTTTACGGAACATCAAAGAACCCAAGCTGACTTTACATTATATCAGTGACAACTGTATATACTGGAGTACTCTTTGCCATTTAGGCTCACCCTTCTTATTTTTTCTCCCAGCGCTGGGAGAAACATTTGCTCTTCCACTCAAACTGATCACTTGATAAATACATACAGTCATTTGTAGCAAATTGTCGAGTCAAAGGAGTTAAAAGAAACTCATTCTTGGACCATTATGTATAAATGATAAGTACACGCTCTATCTCTCTTGCTTGAGTGAATACAGGAAGATACTCCTAGCTGCATAATTCATCACAGTTCAATATTAGCAGATGCCTCCTCCTGATTCTGTAGCTTGTCTCTCATCCATTTTCCCCCCTGGAATATAATTAAATCAAACAAAAAATGTATAGATTTCTGAAACTTGATCTCAGAACTGGATTATACACAATTTGCCATAGTTTTCAAGTTGTTTGTATTTTCTCTATACGAATAATCAAAGTGGGGGCTATGAATTGGTAAAATAGTTTAAAAAAAACATTTTGAGAGCTGTGAAATTTTATCAAGATTCTTTAGAATAAATTGTTTTACTGATTTTAAATGCATTCCTCTCTGTTAATAAATATGCCTTAATTTAATTAATTTAATTTCAATTATTAATCATTAATAACTATGATAAATTATATATTCGTTGCTTTAATATTGATTTTTGTTATTTTAATAGACTAACAGACATTCATAATGTAGGGAGGCTGCAGGAGTTGAAAACTGGAACACTGCATATCTCCACTACTTTTAAATATATATATGTAAGTTATTTTTAAATATGTCTTATTATTAGTAAAAAAAATAAATAGAAAGGGGAAGAATTTTATTTTAATATTCATCACTCATACACTATAGAATTAATCTTTTTATGTGTTCATATCACATTGAGCAATTAATTTGTTTACATTTAAAACAGTTTAATTTGAAGAGGAAAAACATATGGAATATTAAACAAAGAATAGTAAATGCAAACCAAATTTCTAAATAAACTGCAGTTGAGATACCTGGCAATAGAATTGTTGTTCAGAAAAGTTGTTCAAGACGTTGTATAATTAAGGAAAAATGGGTGTCTTTCCAACCTTCTTGCACACAAGAGTATACAATCACTGTTTCCTTTCTCTTCTTGTTAGTTTAATTATAACTGATAGAATGGAACATGAGCACTAAACTAAAAGGTATATATGAGATAATTTATAATCCAAAGGAACCAATATTACATTTGGAGTGCCACATCTCCAGGATTTAGCCGAGTCCTTCAATTTCCTCCTGCAAAAAAGATCCCATAAAATTTACATCTTAAAAAAATGAAACAAAATAATATTTCTAGCGTATTGGTTCCATTTTGGAAATAGCATCAGAAGTTCTGTAGTCAGAACTCTAAATTATAAGAAAATTATTAAGTGTAAAAATGTTCCCAGAAAATGAAAACCAATAGTTTTAGTTCATGAATAGAAAAGAGAGAGAAAAAACAAGGAGCCAAACGAGCAAGTTTACAATTGCTTTATTTCCTAGGCCTATTTTAAACCCTTTTATTCTTATTGTACAGCAATTGCTCTAAAAAGGACAGAAGCTACAGTGCTTCTAATATCCTGGAAAATGTATCATCTTGGTTTCCATAAATGTATAGATACATGGAACATGTGTGCAAACTGAATATTGTAGATTCTGATGATATAATCTAGATTGAAAAATTATTCATTTATTTTTTAAATATTAACTACACATCGTCTTATAGCTTTGATCCAACAAAGCCAAGTTTGAATGTGCAAAGCTATCATCCCTTCACTATATTTTATGGAAGTCTATATTGGGAGTGGGGCGGTGGGGGAGAAAACCCTTGATACGGTTGTTTTTCATATTCTTTGAAAAGTGATTTGCCCATTTCTACTAATAATTCCCTGTATAGTGCCATCAAAGCATTGTGCAATATTTTTAAAGAAAGGAAGCACAACAAATTATGATCATGCCACTTACTATGGTGAAAGCACAAAGCAGCATATTAAAAAAAAATGATGATTTGAGAAAAAGGAAAAAAAAAAAACCAGGTTGAAAGCTATTCAGTCCCATCCCCTGTCCCCCCGCCCCCAAAATAGCATTTTGTACTTTTGGGGAAGTTGTAAGGGAAGAGGGGAAAATCCTACATAATGGGCTGCTACTGAAAAAGTCCAGTTTTGAGTTCAAACTAAGGAATTTCAGAGAGGAGTTTCATTAAAACAAACAAACAAACCTTGACGCTTCAGAGATGGGCACATACAAACACACAAACAAACAGAGAAAGAAACTGAAAGAGAGAAAGGGTGAATCAGACCTAGCTTAAAACAGCTATGTACCTAAAAACAAAACAAAGCTAAATGGAAAAAACATGGATCCCTTAACATTTTCTTGTTCATAGCTGTAGAGACGGGATGATAACTGTTGAAAGTAAAGAAGCAGGGGAAAAAAAACACAACTTATTTCTAGACTGCTGCTGGAAGCACATGTTTCACATTGCTTCATGGTAAGACAACTTTTGTTTGCAGATGTGGCAACTAACTGTGCTAATATGTGTTGTTTGTGAAGTAATCTCCATTCTCTCATCTTCCTGCTCACAAAATTTGAGTTCTATGGCCAGAGGGATACCAGGGATATTGGCAGTCTACATAAAGGCTATTCCTTATCTGCACTTCTAAGACATTGACAAATTAAGTGCAAAATATGCAAACCACTGTGGTAGAAGTTATCTTTCATCACTGCTGGTAATGTTTAATGCTTCTGTTATTTACTAGCAAACGTATTTTGGCCTAAGGGATAATGCTGTGAATAGGGTGCTTGAGCATCTGCTTCCCAAGAGACTTTTACTACTTTCTCTAGAAACACAGGATGGGAATGCAGAGCCACAGAAATCTCACTTGCTGCTAGTGCCGATCAGTAGCACCAGATGCAGAAAAGGAGAGCTGCTCTTAAGTTGTCAATTAGTTCAGTGTTTACTGCTGCTTAATAGTGGCGGTGATTGCTTTTATAGTCTCCAAAGCAAGTGTGAATGCAGTGTCTATGGAGATTCTCAGTCAACCAGGTCATGGTTGTCCCAAAGGTGCTTTTTCAAGAGGCAACTGGACTTTCTGGTATTTCTTTGAAGATGTTTCGCTTCTCATCCAAGATTTTGCGAGATGAGAAGTGAAACGTCTTCAAAGAAAAACCAGAAAGTCCAGTTGCCTCTTGAAAAAGCACCTTTGGGACAATGAATGCAATGGAAAGAACCTAGCTGAGCCAGCTTATCACACAGCTACTTAGGGCCCCGGTGGGAGATGTGAATAATTGTCATTGGAATGGCAGCTGTTCTCCACTTTTATATCCTCCAATTCATTACAGGTGGTCTTCGACTTATGACCATTTGTTTAATGATGGCTCAAAGTTATGATGGACTCAAGAAAAGTGATTTATGACCTGACCTTGCACTTAGGACCATTACATCACTACCACAGTCATGTGATCACAAATGTAGTACTTGGCAAACAGTTCTCATTTATGACCAGTTGCAGTATCCTGTGGTCAAGTGATCACAATTTGCAACCTTCCCAGCTGGCTTCTGACAAAAAAGTCAATTAGGGAAGGTGGATTTGCTTAACAACCATATGATTTGTTTAATGAACTCATGATTCATGGTGATATGCTTAACAGCTGTGATAAAAAAATGGTTGTAAAATTGGGCCCCATCACACAATGGTTTACTCTACAGCAGGGGTGTCAAACATACGTCATCACGGCATTGTCACATGATGTATCATGACTCCCCCCCCTTTGTTAAATGGGATGTGGCCAGTGTGTGATGCATCCAGCCCATGGACCGCAAGTTTGACAGCCCTGCTCTACCACCACACTGACTTATGACAGAAACTGTGATCCCAATTATGGTTGTAAGTTAAGACCTATCTGTATTGCACTTGGAAATTGACTTGTCATCCTATTCAGTAAGATGAACACATGCTTCAGGGCCTTATTTGGGCCAATAATTTGCAGAAAAATGTTAAACCAAGAGTAAGTCCCCTTAGCTTAGCCCTGGATTTTAAATTTGAATAGAGAGGCAGATATCAATTTCCCCAGCCCAAGCTGGTTAGTTTGTTCACTTTACCTGAGTAGATGTGACAATTGTGACAATCTGGTTTCCCATTTAAACATTCCTGAAAATTGAGTTTATATATTAGGGAAGAAGGTAGAGCTAAAGGCAGGAGAGTAGCATTGCCAGCCCTACAAATGTGTTTTTCGTTTTCTGTCAGTAAAGCAAAGGTGGGTTTCAGCAGGTTCTGACCAGTTCTGGAGAACTGGTAGTAAAAATTCTGACTGGCCCTGCCCCAATCTATTCTCTGCCTCCCAAGTCCCAGCTGATTGGGAAGAAATGGGGATTTTACAGTATCCTTCCCCTGCCATGCCCACCATGCCACGCTCACCAAGCCATGCCATGCCCACTAAGCCACACCCATAGAACCGGTAGTAAAAAATTTTGAAACCCACCACTGCAGTAAACAATCAGGATTTGAAAAATTCAGAATTGAGGAGGGGAACTGGTTTATAAAGTCATTATATAATGAAGACTTCTCTTTTCCAGGAACCATTTTAGAATGAGGCCAGTGTTAATCAGGTGAGAAAGAAGGATACCATTTTTAAATGGTACTGAAGATGTCGAATGACAAACAGGTTGCAAATAGTAATATGAAATACTAAGCAAAGGGAAAAGTTGTGGATTTTTAAAATCTTTTTAAAACCTCATTTTTCACTCTGCAATATTGTATGAAAACAAGGTGCAATTTATGGATCTTTGAATATATTTATGCTCTGTCTGATGCAAAGCGGCTACAAAATAAGTTGCTGCTGAAGGAAAGAACAAGATGATGCTTCTTTCTGCCCTTGTAATACACACAGCTCTGCTTCTTCTTTAACATCTCATATTATTTCTTCTCCAATGCTAGGGTTTGTGTTTACCACTTGGGTTCTGATGCAGCCAGAAACAGTTTATTATTTGCTTCTTCAGGGTGGGCCCATCATGTGTCAAACTAAATTTGCCTTCTAGAACTTCCAGAGAGGGAGGGTCTTTTTAGGACTTCTCAGGAGAAAAGCAACATTGTTGTCCAGCTTTACTTAAAGTTAATTAAGAAATGAAACTTATTCCCTCTAAACTTCCACGCTGATCACTCAAGACTCATTGGCTCATTTTGCTCTCAGAACTGCCCAAGGCAATCACAGTTTGAGGATAGACATATCTTTCTCTTGCTCTGAATCTTTGACAGTTTTGACTCTACATTCAAGTCAATCTTTCTTTCCTCTGCCCACAGTCACAGAATGAGCTGCCCAATACAATCTGGATTAAGAGCGGAACCCAACATGAAATTGGAGAATGCTTGTGTGGAAGCCTCTCCCTTGCATCTTCATCCATTTTTGCATTACAAAATGCAAAATGCACGTATTTGTACTGTATGTTACAGCAAAGGACTCGGTCTATCTGAATGTATTAATAAAATATAATTTAATACTGTTACTGTTTTTATTCTTTTTTTCTGTGATTTAATTTTAAAAATGGGGAAGGGCAGCAGAGATTGTTGGCTTGTTTTGGATTCATGCTTTGTTTTGCATTTTGGCATCCTCCAATGTTTCTTTTGTTGGGACAGAAGTGAATGTTACAGATTTGGGGCTACTGTCACAATAAAAAAAAACAAGACTTTTTTTAGATCAGTGCACAAGTGATCATACCAATTTCTCTATATCAGTGTTACTACAAATATTAATTTCTCAGATATTTCACAGTCTCTCTCTCTCTCTCTTCTCTCTCTCTCTCTCTCCCCCTCTCCCCACTTTTTCTATTTAATTGCATGCTCTATGTTGACTTTTTGTTAACCTTTTTTTCCCACTTGTTTTGATGTATGTTTATGATTATTTTGTACATTCCGGAGAAAAGAAGTTTTGCCTCTAGAATATATAACATATGTGCAGACTAGTGTTTGGTAATATTATCTCATTTTCATTGATAAGCTGCTCTGTGCTGTGCATTCTTTCTCCAATGTACTTTTTAAAAGAAGGGATATTGAGGATCTGCACATATGAAAACTGGCTTGTGGTTAAGATATTTAGCAAGATTTGCAATGTGGAGAGTTCAATTTGGGGTCCTCACAAGGCTCCTAGGGGCCCTCAGTAAATCTTTTGATTTTTTTTCCTCTGGAGTTTCTAAAAATATGGTTACTGAAATCTATATGCTGGGATAATTGTTTTTTTTTAGTTTTATAGGGAAATATGATTTGCAGGGGTGAAGCAAGCTCCTACAATCTTTTCTAAAGTATTCCCCAAGGACATTAGGTGGGTTGTAGGAAGAAAACAGTGGAAAGATACATACCTTTGCACCTTCTCTATTTCTCTTACCTTTACAGCGTGAAGCAGTGGGCAAGATTTCCAGATTCTTTCTGCCATCAAATTACACATGCTGGGCACTCTTAGATATACTACTGATTTCATTATCTTTTAATGACATTGGTAGTTTTTATGATTTCTGTCTTTAGGTATGTTGGAAATACATGGCAGATATATTCAAAATATATGTTATATGTGTAAATATAATACAATTTCTTAGGATCTGTTTTTTTTAAAAAGACCTGATAATCAGGTTTAATATACCTTCAAAGTTGAAGACCCATGGCTGAAATGAGATATGATAATTTATCTTTAGAAACCCTCTCAGAACTGATTTGACATTTGGAAAGCACAACCAAGGCACAGCTTTATCCTGAGGTAATAAAAAAGAACTTGAAGGGAGGGGAAGGAATTACGGTATGTAAGATCCAATTTTAAAAAGGTTGTTTAATGTTGTGATCTATCATATTTTAGAAGAAATTCAGTTGCTACTCCCAAACTGTCCTACTAGCATGATTCTGATGCCATCTCTCAAGATATCTTGCCAGATGTATGTTACGTGTTTGATTCCCATTCTGGCCAATTCCCCATGAGTTATTCCCACACAACTTTGATTTGTCCTAAAGAGCCATTTCTTTCCAACATATGGGAACTTAATTATTGGGTGGGAGAGACTTTATGAAGTTTTCTGATACACATACATTTAATAAAAGTATTAAGAAGAGAAAGGAAAGACCTTCTAAGTTGTTGGAGGCAATAACCTAGGGATCAGTGATCTCTTTTTCCAAATTCTCTTTGGTCTTTATGTGGTATTCCTTTTCTTTATTAAAAAAAGTCTAAGAATTCATTATTCTGGATGATTTGTCAAAATGGTTGTTTTGAACCATTTTGTTATTGTTTACTGTAAATAATACTTTTTAATAATTGCATGTATGCATATATTTATTGATTAGATTTTTATTCCAGGACCATTTCAGAACTCTTGAAATTATTAAGAAACGTGAAGTTGCTTATTTCTTGGCTAGGAATTGGTCTGTTCTTTTCTGGCTGCTTGCTGGTGCTCAGAATTGCATTGTGTTGAATGACTTGCCACAAAACTTAAGCCCAATTTTTTTAAACAAGCAGAGAATATTTGTGGAATGGCTTTATGATGTGAACCTTGCTTTAAACTTGAAGACTATTTGGTAATATTTTCCAATTATTATTTTTTTAAAAAATCCATACCAAATGTATGAGTTTGCATAGAAATGTTTGTTAAAAAAGAAAAACTAAATAGATAAAAATGCTAATGATTTGTTTTGATGCCTGATGAGTATGCAGAGGTAACTATGGACCTTTCTTAGCAATGGTATAGAAGCAGTGGTCGGATTCACCATTGGCTGAGTAAGCATGGGTGGGTGGTCATGTGACTGAGCTGAAATGGCTTGTTAGCCCCAATCCAGAGAGACAGATAGAGCTGATCATTTCTTGAGCAGTTTTTCTCAAGCTTGGCCACCTTAAGCTATGTGGACTTCAACTCCCAGAATTCTCCCTACTATGCTGGCTGGGGATTCTCGGAATTAAAATCAACATGGCTTAAAGTTGTCAAGGTTGGGAAATGCTAAAGTTACAAAATGAACAGGGAGGGACTCTGTGTGTGAATCAGTTTACCAGCAAAATATCTGGAGATACCTGGCATTTTAACCTCACCTGGCCTCCTGAGGAGGGAGGGAAATGGCACTTCCTTTGATGGCTGGCCTGCAGGAGGAGAGCCCTTTCCCTCAGTTGCTGTTACATGACACAAGTCTTCTTCCCCAGCACGAGCAAAGCCTAAGGGGCGAGTGACTTGGAGGCAAAGCGGGCAGAGAAGAATCACCCACCCAGCAGAGATGGGAATGGAACCAGCCTGCGCCACACTTGCCAGGCTACCACAATCCTCCTCAGGCTGAGGCCACTGTGGGGTGTGTGTGTGTGTGGAGTGAAAGGAGTGCACCCAAAAGGCTGGAGAGCTTCAATTAACAAGCATGTGGCATCCTGGAGCCAGAAGCCACTTGGTATTCAGGAGGGCTACCCGTGTATGCATTACTGCAGTGTGGGTGCCCTCAAGAGTGGCTGTGAGCTCAGGTGAGTGTTGGCTGCAGGAAGAGAATCCCGGGAGAAGCACATCCCTCAGAAGAAGTGGGAAGAAAAAGAAAGGAGGCAGGAAGCCCAAGCATGCATTTCTTCTCCGGTGGCAGCTGTACCCTACAGCCCTGCATTGCAAGCTCCGTGGCTGGAGCTGAGGTTCGAGGAGTGCAGCGCTGCTCCTCAGATGGCACATTCACTTTCCCTCCTCAGCTGGAATGGACCATTCAGACTCTCAGGCACAGGGGGCAGACAAGGGGGAGACACTACTGTCAATGGAGGAAGTGGCGCCGTCGCCTACCTGGCTGCTTGTACTGCTTCCCTAAAACTGTGACACTGCCACTACTACCAACACCCCTCCTCCTCTTCCTGATCTCACAACTTGCCAAGAATTCAATCTGGAGTTGCTCAGTTGAATCTTCACCTGAGGCGGCTTACAATATTGGGAGGATGGAGTGAGCAAGGTGGGGGAGACAATCGTGTTCCAGACAAAGTGGAGGTTTGGCTTGGGGAGGAACTGTCCAAGCCATGAATTAGCCACTCATGTGTGCATGAGGTGAGGGGGGCTGGGAGGGGAGGGGTGTGGCCAGATTCAGCCGGTTTGTTGAACTGCACAAAAATTAGCTACCGGTTCTCCCAAACCGGTGCGAACTGGCTGAATCCCACCACTATATAGAAATAGCTTGCCATTCCCTTCTTCTGGGACAATTTTTTTCACTTGGTCAATGCCACTGGAATTCCCTTTGATTCCCATCCAAACTTTATCTAGAGATGATCCTGCTTTAACTTTTAAAATCAATCCAGGTGAGACAGGTATTTGCCATTTTGAATAAAGCAAATATTTTTAAAGATAGGCAGCTTTCAGCCTTATTATTTATCAGAATGCTTCAGAATATCTTTCACAGTGCTATAAGCAATATGTGCATGAGATTCAACATCATTTTTTCCTCACAATAACCTCAAAAGAAAGGTTAAGCTGCAAGATGATTCAGGCTCCAAATCATGAAATAAACCTTGTGGCAGAATAACTCTCAAGTCAACATTCAGTCCCATAGGAAAAAAAAAATGATTTATATGCCGCCCTTCTCCAGAGGCTCAGGGCGGCTTACAATGTGTTAAGCAATAGCCTTCATATTTTTGTATATTTATACAAAGTCAGCTTATTGCCCCCAACAAACTGGGTCCTCAATTTACCCACCATAGAAAGGATGGAAGGCTGAGTCGACCTTGAGCCTGGCTAGGATTGAACTCACAGAAATTACAGACAGGTGGTGTTAATTGCTGCCTTTAGTAGGAGGCATTAGCCCCCTACGCTACACAGGCTCCTTATTTCTATGCTTATCTTACATAGTGAAAAAACACCCAGGAAATATCAATAATAGAACAGGGTCAAAACGAATCATTTTATTTTCCAACAATTGCATAACACATTACGTTATGGAATTAAACCATTTGTTTGTACATCTACAACCATTTGTTTATACCTCTGAACATATACATTAGATTACTGAAAATACATTTTAGGAAACAAAATAAAAGAATGCCAGATACAGTGTGTGTGTGTGTGTGTGTGTAAAAACCTTGACAAAACATTCCATTTTAAAGTAAAATAACTGGTACTCTCCAGAAGTCTTGGACTCCAACTTCCATCATGCCCCTTGCTGGCTGGTATAATAGGAGCTGAATTTCAACACACCTGGGGAATATTGGATGGGCTGGTTATATCCATCTGTCTATTTGTCTGTCTCTCTGTCCATCCATCTGAAATAGCTATTTCCTCCTCCTATAAAAAGGAATTGATTTTCCTCCTGCCAAATTATTGTTTCTGTGATTGGAAAAAACAAACAAACAAATAGAATTTGATAATACTACAAGTATTTCAACAATGTGGTTTTCATGCCAAGTGTCAATTTTAGTCAGTATGCCACATCCTTTAGTCATATTTTATATGGGAAGTAATATTTCCATTCATAAAGCCTCCTGTATGTGCTTTTGTAAAATCAGGACATTCAAAAATGTATTATTTGTAATGAAAGTGGATATGTTCTGAGGTAAAATGAAAAGAAAATTGATAGCAATTGTCAATACCCAGCCAGCTTCAGTAGGCTTAATGCACCATAGAGGGCATGATAAAGCAATTATACTGTTCATAATTGTGAAAGGTTACAAGTAAAGCAAAAGAAAAGAAAAGTCAGAATGGCCAAAAACCCATGCTCGATAACTTGATTAGCCTGGCAATGAATCCAACCCTAATCTGGTCAAGAAAGATGATTATAGACATAGGTAAATAGAAGCTTATTGATGCGGTGTTCTTTTTTCATTGGCTTTAATTTTAATTACTACAACTACAGCTTGGTTAGTATGTCCAAGTGGGGTTGGGATTGGGAGAAGTGTGTTTGGATTTGTTGTTGTTTTACTCCTGCATACCAACATCAACTGATAGATAAAAATAAATATCCTTAACCTTAACATGGTGCCCATAAAGTAGTAGAGAATGAGCTTTTGCTTTGTCCCAGAAGTCTTACCTTCAGAAATGTATGGTCTCCCGTAATCTTGAAATAGTTTTTATACAGAGCGGACAACTAAAGTTACATTTACTGTTTCTATTATCCCAATCGCTGAAAGGAGCTGGGAAACCATCAGAAGAAACTGGCAGTTCACTAGAAGAGAAGGATGACTGCTCACTCATATGCTTCTTCCTGTTGAAAAAGAAAGTTGAAGGCCCAACCAGAGCCTTCCTGACAAGCATGAGAACGGGAGAATTGGATCCAGTGCCACTCCATTTCCCTAGCCTAGGTGAAGTATTTCTTTTTTAGGCAATTTGCATTTAATGGCCATCCACAAGACTAGAATGTAAAATCTATGGCTTAATCAGGCTGAAAAAAAAAATGAATGAAATTTAGACTTGAAATTATTTTTAAAAAGTGGTTTTTCCCTAGCAAATCAGGCTTCTGTTTTTCTATCTTAGTCTCCAAGTGCTCTTCAGAACTTCTTTCAAATTTCTCTTGGTTGTGATTTTGACTGTATTTTATTGTTAGAGGAAGTAAAACCTGTTATTGCTAGTCCTGTTTCTGTTATGTATTTCCACCATGAGAATTTCATTGAAATTTCTTCTTCTTTGACAATAATTTTGAAACTGTGGAGCTTTGGAGGTGGGGGTGGGGGAGACCAAATAGCAAACAGTGCAGAAGAACATTTTGCATGACATTAAGTGATACCTGATGATGAAGATCTGCCTTTAGCAGTGATCCCATCCAAGATTATTCTGCCCATCATCCTCTTCCTTGAATTGATGTCTTTTGAAAGTATTACGTTCACCCATGAGCATAGAGGCTAAGATATAGCTCCTCAGTGAAGAAGTTTATAGTAGAATTTGCCAGGAAAATATTAGGCTAAAAAGGAAAATTCAGGATTACATGTGCAAGACTATAATAATTTCTTCAACCTAAGGAATGTTGTGTAGAATTAGCAAGCAGCTCTTTCATCTTCATCTTAGTAAAGCAAGTTTCATGAACAAAGAAACTCACCCCTTTTGAAATTTTGCAGCAATTTGAGATTTGCAGAAGTGAAATTGGGAAACAAAGTCTCAGTTTTATGCATAAGCTTCTTTCTTTGGATCATGACCATTTGAGAAAAATGGGTGTTATATCTGTTAGACAAGTATAATTAGAGAATGTAGTCTTCTTGGCTGCCCTTGAGTAACTCATTATTTTTCAGCCTTATGTCTCTAATCTATAAATGAGTATGTCATCGAGAGTTGAGCTGATATTTTGCAGCAGATATGTTTCTGAGAAAATTTCTGGGTTTTTTTCCTTTTTCTTTTTTTCACAGACAACTTTGCAGAATTTTCTCTGATTGTTTCCATGGACTATTTCCCATCCATGCCTCCTCAGTCTTGGTAGGGCATCATGGGGGATGCAAAATAGTGGCTTACTGCATATAGCTACTTCTTGCAGTGCCATTTCCATAGCAGACGATGGAGAATAATTTTTGTTTCTAAAGAATCTGGTGAAGGTGATGCCTTCAATTTCATCTATCTATCTATCTATCTATCTATCTATCTATCTATCTATCTATCTATCTATCTATCATCTAACTATCTGTTATCTAGCATCAACATCTGATGTGGGCAGCAGATACACAGATATTCTCTAGGTGGGAGCAAAGAGGAAGAGTTTTCTATATTGCTTTGCAGCCATCTGGATTTCAACAGCCCACATCTGATGGCCTTTAAAGAAAGTGGAACTCCAAGAATCAATTTGCTTACAATTCTGTTTTATTATCAAACATTCAGTGTTTTGATGAACTCTGTGAAACAAAAGATGTGAAGTTTGTGCTGAAAAACCAAATAAAAGCCATATATTAGGACAGTACATGCTTCCAAAATATTTTGGAAGAAAAACTTCAGCCTCCCCCGCCCCCCCAAGGATAGAAGCTCTCTACTATTCCCTAAAAGTTTCTTTTTTTTTATCAGACCCATGTGGAAGCCTGAAAAACTTTTTTCAGTTTTTCAGTTTTATAGTGTAACTGTAATCATTGACTGTAACTGTAATCAATGAATAGCAGGGAGTTGATGTATTTGCATGAAATCCAAATATGGTATTTCAATTTGTTTTCAAGATGCGTAGAACCACCATATATTGGCAACTGAAGGCCAGATTATCTCTTCCAAGAAGAGCTGGTCTGCATTTATACTGATGAGTTCATAACTGGGAAGAGATGAGGTATGGCAAATTGGATTCAACAGTAGTAGAAACATTTGGTAGAACTTTGCTGTCTCGAGATCTTGTAGCGGGGGAGGCAAGTGATGAAATATGCATTACAACATGCATCCACTTCTTATGTATTGCAAGTAATGTGGAATGGTGTGTGGAAATGACACACCAAAAAAAGTGGCTAGAATGCAATATTGTAAATTAATTCTGCTGACTGCCAGCAGTTCAATTCTCACCAGCTCAAGGTCACAGGCTCAGCTTTCCATCCTTCCAAGGTTGGTAAAATGAGGAGCCAGATGGTTGAGGGCAATATGCTGACGTAAATTGTGCAGAGTGCTGTAAAGCATTATCACTTTGTGTTATTGCTATTGCTAAGGAATCCTCCATGGTTTCTCTGATTGTAAAAATGGTGTGTGTGTGTGTGTGTGTATCAGAGGTGGGGGGAGGAGATATACTTCCAGATTTACAAGATTCTGTTAATATAACGTTACAGTAAAAATAGAGCTAATACTCCTGGATATGCTTCTTGTCTGGACTACTTCACAAAGCTGACATAATGTCATAATATAAGTAAAAGTGATGGAGCTTATGCCTGGACAACATCCCATAAATATATTGTCAATAAAAGATAATATAAAAAATAATGTGTAGCTCAAGGATGAAACAGTTGGATTCTTGGTATCCTTTGAACATGGTTCAAAGGATACTCATGGCTCTGTGAGACCGTATCAGGCAGTGGGAGATATTCATTGGCAGAAGATGGTCTTGTAAATATCCCGGTCCTAAGCCATGGAGCGCTTTGAAGATGGTGACTAACACCTTGAAACGCACCCGGAAGACCACCGGGAGCCAGTGCAGCTCACGCAAGAGGGGAGTTACCAGGGAGCAACGAGTTGCTCCCATAACCACTCGCGCGGCCACGTTCTGGACCAGCTGGAGCCTCCGGATGCTCCTCAAGGGGAGCCCCATGTAGAGAGCATTACAGTAGTCCAAACGGGAAGTGACGAGAGTGTGAGTGACTGTGCATAGGGCACAGTGACATTATCTAGTTTGTATGTATGCAAGTAATATAGTCAACACCAATGAGGAATGGCAGAATGACAGATTAGAGGAAGGAGGAGTGCCATTCCCTTTGAGGCAGTCATTTGATGGCTAAGCTTTTCTGGATGGAGTGTCCAACCGCTTGCATGTGTGCGTGCATGTGCAGGTGTGTGCGTGAACCCCCAAAATGCAATGCGTGCACATACCTCACCCCTGTGATGTGCCCCCGTATGCACCCTGCCCCCACGCATGCGGGTGTAGCCCCCACGCATGTACATGTGCCCCACACACATGCCTGCCTCTTGCATGCACTCACGCCCCTGCAATGCCCAGCCCCATGCATGCGCACACAGCCCCCATGCATTCGCATGCACCCTGCCCCATGCATGCGCACCCTGTTCCCTGCATGAGCATGTGCCCCTGCATGTGCCCCACCCCCACGCGCATGCACTCATGCCCCCACACATGCCCCACCCCTGCACATGCGGGGCAGAGACTCAAAGACCAGGTGGCTGGGGGGAGGTGTGTGCACATGTGCAGCGGAGCTGAACTGGGGCGACGGCTCACATACCATCAGAGCAGGCGCTGTGTGCCATCTCTGGCACGCATACCATAGGTTCGCTATCACGGATCTAAAACCTCTGCTCGCTTCATATTGGGATTAATCAGGCTGAGAGAGGAAGCTATTATATCTGAGGTTTCATAGAAGTGAATTGGAGAATATAGTTAGTCGGTCTGTATGCAGGCAGGACCTGCCTCTCAATTGAGAATCAGGAAACTAATTGAGCTCCCTTGATAGATTTAGCAGAATTGAGACATGGGTACCATAGAGCCAAGAAACAGTATTTTCCGTACAGTTTCCAAGAGGATCTTCAGAGGAAATACTAAAGCATGAAGTCAGAAATGCACATTGTCCAGAGGAACAAATCTGAAGCCAATCCCATTTATTCTTGTTTTCAGTTTAAGAGGAGTGAGGACTATTCGAGTTCTTACTGTTTTAAGTTCCTCAGAGACTTGTGCTTTCCTTCCTTTATAACCATCTCCATCACAAAGATTTTCCTTCACCTTTAAATGACACAGGAGGCTAGTTCCAAAACAGATAGGGACAAAAGAAAGAAGTGGGTGAGCCAAAATTATTTTTGTACTCAATTTCCCTGTACAATTTAAACAAAATTTACTTTAAAGAAAAAAGTCAAACAAAACCATTTGATATTATTACTCCAGACGTGATTTCTGTCACCTTAAAAATGGCAATCTGAGGCAAGATCTTTCTTTAGAATGAAAGAGTTGCATGCCTGCCGCATTAATTACCATCCTGCTTTGCTGCCAATGGTATTTTTGAAATACCTTTGTAAAAAGATCTTTTTTGCTCTCTTAGGTTGAGGAGACTAACAGAAAGCTTGTATTTCCTTTCTCCGTCTTAAAAGCTGAGATCTCAAAGTTTAGAGCCCTTTGCAAGATGTTATGGGAATGGTGGAGTGGGATCTCAAGTGAATTATATGCCCAATGGAGTTTTGCAAAGTGTTCCAAGATGGGCTTCTGACTTCTGCAGAGATCTGAAAAGACAATCACATGTTGCAGTCGTAAAGTCTGCTCCTGAAAAGAAAAAAAATGGGGAACAATCTGTCTACTTTGGAGAAGAGGAAGTTGGGGCTCTGGGCAGGTGAGATCAAGTTGCCGTTTTCTCCTCCAGATCTTTTAAAATGCAACATTTGTCAAATTAACATCAGTGAAATTCATGTTCAGATGTTTTTAGTTGCCTGACAGCTGACAGTTCAAAGATCTATTTACACATCTAGAAGTGCTTTTTCAGAAAAGTAAAGCCAGTAGTTTACAACAAACCCAAATTGGCCCAATTTGCGACTTTCCAAAACTACACGCCCACATTTATGAAGGATGACATTCCTCCTCCTATCTGCTATCAGACAGTAATCATCCCAGAAGGCAGCATCTCAAAATAACTGCTCAGTATATGCACAGAAAATGCAATTTTTTTTCTACATTAAAACTAACTGCTCAAGAGTTGGAACTTTTGCCAGTGGATTTTCTCCAAAACGATATTCATTCCAACTCTGTGTAAGAAACAGCTAAGATAGCATGCTTTCCATATTGTACGATCAAACTGGCTTCCAAAAATGTAAGCTTTCCCACACAATAAAATGTCATCAAGGAGATTTTTAAAAATTCTGTTCTGCATATCACAGGCTGTAGAGATTATTTGCACGACTATACTGTTAGCAACAGAAGATGGAAGGGAAGGGAATATTTAGTGGGTTCTGTACATATTTGACATCCTTTAGAGAAATATATGAAAATGATTAGATAACAACATTTTTAAAAATTCATGTAAATTCTTAAAGTAAAGGAGTCCCTATGGATTTTACTCCACAAGTCATTGCCAACTATAGGGGGCGGTGCTCATCTCTGTTTCAGTCATGTGGCCAGCATGATGTCAGGGAGCGTTGTTACCTTCCCATCGAAATGGTACCCATTTATCTACTCACTTTTGCATGTTTTCAAACCTCTAGGTTGACATGAGCTGGAGCAAGGATGGGAGCTCACCCCATCATGTGGTGTTTGCACCTTGAACCTGTCAGCTTTCCAACAGACAGGCCTATCATCTTAACTACTGAGCCACCACCCCGCCCTTGTAGAGTCTTATGAGTATCGTTTAAAGTTTTGCACCAGATTCTCAAACCATAATGGGAGAAAAAAGCATTTTCTGAGATAATATCTCTATGTCCATTCCACCTCTACTCCACCCTTTCATCAATCTTTAATTATTATTTTAAGAAAATGCATTCCTTAGATTTCTTACAATAAGTATGGAATCCTTCTTCCCCTACCAGCTATCTTCTAGATGTGCTAAATCTACATTTCCTGAAATTTCTCAGCCACCATAGCCAGATAGAGATATTCTTAATTTATCTCAAAGACACCAAATTGGAGAAGGTTGATATCCATGGACTAGTATATCCATCTATTCAAGTGCGCATAGTTATTTTGTATTTCATTACTTAAAAGACACATTTAAAACCATAATATTGTAAATAATTATTAATAGTGCCAAACAGTTGGGAGGAGAAGCAAACATTTTAATGTTCCCCAAATCCCCCTTCAAAAGCTAAGATTATTTATACCTGTTTACAACCCCTTTTTTTTCTTCACTCTGATATCATTTTCTAAAACAATTTTTTCTTCTTGTTGGCTATATGAAACAATCAGTGTTTATCAGGTGATATAAACCTATCATATCTTTAAACAAATTTCTAGATATAATAACAATATTATAAATGTGTTAAGATATGCTACTTTTATATAATAGTAATATTTAAGGTATTGCTCACTGCAGTGGCATACACACAGCCCTTTGTTTTCACAGCAGAAATTTCTCTCCAATATTTACAAGCAGTCCTTGACTTACAATCATAACTGAGCCTGGAATTACAATAGTAAGTTGTAAAGGACATTAAGTGGGTCACCACATGACTGCGCCTTTTTTTTTTGCAGAGGTTGTTAAGTAAAGATGGTGCCTGTTAAGTGAATCCATTGTCTCCCTCCAAACTGCTGCCCTCCCACTTTGCAGCCTTAACTCTCCCAAACATGAGGTGTAGTCCTTTATTTCTTAAGGTTGCCCACCCCTGCAACAGCATATTGTCAACCAGAGTAGCAAGTACAGGGAGCAACAACCTGGTTGTCTGAATAAGGAAGCCACATATTTCTTCTTCCTTGTCTCCATTCAAAATGAGACAGCATGAGGGCTTCTCGTTCTCAGCTCCACCATCTCATTGTCAAACTCAACTGGTTAGATTATGCCATAATGTGATAATTCTACCACTTGCACAAACATTGCAACACTTTCTGGGGGTTACCATGAAAAGAAACATCAAAAAAGGGGCACTTTTGTGGGGGAAGTGAGAGGAAATTGCTTTGCAAATTTTAACTTCCTCTTCTCTGCTATTACTAAAACCATTGTGTAGATGAAGCTGCCTATGCAGCTTACTGTCCTCGATTTACAACAGTTCATTCAGTGACAGTTCAAAGTTACAATGGTACTGAAAAAGGTGACTTATGAACTTTTTTCACACTTAGGTCCATTGCAGCATCCCCATGGTTACGTGATCAAAATTCAGACACTTGGTATCTGACTCATATTAATGACAGTTGCAGTATCCCGATGATCATCTTTTGTGACCTTCTGACAAGCAAAGTCAATGGGGAAGCCAGATTCACTTAAAACCATGTTACTAATTTAACAACTGCAGTGATTCACTTAACAACTGTGGCAAGAAAGGTTGTAAAATGGGGCCAAACTCATGTAACAAATGTCTCACTTAGCAACAGAAATTTTTGGCTCAATTGTGGTCGTAAGTCAAGGACTACCTGTATTAGTGAAACTATTTGTATTCTACTCTTAAAGTTTGTTTCTCAGCAATGCAAAGTGCCACAGTGAAACTTTTCCTCCAAAACTCTGAGTGCTGATTCAAATGGGCTTATGGAAACCACTTTCCTTGTCTGCATCTCTGGGCAGCGATCATAATATTTGGAGCCTGATCACTAAGCTACTTGGCTTGGAGATGTGATGTGTGTCTCCCTCTACCCGCAACACACTCATTCATTGAAGCTCCCTCACACTACACTCACTTTGTCGTGGTTTGCAAAAACAGTTGGCTCATCTTAGCGATAACGAGTACTCCAAGCAACGCCATCATATGTTTCCTCTGTGTGATGGATAAAACGGGAGGCCAGACGGAGAAAGCGATGGGATGAAATACATGTCGTCCTCATTAATTACATTGCCTGCATTGCTCGAGAGTGGCTTTCACTCCTGTCACTTGAAAATTGTGGATTTTAGCATGAAGGAAGCCTGGGAGCCTAGCTTTAACAGATGGTTGGTGCCATTTTGGATTTGGCTTCTTCTTAGGAAAACAGCTCTTGCTGCTTTTAAAGCTGCCTTTTATATGATCAAATACATATTTATGGATGCTGTAATAATCAAGTGTGTTGCTCTAGGACAAAAGAGAAAGAGGAGCATTTACATCTCTCCGAAAGATTGCCAGCTCAGTTTCCTAGGAAAAATAACAGGGTAAACTTAAACCACTTTCTTTTTGCTTTTGTTCTTCTGGAGCAAAGCATCTGACCATTTGTACAAAGATTTGGGAAGAGAATGAATGATTGTTTCTCAAGGAGCTTTTTGCTGGCTTGATGGAACAGGGGAGAGGACTCAAATTTCTGTTTGTTAGCGCATCTGAAATTTATGATCAATAAATATTTGAATATAAGCATGAGAGATGTCTGTAACGTTGGCATTGCATGGGGTGCATTTTAGACCAAAATGCCGAAGACCAAGAACACATACTTTTCTGTGTAGCGAGCACTGCACTTGACCTCTGAGAAACATATTGGGGGCTAGTAAGAAATTGGGGCCATTTGAAATTTATTTAATTTCATGAAACACATTCTTCTCTGGATATTCTGTAAATTCCTCCTTTTGTCCAGTTAACAATTAGAATGTGATAAAAGGGGACTCTGGGGGAAAATTAGATTCTGAAGCCTGAATAAAAGGTGGAGACTGAATTTATTCTGGACACAATCCTCATCTGATGGACAACTTAGAATCATGTCAGAAGCCAGATAATATAAGGATTATGTGACGACTTGTAGCTAATGTAGTCTAGCGCAGGGGTCTCCAACCTTGGCAACTTTAAGACTTGTGGACTTCAACTCCCAGAATTCCTCAGCTTTGCTTGTCTTAAAGTTGCCAAGGTTGGTGACCCCTGGTCTAGCTAGTTATGCCAAGCATAGTTATATTAATTATGGTTCATGTACTGATGGGGTTTGCTACAAATGCTTGCTTCTATCTTTTCTGAAGGGACAGTACATATCACTGGCATTTCTATTGACTCATAAGTGCCAAGACTGTAGCCAGAGGCTCTGCCATTCCCATGTTCATAAAGGAAGACCCTTTATACTTCATATCTCTGAATTGTTTCCTGCTCCTTTTTTACATTTAATAACTAATATATAAAAATCACATTGGACTACAGATCAGAGAGTAAAGCCAGGTACATCATTAAAGAGCTGTGATTTGTCCTATTGGAATTTACATTTGGAACTCTGTAAACTGTAACATGGGTCTGCTGTGCAACACATTCTTCATGAGAGAAATATATTGCGTGTGCGCGCGCACACTCACACATACACACACACACACAATGTGCAAGAAATAAATCCAAGGTGAGGCTATACTGCTAATAGAATAGGACATGCAACGAAAGGAGTGGGACATGGAGTGGGATAGAAGGATCTGAGATGATGAAAGGAAGGATCTATAGAGAGAAGAACACATTTAGTTATGAGTAGGTTTCTGTGACTGCCTTTAAATAGAACCAACTGAAGTCAGGCTTTGGTACGGTGCCACAGATGAGGCATGGCAAGACCTGAATCTTCCTGATAATCTAAGATAAATGAGAACATGGATTAGCTCCTGGTCAGATCTGGTGTAACCTTATGCCTTCTCCCAGATTAATGGCTACCTTTCACTTCTGCAAATAAAAAAGAGAACAATTGGTATCAGTGTGATGGTCTTTTGTGAGAGTGACAAAACTCAGGAAGGATCATGAAGGTAAGAAGGAGTTGGTGTGTTGGGGTATCAGCATGACAAAATTGCTTCTAACTTCACGTTTTTAAGTTTTATAATCTCCTGGGATTTGAAATGGACATCTAATATTAGAACCATCATTAAAAAGGCACAACAAAGAATGTTCTTCCTGCATCAACTCAGAAAATTCAGACTGGCCTGGGAGCTATTGATACAGTTCAATAGAGGAACTATTGAGTCTATCATTTGTACTTCTATAACTGTTTGGTATGATACAACAATCAAACCGCAAAGGTACAGACTTCAACGGATAGTTAGGACAGCAGAAAAAACAACACAATTGCAACCAGCCTGTCTTCCATTGAGGACCTGTATAGTGCACAGATAAGGAGGGCTGAAAAAATATCTACAGACTCCTCCTCCTCCTCCTCCTTTTGCATGCCAAAACAACTAGATTTTCCCTTATGCCATCACTCTGCTGAACACCTAATTCCCGTAGTACTGTCTTGTATCTAAGTATATTTACCCATGTGGTATGGCTGTATTATTATTATTATTATTATTATTATTATTATTATTATTATTATTATTATTATTATTATTATTATCTTTTCTACTATCTTCTCTTATTGGTATCATTATTATGATTATTACTCTGTTAGTTTGAATGTACACTGAGAGCTTCTGCACTGGAGACAAATCCCTTGTGTGTCTAATCACACTTGGCCAAGTCTCCTCTCCTCTCCTCCCCTCTCCTCCCCACTCCCCTCTTTTTTTTTTATTTTATTTGCTTTTATGCATTACTGTTTTATTCTGTATCACTTGGAGCAGAAAGTCATCATATTAATTGTAACAAAACAAATATAGTATATAACATGAGCAATATGCCAAGAAGCAGATTTGGTTCAGCAGCCCTGGGATTAATAATACAGGAGAAGGAGGTCATGATTTAGGGAACTGTTATGCCTTTTGTACATATGCTTCATGCAAATCTATCCATCAGGCTGCAGGTTTCCGGTCTGAATTTCCAGCACATGGGCATCTTTTCACAACATAATTTCTCAGAGACAAGTTACTTTGCTGTTGCCGAGCTAAACTGCTATCTGTATTCTTTTAGCACATTGATGGTTAAAGTCTAAAAAAAAACTTACATTGGCTGAGTTCCTTCTTCCGTTTGATGGCTCAACTGAAGCTTGATGTTTATGGTGGATATTGTCTCGATTTCTTTAGATGAGATGAGCATCTAAGGAGTTTGAAAATGTGTTTTAATTAAGATTCTGCTAAATTTTATCAGACACCTACTTGGAAAACAAAGCAACTGAATAATTAACTCTGATGAGAGCAGATGCTGCTCTAATGACAACCTGTTACTACTCAAGTGCCTCATTAGTTGTTTTACTATGTTCTTTTAATATGTCCAGAGCTCCTTGGCTAATGAGTATATTGGTGACTATGTATTTTAAATACTTCTTCATTGTGGACAGTTGTAACAATGATATTTTCCCCCATCTGCAAAAAAACAAAAAAAAAAAACAACTCCATTAAGCCAGATTCCTCTTCACCCCCTGACGTGTCATCTTGTATGCCTGCATGCACTTCGAAGCTTCCTTCTCCTTCTGGGATGTATTTTAGCCATACATCAAGTGAAGCTTACAAATTGATGAGAATCTAATGATGCATTTATTTACAGATGTGCACCCCTGTTCTTTCTTTTCTTGCCAAGTGCTGGGAAAGGGAGAGGCATTTTCTTTTCCCCCAACAACATGAGGCATTGTCTTGGACCCTGCAGCTTTTTAAAAATGCCTGTCCAAATATTTGTAGCTATCAAAAAGTAAATGTGCTTACACGAATACCTATAGGGCTGCCTACAAAAGCACAAATGTGCATACACGTGTTTGTGTGTATTCCCTTCTAAAAATATGCAGATAGAAGACTGCAAAAATAGTAATTGGCTATTCATAGCCATTTAATGTATTTTAGCTACGCAGTGGTTTTATATATTTTTTCCCTCGCCCAATGATATATTGTGGATTCCCCTAAGGGAAAGTTTTATTTTTATATTTAATACTGTGGGATTCTAGTCTGAACCATATGTGTAAACTGGAACCAAGCTGGCTATAAAAATAGATCATTAAAGGTTTAAACCATCATATTATTTTTATTTTTTTAAAAAAGGAAAGTGAATTATCCAGAGAACTTGATTTCTCTTTTATAAGGCGCCTATTTCAACCACAAACCAGTTCCCAATGATGTGACATATTTAAAACATTTGCCAAAGATACAACAGCTGTATTCCAGATAATTAGAGAATGGTAGAAATAAAAGCTAATGGCTTTTAGAAATTTACCATCCTGTCAAAGACTTTTAAATATGACCCCTAAATTAAAATGAATTCAATGAGCTTTATGCACAGGATCAGTAAGGGGAGGATTGCCATCAAAGGCCAAGAGGCAGGGCGGGATTGTCTTATCCTGATGGTATTGGCAGAGAAAAGCCTCCTGCTTGGAACTTTGTAGGGCTTACATTTTGCTTATAGCTCAACTTTATACTGTAGGACATAGTTATATATCCTGATTGCACAAGATTATTAGGATTGGAGGCAGTGATGGGATTCAGCCAGTTCGCATCACTTTGGGAGAACCAGTTGTTAACTTTCTGGGCAGTTTGGCAAATTGGTTGTTGGAAGAATTCATTAGGGCAGAGAACCAGTTGTTAAATTACTTGAATTCCAGCACTGGTTGGAGGGCATATCATCCTATCCAGTGGTGGGTTGCCCTCGATTCAGACTGGTTCTATAGAACCGGTAGTAAAAACTGGTGGGAGACTCTGCCTACCGACCCCAATGTCATCAGGGAGCTTCTGCGTATGCGCAGAAGTGCGTGCGCATGCATGAGCGAAGCAAGCACACCCGTGGGGCCCCGTTGTGAACCGGTAGTAAAGGTAAGTAGAACCCACCATTAAAAAATTATTTAGAAAGAAAGCAAAAGAGTCTGTGTGCACCAGTTGGCATAGGTGTTAATGGAGCAGGGAAACTGAGGTTCTAGGGCTCCCTTAGGCACCAACATTGAATGAGTGACAATCACGCTTTCAGACCTAAACTGGGAAGTTGAAATTTGTCTACCTGTCAACCTGCACTAACTTAAGCGAGGTGAATTATGGACCATAATCATCATCATCCTGCAGTGATTTGATATGGGCTAAATATAATGTATGTATCCTACTGTACTATAAAGAGTATTATATTATTTTTTATATGTAATAAACATATGCTACCATGCAGATTGCCACCCTGGCAAATTGATATCCAAAGGAGAGATTGGACAACCAATCTCTTGGTTGTCTGAAATGGTATAGGGTTCCTGCCTGAGCAGGGGGTTGGACTAGAAGACCTCCAAGGTCCCTTCTAGCTCTTCTGTTATTCTGTTATATAACTTTTGTGTGTGTGTATCTTTGCATCAGTGTTGACTCCTGGTATCTGCCTGGATAAATCCCTGCAGTTTTCTTGGCAAGGTTTTTTGAAAGTGTTTTGCCCTTGCCTGTTTCCTGGAGCTGAGAGAGAGTGACTCACCTAAGATCTGCTGGCTGGTTTTGTGCCTCAGGTGGGATTAGAACACACGATCTCCTGATTTCCAGCCTGAAGCCACTGCACCAAACTGGGTCTCTGTTGTATTATAAATATGTAACAATGATATGTTACCTTGCAGATTGTCAATTTTGGCAAGTTGATGTCCAAATATATAGCATATTAAGACTAGCATATTAAGGGCAGGAAGGGGGCGCAGTGGCCCAGCAGTTAAGACATTGGGCTTGTCGACTGGGTGATCTCCTGTTCCTGCCCCAATTCCTGCAAATCTAGGAGTTCGAAAGCATGCAAATGCAAGTAGATAAATAAATTCTACTTTGTTGGGTAGGTAACGGCTTTCCATGCACCTTAGCATATAGTTATGCTGGCCATGTGACCATGGAAGCATCTTCAAATAATGCTGGGTCCCATGGCTAGGAAACAGAGATGAGCACCATTCCCTAGAGTTATACATGACTGGACAGGAGGAAGCTTTCCTGTTCCCTATTAAGGGCAGAAGTGGGTTGGGGACTTTTCTGAAATGGGATAAGATCTCCTAGACTCACACCTTTTTTTTCCCAAGAAAAAATGGTCCACATACTCATAAACAGTGATAACATGGACAATCCAGGAAATGTTACTACATCCTGCAGAGAATATTCAGGACATCTGTTTTGCTTTGAAAAGGAAGAAAAAGTGAATAATTAAATAACCTTGTGCATTTTAAAAAGCTAGTCAGACTTTCTTCCTGTTGATGTTGTTCTGCTATTCAGTCAGTGGAAGCAAACATCTCAAACCAGTATCAAGTAGGATCCATAAATAAATTCTTATGGTCACATTGTGAGTGGCATTTCAATTTGTCTACGATTTACATACAATATGTTTAATTAGTTTATGAAAGACAAGGATAATATTAATGGTAAAACAATCCCCCCCTCAAATTCTGTACGTTTATTGTTTAAACTAGCCTTCTGCCACAACATAGGAGTCTCTTGTATAAGGCAAGTTTTTATTTAACAACTTGAATTCATCAGCCAGTAAGAAAAGGTTTTTTGTTATTACCGAAGGAATGTTTCTATTAAGTTCTCTCTCGAAGAAGATCTTTGCTGAATTAGATGTGTTGATTTGATTGGCTTTTCCTTACAGCATAAGAAAGAACACTTAGCAGTAGATGTCTCCCCTGAATAAAGTTTCACTGTATACGCTTCTACCCATAGAGTGGGAGGGAGGCGCTGGTCCAACATGACACATCCTACTGCTGATGCAATATGTCACATTAAGACATGCTGAGAGCCTTGATTAAAATTTACTTTGGCACAATAATCATATGGAGCTCCACAGAAGGAAATGGAGTGCCATCAATGTACACTGGCTGGCTGTGTTTGCTTTTGCAACAGGTTGAAAACTGATGAAAACAGCTCGGAGTTTGGCTTCCAAGTGACCTTTACAATAAGTGCGCATTCTGTATTTTTCTACTTTTTGTAATAAACATCCCGCATCTTTGCCAAAACTGGGTGGCTCTTAGCCATATGGGGACTGGAGCTTCACTTGCGTATGGTTCAAAATACGGATTAGTTGTACTCCTCTTGCAATTATTGTGTGGATACTCAAACAGGTAAACAGGATTTTGTCCGCTTCAATTGAAGAGTTGCAGAAAATAAATGTTTACATAGACACGTTCTTAGCACCATGACTGTTCTGTACATTAGCAATACATTAGTGTAAGACATTTCTAAATTGTATTCTTCTATACCCATCATTTCATTGGAGAATTACAAAGAGAAATAATTGTTCAGGGTATGGAAACTGTGATGCAATGGTGGGTTGCCCCCAGTTTGCACCAGTTCTATAGAATCAGTAGTAAAAGCAGCAGGAGGCTCCGCCCACCAAGCCCAATGTCATCAAAATGCTTTTGCACATGTGCAGAAGCTTCTGTGCTTGCACAGAAGAGCATGTGCACGGCCCCATTGCGAACCGGTAATGAAGGTATGTAGAACCCACTCCTGCTGTGGTGCTACTAAGTAAATAGATCTGCCTCTATATCAAGGCCATATCAGAGTTCTGAGAGTTTTGTCTTTTTGGAGCAGACAGATATACAAATGGATATCAAGTCAAAAGAGCTGGCTCATTTATTAGCCCAAACAATGAGTCTTTAAAGGAAGAGAAGTTAGCCGTCATCCTGGTCACTTGGAAGGATACAAGTTCATGTGGTTCAAATACCATGGTGGTTAGAGGATCAATGAGCTTAGACAGAACTGAGTTCAAGTTGTCACTTGATGTTGAAATTCACTAGAAAATTTGAGGCTGGGTATGTGTGGAACAGACTCATGCATTTTCCAACAATTTTGTGAAAGTAAAAATGAAGCAGCGAAGTATTACTACAGTGTCCCAAGTACCTTAGAACACGAGTCCCCACCCCTGGTCCAAGACCCAGTGGGAACACAAGCAGTGGGTGACCATGCACACATGTAAAGCTCCATTTGTGCAAGTGATGTGTGTACATGCAAAACCATCTCTTCCCCCCTCACCACTGCCACTGCCAGTCCACAGAGCTGGAAAGGTCGGGATCTGCTGCCTCAGAATAGTGCTCCATGATATCATTCTGGCCACATGATCATGGAAACCTCTTCAGATAGGACTGGCTCAGCAGCCCTTGAAACAGAGATGAACACTACCCCCTAAAATCAGCAACGACTAGTGGAGTTAAATCTACTGGGATTCTTTACCTTCAGCCTTTACCAAGTACTTTAGAGAAATATAGTATCAATTATGATGATGTCATGTAAAGGTGAGAGCTCTTTGAAAAATGATACAAATTTAGAACCTTTTTTTCTCTAAACACCATCATTGTTAGGTTCTGTCTGCAAGCAACTCTGGTTCGACTGATGCCAGCAAAAATATTATCCAGATTTAGAAAACAAAATTTAGTAACTGTCAAATCTAGATCAAAACTTGAGCAAAGTTTGCCTTTGGTGCTCAATTTTTTGTTCTGCTTTCATTTGCATTTCATTTTCTGATTTTTTCTGTCTTGCTTTCATTTCACTCCTGAGAATCTGTTGAGATATTAAAGAGAGGTGAAAAAAGAACACAAGCTACAAATTAATTGGGTTGAAGAATTCTTTAGTATTTCACACGCCTAGCACAACTCACAGTAAAAGACACCTAATATGTGGAGAAAGAATAAAGCAAATAAAAATACTGAGCCTTATTTTGCTGAAAATAAAACAAAGCCTCTCAAGTCCTCTTCAACATTTCTTAGAATCAGGGACATTTGCAGGTATGAGCAAGGAAAAACTGTGCATGTAGTGATATTGTTGTGCAAATGCCATATCCTGACATACTGTAAGAATGCAGTTGAGGTATTTCCGGGATTTCAACATTACATATATTTTGTCATTTGGGTGTCACTAATCTACGCATTTGCTACAGACCCTGCTGTGTACTTGATATCTACTTCATTTTACCTTATCTTAAAAACTGAACTTGGAGATGCATTCAAGTCCCAAAAGATTATGGAAAGTCCACATTGGCATCTTACACCAGGTTTAAGATTCTTATTAAAATAAAGACCACCCCATGGCTTTTGTGACAACAAATGGCTGGGAATCTGTAGATTAGAATAAATCAAACCCTTTAGTAGGGCAAATTTCCAGTCTATTGTGATTGTTACTGTTTTCATAACAGAGAAATAGCAATCAATTTTATATCTTAATGGATGTATATCTACAGAGACCCTACAGGTAGTCCTCGACCTATCGTTTATTTATAGCCTGTAAATCACTTCCAGCTATCATAAAATGTCGCAACACCCTCCAGTCACATAACTGCATTTTGATTGCTTGACAACTAGCCCACGTTTATGACTGGTTGCAGTGGCCTGAGGTCACATGACTGATTTTTTTCCTAGTTAAAAATGTTCTTTCTAGAGAATGGATTCATATTTATGAGTATGTGATTCACTTAATTGCATGATTTGGACTTACAATCACACGATTCACTTAATCAGGACTGATCACATGGGTGCCTTGACTTATTACTGACACGATTTATGACCAAAATTTCAGTTCCAGTTGCAGTGGTAAGTTGTGGGCTACTGTAATACTCTTCATATTTCATAAAATATGAAATATAAAATCTCACTGCTGTCTTCCTTGATGTAGCTCCTTGTTAAGATATTTCTTAGAGGCAGACTTTTTAGTAGTCAGCTCAAAAATAATACCTTAGCGGCTTCAAAATATAGTAGTTTGTGATTTCTAAGCCAGAAAATAAGCTGTGAAATAGTACCGTCTTTCAGGAAATCAAGACTTTTATGTGAGGCATATAAGAGGTTCTTTGAAATACTACTGCTCTTTAAAAAGATAGAAAGAAAAAAAATCTAAATGTAGATATTTTATCTATAATGTAGATGTTTCCTTCCTTCCTTTTTTCTTTTCCTTTCTTTTGTTTCCTTTCTTTTCTTCTTAGATATCCTGTGTGCTGATAAAAGTGTTGAACATATTAAGACTTGCTACGAATAGAAATATAATTAAATGATTGCACTAGACAAAAAAAACTGGTTTAGATCAAAAGAAAGGCAAGAACTGGTGTTCTGACTCAAGTCACGTAGGCAGATGCAGGCACCAATAAAGTCTTTTATTGCATTGCTAAACCATGGCAGATGGGCCTCTATGGGGGTTGGTAAAGCTTCACCCCACTTTTCCCCACAAAACAACCACCAACAGTCAGTGTAACCCAGTCCCACCAGCTAAATCCATTACTCACCAGAACCAAGCCCCCCAAACAGGGAGAAAGAAGTCCCAAACCCCAGTGTGGAGGTTGAAAAACAGTGTCTGTAAGTCACAATCCAGAGTCAGAGTCTGCAAGGTATGCAAATCCAAAGGCAGAAACACTAGTCGAAGTCCAGAAGTCAAGGTTTCCAAAAGTCAGTGGAGTGAGTGTTAAGACAAACAGTTGTGTCTGATGAACACGCCCTCCCCCGGCCTCTGGTTAAATCACCCTGAGTCAGGTGTTCCTTGTGAGGAGGGAGTCGGATAGCCTCCTCACAAGCAGCCTCACAGACCTCTTCTGAGCTTCCCTTTGCTTCACTCTCTATAACTTTGGATTAGGAGGGGGAGGCACCTGTTCTTCATCAGTGGGAATCTGTTGTCTCTCATCCTTGCTGCCCTGATCCTCCCCTGCATTCGTGAAGGCAGGCAGCTCCCCATCCAGTTGACCACTTCCCCCAATATCAGAGGGGCCTGGGACAGCATTGCCCTCAGATCCTAGACCCGTGATGGCGAACTTATGGCATGTGTGCCAGAGGTGGCACGCAGCACCCTCTCTGTGGACCCATGAGCTGTCACCCCAGTTCAGTTCCACCTTGCATGCGCATGCGCCTCCTGCTGGCCAGCTGGTCTTTGGACATGCACAGGGGCCATGGCAGTGGTGGGTTGCTCCCGGTTCAGTCCAGTTCTTGCAAACTGGTAGTAATGGTGGTGGGAGGCTCCACCCACCCACCCTGACATCATCACTGATGATCTGCACATGTGCAGAAGTGCACACACGTGCACAAGTGAACTGAGCGAACATGCACGCTTCCAGTGCAAACCAGTATTAAAGGTAAGTGGAACCCACCCCTGGGCCACAGCGCATGCATGGGGGCCATGCGCGCATTGCATTTTGGGGGTTCAGCCACATGTGCATTCACGCTCACACACGCTTTGGGCACTTGGTCCAAAAATGGTTAGCCATCACTGCCCTAAACTCTTTGGACATTACAGGGGAGACATGCCATCCCTGTTGGATGGTTCTGATTCCAACTCCTCCTCCTCCGAACCAGGTTCCAATGGGGCCATGACAACCAATCCCCTTTCTTGCTCTCTGGAAAATGATGTAAAGAGTAGCTTCCATGTCTGCTTTTTAAGTTCATTTTTAAATGAAGTAATTCTAACATTTCTTAGGAAACCAAGATTGTCTTGGTTTCATCATTAGGACCCTCCATGGAGCAAGCTTTGTTTTTGCATTGCATGAAAATGGTAAATAAACAAGGGCAAAGCTAGGAGTGGGCATTTAAAATATTGAAAGTAATAAAGTACCTGACTTCTCTTTGGACCTTTATGTTTTAAAAAGTATTTTTCACAGTAAGATACTTTTTTAAACAAACGTATGCATATTTATAATGGAAATGATAGCTATTGCCTAAAATGTTTTCACTTGAATGAAAAAGGGTGGGGAGGGGGGAATGCTAACAAAATATAATGGGAATATATTTGTAGGTAACTTTTTTTACTTGAAAAAAGCAACATATATGCCCTTCATATTTATGGATGCTCTGCTAAGAGCTTTATCTTTTATGGAACTATCTTTGGGTCTGATTAATTAGTGACTCTGTTTGGTTTGATTGTAAACCACAATCTGGTGCTAACCTGAGCCAGTCACATTGCTGGTTTTGCTGTGCCCCAGTAAATATAAACACACAACTGATTAAATTTGTGTAAACACAGTAGCTTTAGCAAAATGCTTCCAGAAGAGCTGACAAATTACATACATTTGGAAATGATGTGAAATTAGGAGATATTTCTGAGGTCACTGATCAAATTGTAGAATTTTCCTGCTATTTCTTGCACTCAACAAATAATAAACATTTTAGTTTATTCATTGCTAAAATCTCATCCCCTTCAGTTGAGATTTTTAGAATTTAGAAAGGGATTAGTCTAATCATCTGATTGGTTTTTAATGAAGTGTAGGCAGAAGATCCATGGACACCATATATTCATATCTTCTGTGCTGAAACTACTAGAACAGTGTTTCTCAACTTCCACAACTTTAAGATGTGTGGACTCCAATTCCCAGAATTCCCCAGCCAACATGATGTCAGTCCCTCTGTTTTGCCCTTTCCCATGTAGTTTGCTAATTTTATTTGCTTGTTTACAGAAACACGCAAAACTGTATCCTTACATGTACCCCTAGAGATGAGAAATGAATGACAATGTATAGTTCCTTGTGCAAGATGCCATTGGCATTTCAAAACAACCCACCAAACTATAGTCAATGAGATTTTTCTTCCCAAGTTTTGTAAATTCCCAGATGGGACTTGATGCTGAATTCACTGCACATCGAGGAGACATTGATGGGCCCTAGAATGGCAGTAACTTTCAAATAAGGTATCATTTCTTCTTTAGTGTGTTTTGGAAGGGATAATGAGGGGTGCACCATCTTGATGTGCAGGTTGCAGTCTTTGAAAAGGTGCCTAGTTTTTAAAATCCTCTAATAGCTAAAGCAGAGGTACCAGAAAATATAACTGAATCCACATTTTTAAGGGAAATTGCTTAATTTGCACTCTCTGGATAATAGACAGATTTAGAGATGGTTTTTGTATTTGGAGGTGTTATGTAGCCATGATTTGCATGTTGGATAGGACTATTCATCAGTAAACATGCAATCACTCAACAGCAGCAAAAAATTAAGAGCTTTCTCAAGTCAGCATTGACTCCTGTTGATTGCCTGGATAAGTCTCTGCAGGGTTTTTTGGCAAGTGTTTGGAAGTAGTTTGACCTTGCCTGCTTCCTAGGGCTGAGAGAGTGTGACTGTTTCCAGGGTCACCCAGCTGGCTTTGTGCCTAAGGTAGGACTAGAATTTACATGTCCCCGTTTCTAGCCTGATGCCTTAACCCACGGATGACAAACTCGAATGCGTCACATGATGTATTGTGACATATCGTGATGTTTTTTCCCTTTGCGGAGATGGGGTGGGCATGGCCTGTGCATGATCTATCCAGCCTGCGGGCTGCCAGTTTGACAGGCCTGCACCCTTATACCAAACTGGCTCTCACTCATGTTTTAGGAAAAGGTGTATATAAAATGGATATGTTAGTCAGATTAAATGTATTTCTTCTTCCTTTAAAAACAAAATGGATTTATAATTAAATGCAGGCAGTTATCAACCCAGATGAGTTTTTTACATTCTTATATATAAAGGCAAGGCATCTGTATAATTATAAGCACAGCACTGAAGGGGCATTAATGGTCTTTCCTCCTCTTTGTGCAAGAGAAATTGCCTTCAATGAAAATTCTTCCCTTTAGTTAGCTCAACCTGAGGTGCTACCAAAAATGTTTTCGTCATGAAGTCAAATAATTCACATTTAATTACCTTCAATGACTTAACTGAGGACTTTATAGATCTGTGTCAGCTGAACCCAGATTCATATTGTTTTCCCTCTTCATAGATTTCTTATCTCAGAAATTGGCTAGTCTGGCAAATCTTAAATACAGAATATGGTTGGATGCAAAAATGAAGAACTTCAGTTATCCTTGAGCTAGAAGATGTCCAGATCATTTTGGGATGTGGCAAGTTATCGTTACAGCACCATTTTGTAACCCCATCCCCATTTCTCTCTTTCTCAAAAATATTAGATATAATATATATCTATAATATATATATAATATGTAAAAGACTTAGTCGGGTCAAGAAATGAAATCAGGTTCAAAATAAGAGTGGTGGTGGTAGTGATCTGGAAGCCACATACAAATCATGGTTTAGGAGGTAGACCTGGTTATTTACTCTAGCAAGCTTGTCCCAAGCTATTTGTTTCATTTTTGGAAGCTGGTCACTTTTCCTCTATTCCTTTCTCTCCCTTTTCCAAATTAAATGGTTAAAAAAACACATATGTCCTTGAATGCAAATGAAAGGTATCGCCTTCCAAAACATGAATTTATAAAGCTATATCCAACTACTATAAATCTAGATGTAATCTCCATCGATAGGAATATTTATCTGGGAGTACCTATGCACCAAAGTGCACTATCCTTGTATTTTCTCTCTTTGAAAACTATTTTGGAATCATTTGTATGCCAATTTTATTTTATTTTTTTGCATGATGGGTAATCATGTGAGTTTTAATTGTATTTTTAATATTGTATATATGTATTGGACTTACTGTATGCCTTCTAAAGTCAACTGTAACAAATCCAATAAATAAATAAGTAGATAGAAAAATAAATAAATAAATAAACAAGTAAACAAGTAAACAAATAAATAGCAGTTATAAGAAATAGGCAGATTTCCTGACTAGAAAAGCTCCAGTTCTTTTTTTGTTCTGCTTTCTTATAGAAAATTATGAATGACTATCGCAGGTGAATTGTTTGAAAATCTTTAGTGTTACATGCCTGGGAGCACAAGAAGATTAATTTCATTGCTAGGAAACACAGTTATTGCAGATCTGGTGTGCAGAATAATAACCCTCTTGGAATAAAGTATATATTTATTACAGAAACCTGTGTTCTTTAGTAACAATTTTGGAGGATCAGCGAAGAATTAACAGGTGCCCAAGTGCCTTTCAATTTACTAAGCACAGTACAATCAAAACAGCAACCCAAAATACTTATATTTTACCAGACTTTACAGACAGAACAGATTTGTTTATTGATACCATTACAATTCCTTGAGGTGTGAAAGTTGCAATATGTAAGAGGTGACTAGACAAGCTGTATGACAGGTATTCTGCAAATGTGTCAAACAAGGCAGACAATTGAGAGGCAAATAGAAAATGGAAGCATGTGGGTTTGGAGAGAGGAATAATGAATAGCCCAAGAGATTAATAAGGTCCTAACCCAAACCAAGACCTGACTGACTCTATTGCAAGCTTTATCCTGCAGAGAATTATATATTTAGTCCTTATGAATCTGATGCTACTTTATTGACTGAGATGCAAAAAGCTCATTTTTTGGTTGTTGCTTCCAATAATCCTTCAATGGGATCCCTGGGACTGCAGTGGAATATTAAAGTTTCTTTACTGCTAGAATTAGACTTGCAAGACTGTGTTTGATATAACTTCTGAACTTTCAGGCTATGTTTCAGTCTAGCTCCCTCCCTCCCTCCCTCCTTCCCTCCCTCCCACTCACTTCCACAAGAGACTGCAGTGCAAAATGGGGAGATACAGGAAAAAGAATTCTGAAGAGGCAAACAAGGTCTGTATTACAGTTTGGATAAGGCCATTCATCTAGATCAGGACTGTCAAACTCCCAGTCCATTGGCTGGATGCATCACACACTGGCCACACCCATGCATGGTTTAGCGTAGGGGAAAAAAGTCCAGATACATCACATGATGCTGCCGTGACAATGTGGGTTTGATACCTGCCCCAGATGGTAACACACGCACACCACAGGTGAGGGATTCTTTGGGGAATAATAACATGCTTTCATCTCTACCACTGAAAGATAAGAGCCACTACATCTGACTAGAGATTCAACATTTTTCCAAAAAGCTTGGGGAAAGCTCAGGTATATCCCAACCACACATACCTTTATTCTTTGGAAAATATCTGGCTGACCACATTGGTGCTAGCTCCTCCAAACCATTTGAAAAAATGACCTTAGGTTAATAAAGCCAAATTTAAAGCTAGAACCTATTTTGAAGAACTTTGTATCTAATATCCAGAAAGGCAGTTTTTAATCCTTTGAGAGAAAAGTTATGAGGATGCAAAAGCAGATTTGTGAAGATAGACACTATATCTGTTGTAGCTGTAGTGCGTCTCTGAGGACTCCCATCTATGTTTTTCCTTAGATGTTGCATAGCTGCCTCCAATTCCTGTGTTTCCTTTGGGTTAGTGAGGTAAAAATTCCTCCCAACATATTAGTTCATCTATGTCTGCATGGACCTTTGCACACCTATGTACCTATGCTGCGCTTCAATGTTTAAATGGTCTAGACCCATGATGGCGAACCTATGGCACGTGTGCCAGAAGTGGCATGCAGTGCCCTCTCTGTGGGCACACAAGCCGTCACCCCAGTTCAGCTCCGCTGTGCATACGCGTGTGCCTTCTGCTGACCAGCTGGTCTTTGGGTCTCTGCCGTGCATGCATGGGAGCATGGCACATGCGGGAGTGCATGCATGCATGTGGGAGCAGGGTGCTTGTAGGAGGCGGGGTGCATGTGGGAGGGCCGCACACGCATGCGGCGGGATGCACAAATGCACAGTGGGGCAGGGCACATGCATGGGGGCTGCATACATATTGTGTTACTATGGAGGCTCAGGTGTGCACACTTTGGGCACTCAGTCCAGAAAAGGTTAGCCATCACTGGTCTAGACATTGTTTTTCAAACATAGATCTTTTTAACATTTATATTTTATTGGGCTCCACTAATCTAGTTGAAATGTTAATTTATATTGCTAGTATGGTATGCCATACACTAAATAAATAAAAAATATGCACACACCTATAGATTTGGAGCAAAAGATCTTTTCCGACCCCAAGGCAAAGATTTGCTACCTAAACTGAGTGTTATATGTGGCTTGGGAGGGGCTTTGGGCCAGCAGAAATGACTATGCAGGCATAAAAGAAAGTTGCTGCAATTTTGAATGAAGTATTTAATGAGGTGTGTGCTTATTTGTTTATTTAATGAATTAATGTAGCCATCCATCCCCAATTATGGCTCTAGACAGCATACACAAGATTAAAAACTCACAGAACAAGAACAAATAATAACAAACAATGACACTATGATAGCATAAAGGCCTCCAAGGACAGTCAAATTCAAAACACAAAATCCCAGTCACATCAGAACCCCCCCGCCCCCACAATGATGGGTTCACCTAACCTACTGGCCCCTTGTCCATGGGAACATCAATTAGTGTCCCAGTATTGAAAGCCTTGAGAAATCTCTCACTTCTTTACCCAAATAATCTTTTGAGATTTTCAAACTGAGTGCGTCAGGAATAGCAATAGCACTGAGACTTATAAACTGCTTCACAGTGCTTTACAGCCCTCTCTAAGCGGTTTACAGAGTCAGCATATTGCCCCCAACAATTTGGGTCCTCATTTTACCGACCTCGGAAGATGGAAGGTTGAGTCAACCTTGAGCCTGGTGAGATTTGAACTGCCAAATTGCAGTCAGCAGAAATAGCTTGCAGTACTGCATTCTAACCACTGCACCACCAAGGCTCTCTCAATGCTGGAAAACAGCTGAAATAGGGGAATTCTGCTATTTTCTTAATACCCCACCCAACTTGAGGGAGGCCTTCTGTTGGAACAGTGTGCCTGTTGTGCCATCTTCTACTTCTCCCAATGTCAGATTTATTTCCTCCTTTATTGGAGACAGCAGGGGAGATTGGCTGGAAGATGGAACAGCTGAATAGTGGGCAGGGCTGCTCTCGTTTGGAGACATTCCTATGTTCAAGATCCAACTGTTTGGAATATGCGGCCACTTATATATGCATATATGCATTGCATGCCTACAATGTATGCAATGCATGTATGCCAGCTATGGTAAGAGGCCCGGATTTACAAAAAATCATTGAAGCACGAGCAATGAATGGAAAATTCTAAGGATACAGTGCTGTTAGGAAAATGATGAAAACATAAAATAGATTGTCTGTCTGTCTTTCTCATCATTTCTTGTGTTATGCCTCCCTCCCAAACCTTAATGGAGTACCTAGCTCTAGAGTATTGGCACCTTCCCTGACTTTTGGAGGGCAGTCAAGAGTGACCTTAAATATCCCAGCTTTATTTGATTCATGATGGTACTACTATGATGATTGCCTTGAGGGGGATTATCTTAATGGTGTTGAGGGGAATGTTTCTGTGGCTAAACTAGCATCAGTCTATTCAAATTAGGCAATGGTCTATAAATGTTTTAAATAAATGAATAAATCAACAATAACCTGCTTCCAGTCCATGGACAGGACTAAACAGGGAGTTTAAGAATTATATAAACTTTTAGAAAAATGGGATTTAAGGCTTTACCAAACACCAGATTCCTGAAGAATCTGGGAATGAAAGGAAAACCATCAGATGAAGAAGTATCAACAAATGTAAGTAGAGAACATAATGTCTTGAATTGTAGATCTTGTTTGAAAGAGAGAAGACTGTTAAGCAATCAATTTTCCTACCAATTCTTTAATAACAAGAAATGTACTGCATCATATTTGGCATTGTTTTCATACCTGACCTGCGGCAATATCCAACACAGAACAGACATGATTACCCTGTTTTGTTTTGGGAACACAATAATTAAAGAAAATTCTGTACCTCTTCCACAACCTTGTTTTGAAACCAAGCAAAACATTTTGAATCTGGCATCATTGCCTACTCCTCACCTCCCAGACTTTCTGAGCAATTCTGTTCAAATTCTGCCATCCCTGGGTTTGGGTATTCAGTTACTACAGAGAGTTACTGAATAATTCTTCCATATATTCAGAGATGTAGGCCTTACTGAATGCCTCTGGATTGTCCATCTTCCTTGGCTGAGTGGCTTGAATCCCAAATAAGGGTGCTACCACAACCCTTCAAAATTGTGCTACAGTCCTTGGGCTGCTGCTTAAAAGAACTTGCTTTCTTTTGGCAGCGACAGCAGTAACCAGCAGTGATGCTAAGAGAGTTTGTTAGCAGGGCTGCTCCTGGCAAAAATGAAGCATTCCTTTCCACTACTGTTTGCCTCCAGTTGTGAACTTCCTGGAAAGTTCTGATTAGCTCAGCTTTCAGAGACGGCAGAGGCGTATCGCTTTGTTTGAGGCAAGGATCACATGTGCTAGCTCACTATGTCTACCACTCTCTGAACAAGGGCTTCAAAAATCTTGCTCGGATAGTTCCCCACAGCCCAATAGCTTATGTACAGAACAGTGGTTTCTCAGGCTTAGACAGAGGCTGAGGAGAAATTCTCTATTCACTCTCTTCACTGGAGAGACTTCACAAGCCTGACTGAGGAGAGCAGCCTCAGCACTTCGGAACACAGAAACGTGGGTCAAGGACCCACATATCTTGAGGAATGGCATCCACTCCTGTTTGCCATATGGCTTGCTGACATTAATACCTCGCCGCAAGGCCACCTCAGAAACTTCTTGATGCTGCTTGACCAACAACTTTGAGCATCAGATGTGCTGAATTTCACTGAATTGCATACCAGAAAGAGTCAATGTTGTTAAAACCTATGAGGTATGGTGGAGAAGGAAATTTGAGTTTTGTTTCCCTATTTTCTATTTTAGAGAAGTTGGGAATGTTTACTTTTATTGGTGCATTATGGTTAGTATAAACTGAAAACACTTTTTTCATTTAATTTCATCCTGAAAATCAGTGGAAAACTACATCACTGATTTTTGATGCTTTGTAACCAATTTTGACATAAATTTGGATGGTTCCATAAAAGAGCTCTGAAAGGTTGACTAATCCAAATATTAAAGATGTGAAAATTCAGGGGAGGCGGGGGGGGGGGGGCAAGCGGAAGAAGTCCTTAAAGTTGCCCATAGACATTGGTCCAATTGCCCTTAGTGACACTCAGACGGCACATACTGTAGTCTTTTCATGATTATTGAAGGTGAATTTCTAAAAAGAAAGGAAGGAGCTCTGCATTGTCTTCTTATTTGGGGTAGATTTTCTGTTTGTGTTTTGAAGGTAATGAGTAAGTGACCCTTTTTAACTTAGAGGAAATGGACTTCCATGTTGCAGCCCTCTATATCTGTGTTCATCTTATAGGAGTTGGATGAAGAGCTTCCACACACAGATATTTTTCTGTTCACCGCATAGTGAAAAACAAAATGGTGAAAATGTCAGCCCCACTCTCTGGGTGCCGTAAGAAGGCTAGTTCTATGCTGGGAATCATTAGGAAAGAGTAAAAAATGAAATGGTATCATAAGAGATACCACTGCATTTTATTGCATTTGAATATTATGCACTGATTTGGTCACCATAACAAAACAACAACAACCTACAACCAAACAACACCCCAAAAAAGAATATATTCTCTTGCTACCAAAAACAAAGAAAGTGGAATAAAAATGATCAGCAGGGTGACACAAGTGTCTGAAGCAAGCTGTCTGGAACGCTTTTGCTCAGAAAAAGAGTAAGAAAGATGAGAGATTTATAAATGTATGCATGTTACACAGATAAAAAAGCATACAGAGAGATTCCTACCCCCATGCCCATACAGCATTGATAGAGTCTGCAATTATCCAATGGAGCTGAACATGGAAGACCCATGCAGATTAAAAAGTTGTGGTTCTCCACAGCACAGAGTGAAGCTATGGGAATTGCTTCCAGCAACTGGTGAGACTTGAAGAGCATTTAAACAAATTCATAGTGGCAAAGTCTTCCAATGACAGTTCTTTTATCGTTATCTTAAGGCTATCCTTTATCTTTAAAATGGTATTTAGGTTTACACTAGTTGGCTTAGGTAAAAACACATCTTATCATGAAGATCTGAGAAGGTGTAAATTAATAATTTAGTTAATTAGGACAATTCAATTCTCTATCTCTATTTTAAAGTACAGTTTAATGCAAAGTCCATCTTAAAATGTCTGAGCATTTCTGAACTAAAACACAATTATCACATCAACATTTCACAAATAAACCACAGAGTTTAATTTAAACCTAAGCTTTTATTGTAGTTTGATCTGTAGTGGCATATCAGAAAGTCCACAAGGCAACTTGTGGGTAGGATCAGATGGGGTGATGGAGGTAGGTCTTGAGAGTGTTATCTGGGAGGAGTTTGACTCTGTGGCTCCTGAGGACATGGACAGGATTCTGGGTAGACTTAGCGCTGCCACATGTTTATTGGACCCATGTCCCTCCTGGTTGGTGCTGGCCCCCCGGGTAGTTACACAAGGCTGGCTCCAGGGGATTATTAATACTTCTTTGAGTGAGGGCATCTTCCCCTCCACCTTTAAAGAGGTGGTGGTGAGGCCCCTCCTTAAGAAGCCTTCCTTGGACCCACCTGTATTAGTGAACTATCGTCCAGTCTCCAACCTTCGCTTTGTGGCGAAGGTTGTTGAGAGTGTGGTGGCACGACAACTTCCCTAGTATCTGAATGAAGCTGTCTATCTGGATCCATTCCAGTCGGGCTTCAGACTGGGTACAGCACAGAAACAGCATTGGTCACATTGATGGATGATCTTTGGAGGGCCCATGACAGGGGTTGTTCCTCTGTCCTGGTCCTATTAGACCTCTCAGCGGCTTTTGATACTATCAACCATGGTATCATGCTGCGCTGGTTGGAGAGGTTAGGTGTAGGGGGCACCGTGTTGCGGTGATTCTCCTCCTTCCTCTCTGACCGTATGCAGTCTGTGTTGGCAGGGGGTCAGACGATGACCTCGAGGTGCCTTGTTTGTGGGGTGCCACAAGGGTTGGTCCTCTCACCCCTTTTGTTCAACATTTATGTGAAGCCGCTGGGTGAGATCATCCATGGTTTTGGGGTGCAGTTTCATCAGTACGCTGATGATACTCAGCTGTACATCTCCACCCCGGACCATCCCAATGATTCACTTGACGTGATATCCCAGTGTCTGGAGGCTGTGTGGATCTGGATGGGGAGAAACAGGCTCAGACTCAACTCCTCCAAGACTGAGTGGCTGTGGTTTCCGGTGTCCCAGCTGGCTCCAACGCTGACTATTGGGGGTGAGACCTTGGCCCCCACAGAGAGGGTGCGCAAGTTGGGTGTCCTCCTGGATGTGCGGCTGTCGCTAGAAGGCATGTGATGGCTTGGCCAGGGGAGCTTTTTATCAGGTTCACCTGATTCACCAGTTGCGCCCCTTTCTGGACCAGGACTCCTTGCGCACGGTCACTCATGCCCTCGTCACTTCCCATCTGGACTAATGTAATGCTCTCTACATGGGGCTCCCCTTGAAGAGCACTCAGAGTCTCCAACTGGTCCAGAATGCTGCCGCGTGGGTGATTATGGGAGCGACTCAGCGTACCCATGTAACACCCTTCCTGCACAAGCTGCACTGGCTTCCAGTGGTCTTCCGGGTGCAATTCAAGATGGTGGTGACCATCTTCAAAGCACTCCATGGCTTAGGACCCGGGTACTTACGAGACCGCCTTCTGCTGTCGATAGCCTCCCACCGGCCAGTACGCTCCCACAGAGAAGGACTCCTCAGGATGCCATCAGTCAAACAGTGTCAACTGGCGCCCCCGGGGGAAAGCCTTCTCTGTGGGGGCACCTGCCCTCTGGAATGAATTGCCACGGAGATACGGATGATCCCTGACCTATGCACATTTCGCCATGCCCTCAAGACACTATTGTTCCAACAAGCTGGGCTGGCCTGAACGTGATTTTTAGTTGGGGTTTATTTTTTAATGATTAGGGCCAAATTATTTAATATGTTTTTAAAATTGCTTTTAAATTTTGTATTGGATTTGTTTTATTGTTGGCTGTGCACCGCCCTGAGTCCTTCAGGAGAAGGGTGGTATAAAAATTAAATAAATAAATAATAAGAATAATAATAACTCTTCCGAGGAGCTCTACCTTGTCATAGTGGAGGGGCTTGCATGCTCTAGTGATCCTAAGGGCTATGCTGAACAGGTGCAACCATATCAGACAGATCTTAGGTGAGGGGCCAGACAAAATTTGCTCCACAACCCATTCAAATAAGGTGAATATGAAAAAAATGAAATTTATGCCGGCTGAACCATCGCCTGGATTAACAAGGGTTCCATTAGATGCTATGGCTCCTGGGCATTCTACGCAAAATGAGTTACAGGGCTCAGCTTCCTCTGCTAGGCAACCAGGGCATGGAGCTGACAAGCTATTGGAAGAAAAACCCAAAAAATCTGGACTAGGGAAGAAAACACCTCTATTATGGAAGCTTACTATCAGTCTGAGCCAACAAAATGTAGATTTCAAAAATGAATGTATTAGATTTGGAAGATGAACCATACGAACTGTGACACCAGTGAACAAAGGTTAATGGACCAATGACGTGTAATCCTTAGCCACAATTTTTTCACTACAGAAGAATTAAGAGCAATAGAAGAGAAAGCAATTAATGGTCTGAGTACATCAACAAAGAAGAGTAACATCAAGAATGATTTGCAGACTCAAAAGCAAACTGAGGAAGAAAGGGAGGAAGAGGATACTGAAATGGATGAAGATAAAGAACAAGGAAGCACTGAAGAACAAACACCAACAGATAGTGCTCAATTAGCTGGAAAAATAAAGCATCAAATGGAAGATGCTGAAAGAACACATTTGCCAAAGCTGAACCAAGTGAACCAGAAAAAATTGAGAAATGTACTAAAAAAGGTCAATGAGGCTGTGCAAACTATTTGAACCACTACATTAGCTGAAACAAACCAACTGATATATGCAACAGCCGTCATAACCATCAAAGAACTAGGGTTGAAAATACAAAAGAACCAAAGAGGCAAGAAGGGGAAGCCTGAGTGGAAAATTTGGTTAGAATTGAAGATCAAAAAATTACATGGAGATTTGAGCAACTTGAAGAACCTAAGGCAAGGTCAGCTAAAGAACAAGCAGGTCAAAAGCAGCTTGGAAGCAAGATACGATCTGAGGAATAAGGAGATTGTGGTAGTAATTGAAGAGCTGAAGCAGAGGGTTGTTGCCATCGCTGAAAAGATTAAAAGTTATGAAAACCGAGTAACTCAGTTCAAGGAAAATTCACAGTTCAGAGCCAATCAGCACCAGTTTTATAAGAACTTAGAAAATGGAGACGGAGTAACAACAAATGAAAAGATAAAGAGAAAGCTCTGAAATTCTGGAAGAATTTGTGGGAAAACAACAAGAAGCACAACAGAAATGCAAAATGGATCAAACAGGTTGAGAACTCTATTAAAGTGTATAAAATGGAAGACGTGAAAATAACAAAAGCAATGGTGCAAAGACAGTCAAGAAAAGTGAAGAACTGGAGTGCACCTGGACCAGATGAGCTGCATGGCTTCTGGTTAAAGGCACTTACAAGTGTGCACAAAAGATTGGCAACCCAGATGAACCAGATCCTAAAAACACCTGAAAATGATGATTGGATGACAACCGGAAGGACATTTTTGATCCAAAAAGATAAAGAAAAAGGAAAGGACCCTGGAAACTATAGGCCAATCACCTGTTTGCCAATAACATACAAGCTTCTTACTGCTATCATTGCAAACCAAATCTATGGATACCTGGAAAGAAATAACTTGCTTTCTGTAGAACAGAAAGGATGCTGCAAAAACTCAAGAGGAACAAAGGATCAATTGCTGATTGACAAGCTAATCCTAAAGAACTCAAAGAAAAGACGAACCAACCTGTTCATGGCTTGGATAGACTATAAGAAAGCGTTTGATTCAGTTCCCCATAGCTGGATCAAGAAATGCCTGGAAATCTTTGGCATCAGCAGCAACATATAAAAATTCATGGAATCTTCAATGAACCTCTGGAAAATGAAACTTATGGCTAATGAAGAAGAACTGGGTGAAGTTGAAATTAAACGAGGCATTTTCCAGGGTGATTCCCTTTCACCCATATTTTTTATACTCTCAATGCTACCACTGACAATCATTTTGAAGAAGATGAACTGTGGTTACGAAGTTGCAAAGAAAGGACTGAAAATCTCGCACTTGATGTACATGGATGATTTGAAGCTGTTTGGTAAAACAAAAGCTGAACTGAATTTATTAATTGAAAACACAAAAGAATTCAGCCAAGATATTGGTATGCAGTTTGGAATTGGCAAATGTGCAACAATAGCAACCAAAGCAGGCAAGATCATAGAAGAGGATGGAATAGAATAGAGAATGAAGAAATGATAAAGGCAGTAAAATCAGAAGAAGGCTACAAGGACTTGGGGATTTTAGAATCCTCTGACTTAATGCATAATAAAGTCAAGGAATTAACTTCAGCCAAGTACATTCGGCGAATTCGTAAGATATTAATATCCAAATTGAGTGGAGGAAACATCATAAAAGCCATAAATACCTGGGCTATACCTGTGATTCGATACTCTGCAGGAATAATTAATTGGAACCAGATGGAGTTAGACAATTTGGACAGAAAAACAAGGAAGCTTATGACAATGAATCATGCCTTGCACCCTAAAAGTGATGTTGACCAATTATATTTACCAAGAGCAGAGGGTGGGCGAGGAATCCTACAAGTAAAGCAGACTGTGGAAGAAGAAAAATGCAGCTTGAATGATTACATCCAGAAAAGTGAAGAACCAATGATTAAGGAAGTAAATAAAGGAGGCCTTTTAAAGACAACTAAAACAAAAGCAGAATATAAGAAAGAAATAATTGAGCAGCGAGCTGAAAATTGGAAAAGCAAAGATCTGCATGGCCAATACTTGAAAAGTATTGAAGGCAAAGCTGACCAGAAACTAACTTGGAACTGGTTAAGATCAGGAGTACTGAAAAAAGAAACAGAAAGCTTTATTTTGGCAGCTCAAGAACAAGCCTTATCCACAAACGGCATGAAGGCAAAAATTCAACATGTTACCACCAACAGCAAATGCCACCTCTGCAGTGAGAAAGATGAGACAGTCGACCACCTGATCAGTGGGTGCAGCAAAATTTCACAAACTGAATACCTACAACGCCATGACCACATGGCTAAGATCATTCACTGGAAATTGTGCCAGAATTTTGGATTTGAGTACAGCAAAAACCAGTGGGAACATCAGGTTGAAAAAGTTTTAGAGAATGAGAAAGTCAAGATCTTGTGGGACTTTAGGATTCAGACTGACAGGCACTTGGTCCACAACACACCTGACATAACAATAGTTGAAAAGAAAAAAGTATGGTTCATTGACATTGCAATACCTGGTGACGCACAGATTGAAGATTAGCAGCAAGAAAAAATCACAAAGTACCGGGACTTGCAAATTGAAGTTGAGCGATTGTGGAAAAAGAAATCGTGTGTTGTCCCAATTGTAATTGGAGCCCTTGGAGCAATACCCAAAGGGCTACCCCGCTATTTAGAAATTCTAAATTTACCCGACTTGAACATTTTGACTCTACAAAAAACCACCTTACTCGGAACAGCCTACATCCTCTGACGATACCTTAACAGTTACTAGGTCCTTGGTTAGGACTTGAGCTGCTGCGCTGTTAACCAGCCTCAAAGGCTGTGAATCTCACTAAAGATTAAACAACAACAACAACAACAACAACAACAACAACAACAACTTTGGGTGAGTGTCTCTTTGAAATCTGAAATGCCAACTGATTTTATCTTGACATTTTTTTCTTGAAATTGTCAGAAGAGTGGTGAGTTTCGTTTAGATTTTTTGTGGTGACTCATAATTCATGGGTCTCTGTGAATAAATTTTTATTTGAAAATAGCTTGTATTTCAGTTGACATGAGGAGATGCTCCTCAAGGCACATTAAGACTGGAGCTGAATTATTTCTTGGCTGGGAGATTCTCCAGGTCCCGCCAATGATGCTGGGATGCCAGAGAGACTTTATCAGTATAAGCCTCATCTTCATGCAGAGTAGCTCTCAAATGAGCACATAAGGCCAGTTCCTTAATCAGGATCAATATGGAATCAATGCATATTAAGTGGCATCTTGTATTTGGGGAACAAATGGTGACCATTTGGGATTTGAAAAGCCTGTTCTCACATGCTGTTTGTAGGCTGTTCACTTCACCCTCAAGATAAAATTCCAGGCTCAAGATATCTCTTCAGTTCTTTTAATATTTTTTACGCAGTGAAATAAAACAAACAGCAAACACACAGAAGGGGCTGGGTATTTTTGTAAAACATTTTTTTTAACATCACCTTTTATCTTTTTGGGAATCTTGGAGGTATATAGTAAAATAAATGCACAGAAAACAAAATATATCATAAATCAATACATTAAAATGCTTTGGTAAAGAATTATTATCACATCCAGTACTGGAAAGTTTGGAAATTTAATCCCAAAACAAGTTTATTGTTTTAAGCTCTGATTAGGATATAAACTTCTTCTAGACTGCCACCACTCCATATTCCCTCTTTTTTCCCCACCTCTTTCAATTTCAATGTTATTACTGGGTATTGATGAATTAGAATGTAAGAATCACTATAATAATTCCCACAACTGCTATAATAACTATAATAACTCTCATTTAGGCCTGAAAGGACAAGAACAAGCTTTCCTACCTCTTGTCCATTGTTCATTATCTCACAAAATGGCATCAAGCCTCCCCCACAACCAAATTCAAGTATGCTGAGAACTTAATGACACAGGATCAATCTCTCCTGTGATAATAACTTATTTGGAATTTAGTCTCAATAAAACCAATGGAGCCTGCGGTGGTATAAACATATATGTATAAGTCACATGCATGCAGCTACTGCTATAAAATTTTAATTATGATTGGACCATGTGCTCCTGATCTAAGCCATCATTCATGTTCTAGACTGAAAAAGGTAGCAGATTGTAATAATGGATGCTTCTTTTCTGTGACAGGAAGTCTGAGTTGTTTGATGTGCTCCAGACTGAAAGTAAAACATGTTTTTACAAATCAACAGAATCAGAGGCTGAAAGGCATGTGAAGACTGCATATATATACAGTAAATGGAATTTGGTTTCTTGTGCCTTGACTCCATTTTTCATTCCTGGTGTAGTGGAAATATTTTCCCATCAGTCTTACATTCCAAAATTCTTATACTTCACAATGATTTCAATGTAATGTTAATTAAATTATTATTTAGAGCAAAATATTGAATTTGCGTTATCAAGACAATCCTTTTTAACTGTTTTCATTCATACATCTACTGTACCACATAAAGTATGAGGAAAAGGAGAAAAATCCTTCTTTAAATTAAGGATGAATGATAGGTTGTTGCTCCAAGAAGTTATATTACAGAAATATAAAGAATTTTTTTTTAAAAAAAATTATAACTTCAGGTATGTCAGAAAACCACCATATGGGAAACAAGTAAAGCTTGTATGAAAGGAATTCTTATGAGATTTGCAACAATTCAGAAGAAAGAATACAGCAGATGGAAATCACAATTAGAAGAAAAAAATAAAAGAACTAAAACAAATCCATAAAATTAATCCAAAGCGACAGGTATTGAAAGAACTGAATAAAGTTAAACAATTAGATTTATTATAAATGGAAGAACTCCAAAAGAGTTTAAAATATTTCAAACAAAATCATTCTCAAGATGCAAAGTAACCAGGAGAAATGTGATATATCAAATTAGAAAAGATGGACAATAATAGCAATTAAGAAAGGAAATAAATTATTATATATGAGATTGGAAATCATAGGAGAATTTATGGAACGTTTCAAATATGTATATATATTCTAAGCGGAGCCTCAACGAGGAGGTTTTTAAACATACAGTTTGTTGACTCAGTGCACAAAGCATTTAAACAAGCACTTAGACAAGCACTAAGCAAATTCAAGAAACCAAACACACACATACCCAATTTAAAAAAAATAAAATTGACAAACACTAGGCTCAGATGGACCAACACTCCAATACTATAAAAAGTTAGAGGAAGAGCTGATGAAACTGTTGGTAAAATGGTGGGGTTTTTTTTTTTTTGAACAGTCACTGCACAAAGCCGGCAGTAAGCGAAGACTATCTGAATCATTAAAAAGCATCAAAGTTAAATTTTTCATTATTGCTTACATCCCAGTATTTCCAATATTATTACAGCCAAGATATATATTCACATTTTTTTCCCATTTTGTATGGAGAAGATGACTGAGAAAATGGTTCAGGAAGGACTGTGGCTTTGACTTGGCATGCCAAGCCTGATCTCTGTCAGACAGATTCTGCTCTTTTCTCTCTCTCCTCTCCCTGGAAAAGTCAGCTTGTCCGAACACAGCAGGAGCAAAGTGAGTTTTGGCTTGGTTATAATTTAATTGCCAGTATTAATGAACTAGACAAAACCTCGATTTCTAAGCCTTCTGCATTTTCTTCCTTCAGCTCACAAATTAGTACTCACATGTCAGAAGAACTGAACTCTATATTTGTAGTCTCTATTACAGTCTAAGGAAACCATTCCCAACTTAATGCTGGGCGTGTTGGACTGTAGCATATGTATTATTAACTTTGCTCTTTGAGCGTTACATTTTCCATTTGGAATCAGAAATGCTGTACAGTACACTTCTGAATCATTGTTATTCCTTGCCTTGTAAATGTACAGCATTCTATATACTGATGCTAACTTTGCTTTGCAAATTTGACTGTAAAAAAAACCCCTGTTCATTTGCAAGACATTTCAAATATCTCACTTTCTCACTGTTGAATGGGAAACAATGAGTGTTCTGGGACACAAATGTGTTTGTCTTACTTTCTTTACACAAGGAGAATGAAAGAGAAGCAATGAATCTAATACAACATGCTTTTTAATGAAAAAACACCTTTTCATTATTAAGAGCAAATACTAATTTGCTCTTATTTAACATCTCATTCAAATACATTATTGCTGGACTTCCAGAGAATTGAATATGGCTCCATATTATGACTAGGACCAATGATCATGGCAGAAAGAGAAGCTGGCAAATGAATTGGCTATCTGAACTCCTTTCTGGATTAAGGAGAGAATCTGGAATTGCCCATAGTACTTCATACAGATGCTCCCAGGGACAAGACTGTAAAACAGCAGCCTCTGGCAGCTTTTAGAGCTTTGGGAGCTAGGAGAATCAGCTTTGTACAAGCCTTGGTTCAGAGCCCTCAAAGAGACCCTGGATCTGTTCATTTCCTTTCTTAATCACTTTCACTGGAAATGGCTTGTAAATTGCTTTTTAGATATTAAGAACTTTTGGGACCACACATTTTATTACACTGGGTGATTTTTCCTTCTACTCTCAGTGAAGGAAGTTGTAAGTTTAGGAACTTAAAGAAAAAAATGTTATTTGGAAATAAGCAGCAAAAGGGTGATGAGAATGTTGATTTTGGAAAATTTCAAAATGGACTAGGAAGCAAGATTGACTGGAAATAAGATTATGAAATAATTATAAGAACACTTCCTGTGGTTTGTTTAAAATCCTATTAAAATATATATGAAGATTTTGAATATAAGTGTAATAAATCTTTTGCTGGGAAAATGTTGTGGATTAGAGAAAAACAGGGTAAGAGGAGTCCTTGAAGGCTGGTTACTAAAGACAAACAGAAAGAATCTAATATTATAATGAAAGGAGAAAACCACTGATACAGAATAGAGGAAAGTATTTTTAACTGTGGAAGAATTCAAGGATAATTGACAACAATGTACTCAGAACTTTCTTTTCAGATTGTTTATTACCATAAAAATAGGTGGAAAAGAAGAAGATACAACTGAGAATCAGGCTGTTTGGATATGAATTTAAAACTGACAGGATACAAGAATAATACTGACAAAGATGTTAATGCGGTACAGGATTTACAAGTGGAACCAGTTGATATTTTAATAGCTAAAAGGGACACACAAATAATAAATCATAAGAGTGATTTATTATTTATTTCAGAAGTCACTGGTTTTAAGATAAATTAATCTCTGGAAAGTTTTCCATTCTCTTGGATGAAGGAGTATTGGCAGGAATTGGAAATGTAGCTTATCTTCAATTTCATTACTATAGAATTTGTAGTCCTTTGATGGGAGAAAGATGACAATAATGCCTGGATGATTGTCAGAATCAGCCTCTCACTTGTTTTTAGTAGCTTTTAAATCATACTTTTGAAGTGAGTTATTGTGATCTACATGCCCATTGTAATTGAGAAGAAAATGCCAGGCAACATGAAGCAATGTAAGTATCATAAAATAATGATTAGAACTACAGGTTCCCTCCTGACAAAAAACGAAAGATAGAAAAGAAAACGCTCTCAGGGTTTTTGTATATTATAGTCATGTCAAACTGCTGGAGGCAGAATTGGAATAATAAAATTGAGAGTAGGATTTGATTCAGCCAAATTCCCAACCCAATTACACTGATTTGGGAGATGTCTGAAATGAATTGAGGCTTTTTCAGAGCAGACCAAAGCAAATCTGAACCTTCTGAAAGTGTGTCAGGGATTTTAGCACAGAGATCCAGATCATGTGCTTTTAAAAACGCTTCACTTTTCCCAGCACTTTTCATATAAAAAAAGCGAGGATGAAGGAGAAGAAGGATTTGGTGACTGTTAAGATTAGATTTTACCAATAGTCAATGCATGAACCAAGGTTTTCTTATTACAAAACTTAGGAAAATAGATTTATAGTAATATTATGCTATAAATTCAATGTCTTTTGCTAATTTTCTCTTTTTTTTTTAGTGGTTTCTATAGAATTTGGAAGGTTTTAGTACTGGATAGTCACTTGGAAAATGCTGTATAAATCTTTCTGTCTCTGACACATGTTTGTTCCACGTTAATCATTCTTGCTTTTGTTTTTAACACTTTAACATTTGCATTAACATTAATGAGTTTGGAACATCATTGCATGTCTGCGAAATCATCATCATCATCATCATCATCATCATCATCATCATCATCATAATTTTATTTCTATACCGCCCCTCTCCCGAAGGACTCGGGGCAGTGTACAGCCTGATTAAAAACACACCATCCAAAATGGTCACCATCCATTGATCTTAACTTTTTAATTGTACAGAAGATTGTTATTTTGGGCAATCCAATGCCCAACAGTTGGATTTGGGCAATCCAATGCCCAACAGTCTCTTACATTATTATTTGCAGATGATAAAATGTGTGCATGCATGTGTGTTTTGGTAGTGGTAGTGGGAATTTACCATGCATTCTCTCTCAGCTCTATGTACCTCACAGGGTGGTTGTGTTGGGAAAAATAGAAGGAGGAAGGTGTGTTGGGCATGTTCTTTGCTTTGAGTTATTTGTAAAAGTAATAAAGGTGGAATACAAACAAACAAATAAAAAGATGAAAACGAAGATAAATTTTTCAACCATTTGGAAATGGCAAAAAAAATACAAAAGGAAATTTTTTTTTTGAGAAATATCAGGTTTGTTCTTGCTGAATTAATTAATTCATTCTTTAGTTCAGATTAGTAAATAAATGCAACTCAGGCCTAAAAAGGCAGGGCTCTGTGATAGGCTAAGCCTATATCTTCTTCCACATATTACACTAAGACAATTGATATGAAAATTAGACACATTTTTACATGAAGAGTCTTCATGCTATTCATGGCAAGACACCAGAAAAAAAATGCTGGTTCTAGAAAATTTAGCCACACTCTAGTGAAAATATGAAAAGCTTAGATTGAAACTGCACAATGGAAGCAATGCAACTAGAGAAATCCCATTATATGTGATACCTGTGTATATAAATAACTTTCAGACAGAGTCTATAAAACTTCACTGTTGTACTGTTATAAAATTTATAATGAGCTGCCCAGGGTCACACATATGAGATGGGTTGTCATATGAATCCTCTAAATCAGTTGTGAAGCCAATGCTGATTGCTTCTTGCTTTGTGAGGTTTAGAAGCCAAGACATAATTTAATCAACACAAGAATTTAGCACTTCTTTGTAATCATCTATACCAATGGTCCTTACCTAGGCAGAGAGTGTTTGAAAACTGATATTCTATAAGGAGACATGATTAATGCCACCCGCACCTCCCGTGTATGCAATATTTGTACCTGAAGGGGGAATGTGAGGCCAAAAATATTCAGTTACTTAGATAGCAATGTTCAATGTCTGTGTGAAAGGGGAAATTGTCCTTTGGCCAGGGACAATATGCAAAATAAGAAACACTGAATTGACTCATAGTGTCAATTTGTCTGTGATTCTCTAATAATATGCAGGAATGAACCTAGGAGACAGAAGGGAAAGCCACTGATGGCATAACATCAAGCAAAAGATGTCTTCACTCACCTAAGGAGGCTGAGCATGGGAAATCTATCAGAAGGGACCCTCCCTAGTTTTCCAGAGAGGAAAAAAGAGAGAGAGAGAGAGAAGGGGACAATGCTTTCAGATTCTGTTAATATAGCCTTAAAATAAAGAAGGAGCTGCCATTCATTGTGGCACTTTTTGTCTAGACCAGGGCTGTCAAAATCCCAGCCTGCGGCCCAGATGCATCACATGCTGGCCACGCCCATGCTTGGTTTAGCGAATGGTAAAAATGTCCTGATAAATCACGTGATGCTGCCATGATGATGTGAGTTTGACACCCCTGATCTAGACTTTGTCAAAGAGCTAACAGATTCTTAGGCCATAGTGAATGTTTGATTATCTGTTGCTTCAAAGTTACCCTTTCCAATTTAAAAAGGGGCAAAGAATCCTGGACAACATGGCATTTTAAGCACTATATGCAACAGCTTGGGTGCTTTACCAGCTAAATGGATAATTAAGATCAGAACAAAAATCAACCAAAAGTATAAACAAATAGCTGCCATATGGGCAGAAATGGATTTTTAGATCATAGGGTCAATAAAAGAAAGCACAGAATGAAGCAAGCACCCCTGTGATGATCTGGATTATCTGTTTTAACTGGCAAAGTGCCCTTCCTATTTTTGTTTATCTGCCTCAAAGCAGATAAAAAAGCATGTTTGTTGATAGAGGAGATTGTTTGCAGCTGAATTGAGGATATCAGAACCACATGGATTGTTACTAAAGTGTTGGGGGAAGGTAACGATGGGAGGATATTTATATTTATGGCTTCGATTTTCGATTGACATCGCTGCAAGAATGGCTTGGAAAATAGTGGACTCCACTGAGCCCTGCAAAATCCAGTCGCTGTCAGGAGACTGTACGGGGTCAAAGCCGCCTTGTAGTGTTGGTGAAGAAAGGTGCTTCATGGACCATGAGGAACTTGCAATTTCCTCATTAAGTCTGAAGCAAGCTCTCCCGAACGGCAGCAGGGACGATGGCCATTTTTAGCACTCACAAGCTGGGACAAGCAGGACCATAAGATTTGTTCTGGAGCAGTCCGCGGACAGAGCATTGAAACTGAGTGAGATAACTTCCAACTCTTACTCCAAAGATTTAATTTAAGTACAAGAATTTTAAAAGATAATCTCCAAGCATTAAGGAAGCAATGATTAGACATACAGAGAAGATTGAAGACTGAAAGTTAAGAGGCAAAAGAAATACCTAAGGTAAGCTTTAAAATACAGAAAGCCTGGAAAAAAGCTTAAACAATTTAAAAGGTGATTTTTGGGAGAAACTATCTTGCTTATTTGTATTTTTAAACCCCCTGGACTTATTGGCTAATCAGCTGTTTTTGACATACTGTTTAATATTGGACTTGGGAGCAGGAGAGCCATCTACCAGAAGAAGAGCAGCACTACAGCTTCAGTACTCTTAGTGAAAGTGAGGTCCAATACAAATAAAGTAATACACAAATTAGGAAAAAGTAAATACCATCTGGAAGGCGGCCTCATCTTGACTCTATTCTAGAAGACAATTTGGATATTTTAAAAAAACCTAATGAGTTTCTTTTTCCTGTTGAATATTTCTAAGATAAACTAAATTGCAAATAACTAAACGTTATTGAAACTGACTATTGGATTATGGATTTGAAATATTGGAGGAACCTAGTGGATTAATTTGGATTTGGATTAAGGCTATTTGACAAACATTCCATGATGCAAAAGAAGAAAGGTGATAGAAGAAAACAGAAAAGAAGAAAAGTTAAATAAGATTTTAGGATTTGGACAATTGGGAAGATATGTAATTGGAAATCACAAGGCTGTAAAGTACTAAAGAATTTAAAAGTTTATAAATTTAGGGTATTTGGAGGTATAACTATGGGATTGATTGAATTTTATTAAGTTGGAGTTTTTAAATATTGAGACATTGGAACTAAAGAGGTATGCTAATCTTTATTAATTTGTTACAAAATGGATCTACAGGGGATAATAGAGGCAAATGAAGAAATAATTTTGATGCTCAAAAACATGCATGAAACTATAAAGAACAATAAGGAGACAAGGGGATTGTCTCACACAACAATTGGGGGAAAAAGTTGAACATGATATTCAGGAAACAGATGAGAAATTAGAAAAAGCAGTGGAAGGAAAAAATCAAAATGAGATGCAAGAAGATAAAGATAATGAAGAGAAAAGATTAATAAGTAAGAATCAATCAGATAATTCCTTAAAATCTTATAATAGAACAGAGGGGGAAAAAAAAGAAAAATCTCTTCAAAAAAGAAAGGTTTAGAGAAAAAAAGAAAAAAATATTTTTTTAAAAAAGAAAATCTTATTGATGGGTGTTCAAATAACACAGCAGAAACAGACAAAGGGCAACCCGAAGGGAATGTTCAGTAGGTATAAAAATATCAAAAAGAGTTATAAGACTCCAAGAGAGAGAAATAAAAGGGCGATTAAAAAGTCAATAAATGATGGAACTCCAAAAAGGTTAAGAGATGATGAATAATGATAAAATATATTAATAAAAAGAAAAATACAAGAAAATACAAATAGGGAAAACAGTAGCATACATATTAACAGATAATAGAATCTATTATAATTAAAAATAAGCTAAGCTTTGTAGATGGGAGTTTAGGGTTAGGTAATCTAATTGTATTATTAATATTAATATTGTGTTAAAGTATAATGTGAACTTAAACTTTTAAGGATTAGAAATTGTGGGGATTTTAAGATATATTCCTGGGATTGATTAAATTTTGTTAATATTTGGCCTTTTTAGTAGTCCTAGACATTTGGGACATTGAAATTATGATGGAATAATGAGTAATTTTCAAAATATTAAATACTAGTAATTTAGTAGGGGATAACAAATACATGGTGCAAAGAAATGTTATTTAGGCTTAAATGAATTAATGGACCTCAAGATAAAGAATTATAAAGAGAGAATGGTACTGTTGAAGTTGGAAGATCAGGATTATGCATACTTAGTTGTGTTATTACTGTTAGCATTGTTTAAAAAAGATTTGACCCAGTCTTCTTGGGAGTCTTTGTTAAAATGGAAGCAAAAGAAATTCAAATCATTTTATTCCACCTAACAAAGGTAATAGGAGAGTCATTTCCAATCATGCTGAAAAATAATATGGATAAAAGATTTTTGTAAAAGCGAAGGAATCTCTGGAGCTTCTAATTATTTGCCCTACCTCCTGGTGCCCATCTTGCCATTCCTTTTGTTACCCAGCTGCAAATTGAATGATAATAAATTGTACACATTCCTTGCCTGGAATGTGCCTCTCAGTTTTTATTGCCAGTGCAACAAAGGGGCTTGTTTATTTGAAGAGCTGCCCTGAGAAGGTAACTTGCTCTAGTTGGATTTTATTTTTATGTGTGAAAAGGGTTAATCCTAGAGGCTTAAATGAATTAAGCATTCTCTTTGGTTGACCAGGAGGTTTTAGTGAGCCAATTTCACCTTGACCAAAGGTGACCTTCACAATTGTCTCAGAAGGGTAAATATTTGCATTCATCCTTGCTGAATCACAGTCATTTTTCTTCCCAGCAACAGCTTTCTAACGTTTGTGTTGTAAGTCTTCTAACGTCCAATTCAATAGCAAAATTCCCATAAAGCTCTTTTGGGATCCTATAAAGATCACATTTTTGAAATGTACACTTCAACATGTTTTCTATACATCAAAAACTGTTACTAAGATGCACCTTGGTGTGTAACAGAGAAACACATCAAACTCAGAGGAAACAGACAAATGATTCTGTTTGGCGACTCTCCTATAGGGTTTGCTAGAGATTTATGCATTGTTTCAGATTTTGTCTTGTGATTGTCCAGTTCTACTCCAAAACTTTTATGCAAGGAGATTTCAGTTTTAACTGGAAATTTTACATGATATGGGTTTATGTGTTTGTATGTGTTATAACAGAATTACAGAATTGTAAAGGACCTTGGAGTTCTTCCAGTCCAACCTTCTGCTCAAGCAGGAGTACCTACACTACGGGTGTCAAAATCAATAGTCTCACGTGACATCATATGATGTATCACATTGTTTTGTGCCTTTGTGGAGCCAGGGTGGCGTGGCCTGCAGGTCACCAGTTTGACACCCCTGCCCTATACCATTTCAAACAAACGGTTGTCCAATCTCCTCTTTAAAAAACCCCAGTGATGGAGCAGCCATGATTTTTGAAAGCAAGTGGTTCCATTGATTACTTGTTTTAACTATCATGAACTTTCTCCTTAATTCTAGGTTGGTTTTTCTCCTTGGTGTTTTCCATCCATTGCTTCTTATCCTGCCTTCATATAAATATATGTATATATACATACATGCACAAGAAACTCAAAATTTTGTCTTACATCATATTTCATGTTTTACATCACCTTCTTTTTCACAGGAAGGGAAAAACTGAGAATTTAAATTTTACCCATCAAAAACTCATGGTTTTTCTAATGACTGAAAATCATGCTCTTTAAAATTAATAAATTTTAATAAATTTTGCTCTGGTCATTTCACGTGATTCTGTAACATTCAGATATTAAATTTGCAACAGAGATTGATGAGGAGCCACTGAAACTTTTTTAAAAAACTTCAATACCTTATAGAAGCTGATGCAACAATGAGATTTCTGACATAACTTAGCCTTGGTGAGAATTCTTAGGTTTGTGTGTGATGACATTCACTTCAATTACAAACTCAGTTGTTCTAATACTTTCATATAGAACATCTCCATGATAAGTTGCCTAGAAGAAGTTACATCTCACTTAGCATGAATGACCATGTTAAGCCTGATGAGTAACAAGTGTGCTAACATGCTAACATGTTTGTTTTGGACAAGTGGTAGTTATTGTTTTAGTTATGCTTGATGAGATGTTACTTTCTGATCCAAAGATGAGTTTGCCTAAAGGCCAGTTTGAGTACTGATCAGTACTCAAAGGAAGTCTCACACTTTCCAAAGGTTGCTCATTGTACAATGGGGATTTTCCCATGAGGTAAATATCCTTGCGTGCTCCCCCATTAAAAATTGATGTCCACATTTTAATGTCAGCATTAAAATAATCCTTTCCTTGTTCACAAGGTTTTATTTATTTAACTCTTCCTGTAACACGACTGGCAACATAATCTCAGCATTCTAAAAAGATCTTCACTTGATGTGAGCATGTTCCACACATTACATTGTACATTAGGTCATTGGGGGGGTAGGAATTTTAATGTTGTAAACCACCCAAGTTATCATGTGTGAATTGGCAACTATATAAATTTGCTTAATAAAAAGGTAACCGAGTGACATGTACAGTACCTATATTTGATGGATTGATTAGATAGATAGATAGATAGATAGATAGATAGATAGATAGATGATAGATAGATAGATAGATAGATAGATAGATAGATAGATAGATAGATGATAGATAGATAAGTTCATGGCTATGTTTGCCGTTTTTTTCTTAAACTCTTCTGAGGACTATGCCCCCTCCCCCCCCCCAATGTAGACTGCATTTCGTGCTACTACTATTTTGCAGAAATTCAATATGACAGAACCGGAGGTATCACAATCTGGAACTCTTAAATTCAGCAAATGGGTGAGAATAATACAATGTGCGTGTTCTTTATTTAACTATTTCACCATCTTTCCCTCTGCACTGCTAGGCACGCTGTTCAGGATACAGTAGAGGCAACTAACATCTGGACTGCATATCTATTAGGGCCATATGCTTTTCTCAGCTACCGCATCATGTTGTTGATTGGGGAAATACAAACTGAATGGGATTTTTTAGGTATTTCAAATGGTCAGAAACAAAGTCGCAGAATTCGAGACTCCCCCACCCCCAACATTCAAGACTAGACTGTACCGGTTTCAGATTCAAGACTGCTTATTGCTGAAAATAACTTGTTTCTTAGTTTAAAATTCAAATCATCATCGTCACAGCTCCAAACAGATGCATCCCAATGAGATTCTCTTTTGGGATCGTTGTACGCTAAATATTTTAATTTTTCTAAATTAAATCCAGGCAGGTTTCTGTGATGGACCAACTTATGAACTCTGCTCTTAGTAATACTGTAATAAATTCTAGTTTTGCCCCAGTAGAATTCTCTTGGTTTACAGTTGTGAGGTCTAAATGTGCACTCAGATGGATTTGCATGAGAATATGCAGTTTATATAAACACTGAAATGCCAGCAAAGGAGCTTAACTGTTGACTGAATACAGTTCCAACTCCTTTACTACTGTGAAATGAAATCATAACAAAAAATACCGATACTGAATATATTCTGGCTTCACAAGCATGGAAGAAAGAAAATAACTTTTTGTCTTTTTATAAAATTTAAAAGAAATAAAACACTTTGACTTTATAAGAGGTATCCCCAAACTAAAATTGCAGAGATTTCTAATGTAACCTGAGAAGTCATCCTATATCCCCTAACATGTGGAAGCTGCATCCATACACAATACCCCTACAAGCAGGGAGCATTGGATAATAGGTTACTTTTACTTGACCAACTTTTATTCACACAAATGGTTTCTACATGAACCTTGAAGTCTTGTATCTCATGGTAATCATACTGAAATAATGAGTGCCCTCTAGGGATGAACAAACAGTGCGCTCGCCAAAACTAATTCTCCTGCAGTAGGGATAGGGTATATAATTCACGGCATCCACTTATGTTTTTCTCACAATATTCTTTGGTTTAGAAATTCTATCCAGAAAATGTGTGTATTTGGAAAAATTGCATTAAAAAAACATAGACATCTGGGAAAGCTAAATCCAGAATACGGTATACGGTAAGGATTGCTGACATACAGAAGTATACGTAAGAATATAGAATCATTCAGATGTCTTAATGAAGGAAATGTATGAATCTTTCCATGTTATTCTTATGTTCCCTGGCACTTCTGTTTCTTTAGTAGAATAACACACATGTACTCTGCTGCATTCATTCAGAAGTTTCCACCACGAGGAACTCTTGACATGAATTGGTTGGCTGAGAAACATTGACGTGCCCGCCACAGCCACAGAATCACTGCACATCACAAATAGCTCACCTTGTGGGATGGCCCACACTCATTTCATCGGGCATGGTGGTTAGGTCTGCTGACCTTTTCAGTTGCTGTCTATAGAAAGCAACCTGAACATGAAAAAATATTGCATTATCAAATCTTCACTGGGTGTTTGTCTAACCTTTAAATGTTCTAATAGCTCATGAATAAAATAAATTCTCTTCCTTATTGATGTTGTTTATTATTTATTTAGCATATGGCATATTATACACAAACTAGCAATATATATCAACATTTCATCTAGATTAGAAGAACCAACAAAAGACAAATGTTAAAAAGATGTATGTTCAAATGCTATTGTCTAGCTCATCTAACCACTGAAGAGCAGCATCATTCATATATTGATGTTGTATTGACTTAAGTTAGGATGAGTGAAATATTACTCATCTTTGGTGAGGATGGGAAAGTGATGGAAGGGAAGTTAGTCATGAAGAAGAGATAGAAGACAAGTTCAATTAATAGCTGATTTTACAAAAGGCAATTCAGTCCAGGATGCAAAAAAATGTAAAGAAGCATTTCAAACCACTTTAGGAGACTCCATCTTAATTAGCCCACTATAGATAAGGATGAGACATTCCTCTTGCAGTTTCCAGAACTTCCATTAAAGAGACCTCACTAAAATATGTCCAGTTTTTGCTTCTCTGATTTTGACCAGCTGTGTGAGATTTGACTTCAGGGCACTAAGTCTAGAATCCCAAAAGTTTTCAGCAAGGCCTCAAGAACTGCACGTTCTCTAAAGTTGCCTTCAGATTGTAATTTCTAATACATTGATATCATTGAAAGTGTAAACTATTGAATATGTGCAACTAAGGACATAAATGGTATTTAATTAATTTCATCTTAATCGTTTAAAATAAAGGGAAAGCTTTCAGCCCCCCCCCCCCAAACATTGTGTAGACAAAGTGTAATAACCATATTTCAACTTCCCAGGAGAGTTTAAGTTGTGGAAGACAAGCTGTTAGGAAAACTGATCTTCCCTTACAGATTATATTGATAGAGAAATCTACCAAATGTCTACTCTAGTTCTCATAATAGCTTAGCACGGGGCACCTAAGAAACTGCCATTTTAATTTCACACAATGAGGGATATTAGGGGAATCTAATACCTCTTCCCCATTGAGTGCAGAGTCTTCTCAATACAGACATTATTGTTAAGGAATAAAAGTCATATTATGTAACAAATTTGTATACCAATGATTACTTTGATATACTAATTACTAGTATATGTAATTACTATTCATATATTAATAGACCCAGGCCCTTCATCACAGGAGGTAAGAAGTACTTTATTTTCTTTTGAAAAGAAAAGCAATATTATTTTTCTCACTACTTAGTTACCTCACTAAATTAACCTCACACTGAAGTGCCAAAAGAATTGGAAGACTTTGCATATAATATCCAGAAATAGAGCAGACCTGATTTAAATAGTTTCCCCTCCAGGACTCCTAAAATTTATTTAATCAGAAGGATTTTCACTTGTCCTCATCAGGAGAGTTGGATATAAACACTACTGCAGTGATGAAAAGTCAGTAATTCACTTCCCCTAGTCAGTTTTCCATTCTGTACATTCACTTATTAAATTAAATTCCAGCTGTTGCCTGCTATTCATTCAGTTGTTCACTCACATATTCTCCCTTTCCCTTTCCTTTCTTCCTTTCATTCCTTTACATTTTACACTGCTTTCAAACAATTAGTTTATTATATTTAAAAAGGATATAAAATCTGTATTTGTGAAAATGATAAAATGAACTAAATAGAAAAACATCAAATAGAAAATTAGAATAGGAAGTATAATTTAGAATATTATAAGCTATAGAAGTGGCCAATCTCTTGATTTATATTTAATGACAGTTTCTATGAATATTAAAATTGCAGAAAGTATTTTTTCAAGAATACAGAATGAAATGAAAAGACAGAAGCAACGTTAGGTTAATGTTCTTTTCTATAAAGTAATACAGATTAACTCTCAGGCACAGTTGTCTTCTTTGGAAGATGGATAAAAGATTATAAAATGACAGATGGCTTGATGCAAAGTTAAAATTATTGTGTGATGATGAAGATCACCATCATAATAATAGAATAGTGATCATTTCTGTCCCAAAAGACTGTTATTAGAAAAAAACTTCAATAGTGTGAATAGAAAATGCACATTCCTATAAATATTTGCAAAACCCTTCTTGTATATGGCCTGTTTCTTATACAGTAGGAGGTCAGGTTTTTAAAACCAGGATTTAATGCTGCTAGAAGAGAGCTTTAGTGAAAAAAAAAACTAGTGAGTATCTTTATTATTTTATTTACTATAAAGACAATGACTCTGTATTGGAGCTCTGTAAGGGTGAGGAATGGGGGTTGGAATTTTTTTTCTATTTTCTTTTCAATAGAACAGCAGTGGCCATGTTTCACATTCAGAAAGTATATTGTCACAACTCTCAAAATATTGGTGGCATTGTGGGAGCTTGGCTGTTCTACAAAGGCCTGTAGTAGTAGGCGCGACCAATCATCAAACGCCCACTTGGATATTCTTGAATGTACTGCAATGTAAACTGTAAGACAAACCAGCATCATTCCTCCCCCCTCTTCCAGTCCTCTTCCCTAGCTACAATATACCAGCTGAGGTTACTGTTGTCAGCATCCTACCTCCCCAAAATTAGAGGCTACATTTTTAACCATGCCAATGGGACCTGTTTATATGCTGAATCATTGAAATAATGGTGTTCTTTGAGGTATGTCACATTTCTTTCTTTTTTTCAAGAAGGATAAAGAATCTTCCAAGAGTCAAGAAAATATCATACTATTGTTACCTACCCCATAGAGTAGTGTTTCTCAACTTTGGCATCTTTAAGATATGGGGACTTCAACTCCTAGAATTCTCCAGTCAGAATTCTGTGAATTGAAGGCCGCACATCTTAATGTTGCTAAGATTGCTAAATTACTACCATAGAGAAACAGACAAACACACCTATACTCATATATGCCCTCCCTCCCTTCCTATTTTTACACCATCCATCTCAACAGAGTGGCTCTGGGCGGTTTACAAAATATGTGTGGGATGTCTGCAGTGTTGGCAGGGAAGAGGGAAATGACAAAATCTACAAATTTTGCTCCGTTTCTATTATCATGTAAGGAGTAGATTTTGCATCCTGACATTACAATGCAGCTTTCACTATTTTGGCAAAAACTCCAGCTACGCATAGCCTTACTGGAAATCAAAAGGAAAAACAGGGATATATTTTTCTCCTTTTGCATTCAACCTGTACAGAAGCAACAGTATCTAGAAGTGATTTAATGAACAGCATTAGCATTTGGATAGCTGGCTGTTTTCTACATTTTAAAAAAAGTTTAATTTTTAGATTAAAAAATAATAAAATATTTTTTTAAAAAATATATATCCTGTGGTTTTCCAACTGTAAGTGACAAACACAATCACAGGATTATAAACCAATGAAACAATCAACAGTTACAATTTGAATGTTTGTAAAAGCAAAACAAATCATTTGTGACCTCTTCAGTCTCAAAGCAGTTTGATACAAATAAGCATTCATTGAGCTACACTTCAAATACATTTATTGGTTTAAGTCTGGATGACTGGATACATATTATTACTGCTATGCCCCATTACATCCTCTGATCAATATTGGTCAGTGGAGCATCCCATATCGTCTGTGCTGTACAAACTCAACTCTCCAACCTTATAGCCCCCAAGTCTGCTGCTGACGTTGCTGCTGCAGAGTGGCACTGTGTTTTCTGTTGATTGAGAGATTTGTAGAGGTGGGTATTACAGCAGTCATTTAAGATTCTAGGGTTGGAAGTGGAAGATTAGGCCATAAGATATCCCTAGATTGGCAAGGTACATCCCAAGAACCAAGACAGATTTTTGGCTTTCCTTGCTCAGGTAAACAGTAATTTTGCTTTTTATAAAACCAACAACTGTTCAGAGTCTCCTTGAGAGCCTTCAGATATGGAACTAGATGAGAATATTTGATACTCTTTCATTCTCTTCCAGCCTTCTTCACAACCTGTGAGATCAGGGGTGGGTTCTACTTACCTTTACTACCGGTTTGCAACGGGATCGCGTGTGCACGCTCACTTTGCTCGCTCGCGCTCCTTGCTTCTGTGCATACGCAGAAGCTTTTGCACATGCGCAGATCGCCAATGATGACATCTGGGGTGGTGGGCGGGACCTCCCGCCAGTTTTACTACTGGTTCTTGGAAACCGGTCCAAACAGCTGTGTGAGTTGTTTAAAACAGAATTCTGTTTTAATGCTTACTAAAAAAGATAAACCAATATTTTAATACTTAAGCTGTGGCAGTTTCAGATATACTTCTTACTTCCTTTCTTGGTCCTCCTGGAGAAGCTCCAGAAAAAAATATAGGCTGGTTTCCAGGCTGGGTTTCTACCTAATATATACCATTCCTTGTTGTAGCTGAGTCCATATCCTGGACTTTTTTGATTGATTGTGTTATCAAGTCACTGTTGTTTCTTAATCATAGAAAGAATTTAACCATAACAATCTGTCCCTAGCCAGATCTTTAAGATCTTCCAACAGTGCAGCTGTTGCTTCTGAAACTGAATCCATCCACCTTGCTAATGGCCATCTTTTCCTTCTTTTTCCTTCCACCAACATTACAGACTTATCTAGAGAGCTAGGACTTCAGGTAATATGTACCAAAGCCTGATAACTTAACATGGTCATTTGTGCTTTGAGTGAAAACTCTTGGTTGATTTGTTTGATGATTCATTAGTTCATTTTCTGGCCTGTCTGTGATATTCTCAGGAGCGTTATTTGAAAGTCCTTGTTCTTTGACTAACTTGCCAACAATTATATTAAGCCAGTCATTCCCAAAGCTAATCACTTTCTGCAGGGCTCTGGAAATTGGATCTCTAAAAATAATGGTTGCATTTTCCTGCTACTTTGTACACTAGTTTACACATAATATTCACAGCAGAGTCAGAATCAGTAACTGATATCACTGAGGAGTTGCCAATACTCTGGAACATGTTCTTCCATCTCTTCGTCTTCTCATCAGTGTTCCTAATAACTCCTCCCCCACTTTAATTCCACACAGTGATGTCATAATAAGTGTTGTCTTAGATAAGACCACATTTAACCCGGCATTAATTTCCTAATGGTCAATTATCTGCTTACAGAAAGCCAACAAGCAAGAATCATAGTGTTGAAAGGGGACTTTTAAACTATAAGATCCTGGTATGATCCCCTGCAAGTATACATTAACTGTCCAAGTCAAATGCTCCTTAGTCTGTGCTTGAACTCATTCAGTGAAAGAGAACCCCCAAATTCTCTGGATAATTGGTTTCACTTTGAAACCGTTCTTATATTCAGAAAGTTTTTTCTATGCTGATTTGGAATATGATTCCCCCTAACTTATTCTTGGACATATTGCACTCTAAAATGTAAGACAATAGATCTCAATCTTCTTCCATATGACATACTTTCAGATATTTGAAGGATACTATATTTTTTTTTCTCTTGCAATGTCTGCTTTGGACTTAATTTCTCATCTGCTTATGATTTTATTGCCCTTCTCTGAAACTGTTCAGTTTTCTCTCAGTGGCTCTTTAAAATATAGGGTCCGTAACTGGACATAGTGCTTGAGATAGGTCCAACTGAAGCAGATTAGGATCGAATTATTTCTTCCTATCATTTAGAATAGAACAGTACAGAACAGTACAGAACAGAACAGAACAACAGAGTTGGAAGGGATCTTGGAGGTCTTCCAACCCCCTGCTTAGGCAGGAAACCCTACATCACTTCAGACAAATGGTTATCCAATATCTTCTTAAAAACTTCCAGTGTTGGGGCATTTACAAGTTCTGGAGGCAAGTTGTTCCACTGATTAATTGTTCTGTCAGGAAATTTCTCCTTAGTTCTAGGTTGCTTCTCTCCTTGATTAGTTTCCATCCATTACTTCTTGACCTGCCCTCAGCTGTTTTGGAGAATAGCTTGACTCCCTCTTCTTTGTGGCAACCCCTGAGATATTGGAACACTGCTATCATGTCACCCCCTAGTTCCTCTTTTCATTAAACTAGACATATCCAATTACAGCAGTTGGAACAGATATTTATGTTTGATATAACCTAAAATTAAGATTAATCAATATGGATACAAGCTTAATAAGGCTGCACTTAGTTTTTGTTTTATGAAAGAATGTTGTTCATGGAGTCCTATCACCTACCCAGCTGGACGGATGCACTTCTATTAGGGCTCTGCAAGTCTTTTGAAAGAAAAGTGGGGGAATCTCCCCACTTGAATCAATAAAGCAGCTGCAACAAGTATTTTCTGTGGTCACACTTGTGTCTGCATGCATTTGCTTCACATATACATGCCACCACAGATGGTTTGCTAGGTTCACACATGCAGCTACAGATGAGAGCAGTTTCTGAAGCATTCATATGCACCTGGAAAAATATGTGGCTGTTTTAATTGTTTGAGCAGAGGTGTTTTGTACATGCTGCAGCACTCTGCAAAGCACTGTTTTTAAAATGTTTGCCCAATCCTGATGTTTCCAATGGAAAATGATTCTTCAATCAATCAAACGTTAAACCTTTAGGAAAGCAATGCACTCTAACAGAAACAAAACCAAAATTGCAAAGATATCTTTGCATACTCTTATACACCATGGGACAAAAGATTTGCAGACATCTTGTCCGGCCGGAGAACAGAAATCTGCCTGCCATGTCCTGTGATTAAGAATCAATGGACAAAGTCAAAATGAAGCAAAACAGATCTATACATAGGCGACTTTATTCAGTCCCTGAGCTCTGCCAGATGCCAACAAATCCATTACTGAGAATGCATTTTGCACTAGAAGAGTCTCACAGCTATAGTTACGGGTTTAATAGAAGGAGCTTTGCTTGACGAGAAGGAAAATTTCACCTCCTGGGTATGATTTCCAGAGAAGGCGGGCTGTCCCCAAGTGTAAAGTAAATTGCTGAGAACAAGGAACCCAAATTACTAAAATTGCACATTTCCCCACTCCCCCTTACTTTTTATGCTGGGCAATCAGATGGCTAACTCAATCCTTTCCTTTCTCCTGAGTCTAAATATTTACCTTTAGCCAACTGGGAGGCCCTTCTTATTTCCCATTCCCCACCAAGCTCTGCAAGGCATTTTCTTCATTTTCAGATGATCCCATTTTATATTGGGGAGATGTGGTAGGCCCAAATGGGAAACCCAGTGGGATCTATTGAATGAAGCCCACAACACTCCTTAAGAAAAGTAACCCCTCCATTGGTATCTCTGTGGATATTAGCAGCTCTATAGTCTCCACCTGCTTTGCTTTTTTGTAATTTTAGTCCATTGCCAGCAACTGCATTTGCTTTTTTTAAGTGTGGTGGGCTGATTTTATTTATTTATTTATTTATTTATTTATTATTTATTTATTTATTTATTTATTTATTTATTTATTTATTTATTTATTTATTCATTCATTCATTCATTCATTCATTCATTCATTCATTCATTCAATTTTTATACCGCCCTTCTCCTGAAGGACTCAGGGCAGTGTACAGCCACAATAAAACAATGTAAGATACAAAATTTAAAAAGCAATTAAAACAAATTAAATACTTTTGGCCCTTCCATTAAAAAACCCCACAAATTTAAGACACCCCCCATCCAAATCCTTTTTAAACCAGTCAGCCTGTTGAAATAGCAGAGTCTTAAGGGCACGACGAAAGATACACAGGTCGGCAATCATACGTAGCCCCGGGGGCAGTTCATTCCAGAGGGCGAGTGCCCCCAAAGAAGGCTCTCCCCCTGGGGGTCACCAGTCTACATTGTTTACCGAAGGCACCCTGAGGAGTCCCTCTCTGTGGGACTGTGTTGGTCGGTGGGAGGCTATTGGTGGCAGAAGGCAATCCCATAAGTATCTGGTCCTAAGACAGATTGTGGAGTAAATCAGAAAAAGGAAGGAAGGAAGGAAGGAAGGAAGGAAGGAAGGAAGGAAGGAAGGAAGGAAGGAAGGAAGGAAGGAAAGAAGGAAGGAAAGAAGGAAAGGGAAGGGAAGGGAAGGAAAGGAAAGGAAAAAGGGAAGGGAAGGGAAGGGAAGGGAAGGGAAGGGAAGGAAAGGAAAGGAAAGGAAAGGAAAGGAAAGGAAAGGAAAGGAAAGGAAAGGAAAGGAAAGGAAAGGAAAGGAAAGGAAATTGAAGGGGCAAGGCTGTCTTCCAACAGCCAGGATCAAACTAGATACATATAAATACCATAAACTGCTTACCTTACATTTTTAAATTACAGGATAAGCACTGTTCAGGATGTCACACAAGTTAAAGTGTGTTAAATTTTACTTTTGCATATTGATTGGAATTGAAACAAACAAACACATTTAATTTTACATCCCACAAGGCAAGAGAGTTGGTGGCATGCTATTTATATAAATGTTATATTTATATATACCAACCTAGAATTGGAGAAGCATCCATATGTAAATATGGGTAAAAACTTTAAATACATGTAAATAAGTTTCTCTTTCATTAAGGCCTATCACTGCCTTAATACTTTCATTATTGTCCTCTTTTTAAATGTTATCATATTGGGTTTTTAAAAATTGTGTTGGTTTTGCATTTTTAATGTTGATTACATGGTAGGATTTTAAATTTTTGTATCACAGTGTTACAGTATCATACAAGAGAAGATAATTATTAAAATATTATTTGAATTAGGAATCTTTGTTTTTTTAGGACATAGGGATCACAGTTTCAAGTCATGGTAGCCTTAAAAAGGACACCATTGTTCATCACTTTAAAATTATATAGGATTTCCAAATGCAGATATTGAAGGTAACCTTAAATTTTAAAATCTTAAAATACTTTTGAAAAGAATTAGTAAATTAGTAAATAATTATGAGTATTCTGATAGATAGATAGATAGATAGATAGATAGATAGATGTAAATAGACAGACAGACAGCATATATTTGGCAACTATTTCTCCATGTATTGATAAGCTATAATCATTATTGCCTAAATATGTTTTTATTGATTAACTTGCTATATTAGTGATGTATAAATAAGATGCTTATATATATATATATATATATATATATATATATATATATATATATATATATATATATATATACCACTAATTGCTAACTGATCTTATATTAGAAGGAAGGGATGGACAAACAGCTACAATAAGGCTAAGATGGCCATTTCTACTATGTGGCCACATTCTTAAAGCTCTAGAAATCTAAAGGATTTCTAAAAGTTTGTTATTATTATTATTATTATTAATCTCTCATGAATAAATCTTGGCTTAGTTTATTGTTTTTGCCTTAGGATGGTCACATGTCATCCTTAGTCATTTAGAGCCATTTGTTAAGGTGGGGGTCTTATAAACTGAATAAATGAATGAATAAATGAATAAATAAATAAATAAATAAATAAATAAGTCACACTGAATCACAGATGTAAATCAACTGCATACTAAAAATTGGATTAAAGAGACTATTAGTGTATTCACAAAAGGATAAATGTTTCAGTAGTTGGCAGAAGTACATTATCCATATCCTTTCTTTCATGAAAAATTCAATTTACCACCAGTAGTGATCCTGAAAAAAGGAAAAATACACCTTTGTTTCCAGGTTCATTTTTGCAACTGTTGCCCATGCACAATTGTGCATCAGACATATAAACAAGAGAGGCAAAAAAGGTGATTTCCAATGAAAACATTAACCTTACTGTGAGTCTTTCAAACAAAATTTTCCCTTTGTTTCCCATGACTAGGACTAACATTGCCATTGGTCAGTTTTTTCTTGACTTTCTTTGCTGGTGGATTTTGAGGAGAGTCACTGGTTTATATGTTTTTTCTTGAACCACCTGCTACTATTTATTTGTCAGTTTATTTGAATTACAGTATACATTCCTAAATACAATGTTTGAAAATGTAAGAACTACATATGTTTTTATCCATATCATAATGCTGTGCAGGGGTGGTTCTACTTACCTTTACCACTGGTTCCCAATGAGATCGTTCTTGTGCACGCCTCGCTTCTGCACATGCGCAGATTGCTGCTGCTGATATCCGGGGTGGTGGATGGGGCCTCCCGCCAGTTTTACTACCGGTTCTTGTGAACTGGTCCGAACTGGGGGCAACCCACCACTAATGCTGTGTACTGCAGATATAAAATGGATATTTCATATGATATTATGGAGTTTTCTTTACCACAGCATTCTGTCTCAGACATACATTCTCTCTCCAAACCATAATATCTTTTCATTTCTTAATTTGGTAATATTCTGCCTTTTTACTCTGTAAGAATACACAAAATAGCTAACAATAAATGAAGAAATTGTTTCTTAAGTGCTACATTATGAAATTTAAAAAGTTGCTGGAGGAAAAAAAAAAGCTCAAGGGACAATTAAGAAGGTATAGGGACCTTCCACAAAAGATTTGTCTGATTTGTTCTAATTAATTAGACAAGTAGAATGAAAATCTCTGAAAATAGAAGAGTTTCTTTCATCAATAAATTCCTTGGTGGCAGCTGAACTGGACTCTCATTCTCTTGTGTGTCACTTTAACTCCTGAAAAAACCTCTTGTTCATCTTCAACATCAAGCGAAGCTCTCTCAGTGCTTCTGTGTTTGGAAGTGGGAAATTCCTACCTGGCATGATATAAAACTGAAGCAACAATTATGATCAATAATTGTTATTGATCCTTTGATCAGTAGACTGACTTTAAAGCTCAATTGTAACTTTTCTAGGGATAACAAAGAATTCTTCCTTGGCGAATTTCTCATAAACCAACCTGGTCTACTCCTCTCTATCCATATACTGTTAGATATATGGATCTAACAGTAATTATCAATTACTTAGGTCTCAAAAGGCACTGATGCAGATATTTACCAATGTGCATGGTAAGCTAGTAAATAATACAAACTTTTAATTACATAGCTTGACCAAAAAAAAATCAATACCATTTGGTTATTGGATACCATCACCTGTTTCTTTTCTGCCTAGTTTCTCATTAATTCTGGGTCTCCTCTGCCGATTATGAATGCTTTGGCCTCCATTTTTTTCTTCTACTCCTAATGGTTGACTTCTATGGTCTTCCTCCTCCTTTGAAATCTCTTGCCTGTCCCCTCTTTCTCTTGGCTTCTTGAGTTAAAGCCCTCCCATTCCTTTTTCAGAGCAAAATATACCTGCCTGATTTCCTGAGCTTCTCTTTGTCAAAATTTATCCAGACTCGTCTGTTAAATTCCCTTGAAACCTTCCTTCCTTCACAGATGTTGCTCTGCTTCTCAAAATATGAACCATTTCATATTTTCATCAATTTTGATTTGCAATTTCAGCAGGGGAGAAACATTCATCTAATAGGCCTGTAGATTATATACACATCAGAAAGTATTTCTGTTTTTCATCCAAATTCTAAACACCTTATACCACTGGTGTATTTTTGTTTAGCTTCATCTGAAGAATAGTTGGGATCCATCTATTTGCTTTGAGGCAAAGGAAAATCAAAACAAAGAAAAATAATAGCACCTTTTTTCTGAAATAAAAAATACATCCAGATTATGTTCAATCATTATTATTATTTTTTTTTATTGAAAAAGTTTTACAATACAGAAATTTTTTCATTTTCACCCCCCCTCCCCAGTCCCCCTCCCCAACCCCTCCCATCCTCCCTCAACCCCAACCCCTTCCCTCCCCATCCCCCCCTGACTTCCGCTACAAGTTAAAAAAAAAAAACAAAATTTAGAACAAGGGAAAAAGAAAAGATTATTAAATATTCAAATTCTAAATTAAACAAATTTCAAAAGAGGAAAAGAAAGAGAAAGAAGGAAAGAAGGAAAAAAAAGTAAAAAAAAAACAAAAAACCAGACCTTAATATATTTAAACAATGTTATAATAAAAAAACCATTAATAACCATTATAATTAAGAACACCATTATAATTCTATCCTGACTACACCCCTTAACTAAAAAAAAAACACCCCAAAAACATAAAACATATATATGCATATATATTTATAATCACGCAGTTATATCATTAAGAAAATTATCTTTTGTTTAATTCATTCCTCAGTCTGTATAATCCAAATTTCAATCTTCTCTTCAACTTGATTGAAGTCAAACATATTTCCTTACATAAATCCTGCTTCAATAATCTTCATCTTGCCGCTGCCCCCATCAGCAAAGTAAAACATTTCCCCACACAACCCCCCGGGTGACTTTATATGATTAATATCCAACCACGAAGATATTCACACCTCTAGGAAGATTCATTCAAGCTAACTTATACTATACCTAAAAATAGGCTTTTGCAGTCTTGACATTCATGCCTTGAAGAAAAAAAAAAGAGAAAAAAAAAAACCAACTAAGAGCTGCATTCCCAGATGTTCCTTCAAAATTATTTCAAATCCTGCCACCCTTTGCAATTCAATCCTTCGGGTTATAGGATATTTTCAATTTCGTAGTCTTCTCCTAGAAAATAAATTCCACAAAAAATATATAATTGGGTAACCAGTGATCACTGCTAATTTTGCAGCAATCTATCAGAACTCAGGATAACATGTCCAATCCAGGATAAACTTCATAGTAAAAAATTTTTATAATCCATTTTGATATATAAGTTTAAAGTTAGTCCAATTCAGAATGAACTTTTAACAAATTGTTGTACATCTTAAAAGAGTTTTTATAATCCATTTTTTCCAAATCTTTCAATGCTTTCTGATTCAGTATCAAACAATTCAGGATGCTCTTTAAATTTATCACCTGTGGTTTCCAGTCAGATTTCTTCATTGACTTCTAGTTCCTGTCAATTAGCATCACCCCCCATGCTGAAGAGTATTGGACTTCTGCTGCTGGTCATCTCGAAGTAAAACTTTGTTTTTTGAATCTTCCTCCAGCAGTTCAAGGTCCTGTAATCCCCCAAGATCACTGAGGTGTTCAGTTTTCTCATCAGAAAAATCCATAATAGAATCCTCTGGACAACCACCAAATTCTCCTTTTACTTTTAACACACTTTGATTTTCTTCTTTCTGTTCACATTTTGTAAACTCTGTTTTTGACTTTTTATTCTTAATATATTTCGGTGCTCCCTTAAAGATATTTTGATAAAAATATTCTGCTTTTTCAATAGTATTCAGACAATGTCTCACACCTTGATATCTAAAAATTATACCAACTGGAAAATCCCATCTAAATGGGATATTACTTCTCTTCAATTCCTTGACCAAAAAATCAAAATCTTTCCTGTCCTTCAAGACCTTCGATGGTAGCTCTTTGAAAATCTTGATTTGTGTACCTGCTACCTGCACTCTATCAGAATAAGACTTTTGTAAAATATCATCTCTCAGTCTCTTATTAGTGAAGTAAACAACAACATCTCTAGGCAGATTCCTTTGTTTAGCCAAACGTGAGTTAACTCTGTAAACTTTCGCTATAGAACCCAAAATTAATTCATCTTGTAACTTTAATAATTCTGCAAAGGCCTTTGCACAAGTTGTTCTTAAGTTTTCTCTGTTGTTTTCTTTTATCCCTCTTAGTCTAATTGCAGATTCCATGGCCTTAATTTGAAGCATAATAACATCATTCTGAATGTTATAATTTTTGGCCTCTGCTTCCAGAAGTTTCGCTTGTAATTCTTGTATCTGAGATTCAAATTTATTACTCATCTCAATCACTTTCTTCCCCATTGCAGCCACCGCAGTTGAAAAATCTGAAGCTACTTGAGCAATAATTTGACTTAATTGGTCATATTTCCCAGAAACCAGTTCCTCGAGGTCCTTCTGTGATCCTTTTATCTTATCTACCACGCTCTCTAAGGACCTTGTAATTAACTCTTTTAACTCCTGTTCTGTAAGTCTCTGCAAATGAGACATTTCAACTTTGTTCATCTGATTCAAGGGGGAGCCCCCCCTTCCTTTAAGTTTAGGCATCTTTACTTTTAAAAAAAACCAAGAAAAAATCCTTCTTACTTCAATAGAAAAAAGAAAAGAAAAAAAAAACAGAAGAAATCTATTTAAATCAGCCTCTGTTCCTTTAAATTCTTTTTCTGTAACAAAATATTCCTTTCAAAGTCTTTCAGGACTAAACTCTGCGCTCCATTTCTGCTATCACTTTCCTTTCAAGCAGAGCCAGTCGCCATCTTAAAAACTTTCATTTTTCTTCCTCTCCTTCCCCCCTTCCCCCCTCCTCTTCCAAAAAATCCGTTGAAAAAAATCCATACTTGCTTAAATTTTTCTTCTCTCTTTTCCAACTTGCTCCAATTGTCGCTTCGATTGTGGTGTTGCTCCCAACGTCTGGCTCCGCTAATTAGATAATTAGCGGAGGATCCTCTCAGCGTGGAGCATACCCTGGGGTATGGAGGGAGCCATCCCTCTGAGCCCTCCCCAGGACAAGGAAAAATTCCTGGGGCGACTCAGTGAGGCTCAACCTCACCCCCAGAAACTCTTCCTGCTCCTCCCATCAAGGAGCAGGTTTTTTCGAGCCGCCTGTCTGTTGTAAGGCGGCTCTAACGCGCTGAGAAACCGGCGGGCATGAAAAGCCCGCCGCCAACGAGGAAGGCGCCACCGGAAGTCCCGTTCAATCATTATTTTTAATATTCCTATAATCAGTTTATATATTGATGCATATTCCATGATATCATAACAAGTCAACTAATTGTTACACCAAAAAATAGATGACACTTAGTTTATAGGCAATTGGATGATAAGGTCCCTGTGCTGTTAGTCTACCTGAATCCTGCAATCTGTGGTTTGAATTACCCTTAGTAAGAATGCCTACATGTTTAAACACTGGATATTCTAAGGTATTCTCTTTTTTTGTTTGAGAAATGCAATATACTTGCGGTTAAATTTTAAACATGTTTATAGGAAATTGAAAGCTGGTTTACATATTATGTCTGCCACATGGCGGCCACTTTTAGTCACTTCACATGGCAACTGCTGCTAAACTGTTAATAGGCAGCATCTCCCAAGAAGATGTGCTGATTTTCTTCATTCTGTCATAAATATTCTGTAGCTTTCATTATAGCAATATAAAGAAAATTGTTTAGCCTGTGTGCAGTTAAAAGTGAATTGAACTTAGATCTTTCCAGTTCCAGTTAATAATTTAACTATACTATATCACATTGGTTGTCTTGTGTGATGCTCTTGGTCCTTCAAGATGCTCTGAGGGCTAGTTCAAAAACAGTGGACCTGCTGATAACTTTGCCAGAATTTTAACTAATTGGCCTCCAGCTGCTATCAGGAGCTAGTCCTGCATGTTGTCAAGAGTGCTTTTATGTGTTCATGAATGAACTCCCGGAGATTGCTAAAGTTATGTCTAATGTTAAGGATTCTGGATTCTGGATAGATGTTTGGGTGCATAGAAAGGAGAAGGAGGAGAGAGAATCTACCAATTACTCATCTTATTAGATTCATATATTAGACTCATAAATAATGGCGGCGTGACAGCTTCCTGGGTACCTGGATGAAGCTGTCTATCTGGATCCGCTCCAGTCTGGCTTCCGGCCTGGGTACAACATGGAAACGGCATTGGTCGCATTGGTGGATGATCTCTGGAGGGCTCGGGATAGGGGTTGCTCCTCTATCCTGGTCTTGTTAGATCTCTCAGTGGCTTTTGATATCATCAACCATGGTATCTTGCTGCACTGGTTGGAGGGGTAGGGAGTGGGGGGCACTGTTTTACAGTGGTTCTCCTCCTATCTCTCTGACCGGTTGCAGTCAGTGTTGGCAGGGGGGCAGAGGTCGACCCCGAGGTGCCTCGTTTGTGGGGTGGCGCAAGGGTCGGTCCTCTCGCCCCTTCTGTTCAACATTTATGTGAAGCCACTGGGTGAGATCATCTGTGACTTTGGGGTGGAGTTCCATCAGTACACTGACGACACTCAGCTGTACAACTCCACCCCAGGCCATCCCAACGATGCCCTTGAAGTTATGTCCCAGTGTCTGGAGGCCATGTGGATCTGGATGGAGAATAACAGGCTTTGACTCAACGCTTCCAAGACTGAGTGGCTGTGGCTTCCGGTGTCCCGATATAGCCAGCTGGTGCCATCGCTGGCTATTGGGGGCGAATCATTGGCCCCACGGATAGGGCTCACAACTTAAGCGTCCTCCTGGATTCACGGCTGTCTTTGGAGGACCACATGAGGCCATGGCCAGGGGGGCTTTTCATCAGGTTCGCCTGATTTGCCAGTTGCGGCCCTATCTGGATCGGAACTCCTTATGCACAGTCACTCAGGCGCTCGTCACTTCCCACCTGGACTACTGCAATGCTCTCTACATGGGGCTCCCCTTGAGGAGCACCCGGAGTCTCCAGCTGGTGCAGAATGCGGCCGCGCAGGGGATTATGGGAGCGAGAGGGTGCTCCCATGTGATGCCTCTCCTGTGTGAGCTGCATTGGCTTCCAGTGGTCTTCCGGGTGCGCTTCAACGTGTTGGTCACCATCTTTAAAACACTCCATGGCATAGGACCTGGGTATTTGCGGGACCGCCTTCTGCTGCCGATAACCTCCCACTAGCCAGTACGCTCCCACAGAAAGGGACTCCTCAGGGTGCCGTCAGCCAGGCAATGTCGGCTGGCGACCCCCCAGGGGAGGGCCTTCTCTGTGGCAGCACCTGCCCTCTGGAACGATCTGCCCCCGGAGATACAAAGGATACCAGATCTCTAGACCTTTTGCCATGCCCCAAAAACTTTTCTTTTTCATCAAGCAGGGCGGGCATAACCCCCCCCCCTTTTAGCCTTTCTTAGTCTTTTTGTAGTTTGTAGTTTTTAAGTGTCAATTGGGTTTTAGTTGGATTGTTTTAAATCGTGGGCCAAAATCGTGTAATTCTTTTAATTGATTTTAAATTTTGTATTGATATGTTTTTATTCTTGGCTGTGCACCGCCCTGAGTCCAATAGGAGAAGGGCGGTATACAAATTGAATTATTATTATTATTATTATTATTATTATTATTATTATTATTATTATTAATAATAATAATAATAAATATCAAAATGGAAAAGTCAGCAAAATCAGAAGGTTGCAATAGCAAGGTTAGTTTCAAGATGACAAGCATAAGAGCACCAAGAGAACATTGCTGAAAGTAAAAACTGCTCAGAAGCATTGATCATTGTTAGTGTATGTTGCAAATCTAAGAATTGTCATAGAGGAAGAAAATAAGCAAAAGAATGCACCATGGAATCTTAGTACAAACTCTTCCTTGTAGTGAAGATATAGTATCTAATCTTGCCACATAGCTCTACACAAATGATAGAGAAGGAAAGCAAACTATATAAATAGTGTTCCGTGGCTTGTGGATTTAGTATAAGCTATCTAATAAAGTCCACAAGAATAAAAAAGCACCATAGATGCATAATCTCTAATTATGAAGAACAATGCTAAAGAAGTGAATTGGGAGCAGTCAAATCAAAACCAAGGTTTATTTCTGTACAAAGGCTTGTTTTAAGGAATTGAGGGTCAAATGGAACATTAGGTTAGGAGGGCACTCTGAGATTAATTCCTTAAAGCAGACTCAATATGAAATACCCAAAGAACCTGAATTAAAAATTAAAGATTGGGGGAGGGGGGAGTTTGGATACACAATTACCACACAATAGAATTTTGTTAGGAAAACAATCCTGGTGGTCTGATTTTCACATTGACTAACAGAAATTTAAGTTAGCCTGCAGTTAAACCTGGTTCCTGAAGATTTGTTCAGGAACAGATCTGTTCAGTTTGGAATAGCTTAGTTGACACACCCTGCTTGAAAATCTACCTGTGGAGGAAAGATGTGTAATTCCATCAGCTTCTACCCTATGTGAAACCCACACAAGCCCAATATGTTTGTATGTACACTTGTTTGTATGTCCATGTTGCTTGAATGTACACTGATTATATTTCCTTGTTGTTTCAATGTACACTGACAGCATATGCACTGGAAACAAATCCCTTGTGTGTCCAAAAACACTTGGCCAATGAAGTATTCCATTCCACTCCTATAGGCTAACTTAGAGTTGTGTTAGAAAACAGAACATAAAACTCAATAACAAAGTTGGAAGAGACCTTGGAGGTCTTCTAGTGCAACCCCCTGCTTAGGCAGAAAACCCTACATCACTTAAGACAAATGGTTATCCAATATCTTCTTTAAAACTTCCAGTGTTGGAGCATTCACAACTTCTGGAGGCAAGTTGTTCCACTCATTAATCGTTCTAACTGGCAGGAAATTTCTCCTTAGTTTTAGGTTGCTTCTCTCCTTGATTAGTTTGCCCCCATTGCTTTTTGTCCTGCCCTCAGGTGCTTTGGAGAATAGCTTGACTTCGTCTTCTTTGTGGCAGCCTCTTAGATATTGGAACATTGATATCATGTCACCCTTAGTCCTTCTTTTAATGAAGGACTAAGGGTGACATACCCAGTTCCTGCAGCCGTTTTTCATATGTTTTAGCCTCCAGTCCCCTAATCAACTTTGTTACTCTTCTCTGCACTTTTTCTAGAGTCTCCACATCTTTTTTACATTGTGCTGACCAAAACTGGATGCAGTATACCAAGTGTGGCCTTACCAAGGCATTATAAAGTGGTATTAACACTTCACGTGATCTTGATTCTATCCCTCCGTTTATGCAACCTAGAACTTTGTTGGCTTTTTTGGCAGCTGCTGCACACTGCTGGCTCCTATTTATATGATTGTCCACTAGGACTCCAAGATCCTTCTCACAGTTACTACTATTGAGCAAGGTACCACATAAACAGTGCATTTTATTTTTCTTGCCTAAATGTTGAACCTTACTTTTTTTCACCATTGAATTTCATTTTGTTAGATAGCGCCCAATGTTCAAGTCTGTTAAGATCCTTCTGTATCTTAAGGCTATCTTCTGAAGTGTTGGCTATTCCTGCTAGTTTGGTGTCATCTGCAAATTTGATGAGTTCCCCATCTATCCCCTTGTCCAAATCATTGATGAAGATGTTGAAGAGTACTGGGCCTAAAAAGAGCTTTGGGGTAATCCCCTGCATACTTCCCTCCATCTAGATGCAGTTCCATTGAGAACTACACGTTAAGTCGGTTGGTCAGCCAGTTACAAATCCATCCAGTGGTGATGCCGTCTAACCCACATTTTTCTATTTTATCTAGTAGTAGGTTATGGCCTACTTCATCAAATGCCTTACTGAAGTCCAAGTAAATTATATTCCTCTGGTCCACTAATTTTGTCACTTTGTCAAAGAATGCAATAAGATTAGTCTGGCATGATCTGTTTTTGACAAGCCCATGTTGGCTTTTGGTTATTACTTTGTTTGCTTCTAGGTGTTCACTGATTCATTGCTTGATTATCTTTTTCAGAGTCTTCCTTGGTATTGAGGTCAGGCTGATAGGTCTGTAGTTTCCTGGATCTATTTTTTCCCCTTTTTGAAGATGGGAATTACATCAGCTCTTTTCCAATCCTCTGGCAGTTCCCCAGTGCTCCAGGAACTTTGAAAGATATAATTCTGTGGTTCTGAAATTTCGTCTGCCAGTTCCTTCAGAATCTTGGGGTGTAATCCATCTGGTCCTGGTGATTTGAACTCGTCTAGGGTAGAAAGCGCTCACTTACCATTTTCTTCCCTATTTTAACTTGTGTTCCTAATCTGTTTTTTGTGGTGCTGTTTTTGATAGGTTGGACTGTTTTTTCCCTTTGTGTAAGACAGTTGTAAAAAACAAGTTAAGTAGTTCTGCTTTCTCCCTGTTGCTTGTCACATTCTTGCCACTTTCTCCCAGCAATGGACCACTTGTTTCCTTGACTTTTTTCTTGTTTTTAACATGCTGGAAGAAGCTTTTTTATTTTTTACTTTTGTCGCAAGCCTTTGTTCATTGTGAGCCTTAGCTTTCCTCACTTCATCTTTGCAGGCTTGGGCTATTTATTGATATTCTGCCTTAGTTATGTGCGCCTCTTTCCACTTTTTATACTTATCCTTTTTGTCTTTCAATTTGTCATAGAGTTCTTTATGCAGCCATGCTGGTTTCTTTTGAGAGCTGCTATTTTTCTTCTTCATTGGTACTGTGCTAGACTGGGCTTTTATAATCTCACTTTTCAAAATTTCCCAAGCTTCTTGAGTTCTTTTCCCCTTGAGGATTCTCATCCATGAAATCCTTCCCAAGCTAGCTCTAATTTTAGCTCTCTCTTAAAGATTCTAGTTTGACTTTGTTCTATTGCTTGTGCTTGTATAATGTTGAATTCCAATATTGCATGATCACTTTTTTAAAAAAAAATTAGATTTATATGCTGCCCTTCTCCAGAGACTCAGGGCGGCTTACAATGCGTTAAGCAATAGCCTTCATACTTTTGTATATTTTTATACAAAGTCAGCTTATGGCCCCCACAAACTGGGTCCTCAATTTACCTACCTTAGAAAGGATGGAAGGCTGAGTCAACCTTGAGCCTCGAATTTGCACAACTGCAGACAGCTGGGTGTTAATAACAGGCTATCTAGCCTGTTGAGCTATGTGAGGCTCCTACCCCCAAGGTTCCTGCAGCTTCAACACCTTTTATCATTTAATCTCTATTAGTGAGAATTAAGTCCAATATGGCTGATCCCTTTGTTCCCTTCTCTACTTTTTGGGAAACAAAGTTGTCTAGGTTTGTTAGGAACCTGTTGGATCTTCCACTTGGTGCAGAGTTTGTCTCCCAGTTGATGTCAAGGTAGTTAAAATCCTTCATTACTATTATGATATGCTTCCTATATACCTTAATTAGCTGCCTAGCAAAAAGTTCATCTATTTCCTCTGTTTTGTTGGGTGGCTTATAGTATACACCTATGGCAATGTCATTCCCCCTCCCCCTTTAATATTGACCCAAATGCATTCATGATAATTTTCATCATTGTTGTACTCTATTTCTGTAGAGATATAGTTATTTCTTATATATAGTACAACTCTACCTCCTCTTTTATTTGGTCTATTTCTTTTAAATAATTTAAATCCCTCTAGCTGTATGTTCCATTTGTGGGTTTCATTCCACGTAATGGCAGCAATATCATATCTGCCCTCATTTACTTGAATTTCTAATTCTCCCTGTTTATTCCTCATACATTTGAGTCCATTTTGATTGACCCTGTGTTTACTGTCTGCATAACTTGTGTTGTGTCTGATTGCCCCTACTTTCTTGCCACCTGTCTGATTAGTGCACATGGTATGGCACTGACTAGTAAATGCTTGGTTTTGCTTGACAGCAAGGTTGATAATCTTACCTGCACAAACATCTATGTTATATGCACTGATAACCCTATTAATTTTAGATTGCTGGGGACAGAAATGTTTTGTATCGATTAATTCTCTGTCCCTGCTGTTCAGTTTAAATGTTTATCCAGAAAAGCTGTGAATTTAATGCCAAGTAACTCCATCCCTTTCTTTGATGGATGCAAACCATCTCTTTTGTGCAGTTTTTCATTGGACCAGCTGCAGACATCATGATTAATAAAACCAAAGCCTTCTCTTTTACACCACTCCTTTATCCACACATTAAACTCCGCTACATGCTGGCCTTTCTCTTTTTGTTCCTTATATACTGGTAAAACCTCTATACTACTAAGTATAGAGGTTTTACCAGTAGTATACAACCTATACTACTAAGTTCATACCCCACGCTCTGGAAATCATTCTGCACAAAAAGTACATCTTTTGGGGGCAGATCATTTGTGCCAAGATGTATAATAGCATCAACATCACAGTCCTTACTGGCATTCTTGACTATCTTAAAAATACACCTCTTGACTCTGCTGGCAGTAGGACCTGACAGACACCTGCCCTTAGCTTACAGGTGGACCTAAAAACCTACTCAGCCTGAGGCAAAAAGAAAGCATTCTTTTGAGATAAAAATGTCAGAGGAAAAAAGACATAATTTCTCCACATTTGTGGCCTCCCTAGCATGCCTTATCACTGGGGTGCCAAAGTCATAGCCTGCAGGTCAGATGCGTCACGCGCTGGCCACGCCCACGCCTGGTTTAGCGAATGAAAAAAAGTCACAAGATGTCACATGACAATGACATGATGATGCGAATTTGACACCCATGCCTTACCAGATTGGGCTATGGGGCATCTTTCTGAAGCCCAGGATATCTGCATATACTCCACTTAAACAGGGTATGAATAGGCTGCATTTCTTTTTAACCTTGAAAACAAAACTTTGCCAGGCAAACCTGTTATCAAATAAGTCAGGGCAGTCTTTGAGGAGAGTGGGGGTAAGGTAGGTTTTTTTGGGTCTTTTACCCAAGGTTTGAGCCAGACTGCAGAAGGGTCAAAGTCAAACCTTAGTGGTTTTATGCAGTTTGTCCTTCAGAGGCTGGGTTGTATGACTTAAAAAGCCTTGTGAGAAAGCTATGCCATAGATAAAGCAGCTGGAAATTTATAAAAATATATATTTTGAGAGAGCTGCTTTAAAAAAGAGAACAGTAGCAGTGGATGGTAAAGGGTGGGAGATTGAGGCATTTACTCCAAGAAAGCAATCCAGACTTAAACCACAATTTAGTTGTAATAAAAAAAATATTATTAGCACCTTTCATCTTTCCATCTTCTGTGTAGTGTCAGAAAACACCCAAAAACACAAGGAAATACTTTTCTTCTTCCCAATTCAATTTAGACCCACAAGCTACCCTTCGTTAGTCATTTGAAATGATGATGGGGTTGGAGAATCCACTGCCATATGAAGGGAAAGCCAGGGCTCAGTCTAAAAGGCCAAGCCCCACATGAGTCAGGAATGAAGGAACAATGGGAGGAGAGGAAAATATCCACTGCCATCCACCTTAATCAGCCAGAATTGATTCTTAGATAGTGTAGCTAGAAAAGTAGACATACTGCATCTGAAGTATTCTAGGTTACAAGTAATTGCTTCCTCTTGCTCCTCGGATGGTTGCAAGGAAACAGAGTGATTCTTAGTGCAGTTGCAAGCTCATTCCTTTCTCTTCTGAATTTCTAGCATGGACTCACATAACAGGTGTGTAACCTCATGATCAGTCCCAGGTGTTGAGAAGCCAGGTTCAAAAGTCATAACTTCCTAGGAACTCTGCATATCAAGCTCCCAGTGGATTATCTGGCATTGATTCCTAATGTGGCATTGGATTGATAAGAACCAGATAGCAAAGCTCTAAAAATGATACTAAAGAATGGAGGCTCAGAGCTTTCACAAAGTGTTGATATTTACATTGCAATGTTGTGAAATGAGCTCTAATGCCAATAGGAAGGGCAGGAGGAGTTTACATTGCCATCTTTCAATGAAAGTATCACTACTGCCACCTGTGCTCTGCAATCATTTCTGTACCAGTTTGCCATGAACCTTGAGAGGGAAGGGGAGCACTTGTGGTGGGGAGTGAATGTTAAAAAAGTGAAGGTGCCTGCCCAAGATGATGTTTAAGATTGCTCTGCAATGAGAAGAATGCAGCTGCAAGCCAGCCTACAATCAGAATGACCTTTTCCAAAACATCTTCAAAATTGATTGGATGATGGGGGACCAGCAATGGGAAGTGCCTAAGCAGGAAAAAGTCTTCATGGGGCGTTTTCGTCTGCAAATTTTGGCTTTGCAGTATTGTATTTCACTTGGCTTCTAGTAAGCTATACCTTTCTCAACCCAGTGGTGTTAAGGGTCATTCTTACTTAGAGGCTCAAGCTGAGGCAGGTCTGATAGAAAGTTTAATTATCCCCCCCCCCCACACACACATTTGGTGTCTTTCTATGGATGCCAATGAGCTATTAAAGGGCACAAACTGAAAGACTCAGGCTCCAAGCTGGGCTTTGAGGATTACGGTGATCCATGAGAGTGCTCTTTGTTTTCTACATTCTGATGACCAAAGTAAATAAATAAATAAATCATTGTTTTAAGCTGCCCAAATCAAAACAACAAATCTCATGAGAGATCAGCTATGAAATGTTAGGTTTGTAATTATTTTTATTTAATTATGAAGTTTCCTGGATGGTATTTTATTTATATTATACAATTATATTAAGACTTTGTGAGATTCTTCTATTGTAAATATTCTCCTTTAATAAACATTCATATTTTGAAGAAAAAGTTGTAGCCTTGTGAAATTTCTTTATTTCTCCCACTGTTAAACTGACACCAATAGTGGCATACAAATAAATATTTAAGTTAATTGTATTATCTGCTTAAATCCCCAAACTGATGACTAGATTGATATTTGCAAGGCAATGGTCTCCAAAGGTTTGAGGACACAACTCAGAGGGCAGACACAGTAAGATCTGCTATCTGTAACATTTTGGAACAAATATGTTAAGCTGATCTATTCAAAAAAGATGAGAAAGGATTCAGATTTTAACAGAGACAAAGGGTAATGTTGTCTGGCACAGTCTGGTCATTGCAGCAGAGTATCTGAAGGTTACATTTTATGTTTATTAGCACCATCCAGATGGCATTTTATGTCCTTAATAACTTTGTCCCTGACTAAGCCATGAACCTACTGTTTGACAAGCAGTAGAGAAAATATCCACCTGCTGTAAAGGTGGTTCCTAATGGCAGCTTGAAACTGTTTCCTTTAAGGTGCTGACCCTTGTCTCACTTCATTATTTCTGCAGCAGAAAAGCCTGAGTAACCAGGGAGACATTTCCTTTGGCTTGGCTGTCACCTCTCCACCCACCTCCCACAAAAAGCTTTGATTTAAAGCTTTCTGAAAACCATGTCAAGGAGGTCACTGAGCAGTCAAAGCCACCTAGTACTATGAAGAAGAGTGAGGAAGGATATGAAAGCAATGACAGTCATAGAGAAACCAGAAAGACGAGAACACCAAAAAGCTCTAGTGATCTTACAATCATAGATGAGAATGATCAGCTGTGAAAGACAGCTAATTTCATCAGCTGTACAGAATTCTTTGCACTAATAACAGTAAACACAGCTGAAATCTTGCATGCTTGAATCTAGGTCATTTTAACAGTCCTGGTTTAATAAATTATAATAAAAATGCCATTTATTAATCCATGGCTGACCACGAGGTGTGCATTTTTCTCCTTGTGCCTCACTTCCTCTTCCTCTTTTTATGCACCACAGTTCTCGATTCTGCTCAAGCTGTGAGACTGTGATTTAATGTCAGTTTAATAATCAAATTCTTAAACTAAAACTTGAACTTCATTTATGATCCTGGTGAATCATTAAACTCTTTCTATTTCTGATTAGGAATGGGGAGTTCTGGTTTTAGCAGACAAGCTCTTTGACATGAAAATGGCCATTCAAAAGCCCTTTAAGTAACTTCTGCAAGTATGCATGGTGCTTTGAACAACAGCATGGTGCATAGTCTTCAGTACATCAGTTTGGAACTGATACTCTGTGACAGGCTGCTGGATGCCCTTAAAACCCTTTTGTGCAGATTCAAGAAGTAAGCAACACAGCAATACAAATTACCTCTGTATTATTATCAAAGAACTATTTGGACATACCCACCTAGTCATAAAGAGCTGAACTCCATTCAAAGCCGCAATTATCCTTACTTAAATTTAAATCATTGAATGTTTTTGCTTTTCAATTACTTAGCTATAAAATGGTGCCTTGCTTTTAACAAGCATTGGAATCTAGACAGGTATGGTCAGAGTAAATCCACTGAAATAAATGGGCTTAAATTAGTCTGATTAATGAAATCCCATTATTTTAATTAAGTATGGCTCTCTGCACCTAGTTTCAACCCAGCCAGGATATATGGATAAAGAAATACTCAAATATATTCAGATATAAGAATGAGAAATAGCTTCCCTAAAGAGCATTGATAGAACTATTTTGATCTGACTTTTAGGAAGGAAGAGACAGAAAAGAATTAGCCCTATTCCTGAAAATACTATCTTTTTCCTCTGCTTCTCTATTTTTATGTCAATATAGAGGGAACTATACTAAATTTCAGAGATACATAGCAATGGATTAAACTCTGATTTAATAGAATTTTCTAAATCAGGGATGGGGAGTCCAAGAACTTCAAATGGCCAATGAGGGAAGCTGGGCGTTTAGTTTAGAACCTATTTAGTTTAGAACTTATTTAGTGTAGGTCAGTGGTTCCCAACATGGGGCCCAGAGGGGCAGGGATGGGTTCTAAATTTTTTTACTACCGGTTCTGTGGGCGTGGCTTATTTTGTGAGTGTGGCTTGGAGGTTATGTGATTGGGTGGGCGTGGCTAGCTGGTCATCTGACGGGGTGGCCATGGCTATGTGTATAGGGACTACTCAGAGGGCTGAAAAAAGTCATTTCTGACAGGTCCTCGCACTTATGACTGGTCCTCATACTTATGACCATCCTCACATTTATGCCCGTGCAGCATTCTTAACAACCATGTCACTCATTTCACAACTGCTTCTCTTCACCATGGTAATAAGATAGGGCAAAAAACGTAAAATGTGAGGACAGTCATAAGTTTGAGGACTGGTCAAAAGTGCGAGGACCAGTCAAAAATAACTTTTTCAGTCCTCTGAGTAGTCCATATGCATAAAAGGATACAGCAATAGAGAGGGATGAAGGAAGGGAAGGGAAATTAGAGTAGGAGTGAGGGTAAGAGAGGGAGGAAGAGAGGAGGAGAAGTAGAAAGGAAGAGGAAGTAGGGAGGAGAAGAAGAGAGTGGGAAGAGAGAAAGTAAGAAGGAAAGAAAAGGGAGAGGTGGTGGGTTTGAGGAGAAAGATTGCTGTACAATAAAGAAGATGAAAGGGAAGAAAACCAACCCCAAACAAATATAAAGATATTAAGATAAAGAATGAATTGTTAAACTTTAAAGAATAAAAGAGAACAAATATGAATAAATACCAATAATTAGAAACACACATACAAACATACAATGTACTTTCTTTGAACAGAGTATTTGGCTGGTTCACAAATTTAAACAGTGTTTAGTCATTTCAATAAAATTTACAATTTCTATATTTCCTTTTTGCCATTATTCCTCATCTATTTTTTTAAAAAAACAATATTACCCTTCATCCTCATCTCTAATCTTAATCAAATTCAATTTTTTCCTTCTATTCTATATTATACCCCTTCCCATTGTCCTCTATTTTTATATCCATCCTCACATTGGTTATGTAATATTACAGTTGTTTAATACAAATTCAACATTTTAATATAAATCAGTTATATAACTATCTCTTTTGTATATTAATCAATATGAACATGAATATTCCAATTATTTCCATGCAATCCAATTTCTTACAAATCAATTAATTATATTTACCAATAATAATAAACCAAATAATTTCCCCCATATATTCCTCCAAACCACAACTTAACCATTTCTGCTTTCAACACAATATACAATTAATAGTATCTCAATTATTACAATTCCCTAGTTAAATAGAGCTTTTTTTCTTTTGTGTTTTAAAATCTTGAATCCTCTTTTGCCCTAAATTTCCCATTTTTTGCAGTTTTGCACCTACCTTTTTTGGTGAGGAAAAAGAAAAAGGTAATCTCTGCCTCATTTTGTCACGTTGCAGCAAAGACCCTGCTTTACTTTCAGTTTCTATTTTTCAGCATAGCTAGGGGGAAAAAAATCTCCTCCAGCACTCTTTGCACCTACAGAGCCCTGAGCAAAACAGCTGAGAGCAAATCAGCTGAGAGTCGGGAGGCCAATCTAATCAACTTGTGGTAATTAACCTATGCTGAAGCTGAAAGGGACTTTTTTTTCTATTTTTGCAGGCACCGGTCTACTCATTTGTTTTTTTTTTAACACTGATCAGCTGTAGGGCGGCCCTTTGAAGCCCCGTGGCAAGAGTTTAAACAGTTTTTTTCCCTCTAGCCATTAGCTGGGACTCAGGAGGCAGCAATAGATTGGGAGTGGGCGGGGTAAGCGACCGGTGACCGGGCCGGGAACTGGTTCAGGGGCATGGCCAGCCAATCTTATTACCAGTTCTCCGAACTATTACATTTTTTTACTACTGGTTCTTGTGAACCGGTGCGAACCGGGAGCAACCCACCACTGCACAGGGGGCAATTTGATTTTTAATGGGGGCAATTTGAACCTTGTTTAAACCAAATTAAAGGTCTTTTAGGCTACCTCCACATGAGTAGAGTTCACTTTTTGAGTAAAGTAAGAATTATATGTGGGGGGGTGGGGATCAGGATTTTAGAGATGCTTAGGTGGGACATAGCCAAAAAAAGTTTGGGGACCACTGGTGTAGATTCTCAACAATTCGTCTCTAAGTTTCTGTACTTCTGTATTTTGGATAACTTTCAGAGCTCAGGGATCTCTTGTGGTCTTAGAAGCACTTGCATGTTTTACCACCTCCACTGATCCCATGAGAAACTTCCGTAGCTACCTAGTGCTCCCTCCTTCACAACTCATTTGAAACAAAACAGTGGAAACTGGGAGTTCAGAGCTATTTTCCTCCATGCCTAAACTCTTCAGGCAGAAAATGCAGCTTCTGAGACAGAGATGATCAGAAAGTTCTGCTTGTAGTTGCCCATTGTACTCATCACCGCAGCTGGCAGGCAGTTAATCTAAAATGTGAAGGAGCCTTCAAGTGTCCATTTGTCAGAAATTTGTTCACGAATTAAAATGTTGGATGCTTTTTACCCAGGATAAATACAGGAGAACAACTCATCCTCCCATCCCTCAGGCAGGTAAGATATCACCATAGAGTAAAGGCTCCCAGAAAGAACTCATCCTCAGGATACATTGACATTTTATGTAGTTTTCTTGGCAATGAAATACTTTGCCCCTGACTTATAGAGAATTTTGTTTTCAAATTTTTCAGTGTACTCCACACCCATGGCTTTCACGGATGTTCTCCTTCCAAGTACTAACCAGGTCCAATCCTGCTCAGCCAACATTGACTAAATGCTACCACCTGCCATAATGGTGTGAATGTATTAAATAAATACATTGGGAAAATGATAATGATTTAGAAAGAGAGATGAAATTGTTCCCAGAACAAAGAAATTATTCATAGCTGCATTTTAACATAAGGGTTGCATTCAGCATCAATTACTCAAAATCAGCTGCTTAAGGCATTTTGCTATTCAACTGAGGAACAAACAACATAGTACTCCCCCAGGTCTAGGTGCATAATATCCCAAAACTGTCAAATTATTTTGGCATCCATGATAGGAAAACACAGTATTTCTTGGTTGGTAGCCACTGGTTTAAATTTTCACTTGCAAAGCAAAAGAGTGTGGCTCTCTTCTAAACCATTAATATGCATACATACATATACATTACATATATACTACATATAAACACACACACACACACACACGAAATAATTGACGATATCTCTGTAATTGTATACTTTTATGCTAAAACACAGGATATGTATAGACATGGCTCAGCATGTCCAGTGAATTATGGCTTATCTGGGAATTTAAACACAAAGATTATAAAGAGTGGGCTGAAACATTGCCAGGAGTACTAAAATTAGTGTTCCCGCTATCAAACTAAATATATGTTTTTTAAAAAGTAATAAGAGGGAGTCGTTATTGAAACTGCAATCATCCTTCGCAATAAACACTGTTTTCCTTAAAAGCTGCTATACAATAAAGCTATATCAGGACTTGGATGCCCTGCCCTTATAATTAAAACAAGTCTACAGAGAGAAAACCTACTAATTTTTCTTTTAAAGTTGAGTTTCATTGTGCTCACACAGACATGAGAATAATTATTCGTCACAGGCTTCTGAGAGGTTTAAAAGCATTGTTAAAAAAAAAACACAGGCACAAACGTTCCTTTCACAAAGTAGCCCGTGGCCACTCTTAGCCCAGTGCTCTCCACTGAGTGACAATGGTCACCCTAGAACCTTGATGAAAAGCTGTTTGCAGAGGCATTATTTGTGATTTTGAAGAGATCTGATATTTTATGACTATATACTGCAACCAGGCCACCACCCAAGAGGCTTGCAATCTCACATTCAGCCAGGAGAAACAGAAGAGAAACAAAAAGCCAACACCATTATGAGAAGAACCTATGATTGTGGTAGTCCTGCATATTTAGTTTGCAACTCTATTTTTCCTGTAGACGATTCTTAAAATTCAGCTATGGAATTTGAGAGTGTTTCTGGATTCTTTTGCCATAACTGTAAAAATGTGAACACTATTATAGTATGTTCATTTTGCTGCCATTAACCATGCCTTGCCTACAGCACAATGAGACTCCAGCAACATATTCTGTATAGGGTTAGTCTTGAAGAGTGGCCTAGGAGCATGAGGTAAACGAGGACAGAGTTCCAGCTAACACAGAGAACAAAGATGACAACAATATTTGTGATTGCCAGGTGTTCTGATTAGAACATCTGGTACCTCCCCCTTATGAAGCCCCGGTATAATTATGGTATAAAACCCAAAAAGATTATATCCCATAGTTTCATATAGAAATAGACTGTGTGGCTTTTTGTATGAGCAGGGTAAGAGACAGCCATATGAAGTGGTAAGTTCTACTTTGCTAGAGATCCTCAGACACACAATGGGTACATCTATGAGAAGTCATTGTAGATATGGCACTGAGATGAGGGTTGAAATAAGTGCCCTTAAGGAGACCTTCCAATTCACTCATTCTATGATTCCAGATATTACATCCTGGGGATACAAGAAAACTATTCATGAAACTTCCCAAAATTACATCTGAATTACTGTATCAATGATTCTGTGGGACCATACCTACCTAAGCAACCTGTGACTTCAGAAGGATGTTTGTCTTATTACCTCTCTTCTGAAAGAGCATAATTAAAGTTATTCACTGTATTTTTCGGAGTATAAGATGCACCTTTTTCCCCCCTAAAAGAGGGTGAAAATTTAGGTGCATCTTATACACTGAATGTAGCCCCACCCACCCACTGGCACCCACCCTTTGGCCTCTGCCTCTCAGCAGTTACCACCTTGTAGCAAGCAGCTAGAAGAAACAGTGTGTTTCAGCTTCAGCACAGCCTAATTAGCACAAGCTGATTGGATCAGTCTCCCAATTCTCAGCTGTTTTGCTCTCAGCTGTTTTGCGCTGGCCTCTGCTGCTTGCTGCAAGGAGGTAAATTGCTGGAGCAGATTTGTTTTTCTTGTGCTAATCAAGTTATGCTGAAAATGAAAATGAAAGTAAAGCTGTTTAATGTTTGCTGCAATGAGACAAAATTGCTGGGAGGCAGAAGCAGAGGCAGATTTCTTTCTTGTTTTCCTCACCAAAAAAGGTAGGTGCGTCTTATAGTCCGGTGCATCTTATACTCTGAAAAATATGGTAAGTGCCTAAACTCAAATTCAGAGTGATTCAGAAACCAGAGATCTCCTGCATTTTAAACCTGGGTTGGCCACCACTCTGTAAAGCAGCTTGCCCAGGAACAAGATCTTTGCCACCAGATTATAGCTCCATCCAAGGGGGTATATAGGGTCACACAATCTGCCCAAACAGCTTGTTCATACTTCCAAGTCCTACAGAGTAAAAGTGATCAAACAGAATCAACTTTCTGAATATCTCCAGGCATCTAAGAAATGTAAGTAGTGGAAAGAAGTGTCTTTTTTTCCTTAAAGTAGCTCATAAACATATTATAAAGCTACTGAGACAATACAAAGAGGGCAGATAAAAATCACTTTTGGTTTGACTATGTTATTTGTTTCCTTGTATTTCAATAAACAACAAAAATTGTGTAATTATGCATAAGTCCCCATATCTCCCTTTTTGATTCATATGTGCACTCAGGTTTAGCAATAGCAATTGAAATAATAATAATAATGCCTATCCCAAGTCCTTGGGAAGGACTTAATAAGTCCATAAAAATGTCAAATCCAGTCTGGAGGAAGACGATCATTGCAAATACTTGGGCATTCTTCAAGCTGACATCAAGCATACTGAAGTCAAGAAGGTTGAAAGTGAATTCACCTTGAGACCAAAGAAATTCTTAAAGTCCAAACTCAATGAAGGAAATACTATCAAGATAATTAACATCTGGACAGTTACAGTCATTAGCTACATGGCTGGAATAGTGGACTGGACTCAAGCAGAACTAAAAACCCTGGATAAAAAGATAAAAAAATAATAATAATGACAATGAATCATGCTCTTCATCCATGCAGTAGTGTTGACAGACTGTATTTACTAAAGAAAATAGGTGGGCGTGGAATGTTGCAAGTACACAAGATAGTTGAAAAAGAAAAAAGGACACTGGAAGAACATCTGAAGGACAGTGAAGAAGATGCACTGAATCAAGTATACTTGAAGGCTTACTGAACATCAGAGAGACTAAACTGGCATACTAGAAAAACTAAATAAAGAATGGAAAAGAGTCATGGTAAGATAAATTATCATGTGGCCAGTACATTAAAAAATAGCAGGCAAAACAAATAACGATAAGACCTAGTAATGGCTAAAGTAGGAAACTTGAAGGATGAGACAGAGAGGCTAATTCTGGCTGCACAAGACTAAGAACCTTAGCCTTAAGCCCTAAGCCTTAAGAACAAACACATACAAAGCCAGAATTGCGAAGGTAGCAACAGATAGCAAATACTGCCTCTAAAAAGGCTGAAGAAACAGTGGGCCACTTGCTGCAAGAAGATTGCACACTAACTACAAACTAAGGCATAACGAAGTAGAAACAACAGTGCCTTGGAATATCTGCAAGAAACACCATTTACCTACAAGGAAGGGTTGGTGGGACCATAAAGTAGAATTGCAATAAAGCAGTGTAAAATCATGAACGGTAATAGAATTGAAGAATCAAATGGCCAAACCATCAGAAGCCATTAGGATGAACCCTACAGGTACTTACAGTTAGATAACATCAAGCATGAACACGTTAAAGACAAAATGGAATGGTGGAAAAAAACCATCAACACGTGGGTCATCCCTGTGATACGTTATACTGCTGGAATTATTAATTGTTCATAAACTGAACTGGACAATTTGGACTGGAAAACAAGAAAACTGATGACTATTCACTATGCACTACATCCCCAAAGTGATATTGATTATACAAACTGATTATAAACAATGACATAGCACAGTTGTCAAAATGATTCACTGGAATGCCTCTAAAAATTAACATGTAAATTAATGAAAAAATAGTAAGAATACAGAGTTGAAAATAAGCAGGTTAACATATTGTGGGATGTCTGAATACAGACAGATGAAGTCTTGACTCATAACATGCCAGATATAACTGGTTGAAAAGAAGAAAGTGTGTATACTGTATTTTTTGAAGTATAAGACGCTCTGGAGTATAGTATGCACATTAGTTTTTGGGGAGGAAAACAAGAAAAAAAATCTGCCTCTGCTTACCAGCATCCATCGGTATTCATCTGGCTAGCATCCTTGCAGCCAACAGCAAATAGCTTGGTCAGCTTCAGCACATTATCGCAGCCTAATTCAGCATGAGCAGCTGATTGGTGGTTGAATCAGCCTCCTGCAAAACCGCCAATCAACTGTTCCAGGCTGCGGGGATCACCAAAGCCCATCGCCACCTCCGTGCATCACATTTTTGGCCTCTGTGTGTCGCATTTTTGGCCTTTGTGCATCGTGTTTTTGGCCTCTGCACGCTCTGTTTTAGACCCGTTCCAGGCTGCGGGGATCGCCACAGCACATCGCTGCTGATCGCCGCTTCTATGCGTTGCATTTTCAGCCTCTGTACATTGTGTTTTCGGCTTCTACATGTCCCGTTTTTGGCCTCTGCGTGTCGCATTTTTGGCCAGTTCCAGGCAGTGGGGATCACTGCTGCTGATCCCCACTGCCTGGAACTGGCCGAAAATGCGATATGTGGAGGCCAAAAATGGGTTGTGCGGAGGCTGAAAATATGATTTGCGGAGGCCAAAAATCTGACATGGGAGGCGGTGATCGGCAATGATGTGCTGTGGCAATCCCCACAGCACAGTCTGGAACAGGTCTAAAATAGAGTGTACGGAGGCTGAAAACGTGACGCATGGAGGTTGAAAATGGCTGAAGGGTGGGGGCTGCCAGGTGGGTAGAGCTTCGGCAACATTCGGTATATAAGATGCAGACATTTCCACTCACTTTTAGGGGGAGGAAATGTGTTTTATACTCCAAAATGTACGGTAATTGATGTGTAATACCAGGGAATAGAAGAATAAAGGACAAAAAATTGGAGAAGATCACAAAGTATCCAGATCTGAAAATCGAAATTGAAACATTATGGCATAAATTGGCTGTGGTGGTCCTTGTGGTCATTGGCACACTAGGTGCCATACCCAAAAATCTTGGAGGACACATATCTATGCATTGACAACATTTCCATCAATTGCAAAAGATCACACTGCTTGGATCCACTAGTATACTGTGCTAACGCATTGTAACCTCCTAGGTTGTTAGGAAGAACTTGATGCATATACAGCTAACACATTGTTATGAACAAATAATTTATTAAATTTACATATCACCTGACTCTCAGCAAACAATTCCCAAAGGAAAAAAGGCAAAGGAGAAACTTTTTAAAACTGCCATCAAGTAATTCTAGAAGCTAAAATAAACTTTGTGTTCACCTTAAAACAAGGGCCCCCTACTATTGTCTTCCCCAATTTAAAATGAGTTCCAAATAGCTCCCTGGACTGAATAAAAGCCCACATAGAAGAATGCCTCTCATCATGTCAGCCTCCAGTATTGTAAAGACCATAGAGAAGAGCCTCTCCTCCATCTCTGAGGATTCATCAAGCTGGTGTATCAAATCTCGGCCCAAGTCCTTTAGCAAATACCCAGCATTCTGAATTGTGCCCAGAAACAAATTGGTAAGCAGTGCAGGCCTTGGTAGGAAAAAGTACATTCCTGTGACTGCCTACCAGCTTTCGGTTGCCACTTTCTGCACCCATAACCATTTCCACAGATGCTATAGACATAGTCCCAAGTAGAGCTTAGTGCTATAAGAGCCTCAGATAGCTCAACACGCTAGATAGCCTGTTATTAACACCCAGCTGTCTGCAATTGTGCAAGTTCGAGGCTCAAGGTTGACTCAGCCTTCCATCCTTTCTAAGGTAGGTAAATTGAGGACCCAGTTTGTGGGGGCAATAAGCTGACTTTGTATAAAAAAATATACAAAAGTATGAAGGCTATTGCTTAACGCATTGTAAGCCGCCCTGAGTCTCCGGAGAAGGGCGACATATAAATCTAATAAAATAATAATAAAATAATAATATAATTCACTCCTGATGTAACTGTGGCACCTGTTGTCATGGTTAAGGGTGCACTTTCCAGGTATGGACACAGTTAATGATTAGGATAAGATATCCCTGGCAACAGCAATTCTCTGAGCATGCAGTTGAAGAACCATCTCTAAAACACACATCTGCTGCTTCAAAGGAAGAATGACTGATTCTTTGCCTATTTGTCTTCTGATTGAGGCACCTCCATCTTGTCTAGATTGTCTGAGTCTCCGTTTATTACCCTCTATCCATTCCAGTACTGTCTCCACTCACTAATTCAAAACATCAACAACTTTCCTGGTAATAGATGAAAAGAAGACATAGAGCTGTGTGTCATCCGCAGATTGGTCTAAATGCATCCCAAATCCTCAGATGATTTCTCACAGCCATTTCACAAAGAGGGCGGGGATGGCTAGCTCTCCCTTTTAAGTCAATGAATTTTAGGAAATAAGAGTGTAACTGAATGAAATTGCATAGACCTCCTTCTCTTTTGAAATGCCTTGAGGGTTTTTTTTTCTCCCCAGAATATTATTGTGGCATAAACGTTTGTTAGTTCTTCAAAGCTTGCATAACAGTATGCCAAAATGTGCTACTTTTGCTTCAGTGCTCTTCAAAGCTCAAATATATTGTCACATGCCACATATGAGGGTACAAACTGTATGTTAATTCTTTTGTACAATCTGAAGTTCTTACCAATTTACATTTCTGTCGCTCCATAAATCAAAACTTCACTTTACACATTTAAACAATTTCTGGGGAGATTTTGGATCAGAGCTGTTAACCTTTGCCAAGATTCCACTAAGTGCAAATTGAGACATATGAGATATACAGCAGTTCATTTTTGTTGTATAAGATTATAGCTCCACAATGCTGCACTGGGCCTGGCTCCAGCAAACGCTCTCAGCATTCACACTAGTCCCACTTCATCAAGGAAATGGTACTCCCAGAAAGTGGCCAATGTCCCAGTCTAGACGACTGCTTGGAACAGATTCCTCATCTCTAGAGATTGGGCAACAAATACGTACCAGGTCATTCAGTCTCCTGACTGCACTCTGATAATCACCATTGGCTCCCATCTTTTGCAACTGAGGATGAAAACTTCTGGAAGATAATTGTAGAATCAGAACAGCAGATTCACCAACTGTTGCTTAGCATTCATGCTGTTTGTGAACTGTGCATGCTAATTACGCTAATAGCATGAAGCATATATATGCTAATTAGTCACATTGTTCTCTGTCGCAGGGTTATTTTCAGTAGGGGGCTTGCTGTTGCCCACACCCATAGAAGACCAGCAATGCCCTGTCTCACCTACTTCCTTTACACACCACAATTCTCTGTCTTGTTAAGATTCTCTTGTAAGGTATTAGGTTCTTGCATTCTTTGGCTTTTAAAATATGTACAAAAAAATCTTGCCAGTTTCTTGGTTATCTGTGACAAGTAAGTATTGCCACCAGCCAATCAGCAGAGAAGATACTTTGGGTCTCCTGATCTGCCCTCCTGACCGGTGTTGTCCAGCATAGCTCTGCATTTTCCAAACTGGAAAGCTGATGCTGTGACTTAAGTGCTTATCTCCTCTGGCCTTAACTCTGGAAGAAAAAACTCCAGGAACCTAACAGATATCAAGGTTTAACACAATATTTCCCCATCCAAGGAAAACTTCTGAAGTGCTACATTTGTTATTAACCAGTCTCTCTCTTTCTTTCATTCAAGGTACGCAATAGAAAGAGAAGTCAGGCACAGAAGCGGAGGTGGATAGCAATGATGGCAGGTGGCAGCAGAAGCAGGGAGAGAAAGCTAGTAAGGTGGTAAATGGTAGATGGAAAGGGGAAAGACACTTCCATGCTGATTTGCCTCTTGATTTAAAATCAGTTTTGCTAACTTCCTTGAGTTCTTTTCTGTCTCATCATTCTGCACCATATTTCTTTTTATAAAGCTTGAGGATTGGTGGTTAGTTTTTTTATTTCTTATTTTTTTTTTAAGTCAGGGAAGAATCAAGGAATATTGGCAGAGGCCATGTTTAGCTCTTTCTACACTTAACTCCAAGGCATTCTATACCAACTTCTTGAATCTGAGATGCAAGGTATCATGGAAAAATCTTCGAACAAATAAACAATGTAGCTGCTGATTGCATAACAATGCACGAGATAGCTCTGATTTCCTTCGATTAGGACTTGGTTTTAAGTTCTGTTAATGAAAGAAGCCAATGCTGTGGTCTTTCTGTCATATAAATATGGTGCCTCTTACTAAAAAAAAAAAAAAAATCACATCACCATACACCAGCATTTTCTAATAGCAGAAGCAAGGCTTCCCAGAAACAAATATTCATAGGGTAATGATAACTGTTGCCACTTTTAAATACTTGAGAAGATGGGGGAATGGTGTGCATATTTGTCTCCCTCTATTCACCATGACAAACTCTAGTTCTTATATGGTTTGAGTAAAAGAGAAGAAAGTCTTCCTTTAGTCGCCAATAAAGGCATTCACCCTGGAAGAAAAAACTCCAGGAACCTAACAGATATTCCAGGGTTAAGGCCAGAGGAGATAGGTGCCTTGAAAAGCATTATTCCAGGCTGTAAGATTAGAATTTAAGTCATGGGGAGAATGACATGTTTGTGTGACCATCATAAGTTAAATATACATGCAACTGCAATTAGATTTAATGGGATAAAACTCCCTGATCTTATTCCATATATCAAACAAGATAAGGGAAAACTCCCTTATCTTTGCCCAAGTCACTGATCTCCCACCTTAAATGCAACAGACTGGCTATTATTAAAAACAATAAAATGCCTCTTTTTTTAGAAAAAGGAAGGGGAGAATGAGGAGATGGTAATGGAGGTATTAGACTGTATTGGTCATAAGATTTGTGGTGAAATATTATTATAAAAAATCATCACAATACATTCTTTCTTTTCTACCTCACCCACTGAAACCAGCTGATTATTATTAGAAGATATTGGCAAGTAAAAATTGCTTTGTATTTCCCTGACCTATCAAGATCTCTGGTCTAGTCAATAAATGAGCTTGAAATAGGTGCATATGATGTGGTTATGATCTGTCATGACTAATGCCAATCTGGTGTATGAAATTTATTCAGCAATGATAAAATTGCATTCTTCATCAAGTCATTCAAAGTGAGCAGAGAATGGGAAGAGTTACCCTATGGAACATGCTAATCAAGATGTTGGTTGGAAGGAAAGTCATGTGTATTATTGAAACAGAATTTTACAGACCTAAGTCTTGCAAAGAATGAATTTTGTAAAAATAGATGGAAACCCTGAATATGCAACATCATTTTACTTTTGCCCCCCCCCCTTTTTTTTACTGAGGGTCCGCTATTCAGAGTAACAGAACAGAGTAACCTATTCCAAAATGCCTTGCCTAAAATGATCATGTTAGTTCCATGTCTGTGTAACAGCTGAATCTGGATTATTTTTATCCAATTCCTTCTATATCACAGTGGCCTACAAGTATGGGAAATGATGGTTAATTAAAAGTAATAGAGTTAGAAGGGACCTTGGAGGTCATGTAGTCCAACCCCCTGCTCACGCAGGAGACCTATACTAGAGATTCAAACTGCCAGACTGCTGACCTTTCTAATCGACAAGCTCAGCATCTTAGCCATTGAGCCACCTAGCCAGGCTAAAAGTGGTAAAAATAAAAGTGGGGAGATCCAGAATCGAGTCCAGCTAGCCATTCACTTCCAGTTAGCCATTCTATCTCAACCAAGGCCTGTTGCAGGCCTTGGCTGAGGCCTGCAACAGGAAGGAAGATTTCCAGGTGAATGACCCCGAGCTTCAAGATAAAAAGTGCAACATACAAATCCAACAAATAAATAATTCAGAAGTTTTCTAGAAATATTTCTTTCCTTACATCTTTACCGACAGTGATAGCTAAATCATTAGAATCCAAAGACTCAGGTTACACTCAGTGACAAAATATTGTAACTTGGCAGCTCAAAATTCAGTTTTAACAGCAGGGTTTTTTTTTTAACTGCCTGAGTGATCCTAAACTCATATATTTGACTCATATTACCCACTGTAAACTTTTTTAACCTGTGGCTTACTTTCAAAAATAATAAACGTAAGTGTTCCATAAAAATATCTGAACACAGAAGAGCCAGAAAAGTGAAGGACATGAACAGATGGCATATCAATCTTCCACATTTATACAATTTGTTTTTTTAATGCAAATACTGTGGGTTGCCTGCTTTTGCCTTGGATATTGTTCCAAAGATGAGCACATTTTCTTATCTTTTTGGATCAATGTGACATTTGCAGTTATCATAAAATGGGAACCCATTTAATGATGTTAATGCTGCCTTAATGTAAAAATAAAATCACCTCCTTTTCATAAAGCAAATAGATTAAAAATCCCCAAGAGACCCTTGAAATCTGTGACATTTGCAGTTCCTGGTGCCTTGATTATATACAGGTAAAAGGTATCTTAAAAGCATTGTTTATGCTCATTAATCAGGCCATTAAGTAGGCACAGTAAGAGTCTCCCCAGTCAGAAAAAGCACCTATAAAATTGTATTATTATGAAAGGACTGTGTGGAGGGGAACCCACTGAGATAGGTCATAGCAATGTTTATGAAACTGAAGCAACCAAATCCACTCTCTAGATTTAGTTCTTACACGCATGACACAGAGAATCTACAACAGGCTCTTACCATACACAGAGTTGTTGGAAGTATTTATTCCAGCCTCTGCCTCTGCATTTTCCTCTATTCTTGCTTGTCCCACTCCCAATTGCTTCTTTCATGGCCCCTTCTAGCAATGGATTGACTAATAAAAAGAAGATTGCTCATTGTCAACAAAGGCAATTACTGCTACCCTATCTCTATTAACTAAAGGACCAGAAAACCTTGCAAATTGTAAAAAATATACTAGTGGACTCTATAACACACAAAGAACATACTAAGCATATGCAGATAGTCCTCGATTTAGGACAATTGATCCCCAAATTTCTGTTGCTAAGTCACATTTGTTAAGTGAGTTTTGCCCCATTTGACAACTTATCTTGCCACAATTGTTAAGTGAATGTGGGAGGGGGAGATAGATAGCTGGGGTTTTGTAGTCAAAACAAAACGTTTTCCTGTGAGAACCAAGGACATTCCAACGGATGGCTGGGGAGAGGAGGAGTGGAATAACTAAGCAACCGGCCATCACCTCTATTGCAGAGGTGGGTTGCTCCCGGTTTGCACCGGCCAAATACTCTGTTCAAAGAAAATACATTGTATGTTTGTATGTGTGTTTCTAGTTATTGCTATTTATTCATATTTGTTCTCTTTTATTCTTTAAAGTTTAACAATTCATTCTTTATCTTAATATCTTTATATTTGTTTGGGGTTGGCTTTCTTCCCTTTCATCTTTTTTATTGTACAGCAATCTTTCTCCTCAAACCTACCACCTCTCCCTTTCCTTTCCTTCTTACTTTCTCTTCCCCCCTCTTCTTCTCCCTACTTCCTTCCTTTCTCCTTCTCCTCCTCTCTTCCTCCCTCTCTTACCATCACTCCTACTCTAATTTCCCTTCCCTTCCTTCATCTCTCTCTATTGCTGTATCCTTTTATGCATATGGACTACTCAGAGGGCTGAAAAAGTTATTTTTGACTGGTCTTTGCACTTTTGACCAGTCCTCGAACTTACGACTGTCCTCACATTTTACGTTTTTGCCCTATCTTGTCACCATGGTGAAGAGAAGCAATTGTGAAATGAGTGAAACCATTAAGAATGCTGCAATGGGCATAAATGATGACCAGTCATAAGTGCGAAGACTGGTCAAAAGTGGGAGGACCTGTCAGAAATCACTTTTTTCAGCCCTCTGAGTAGTCCCTATACACCTAGCCATGGCCACCTGGTTACATGACCAGCTAGCCACGCCATATGACCCAGTCATATGACCTCTAAGCCACACCCACAAAATAAGCCACATCCACAGAACCGGTAGTAAAAAAATTTAGAACCCACCCCTGCTCTATTGGACAATGTGACTGATGACTTGGGGGGAAGGGGGAACTTTCACTTTTTAATTAGGTGAAAACCGTGAGAATTTTCAGAGTTGATTTTCACCAATTGTGCCAATATGATGTATCCAATAAATTGTTCTTTGAACCTGACTAGATGACTCACACTGAGCCTGACTAGGTGGCTCAGTGGCTAAGACACTGAACTTGTCGATCAGAAAGGTCAGCAGTTCGGCGGTTTGAATCCCTAGTACAGGTCTCCTGCATAAGCAGGGGGTTGGACTAGATGACCTCCAAGGTCCCTTCCAACTCTGTTACTGTTACTGAATGTATCTGCCTCAGAGTTCTGCTTTCTATGGGTGCATTACTTGGAATGCTTGTCCGAAAATCGCAAAAGGTGAGTACATACCCCAGGGACACTGCAACTGTCATAAATATGAGTCAGCTGCCAAGCATCTGAATTTTGATCACATGACCATGGGATGCTGCAATGGTTTTAAGTGTGAAAAACGATCATGAGTCACTTTTTTTCAGTGATATTTTAAGTTTCAACGGTCACTAAATGAACTGTTTTAAGTCAAGGACTACCTGTACTAGCATGTTGCATAACTTACAGAATCATATCAAATACCATAAAGACATTCATAATGTATTCTTCCTATAGAAAAGTAGGGTTGGTTGTAGTTGGGATAAAAATCTAATAAACAAACAAACAAACAAACAAAAAACAACCCCAAGCAAATAAACAAGTAAATAAATAAACAATTTCAAATGTCTGTGGAGATTCTCAGTCATCCAGACTGTGATAGTCCCAAAGGTGCTTTTTCAAGAACTAACTGACTTTATTGTTTTTCTTTGAAGATGTTTCACTTCTCACCCAAGAAGCTTCTTCATTTCTGACTGGATGGTGGAGAATGGAATACTTCCTTTCTCCTTCCTCTAGCTCACGGGTGTCAAATGCATGGCATCATGTTGCTGTCACATGACATTTCGTGATGTTTTTTCCCTTCGTGGAGCTGGGGTGTACGTGGCCAGTGCGTGACACATCCGGTCTGCGGGCCACCAGTTTGACACTCCTGCTCTACCTCCTTCCATCTTCCTCCATGTCTTTCTTTATAATTTGATTCCCACTCATTTTCTTTAAGGGACCAATCACTCTCAATGTACATCTTGTATACTGGTTATTCTCTTTTTCCTTCAAGCAACATACTTTCAGCGCTCATCAATTCTTGACTCTATCTTTTTTTTTTTTATCATACACACTTCTGAAGTATCTCAGTCTCACTACATTCAACTTATTTTTAAGTTTTTAGTGACATACTGAATACTCACTTCCATATAACAAAATAGTCATAACCATTTTCATTTTTTCCAAACAAGATTAATTCCTCAGAGCACACCATAAGTCTTAACATTTCTCCATCTAATTCCTGTCTTTAGTAAACATCCTAATGAGGTATGCAAATGCATAAGCTTGCTCTAGGTTTTTTTACCATTATGTATAATTTGCAACTGCTCATATTCCTGTCAGATACAACTAATCCAGTCTTTGAGACATTGTTTTTCAGATCCATCTTTTCTGTTGTAATACACAATCTAACATTGGCTGTAAATTATCCATGTTCTCAGCCAACATGTCATTATCTGGGCACAAAAGTATATGTATATTCATATTATTCATGGATCCAGCTAAGATACTTCATTGTCACCTCAAGCATTACTTATATTGTTAACCATAACCCCTTAAGATATTAGGGAGTAACACATAACTTATTTTACTCCATGTCTATATTGAACCATTCATCTATATTTTAACATCTCTCCAGTTATACCATCTACACATGCAGTGTTATTGTTTTTTAATATTCTTACATCATTTCTCTAATATTGACATGTTTAGCATTTATTTCAATTTGATTCCTCAATATACCATTTTCTTTCTGTAAAAGAAGTCTGTATTATTGCTTCCAGAATTCCCTTGCTTCAGTTTTGTTCCAAATAATTTTATTACTATTATTTTAATTCTATTAACTCTGCTTGGGCTTCTTTGTTTAGCCTTTACCCACTTTCAAAACAAGTCATTTCCATTAAAATTGCTCTGCGTTTTTCTGCCTCTTTAATCCTAACTATTCCTTGCACTCATTGACTGCATTTTATGCAATTACCTTTTTCTCCAGATACACATTATACAGTATTTTCTTTCATTCTTATTCTTTTGCAGCAAGCATTCTTTCCCATATTTCCATCTAGTGTAACTTAGCCCATTTCTATAAAATACGTAATAATTCCTTTCACTCAAGCAGATTCCACATCCTCTTTCCTTACATCTATGTTTCATTTATTCTGTTGAAAAATTGATCTAACTTCTCATACTTTTTCATATTGGACTTCTTCTCTTCCTGCACTTCTTCCTCTTTTACTCCTATTTCTTTCACTTCTTTCATTTTTTTTACCTCATTTCCCTCCACAAAATCCACTTTTGATATTTCTAAAAATGTGTCCATACCACATCCCTTGTAGAACCTCTCAATACTCTTGTGTTTTTCACAAATGTTCTCAATGTTTGATTGAAAATATTCTTAGATTTATTCACTTTCCTGTCTTGGGTACATATGAATAGACTTATATTTACACTACATCACTGGAATCTAACAAAGCTTTTTCTAAAATATTCATTAAAGTGTCATACGTTCGTTCATTCTTGGCTCTCTGAATGACTCAATAACTTTTTTTTTTATTCCATGATCTCACTCCTCACCCACCTACTCTTTTCACCTAGTGTATAAAAGTCTTTCCTGGATTGCATTTATCCATAGAAGTGCTTTTTCTTTTTTACAAAACTAATCCCTCTTTATTATGATTACAGAATGCATTAAATTATTTTGTAATATTTTTTTAAAAATTGAACTTAATGCTTAATATGGAGGTTTTCACTGCACAGTCATTTATTATTGTATCCTGGAGGGATAATTGATGTTTTGGCACATGCTCAAGATGCTACCTATTATATTTTCTAGTTAGAAGATATTAACCTGCAAAAAACAAGGAATACAAGTATTTTAGTTCTTCTTAGTCTCTCTCAGTTTTTCATTTATTTATTTTTTCAACTTGCTTTAGCATCTGTTCTACTTTTCTTAGATTCCAATTTATGTTAATGTCAAATACTATTCTCATAAAAGTTTGGTATTAAGTTTTCATTTCTTTGAAAGATTTTCTTTTGCAGGACAAAACAGAAGAGTTTATGACTTTAAAAGACAAAATGATTACACTGTGATTAACAGTGGAAAGATAAGAAAAAGGGAGGAGAGAGTTCAGGAACTTAAAGCACAAAAGAAAAGAAAGGGAAAGAAAAAGAAAAAAACCCACAAAAATGGAAAGGGAGAATTGTGATATTAACTAAACAATTTAATATATGTATATATGATGAATGTAATAATTGGGATAGTCTTAAATAATCAGGGAAATGATAATAATTGGAATATTTTTAATTATATATTTGGAATTGAACAAAAAAGAAAAGGTTGAAATGATATGAGACAATGAACTAAGTAGAAAAAAAATATATTTATTTGGTTTCTATAAAGTTGTTGAATTGTACTATTGGAAATAGAGAGAATTTAAGGAAATGGTTGGGAGCTGCATTATAGTATATTATTTGAATTAAGATTTTTATTCAATTGACTTTCTATTGAACGCTCTTAATTAATTAGGGAAACTATAACAAAAACCTGAAATAATTGTATTATTTAAAATATTAGATAAATAGACTGGAGATGATATTATGTTGTGTGGATGCAAATTTAGGGGTTCAAATTTTAGGGAAGAAAAAGAAAAATTGAATTATATTAGGAATAGAAGTTAAGAAGAAGGGCAAAATTGTATGGAAGTTTAAAAATTGTAATAAGATTTAGAAATATGAATAAGTTTAATATATAAGACTATAATAGTTGTTAAGATTTAGATTTAATTGGTTTTTATTAATATGTTGAATGATGTAGAAATGTGAACTAATGGTATTATTTGGCATATTTGATAAATAATTGGAGATGATATTATGTTGTGTCAATGCAAATTAAGAAGATCAAATTTTAGGGAGGAAAAAGAAAAAATTGAATTTTTTAAAAAATTAGATTTATATGCCGCCCTTCTCCGAAGACTCAGGGCAGCTTTCAATGCGTTAAGCAATAGCCTTCATACTTTTGTATATTTTATACAAAGTCAGCTTATTGCCCCCACAAATTGAGTCCTCAATTTACCTACCTTAGAAAGGATGGAAGGCTGAGTCAACCTTGAGCCTGGTGAGACCCGAACTGGTGCAATTGCAGACAGCTGGATGTTAATAACAGGCTTTAGTCTGCTTATTAGCCTGTTGAGCTATCCAGGCCCTGGAACCTGAATTAAGTTAAGAGGAAGGTAACATCAGATTTTTTAAAATTAGAGAGAAATAAATGTTATGCCAAAAATTAAATGTACAAAATTGTGTTAAAGATGAACAAAAATGTGTATAAATTTATGACCAGGTCAATGTTCTGTCTAGAAAAGATGTATTGTGTGTTTGCCTGTCTGTTTAAAAAAAAAAAACCTTTACTAAAAAAAAAGTTTTCATTTCTTTGATTGATTTGCCTCTCTTCTGTTCTAAACCATTAGTATGCATTGATAAAACCCTGCAATAAAGCAGTTTAGAGGTCATCATGTTTTCCTGCATTATGATCTCTCTTTTATTTATATACATGTACAGTACGACAAATGTATAGTACAGAAATTTTTTATTAACTTTCAATCAAATGATTATTTATCACATTTAGTTATAGTGCAGCAGGAGTCTTTTTGTGCAGTATATTATTGAATCTATTATATTATACATTGGTAAAACAACCTTACACATGTTGTGTCTGAAACATTTGGGGTTACCTTTTCTCATGGATCAGCTAATCTATTTTTGCTTTTGAAAAAAAATAATTTAAAAAATTCCTCAATTCCACCATAATGAATGTGGGTAACATTTTTGCAGTGTTTCATTAATGTACCTGTGTGCATTACTACCACAGTTTAGTGACATCCGGGGGAAACGTACAAGAATGTACAATACTCAGAAATCAAATAGCTACAGAATCAAGAAACATCTTACTGTGTAGTTTCAGTTATAATAATAATACCAGTTAATTTAGAACTACAAACCACAGAGGGAAATATGAATAATAGCAATAGCACTTAGAATTATATACCACTTCACAGTGCTTTCCAGCTCTCTCTAAGGGATTTTACAGAGTCAGCATATTGCCTCCAATGATCTAGGTCCTCATTTTACTCACCTTGGAAGGATGGAAGGCTGTGTTCAACCTTGAGCCTGGTAAGATTCGAACTGCTGAACTGCTGGCAGTTGGCAGTCAGCAGAAGTACCTGCAGTGCTGCATTCTAACCATTGTGCCACCACAGCTCTAGTTAATTTAAACATTTCAGAAACATCCTTACATGAAATACATTTGGAGGATTATAATTCTTGATCTAAACATTTTTTATAAGAAAAATCTATAAAAATATTCTTCTCCTTTCACAAAATCTCAAACCAGCTGAATAAAGCAAGCACATCATATGACCTAAGATTGCATTCATATTTATTATTGATAGTACGGATATTTTAGGACCCCAAACAATGAAAATTATTGCCTGTCTGTGTAGATTTTGGATATTTTAAGAACTCTGAATTTTAAACAGTCATTTCCCTACACTCAGATTGGCTTTCATTTTCACTGACTGTTTTGTCAGCATTCTGGATTATTTCCTATTGATAGGAATTCTCACTTCATCCTGCTTACTCCTCCTTAAATTTACTGCTCTCCATTGCTGGTAAGCTCCCAGAGAAAATCCCTATACTCTTGTCATAGCCATCTTAAATAGACCCATGAAGGTGCTTCTCAGCTGATCCTTACAACAATTGGTCATTCTTTTGAAGGAAATGAAGCTTCATTGAAGTTGAGGATTGCACAGCAGGAGAGAAGATGCCCTTTCTGATTTGTGCCTTTGGGTGGCGTAGTGGCTCAGTGGTTAAGATGCACAGTTTGTCATCTGGAAAGCCAGCAGCCAAGGTTCAAGACTTGAGTGCCATGCGACAGGGTGAGCTCTTATACTCGCCCCAGCTCCTGCTAACCTAAGTTTGAAATCATACAAATGTGAGTAGATAAATAGGTACCACTTTGGTGGGACGGTGACATCATGCTGGTCACATGACCGTGGAAATGTCTTCAGATAGTGCTGGCTCAATGGCCTTGAAACAGAGACGAGCATCGCCACCTATGGTCAGCAACAACTAATGGAGTAAAATCCACAGGAACTCCTTTACTTTTTAAAAAAATTGACCAAAGGAAACAGCTTTGGTCAATTTCCCCATAATTCTCTCTCATTTGAGGATAGTTGCAGTGAAGACAATTGCATAATATTGTCCATGTTCTGTTCGAGGAACAAGAGGCTATGAAAGGAAGGCGAGGCAGAATAAACACTTCATAATGTTTATTGGCTAACAAATAACAGCTAACAATGACTCACTCTGGTTTGCTAACTACCATGGAGAGCGAGCAGCATCTTGAGGCAATGAGAGCTCTTTTATACTCTGCTGTCAGAAACTGGGCCAATCAGGAGCCGCCAATTTCCCGCCAGCTGCCTGTCTGCTCACGGACCAATCGGCTGCTTTATTGGCTGCTCATGCTTGCCGTTCGGATGTAACAGTCCATACTAAATGTCTATGGAGATTCTCAGTCATCCAGGTCATGGCTGTCCCAAAGGTGCTTTTTCAAGAGGCAACTGGCCTTTCTTGTTTTTCTTCGAACAGGTTTTGCTTCTCATCCAAGAAGCTTCTTCAGTTCTGACTTCAGCTCTGACTGACTCCATTCTCCACTATCCCATAAGAGCTGAAGAAGCTTCTTGGATGAGAAGCGAAATGTTTTCAAAGAAAAACAAGAAAGGCCAGTTACCTCTTGAAAAAGCACCTTTGCGGTTGTCCATACTACAGTTTTCACAATGCTGTGATTAGGACTAAAATCATTACATTTTGAAGGGTGAAGGGTGCAATTCTGTTTACACTTTACCCCTGGAAAATCTATTACTTTCTTGTATTGCATCCTATCCCTGCTAATGTCCTAATGTTAGGATATGTTATTCTACTTATTTCTTTTGTGGTGTGGTTCTCTATTTCTTTAAGTCCCCATCATATCATTTCTACCCTGTAAGTAATTTAGTGGGCTTTTACATTCCTGATTAACTAACTTACCAAGAGTTTGTGTTCAGTTCTCAACAGAGAAACAACTGGATTTCATGTTAGTTTACTTTCCTTTTATGGATAGAGTGTGTAGATTTTTGTCTGCTTAGGACCAATGCATTCTCAGATAGGCAGACGCTCTTTGGCTAGTTTGAAATAACATGAATAAATATCAATTTGCTGGCATGCTGAGCAAGCATTTCTACTCCACCCTAATGCTAATAGATAGATGTAGTACTTTGAACACTAACATGAAAGGGCCAAAGTATCATCTGTCCAAAACTAATCTGAATGCATTTACAACACATTGTCGAGGCTTGAGTTTCAGATGAATTAATTGTCTTACAAACCTCTTATTTTTTGCAGCATGAAATAGAAGATTATGTCACCCAAAAAGTAGGTCATGCCAAAGTGTGAAATATGCAAATAAACTCTTGATAGAAAGTCAGTTTCCCTATATATGGCAGAAATTCCAGTTCCCCACATGTATTCCAGTTGCCCCACATGTATTTTCCAAAATGTGCCTTCTAAGCATTTTGGGATTCTTTCCCTCATTATCTAGAAAACTAACTGCAGACATGACTCTTCCCTTATAAAATGCAGCTTTACATGGCATATGCAAACAAGCCCTCCAGATCCATTTATTTCTACTTTTCTCTCTTTTCTCTACCATTCTTTAATGGTTCACCTTTAGGTTCCGGGATGTCCAAAGGAGGGGGTGGGGAATCAAAAGAGTCAAGATGTTTTGCACAGTAAAACAAATCCTTGCTCCTTTTTTACATGTGTTATTTTGATCACATGGTCATGGATGCTTCAATCATGACATTGTGATTACCATCTGGATTCTTTCTGATACATAATCCTCCGATGGATACCTTGGGTGACCCTGCTGAAGATACTGCAAGATCCCAAGAAGTCACAGCCAAGTAGAAAAACTTCAGTTTGGATCGACTACAGAGAGTTTATGGGAACTTTGCATAATCACTTTAAACCAAGGCAATCTCAAATCACAAGGTATGCACACTGCTGCTAGAAGTTGCATAACGAAGAGCTCTGTGGCCTCCCAGGATGATGCCAAATTTATTGTGTTGTATTTTCTTCGTATACTTCTTCCAGGATGCACTTAACCCTAAAGAAAAATGGAGATGCTACCTAAATCTTAATAGTGAGGGTTGTGTGTGCTTTCTTAGATCAGAAGAAAGAAGAAAGCAATCTGCTGGTTGGAGGTGAAGGAGGGAGGGCTCATGCTTTTTCAGGAAAGGAAGGATGAAGATATTACTTTGACACCAAGCTACTGGTTGAAATTGCAGTTTCCTGGGGGAGTTTTCTCCGTGAGAATATTTATGGACGAGTGCTTTTGTATGTTTGGTTTCATATTTTGTTCGCATGTTTGCTTTGGGTAGGTTAAAAATTAGTAATGCCTTTCATACTTATTTTATAACATATGATGGATTAATGATGAATTTGATGAGATTTCTCAGGGCCCAGCTTGCAAAAATAGTTCTAGTTGGCTTCATACATAAAAAATTGCTTGTCCTTGTATGCTTACTTCTTTTATTTATAAGGTCTATGCCACCCTTCTAATACTTACACGTCACTCAAAAGTTTTGCGACTGTTAAAACCAATAAGTGCAAAACAGACTCATTTTATTTCCACAAACAGTTTGAACATTTCTAATGAAAATAATAAAACAGGCAGAAGCAAGAGATATTCTGGTAAATCGTTTTGCTTCCTGTGCAATAAATGCTTTCCTTACACAAAGGGCAGGTTGACCCATTGGCAGAATGGCTGCAGTGATGATTCCACCCTGGCTTCCTCAGAAGCAGAGGTTTGTCCTATGTCTCATTTTCTCTTGTCCCATGCCCCTGCCATAATTGAATCAAGAGAGACAGTAAATTTGTCCATTTTCTTGTTCTTCTGTTCTCATAGTCTTCAGAAGGTACATTGGAAACAAGACTATACAGAGTCTTCCTGTGCTGTAATGATGTATAGGCAGACCTTGTTTAGCAACTCCCTTATTTAGTGACTGTTTGCACTTATGACAGTGATAACAAAGTATCTTTGCAAACAGTCCTCACTTTTATGATCTTGGCAGGTCTCCATGGTGAAGGAAAGCTGAAGTAAGATTGTAAGTACAGTCACAATTTCACTTAGCAACTGCTTGCTTCGCTCAGCAAACAAGTTGCCAAACCCAACTGGAATAGCTAAATGAAGACAATCTGAATTGATTTTTTCAGACTTCTCCATTGTGCTGGGAATTTCCAGAGGGCAAAATCTCTGCTTTAGAAGTGGCCTAAAGCAATTTGAATCAACCCAGCATCCTTACAGATCTTACAGTCCAACCCCCAGGAGCAGGAGACCCTATACCATTTCTGACAGATGGCAGTCTAGTCTCTTCTTGAAAGCTTCTAGTAATGAAGCTCCCACAACTTCTGAAGGCAAGCTGTTCCATTAGTTATTGATCTCACTGTCACAAAATTTCTCCTTGTTACCAGGTTGAATCTCTTCTTGATCAGTTTCCATCGATTATTCCTTGTCTGGCCTTCAGGTGCTTTGGAAAATAGTTTGACCCCTTCCACTCTGTGGCAGCCCCTCAAATATTGGAAGACTGCTATCGTGTCTCCCCTGGTCCTTCTCTTCCCAGACTAGCCATGCCCTTTTTCAATGTTTAAATTAGATCAAAATAAGCATTGATGGTCTGAGTTATAAATACTAATCATAAGACGTATATTTAAACTGCTGTGAGGGTTTTGGAATGATGATAACCTGTCCAGAATCTTATCTCTCTCCTCACTGATACCATAAACAACTAATTCTAGGAATTGTGTTCCTCTCTGCATAGCACTGGTCAGCTGCTATTCTTCGGGTCACAAGAGTCCACCCTCAGTCACGGAAAGGCCCTGGGTGATGACCAGCTACTCTCTCTCAGTCTCATGGAAATTTTATCAAGGAGGAAAATAGGAGGAGAGAGCATTTTGGATGTTGCCTTCAGAAAAGATGCAATCCTAAAATGTAAGTAAAGGTTTTTCTGTAGGGTAAAATTTTGTATTTTGTATCTGCTTTGAGGCACTTTCTTCCTTTTTTTCTTTTTTTGGACAAAGTTAATGGCACCCACTGAAATATTCCCCCAATGTCTGAGGAACAAATTGTGCAGCTGGAGAGGAGGAAGACTCCTTGAGGCCCTTTTGCCTTATACAAGCCTGCAGTGTGATCTAGAGATTGTCCCCTGAAGCTTTTGATCAAATTACACCTTAACTTCCTGTGATCTGGCCAGCCAGTGCCAAATCTATTGAAATGCTGATATGATGATGGAAGCAAGGGGGAGCGGAGTCCCGGTGGTTGTAATTCATTGAAGAAATTAATATTATTATATGGTTAATATGTTACTGTGCTTACATATTACTAAACACATTATATTAATTGGATAGATGCGAAGGGAAGGATTTTTTTTCAATAAAGCTTTTCCATTGCTATACCTCTCTTAATGCTGCACCAGCAGAGCTGCCCTGGAATGCTTGATACTCTTATCTTGAAAAAAGGACACTTAAAAGTACATGCAACAGTACATTAAATCTCCCCGGCCTGCCCCCCCTCCAACCAGGAAATTAACATAAAAATGTGCTATCCTAACCAAGCAGTCTGTTAACTGATAAGCTATCAAAAAAATCATCTGTTATTTTTATAGCTCAAAGGCAGATGCCATTTCAAGAACTAAAGTTGATTGAGTAAAGATTTTAGTGCAAGATTTAGATTTAGTAAGATTTAGCACTTCAAATTTGAGGTACCCTAAAACAGAATCATTCGTAGTTTGAAATATTATCCCTAGAGCAATCAGACATTTGAATTTTGTTAGCTTGAGTTTTATCACGAACAAAATAATTTCATGTCATATCGTAAAGAATCACTCATTTTCTAATGTGTGCCTTGCAAACCTTATCGGCATTTGGCCCAGAAGACTGATATAATTACTCAATAAAACACTGATGTCAGAGCTTTCCAATCTATTATTTCTGTAGGGGCCCATTTCTGCTATTGTTTATTTTATGGGGCCCCAGGAAAGAAAAGTTTAATCAACCTAATTGCAGTTGGTCTGATTTTGTAAATAATTATGATGGCTATCTTCTCCAATATTTGTGGTGGGGTAGAGGGTGGAGGGATATTTTTAGACCCTTCCAGGCAAAATAAATTACCAACTAAACTATGTTTAAAGGAGTTGGGATGGAATAATGATTGCACTTCAATTATCGCCCAGCAGGATCCACTAAACTTCACTTCCATTTAGATTCCTTTGATGAGAGACATCAAAATTTAGATTTTTATTTCAACGAAAAGTATAATCCATTATATTTACAAGCAAACCTCATGGCAGGGTTGGAAACTATACCATGGTGCAAAGCAATTACCTTGAGAGTCAGGATGTTGATAGCAACCATCACATTATCCTAAAAGCATTTTATACATAGTAGATTATTTTATACATTTTCTATGTAAATACAGCACAGTGGCAGGGACCTGGCTCAGTTGTTATTTTGGATCCATGGTATCATATCAATATTAGTGTTTCTTCAGGAAACGCTATTAGTCAAAGATTCAATGAAGGTACTAAACATAAAACCTATTCTAGACAAGCCAGAGTTGATAAGGGAACTAGTAGCCTAAACTTTTTGGGAAATGTTCTTTCCTAATGGGATGATGCTCTGGTTCCCAATATTTAGAGAATTCCTTGGGTGACCACTGTTTCTCAATTTGTTGGAGGTGGGAATATCTGAGAATATTCTTTCTCAGCAATGTATCTCTCCTGCTGGCAAAAATCTGGCAGCTATCATCTATGTCTGTGATGGCGAACCTATGGTACATGTGGGCATGCAAGCCGTCGGCTCAGTTCAGCTCTGCCACGCCTGCGCATGTACCTCCCACTGGCCAGCTGATCTTTGGGTCTCTGCCACGCATGCATGGGGGCAGAGGGTGTGCGGGAGGCACGCATGCATGCACGGTGGTTGGGGCGCATACAGCGGCACATGTGCATGTGCTGGGGCAGGGCATGTGCAGGGGCCCCGCGCATGCATGTGTGGGGGCGAGACACATGTGGGGGGTGCATGTGCATGCACGGGAGCACATGTGGGGAGTATGTGCACAGGGAAGTGGGGCACATGCACGGGGCCACACACGAATTGCATTTTGGGGGTTCGGGCACCCAAAACGCTTTGGGCACTCGGTCCAAAATAGATTAGCCATCACTGATCTATGTGCTTGTGACCTGCAGATGGAACAATGGAATTGTGCCTTAGAGAACCTATATGGCACACAATTTCATACTTTATTAACAGGTACAATCTGGCAGGAGCATATCATACCAGTTCTCAATGATTTGTTCTAATTAAAATTGTGAAGTGCTGTTTTTTTTAAAAATGTAAAACCCAACTTGGCTTTGCCATTATAATAATTTTGCTGTCACATGAAGTGTTTCAGATCCTACTGAAGTCTCAAAGGTTGCCAGCCCATCCACATGGTGGCAAACAAATTCCATTGATGAGCAGTTCTTCATATAGACTGAATGAGATAGGATGGGGCACAGATAAATGTCTCTCTCCTGCTCACTGTCTATGGAATCTGCAGCCTCTGCAACCTGCAGACAATCAGTGTCCTTTCCCTGTCTTTTTTTCGAGGTAATTCTGAAAGTGAGAGCAAGTTTGGTGCAATGGTTAAGGCACCAAGCTAGAAATGAAGAGACCATGAGTTTTCTCCTTAGGCTGACTGAGTGACTCTGGGCTAGTCACTCTTTCTCAGCTTTAAGAAGTAGACAATGGCAAGCCACTTCCGAAATCTTGCCAAGAAAGGTGCAGGGAGTACTCCAGACACTAGGAGACTGAAAGGCATCACATAAACATTTGAAAGTAATCCAGTTGCCTAGAACACCAATATTGCTGGCCAAATGCAGCATAAATGGGCTTTTTTCTAAGTTGCTATCTCATGTCATATATAGAGCTCACAATGCATGCATCTGATTCCCCTGTTCTTGCTTCAGTTTGCTTTCATTTTCCCTCCTACACAACAAATCTAGTTTTATAATTGCATTTGAAGGTGTCTGTTACCTGGGCTAAATTCAGATTATTGATTGATTATATGCCATCAAGTTGTTTTTAACTCCTAGCAACCACATAGATAGATTTTCTCCACGAGCTATTGCAAGCATTTGCCTAAAGTAAGATCACAGTTCTAGTATTTAAAACTAGGGTTCTAACCATAAGTAACTCTACCTCAAAGATGGCAGCTGTTCAGTCTTCAAAACTCCAGTTGCATGCCAATGCTCTCTTTTTAAAAATACTGTATTTAAGTTGATTATAAGATAAAATATAAATAGAAACAAAAATTGAGAAAATTAAAGAAGAAAGAAGAGAGGTGCAGAAAGTGGGGGGGGGGGCAGGAAAAAAAGATAGTGACCTGACTTTTTTAGTGCAGTAAAGTACAAAAAAAGTTACAACCCCAACCTTTCACTTTACATTTATAAAGCCATTTCTATAACAACGGTCATTTTAGTTGTCCAAACCTAAAAGCAAATATGTGTGTGCGTGTGTGTGTATGGATGCATGGATAAATATAGATAGATAGGTAGATAGACAGATAGATAGATAGAGATAGATAGTATAAATACATAGATATATACTGTAGATATATATAGATATATACAGTTTTGAGTACAAAATCATAAAAAACCCATCGCAGTCCGGCGATGGGTTTTTTAGCCTTGTCTGACATCTCGAGCCGGAATGGCTGGCAGAATTTGAGTTGGGCCGCAGAGCCGAGGAACGCGCTGGAGGACTGTGGAGGACTGTGTGGGCATTCAAGGCTCTGACGGCACTAACGGAAGACTTGGAAGACTTGGAGTCGGGACTTTGGATTCTGGAGCCAAGGATGGTGGTGACTCTCGGCTCCTTTGTAGCAACAGTAGAGAGTGGTGGGGGGGGGGAGTTGGTGAGGGTGGCTTGTTGCAGCCTCGCCACCCCCTCCCCCTTACGAGCCTCCGGCTGCCTTTTTTACAGCTATGGGCAGCTGGCTCGGCAGTTTTACAATGCCGGCGGGGGAGGTGGAGGAGGGGGGCGATGGTGGCTGTTGTGGCCTCGCCCCCTCACCTCTCCATGACCCCTGCAGCAGTGAGGGCGGCAATGGAGGACGGCGCTTTCTTTACAACAATGGGCAGCCGATTCAATGGTCTTACAACACCGATAGGGGTGGTGGAGGGAACAGGGCGAGGGTGGCCAGTTGTGGCCTCGCCCCCCCCCCCATGAGCCCCTGCCTGCCTGTAACGCTGCAGTGGTGAAGGCGGTATCCCCTCTCCTGGGCATCATCATGATTATATCCCCTCTATTTGACATCATCATTGTTGCATCCCTGACTCTGACTCTGGCTATGTTTATTGAACCACCTTTACCATCTTACCATCTGTATCATCTGCCAGCGCATTGAGACCAACTTTACCCACTACGCTCTGTTCTGAGAAGAGGTCCCAGCCTGGGTGTGGGCTTCGAGGGAGCCGACCTATTGCTGCTGCCACTGGACAGGATTACATCCATTAATGCCAGTTGCCGTGAGAGGGCAACTAGGTACTATCTCTCCGGGGGCAGCAGCCTGAGACTCCTCTTCACTGCTGTGAGAGGACAGTGAAGCCCGATGGACTTATTCACACCAGAAATGGGCGGACTCTTTCTCTTGGACCTTTGCTTTTAAGATGTTTTATGAATCCTTGGCCTTATTTATTCTCTCAGCTGAATTGTGATGTATTTATTAGCCGATCTCTTAGCACTGCGAGATTCCCCCCTCTCGCAGGCCTGGCCCTCTTCGTTATCGAGGGCCTACCTTAATGACGGGCTTTGGGACCCCGAGAGGTGGCATGTGGCAAAGAGGGGGCTGACGGGTTTTTTATATAAATTTTTATCTAAACTTTTAAGGGGTTCCGGGAGGGGGGTGGAGGGGATAGTGGGTAGGGGGGACAACCCACCAAGGGGAGGGTTGGGTCGAGCTGTAAAGAGTGGTGGGGGGAGTGTGGGACCCGGGGTCGTGGAGGGGATTAGAGCGGATCCGGATAGTATATTGAACATCGTTACTGTAGGTGGGAGAGGTAGATATGGCGGGAGCAGGGGGCCATATCGTGTCAGGGGAACATGTACCCGCTGTTTACGAGCGGTGGCGTGTTCCGGCCCCCAAGGCTCCTCCCGCTCTCTAGGTTGCACAGATCCTCAGGGCCCGGGCCTTCGGCTGATGTTGTGCAATGCCAGGTCTGCAGTAAATAAAGCCCCCCTCATCTGTGAGCTTGTTCAGGAGGGGGGTGCAGACCTGGCAGGTGTTACGGAGACCTGGCTGGGCCACGAGGGGGGGTGCCCCTCATTGAAATGTGCCCGCCGGGTTTCCAAGCTTTTCATCAGCCGAGGTCACAGGGGAGGGGCGGGGGGGTTGCGGTTATTATTAGAGAAGGTCTGAAACCGAGGGAGGCCACTGTTCCTCAGACGGCCGGTTGTGAATCCCTCCTTGTGAAATGGGGTCATGGGGTTCAGATGGATTTGCTGATCACGTACCTGGCTCCCTGCCACGTGGCAGCAGCCCTGCCCGAGCTTCTCGGCGTCATTGCCGCGGTGGCGGTTGATACTCCCAGGCTTATGGTCATGGGGGATTTCAACCTGCCATCCGTGGGGAAGATGTCTGAGGTGGCTCGGGAGTTCATGGCTTCCATGACGGCTATGGACCTGACCCAGTTAATTCATGGCCCTACCCACACGGGGGGAAACACACTGGACCTGGTTTTTGTCTCTGGACAGTGGTTGAGAGATCTTGATATAGGGGACATAGCCATCGAACCCTTGTCATGGTCAGATCACTCTCTCCTTCGTTTTGACTTTCGAACCGCAATACCCCGCCGCAGGGAGGTGGAGCCGGTAAGATGGTTCCACCCCAGGCGCCTGATGGAACCTGATAGGTTCCAGATGGAGCTTGGGCCATTCCCTGAGGCTCTGGCAAACGCCTCGGCCGGAGACCTGGTGGCCGCCTGGGATAGGGCGGCCGCCGGAGCTCTGGATCGGGTCATGCCTTTGCAGCCTCTGACCCGGCGTCGATCTCACTTGGCTCCTTGGTTCACTGAGGAGCTGAGGGAGTTGAAGCGCTGGAAAAGACGCCTAGAGAGTAGTTGGAGGGCCAGTCTTGCTGAATCTGACCGGACACTGGTGAGATCCCATATTAGGACTTACCTAGTGGCGATAAAAGCAGCAAAATGTAGCTATTTTGCTGCTCTTATTGAGTCATCAGATAATTGCCCGGCTGCCCTGTTTAGGGTGACCCGCTCCCTGCTCCACCAGGAAGCGCAGGAGGACCCCTTGGAGGGTAGAGCCGAGGATTTTGTTCAATATCTGCATGACAAAATCACTCAGATTCGGGAAGATTTGGACTCCGACTGGGTGGTCTCGGGGGAAGGGACGGGGCAGGTCTTGAGAATTTTATCTGGACTGAGTTTGATCCTGTGACCCCTGAGGATGTGGACAGGATACTGGGTGGACTGAACGCGACCACGTGTTTATTGGACCCATGTCCTTCCTGGTTAGTGCTGGCTTCCCGGGAAGTGACACGAGGCTGGCTCCAGGGGATTATAAAGGCTTCATTGGGGAAGGGTGTCTTTCCTGCCACCTTGAAAGAGGCGGTAGTGAGGCCTCTCCTCATGAAGCCTTCCCTGGACCCGGCAATGTTGGTAAATTATCGTCCGGTCTCCAACCTTCGCTTTGTGGTGAAGGTTGTTGAGAGCGTGGTTGCGAAACAGTTTCCCCAGCACCTGGATGAAGCGACATATCTAGATCCGTTCCAGTCGGGTTTCAGGCCCGGGTACAGCACGGAAACAGCATTGGTCGCGTTGGTTGATGATCTCTGGAGGGCTCGGGACAGGGGGTGCTCCTCTGTCCTGGTCCTGTTAGACCTCTCAGCGGCTTTTGATACCATCGACCATGGTATCATGCTGCACCGGTTGGTAGAGATGGGGGTGGGAGGCACTGTGTTACGGTGGTTCTCCTCCTATCTCTCCGACCGGTCGCAGTCTGTGTTGGCAGGGGGGCAGAGGTCGACCCCGAGGCCCCTTATATGTGGGGTGCCACAAGGATCGGTCCTCTCGCCCCTCCTGTTCAACATTTATGTGAAGCCGCTGGGTGAGATCATCCGTGGTTTTGGGGTGAAGTACCATCAGTACGCTGATGACACTCAGCTGTACATCTCCACCCCAGACCACCCCAACAATGCCCTTGAAGTGATGTCCCGGTGCCTGGAGGCCATGCGGATCTGGATGGGGAGGAACAGGCTCAGGCTCAACCCATCCAAGACTGAGTGGCTGTGGTTTCCGACGTCCCGATATAGTCAGTTGGCGCCATCACTGACTATTGGGGGCGAATCACTGGCCCCCACAGAGAGGGTTCGTAACTTGGGCGTCCTCCTGGATTCAATTAATTACAATTAACTTTGTAATTAATCCTTGCATTTATGACGTTTATGGATTTGTAAAGGAAAACTGAAGTGAGATCACAAGCAACTCACTGCTTCACTTAATGACTTCTTTGTTTAATGACTGAGTTGCTGGTCCCAACTGTGGCCACTAAATGAGAACTACCTGTAAATACTTCATGATGGGTTCATACCTATAAGCAAACAAAGAAGTGTACATTTAACTTTGCCTCAATCTGTCATATATGACAAATTTGCAGAGGTTTATAGTTTCCTCTAGTATGTTTGGCAATCTTAATAACCCTTCTATGAATGCTGTATAGAAGAAAGTGAAGCAGATCATTAAAAAATGGCATTTCCCCCCATGGCATCTCTGGTGTGGAAAATCTAAGGGGAAGAAGGTGTGGTAGAATAACACAAGACTGGATGATCCTGTGCCTGAGTTTCCTCTGTCCCTAATGCTTGAGGGGAGGGGAGTTATAAAAAAGATAATTTCTATTCTCTCAAATTATTTAGGTTTTTTTTTTTAAAGTATTAATATCTGTTAAACATTTGTTCTCTGTTTTTGGTTTTACTTCCGCTTTTCTTCTACAGCTGTACTATTATATATAGGGGTGTGTGTGTGTATGTGTGTGTGTGTGTATGACAAATGAAAGTGAATATATATGTCCCAGGATAATGATGAAAGATCAAATTTGGATCAGTCACCTGGACCAGAAGTTTTTGTCTTCCGAGTTTTCGGACTCGTGCTGGAATCCTCAGGGAATTTCTCTCTAGCAGTTCCCTGAGGATGGTCTCTGGCATGAGTTCAAAAGCTCAGAAGACAAACCTCTGGTCCAGGTGACTAAAACAGATTGGATCCTGCAATATGTATATTTATATGTCTGCCTGCCTGCCTGCCTCAATCTATCTATTGATCGATCGATCAATCGATCGATCTCATTTTGTGTTTGCCTGTGTATGATTGTAGACTTTAGATTCATATATCTAAAAAACCCTTTTTATTGGCAATGTAGAAATATTCAATGACTAAAGCTCTATAATTTGTCTAATCACCTTTTAAATCTGTATGAATTGATGGCTACCACCACATGCTGAGGAAGTGAATTCCATTTATGTAAGGAAATATTTCCTTTTATCTGTTTGTTAGTGGAGTACTTTGCATCCCACTACTCATAAAAGTGAATGACTCCCCTTTTACTATGGGATGTTAAACTCAATATTGAGCTGATTGCACAGTTGTGACAAGAAGAGTTAAGCATCACCAAGATGCATACACATACATATGCACATACGTATATACATATGCTGACCAGACTAACTCTTGTCCTATGAAAGTCTCACTTCCTGGCTCCTGATAGCAATATCGCATGGATCATGTAAATACTTCTCATACGTCACCCTACCCATTTTCAGCAGAACTTGCCCTCCTCTCCCAACTGTAGTCTCCAAAGTCATTATTACTCCTGAGATTCTGCCTTATATATTTCTATCAAAGTATCAGGGCCACCCAAATTACTAACCTCCATTTTTTCAGATGTGAAAGGAATTGCTGGAGTATAATTGCACCTTAAAATGTGCAACTGAGACGCATGAGGATTATACAAAGGGCCAACTTCCTATCAGAATCAAACGAGAACCCTTTCAGATTGGAGAGGGATATAAACAAGAAATATAAGCCTTTAATTGGTAGGGGAAATCAGATAAGCTCTCTTTAAATACTACCATTGATAGAAAAATATGAACTCAAATTACCTTTGATTAAGTCACTTCAGGAAATCTAGTGAGGGTAGAAGGGTTTAGCAAAGGTGCTTTATTGCATTAATCACTGGAAATAAGAGAGAGACTCCCAGATTTGAGAAAGGACAAAAATAAGTACATAAATACATAGAAGCTATTGAAAGTTTTATTTCCTTTCCAGTGCATCATTTGCATGATATCAGAATTCAATGGCAAACCCAAGGTTTATTCTTTTACTGTTAACCAGTAATTTCTGAATGGGAATTAAAGATCTCTCAGAAATGTCATGAAAATTTGGTCATAAATTTGGTCATAATTTTCTAGATCTCAAGTGAGAAATTCATGGTAATCCCTGTCTTTTCTAATGTTACCTGTTTTGCTCCTTTACGTGTAGAATGACTGAAAAATTGTTGCTGAAAAACAAAAAGAGGGATTTGGGATAGCTTTTTTCTGAAACCATTAAGTGAAGGAGTGTCAATTTCATTACTTACTGTCATTATAAAACTTGAAATAAATTAAGACATGATATCAGTTCAAGTAATGTCAAGGATTTGATGCATTTTTATATTCTTTGAGATACAATAATCTCTACTTCTTTGAAGTGTCCAAAAATGTCCAAAGAGAATGTGACATAAATAGTGCTCATAATGTATTAACATTATGTATTAACATTATTTGAGGCAACATGTAGTAAATCTTTTGCCTCTGGCAGGAAAGTTATATCCAAATAGCTACATAATGGAATTTTTCTTTTCTTGTTTGGATATTGCACAGGATGGACAGATCTGTCAATCTGGACCACCCCCACCCTATTGGCCTTCTGAAAAGCGATGAAGACCTGGCTTTTCCGGCAGGCCTAGGGCCGTTGATCTTGCTCTTGTGATCTTGTGAGATCCAGCCATGAATGGTGTGAACAGGTTTTAATGTTTTAATTTTTAAATGTTTTTATAATTTTTAAATGCATTGTAAGCTGCCCTGAGTCTTCGGAGAAAGGCAGCATATAAATTGAGATGATGATGATGATGATGATGATAATAATAATAATAATAATAATATCAATTTCTCTCTCCCCCCCTCCCATTTTTTAAAATAAAAATAAAACTCAAGTTCTTTTAATCTTATTCATAGTGGAATTGAAATTGTCAATATGGTATGGTTAAAAAAAGGACCAAATTCTGACTCAAGTCAGTAAGCTTTTCTGGAGAAAGAAATGATCAGTGAGGGCTTGGTTACTATTTGCAAGGAAATTGAATATTCTCATTAAAAATCATGGGTTTCTCTTGAGGGGTCAAAGCCTCAGACAAATCCAAGGCCTGAGCAAGCTTGTACATATTTTTCTCCTGCATTACAAGAGGCCCAGGGCTGATATTAAACTTCCCACTGTGCCTGGGATATCTAAGGACTAGACAGGCTGTAGATTCTGCAAACTTTCCTTCTTTCATCCAATCTTGATCCGAATTAACTCTCTTTGCTCTGCCCATTTCTCTTGATTCACATTGTCCAGGAGAACCTCAGACCATCAGCATTATTTTATGAGATTACAAATAACGACATTATATCTGACCTCATGAGTTTTAGATAAGTCTTTTTCTGAGCCTGTGAGTAATTCATGTGCATATCTTTCTCTTCAATTTATAAATGCCGACAGCCACATAAAGCATAGCAATTGCCTTCACTCACATTGGAAATGTTTATACTGTATCATGTGGGTGTTAAATTTAGGATTGATATATTCAAGGTTCTCAAACAGTGAGTGGCAACTCCCTTGCCATTATAACCAAACTTGGCGTCCTGCTTCTTTAGTGCTGGGTCAAGAGATACCTCTTCCACAAATATAGCTAGGAACTGAAGTTCCTGATATCATTCTTCTCCTCAAATGAGTTTGCTAGAAATATCCTTGGCAACATCACCAGTGGTGGGTTTCACATTTTGGTGCTACCAGTTCACCGCCCGCATGCACTTTCCACGCATGCGCCCAATCTTCCGTGCATCCACTTTGCTCATGTGCACATCTTCTGCACATGCGCCTGGCCTCAAATAGGATGGCATAGCACCGCGGTGAGTGGGCAGGCCCATCAGTGATCTCCGTTACCTGTTCGCATGAACCAGTACGAACCAGCTGAATACCACCTCTGAACATTACCAAGAAAAGAAAAGTGAGGAGGTTGAAGGAGCTGGGTATGCACCTCATGATGTCAGGTTGCCATACATGTCACAGTCTTTATGCTTCTTCAGCATTTCTTCCTTTCACTAATTTCTCTGTGGCTCACTCCAATAGATTTCCATAAAGGAAGAGGGTGATGATCACCCAATCAAACAACCAGATCTTAAGAGCCAGGATAAAAAGAAACAGAGGGTGCTTTCATTTTAGACTTTTTTTTTATATCCTATCTTTATTACCATATTTCCCCGAAAATAAGATCCTGTCTTATATTTTTTTGAACCCTGAAATAAGCGCTTGGCCTTATTGCCATGGGCTCAAAAGCCCGATTGGGCTTATTATCAAGGGATGTCTTATTTTGTGGAAAACAGGGTATTATTATGGTTGGTTGTTTAATCAGCCAGATATTTAGACTGGATTTGGCATTTTTATTCACCTATCGAGTCTTTGCAAACATATACACACAAGCACATGGGAAAATGTTTTTATAATAATTGCAGATTCAACTATCCCATGCTTCTCTTTTTTTAGATTGTTAATTCACAATCAATAGTTCTTAGTGCTATTAGTCCTACTCCTTAGTACAGACCATTATCACTGTCATGTGCACGCTTATCATGGGCCTGTATTTCTATAAACACTTCTAAAAGTTAAGATTACTCAATATTTTCAATCAAATCAGCAAAACGTATTCTGCTGAAAAACCAGACACAAATTAAACAATGCAGTCCTCTAAAATCCAACCCCCCCCCCTTTGCATTAAAAAGTAGATAGTTTGAGAATATTTTATTGAGATGCAACTGCACGCAAAACTGATCTTTATAGAGATGGATGGGTCCCTTTGTGCAGATAAAACCCAGATTTTAAATATTTCTTTTTAATTGTTATTGTCTTTGTGCTCAAGGACTGATTGTGGGAAAAATGCCATTCACTGATCATAAAAAGAAAAAGAAAATATAATAAAACAGTAATTGGTCAATGATGATTGAACTAACGACTTTACGGTGCCAGTCAAACACCCGTAATAATTGCTCTTTGGACTTTTTATGAAAGGTACAGGACTGTTTCACAAGGCTAATTCAGCATTATAAATCCCCCATTTTATGTCAGTTTCCACCATTATCGCATAAAACTTTGTGATATACAGAAGTCCTGTTATTATTAAATGTTCCTAATTCCAGCAAACAAAGACTTATTAAAGAAAAGTCATGAACATTATGTTTCTACTGGTAAACATGGGCATGATCAGATGTCACTAACGACACTAACGTATTGAGGAGTAGGTCCCATATCAATTGATTCTGGGAGAAAGGATATAATGCAGTTGTGTCAGTAAAGGTGAGAAAAGTTCTAAGTGCTTAACTTTGGCTAAATTATATCCTAGTACTTTCACTGACTTTAGAGAACAGTTTCTTAATAGAACCGAACAGCCCATTCAAAGTGCCACTAAAATGTTTTAAAGTCCTAAATCTGAATGGTTGCTTATCTCCCTCCCTCCCTTCTCTTTCTCCTTATCTTCCAGGCCTCTTTCTGGATGCTTGACAAATGATGTGACCTGCTTACTCAGGAAGGGACCTTTCTGATCTTTCCACCACCAAATAAAGGCCTTTTATTCAGCTAAGCTTTTGAGCTCGTTTGTTTTTCAAAATACCGTTGGTGCTTTCTAGCACGTTATCAAGAGTTTCTTCTTAACATGGGTGAAAACTCCATGCAGAAATGTATATATTAGGAAGACTGTGAAAGATCTTGAGGGCTGAAACATAAATCAAGGGCCCTTTGATACTATTGTTTTGTAGGCTTTGAGACTAGCTCCAGTCTTGAAGACATCCAGTTTGAGGAGATGAACTGATTTACTTCCTACTCTTTTTTGGAGTGTTGGAAGCCACAGCAAAGCTGAGATGGGAGCTGGGTTAGCAATCATTGTAGCTCTGTAATTCTTGGGATGGGCCATTTTTCTAACAGCAGAAATACCTGGTTTGGTTTGGTTTAGTTTGGTTGTCTTGCCTTGCTAATCTTAATGTCTTCCGGCCAGTCTTATTCTCTCTCAATCCTTGAGGTCCAATGCCCTATTCTTGCAGATCACTTTTGTCAAACTTCAAACTTATTTCCCACCTCCCTCCAATCCAGCCACCAAAGAAACAAGTAACCAGAGATGTAGCTTTTGGGGGAAGTGCTGAGTTGCAATGTTTACAATTGACTTTTCCTCCTACAGCTTCCGCTCATAGCAACCTGGCAGTGATTTTTTTGGAAATAGCCAGACAAATGTACAAGTACTGAAAATATTGAAGTGGGACTGAAAAGATGGCACTAACAATTTTTAAAAATATACTTCTTGTGTGGAGTAGGTATAATGGGATTTTCATTATTCCAAATTAAATGGTAGCTTAAGGGGCATCGTAATGATTGGATGGCATTCCTTGCACCCTTGTACTACTCAGCTAAAAAGAGAGAGAGAGATGCTGTTGATTTGGCATAAAAAATTTGGATGAGACTTGCCAGTCATGAAGATGACTGTGCATCTGTTTTATATGTGATTGGGAAGTAGAAATATGGTGTGGAAGTACCTGAAAAATCCATGTGAAATGTTCATACCACCATTTCAAACTGATCTGAAAAAAAACAATCTGAAGTTTAAGAAAAAATACAAACTGAATGAAGCTTTTCTATCCAATTCTAAAACGGTGATGCATGGAATATACATATTCACAATTTATTATCATTAAGAAAATCTTGATAGTGACTACCTGATTGCTCCAGGAACTGTTAGAGGCACAATTTTAAAATGCTGAACTTATCACAGCAATCCTAAACATATTACCTCAGATTTCTATGGTCAGGATCCTGTTGATTGTAGTGATTTATAGTTTATGAAGTAGATTGCTAATTTCCTTAAAAAATGTTTTTGGCAATATGAAACATGAGCTTTTAATTTGAAATGCTTTTTGTGTTTTAAGTATTTGTTTTATTAATTTGTTGTGAATATTCTGTTTCAGAAAAGTAAATAATGATAATGATAGCACTTTCTCAATCCCGCCTGCAGGAGTCATCCAGCACATCATCCAGCACATCATGCAGCAAAACAAAGACAATATTGAAAGAGAGAGAGAGAGAGAGAGAGGGAGGGAGGGAGGGAGGGAGGGAGGGAGAGAGAGAGAGAGAGAGACTCACTTACTACACTACTCCTTAGCTTTCACTGAGCTGGTACCCTTTTACATGTTGACTACAACTATTTTCCCAGCCGGTACATCCACCGACCACGGTGAGGGAGCTTTACCCCATATAATTGAAGCTGGGTCTTTCGTCCCATTCAGCCCTCTCTGCTTAAACAAGATATGCTAGTTTCTGAAAAAGAATTGTTAAAACACCCTCATGGCTGGATGGACCCAGGACTTAAGCTGGGGGGTAGCCTAATTTGACTTGCCAGTTGTGGAGCATGGATTAGAAAAATGGAGCTCTAACCTCCTATTAACAAATATAGGAAATGCATAAAGAATTATAACCACTTTGTGTTTTATCAGAATGTGACGAAATATACAGGGCCGTTACAAAACCATGAAGAGATACAATATATTATAATTCCCAGAGATTGATGAAGAGGCTTTTGAGTGATTTGAATGGGGTGAAATGTAAACGAATAGTTGATCACTAGCACACTGAATATAGGATGGTAATTTTCTAAGAAGCAGCACAAGGTTTTTCAGACTCTGTTTCTGATCTCAAAACGTAAGTGCTCACCTCTCCTTCTTCTCTGTATCCTCCCCCTCCTCCTCCTCCTCCTCCTCCTCCTCCTCCTCCTCCTCCTCCTCCTCCCCACCCAATGTGTAATGAAATTTGGAGCAAAACTGCTGCAAAATAATTAATAGGAGGATGGTGGCAAAAATACAGATTTTCCAGAATATGATGGAACTGAATATATAGTTGGAAGGTTTGCCATTAAATATAATGTCAGGTAGTCAGGTAAATATAGGACAGTTACAAAACTTCATAATCATATTGGACTAATATGAAAAACTGTCAGGGAAGCAAAAGAAAAATATCTCTAATTCTCCCTCCTCTGTCCTTCTAGATACCTTAATTGGAGAAAGATGGTAGCCTGATCACAACAATTTCTCTACTTTGAGAGCAGATCTATCAGTAACAGAACTCCAAACTCCCATTTCTCTTCCCACCACAAGCAAGCACCAAGCTTTTCTTTAACATAAATAAATGAGTGGATAAATAAATAAATATGCACTCAGTAGAGTTCCTTAATTACCTGTTTTGTGCAGTGCTTTGAAGATGATTTTGAATTGGGAACAGGGCACATTAGAGCCGCCTATTCCATGTCATGTGAGTTAAAACTGTTTTTTACTTTAACTGCTTACCCTGAAATGCCCTGATACACTCTGGGTTCAAGATTTGCATAATCCCAGGAGAAATTCACCTCCCTCCTACCCAAGGTATCAATGGGGTGGGTGTGTCCCCCACTTCCAAAATCCACTGGAAGCTAATAATTTTATGGGTGACTTCTTTGTGTAGTAAGTCAGGAGCAATGTTTTGTAAATTTAAAGTAAGAACTGAATCAATTAAGGCAAAAACTGAATAAAACTGTATGATTCTTCAACTATGTGAATCTCTCCTTTTACCCAGAAATGTCCTCTTTCAGCTTTCTTCAGAAGCTTCTCCCTGTTAAATACATCGGCTCTTTTCAAATGACAATGTAGCACAAAAAGAATGTTTTATAAGGAAGGGGAGGTGAGATCATTCTTGTACTTTTCTCCCTCTGTGCATTATTATTTATTCAATTTATATGCCGCCTCTCTCCAATGACCCAGGGTGGCTGGGTTCATTAATTAGAACATTTGGAAAATCCCCAAGGATATAGGTTTTAAATTTTGCAGGGTTCCCAGTTACATACAGAGAGAACACATGTGTATGCCAGAAATCGTACTTGACCAAGTTTTGTTTAAAGGGTTGCCTTTCTTTTGGAAGCAGCCTCTGTCAGAAAGACTACCCAATTTAAGACCACATTAAAGACAAAGCATCACAAGAAGGTGAAGCAACAAAAGTCTCAACATTCTCCATCCATTGTTAGAGTAGTCTGGGCAAATGCATAGCTCATATAGTGAGATGTATACCATTTCCATATAAAACTTTATAAATACTTCTAATGTACAATTTATCTTGAATGCAGGATCTTTCCTACTGTCTGTCCACTTAACTGGAGATGGATGGAAGTGCTCTATCACAAAAATGTGGTCACAAGCGAAATAGACCTCAATGACTTTTTGCTATTCTCCTTTGTGTTCACTGCCAGTTTCACAATCAGTACACTATAATGCACAAATTAATTAGAAATTAAGGACCACGTTTCTTTTCTAAAAAAAAAAAAGACAAAACCTTGAGTGTTGGCATTTCTCTACTAATATTAATATAATGTAGTTCTTGTTCAATCATATGGTTGGCAGAAAACAAAATCATATGTTGCCATATGTTGCATGTATCTAATGCTTGGAACATTGTATGAAACGGGACATTTATATTTATATGGTGTTGAATAAACTATGAAAAATTTGCTTTTGAAAATGTTAGCTGTGAAGCTTCATAATTGTCTCTACTCAAAAACGCATGAAAGAATTTCACTGGATTAGAGAATTGATATACCTTGGATGATGAACAGGAGGAGAAAATAAAGTTTAGAAGTTAAATTCAATTGGGGAATTTATAATAGCTATATTGGGAAAGGATAGGGTAGGGTAGGATAGGATAGATTATAGATGATTTATTTACAGATAAATATTTAAAATTCAATTATGATGATGCAAGAGGAAAAGAATCAATATGCTAGAATATCACCAGCAACAAGGAACACTACTGTTTTACTTACTTGAGAAATGAAAAGTGGCTCAATCTCGTCTCTTGATGAGAATGAGAAGGAAGCATGGACAAATAGATATTCACATACATACCACACAACAATTGCTGCTGTGTGCTCCACCCTCAACCAGGGTGGACAATCTAGCTGAGGAACATCTTCAGTGTCAAATATGCCAGCCAGTGTTTTTAGTATTACAAAGTATGGCTCGTGCAGGGTTTCAAAACTGCATGAGCCATACTTATGAAAGTATGCGAAGTGAAGCTGTATGCTATGGATTATTATCTGAAATAAACAACAACTTTAATCAAGTGTTTGGCTAAATATGTGACGGCTTGAAATTGAGAAGATGACAAGGCAACCTAGATTAGACCCTTCCCTTTCATCCAGGCACCCTACTTGCCCTTCCCATTCATTTCCCAGCCTTTTCCTCTTGAGCAAAGAGATCTAGAAAGGTTGAAAGGTCAAAAAAGCACAACAAAGAATGTTCTTTCTGCGCCAACTCAAAAGCTCAAACTGCTCAAGGAGCTGCTGATACAGTTCTACAGAGGAATTATTGAGTCTATCATCTGCACCTCTACAACTGCCTGGTTTGGTTCTGTAACCCACCAAGATAGATACAGACTTCAGAGGATAATTAGAACTGCAGAAAAAACAATTGCTACCAATCTGCCTTCCATTGAGGACCTGTATACTGCACGAGTCAAAAAAAGGGCTGTGAAAATATTTATAGACCCCTCACATCCTGGACAAAAACTGTTTCAACTTCTACCCTCAAAACGACAGGTATAGAGCACTGCACATCAGGACAACTAGACAGAAGAATATTTTTTTTCTTGAATGCTATCACTCTTCTAAACAAATAATTCCCTCAACATTGTCATTTACTAAGTCTGCACTACTATTAATCTTCTCATCATTCCCATTTCTTTCCATTTATGACTGTATGACCGTAGTTTTGTTGCTAGTATCCTTAAGATTTATATTGATATTGTTTCCTGATTGCTTATTTGTACCCTATGACTATTATTAAGTGTTATACCTTACGATTATTGATGAATGTATCTTTTCTTTTATGTACACTGAGAGCGTATGCACCAAGACAAATTCCTTGTGTGTCCAATCACACTTGGCCAATAAAAAATTCTATTCTATTCTATTCTATTCTATTCTATTCTATTCTATTCTATTCTATTCTATTCTATTCTATTCTATTCTATTCTATTCCATTCCATTCCATTCCATTCCATTCCATTCCATTCCATTGATTGTTCCCCAAGAGGGCAGAAAAGAGGCAGATTAGCTCCACTATTGCTTTGGGCCAAAGAAATGTGGAAAAGATCATCCCCTTGGTCTGAAGGTCTCAAAGATTCTGGGGAAAATATTGAAAGCAACTAAGGAAAGTTTTATGTTTCTACATTGTTCTCCATATGATTCTTTTTTTAAAAATCTGTCTTTCCACCAACCACCTGATTGCAAATGATGCTCTCTGGGCAGAAAAAAAAGGTAAGATCACAATCCATATCAGTTTCAGCATCCCATCCCCAAGACCAATGTAAAAAGGCAATGCCATGTGATCATGGGCACTGAATGTAGAGATCTACCTTGAAACACTGCTCTGTCCTGCACATCTAGGATTGTGCTATAACTCAGTAACCAGTCTAATCTTTGCTTTCCAGTATGGGTCTAGCCAATAGACAAAGTAATCCATAGTGGAGTCCAAAAAAACCCCAGTTCTACTTATTCCATTTTATTTAAACTAATATTGCAACATTTATTATAGGAGGAAACTATGCATGGAGGCTCTGTATGAGAGAGCTTTACCTATTCTAGCCTCAGCAAGTAATGCACCGAAGCTGGTTGATGAAGGGAATATCAGGATTGAAATCTCACAGTGGCATTAAGATACCAGCGTGTTTCTGCCTGCCCATGAGCCAAATCTCCAAAGTCCATAGCCTGTAAAATCTTTTTCCTTCCATTCCCATTTAATAAAGGTGGCTTTACTGACATTCTAAATGACAAACATTTACTACGCTGATAAAAATTTATATTTGCTCTGGGCAGGCACAAGTCTCAGGCTTCAAAGCTTCTGTTCTGAGGCTGTGCCAGAATCTATAAAGTTTTTAAGGCTTGACCAGGCATCTCAGCAGCAAGGAAGCAGAGGCTAAGCTCTGGAGGCTCCTTAATGCCTAGAGTGAACAAACATCTTTTTCAACAACATGCACCAAATGTTCTTTTGCGGAAACCAACAATAAGGAACCTTGCTAGTGAACTCTGGATGGGGACTCTCAAGTTCCCTTCATATACACGTGTGCACTTACACACAGATGCACAAATACATTCACCTTCGAGTCAATCTTTTCTCAAACCGTTAAAAGAAATGTAGCTCTTCAAAATAATGATCATGCATACACTTGACTTTATGAGAGGTCATTTGTATTCTGCCTGCTGAATTCTCAAGGAATTGTGGGGGAATGAAAAAGACAACAACAGCAACAATAACAACAAAAAATGCTCCTTAGCTCTTTCTTCCTCCTTCTCCTAGGTCTCATTCTTTGGATTTGCTTTGTTCCAAAACTGTTAATTTGTCTTTCGTGGTCTCCTTTCCTCTTCCCTCCCTCCATTCTCTCTCCTTCCCTCTTCCCCTCCTCTCCTTTTCCATCCTCTTCCCTTCTCTCTCCCTTCCACTCCTCCCCCTCTCCTCCCCTCCCTCCCCTCCCCCTTCCTTCCTGTCTCATCATATTTAATACTGGAAGCGAAAGGGAAAAGGCTTTTGTTTTGATGCACATTTCCTTGATGCTACATTTTCTTATGAAAATTTCCCTGATCCGGCCTTTTCAAAAGTTTGTTTCTCAAAGATAACAAGTTGGGGGTGTGAGCCACCTCATGGCAAAGCCCAACCCAACAAATTTGGAGCAGTATTTCAAATTTTCCCAAATAGGATGAATGTCTGTAATACATTACCAAAAATCTGATTTTAATAGATAACTCTGGAACTTTTATTGTGCTCCAAATGTACTGCTATCACAATCACATCAAACAAAGTAAAAAATAAACATGTTTTGGTGTTGTCCTGTGCAGGGGAGTGGTGGGTTACTATCGGTTCACCTCGGATCAGGTGAACCAGTAGCGGCAGTGGCGGGAGGCTCTGTCCACCTGCCCAGACGCTTCTGCGCAAGCGAGCGGGCGCATGCGTGCACACGAACAAACCAGTAGCAAACTAAATTGAAACCCACTACTGTGCAGGAGACACAGAGGTTGATTATTAGATTGAATAATCTGCCAATCTGTTCTCAGATCAAGATGAGCTTTGTGATAAGACTACTTACTACCTCTGTCAATTCAATGACAGGGTTTTTTGATGGGGGGAAGGAATACTGTAATAAGGGGGAGAGAATAGCACATTTGCTTTTAGTCTCAGTCATATTTCACTGCTACCAGATTCTGGTCTTGAGTGATGGCAGCATTTTCTCTTGTGAAAAAATTTCCTTCAACTGATTGATTTTTCATAATCATTATTCCCTTCCATTTTCCTTACTTTCACGTGATCTATCAAATTTTATGTTATTATTTCTTTTCCTATATACCCTCCCAACATTGACCTGACATCTCATACATGGTATTAATAATTTATTTATTTATTAAATAATTATATTTCTATAGTTCTCTGGCAACACATTCATTAATTCACTTTCATTTGTTCTAACTATGAAAATAACAGAGATCAATGTATTGATCTTTTTGTTCTTGTCAGTTCGTAAACAGAGAAAAGCAAGCAAGATAACTTTTTGGTAATGGGGGAATCTGAGAAACATCAAATGCCTTCGACCTATTTTATTTTTAACGGTTTGCCATTGTCTTCTGCCAGACCTGAGAGACTATGACTAGCTCAGCCCTGGATGAACAATAAGCAATTACAATAACAATAAGCAAAATAAGCATGTACGTAGGGCACCAAGACAAAGGGGCACCTCAGAGGCTTTTTAAAACTAGTTATTATTCTATTAACTTTCACTTGACTTTAGCTGATTTTTTTGCAAATGTTGTTATCTGCCATGTTTCATTTTTATTTGTGGTGTTCAAAATGTTTTCTTTTGTGAGTGACTAAAGTTTAACAGTTTGGTTGAAGGTGTTGTCAATTATCACATTTGTTTCCATCTCATGGTGTGAGAGTTTTGCTTCTTTTGAGGGCACCATTATTGGGCTATTCTTAGGGCATCTGTTGGCCTTAATCTGGCCCTGGATTGATTTAAGGCCAGCCAATTGGCCTAGAAAACTCAGCTTTTCCCACTCCTAATCCTATATTTTAACTGTTACATGAAATGGCTCTTAGGCAAAAGTTTGTCTAGAGGATATTCACTGAGCTGTGGTTAGAATACAGTATTGTAGTCTGACTCTGCCCACTGCCAGGAGTTCCATCCTGATCTTCCAAGGTGGGTAAAATGAGGTCCCAGATTGTTGGGGGTAATATACTGACTCTGTACACCACTTAGAGCAGTGATGGCTAACCTTTTCCAGACCGAGTGCCCAAAGCATGTGCCCAAACCCCCAAAATGCAATGTGCGTGCAGGCCCTGCACATGTACCCTGCCCCTCACGCATGCACATATGCCCCGCCCCCCACATCAGAGACCCCAAGACTAGCTGGGTAGTGGGAGGCGCGCACAGCAGAGCTGAACTGGGGTGACAGCTCACGTGCCATCAGAGAGGGTGCTGCGTGCCACTCTGGCACGTGTGCCATAGGTTCGCCACCACTGACTTAGAGCATACTGTAAAGCACTATGAATCAGTATATAAGTCTGAGTGCTACTGCTGTTGCTATTCATTTCTCCTGAAGAAGCACCCTTGCTTAGCTTCTCCTAAGAAAGATTTTGATCGATTGAAGAGAGTGGGGGGGATTGCAACTTCTAAAGGATTGAATCTCTCTCTCCTCTCTCAGGAAATCTTTTAGACTTCAAAGTCCAACTGGGTGCTGGGAAAAAAAGAGAGGGAAGAATATGTATACTGGCAGGAAGGTATTGGCTCAAAATTCACTCAAGTCAAGGAAAAGAAACAAGTAAAAATTAAAGAAAGCCCAATTAAAGAAATGTTAACAAACAAGAATAGACATTAAAAACCACATAATACAGGAGCAGGGAGATTATACACATAATAAAAACAGCTAAAAGAATCTCTATAAATAGACATAAAGAAAGCCCAGTATGGTAGAGCACAAGCCTAGATGGCTCCCACACTGGCATCTTCCAGGAAACTGAAATCCTAGCCCATTTGAAGAGTGTCAAGTGGGGAATGCTGTTTTATGGATCAGTAATCCTGAGAATGATAGAAATATCATTCAGTACAACTTTACAAGGAAGCAATAAAATACTTGTAGAACATCTTGAAACAGGGTCCATGAGGCTGAATGAGGCAACAGTTATAGGCAGCAATGCACAGGCTTGGCAGTACAGCAGCCTGCAAAGCACTTTTCTTAAATTTTATGGCCATTCTCATGGGGGGGGGGCAGTATAGTGTTGATGTAAGGTACATAAGATAGGCTGGGTCCCCTAAAACAGATCACTATCTTCACATTGGAAGAGATGGTTGTTCCAGTTGTCAGTTCTGAAATAGCATTCACCTGCCATCTATGAAACAGAACGGGTGTCATTTGACTTTTGTTCCAGGTATTGATACAATATTTTGGGCTGGCCCTGGAAAGTGCAGGTCCTTTCAAAGTTGTCTCCAAACCCGATTCATGCTAATTATGCTAATTGGGTACCTAAAAATATGATTGAGCCCTGGTGGCACAGTGGTTAGAGTGCAGTACTGCAGGCTACTTCTGCTGGCTGCCGGCTGCCTGCCATTTGGCAGATCAAATCACACCAGGCTCGAGGTTGACTCAACCTTCCATCCTTCCAAGGTGGGTAAAATGAGGATCCAGATTGTTCGGCGCAATAGGCTGATTCTTAGAGAGAGGGCTGTAAACTGCTTAGAGAGGGCTGTAAAGCACTGTGAAGCAGTATATAAATCTAAGTGCTATTGCTATTGCTATTATGCCTCATTCTTTCAGGAATACTTTTCCCAAGCAATTTGCTTTAAATCAGAAATCATATTGCTAAAAACCTCCCCACCCCCCAGAAGCTTAAAAAAAGCCTAGAGACATTTCTTTCCCTGTGCCAAAAACTGCCTGCTGACTGAAATAAAAATAAATGTTCTGTGCACATGCATTAAAAAAAGTACACTGCTTGATGCGAGTTGCACTTCATCAAGGAGCACTGTACAGTGTCAGTTTCTGAGCACTGCTGAGAATCAATTCTGTTCTTGCTGTGCTATAACCAGGGCACTGCGGAGTTAGAGGTCTTTCCCGACGGGAGCATTATTTTGAAAAGATCATTGCAGGAAGTTATGGAGGGTTGAGGGAAGGGGCTGCGCTTGAAGATAAATATTTGTGTCAAGATCAGCACTTTAATTTCATCCTTTCTTTTGTTTGTTTTACATCGTTGCATCCTGTACTTCAACCTCAAAGAATTCTCAGAATGATGCATGCTTGAAACAAGAAGAGATCAGTTTTAGAAATATTAAAGCAGCAGAATGTTAACAAACAAGAGTAGACATTAAAAACCACATAATGCTGGAGCCAGGGAGATCATACACATAATAAAAACAGCTAAAAGGCCTGGCAAATTAAAAGAACTTGCAACTGATGCTGAAAAGATAGCCATGTGAACACCACACAAATGTCTAAATAGAGATCATCCCTGGGACAAGACGCTATGATATAAAACAGCTTATCTAGGGTCACCTATCCTAGTTCAGTTCTAACATTGAAGAGATCCAAAGATGTTCTAGGAATTCGGGAGATTTTGGAGTGGGTTAGAGAGGGGCTTGTTTCCTGGCTTGCTTGTCAGTGGACTGCAGAAATACCTGCAGCCAGGGTTGGGCTGGCGGTGGATTGTGGATTGAAGGTTGAATTAGTAACACAAACATTCATTTCAAGGTTCTTTGCAAATCAGTGTAAACCAGTGTTTCTCAACCTTGGCAACATTAAGAGGTGTAGACTTCAATCTCCAGAATTCCCAGCCAGCATGCTGACTGAGAATGCTGGGAATTGAAGTCTACATGTCTTTAAACTGCCTCAGTTGAGAAACCCTTCATTGGCAATCTCCAGTCTCAAATGACTATGGTATCATGCTCTGGAAAGAGGTCCTAAAACAGCATCTGGTGTGACTAAAAATACCAATTTGAGAGTGGCAATCCCTTCCACACTGAGGCAGATACATTCCATCCCCTGCCCAGCCCTCAGATTTTGCTGGTTCCGGGACTTCCTCTTTGCCTCAGCCTGCCGAATAAGTGTCTCTTCAAATTGGAGAAGGCAATGCTGCATCTTTAGCCTCCAGGATGAACGATCAGAGGTCAAGAAATCAGAATTGAGAAACACTGGTTTAAAATACAGTAGGCTCATTTCAATATAACAGATTCAGAAATAAACAGGAGTCAGTTTGTTATGATGCTTCAAGCATGTATCATGATGACATTCAGGTAGTCTACTGGTTGAAGTCCCTGTTGAATCATTGCAGAAGAATAGCAAATATTCTAACACAAGCATTGCCAAACTGTAGAAAAGTGTGGGGGGGGGAGTTTCTTAAGTCAGCTTGTTACCTTATTGGGGCTTCTAAAATGCTTGGCTCATGCATCCACTAGGGATCGTAGTCTCATCAATCATAAGGGAAATATTCAGACAAGCTTACTGATAGAACTAGTGGCTGTTTTTCTTTTTAAATGTCATCACTTGGGAAGGAGATGTGGTTTTCATCCCAACCAAAAAAGCCCACTGCTACCTGACCTATCTTTTTCAGTCTGACCAATTTATTTATTTTCATAGATTTAAAGAACACCCAATTCCTAACAGCTTTGGGTGCATATCGCCAACTTCCAACAAATCAGGAGAGATTGATATTCATCTTGACTCCCTTCTCTCAGGCTGCCACTGCCAAATCTACAATTTGGCTCTCCAAAATATAGCTGTGTATACAGCTTCCTAAGATCATGCCACAAACTCAGAAGTAAAATTGTCAAATTTCAGTGGTATTACTTTGGCCTGCTTTTTTTCAGGTTTAAGGATATTTTAAGGGTGAAAATAGAGCTGTTTGCCTCAGGGAAGCCTCTCTCTTTGATTGCAAATTCTCCCTTACAAGTTAAAAATATTAGCTGTGTCTCTTCCAGATAGATCACAATAATACAAGAAGTGCTTCCACACCCCATCACAAGGTCAGGAGATCTCCTGATCTCTCAAACATTGCCTGCCCGATCCTAGATTTTGACTATATTTCTCTCTGATATCTCTTCAGTCTGGGGTTTATTATTATGGATCTTAATTTTTACTTTACCTAGGCTACAAACTCACTGGCATATATGATTTTACTACATAAAAACTGCTTGTGGTAAACTTTTATTGATATATACATCTCCAGCCTGATAAATTCTCCAGAGAAAAATCATGATGGAATTTTATCTCTCTATATATCAACCTGTTCTTTGCAATTATTTGATCAATAAGCATATGATGAATGCACATTAGCAAAATATTGATGCAACATGCATGCGTTCCTCTCACAATCATGTAATATTGAGCACTTATCCCAAATCTTTGACCCATTCAGTGATTTGATCTACAACTCATGTCTGAGATGAGCATGTTAATTAGAGCTGATGAGAGGTTTTAGCTGAAATCATCCTGAGGCTCACAGAATGGGAAGGTTGAAAGGAGAATTAAAAATCTGCAAATGAACAGAGGGAAATGCACCCATTTCTAGTAATCTTTAGTATTCTTTGTGTAAATTTAGAGATATAAAGCAGACAAATTTCTCAAATACTACTTCATATTTGGAAATTAATTTGAAAGTTTAGAGAAACATTAAGATGGGGAGAATTTCATTAATTAGCTTCAGTGATCACAACTCAGTCATGAAGAAGTGCTTTGCACATAGAAAATCTCAGGTGTGGTCTCAGAAACTCCAAGTAAGTCTGAGCCCTGAAGATCCTGGTCTGCTAGCACTGATGCTACTAAATGTAGTGTACTGCACTGACATTACAACCAATTTCCTGGGCCAAGCAAAAACACCTGAAATTTTCAATGTGCAGTCCTAAAATGAATGAAGCCAGTGCAAACTAGCTATGTTCTCATTTACGAATTGATGGACAGGTTCTGTTGGTTGGTTGCTTTTCACACAGTCAACATTTCTGAATGGCAGCTCCATCCGCCTAATTTCAGTGTTAGTAGATTTAAACCGTTTAAGATGAGTTGAGTTCCCTTGGTAGAAAAGTGGCCATATAAATCTGCTGAATAAATAAAATACACTAAACTAAATAAATAATGACATAGTGTTTCCATTTGTATATTATACTTTTCTCTAAGACAGGGTCCCCAACCCCCATTGTGAAAACTGATACCAGCCCACAGCCTGTTGTGGTCTGGGCCATGCAAATGGCAGGTGAACATGCAAAACTTTGTGCTAGCAGTGGGCACCCACACACGAAACCGTCCCTCCCCCCCCCACTGCTGCCGCCATCGCTGCTGGTTTATGGACCCGGAAAGATTGAGGACCACTGCTGTAAGAAATAGGCATTTTATTATGCTACATAATAATTTATGGTTGGTTAAGTTTCTGTGTCTCACTCAAACAACCATATTCCAACTCTGGTTTGAAATGAACCACAATGAATGACTTCTTAGATAGTATTGTGGTTTATGGGGTGAAATGGAGAGATGGTATTCAGCAGGTTCTGACCAATTCTGGAGAACCAGTAGCAGAAATTTTGAGTAGTTCAGAGAACCGGTAAATATCACCTCTGACTGGCCCTGCCCACATCTATTCTCTGCCTCCCGAGTCCCAGGTGATCGGGAGGAAATGGAAATTATGCAGTACTTAAGTACCTGGAGTACCTGGAGTGGAGAGGGAATGGAGATTTTACAGTATCCTTCCCCTGCCATGCCCACCAAGCCACGCCCACCAAGCCACGCCACACCCACCAGGCCACGCCCACAGTACTGGTAGTAAAAAAAATTGAATCCCACCACTGGTGAAATGTCTGGAATAATAAGACACATTAGGATATCTATGTATATATTAGAATTTAGTGTAATATAGCGGTTAAGGGAACTGGGAGACACAGGTTCTATTGCTCATTTAGACACAGAAACTGACTGGTTGAGTGATTCCATACTAGACCAATATAGTAGATTATGGTCCATAGTTTTCATTGAGAAAATTTCATCCTGCAGTGGACTGATTTGAGATGATGGTGGTGGTGGTGGTGGTGGTGGTCATGATGAATGGATGACAACAGGATTTGTGAACTCAGCTAAAATGTAGCATTGTCAGTATAATGCCACCAAAAAAGCAAAGTCTCTGCTGCCCCAATCCTTACCATCTGAATTACAAGCTTGGGGAAGAGAGCGATGTGCAGATGAGAGGCGATGAATACTTAGAAATGCAATTAGAGATACTTAGGTTTTGCAGATCTGCTTACATGTGATAATAAGATTCATTTCTGTCATTCAAAAACTGCAGCCAGCCCAGTCCTGCTGACTTCAAAATACTTGGATTTAGACCCTCCTTTCTGTTCAACTGTTAAATTTAATTGACTTTCTTAAACAACCCATTTGGTTGCTCTTTTTGTCACGCTGACAACAATCAAAGAAGACAGTCTGCAGACCCACCAGAGTAGCAAGTAAATTCTTTCTTTTTTCTTCTTCTCCCCAAATACCAAGGTTTGAGTGGGCCAGGAAGATGGAATATAATTATGGCTGATCCTATCCTCATCAGTGAAGAACGAGCGAGCGGCGGCCATTGGAATAGGAGGCAGGCAATTTAGATGCCAAATTGGTGACTCCTGCTCGGAGGGAATTATAGTAATCAATTCTCTGTGGTTACGAAGGCATGAACTACTGCTGAGAGGTCGCCACGGGATAATAAAAGGGCATGTCACAACTGGCACAAATTGCATGGCTAAAAAAAAAAAAGTCCCAAAGCCAACATGCAACTTCCCATGAAAAGGGTGTGACTGTGTTGACAAGACTTCCAGTTCGACTTTCTGCTTCTAAATAATGATTGTCACCAAGCAGAGGGAGGGGAGGGCAGGAGAGGAAAGGTTGAAATGAAATTTCTCTCTATAGTGAGCTCAGTCCCTGACGTTTGCTCTAACAGCCTGGAGATAATCATTCAAATTCTTCTTCAAAGGAAAGAAGTTGTGGGCTCCACACAAGGGAAATACCTACTTTTCTTCTAGCAACAAACTAGTAATATTCTTACCAGTGTTTATAAAAATTGCAAGACAGGTTGTTTTGCTGGCTACCCAAACTCCAGAAACAGAAAATAAAGCCAGCTAGTTGTCATATTTTTCTTTCCGATGGAACGGGGGGGGGGGGGGGGCAAAGTTTGGAGATAACATTAAAAGTCAGAGCATAGTATGTTATTTTTAAGTTTTAAAATTCTATCCATCCGTGCTGATGTTATACATCACATATCTCCCTTTTCGAAAACACTGCACATAAAGGACATTTGGACCTATAAAGAACATCTATGAATTAAGGGCAAAAGTTTAGCAACAACGTCAAAAGAAGTTCTTAAGACATTTTTTCACAAATTGAGGAGAAAGGAAAATCTCATTGTGGTCATATTTTCTATATACACATACACATGAATATAGACAAAAGGAAAATCTCATTGTGGTCATATTTTCTACACACACATAGACACATAGACGCACACACACACTGTCTATCCTTTTAATATAAACAGGGTATATTTATAAAGCTTAAGGAAATATGAAACAGATTCACTATTTTTTCAACACCAAGAAGCCACGTCAAGGCTGATAAGCAATTACACAGCAAACCCCATCCTATTTCTTCAGGGACTTGGACAGAGAACTCTATTTTTATTGCACAAAAGTCAATATAACAACCACAAGAACAGACATATACAGCACTCTTGCTCATAATCCCTTCTGGTGTATTGACTGATACCTTTGACTTCATTTTAAAAGGAAACCAAGACCTACATTTGCCTGTGGGCGTAGGGAAAGGAGTGGGAGAACTAATGTTATTTTTACCCACCAGTTTTGGGGTATTCCCTAATGCCCATTTTTATTCATGTCCTAAAGACCCTGAAAATGTCAATGCATCATGCAGTCCATGTACAATTTTTGAAAGTAGCACCATAATTTTACATGGATCTTTGGTCATACGAGGAAATATAAAAGGTTCCTCCTGGTGCTATTCAAAATACACCCTCTAAGATAAATAGTTAAACTTCAGAATATAACTATTAGGGCCAAGGGATGATTTAAAAGACAAACGGTTTCAAAAGAAATTTGAAGTTTTTTGTAAAAGAATCCAAAAGCCCCTTTTATGCAGAAGGCTATTTTATTTTTAATCTCCACCTATTGGATTCTCATTTTGGTAACTATTCTTGTTCTGTACTCATTTTAAAGTGCAGCTGTATACATATGTCTAGTCAAATATCAGTTCGTTTAATAGGCCTTATTGTCTGATAAGCAGATACCGTATTACAATCTGCGAGTACTATTTTATACAGTTCTATTTATAAGTCCAGTTTAGTTTAACAGGGTTCACAAACTTAGAATGGTAGGCAGCAATTGGAAATTCACTTTCAGAATTCAATGAGATGTACTTCTGAGTTGATAGGTGTAGGATTACATTGTAAGGGAAAAATCTAATATTGCAAATTCTAACCCTAACCCTAACCCTAACCCTAACCCTAACCCTAACCCTAACCCTAACCCTAACCCTAACTGTTTTCTGACTTCCGGGGGGACTGCAAGGCCCATTTTTCACCCTCCCCAGACTCCAAAGCCTTTCTAGGAGCTTGGGGAGGGTGAAAATGGCCTTCCCCACCCCCATCCCTGAGGCCCTCCGGAATCGGGAAACAACCCATTTCCTGACTTCTGTTGGGCCCAGAAGGCCCAAAAATCAGCTGTGCATGCCAGAGCTGAGCTAGGGCAATGCTCGCACGCCCACAGATATGGCTCCACGTGCCATAGGTTCACCATCACGGGCCTGTAACATAGGCAACTCCAAAGAGAACAGCTAAAGTTCATTTTGTATGTTACCCAAATTACCATATGGTGTATGGCCACATAATTTGGTTATTAGATAAAGGGTTGGCATTGTAGGATTTTGGAGCCATCCTTCAGTAGAGATGAATAGGTGATTATAAAGACTGTCTTTAGAGAGAACATCAGTATAGACTGACTTTTAAATGCAGATTTAACTTCAGAGGAGATGCTTATGTGTGGCAATTTGATGTAGGCTTAACTTTAGGTCAAATATGACTCCTAAAATCATATGGTTATAACTTCATAAAGGTCACACTGTGAGTTTTAGGGATACACAGATCTTCCAAAGGGAGGGGGAGAGACACTGCCAAAAACAATTGCGGAAATATGTTCCTGTGCATCTGTTGGTCTTATCTGAGAATATAACAAAACTTTCTTGATGTTCAAACTTGAGGTTTTTAGCCTTTGGTACCCTTGGGACATCAGAGGCAAATTACAATTTGAGCTCAGCTGTTTAGGAAAGCCAAAAGGCTTGTTTTAGTTTTGCTGCATTTAAATCCAGTTTGTTTTCTTGGATCCAGTCTGTCAAAATCTTTTTGCAGTTCAGTCGTTCTGCGAGAAACAGATTTGCCATTAAAATGCACAGTCGTGCCATCTGCATAAAAGTATAGAACGGTAATGACACATCCATGCAAGAAATCATTAATAAGAGAGAAAGTCGGAATGAGTGACACCCCTCCAGGAGGAGGAGGAGGAGAGGATGTTAACTGACACCTTTTACTGACAAACAGAGGGAGGAGAGAGGGAGAGAGAGAGACAGATTGTGGTTTGCTGGGAAAAACTGGCCTTCTGACAACAGACATGCTGAAGCACCAGGAACCTGATTTCTCTATGAAAAAAATATTACAGGTCTGAAGCTTCAGCAAATCTAGTTCAGTTTCTGCCAAAGCAATGTACTTAAGCAGTTTGTAAGATCAGCAGAGGCAATTGCTGCCATTGTGCAGGGTTAAATACTGTATATCAAAGGGTAGTTCATTACAACGTAATTGGGACAACATATCCCAATCTAGTATTTGAAATTGTACCAATCTAGTATTTAATTTTTCTAATTTTCAGGTGTTTTCAGTGATTATTTATAACAGGGATAATCACATTCTCTATTCTCTGGGACAACTCCACTGACTGGAATTTGGAAAGGGCAGGTGCATAATAATGTGGACAATCTCTAGGAATGCAATTTTTCTTTGGGGCAAATTTATTTCTATTTCAAGCAACTTTATCTTACTCTTCACCTTAGAAAGCTCAGAACACAATGGGGTAAATGCTTACTGCAGATTTATAAACTAAAATATATGATGCAAAAAGAGGGAAGGGAAGGGAAAACGGCATCAGTTTTTAAGTCATGAAAGAATTTTAATAATTAACAGATTAACAGAGTTGGAAGGGACCCTGTAGGTCATCTAGTCCAACCCCCTACCCAAGCAGGAGACCCTACACCATTTCTGACAGATGGTAGTCCAGTCTCTCCTTGAAAGCTTCCAGTGATGAAGCTCCCACAGCTTTTGAAGGCAAGCTGTTCCATTGGTTATTGATCTCATTGCCAGAAAATTTCTCTTTATTTCCAGGTTGAATCTTTCTTTGTTCAGTTTCCATTCATTATTCCTTGTCTGGCCTTCAGATGCTTTGGAAAACAGCTTGACCCCTTCCTTTCTGTGGCAGCCTTTCAAATATTGGAACACTGCTATCATGTCTCTCCTGGTCCTTCTCTTCACTAGACTAACCATGCCCAGTTCCTGCAACCATTCTTCATGTGTTTTAGCCTGCAGTCTCCTATTCATCTTGGTTGCTCTTCTCTGCACTCACAGTATGTCCACAGTATTTCGCTGGTCTACTAATTTAGTCACTATGTTGAAGAATGAAATAAGATTGGTTTGGCATGATCTGTTTTTAACAAACCCATGCTGACTTCTTGTTATTACTTTACTTGTTTCTAGATGATGACAGATCTGTTTTTTTTTATTATCTTTTCCAGTATCTTTCCAGGTATTGATGTTAGGCTGATTGGTCTGTAGTTTCCTGGGTCTGGATTTTTCCCCCCTTTCCTGAAGCTCTTTTCCAGTCCCCCGGTGCTCCAGGATTTATTTTTTTTTAATGAAGGAAGATTGTATGAAAGCTGATCTTCACCAGAATCTATGCTGGGGTTGTGATTCCTTTCAGCTGCTTTGTAGCAGCCTAAGGAAATCATTAGTTCTAGATAAGGGTGAGGAGAAGACAAATGAAGATGATATTCCTACAAAGCTGTCTCCATGTTCCATCCCTCACAGATACATTTTGTGTTTAATGGTTTGAAATTCTTCCTGACCCAGAGAAGCTAATTGTATTGAATCATGCCTTGAATTTATATGCCTTGAAAGTGATTGATACTTCTGTCAACTAATGGTTGCTCATAGATTCAGTGGGTCAGCCAGCCAAAGTGAGATGGTGCTAGCATCAGTGGGATTAAAATAAGAACACTCCTATTTTGTGTAAGACCTACATTTTACAAGATGAGAAGTAAACAGTTTGAGGCCAGACTAATCCATAACAAAGGTCAAGGTTATAACTCCTCCTCCTCATAAGTATAAGTCCACTAAACTGCACAGGTAAGAAAAAGAGGTACCAGAAAGGAACCATGATTTAACATACAGAGGGTTTGCATTTTAAGCCTGGCAATGGTTGGATTTTTTTCATAGTTGCTTTCCCTCCTTCAATAAATTGACTTATCTGAAACTTGAGACATTGAATCCTGTCTGTGTTCTTGTATTCCAAGTAGCAGCCAAGACAAACCTAACATTCAATAGCAGCAACAGGTCATTTCATTCTGTCACCTTAAATAGAGCAGCAGTCAGTGTCTGCCTTCCTTCCCTCTCTCCTTGAGGCAAGAAAGTTATTCACCTATCCTGGGGCAGAAAACCTCATAAATACCTTTAAACTTTCTCTGGTATGAAACTCCTCCCTCCAACTATTTGATATTCAATAAAAAGTGGATGATGTTTCATGAGGTTGCCAATGCCAATGCTGGTATTTATTTTTGATATTTATTATTTATACCTTTCGATTCAATGAAAACTTACAATGGTTTGCAAACATGACATCCATAAAACATTAAAACATTCCTCCTCAGTGAAACAACCTAAACCAAACACAAAATCCTGAGGTGAGAATAATTCCTATATTATTTAGACATCATTAGGTCTGTCCTGACTGGGTTCCAAAATACTGTAAGAGAAGATATCATCTGAATTCCTGCAGGCAAGGTAGATATTCCGCAGGAGAGGTTCATAACTGATAAAATTGTGACCGTAAGGGAGGGGATTTTTTCAACCTCCCCCTCTGGGCTAAATAGTTGGGTCGTTTCTCCCTGTAGCAGGCAATTCTGCAAATACCTAGGTGCCAAGCCTATGTTTATAGATCTACTTTCTTTGAAGAAGTGCATGGAAACAGAAGCAGTGCCACTCTGAGCTTTTCAGGTACATACAAGACAAGCAGTGCAAATGTTCAGTGTATTAATACTTAGTTATATGAGCTAATGTTAAGGCTACTTCTGTTACTTTATTAATTATCACAAAGAGAGATGAGCAAAGTATCTATTTTACATCCCCCCCAACATCCCAACATCCCCCCACCCCCGGCAGCTGGATTAAAATAGAAACAATACAAATTATTTGAAACTATTTGAAGATCTCAGATCCTTTAAAGAGCCGGTATGGAGGTTCCACAACTGCTCTCAAATTATCTTGCTCTGCAAAGGCCCCTTCTCCCAACCCCTGTGTTAGGTTGGGTGAATGAGGAGGCAGCAAGCCAGGCAGTGAGTGACAACAGCTCTTTTTATTAGAGTGAGAATCCAGCCACTAACCTGGGGAAACAGCTCTCCTTATATACCCTGCAGCTGTGGCGGTCATCCAATTAGTTGAGGGCTATTCAGTTCAAACTTTCCTGCCAAAACTATATACATAACACTCCTCCCCTCCCAGAAGTCACTTGTGGTGGACATTAGCATATGTAGTCCTTCAGGTGACCAGGGTGTGTCCGCACCCTAGTTAACCTGCGCAGTTCAGTCAGAGGTGTGGCGTCGAGTGGGTCAGAGGAACTCCCTGTTTCTCCTCGCTCCGCCAATGGAACCTCCGAGAATCCATTGTGGGCGGCGACTTCTTCTTCTAGTTAATCTTCCTCAATGGGGTGGTGCTGGATCTCGGGGCCAACAGCTAAATCCTCTGCTTGACTCGGGCTTGAGTTAGTCCTGGAGTTTTGTTGGTAGCTAGGGGATGGTTCGTCGAAGACTTCTTTGGTATCGGTGACTAATTGTCTTCGTAACTGATCGATGTGCCAGTGCCAAATCTTCCCATCTCCCATGTCTACCCTATACGACTTGGGCCCGGTTACTTCCATAATTATCCCAGTGCTCCAGAGCCCCTTCCCATAATTTTTTGTGTATACTGGAGTCCCTATAGTGAACTCCCTAAGCTTTCTATCCTCCCCTCTGAAGTTGTCAGGGGAATATCTGGGATGTAGCCTGTCCAGGACTCCTCAGAATTTTCTCCTCATTAGAAGCTCCGCAGGGCTTCGGCCTGTGGCAGTGCATGGTGTGGAGTTTTGGGCCATTAAGAATCAGTCTACTCTTTCCTGCCAGTCTCCGGGCCTAGGCATGAGATGGCTTCTTTAGCCGTTCTCACGAATCTCTCGGCCAATCCATTACACATCAATTCCTTCCACGGGAATGCGGTTCCCTTGGTAATCGTGCAGTCTGCACCGCTGACTGTGCGATTTGTTGCTTCCGGATGTTGGGGACTGTCTTCCTTAGCCTCTCCCAGGACATTATAGTTATGGGAGATCCGGTGTCAATCTCCATCAGGCATTTGTGCCCCTCAATCTCGACCGTTGTGTAGGTCTTCTCTCTGGGGGATGTGCAGGTCCGGCTGATTTGAATGGTGCAGGCTTCAAGGTCCTTGGATTTTGCGCCCTTTCGGTGTCCACCATTCCTATTGGTCTTTTCCACTGCGCCGTCTCTGATTGGCCGGCATTGCTCTGCAGCTTGTAACTGGGATTCTGCTTGGCTCTGCAGACCCTAGCTATGTGGCCCTTCTGATCGCATTGCCGGAAAATGGCGTCTTGGAACTTACAGGTCTGTCGTGGATGGGGTCCCCCACACCTCGCACAGGTGTCTCAGTGGCCTCGCTGGTCCTGTTGGTACTGTTCTGTTCGGCAGATCTCTTCTTCCGACTCCCCCTCGCTCTCTGTGCATATAGTTTCCTAATGAACTGGGGCCGACCTCTGCGCCGCCCTGACCTGTGTCGTCCCTTGTAGTCTCTCGGCATCCTTGGTGGAGGATTCTTGAGCCTTTGCCTCATCCAGTGTGATATGCAAAGGTAGATTCAACTTCGTGAGCAACCTCCTCTGCAAGCGAATATCTCTCACTCCGCAGATTAGTTGCTCTAAGAGCATCTCATCTAGGTCTCGGTACTCGCACTGGTTTACGGCCTTGCATAGGGCAGCAATGTACTCGCTGATCGATTCCCCCTCCTGCTGCAGTCATTGCTGGAACTCGTACCGCTGGACATATTTCGATGGCGTTGGGGTGTAGTGGTCCTTCAGCAGCATCTGAAGCATTTGCCACGAGATGGTGTGGACCGAGTTCAGTTCCGATAGGGCTTCAGCCATATCAAACACCTTGAGTCCACAGTGGCTCAGGAACAGGGCTTTCTTTCGCATGTCTGGCAGCCCCCGTAGGTCACTGGCCACCAGGAAGCATTCAAAGCGGGACATGTAGGATCCCCACTTTCTTCCATCGGGTTGAAAGGTGCTGGTGGTACATGGGCAGACATCGTCAGTTGATTCTCCACGTACTCCGCTCGCTCACCTGGCTGGATTTGGAGTTTCAGCTTCCTTTTTGGCTCATGGTTTCAGCTCTTCCCATGGCTTCTGGACTCAAAATCCCAACTTCGTCGCCTCAAAATCCCAACTTCATCGCCAATGAGGACGCAGCAAGCCAGGCAGTGAATGACAACTGCTCTTTTTATTAGAGTGAGAATCCAGCCACTAACCTGGGGAAACAGCTCTCCTTATATACCCTGCAGCTGTGGCAGTCATCCAATCAGCTGAGGGCTATTAAGTTCAAACTTTCCTGCCAAAACTATATACATAACACCCTCTTTTGCCAAATCTCCAGGTTTCCCTTTTTTTTTCCAGAGGAAAACTGGAACATGAAGTAGAGGAAACTAATCTGGAGTGTAATGGCCTTTTTCTCCCCTCTTCCTTGGGTTACAAGGGCAGTCAAGTGAACCAGAAGTGAAATCCAGTAGGTTCTGATAGGTTCTAGAGAATTGGTAGTGGAAATTTTGAGTAGTTCGGAGAACTGGCAAATACCACCTCTGGCTGGCCCCAGAGTGGGGTGGGAATAGAGATTTTGCAGTATCATTCCCCTGGAGTTGGGTGGGAATGGAGATTTTGCAGTATCCATCTCCTGCCACGCCCACCAAAGCATGCCTACCAAGCCACACCACGCCCACCAAGCCACACCCACAAAACCGGTAGTAAAAAAATTTGGATTTCACCACTGAAGTGAACTCTATGAGGCCTGAAGAATTAGAATCTAAGGATGGGCAATCTGAGGCCACCTGAGAACAAGAATATCTTTTCAATTACATTCAATTTGTGGTACTAAATGTTTGGTACTAAAATAATTTGTTTATAATCTTTTAAAGAAATCCTACCTCTTCTCACCAGAAGTCTGAGGAAGTTAAACATGAAAAGTTATAATAGCTACCAAAAGTTGACCATAGTTCCATGAGGGGAAATTTTGGGCAGGAACATAAATGCATCCCACAAAAAGTGGTTTCAAATTTCAACTAAAAAAAATGCAACCTCTTTTTTAAAAAAACAAGAAACAAAAAACCCAAGCTGGAATATTGCTCCAGCAGTGCAGACTATAAGGGAAACCAAATATTCATAAGAACACCATTGATTCTCTGTCTCTCATTCTTCATGACTGGAAGACTTCAGCATTACTTGTCCAGTGTAAATATAGGGCAGGGGTGTCAAACTCAATCCAGCCTGCGGGGTGCTTAGATCTGGCCCATGGGGCCACCTTCGAAACAGCGAAGGAGCAGTTCGTGGTGCCTCTGCCAATGAAATCGGAGCTCAGGAGGGCCGCATGTGGCTCTGCGAGCTCTGTTTTCACTGGCAGAGGGTTGCAGGAGGTTGTTGCAGCCGAAAAGGGAGCTCGGAGGCCTGTTTTTGCTGGCAGAGTGCTTGTGCCACCACAGGTGCTCCCAACACAAGTGATGTTGAGTTGGCCATGCCCATCTTGGCCATGCCCATCCTGGCCCCCTGAGGTCAAACACAACCCTGATGTGGCCCTCAATAAAATCGAGTTTGACACCCCGATATAGGGCACCCTCTGGAAGAAACAATTCTCTTAAGGGCTACTGTAATGGAAAAATGTAGTTTGTAGAAACAGAACATGAGAATTCATTTGTTTTAAAAGCCTGAATCAAGAATTCTCTTTTTCTATATCATTAGTAAAAAATGCTTTGCTCACTTTTTACAACTCAACCCATGTTTATTCAGTATTCCTTTTCAAATGCAAAGGTCAGTGATGAGGAAGTGTGATACATATTTCATTTTCATTGTATGTTCCAGTCTTCCACTTCTTTATCAGTTTATGATTCCTCCATCCCAATGAAAGTGAATACAGTATACATTTCCCTGCTGGTTTTCCTAAAATATGCAGATATGTGTGCAATTTGTGGCCCAATATGCATGCTTTTGCAATCCATTTTCTTTAGTGTAGCACATTTTTATACAATTTTCAATAGTATATGACTTTTTTGCACACTTTCTCCAATTCTGTATCTATTTTTGTGCAAGTTTCATTTAATCCAACTGGAGAAATGTATTTCAAAATTCAGAAAAATATAATGATTAAAAGACATCTGTGTTTTGGTACATCTCTTGATCCAGGAAATTCAAATTAGGTTTTATTAATTTCTTCTCCATTTCTAGACAATTCTGAGCTGAATGAACCAGTAGTCTATCTCCCATCTTAAAAAAAAAAAAAAAAAGCAATTGATTCATAGTGATCAGATTGCACCACAATGTAAATGGCGGTCACAGGACTTTTGGAGAAGCTTTAGGTGGAATTCTTCATTCCATTAGATGTGAGCATTAACTAAGTATCACAAAATCTGAGTAAACATCACTCCTTCAAGTAGAGTATTTGTAATATTAGCTTTAATACAATAGGAATGAATAATTTGAATATTACATTGTTGGACAATGTAAAGCAGGCGTGTCCAACCCACAGGCCACAGGCCATATGTGGCTAATAATTTGGCTCTACAAGATTGTACATTTTTAATATTATTATGTGATTATATACATTAACTATGTTATATATTTTATGGGCAAAATGGCCCTACCCCCAAGTATTAAACAAGCATTTTAAAAGACCTGAAAATATTATAAAGGCTGCGAACATCTCAAACAGACATTGCATAATGAAGTAATAATTTTCAGAGTTTCGCTCATAATTTATTTAGGGAGTTTACATTAATTGGGAATGGGGCAAAGCCAGAAGGATTTAACATATTTAAACTCTTTGCAAATTTACTCATTCATCCAACAGGAAGGAAGCATCTGCTATACCATGTGAGCAATAGGCATATTTCAACTATTTCACATTATATACTTGAATCCTATTTATCTCCAGTCATCCTGTATTTTCTCACGATCTTTCAATTCCATTCTTATTTTTCTGCAGGTTTAACAAAATACTTACTTTAAAGGGGAGGCTTAAATTCTAACAGAAAATGTTTCACACAGATGATTTTATTTTAAATTTCAAAGTATAGTCTTGTCCACGACGATATAGAACCAAACTATATGTGATTTTTTTGACACTTTTAAAATATTGGATATAATCCGGTCCACAATTATTTTTTTTAAAAAAATATTGTATGAACTCATACAGTACCACTCCTGGGCAGTTTTGAGGGTGACAGTAATTTTCCACAGAAGATTAAGTTAAATCCAAGAGAAGTATGGATGAATTGGGGTCGATGTATACATTATAGTGTTATTATAGTTTTATCACTTTTATTTTTTTTGTACCCCTCGCTTTGGGATTATAACATAAATTTATTAGACACATGCAACTTTATAATATATAGGTTCCTTGACTTTAAAAAGTTCCACAACTTTTGATGTATAAATGTGCAAATCTTTTAATTCTTCTCTTTAATGAAAATTTTATAATTTTAATTTTGATTTTTTTTAAAAAAAAAAACCAACAAAATGCACCAAAGTGAGTGAAAGAATAGAATATTTGGCTTTAGTAGACACCAGTTACTTAGCATTACTTAGCATTAGCAATAGCACTTATATACTGTTTCACAATGCTTTACAGCCCCCTCTAAGCATATTGCAGCCCTCTCTAAGCAGTTTACAGAGTCAGCATATTGCCCCCAACAATCTGGGTCCTCATTTACTGACTTCGGAAGAATGGAAGGCTGAGTCAACCTTGAGCCGATGAAACTCGAATTGCCAAACTGCTGGCAGTCAGCAGTCTGCAATACTGCATTCTAACCACTGCACTACGATAGCTCATAGACTGTATATTGAAGGTTTTCCTTATGGAAGAAGGAACAGTTTCCATTATTAGACTCCCACTTCATCCTCTATTTTAGGAAGTATACTTGGCCCAAAAAAGGCTTTCTTTTCTTCCTTGGAATGAGGAAGGTGAAATGGCAAGGCAATACCCAATGACAATCACTTAAAAACAGGGAAATAGGAGAAGAAATGCTTGCTCATACAGTTTGGATTTTTTTTCCTTATGAACCAGTTAGACCTCGGCTATTTTCTACTCACTCAAATGTGTACTTTGAGGTAGTGAGTTGAACAATGGAGACTAATTTTAGAACGTAGAACAACTTATATGTCTATTTATTCGAAAGTGATATTGACTGAAAATACAGTCTTCTCCAGGGTCCACCTTTGACCATGCTGGATTCATCCACCCATCCATCCATCCACACACACACACACACACACACACACACACACACACATCTACACTTTAAAAATAAAAATAAAAATCTGATCCTCAGAGAAGAGCCCTGAGCCATTTACAAGAGAAAGGGAGCATAGGATTAATTTTAAATAAAACCATCATGATAAAATCAATCATGTTTAAAAACAATAAATAAAGCAAAATTAGAGAGTTTATTTTAAAAATCCTCAAAGCAAAATAAATAGCAGACAATCTAAAAGGTGGTTTGATCTTGAAATCACATAAATGCCTGGAGGAACAGACTTTTTGATTGTTTTCTGAAAAAGGCCAGCAGTGGGAAGTCAATCAAACTTTTCTCAGGAGAGAGTCTCATTATTCAGACATAGTCGTTGAGAAACCTTTCTCCCATCTCTTGCAATGTCAATCAATCCACTCAGGATATATGCAAGGAGCATGGAAAAAAAATAAAGATGCTGCCTATGGCTGTGGAATCAAAGCCTTAGTCCTTTAATTGCCTGGTTGTGGCCACCATTTTTATCCTTCCTTCTCCACAGATGTTCCTGATCCCTCTAAAGAGACTTTAAGCAGGGCTATCCCAGGTGATCTTAGTATACAGGCTGGAAGCCATACCTTATTTTGGTTTTAGAAGCTTACTAACATTTCCTGTAGCACCTTCACCTTCAGACAATCTTTCAGAGTAGCTCTATATAGGACAATCAATTTTTTAAAAAAACCTATTAAATGTAAGTCACTAAGCGTAAACATTTTTTTTAGATCCAGGTTGGGATACAGCTAACAGAATTAAGAATTAAGCCTGATTTGCCTCACAATTCAAAAATATGGGGCAGTACTGCAGGCTATTTCTGCTGACTGCCAGTTGCCTGCAATTTGGCAATTTGGCAATTCAAATCTCACCATGCTCAAGGTTGATTCAGCCTCCCATCCTTCCGAGGTCTGTAAAATGAGGACCCAGATTGTTGGGAGCAATATGCTTACTTTGTAAAACTGCTTAGAGAGGGCTGTAAAGCACTGTGAAGTGGTATATAAGACTAAGTGCTATTGCTATTATGACTCCAGATCCCAATCCACTAATATACCATGGTCATTATATTCAGATCTGAATCCAGAGTGCAATAGATTAAGGTAATAGGATTCTTTCAAGAATGCCATAGTGCCCGAAAAATCAATCAAAACATTTCGGAGTCTCTTTGTTCCATTAATCTTTGACGGTGCACCATCTTAATTGGTTCTCTTGCCCCTGTGAGGTGCTCAGCCACCTGTTTCATTCTCACCTCATGATGATAGAACAAAAGTTCCCCATCAGCAGCTGATTCAGTCATTCGTTTTACCCAAAAGCCCAAACTGACAGTATGCTATGTAGCATATTTGGGTTTTCACTTAAATTAGTTACGTATATTGGTGGAGAAAGAGTAAGGACAACTTGGGAAGAGGTTTAAAGGAATAATCAATATTGTACCCAAACAGATCTTGTCCCACTTCTTCTCTGAAAGATATTTATATTATTGTACCTTGTTCTCAGGATGTAGTCGAAGTTCTTTAGATGTTGGGATGATGGAAGAGGGAGTAGAAGGTTTGATCTGGCTTTTATTATTGCAATAAATGCAGGTTTCTTCTTCTTTTTTCTAGGTGCCATTTGAAAAAGTCCATAGGAAAACTTCCTTATAATTGTTACTTGGGAAGAAAAACAGAGGGCTGCTAACAAGATAGTTGAACAACAGAATTGTACAAGTGATGATACTGAGGTTCTTGCATGATGGAATCTTATACTGGAAGATGAAGAACACCAGCACCATGATGAGCATTTCACCACCATTTATTCTCCTTTGTTTGTTGAAACCATATAGCAAGAGCAATGTCTTTTTCATTAATTGGGATGAGAATATTAAAATAATTACAGAACACTGTTTCAGCAATGTTCTGTAAGAGTCTTTAGAATATGAAAATGTGATAAAGTATTATATGTTAAAATAAGGATAATACAATACATTTAAATACAGGATTAAAAAGTGTAATATGTCAAACATTACATTAAGATTGAGAAGAGCTGGGGTCTAGTCTGTCTTCAGCCAAGGAAGCCAAACAAATGACTTTGGGCCAATTGTTCTGTCCCTAGCTCAAAATACTGATGATTATTATGGGAATAAAATGAAGGGACACTGTTTTATAGACTACTTACATTACTATAAATTAGAGGAATTATATTACTTTACAGAGGATAATCCATTTGAAGAAGCTACTATAAACATAAAATTTAGTGTCTACATAGTCCATGCTCACTTTAAAGAGAAAGTAATAAGAAACCTTAATTTATTTTTTATCAGCAATGATTGAATTCATGCCCATTGTTAACCCTACCCATGATGTACCCTACCATGATGTGATATATTGAACTTCTATTTAAATTATATATACATTTTACATAAAGCTATGATCTATGTTATCCTTTTTGTGGGCAGGCCATCCTCTGTGCAAATTTGCTTGACTTAATGGATAGAAAGATGAAATAAATCTAAAATCTGAACATAGGGAAGAGAAAAGAAAAACAGCAGCACCTGGGTAAACTCTTGATTGGCACCATCTTTTCTGGCTATATAAAGCATGGTATCCTCAGGTCCAGAAGGCAGTTAGGGGTGTATGTGGAGAGAGAAAAGAGAGGGAGAAAAACAATAATATTAAAAATCATGACTCCTCAGTTCCTAATTGAAGATCTACAGAATTTTAAGATAGGGAAAGAAAACACATATCATTGTTAAGACCTATATTTAACCCACATGGAAAATATGACTCTTACCTTTTTTTTGATCTTAAAGCAAATCACAAATATTGATGTACAATAGTCTGTTATGAATAACAGAATAAGTTCATTGGTTTTCAGGCATCTTTATTATTCCAAAGAAAATTACTTGATTATGAGCTTAATTCTGGTTTTGGAAGAATACTTAAATCAGTGAGAAAGGAGCACATGACATGCAAAGGAGAAGTTTGGACTAGTATTTGGAATTACAGATGCTGAACTGAATGTATAAAGATGTGGTAGCCACACCCAGTGTTTTAAAATGCCAAAACACCACAATGCTTATGAAGTTTAATGCAGAACAGTTGTTTGCTTTTTTTCCCCCTTTCATCTGCAGAGTAACCCTCCCCCTCCTTACAATGTAGAAGAAAGTGTGATGGTTCAGTTCTCTTGAGGCCCAACTTATTGACGCCTCCCAGAACTTGCTAGTCTGCTTGGTACATTGTGGAGAAATGCCATAGCGGATCAACAGAAGAAGGAGATGATGCTGAGTTCTGGAGACATCAAGAATCTGGTGGGGAATGTCTGTGTTCTCAGCTGTGCCCACAGACAAGTGGATGAGATGGACCAAAGTAATAAGTTTTAAAAACATTTCTCAAAGAAGGAAGAGAGTCAACAAGTACCTCAATATTTGGATAAAGATTGCAAATGACTAGCAGCATCTTAGAAGAGGTGTTTACCCCTTTTTTTCCCCTTCAGTGGCCGGCAGCCATTATGAGAGCCACTATCCAAAAAGCAAAATAAAACAAAATGCTTCTTTTTTAGAAATATTCCTTTAATTCATGTAAAACTTAAACTCAATAAATTAATACACGGACATTCATATGGCAGGTTAGGTTTTTAATCAGGATGCTTCCCTTCTTTAAAAGTGTGAACACAACCCTACCCACAGAGTTATGGAAGAGAAGCCTGTTCTTATTCCTGGCAAGATTCTTGAATTGAGGACTTCTGCTTATTGCAGGAAACCATCACATTTCTCCAATAAATGCCTTCTTTTGCCTCTGTTCTCCACATGCTGTTCACAGTTCTTCCTGTAATTGTGTAGAGATGCTTCTTGGTCAAAGCAGCTTCCATAACCTTTTGATTTATTATGGGAAATCAACCAACCCAAAAGTGATTGCTGTGGCACATTCCCCAGCAAAAGAATCAACTCGGTCACAAAATTGAAATACGGCCCTATCTTTTGGGCAAGATGCTGTTTGAAATTAGGGGAAAAAAATCATGTTCATGGCCCACTCATCCATTTACAACTGCTCTTCTTTCTCCGCTCCTGATCATACCTTCTTCAGCAGCCACATCTTAAGGGAGTTTTTACTCATATGTGTTGAAAAGTAATAGACTCTACCTGCAATCAGATCTGCATTACTGGCATCCTGAATTGCACAGAAATTGGATGTGAGCAAAGTCAGAGATATCAGAGATGGCATGCAGTGTTTTATTCCTTTTGCATACATTTAAAAATCCTGTTGAGACATGTTGCTGCAGGTAATTCCTTAAGCTCCTCTTAAGGGATTTTTGGGAGAAGGTACAAGGCAAAGGGTTCAGGATCAGTTGACATACTGAAGCCATAGTTTCAGTCCTACGCTGAACAAAACTTGAGAAAAATAACAGGACCAGAATGGAATTTGACTTCTTAACTATCTCTGCTCACCAAAGACCTTGTAGATTGTGCTGTGAATCAGGCTAAATTGGTGGCTGCATATACCAGAGAACATGTGGTCTGCTAGGAAGATGACTGAAGAAAGAGTTGCCTTAATACATTAATAGGTTTAAGCAAACAACTCAGCATGCATTATTTATAACTCCTCAAACATTTTGTTTCTGTGTCAACTTCCTGCCAGTGTCTTCTAAGTACTGGAAGGAAAAGTTATCACATCTGATTTATGTAGCCTTTTTAAAACCTTTGAACAATGAGTCTTAACCTTGTTGCTGAGGTGCTCTGGAAAATTAATACAAATATCCAACAAAGTGTTCATCTAAAAGATCACATCTTTACTTAATACATGACAAAAAATAAGCACATATTTCACCATGAAAAGCAGATTTATTTTTCCAGATAAGTTTATTTATAATGAATGAGTAAGTGTGGAATGTGGAAAGAATATTAATACAATGAAAAAGCTGTGTGGTAACAAATGTATAGCAGTGAATATAGTTGCTGTTGTTACTGCTGTTGTTTTCATTGTTATTGTTGTTAGAATTATTATTTAAGGAGTCACAAAGAAACCACTTGAGATTTGAACAGCCCTGGATACAAATTTAGCCCAAGTAGGCATCTAATGACAGAGTTCATTCCCGTGGCTTCAGTTTTATTTTGAATGTTTTGTCTTAAAGACGTTAATGCTGAACTGTTGTCTCAAATCTTTAATTCTAAATTACTTATTATATTACCCTAAATTATAGGCTGTGGTGAAAGCCAGACTTTAAAAAGAGACATGTTCATCCCTCTATAAATAGTACAAGTCCACTTTTATGGAGAAAACAAGAATCTTCAAAAAAAAAAAAAAGTATACGATTTCTCCAGTAAACGATGAATCAGTGGCGCCTTTCCAGGGGGCAATGTGGACATGTGCAAATTTAGGAGCATAATGGTAGGAGTTGCCTGAAGGAAGTTGGTATAAATCTGTAATCTGCCATTTAACCACAATTACAGTGTTTTGCCAGGAATAATAGTTGCAGGGTAAATGATAGCAAATACCTTGGAAAGATGTCCTTTTTCTTTTGATGCAAGTTGGCCCAAGTTATGGCAAGAAGGCTTTGTGTGGACACTGCGGCTTGTAACTCATCCTAAGCACTTGGGCAAAAATAAAAGGTTGAGTCCCCTGTCAATAAAAAGAATGATAACTTTCTTGCCACGTAGATCAAAAGTCAACCAAAGTTCAGCATAACAAATTACAGCTGAATACCCACTTAGCAAATCTCACTTAGAGGATGTCACACTACATGTAGGCTAAACTTTCCTGGTTAAACACAGCCCTGCAAAGACCTTTATTTATTTAGAAAGGTGTATTTTTTGAGAAAACACTTTTAAAATACATATTTATGTAAATTTTATGGCAAGAAGGTTGTGTGTGGACACTGTGGCTTGCAAATCATCCTAAAACAATGGGCAAAAGTAATATATCTATAATCTCATGGGCACCTCTAACACTATCCATACAATGAACCCAGAATTATTTCATAGGATGATTCCTGGAGACAAAATCATAGGAAAGCATCAATCATGAATGGCAATCAAAACTGAATTGCATTTCTCAATTTTAGGCAATATACATTTGCACCTTTTCTCCCTCTGCTTGTCACACTAGACTTTTGACTAAAGACTTCTTGCAGAGAAAGAACCCCTGTAATGTCAGACTTGTCCAGCAAGTGGACTAGAGTATGGAAGCAATACCAGCAGGTTTTTATAAACCCAGGCTTAAGGAGGAGTGGCTGAATCTATTGTCAGTCTGGGTCAATCTGACAGGTTCATAAATCCCTTCTGTCACATTTCCACATAAATCTGCACTGTTTTTTATTTTAAAACACACACAAATGTTGTATTTAAATATGTATTTTAAAAGAGTTTTCTCACAAAATACACATTTCTAAATATGTTTCCTCTCAAATATGTGTTTCTAAACATGTTTTATCCTAAAATATACATATTAATATGCATATTTGTATAGTTTATAACTTCATCATGAAATGCAGGGATGTGTAAGATTGGTAGCTATTCAGATACTCCTTGGTTGCTAATCCTGCTTTGTTTCTTTGCCTCTACTGCTAAATTGCAGGCTAATGTTCAAAAGATCAGTCCATAGTAGCTAATATTTTGGGTAGATTGGGCTATCTATGGGTAGCTATATCTATGGGTAACTCATAATAGCAGTTGTGACTGCAGCTATTTGCATCTCATGCTAATTCCCTCATTTTTAGGCTGTTCTTTTATTCTTATCAATAAAAATAAGAAAATACTCCCCAGTGCACCAGTGGAAGACTTGAAAAAACAGGTTAGGGATAGATTATCATGCAGAACATCTATGTATGTGGTTGCTAGGAGTCAAAAATCACTTGATGGAACATAATCAATCAATCAATCAACCAACCATTCAATGATTTGTCTATATGTATTTATCCTATATATTCTAAATAATATGCTTTTAAATATTATTTAAATGTTTTGTAGATTTATTGTTGTCGTGAGCTATCTAGAGTCATACTTCAAATTAGGTGGCCAGTCAAATCTTATAAACAAACGATGTGAAAGGTTTATATAATCCAAAGAAAAATCAAATATTATATTATATTATATTATATTATATTATATTATATTATATTATATTATCCCACCCCATCCCTATTCTTATTCTTATTCCTATTGTACTCCAACACTGGAAGGTTTTCAGAAGAGATTGTACAATCATTTATCTAGAATGGTATAGGGTTCCTTGCTTGAGCAGGAGGTTGGACTAGAAGACCTCCAATGTCCCTTCCAACTCAGTTATTCTGTTAGAGTATTTAATTTGATTTGATTTGATTTGATTTGATTTGATTTGATTTGATTTGATTTGGATTCCCTTCCCTTCCATACCATACCATACCATACACACCACACACCACACCACACCACACCATAACATAAAACATAACGTAACGTAACATAACGTAACAACAATCCCAAATTTGTTCCCCAAATTTGCTCTGTCATCTCTTTGCACATGATTGATGTTTCCCGCATACAGAAGTATTGGAATTGTTAAAAGGAATTTATTATTGTCATATAGATAGTATAAAGTTGATAAGTTCTGGTATATATTTATCTCACAAAACCTTACATCAGATTTTTTTTAACAAAGTTATAGTGATAGTATTTCCTTGTGATCTGCAGTAGCTCTCTCCTACATTGATTGGTTTCTATTCAGAAGAACATCAAGCAGGTCTATAAAAAAAGAGACTTCTGACAAAAGAGAGAACGTCTAATTCAGTTTTTGAAATAAAGTAATAGTTATTCACTTGAAGCAGAATTGTGATGATTCATGTACAATTTGATGATCTGTCATGAATCTTGACAACTTCACAAACTCTTCACCTAAATTATTTTACTGGCTGTTGTGAGAATAAAAAGTGTAGGAAAGAATCTTTTGATTTGTCAGCCAGGCTAAATCACATAGCTCTTAAGGTCCCCCACTCAATTGTTTAAACAAAATACTGGAGAATAAGAAAGCATTAGAGGCTTAATATGTCTTTTTGTATTCTTTGATTCAGTCATGTCTAATTCTCAGAGATTGCTTGGAAAATTTCTTACAGTTTTCTTGGCAAGGTTTTTCAGAAGTGGTTTTCCATTGCCTCCTTCCTAAGGCTGAGAAAAAGTGGCTGGCACAAGATCACTCAGCTGCCTTTGTGCCTAAGGTAGAACTAGAACTCACAGCGCCCTGGTTTCTAGCTTGATGTCTTCACCACCATACCAGACTGGCTCTTGTTTATTTGTCTTACCAAATAAAAATTGCAAAAGTACTGTTAAAATTGATATGTTTGGTCTATAGAAACAAATGCAGAGTAGACCGTAATCCAGATTCCCCAAAGCTTCTATTTTCTGAATCTTTTCTTGGTAATTTTTCATCACCCAAATTTCCACTTTTTTGCAGGCAAGGTCATTTTCAGCCTAAATGACCTATACAGTGGCTTTATTCCTGCCAGTGCTGAATGTATCCAACTGGGGCCTAACAACTTATGGCCCAAGTTGGATACTGGATGAATTTTTCCTAAATGCCACCTAATGTGATCATTCTTTCATTTTTTAAAAAATGTATTTTCACTGTCTCTACAGGCATAGTTCAGATGACTGAGAATTCCAGAGTCTCTTCAGTGGTGAATATCAAACTTAGAGAAGTATTTCTGGAACATTCCACTTTCAGAACTGCCACTAGGAAAATTGTCCATCTGAAATGTGTGCACACACACGATACCACAAGCAGCGACAAACATCCTGCTTCCTTCCAGAAGGAAGGAAGTTTGAATGACAATAAGTATCTACCCTAAATAATGAGGCTTTGCGTCCAAATTAACTAAAAGATTAAAGTTGACAACTTCTGCATTGAAATATAGACTGGATATTTGGGACATTAGGTTGATTGTGGCAACTCTTGCAAAATACACTTTTATGAAAGAGATGGCATAGCCTATCACCTAATTTAAATACATGTTTGGAATCCCTTTAACCTATTTTTCAATTTTGTTGTGTTTATTGAGCAATAGTGGAATGAGGTAGGATAGGTGAAATTGTATGGGGCTGAAAATTTTTACTTCCTGGAGTTGTTAACTTCTCCATAACATTATTTAATGCCCTTTTCTCTCATTGAAGTAGTTCAATCTTGGAATATTCTACCCGTACCAGAACAATAAAAGTGCAGCTAGAGCAAGAGAGAGAGAGAGAGAGAGAGAGAGAGAGAGAGAGAGAGAGAGAGAGAGAGAGAGAGAGAGAGAGAGAGAGAGAGAGAGAGAGAGAGAGAGAGAGAGAGAGAGAGTCACATCTCTGTCTTTTTCCCACTTTTCTATCAACTTTACCCCCTTTAACTTGGAATTGAAGGGAGATTTTAGACAAGCCCAAGCTTTGATGATTCAGATGCATGATAGAGGCCTGAGGGATTGCTCAATGCCACTTAAATCTTCCAATTCTCCATTACAATGACTGTAGATGCTTCTCAAGATCACTTTTCCCACTCTTAGAAAGCACTAGCAATGGAGGCTTATCTAAACACAAGAGGAGGATCAATATCATATTTACATCTCTGAGGTCAGAGCCATCTGCAGGCTTAAAAGGGAAAAGCCAAATATTTGTTTGGCTTTTAGGGTACAGCCTAATTTTCTTTTGCATTTTTAGATATATTATAATGTTCCACTCATAATCCATATAAGCTCCTAATAGTTATTTCTAATTTCATAATAGTCTCAGATTCTCCAAAGGCTTAGGGCTACAACTCTCAATATCTCTGAATAACAGCTGTTTGAAGTACTGGAGAGAATTCTAGTACAAAATATTGGGAGGACGAGGTTTAAGATCACCATATTATCCTACATGGTTCAGTTGTGCTGTGGCCTTTTGAGTCGTCTAATTTCTCCTTTGTTCTTAATTTAATGACTGCTCATAGGTGGCTAGATCCACTACAATTCCAACATGAAACATTTCTACTTGAATAAAATGGTTTCTTTTTTGTATTGATATAGTAATGAAGGCAAGATGTGTCAATCATCTAAATATTTAAATATCATAAACATATTATCTCTACTGTCAGATATTTTTAAATGAAAGAAAATGTACCAAGTGTGATATAACTGGGATCTATAAAGAATTATGTACTATAGCTTTGTGTACAAACAAAGTTTGTATACTTTATTATTTTTTAATAAAACTCAGTGGGATTCCTTTAATATCCAATGTGGCACACAGTGTGTTACAGCACCCTTAACATGTTCTTAAATGCTCAATATGTCCATCAGACCCATTGATCTGGGGGGGAGGGGGACTGTCAATTAAGGATCTTGATGTATGTGGGTTCTTGCTCTGAGATACTGAGGACTGAAATTGGAAAAACTATTTTCTGACCCCCAGTGATCATTTCCCCCGCTTTATTCTGCTAGCTGCATCTTCATCAGATCAGATAAATCTCTAGGGTTGTACATATTTGTTTATTTACACTCAATTTCAGTCCCAGCAGCATTACTACAAAAAGCTCAAATTTGACATAGAGTTGTCACCAAATGATGCCAAAACTGACAAGTGAAAATCTCAAATGAATTTAGAACATCTTTTTAAAATAAAACAACTGAGTAATTTTCTAGGGGAAATGGTTGCCACCATACTAATGCATTTCTTGTAGTTTCTACATATCTTTACCTACCTGGAATATGTACATAACATTATTTTAGTTGTATTAATAAAGCTATGCCATAAATTTCATCTGCTTCTCACTATTCTTGGTTGGTTCATTGCAAATTTTGAACTGTGAAAGCAAGGAGAGGCCATAAAGCCATGAGTCAGACTTCTCGGTTTTGTCTGAAGAAAAAAACTCAGCTAAATCTGGAGAAACGGCAAAAATAGCCACAAAATCTTTAGGGAAGCAAAAGCTCATTAAGACTGGTAAAATGCCATTGCACATCATTATAATAATACTCATCCTAATGAACAAACCTGATAATAAAACATGCCTTTTCAAATCCTCACAAACAAGGAAGAGTCATGTTTTGGCAAAACTCTAAAAGAGTATGTTATGGTGAAGTGCCTAAATGGAAATACATATTTTCTTTGAACTTGAAACAAAGCACCATGTTCTGTCCTGGAAGTTCTGTCAACCTGTTTTGTACCAATTGCAATTTGGCAGTGAAAATGGAGTGTGTGTGGAGAACCTCCTAAACTTTAACAACTCTGGCCAGGCATTTGCACTGGTTGCTTAAGGCCTATATCCTCACTTTCTTCTCCTTTGCTTAGATATTATGGAACAGGTCATCCTGTGCTGCTGACAAAGCTAGCAACAAGAGTTCTTATCTTCATGGTAATGTGACAAGCACGCTGCCCTAAATTGAGATTAGCCATTGAAGGAGAATCTTATGCCACAAACGGTACTTCTGGCAGCTGCTTCTTCTTCTTCTTCTACTAATGCCTGTCTTCTTGGCTGTAGCTTAGATGTTTGTTCTTCATCTGGGTCACTTTTGCAGCCAGGAGCTTCCTCTATTGGGGGAGATGGTATGTCAAGCACAGAAAATCAGGAGTCCAGGCAGTTCAAAAGAATATTGGTTTATTGTATGCTAATGCTCTCCATAAGAATCAGAACTATTAATAGGTGGTACGTAAGAGTCAACAGAATTCAAGGTGGGCTGGACTTAGACCTCTTGTGGGCTCAAAAGGAGTCGAGACTGATGACATGCTTGACCCCTCCCTCAGTCTGGTCATCTCCTACACAGTGTTGATGATCACCTCTCCACCCATGTCTCATATAAGGAATGAGTACAAACACTTTTTCAGAAACCAAGGCCTTTAGCCAGAGCACAATTCCATTCTGTGAATTGGGTTGCCATCCTCAGAGCTCAACTTCTCCAGCGATTTTCTAAAAGAACAAAGTACAAACTCTGGCTCCGTATGGCCATCTCTCCACATAGACCACCTCCAGGTCCTCAGCATGAAGCAGTGTGTATTGGACCTTCATCCTGCATTATGGGAAATGTATCATGAGGAAGAGGTTAGAAATAAACATTTCCTTTTGACTACTCACTGCAGGCGCAATATTTCCTCCCTGCATAGACGAAAAAGGGAGGACACCATCTGCCCCCTGAAAGTACTGTATGGGAGAAGTAGTTAGAGCAACTGAATGGAGGTGGCTCTGGAGACTGCTGGGCCAGACCCCTGAATGTTATTTGAACAGATGTTTAAGCAGCCCCAGGATCAACTGATTTGGGCCTTGTAAGACTTGCAGACAGAATATTATGGATCTTCAAAAACCAGCTGCCCTTAATCTCAAGCATACCCATTTTAGCAGTAGTGGGAGGTAAATCTGACCACCACCACCAGCATCACATGGCAATGGTCTCCAGTTCAGAAGGAGCCAGTTCCTCCTCCTCCTCCTGTTCCCCTTTGAGTTTCTGGATTTCTAAGGAGGAGAGAGGGCTGATTTTGCCAAGCATCCACACCACTGCCTTGTCTGCTTGTACTGCAGGAAGAGCTCTTCCTCCAGTCTCATTTACCACCAGGCCAGTGGTGGCTCCATCATTGCTTTAGAAGCAGGAATGGGACTAAAGATCAAACATCCTGACAGCCATCAGTCTCCCTTGATCAATTACCCTTCCCACTTTTCTCTTGGTCTACCTGGCGTAGCTCTTCCTCCCTGGTTTGTTTGGGGAAAGTTCTTTTTTAGGGGCAAGGGAATACTTTGTAGAAGTAGCCTTAAAGGCAAGCTGCATTTTAAAATAGAAATGGGTTCTTTCTGAAGTGTTTGCACATATATTTAGCAAACAGCAGTGCTGTCAATGCAGCACACACACGCACAAACTAATTGGAAATATTCACTCCTGCACATAAGGAAGTAGAGCCTATTTGGTGGTAGGCTTTTTGCAAAGTCAGAGTAGCTAATTCAAAAATCCAGGGAATGAGAAGGGGTTCACTACAATACAATGAATCAAGACAACTCCATGAACTAAAATCAAAAGGATTTGAAGCTGTGGAGGTTGCTTTAGAAGCAAGCAGGCAACAAGATACATGAGTCTCCATCATTCAAGCAGCAGCAGCCATCCAACGGGTTCTCCTTGCAATGTCTTTTTCTGTAATTCCTTCTCCAACCAGTATTTCTCCAATGACAGTAAAATCCAGGATGGCTTCTTCCTTAAATAGCTTCTGCTTTACTCAACTTAAGGCTCTGCTTTACTCAACTTCTGGCTCAACCAGAAAGAACATAACTGTTCTTTCTGGTTGAGCTGATCTACACAGGAGAACCAAAGAGGATCCCTCAACTGATAAAATCCAAAAGGATTACTCTGCTTGTTCTCAACCAGAACAAAACAACTCTATTTCACAAAAGCTCCTATCTTCTCCTATCTACAAAAACAAGTCCACTTTTTGATGTCATAATAAAACTATACAATGGATACCATGTTGTATAGGAAGCCTACAAGTCACCATGCATCCCAGATTGTTTCAGGCTGGAATATAGTAATGAGATGGCATTGATTGTGCCTGTGAGGGTCCAGAAAGGGGATGGTGAATCCATTCTGGTTCTCCTTGGTTCTCAGCAGATTTTGATACCATTCATTGTGTAGACTTCTGGGCTGGCTAAGAGGATTGGAAGTAGGAGACACTATCCTTCAATGGTTCTCCATCCTCAAGATTGGTTCCAGTTGGCATTGATAGAGAGGGAGAGGTCTAGTCCTAAGCCTCTGCTTTGTGTGATACAGAACATGAAGGTGTAATATCTACATAAAACTGCTGGGTGAGTCCATCTGCTGGCACAGGGTTAAGTCCGTTCAGTATGTTGATAATATTTAGTTGTATATCTCTATCTCAAGCTATGTTATAATTTTTTTTCATTTCCAAAAGACTTTCATTAAGATGCTTTTTGAGTGTGGGTCTGGATGGAGAAGAACCACCTTCAGCTCAACTTTGACAAGACCTAATGGCTGTAGGATTTAGGATACCCGGTGCCTGGCAATTGACCATCTTTAAGTCAGGCTGGGTGACACTCCCACAATCAAAACTGGTGCATTATCTAAGTTTTTTTCTGAAGTCACAGCTCCTGCTCAAAAGGAAGGTAGGAGCCTTCTTGTGCTGCATCTATGTGGCCAAACTGTATCCCCTTCTCTTCTCTTTCCTCTTCCCAATTTAAATATTACATTGGTCTAGCCTCTCCATACATTTGATGAAGTAAGCTGTAATTCACAAAAATGTCTGCCTTTTAATAAAATTTGTGAGTAAGAAAGGTGCTACCAGACTCTTTCTGATTTTTGGCTATCAAAAACTAACATGGCTCTCTTCCTATGATGTGTAATTCAAAGCATTTATTTTGAAGATATTGCAATCAAGAGGTGGTCAGAAAACAGATTGTGGTTCAGTGAATGTATTAAACTGTTATTTTTGCTTTCTCTCGCATTCTATTTTAATTTTTTGTTTATAAAGAATTGACAAATTTTGGTTAGTTTTGAATAAAATTGAACCAAACAAAATTTTTAATCAGAGGTTCTTTGTATACATTCAAAAGTTAGAGTTATTCCCACCAGGGAAAGGCTCCATATTGTAAGTGTCTGTTATATGACTATTATAGAAGGGAAACTTGTGAGAAAAAGAGGTAACAACCTCTTCAACATCTCCAATGTTGGCTGAGAACACAGGGATTCAAATCCAGATTTTTAAGTACTCAATCAGAAATAGGCAACTAGGTATTTTGGTCTTCATGTCTCACAATTCCTGGCTCTTGGCCACATTGACTGAGACTTATGAATGTTGTTGTGCAGGGTGGCATCAGATTGATTGAGCTAAATAGATTTTAACAAAAAAAAAATGAAAAAAAGCATCTGTGCCTGGATAGAGTAATCTGTTACTTTCACAATCAACTTTGAATCCAGCTTCCATCATTCTGGAACACTGGGAATTACAATTTGGAATCTCTTTACAAAATTGTGGGAAGTATTGCAGCTGTGATACACACAGAGTGTTTTTAACAATTGGATGCACTATATAAATATTTGTTCAGAATTAAGCAACAGTTTACATTCAGGATTGCTTAATCCAGTTTATCTTCTCTTTTTTGTAAATGATAAACAAAAGGTGAGGCATTGTGATTCTTGGAAAAACAAATCTAGGGTCCATGTAAGTCCTACCATTCTCCTTGCAAGTTATATGCCACCTTTAAACAAAAGTTATGCAAGAAAAATATGGAAGAATTTCAAAGAAAGAAAACAAATGTTTTTAAGAGTGTCTCAAATATCTTTGGACATCAACAAAGAAAGCAAAGATGTAAATAGAAGAAAAAACTACATAATGCAACCAAGGTATACACATTCACACCATTCTACATTTGGCATTTAGCCTGAAAATCAAAACTGCCCTTCTCTTGATAGTTTCTGAATGTGTTTCTTCTTGCCTGTCCACGTTCCAGGTTCTAAAAGAAGGCAAACCTGGTGTGGTATCTTCTTCCTATTTGTTTGAATGCTTCAGAACAGTGTTACTCAACCTCAGCATGCTGATTGGCGTACTCTGGAAATTGAAATCCACACATCTTAAAGCCATTGGGGTTGAGAAACACTGCAGTTTCCCAGGTTCAGAACTAGGAGAAATTATGGTTTTCTCAGGAAAGGTTATCACAGCCCCAGGTTGTTAAGCAATGTTACACCTTGTCAGGTTTGTTTTGTCAAGGGAACTGAAGCATTCTTTCTGCCAACCTATTACCATCGCACAACACTTGGTCTTAAGACTCTTTAGTTAATTTCTTTGTAAAGAATCTCTCATTCTAACAAGATCACATTTTGAGCTATAGGTGAAATTGCTTTTGAGGTTTAAAAAAATGATGAGTGGCTTTTCCCTCTTTCTACACTCCTATTCAGTTACCAGGATCAATGAAACCAATTACATGAAAACCCTTTTATTCCCAGCATTGAGGCACCATTGCCAATATGCATCTTACAACTCATACCGAAGACAACTAGCAATGATAGGACTTGATCAGCAGGTGCCACGGCATAGATCTGAAAATCAGAAAGGATTTGCTGGCACTTTTTCCAACTCATATCAAGTTTTTGAGAGCTGCAGTTAGAAAAGTGCTACCAGACTCATCCTGATTTTTTTTGCAACATTTACAAATACAGTTCTCCTCCAATAATGTCTGAGTTTAGTTTGTCTAAAATTTCTAGAATGATGACCAAAAAAAGTGGCTAAGAGTAAAATGTTATATCCATAACCAAAAATGTGATGTTACTGGCTATTTGCAGAAATTGCTAATCTTTCCCAAAACAAAACTAAACAAAAAACTTGTTTCCCTCCCTGTTACTTTTCAATTAATTAATTGACAGGTGTTACTCATGAGAGAAAAGGAAGCACCAGGCAAAGTGCTTCCTTTTAGGCACAGTGGTTGCCTAAAAGAAACTTTAATGCCCTCTTTTCTAACACAGTTATCCACATGGCAAAGCTTTAAAGAAAGAAGAGAAGGATGTTGAATCTTACTATCTTCAACCTGTCCCCATCTCTATGCCTTTATGTGTTTGCTAGAATGTAAGAAATGCTCTCCTTCAGACCTACTTGTAGCATTTGGAAGCTGGGAAGAGAAGAACAATTTAACTGTCCCATTCTCTACCTGCTTCAAAACTCACACTCCTTTAGTAAATCAGCTGAAGTGGACTCATGCCTGGGGCCTATAGGGAACAAGTTGCTTCACATTACTTCCCCATCCCTGAATATTTCCAAAAGGCATTTTCTTCCTGCTACCGTCTGTTAGTCCACCAACACCAGATGTATAGATATCTCTGCAAAATTAACTTCCACTGAATTTATTGGGTTTTACTCTAAAGGATACCCTGTTGGCTGCAGTGGTAAGAGATAGCTCTGTGGGTTCTATTTTTTTCTATTTTTTACTTGGGTAATTTTGGACCACCATTTTCTCTTCATCCTAAGAAGAGATTGGCAAGCTGTTCTGCCAAATGTTGCAAAGGCATTGTTCCATGCAGGTCACAAAAGTCAGAATTGGTTTGAAGGACCATAATAAGTCTCAGGAGGCACTATTTCAATGGCTCACCATAGATTTTAAGGAAAACTCTTTCACTTTTTAAGCAGCACATAAGAAACTTTCTGCTGTGCTCAGTCCTGGATAACCTCACCTGTAGCAGACTTCAGAGGGGCAGATTTCTTCTGTGTTGGACCTAAGGCCTGCTTGATGCTATCATACATCCCCTTGATGTTGCCTGTGTCAGCTGCTATCTGGATCCAAGAGCAAAGCTGCAGCCAATAATCCTTAGCACATCTCCTGGCGATCTGTTGGACTTTGCTACAAGCAGCTCGCAGAACCTGTGGGTTGCACTCACTAGAACAGGCTTTATATTGCAATTAGAGCTCTCCTTTTTTCCTCGATGGCTGGCGTCAACTCCTCTGAATGGGCTTCAAACCAATCTGCTGTCTTTCTGATCTCCTTACTAAATACTTACAAGGCAGTGTTATAAATAGCATTCTTAAAATATTCCCATCGTTCAGATGCATTTACTTCAGCTGGGTCTGGGAGAGTTTCCTTGAATGCTTGTGCAAATTCCCCCACTTTGCCCTGGTCGCGGGTCTTGTTGATGTCAATTCGTGGTCTTCCTTCATTCTTCAAGTGATGCAATCTCTTTGTTTGCAGTTTTATTCTGCTGCACACCAAGGAGTGGTCTGTATTGCAATCAGCACCCTGATAGCTGCATGTGATTGTAATGTTGGGGAGGTTGGAGCACCTGGTAATAATCAAATTGAGCTGGTGCCAATGCTTTGATCTTAGATGTCTCCAAGAGACTCTGTGTTGAGGCTTTGTTTTAAAGTATGTATTGCTAACGCAAAGACCATAGTAGCAGCAAAACTCCAGCAGTCGTTGGCCATTTTCATTCACCTTTCCGATGCCGAACTGACCTAAACAAGTGGGCCAAGAACTATAATCAGCTCCAACTCTGGCATTAAAATTGCCAAGGATAGACAGTGGTTCTTTCTCAGGGATTTTCTTGATAGTAGCAGCCAGATCATCGTAGAATTTGTCTTTGGATTCTACTGAAGATGATAACATTGGAGCATATGCGCTAATAAGAGTAACCAGCCCTGCTGATGAATGGAGCTGCAAGGATAGAATTCTTTCACTTCCTGCAGCAGGTGGAATAATGGATCCTAGTAGTGTGTTTCTGACCAAGAAGCCAACCCCGTATTCCCTAGACTTGTTTGATGGTTTTCCCTGCCAGAAGAATGAGAAGTTTTTCTCCTTGATAGATCCCGAGTCTAACAGTCTTGTCTTTTGAAGGGCAATGAAGTCCATCTGCAGTCTACTCAACTCCACGTCAATGGCATCTGCCTTACGTACGTCATCTATCTCTTGTAAATCATCAGAAAGGCCAGGGGTCATTGTCTGAACATTCCAGGTGCCCAACTTTAGGGCTAAAGTTTTCTTATGTTTGTTGCATGGTATAAGATTATTGATCTGCTTGTCGGCTTTGACCCTAAACGCCATGCATCCTGTGAGGTTAACAGACCATGGTGGGGCAGCTCCTTACTGGCTGGGGTCTGCCCAGATTAAGGCGGGAGATAGCTGCCCAATGAGGTACAATGACCTCTCCCACTGATGAAAGCAGATGGCACGCTGGGTGCAGCACTACTCTGAGTTATATTCCAGAGAAAATGTGGTAACTGAAGAAGCATTAAATAACATTGAGTGCCTGCCTCTCTTGGAGGAGCTTGACAGTAAACCAACTTTAGAAGAACTAAATGCGGCCCTGGACTCACTTGCCTCTGGCAAGGCACCCGGGAAAGATTACATTCCTGCCGAAGTTCTGAAGTGTTGCAAAGAGAACATCTCCACTGAACTGCATGAAATCTTCTGTCTTTGTTGGAGGGAAGGTGGAGTACCACAGGACATGAAGGATGCAAATATCATCACACTGTACAAGAAAAAAGGTGAGAGGGGTGACTGTAACAACTGTTGTAGGGAAGCTGTTTGTCTATGTTGTACAGAAGAGGCTCCAAGTGCTTGTAGAGAGAGTCTATCCAGAATCACAGTGTGGATTTTGAGCCAACAGGTCCACTGCTGACATGGTATTTTCCCTTAGACAGTTGCAGGAGAAATGCAGGGAACAAAGACAGCCACTTTTCGTAGCCTTCATAGATCTTACGAAGGCTTTTGACGTGGTTAGCAGGGACGGCCTTTATAAAATTCTCTCCATGATTCTCCCTCAGCTCCTCAACATCATCAGGTCCTTTCATGAGGAAATGAAGGGCACTGTAGTTTTTGATGGCTTAATTTCAGATTCCTTTGATATTCAAAGTGGAGTGAAGCAGGGCTGTGGCCTCATGCCAACTTTATTTGGGATCTCTCTCTCTCTCTCTCTCTCTCTCTCTCTTTTTTTTTTTTTTTGTCATGCTGAAACATGCGTTTGGAACTGCAACAGAGGGTAGTTACCTCCGGACCAGATCAGACCAGATTAATCTCTCTAGATTGAGAGCAAAGTCTAAAGTCCAGCTGAAATGCTTACAGGATTTCCTCTTCACTGGTGATGCTACCATCACTGCTCACTCTGCTGAAGACCTTCAACAACTTATGGACAGTTTTAGCAAGGCCTGCCAAGACCTTGGACTAACAATTAGCCTGAAAAAAACACAAGTCATGGGTTAGGACTTGGATTCACCTCCCTGTATTACAATATCTGCACAAGAACTGGAGATTATCCATGACTTTGTGTACCTCGGCTCAACTATCTCTGACACTCTCTCTTTAGATACTGAGCTGAATATACGTATTGGTAAAGCGGCCACCACATTTTTCAGACTTACAAAGAATGTATGGCTTAATAAGAAGGTGACGGAACATTAAAAGATCCAGGTCTATAGAGCCTGCTTCCTGAGCACACTCAGGATGCAGGATGCACTCTTGTACTGCAGTAAGTCTTGGACCCTCTACGCATGGCAGGAGAGAAAGTTGAACACCTTTCATATGCACTGTCTCTGACAAATTCTTGGCATCACCTGGCAGGACAAAATTCCAAATAGCACAGTCTTGGAATGTGCTGGAATTTCTAACGTGTATACACTATTGAAACAGCGACATCTACGCTGGCTGGGGCATGTTGTAAGAATGGCTGATGGTCGGATTCCAAAAGATTTCCTGTATGGAGAATTAGTGCAGGGAAAGCACCTCAGAGGGAGACCGCAGCTGTGATATAAGGATATCTGCAAGAGGGACCTAAAGGCCCTGGCAATGGACATTAACAATTGGGAAACCTTGACCTCCGATCGTTCAGCTTGGAGGCTAAAGACACAGCATGGCCTTCTCCAATTCTAAGAGACACTTGTTCAGCAGGCTGAAGCAAAGAGGCAGTCCCAGAACCAGCAAAATCTGGGGGCTGGGCAGGGGACATAATGTATCTGCCCTCAGTGTGGAAGGGATTGCCACTCTCGAATTGGCCTGTTTAGTCACACCAGATGCTGTTTTAGGACCTCTTTCCAGAGTATGATACCATAGTCTCTTGAGACTGAAGGATGCCAATAAAGAAACTTTGTAACTTCTCTTTTGTGTCACCAGGCTCAATCCTAATCTGATAATATTCCTAGATTTGTGATAATAGTAGCCCTACTATAAAATTGTGTAACTAACAGTATATGGCATCTGCAGGAGTGGTGATATGTAAAGGAATAGAGTAAAACAAAAGAATATATAAACAGTGTAATTTGTACGATTTAGAAAAGAAAAAGGAAGGCAGTGTAAACCTTTTGAATACCAAGTGAAGTGTCCATAAAAATAAAGGGGCCAAATGAAGAGATAGATTATTTTAAAATCAGTTTTCTTCATATCTGAGATGGCTGAGATAGCTAAAGGAAAACAAGATGATCCTATTTGGCAGAAAAGAAAGCAAATAAAACACAACAGATAAAAACATAAGACCATAGAAAATGTATCCTCTCGTTTTCACCATTCAAAACCAGAGAACTGATAAAAGCAGGAAATATGAGCTCCTGCTACAATATGGTAGTAAAGGATTATTTATTTTACCTCAATTAACAGAGAACCTATGAATTAAAGGGAAGCTGCCGGAGTGACCAGAGGAGATAAAATCAGAAATGAGATCATAAGAGAAAGAATTGGCATAGAACCAATCTTAAACTATATACAAAAACAGCAAATAAAATGGTTTGTTCACTTGGAGAGAATATCTTGGGATTCTTACCCATAGAAGGCATATACAAAAAGAGAAGATCAAAGAACATGAGGCAGACCCCAAAGAAGATGGAGAGACAACATCAAAGACACATTACAACAGCATAAAAATGATTGAGATTGCCAGAAGAGCAAGAACCAGAATTTTGTTTCTTCCTGTGGGGGGGGGGGGGGAGAGGAGGAGGAGGAGACCCAAAGAAAGGAGTGGAGAATGAATGAGTAAATGAAAAATCTGGCAGCCTATTGTGCTCTAATGGGTAAGATTATGATCAAAATTGTTAACCTTGCCTCCTCCTCATTCCAGAATTCACTTAGGGTCTGGGAGATCAAAACACATTACAATCAATAGACTTGTCAACATGTTACTTAATTGGCCCTTTACTGCATTGTCATTCCCAAATGGTTTGATAAAAATGCTTAGGTCTCCAAAAGTTGTGATCCAGTGTAGATCTTTCCCTTTCCAATTGATCATAAATGAGCCTGTAGAGTAGAGAAAATATGAAGGAGAAAGAAGAAATTCACAATTCAGCCAGGCACAGCCTGGTTATTTTATTGTTTTTAACTATCTTTATAATATTTATATATAGCATTTATATTCTCATGTCTGTCTGTAGACTGTCCAGAGTTGCTCTGTGAGGGAAATGTGTGGTTTCTAAATGTAATGTAGAAATACAAAATAAATAAAATAAACCTTGTGATTTACTAGAACATACGATATTTGCAGAACATTATGGAAAATAAGGGCAGAGAGAACATAAAACCCACTTTGAGAGATGGAGGAGGGGCCAATCTCATCTTGGGATGTTTGAAGCAGTCTATATGAAAATTGACATCTATTTTCATTCAAAGGCTTCTTGTATATTTGCATCTGGAACATGCATTTTCCTAATCATTTTTGCATTTTACCTTTCAGCCAGGAATTGCACATTAAAGTCTCAAGGGTATATTTCATAAGATAATGGCCTTCTGACCTGAAGTCTAAACTAAAAAAGTGAAATGTCCAATAGAATTCCTAACTTGACCTATCAATCAAATGAATATAATTTGTATATGTGCTTGACCCACAATAAAAGGATATGACCTTGAAAGCTTGCAGATGCAAAATAGAACATTGCTTGGCCAAATACACTTCATCAAAAGTACAAGTTTTCAAAGGTGCAAAATCTCCCTGCCACTTTTGCAAATTATACATGGGCAAAAAAACCTCAAATGATTTATTGAGTCCCTGGGGAGCTGGTCTATATCTGATCAGTGGCAGGGAGAGGTTGCGCTGACTTGCTAAGCAGCCTTATTTAAGAAACACTTACCTTTTTTTCCTTCCTTCCTTCCTTCCTTCCTTCCTTCCTTCCTTCCTTCCTTCCTTCCTTCCTTCCTTCCTTCCTTCCTTCCTTCCTTCCTTCCTTCTTCATTTTAAATTTTGTTGATAGAAAGTATATCTCTCAAAGCAATCCACAGTCTGATCAGAACTTTCTTTCTAAATGATTGACATTTAAAAGGACAAAAGAAATGTAAACAATGCCAAATTTGATCCTGGCTTCTTTTAAGACATTATAGAAAGAGAACTGTGTTAATCTATGATAGTTCCAGATCAGAAGGAGTCTGCTTAGTCCTTTTTGGAGTAACATTACAGTATTATTACAAGGCATAAGCTCATGAAAGCTTATGCCTTTAATAATATGCATTAATTTGAAAAAGAACCACTAGATTTGTCCTGATCTGGGGGTTCTTTTACAAATTTCATGTTTCTTTTCTAAAAAACAGAAAATAAGCCATTTGAGAAAACATTCCTATTCAATCACATGTCAATAAAACTTTTCTACATCATTTCCCTGTTTGCTTTTGATTCTTCTCTTAAAAAGCAAGCAAATAATAAATACAGGAACCAAAGGCAGGGTTTTCAAGTAGACTTTTATTACCAAGTTTCTAACACATCCGCACACGCATATGTAGGCAGGCTTTGTGTTAAATTTATCGGCACTTATACTCCACCCAGGCACCATCCTAGCATTCAGTGTGTTTGCCATTACAGTGATGACCTTTGACAACTGTTCTAGTTTCAGCCACCACCATTAAAAAGTTTCAGTAAAATAATTTACTGAAATAGAACTGAAGAATGATAGATTCAAGAAAGAAAAGTGTTTCATGGCAAGTGGAAGCCAATTCTAATTAGGAAACAATTTACTGGTTTAGTCTGTAGTGACTGCTCTTATCTCTAGATAGTTACCATTATGGTCATGACATTTGTACATCCCTGTTTGTTTTTGATTCTGCTCTTTTGTCTTTTCAATGCTATAACAGGTTCTCATAGTCTTCCTTGGCCTGATGCCTTCAGACATGTTAGACAATAATATCCATGTTCCCCAGCAAACAGAGGTGTTGGGGATGCAGGTTGAAAGAAGCAGGGTAGATAGATACATTGGAACAGGACCAAGTTGGGGAAGGCTGGTTCGTAAAATCAGTTCTCACAGGTTTAAGGTTTAAGGTTTTATTGCATTTATATACCGCCCTTCTCCCGAATGGGACTCAAGGCGGTTTACAGCCATATTAAAACAATCACATATCACATATGAAAATTAAAACTAATAAAATAATTAAACAATTTGGCCATAAAATTTAAAACCCCTGCTAAAACCCTTTTAAAAATTGAACACAGATTTAAGTCAGACCGGCTTGATGAAACAACAGAGTCTTCAGGGCTCATTGGAAGGCATAGAGGTAAGGAATCTTTCTTATATCCGGGGGTAGTTCATGCCATAGGGCTGGAGCTCCCACAGAGAATGGTCTCTCCCTGGGGGTCGCCCGCCGGCTTTGTCTGGCCAACGGCACCCTAAGGAGGCCCTGTGGGAGCGTATCGGGCGGTGGGAGATATTCATTGGCAGAAGACGTTCCTGTAAATATCCTGGTCCTAAGCCATGGAGCGCTTTGAAGATGGTGACTAACACCTTGAAATGTACCGGAAGACCACCGGGAGCCAGTGCAGCTCACGCAAGAGGGGAGTTACCTGTGAGCGACGAGTCACTTCCATAACCACTCGCACGGCTGCGTTCTGGACCAGCTGGAGCCTCCGGGTGCTCCTCAAGGGGAGCCCCATGTAGAGAGCATTACAGTAGTCCAAACGGGAAGTGACAAGAGCATGAGTGACTGTGCGTAGGGCGTCCCGATCCAGAAAGGGATGCAACTGGGCAATCAGGCAAACCTGATAAAAAGCCCCCCTGGCCGTGGCTGTCATATGATCGTCTAAAGACAGCCATGCATCCAGGAGGACGCCCAAGTTGTGAGCCCTCTCTGAGGGGGGCAAGATCTCTTCCCCAATAGCCAGTGATGGCACCAACTGGCTATATCAGGGCGCCGGAAGCCACAGCCACTCTGTCTTGGAGGGGTTGAGTCTGAACCTGTTCCTCCCCATCCAGATCCGTATGGCTTCCAGGCAGCAGGACATCATGGCAAGGGCATCGTTGGGGTGATCCGGGGTAGAAATGTACAACTGCGTGTCATTGGCATACAGTTGACATTTCACCCTGAAACCATGGATGATCTCACCCAGCGGCTTCACATAAATGTTGAACAAGAGGGGCGAGAGGACAGACCCCTGTGGCACCCCACAAGTGAGGTCTCGAGGTCAAACTCTGCCCCCATGCCAACACAGACTGCGTACGTCAGCGAGAAAAGAGGAGAACCACTGCATAACGGTGCCTCCCACTCCCAAACCCCCCAACCGATGCAGCATGATACCATGATCAATGGTATCAAAAGCCGCTGAGAGATCAAGAAGGACCAAGATCGAGGAGTATCCTCTATCCCGAGCCTTCCAGAGATCATCAACCAATGCGATCATTGCCGTTTCCATGCTGTAACCCGCCCTGAAACCCGACTGGCACGGATCCAGATAGACAGCTTCATCCAGGTAACGGGGGAGCTGTCACACCACCACACTCTCAACAACCTTCACCGTGAAGTGAAGGTTGGAGACCGGACGATAATTACCTAATATTGCCGGGTCCAGGGAAGGCTTCTTGAGGAGGGGCCTCACCACCACCTCTTTCAAGGCGGCCGGGAAGACACCCTCACTCAGAGAAGCATTTATAATTACCCTGGAGCCAGCCTCGTGTAACCTCCCGGGAGGCCAGTACCAGCCAAGAGGGACACGGGTCCAATAAACATGTGGTAGCGTTTAGCCTCCCCAGAATCCTGTCCACGTCCTCGGGAGTCACAGTATCAAACTCATCCCAGATAACATTCTCAAGATCCACTCCCGTCATCCCATCCGAGACTACCCAATTGGAGTCCAAGCCGTCCCAAATCTGAGCGACTTTATCATGCAGATATTGCACAAATTCCTCAGCTCTCCCCTGCAAGAGGTCCTCCCGCGCTCCCATCTGTAGGAGGGAGCGGATCACCCTAAACAGGGCGACTGGGCAGTTATCTGCTGATGCAATAAGAGTGGAGAAATAATTACGTTTCACCACTTTTATTGCCACTAGGTAAGTCTTAATATGAGCTCTTACCAGTGTCTGGTCAGATTCCATGTGACTGGCCTTCCAATTGCTCTCTAGGCGTCTTTTCCGGTGCTTCATCTCTCTCAGCTCCTTGGAAAACCAAGGAGCTAATCGAGGTCGGCACCGGGTCAGAGGCCGCAAAGGCACGACATGGTCCAAAGCCCCGGCAGCTGCCCTATCCCAGGCGGCTACCAGTTCTTCAGTCGAGTCATGAGCCAGAGCCTCTGGGAAAGGCCCAAGCTCTGTCAGGAACCTATCTGGGTCCATCAGGCGCCTGGGACGGAACCACCTGGTCGGTTCCGTCTCCCTGTGACGAAGGGAAGCGGTATGGAAGTCCAGCCAAAGGAGCAAATGATCTGTCCATGACAAGGGATTGATGACTAATTTCCCTAAGTCGAGATCATTCAGCCACTGACCAGAGGTAAAAACCAAGTCTAGCATGTGTCCCCCAATGTGGGTGGGGCCATGAACTAACTGGGTCAGGTCCATGGCTGTCATGGAAGCCATGAACTCCTGAGCCACCTCTGACGTTTCGCCGATAGATGGCAGGTTGAAATCCCCCATAACCATAAGTCTAGGGGTACCAACCGCCACCCCAGCTATTACGTCAAGCAACTCAGGCAGGGCTGCTGCCATGCGGCAGGGAGCCAGGTACGTGATCAGCAAACCCATCTGCACCCCACGACCCCACTTCACAAGGAGGGCTCACAGACTGCTTTTTAAAATGTGGGTGCCAAGTTTCATGATACCATGACCCCACAAAAAAGAAATTAATAAATATATCTGTGCAACAATCTCTCAAGCCAAGCCTTGGCCTTTGGGGTAGAAAGTGTAGTTTAGTTGGAAGGGAGGAGTAGTTTAGTTTAAAGGCTACCTGATGAGTTTTATTTTGTTGATTTTAATGTTTAATGTTTTACTGTTATGTATGATTTTGAGCTTCCTGTGAATCACTTCAAGTCTTAGAAGGAGGAGGCACATAAATATGATACTTGTATAAATAAGTATATTAAAGTAAATAAAATTTGCATGCTTATTAATAATTGCTGGAAGAACTGAAGTTCTACCCAGTTGGGTGGGCCTCTGTTAAGTTTGATATGCCAATTTCCTTCACTCCCAAGATATCTGGCCCACAGTGAGGGGATCTTTCCCACAGTGAGGGGATCTTTCCTGCATCTGAAAGCAGAATGACTGGCAAGAAAGTTGCCACTGGGATGCCTCTGATGGACCGACACTACTCCTAGCAAGAGAGCCCTTGGCCTGCCCATATTCTATTGAGCTTCCCTCTCTGTGAAGGTTGTGTGGCCAGATTTTTCATCCTCCTGGGCATTATTCCATTTTATCAAATTCCTTCTTCCAGCAGGAGGGAAGTGATAGGACAAATTAATCTAATCTGTGTAACTGAACACTCAGAGAAATATATCCACACAAAACTGGAGGATCTTGATAAACCTCTTCTCCCAACTGCATGGGCAGAAGTTCTACTCAAGCTTTCTAAAGAGACAAGAGGAAGGATGTACTGCCTCCCTACACATGTGCATTCACTGATTGTGCTTTTAACATCTGTAATTACTTTATTTCTGGGTTACTGAGCCTCAACCTTCCTTCCTCTTCTCTCTTTTACTTCTATTTGTCCCAATTCTCCCCTTTTCTATCAATGGTTGGCTGTTTCTTGAAAGCTTTTTTTTTTTAATCTCCAGAATTATTTTTTCTGAGGTTAGCACTTCTAGTTTTGGTAAAGAAAACTTTGACATATCTTTTTACTTTCTGTGCATGTTTTCTATTTGCAGAGAGAGGTTTCTGCATTTTACAATAAGGAAATTCAAAGTGGATTTTCTCCTCTCCACTTCTGTGGAGTTAAGTGGCATAATCTATCTTCCATCTTATTACTCCACTATCTCATTATACTGCAAATGTAAGCCAGACGCATCTGGGGTCAGCACAGCTGGAGGTAGATCAAGTGTGTACTTTATTTTTCAAGTTTAAAAGTCCTGGGAAAGGGACTGGGGAAAGTAAGCTGTCTTTAGGACAGATGCCCACTGAATAGGCAATGATATAATCTGATAATTAAGTTAGGTGATGGCATCCATTTCCACCCACACTTCTAGAGAAGGGTAGTCATCAGCATGCTGTGGTTAGTAAGATTATTCCTGGACGGAAGTAAGATACTGTTTTTCTCCATTTATTCAGAGATAATATCACGATCATATTACATGTGCCATCATTTAGTATGTGCTTATTAATTTTCTTCATCTTATTCTTTTAAATTTGCTGGTTATTGACCAAATGATTACTGCTACCATGTGACTATTTTGGATAATTCAGTTTATGGCTCAAATAATGTATAATTATCATAACATGCACAGGTCACACTTCAGGATTTTGGAATTTCCTGGATAAAGCATTCCTCAATTTACTCTCCTCATTTTGGCCAAAGGCAAATCTTGTCCAACATTTTCCTTCCTATTACCTGGGTCTGAGGTGGCTTGCCCATGAGCTCTTCTTTAATGTTTTTCAGGATGTCTGCTCCACCTAATGTTATATTGAGATTCTTTTTAGGAAAAAAAAATAGTGCATACTGTAAAGTGCCCACCTCAGGGTTCACTGCTTTTTCCAGTGACACTTTGGAGACTTACATACTGTACATAGCCTAATACCATTCTCCAAAAATAAGATAGGCAGGGCACAGCAATTTAGTGAATTGTACCCCTTTTTCCAGAAAAAAAGGCAAAAATCTGAACAGATTAAGATAATCATGATAATGATGTATATCTATATTTCTATATATCGTATTTTGATGATTTTAATACTGCGAGTACCAGCCACTGCCATTATGAAGAGATGAGCAGTTAGCAACATTGTTTGAATAAACAAACAAATACCTACAGTAAATCACTATCTTCGGCTATTGGTTGGGAATAGCCATATCTTTCCATGCTCTGGTCTTGGAAAGCCAGTCAAATCAAGGTAATTTATCTCTCTACAATTTGCAGTTTAGAAGAGAAACAAAAGCAATGATGTTCGAAAATTGCTGGAAAGCATTTAGTGTAAAAAGAAGTGTAGAAAGGGCTAAGGAAGAGAAAAACAATAGAAACAATCCGCCACTTGTCCATACAGGAAATACTATAAGGGAGGGGGGATATAATCCACCTGTTCTTTAAATCTGAATATCTATTAAGTCTGTACTGATATCCATTTTGCAATTATGTAATGTTCAATATCATTTGTGTTGCACAAATGATGAAAATTGACCAATGGTGTAACATGTCAATTAGGTAAATGTACAAATGAAATAAATTGATGCAATTTAAATCAAGTTAATGTTAATTGTGCCTATTGGCCTGACATAGTTTGGAAACAATGGACTTGTTTTTGGCAGTAGTAATTTTCTATTATTTCACAATGTACTTGTCCTTAATTTTAAGGATGAAGTCATAGGATAAAGTTGGATATAAATATCATTAGAGGGTTCTATTGAACTGAGGTTTGATTGCACTTCTGAACTAGTACCTTGATTGTTTGGGTTTTTACAACTCCAGTTAGAATCAGAATTTTTTAATTCTGGAATTAAAAAATGGAAGGCTAGGTAATCATGACTCACACAAATCCATATAATCATGATAGCAAAGCAGATGTTTATAAATGGAGTTATTCTGAATAAAGGTTATATTCTGTTTTAGTGACAGAATTGGACAAACTGAGATGAGGCAGATTAAACATAACAGACTAGACTTTATTCATTAACAAGCAACTCCTATAACGGCTATAACTGAACTAACTTAACATTCCATCTGACAGCTCCTTTTATATGTGACCTGTCAGACGTCTCAACCAATCAGCACTGGTCCTTTTCCACTTGTGCTGCAAGGCCAGGTTGTAACCTTAAAACGCTACAGGTTATATTCTTACCATTCAATAATCTGGGTCTTTCAAAGATGAATACCTGCATTATTGTGGCCTTTGCTGTATATACAACTGTTTCTGTAAGGACATTTTGTGAGATCTCACTATCTCAACCATAATAATGATTTTAAAAAATGAAAGTTTGATGTGACATTCGCTTCTTTCTTGGCATTTTACAATTCAGCCAATTACGTTGAATAGATATTGCCCTGGCCTCCATATACTGGCCTAACTTTTCAATTTACCGGTATTTAAATTCTTGAGGAAGTCAGTTCAGAAGTCTGGGAATAACAGACTGGATTTATACAACCCATGAAGCTTTAGTAATTTAGTTTGCAGATATTATGAAGCCTCAAAGCAAGAGACAACATCACAGCTGCCACTTAGAACTCTGGTGGAGCAGTTGTTAGAATGCGATATTGCAGACTAACGCTGCTCACATTGCCAGGAGTTCAATTCCTTCAATCCTGACCAGCTCAAGGTTGACTCAGCTTTCCACAGTTCTGAGGTCAGCAAAATGAAGGCTCAGATTGTTGTGGGCAATATGCTTACTCTGTAAACTGCTTAGAGCGGGCTGTAAAACATTATGAAGTGGTTTATCTCCTACCGGACTCAGGGCGGTGAACAGCCAATTAAAAACCAATACAAAAAAGTTAAAAACGTACTAAAACCAATATAAATTAGGCTGAGAGTATAAAACAGAATAAAACTCTAAAAAATTTAAAAAGTAGAAGGGATCAGGCAAGTCTGGCAAGTTGGAAGAGATAAGTCTTCAGAGCCCGACAAAAAATCCGGAGGTCAGCAATTGTTCTCAGATCTGGAGGAAGATCGTTCCAGAGGGTGGGGGCTACCACAGACCATATAAGTCTAAGTGCTATTGCTATATTGACTTAGCACAATGGGTATATCTCCAACCTATACTCCAGAGAAGACATCAATAAGACTGCATAGAAAAGTTGTCATCTTTCGTCCATTCATCAGTGATGATGCTCTTTTGGGGTGACTGAATTCATGAGTAAATATCTGAAGAATCCCTACTCTTCCTTTGTTTGTTGGTTGGTGTCTGAGTGAAACAACAGGCTTGCTACCATAGTGCATGTTCTTTCTTGGGTCTTTCCTTTTATTGGAAAGGTATCTGGCCTGCAGCAAACAATAACAAAACCAGGAACAGCAGCTTCTCAGTAGTAACAAGTGTCAGCTGCCCTGGTCACTTACCCAGACAACAAGGTGCAACTTGCTTAATGATGCCCACTCAGATTAATAATGGAAAGGAAGCAGGACAGGAAAATTAGATGCTCTGTACAGTAGCCAATGAACAAATTCATACCTGCCTACTTGGTTTCATAGCTGTGTGCAGCAAGATCAATGACTAGCATGCAGTGCAGGTGCCGAATGTGGTTTCTCCTTGTACCACCTGGGCTGCTGCACAGGGCTGTGATGGTCAGTATTGCTGAGAGTTCCTATAGCAACAGCAAGAAGGCTAGGCAGGAAAGAGCATGCAAAGCCACAAAAGCAGAAGCTGCTTCCCTTCTCTTGTGCTCACTGTTTCTTTCACATTACCTTCTCCCCTCTGCAACATCTACACACCAGTGCTCAGCTTGGGGGCTTGTTCATGGGTCCACAGTTCAGAAAGAATGTCACTGACAAGTCAAAGCAAGTGAGTGAACACTTGAACTGACAGTTCCAACCCAGGCATTGCCCAAATTGGTTGGTTGTGCTATGGCCACCAGCTGCAGTGGAAAGCATGCAACATGAGATATCAGGGATAAGCGGTGGGTCCTTCTGGATATGAAAGCCATTGGAGATTGCCCCATCATGTCAACTGCTACTGCCAGACCTGAACCTGTTCAACTTAAATCTGATTAAGGTTTTTAGATTGCAAAGTATAATCAGAAATTGCAAAATATTATCAGGTAGCCAGAACTGAAAAACAATTGAATAGCACTTCAGTTCATTCCTGATTGCTCCATAAAAATTTTTTAAATCTGTGTAAAGTTTATTATCAAATGCGAGCCTCATGCCTGAAGCTGTCCAAAGCCCTCAAACCAAGCTCTGAACTTTACTTTGAAGCAGGAAGGTGCTGTGGTGACTGAACAGCAGCATCAAATTGATATAATAAAAACTATCATTTTACCTACTTTATATCACAAGGCATGCAAGCTCACCATAGTATATAAGCAATAAGCATTTCCTGGCTGTTTGCATTTAGAGGCACTGGAATTGTTCAGCCAAAACAAACAAATGTCCTTCAAGGCCCTCTGTGACTTGGAAACTACGTACAAAGCGTTTCTGTTTAACAACTAATCTGAAATCTTAGAATTCAGGATCTCTCATATTTCACCAAAGAACTTGGTGATCAGCTCACTCTCATGGGTCAGCAATGCTATGCTGTAAAACCAGAAATAGTTTGAAATAAAAGGAAGACATTCCCAAATTTTCAATCTCTGCAAAGCAGCACACAGAGAAGAAGGGGTTTGTCTAGACCATGGGTGTCAAACTCACTGTGTCATGTTGCTGTCACATGAGGTATCACAACATTTTTCCCTTCATGGAGCTGAGGTGGCAGTGGCCTGCATGTGAAGCATCCGGTCTGCAAGCCGCCAGTTTGACAGCACTGGTCTAGCCCATCTTTGCTAGTCAGCTAGTAGACTAACTGAGGTTTTGACAGTTGTGAGAGTAAACAAGAGATGGGATCAACCTTAGCAGTTAAATGAATGAGGTCACAGAACCAATGGAGGGGATAACCTGACATTTTTAGAACTAAATGGACAGGATTTTTTCACCTTTTTGGAGAAGTTTCTCTGAGACTACCTTACTCCAGGGTACACCTGTTCTCTTCCAGCAATTTTACATCACAACTTCATTCAGCTTTAGCTAGTGGGGCTAATGATCTGTGATGATCGGCTTTGTAGTCCAACAGCTAGGAAAGCTCTTCTAGGGCCTCCTGTCCATTTTATGTTTGAGACCATGACCATTTGTCCTTTCTGATTTTCTTTCCATTTTCCCACCTTCCCAGTTTCCTCAGCATTTATTTGCTACCTGAGAAAACAAGGCCTGCATATTATTTCCTTATTACTTTTGGTGGCAAAGCAGTGGTTAGGCCACATAGTTTCAAGCAGACCTCTGTGTTTTCATCCCACTGACAGATAAAACTTTGTTCTGTTGGCAACCAGATCTTAATCAAATAATAGTGATATCATGAATGCTTTTCTCTCAGCCTGGGAAGAAAACTGAAAACTGATAATTTGGAATAATGTTCATTAGAACATCAGTCAATGTGCCACTGTACGAATTATTTGAAGACACAAAAGCCAGCTTTTCTTGTCATTTGTATAAAAGAATAACATGTCAAATGAGGGAAATCAAGGACATCTTTATTATTGAATACAATGAGGCTGAACAATGCCAGGGAGGAAAGCAACTTGAACGACTATGGATAACTGAATACTATACTTGAATAAAAGTGTACAAGTGTAGGGTCCTTGGAGTGCTACACTGGCAAAAACATGCTTTTAAAAGATTAATGCTACACTTGTAAACAAGGTTCATTTATAAGAAGAATACCACCAAGAGAGTATTATTCAATTTTTTTTTATTTTACAGATATTCAAGTATTCTTGTTTCTGAAAAGTTCTATGAGTTAATCATGTAAAAACTTTATACCTAAACTAGTGAAGCACTAGGGTTAGACTTCTCGATTGTCTAGAAGATGCTGAAATCTTTTATTTGGGAAAAAAAAACCCAGGTGATACCTTTTTCCTAACTTGGGAAATGGTGAGGATAAAAGAAAATAAATTCTGGCATACCAGCAAATGTTGGGGTTATATCGCCCAGGCTTCACAATTCTGAAAGTATCATTGGCTTACAGTTCATCTTACACTCAGTATTTAAAGGGTGAAGGGGGAAATTTGTTTTATTAAAAATAAATGGAAAATTGGCTGTAACGGTATCTTGACTGCGCTAGACCAAGATAAATCCAAATATTCCTGAGAATTCTTGAAAGATTTGTGTTCTCTTTCTCCCCCCCCCTCTCTCTCACACACACACATACAGAGGGTGGGGGGAGAGAGGGAGGAAAGAGAAAGAGACAATTAAAAAAGCTAAAGGGGAAACAAAAAGACCAGAATACACCCAAACGAACATATATATTTCAGCATGTCAGAAATTATTATTTTTTTTTATTGAAAAAGTTTTACAAACACAAATCCTCCCCCACTTTCCCCCCTCCCCCCTCCCCTCCTCCCCCACGACTTCCCAAGGTAAAATACAAATCATACCATATCATATAGTACCCTCCTACAACTCTAACCCTTGTCTACACTATAAATTTCTACATAACATTCAACTGAAAGCTATCAGATACTTTCTTGTTTGATATTTGTTCTGCACGTAATCTATCCATTTCTTCCATTCCCACATATAAGTTTCTTGAGTCTGGTCTTTTAAGTATGCTGATATCTTCTTCATCTCTGCAAAACTGGCCATCTTCAAAATCCATTCTTCTATAGTAGGCATAAAGTCTTTTTTTCCAATATTGGCCAATCAATAATCTAGCTGCTGTGACCATGTATAATATAATTTTTGTTTCAGTCATTGAGAAATCCTTAACTATACCCAGTAAAAACAATTGAGGAGAAAATTGCAGTTTTTTCTTCAAAACATTTTCCATAACCCACCATATTTTAATCCAAAAAGCCTTCACTTTCTTGCATGTCCACCATATATGATAATATGAGCATCTAAGCATTCACATCTCCAACATTTTGCCTGGATATTAGAATACATACACGATAATTTCTTGGGATCTAAATGCCACCTATAAAACATTTTATAAAAATTTTCCCTCAAGTTCTGTGACTGCGTGAATTTAACATTCTGAACCCATATTTTTTCCCATGTTTCCATCATAACTGGTTCCGCAAAATTTTGCGCCCACTTTATCATGCAGTTTTTAACCAATTCATTTTCAGAATCTCTTTCTAACAAAACATTATAAATCCTCTTAATATGCATTTGGCCTTTATCTTTTATCTGTCTTACCAAATCTTCATGCAACATTAAACCAGTTTTTTGATCTTCCCTCCATCTCAATTGAAGTTGATTATACTGTAACCAAGTTAAAAATATCCCATCTTCCAACAGAGTATTTAATGTCTTTAATTGTAATCTAGCCCCATCATTGAAAAGTACCTCTTTATATAAAATCCCCCCGAGTGACTTTATATTTATATTCCGTGTAATATGACCAAGATCCAACCACAACGGTATTTTGTAATCCAATTTAAGATGGTGCTTCTTCCATACTCTCATCAAAGAGTTTCTAAATATATGGCTCTTAAATACTTTATCAACTTTACTTTCATAAAATAGATATGCATGCCAACCATATTCTAGGTCATGGCCTTCTATGTTCAATATTCCAGTCTTTGTCATTCCAAACCAGTCACTCGCTTGCGTCAACGCTGCTGCTTCATAGTACAATCGTAGGTTTGGAACTTTAAAGCCACCCCTTTCACGAACATCTTGCATAATTTTCAGTTTAACTCTTGGCTTTTTCTCATTCCAAACAAACTTATTCACTCCTTTTTGCCATTCAGTCAGATGTTTATCATTTTTAAGCACCGGAATTATTTGAAACAAAAATAAAAATCTAGGTAGAACGTTCATCTTAACTGCTGCTATTCTTCCAAGTAAAGATAGTTGCAGTTTTTTCCAAGTTTCCATATCTCTTTGTACCTTTTGCCACAACACCTCATAGTTATTTTTAAAAAGTTTTGTATTTGAACCTGCAACTTGAACTCCTAGATATTTGACCTTTGCTACTATTTCAAAGCCTGTCTTCCTTTCAATTTCCTTCTTTTGAGCTTCTGTCACATTTTTAACTATCATCTTGGTTTTTTTCTGATTCAGTCTAAATCCTGATACCATACCATATTCTTCTATAATGTCTTTCATCTGGATTACTGATTCCATAGACCGTGTTAGGGTAACAACCAGATCATCTGCAAATGCCCTTGTTCTGTAATCCTCTTGCCTTATAACTATTCCATTCAGAATACTCGAGTCCCGTACTTTGTTCAACAAAATTCAGGACTCGTATTAGTGGCCTTCTATCAGGTTTGCCTGATACGCCAGTTGTGCCCCTTTCTAGATTGGGACTCCCTATGCACAGTCACTCATGCCCTCGTCACGTCTCGCCTGGACTACTGTAATGCTCTCTACATGGGGCTCCCCTTGGGGTGCACTCGGAGATTCCAGCTGGTCCAGAATGCGGCCGCGCGGGTGATTATGGGAGCAACCTGGCACTCCCACGTAACACCTCTCCTGTGCGAGCTGCACTGGCTTCTGGTGGTCTTCCGCTGCAGCCAAACGCCATTTTAAACTCACTTTCACTCTTTCTCCATTCTTAAATATAATAACAGGACTAGTACAAATACTTGCAGTTTTTTAGTTTGCAGTCCAGATTTCACCCTGTTTCTTTTTAAAAACTTGCTTAAACTTTGCTGCTTGAGTTGGTTGCATCGTCTAGCTCTGCAATATGCAGAGTTGTCCCGGAGTCCGGAGCCTCGGCAAGCTATTTAGGGAGCCTCTCCTGCTTCCTCCCCAGAATGAGTCCAGGGGTTTCACAGGGGCTCTACCTGCACTCGCCGGCTCTGCTCTCATTTACTTCCCAAATGAGAGTTTTTCAAGCTGCCTCTCAGCTGCGGGGGCAGCTTTTTTACTGGTGGCGGGGCTGGTGGTCATAAAAGACCATCTGTGATGACGGCGGTGCCAACCAGAAGTCCAGCATGTCAGAAATCATTGAGGCTGCAGATATTGACATGTATATATATACATTGTCAATAGTTCCATTTGCAAAAGCTTGTTGCAATTGCATTATTTTTCCTTCACAACTATCCTTTTTTATTGTAAAGCTGCCTTGCTACCATTAAGAAGTGAAGTGATTTTGATACTAATTATGCAAAATTTAAGGATTAAATAACAGATTAGTAAAAATAGTAAAATAAAAATCAGGTGACCTGCCAAGTACATGCACTCATTAAAGGACAAATTCATATTCATCCATTTTATTACATTTATATTACTCAGTTATTTCCTCATTTTTTTCCTGCCTTTCATTTGATCACAACATTCTTCTAAGTTAAATTAGGCTAATGGTTAACTGTCTTTGGAATCAATAGAATTATGGCTGAATAAATAATTTTAACCAGTGCTCCTCACCTTCAAATATCCAAGTTTACAGTACCTCCACCAGTATTTTCGTACTATCAATTGATTTAAGTATATATGTACGTACAATCATACACATATATAATATGATGCATATCATAGATTCTGGAAAATATAATCCAGTCCAATTGCCTGTTGCATGGAAGACGTACAATGACAAACTCTGACTTTCCTGTTGAGAGGAATTGCTCTTATTATTGGGAACACTTTTAAAAGTTCAGCTTAATTTTGCTTTTCTGAAATGCCCACCCTTCTTTTCTAATCTTGCCTTCTGAAGCAGCAAGGTATTAATCTGCTCCATGCCTTATATGAACATCTTTCAAATAGTTAAAAGGCTGTGATTTTGCCTCTTCCTGGAGAAGCTACCATTGGGATTAAAATCAGTAGTAGGAATATCAACAACTTCTGATATGCAGATGATACAACATTATTTGGGGAAAGCAATGAAGATCTGGAGTGTTTAATCCTGAGAGTCAAAGATGAAAGTGAAAAATTTGGGCTGCACTTTAACATCAAGAAAACAAAGATAATGACAATGACAGAGAACATACAGGTTAGAATGCAGACCAACAATGAGACCATCAAAACAGTAAAGGAATTCATCTTCCTGAGCTCTAAAATTGACCAAAGTTGTAACTGCAGTCCTGAAGTTGTATAGAGCTTGGAAGAACTGCAATGTCTGCCATGAATAACATCTATAAGAATAAAGACAACAGCCTCATAACCAAATGCAGGTTAGTTAACACAATCATTTTTCCAATTGCTAGTTACGGTTGCAAATCTTGGATTCTGAAAAAGGCAGATAGGAGGAGGGCGAACACCTTTGAACTGTGGTGGCTGGAGGTGATTATTACTCATCCTATGGACTGCAAAAATAACAAACAAAGAAGTCTTAGACTGAACCTCATCAAAAATATCACCCGAAGCCAAGATCACCAAATAGAGTCTGTTATACTCTTGTCATGTCATGAGAGCTGACTCACTGGAAAAATCAATCACGCTGATCAGCGGAAAAAGGAGAAGGGGCCACCACAGTACCCACTGGCTGGACACTGTAAAAGATGACACTGGAGTGATCATGGTAGATCTGAAGGAGACAGTGAGAGACAGAGGGGCATGAAAAGTGCTAATCCATAGAGTGGCCAAGGGTCAGACACGATTGAATGCTGACGATGACAATGACGAATCTTCCTCTTTTCTTCTTCAGCTCTTTCAACTATTCTTCAAAGGGCCTGAACGTCATCATCCTGATTGAAACATGCTTATATATGAGCAATTTCTCAATCTTCATCAAAAAATTTAGCAGCCACAGCAAGGCTCAGGATTCTCTCTCTAAGAAATACCAAACAGTTATCTCTCCTGCCATTTAGCTACTCTGCTTCTATCAATTTAGCTGAATGTGAATATGAATATAAATATAAATATAATCTGTGTGGGCTGCATGGGAAAGTTTAATCATGATGCCAAGTCTTTTAGTTTTAATATTTTTGGTTTTAAAATGTTTTTATTATACATACTGTAGATGTGGCTTTATCTGCTGGTTGGGAGCAGCCCAGAGTTTAGCACAAGATGGGCAACTATATAAATGTTATAAATTAAAAAAATACTCTAATTTTTTAAAGACACCATATCATTTGCAATTCAGAACATTGTGATCCTGTACATTCAAAGCCTGAAATGTACGGATGTATGGGTTATTGTGGGTGATGATTTCCATGATTCCTAGCCATTGCCCATCCTGGCTGGGGTTGTAGTCCAAGACAACTGGATAGCACCACAGTAGCATCTGTGAGGGAAGGACAAGGTCAATAAATGTCAATTTAAAAAATGTGTGTCAGCAACCACACAATCAAAACCTTATCCCTTTCCATCCTTATTCTTGCCTTTTGATCTTTCCTCACAATTGTCCTTGGAATCATTAGTAGCTTAGTCAATGGCCCGTTATACACTTAAAAGGAATCTTCTACTTTTATGAACACCCTTTCAGACATTCTTACTAAACTTCCAAATGGACCAAACCTGAAATGAACTAAAAAGCCCATACAGGAAAAGATTGATTCAGCAATCAAACTTTACTGGTAGCCTTTTCCTCATTTCAGAGCAAAGAGGGAGCATGTTCAAAAAGTGACAAAGTTGAATGCAAACTCACTCTCTTGCAACAGTCCCAAGCTGATAGGATTCCACTGCTTGTCCTTTGTCTAGTGTTGCTCAGTCCCTGAAAATAGAGTTTTCCTATGGAGTTATTGCTAAATTCCACAAGAATATCCAAGCACCTGAAATTCAGAAAAGGATGGGAAAACCACTCAATATCAGGGGTTCATTTTAAAGGACAAAATCCAGACCTACCACTGCATAATCCCATAGCAATCAAAAAATAATAAGGTCTGGCAGCCAAGGATACAGAGTCTCATGTCAACTGTTTCCTCATTTGAAGAAGAACCAGGCAGGTAGGGCACAAGAGTTAGACTGGATGGTTATGGGTGATAAACAGACTGGGTTCTGTTATAAAACATAGGATCTTCAGCAATTTGCAAGATTAAAGAAGGTCATATGTGCAGTGAAAGTAGGATAGTAGGTAGGATAGACTGGGAGGAAGCTAATCACCAAATTGCAAGAGCAAAAGTGAATGGTCAGATGAGGATATCTGAACACATTGGTATCCTCACATTGCAATGAACAAGGACATACATCCAATTTCTCAGCTACTAAGATTGTTGGCCGAGCAGGTACAAAGATAGCCAGGGAAATGATTGAAGCCTGGGAAATGGACCACTTGTCAGTCGACAAGAGTACTGATTTATCTTCTGGCAAGCAAAGTCAATGGGGAAATCAAATTTACTTAACAATCATGTTACTAATTTAAGAACTGCAGTGATTCACTTAACAAATGTGGTGAGAAAATTCATAAAATGGAGCAAACTCACTTAACTAATTTCTCAATTAACAACATAAATTTTGGGCTCAATTGTGGTTGTAAGTTGAGGACTACCTATAATCCAAAACACAGAGAGAGAAGTTCCCTGAGGATGGGCTCCAGCACAAGTCCAAAAGCTTGGAAGACAAAATCTCTGGTCCTGGTGACCGACCCAGATTGGATCCTGCAACATTATCCTGGGACACATATATTGACCCTCATTCCATACCTGTAACTGCCCAGGAAAATATTTTGTATGGGGAAGGAGATGGTAATTTATAGCAGATAAAGATTGCTATGTTCTGTGCCATTTGCTTGTATAGATCTTTTCTGCTCTGTCCCTATATGTCTTTTCCTCCCCTGTATTTCCATTTTGGGTGGGGGTGTCTCTATTTCTCACAGTCTTTCTGTTAACACAGGTCTTGTCTCAAAATTGGCTTATCCCCATCTCTCTTCTTGCTTTTTTTCCCTCTCATTTTTGACAAAACACAGGACATTTCTGCTTATTACATTAGTTAATATCCACAACTGGACTTTCCAAGCAATTCAAATTTACTATAAATGTTTGTACAATCTCCCTGGGAACTAACACGTTCATTATATCTCATTTCCATTTATACAGTGGAAATTTGGATTGTAAAATTTAGAATTTGGCATAAGCAACAGAACAAAATTTAATGTTTTTATTGTGAATCTTCTTTCCTCCCAGGACACTCAATTGGAACATACTTTTTATTCAATAAAATCAGCCTTCCTCAATTTGCTGGCTTGGAGTACTGTACAAATGAGCAACATTATAGATGTTAATAGGCAAAAAATCTGCAACATTTCAGAAAGAATATTGTGGAGATTAGAGTTAGCATTAATAGAAACATTTTAGTTTATATGAATTTTCTGCTCAGTTGGAAAGCAGGAAAGGAATGAATGGTAGATATTAGTGGGGTACAAATTAGCCAAGATTCAATTTGAATAGCGGATTTGAAGGCAGCAACAGTCTGTTTAATGTAAGATTCTTGTATCTATCATGACTGCTATCATGTCTCCCTTAGCCTGCGCATATAAATATACCATATTTTTCACACTATAAAATGCACTTTCCTCCCCAAAAAAGTGGGTGGAAATGTCTATGCATCTTATAGAGTGAATATTGCATTGGGGGGGAGGGGGGGGTTGATGCAGTCGCCACCGCCACCTGTCATCGCTGCTGCTGTTCACTGCTTCCAGGGAACGCCAAGCAGCTGATCGGCGATTGGATCGGCCTTCCGGAAGACTGTTCATCAGCTGTTCTAGGCAGCAGGGATCACTGCTGATATTGCCAATCGCTGCCGAATGGCGGTGGTGGTGCTGCTCCATATGGACACAATATCTTGATTTCACAGTCAAAAAAGAGATTGAGATAGGACAAGGATTAAAAGGACTGGATCTGGGCAAACATAGAGGATCGCATAAGAAGTGTGAATAAGGTCAAAGAAGAATTGCAGAATAAATTGGAATCTGTTGATATGTATCTCTGTGCTTACAAGCAAACTGGCCAAATGAATTCTGGCTAAACAGTGGAACGGGAAAGCAGCTATATCACAAGAGCTGTGTTTTTAATCACCTCTTCAAAGTTTCATACATGCCTAATTGAAATGGAACAAACCATAGTAAAAGCATAAGGTCTTGGAAACAGAGTCTTTCCAAACAAATACCTAGTACTTTGCCTTTTCTGATTCCATGGATTCTACCAAGCCTCATTTCCCTGCTCCCACCAGAGAGAGAAAAACTTGCAAACCTCTAAAATAGTTGAGTGACACATGACTGAAAACTTCTTTCTACCAAAGCACAGAAAGTCTTGTAGATTCACTTGCTATGAACAGAATCTCAAGCTTTCTCTCACAAAGAAATACCAGAGAATCCAAGTGAGATACAGTTAGAAAGGCCACTGAGGTCACTGAGTCTAATTCCCAAATCCAAATTAAAGTATCCCTGGCAGATGACTATCCAGGCTGTGTTAATAAATTTAGTGAAGAAGAGCTTCCCACCTGCTTTAGCATTTGGTTCCATTGTAGAAGTGTTCTTACTATCATGCTTTTTCTCCCTCATAGTCAAGTGGCATCTGCCTTTCTATAAATGGAGAGTGTTATTTTGGTTCTGGAATGATAGACTATGACCTTCTTCTGCGCAGCATCTCATCATGTACTTGGAAAGTGGTGTCTAATTCCTTCTCAGCCATCCTTTTTCACAACTGAATATACTCAGGTCTTTTTGATTTCCTCATGAAATTTAGTTGTTAACTGTTGTCGTCATTGCCCTTCTCTGAATCTGTCCACATTTGTGAAAGAGGTTGAACTGGTCACGGTGTTTAAATTGAGCTCTGATCAAGAATAAAGGTGAACTGCTGCTGGCTATGGTTTGGAAATGAGATTTCTGTGGAAACATCTCAATATCTACATTTGGATTGTCCTGGATTCTGAGAAGCCATGGCCCAATGCTGACTCATGAGACAATTCTCATTTCAGTTTAATCTGCTTGTATCCCCTGCAGTTTCTGCTGTTTCTTAAGCCAATTTCAGAAATTCCAGTCTATAGCTTCTTGGCAGCAGATCTGAACTGGTGCTCATTTTGGAATATGGCCATCAGAAGACCCGAGGGATTGTTCCACTGATTTTCACCCTTCCTAATTCTTCAAGAAAGGCAAATCTCTATGTGAACCCTGTGTGGACCAATCTACCAGTGCCTATTTTTTCTTTTAGGAATTATTCTATTTTCAGAAGTCCCCTTGTCTTTCCTTTGCTTTCCAAGATGTTTCCACACATTTCCTTTAAAACATAAACAGATCCTTTGGTCTGTTTTTTCCCCTTATGACACTACTGATGCTCCATGAAAATCAAATGAAATAGAGGTTGTTGCTTATGTCCCTTGGTAATCCATGAAAACTATAACGAAGAAAAACAGAAATTTCATAGAAAGAAAGCAGCAATTCCTATACTGCAACTTAAAACATTTTTTTTAAAAGAAGAGAAAAAGAAGGGAAGCTTTCCGACACATTGGGTGAGAGCTGAAAAAGCAAAAGGAGCATGCTTCGCTCATCTGGCAGAAAACAAAGAGTGCCCTCAAAGAGATGCAAAGTGAATATCATGAACATGAAGTTGAGGACGGCTCATTGATTCAATGAGCCATGATTGGATCAATAGAAAATTATTTTAAAAATACAAAAAGCTTATCAACCTGGCAACCCAGGACAAAATGGCAAGGTGAAGCAGCCATCAATACCTGAAAGGGAGGAGATATGCCAGATGCTGCAGCCAACCACAGTTAAAACTGCTACTTGAATGGGATGAAGGCTCAAGATTTAAGCGCTGAAGAACTTAAGATGATACAAGTCAGAAAACAGTAGTTCGGGATCTAAAGGAATATTTGACAAAGCCTATATATTTGTGTTTCTTAGTTAAGAAATAAACTGGGAGGGAGGAAGAAATAAACTGGGAGGGGGAAAAGAATATTATATTTAGACATGGTGATAACTGTTCAAATTGCTTTTTACTTCTGAAAAAGGGAAATGGGTTCTACTAGGCAGTTATGAAGAATAAGATACAGATAGGCTTGGAACCATGAGGTTGAAAGATACTGTATGTGATCAAGAAATATTCTTTTACCTTGAATGAGTTTATTATTATTGGTTCTATTTTAGTCCACTGGTGGAGCAGTGGACTAAGGCGCTGTTAAATAGCACTTAGCTGCCAGCTGCCTGCAATTACTGCAAGTTCAAATCTCACCAGGCTCAAGGTTGACTCAGCCTTCCATCCTTTCAAGGTAGGTAAAATGAGGACCGGATTGTGGGGGCAATAAACTGACTTTGTATAAAAAAAGAATACTGCCTATGGGGGCCAAAAGCCCTACTAGGCAGGTATATACATACAAAGTATGAAGGCTATTGCTTAATGCATTGTAAGCCGCCTGAGTCTCCGGAGAAGGGCGGTATATAAATCGAGCCAATAATAATAATACTTGCTGGGAAAAAAGTGAAAAATTGATCATATATGTATTTGGAGATTAAAAAGGGATAATGAAGTAGGGGAAAGATTAAGATGGTAACTACCAAATAGAAAGAAGGATGGAAGTGATAATTCTATATTTTCTTCTTAATTTAATTTAATTTTCTCATTTTCAATTTAATTTTTATACTTTTATTGTATTCAAAAATTCTGAAAAATATTTTAAAAATGGTGGAAAATTAGGGTACAGGGTACATTTGCAATGGGAAGAGGATGATATTACTGATTCCTAGACCCAAGAAGAGGTGAGTTGACCATGCTGGCACTGGGCCAGACAGAGAGTATAATTCTATCCTAGAATTCTATTTAACTGGGACTGGAGATTTAAACTCATTCAAGGTAAAATAATATTTCTTGATCACATACAGTATCTCTCAACCTCATGGTTCCAAGCCTATCTGTATCTTATTCTTCATAACTGCCTAGTAGAACCCATTTCCCTTTTTCAGAGAAATGCAGAGTGAAAATAGGAAATGAATAGTCCCATTTTTTCTTGAGCTATCATTTTACCATTTTCATTGAACAGTTGCTATACAATTTTCTTTTTTTTCTTTCTTTCTTGAACATATCTGAAAAAACTCTTTTTGTTCTAGTATTCTCAGCCCTTTCAGAGAACTAGTTTGGCAGTCACCATCTCAAAAAATCTGAGTTCCTTGTTTACATACTTTTCTTGGACCTGTCCTTCTTTTCTACCTCCCATATATGTTCTTTACATAAGTTTCAGGTTTCTACTATGCAACTTCATTGACTTTTTCTGCTAATGTCCTTCACTCCATGAGACTGTTTATGATTCTTTTTTCACTGTGGTTGTAGGAATTCCCATTCATCTTGGACTCCTTTTCTCCTTCAGTTCTCCTGCCATGAAACCCTACTGATATTGTTCTGGCTTGATTAAAATTTGGTTTTAAGTTCTAGTTATTCACTCAGCCTTAGTTTCCCTTAGTATCTCAAATCAACTGTTACATGGAGACTTCCCTATACGCTTCCTAATATTGGTTACTTCAAGTTAAGCATAAGAGCTGTGGTGGCACTGTGGTTAGAATGCAATATTGCACTCATTGTAGGCTATCTCTTGCCAAGAGTTCAATCCTGATTGGATCAAGATTGACTCAGCCTACAATCCTTCCAAAGTCAGTAAAATGGGGGACCCAGATTGTTGGGGAAAATGTATTGACATTGTAAACCATGTACAGAGTGCTGTAGAGCAATATGAAATGATATATAAGTGCTATTGCTATTACTATTACTATTTTTTTCCTTCACTTCCCCTTCCTGTTGGTACCCCCTCTTTTCCTACAAATACGAAGAGACTCATTTCCTCCATCTCTATAGTCCTCTGAAAAAAATGGTAAAGCTTTCTAAAGGTTCAGGTTCAGACTTGGTTCATGTTTATCAAGCATTGCTTTGATATGGCCATTTCCTCAATCTGACTGAATCAGCCTAATTTCCTCTAGGACTCAGCCAGATTAGTAGCATAAATCTGACTCAATTCTGTCATATAATATGATTATTTGCCCAGTTGCAGAAGGGGAAGAGAAGGTTGCTGAGAAAAAAATAAGTGATATATTCCATCTTGCTATATGTTACTGCCTAATTAAAAAAAAAAATAAGTAAACACATGCTAGAAATGAGTGAAAAAGTCATAAATTATCACCATGGAAACCGGAATTATAGGATTAGGCTGATAATGGGGGGAAAACTGTATTGGCAGCGGGCTCAGCTAAACTTTGCAATGCTGTAAAGAAAAACACACACAATATTGCAAAGTTCTTTGGCTGAGCCTGCTGCCAATAATATTTTCTCCATTTCATTACCAATTTCCTTTTATTTTAATAGTAACTGAGCTTGGGTACAATGAATAAGAAGGAGCATGATGTACAACTGGCTCTGACCTATAATGTGTTCTAATGGTTTGGCATCAGATTACTTGCGGCCAAATCACAAGGAGACCAAGAAAACCATTAGAAAGTGTCCCTTCCTGACTGCTGCGAAAAAGGCAGAAAGAAAGAGTGGTGGGAAGAGGACTTTTAAAAAGCCTCTGTGTCATATATGAGTATATGCCAACTCCTGAGTTGTGCTTAATTATAGTTCTGAAGCCTTAACTTCCTGTCTTAATCTCTAGCAGTTATTGAGTGTAATATCATTTCAAATATTGTATTTTTTATTACATTGTAAACTGTCTTGAGGACCCTTTGTTAGGGCCAAATGTGATTTGCACTGATAAAGAAAACACTACGCATACATCAACACACTAAAGTACAAAATCAAGCTGCATTCAGCATGCAGAAATCATGCATGTATGATTCTTTTTAAGTTGTAGCATTTCTGATTTCATTTGGGAGAAATCTGGGATACAAAACCTGTCTCCAAGGCTGGTTACTGAGATCTGGGTATTTTCCCCCCTTATTATAAAGATGCAGAGCACTATTATTCCCTCTATTCATGTAAAATATAAACCACTAAATGTAAAATTCACATACGTTACTTGAGAATACAGTTCAGTTTTCAAGGCTCAATTATAAAAGAAAGTAACATTGCATCAGGGGTGAAATCTAGCAGGTTCTGACAGGTTCTGGAGAACTGGTAGCAGAAATTTTGAGTAATTCAGAGAACCAGCAAATACCACCTCTAGCTGGCGCCAGAGTGGGGTAGGAATGGGGAGTTTGCAGTATCCTTCCCCTGGAGTGGGGTGGGAATGAAGATTTTGCAGTATCCTTCCCCTGCCATGCCCACCAAGCCACACCACGCCCACCAAGCCATGCCCACAGAACCAGTAGTAAAAAAAAATTGGATTTCACCACTGCATTGCATATGTAATAACAATGTGAGTTCCTCTGAACATACAGAGAGTGGTTTTCTTAACTGTAAACAACTGCTCTAGTTTTGACTAAAGATACATTATTGTGGGGATGTTTGCCAGGAAGTTTTTATCTCTAACACAATATTCACTTTCTCAGCACAGATAACTCTCAATGGCCTCTGGAAATTGGCCAGGTGAGAGTTTTGGCAGGAAGCACAGCCAATCCTAAAGTGTCTTCTCCATGAGATTGACCAATTCATTGAAGTACTATCTGGACAGTCATCGTGATGTCTTGCTTTCTGTGATCTTTTTCCAATTTGTCTCCCACCACCAACACTTTGGTATTGCTCACCTGCCAGCTTTGAATCAGTCCAGCAGCAAAAAACCTTCCTGAGGTCTCTTTTCACTTTCCTTTTTCAAGCTACAGATAACCACTGCATGTCACTTCGGATTGAATTCTAAAAGAAAGATTCAGGATATGAATATAGCACCTGCCCATAACTATTTAAAGCAACTATGTCTTTTCACAAGATGGCACTACTGCTTTAAAAAATTATAGATAAGATGTTACAAAATACAGAATACAGTTACAAAATACAGAATACAGGTGGGAGCTGTCATTAAATAAGTTCCCCATCTCTCTCTTGGAGTTTCACTGGGGGTATATCGTTGCTTGATGTTGCTGGCTCTGAGTCCAAATCCAAGGATGCTGCTGAGGCAGAGAGTTTAAGATATCCTGGTGAGACTCTTATTCCAAAATCTAATGCTACCACTTACTGACCCATACTTTGCTGGACTGTAATTATTTCCTCTTCCTTTTATGCCTCTTCTAATTTTCACAGTAAATCTAAGAATAACAACAACAACAACAACAACAACAACAACAACAACAATAATAATAATGGGCAGTAGATTCAAGTAAATATTCTTTTGGACTTTTTTGGGCTAATTTGGCACTCAATACTATCAGGATAACTAAGGGCAATTCTCCATGATGAATTCATAGTCAAACCAGAGGGTCTATCTACTGTAGGTTTTCAAGTATTTACAATCAAATATGATGTGAGATTCTTTATGTCCCTCTTAAAACAGTTTTTTTTAATTTTCATAACAAACTTTATTTAACTTTCAAATATATACAAAAAAGAAAGTTAAAACCATGTTAAAATGTCCATATCCATAAATCATATTCTATGATGAAATTCATTTCTATTCTCTTAAATATCTATATATGGTTACTATATATATACACATATATATATATACACATTATATCATTCATTACTTGTCCCACTTTCATCATCATGCCTTATGACGGTGAAGTCATCATAGGTACTTATATAAAATAAACATACAATTACTTTTCTAATTATCCATTCTTAATTTGAAACTCACTGAAAACAAGGTAACATATGTTACTCATCCAAGATATCTTTTATATTCTAATAAAAGTATCCTTATCCATTTTGTCTTTGTTTGATCCAGTCGTACCACTTATCCCATACCCTAGAATATTTTGAGCTTTCCTCATTTTTTAATTTTTGCGTTAATTGATCCAATTCCGCACATAAGTATATTTTTTGTATTACTTGTTGATCATTTGGCAAATATTCCTTCTTCCATACTTGTGCACTTGCTATTCTCGCCGCTGTAATTATATGGTGTGTCAAATATATCGTTTCTTTTCTAACATTTTGTTTGTATATTCCTAATAAAAATATCTTGGGGTCTAATTCAATTTCTTCTCCTACTATTTGTGATATCCACGTTCTGATTTTCTCCCAGTACGCCTTAGTTTTAGGGCATAGCCATCACATATGGTAAAAAGTTCCTCTAGCCTATTTGCACTTCCAGCATTTCGAATCTAAGTTGGGATACATTTATGCTAGCCTCGCGGGGGGTAAATGCCATCTATACCATACCTTATATTGGTTTTCTTTATAGCTTACCGATTTTGTCATTTTAATATTATTTTCCCAAATTCTTTCCCATTCTTCCAATTGGATATTTCCACCTATATTTCTGTTCCAGGCAATCATCTGTCCTTTAATTATATTCTTGCTCAGTTCCAATTCTAATAAATATTTATATATTTTAGCTATTGTCTTCCCTTCTTTCATTTCCATAAGTTTATCTAATCTATTTGGGTTCAACTCAACTCCTCCTTCATCCCTATCTTTTCTATATCTATTTTGTAACTGAAGGTAGGGCCACCAATCTAGTTCTATTCCCGCATCTCTGAGTTCCTGACATGTTCTTAATATCCCGTTTGAGTCTAATACATCTTGATATCGTATAATTCTTTGAAAGGTTATGGTGTTTGGGTGCATGATATGGTGTTTCCTCCACTGTGGAAAGCCACCCGGGAACTTTCTTATAACACTTTTTTTAAAATTCCAACCAGGTATCGATTAAGGCTCCTCTGATTATATGATTCTTGAAATGTTGATAAATTTTGTTCCCGGAAGTCCACAGGATGCCGCCCCATCATTAGATCATGCCCCTCCAATTTTAGTAAGCGTTGGTTATCTAAGTTGACCCATTCCTTTATCCATAACAGGCTTGCTACTTTATAATATTTGTCCCATGCAGGAAAACCAAACCCTCCTCTAAATTTATCGTCTTGTAATGTGCTCAAGCTTATTCTGGGCTTTTTGCCTTCCCATACAAATTTTGTCGTGATTTCATTTAAATTAATAAAAAAAAAATTTCTAATTTCACTGGAATGGTTTGGAATAGGTAGAGAAGCCTCGGCAGGATGTTCATCTTCAGTGCCGCTATCCTTCCCAGAAATGAAATGTTTAGACCTCCCCACTTTTCTAAATCATTTTTAATTTGGTACATCAATCTATCATAATTGTTTTTCTTTATGTCTATATTTTTATTTGTCAAATTTATTCCTAGGTATTTTATTTTCTTAATTACTTTTAGTCCGGATTGTTTCTCTAATTCCTCTATCTGTTTTCTATGTAAATTTTTAATTATTATTAGGTAATGAAATGGCAGAAATATTGGCAAATATACTAGAATGGGATAAGGATGAGATAATGAAGGAATTTGAAGAGGTATATTGTGTGCACACCAATTATGCCTGACAACATAAACTCCCCCGAGAGGTCCATATAAGATTTGCAAGAAAGAAAGTGAGAGATACAATTTATAAAATAACAAAAGATCTGTTCTGGCCCCGTGCCCAGAAATAACCTCCCCTCAGACAATCAGAGTCTAATGAACTGGCAGGCAACCAGGTAAGCTGATAACAAAGGTCGGCAGCAATCCGCAGCTGCTTACCAACGTCTTTATTAATAGGTCCGTCACATACACACCACCAAAGCTGAGATGCAGGGCCGATTCAAAACCGGGATCCATGAATCTTTGTTTTGTTCGTCACAAAGATACGGCTACAATCCCTCTCTTATATAGTCTGGGAGGCATGGTCCACCAGCTAATCACGACCACGCCTTTTCCTCTGCTGGGCTCTCCTGTCTCTCCGACGCTGGCGAGGATCCAACCAAAACTCACCCCCCTCATCAATGTCCTCCTGTGGCTGAGGGGACGAGCTTGGCTCTGGGCCTATCTCCTGCCCTTCGGTGTCCTCCGGAGGCATTGCCAGAGAGGAGAGTCCTGGAGAAGGAGGCCTTGCCAACTCCTCTCCCTCACTCTCAGAGTCCTCCCCTGCTGATGACGCAGGCTCAGGCAACGGAGCCACAACAAGATCAATCTATATATTATGAACAAAAGGAAATAATAACATTGAGACAGATTCCGAGACGGGTGAGAGAATGGAGAAGAGAATATGGATTTCTCACATCGATATTAAATAGGAAGCAAATCTTGTTTAGATAGATTATTCCAGAAGGGGTGCTGTTAACGTGGCAAGGAAAAAGGATAAAGGTGGACACAATAGAGAAAGCACAAAACTTGTATGAGCAGGTGATTGAGACAGAAAGATCTAACGGTGGAAGAGAAGAATTAGAAGGGAATGTTAGATCTAGGAAAGCCACAGAACAGCAGGATAGATCTCACGAGGGGAAGAATAGTAGAAATGAGACACAGGAAGAAAGTGAAAAAGTGGAAGATGAAGGAGTAACAATGAGAGCAATGAATGAAGCGAAAAAGAAAGACAAGAGGTAATAGGAAGTACATTTAAAATAGGTAATGGATTCTAATATAAAAATCATCTCACTAAATGTTAATGGACTCAACTCGCCAATTAAAAGACACCAGATATTTAAAAAATTAATTGGCCAATAGGATAAAGATAATACTAAATCGAAAGATACATGTAGATCAGAATGGATTTTTACCAGGTCGGCAAATAAAAGATAATTTGAGGACAGTTATAAATATAATTGAATACTATGATAAACATCCAGAAAAACAGGCAGCCCTGATCTTCCTAGATGCACAGAAGGCATTCGACTGAGTTAATTGGAACTTTATGACCAAACAAATTAAAAACATGAAATTTGGTAAGAACTTCGAAGAATTAATTTCGTCGATATATACTAATCAAAAGGCGAGAATATTAATTAACGGAGAAATAACTAATTTTTTTTGGAATAGGTAGAGGAGTAAGGCAAGGGTGTCCTCTTTCACCACTATTATTTATCTTAACCTTAGAAAGTTTGCTTCAAAGGATAAGAGCTAACGGAGATATAAAGGGACTTAAAATAAAAGGAGAAGAATACAGGGTCCAAGCCTTTGTGGACGACCTTGAGTTCTTTCTGGAGGATCCTTTAGTAACTGAACCCTACCTAATGAAAGAAATTGAAAAATTTGGAAAAGTAGCTGGTCTGAAAATCAACAAGGATAAGACAAAAATAATAACTTAAAACAGTTTTATGTTTTGATTTCTTTTCCTTTTTCTATTATGTTAGCTCTTTCATAATACCACTTCACAGAATTTTCTCTTGAGCTACAGGCTACAGCTTTTCATTTTTTTTACTTTTCCATTTCGATAGCACTATTCACATTCTTACCTTGATAAGTATTAATTTCTATGCATTTTTTTTATTTTGGAGTAGAAGTAGTACATTAGTCTGTATGCTTGGCATTGTCAGATATTATATATATATGAATTTCCTCTTCTAATCTTCCAGTTATTAAGAGAAAAATGTTAAGTTCTGATTCTTAACAGTTGCCCTTGACAACTGAGTTGTCATTCACAATAGTTATTCTCCTCCTTATTGAAGTGTAATGCATGCATGCACTAGGAGAATGGTCCCATATCTGTCAGAACCTCTGTTCATTTTGGGACAATAATATCATTATTCAAATCCTAAGGCATTTGGATTGCTGACACACATGGCATGAATATCTCTAGAATAAAATGTATTGATTTTACTTCCCCAATCTAAGCATCCTAATTCTTACCTGGAAAAGGAGTGAAATGGAAGTGAGGAATGAGCAGCTTGAGGCAGCCTACCAAGAAAAGATTTTCTCTGGACTTCCTTGACAGCATGGAATTCTGAGATCAGAATGGCCCAGGTTCTCTAGTGACAAACTTATGGGGGAAATGAGGTAGGAGTGCCAATCTCAACCCAGTGAGGATGGAGAGTTGCTTGTTATTTCATGTGTTCCAGTCCAGAATTATTGCCAAAGTTTTAATACACATTGATTGATAAATGCCCTTTGAAGGGCACAACAAGTGCCAAGAGCAGTGAAACAATTATGAATGGAACTTTCCTGAGAAAATGTTCAGAGAAGGAAGCCCTGGAATTCTTTCTTTAAAATTACTTCAATGCTTCTTTCCCTTTAAGCAACTGCACATGACCTCATGCAGCTTCTCAACCACAGAAGACTTTTGTCAGGAGCCAGCAAGAGCAATTTCACCAAGAGTGTCAGCACTGCTTTCACCATTCATAATAAGTTGGATGGATGGATGGATGGATGGCAAGTCAGCTGTACTTTGCCTGCCCCCATATAGGCACAGATACTAAAAGAGAATATGGACAGCCAAAATCTTATCTTGGCTCTTTCAGACCAGTTCTGCCAAAAAGTGCCACATAGGACAAGATATGGTTGCCAAAATCTTCTGTAAAACACAGGGCAGGAGTATAACCCATTTGAACATCCCAGGCATGCTGTGCAAAGAAAGCACACCCGTTTCTAATACTCTCTCACCCACACAAAGTTTGTTTACCTTCGACAACCAATACAACAGGACCATCAGAACTGAATTCAAAGCATTTTCTTCAGTCAACATCTTTTGCTCCAACATTTCACATTCCTTTTCTTTGTTCTTTTTTTAAACGTGTGGCTTACCATTAGCTTTTAGTTTTGGTGGTTTATTGTTTTTTTGAAAATTACCCCCCCCCCCACACACACACCCCAACACCAAATGAATCAGAAGCATATTTATTAAAGAAAATTGCAGCCTCTGGGTTAATGAATATGTTGTCTTCCAAACACCATGTGTTTCCATGTGAGTGGGAGCAAAGTTCATGGCCACAGGAGATCCTGCTTTCATACAAAGAAGCAACAAAGTGAGGATGCAAATCTGAATCTCCCCAGATCAGTCTAATACCTTAACTAACATTAACCTCACTATTATATTTTACATTGATTTCCCCCAATATGTTCTTGTAAATCTTTTTGACTTTCTACTTATAAAGTGGTATCTACATATCTTAAACTGTTAGCCTTTCAACTTTCAGTTTTGATTCCAGCTGTCATTTTCTTTCATTCTGTTGTATTTATAATGTATAGATATGGAGACAATATGCATCCTTGTTTCATTCCTTTTTCTATTTCAACTACTTTGTTTCTTCAAACTCAGTTCTTACAGTAGCTTCTTGTTCATTATAAAGATTCTCAGAAGAATGATCAAGTGTTCTGGCACACCCATTAACCATAATCTGTTCCACATGTTGGCATGATCTATACAGTCAGCCTTGCTGTGGTAATGAAATAAACCTTCATATATGTTCTTTTCATTATCCTTCCTATGTTAGCTATCTGATTTGGTGTTTCGCTGGGTTTTTTTAAAACTACTTTTCCCCCATGGCACGATCCTTTCCATCTTTGTAAGATCTTATGGAAAACTTCACTGTATAAAGAATCATTGCAATAGTTCAGTAGTTTAAACTGTTTTAAACAGTTCTATAGGTATTTTACTGGATTCTGGTGCTTTCCTTTTCACACTGCTCCACTGTCTAATGTATTTCACTTTCTAATGGAGTCAGTTTCTGGATATATTTATATTTGGAATAAGAATATATAATATATATCTTTGCAAATGTTTCCGACATTCTAGAATTCTGTTGGATTGTAGTACAGTATTTCCATCTTTGTTCAACAGCTTTGTTAAACTCTTTTCTATAATTTCTCTTGAGTTATTCTACCTTGGCTGTAAATTTTTCTATAGTTCCTCTAGACTTCTGACAAGGACCCCTTGCCTTCCGTTCTCTTCCCTTCTTAATGAGTGTAGAGTGTTCAGGTATAGAATCCCTGTATGTACAAACATGGAAGACACACCAGGAGCTACAGGCAGACATTTTCCATCTACTTCCCCAAATACATAAACCTGCCAACATTGACTTTCCCATTTAATAGAGACAAGTTTGACATTAAACAAGGATAAAGTAATATCACAGCATTTCTGCCTACCAGGAGACTCCATACCAAACCGCAAAAAGACTGTTTTAGGACAGTGGGACTTTATCAGTACCATTGAAGGAGAGATTGTTAAACTCAAATCAAACACAATCTCAGGAGGTCTGAAGGAACATAATGGGCTTTAACAGAATATTTGTAGTTCGGGATTGAACTGAGGAGTCCTTGGTGCTCTTTGAGCCTGGTTGTACCCTTGACAATGTTTCATTTCCAGGCCAGGTAACTCCTTCAGTGAAGATTGTCTGGTAACAAAATGTCTGCAAGCAAAGCAAAGACTCCACCATGGGTTTTAACATGTTATAATTGTTAATTGAGAAGCTGGTGGTAATTTGTTTTACATATAACCTACCTATCTTCCCCTTCCTTCCCCCTTCCCCCACCCAATTTAAAACCTATATTTGTCTAGCCACTCTATGCATCTAATAAAGAGTTACAAGTAAGAAATATAGGTAACTTTGTCTAAATAATCCATTTTATCTCAATCCAATCTGATAATATTGTTATATTTATAATAATACATCTTCATTGCAATATTTAATCAAAACATATATATTGATTGAGAGCAGGGTTGGGATCCTACTGGTTGAACAACTGGTTTGCTGAGCATCACTCCAGACACGTGCTGTGAGCGCATGCACAGTTTCCATAAAATTGAACTTCCGCATTGCAAATAAGGAAAGGAGCAAGGAAAACAGCTGAGGAGGGCCAATTCATCTGCCGCCCTTGATCAGCTGGGCTTCAGAAGTAGACATAAAGGTCAGTAAAACCCGGGGGCGGGCCCACTTTTACAGCAACAGAATCAGTTCGCTCTTGGCAGGAAGTGGGAGCTACCAGTTCAGCTGAACCAGTCCGAACCAGTAGAATCCCACCACTGATTGAGATCCAGTTTGGTGTAGTAGTTAAGGCACAGGCTAGGAACCAGGAAACTGTGAGTTCTAGTCCTCCATTAGACACAAAGTATAACCTTGAACCAGTCATTCTGTCTCAGCCCTAGGAAGAAAGCAAGACAAACCACTTGTAAAACCTTGCCAAGAAAACTGCAGGGACTTGTCCAGGCAGTTGACAGGAATCAAGACTGATTCAAAGACATAAAACAAACAAAAGATATTGCTTCCAAGCAGTTAGAGATGCTATTGTATTGAAGGAACAAATAACCCCAATAATTTTTATTAAAAGTTAAATCATTGTAACCAACATTCCTGTTGGAAACACTTGCTATTAATATGTGATATTTCCATTAAAAATATATAGCTACATAGGCAATGCACATTTAACAATCAGTGAAAATTATGATAGACTTCAAAAAGTTACTTATAATCCAGCCTCAGAGTTACAAATGCTGCATCCCCCACCCTACCCATGCGGTCACCTGATTGCATTATGGATGCTTGGCAACTAGCTTGCATTTACGACTGGTTCAAGGGTGGGTTCTATTTACCTTTACTACCAGTTCGCAGTGGGGCAGCGTGCATGCACTCGCTTCACTTGCATGCGCTCTTCTGCACAAGTGCAGAAGCTTCTCTGCATGCACAGAAGCGTTTTGATGACATCGGGGTCAGTGGGAGGAGCCTCCCGCCAGTTTTACTACCGGTTCTATGGAACCGGTGCGAACCGGGGGCAACCCACCATTGGACTGGTTGCAGTGTTCCATGGTCATATGACTGTGATTTGGGGCTTTTTTTGCAAGTTTCTGCTAATTTTTGCTGGTTTCTGGCAAAAAAGTACCTATTCAGCAGAATGGGTTTGCTTAATGACTATGTAGTTCAGTTAACAATCATGTGATTTACATAATAGTTTCAGTGACTTGCTTTACAACCATCATAAAAGCGATCCCGAAATTGAGTCAGGTCACACAGTGATCCGCTTAATGACTGCAATGACTTAAAGCCAAAACGCTGGGCCCAGCTGTGGTAGATAATCAGTGGTAGATAACAGTTTAAAGTGTTTATGGGTTTTAAATTTTAATTGCCTATTGGTTTTTTAAATTTTTGGGCCAAAAATTGTTTAATTCTTTTACAAATATTTTAAATTTTGTATTGGAGTGTTTTTTATTCTTGGCTGTGCACCACCCTGAGTCCACTTGGAGAAGCGGTATATAAATTTAATAAATAAAAATAAAAATAAAATAAAATAATCGAGGACTACCTCAAAATATTATATACATAGCTATACTTGAAAGAAAAAACCCTAATCTATTTTAGGAAAACCGTAAGATGAAAGAAAACAAGGACATCCGACCAATAGTAAACTAACTATGGGAAAAATATGGCGAAAGAGGGGGTTCTGGAAAACAAAAAAGAAAAACAAATTTTATAATTTATGTCAGAGCTCCATCACAGGGCTTTCAAATTATAACTTTGGGAAACTTTGCCTGAACCTTTTTTGACTAGAAATGGGAGAATACCCTTAGTTTACCAGCATTATAAGGATGTTCTTTAGCAAGATTTGTTCTGTGCAACATGAAGTCTGTGAAGAAGGGACTTAATCTCATAGTTAGCAAAATTGAAGACTTCATGCAAGCCATTCAGTTCAGGGAGCATGTGTGTGAGGGATGAAGGGAGGGAGGGAGGGAGAGAGAGAGAGATTTTATAACTCTTAATATTGGCCTGCAGGCATTATTCCACTGTTCCAGCTATGGAAGGAGAGATTTGGTTTCAGCCGAGTTACTGTGCAGCTGTGAGCCTTGGCATCTGCAATATTTGGCTTCTTCCAGGGCCTGGCTCTGCTTGTGGAGATGAAGGAGTTTCAGTTCTCCAGCTTCTGCTGGCCTCTGAATCCTCCACTTTCCCCCTTTGCCTATTCTGGGCTCCAGAGGCAATTTGCCACGGGAACCCTCTTCTGACATGGGAGATCTCTTTTGCCTTCAACCAGCAACTGAAAGGAAAGGAGAAGAGGGAGGAGGCCCGCTTGCATCTGAACAAAAGGAATTAATGGCACTGATTAGGAAGAGCACTACTGAGATAAGAAGAGAACCCAGCTATTGTTTAGTTATAAGATCCTCATTTAATTTATTTGTCTTTCACTAGCAAAGCTGTGCTTCCTGCAGTAATTTTTTAAAATGTTTATGCATCTGGGCCCTTATCTCCTTTCATTACAGGAAACTAGATTTTCAGGGAGGTTAAATTGCCAAGCTTAGGGGAGCTGTCAAGCCCACTGATTTCAGCAGCCTGTGTTTTTCACTAAGGATGCCATTAAGAGGTCAAGGCTCACGTGCTGGTATGTGTGTTTAAGGCTAATGGGGAGGCACGTGAATGCCCCCCAGGCAGGCACACAACCCATTTCAAAAGGAATTCCCAGCAGCAAATGGGGTCAGCCAGATTGTCCTTAAGCATCAGTCATCCCCTAATGAGGACTTCTTGCTTTGGGGAGGTTCTTCCTCTGGGCTAATGCTTCTGCTTCCATTATGGAGGGAGGGGTGGAAATTCCTAACAAGAAGCAAAGAGAAGCTCAGGAGATTGATAATGGGGATGATGATGATTTGGAGGTGAATTTCTTTACTTTAATTAGTTACAAATTTGAACAATGTATATAGCCACCCACAGAAGTGCTGTTCCACCAACAAAAATAACATTATTCTCATGCTCTGTGAGGTAGGTAGCTGTATAAATATGATAGATAAATAAACAAACAACTACCTAACACCAGCGATCCAGAATAGTAACAATAATATGACATATGCCCGGTGTTTATAAATCATTCCATTTCAATCAATAAAGACCAGAACAGACAATCCACCAATAGGGTTGATTTAACCTTCCAACCCAAATGCCCAAAGGAACATCCAAGTCTTTAATGCCTTCGAAAAGGCCAAGAAGGTGGGGGGCCATCCAGGATTCCGATGGGGGACACTTTTCCATAGGGCAGGGAGGGCACTGGGCTTACGTTTCTTGAAAATTGCTGTAAGTCTCAGAGTTTGCAGGATTGACATCCTTTGCATCTGGCAATCTAACAAAAAAATCATAAATGCACATGAGTTGCTATTTCAAAAACGATGGTATTATTGATTAAATAAGCAAAGTCTGCACCTTAAATCATGAATTAAATATCTCCAGGGCTTGAATTATGAAATCCATAAACCCTATTTTCTGATTCTCCCCAATGTTATAGAAAATACACATCCTGTAATCTCCGAAGCTGATAACTAAGAACCCTATAAAAAAAATATCAAATTCTCCACTGTTCCCCATGTCTCATAATTCAAGCAGAACTCTCTCCTTTCTCGAGTTTATGAAATAAACACACTCTCTTTCTAATTCATTACTTGGATGTTGGAAACAGAATATCAGTAAAATATATACCGTAGTAATTCAATAAGAAACAACGTAGAAGTTTGCAATCAACGTTCTAAGTGTCACATATTAATGACACATTATTATTATTTATGAACTAAGACTTCTGTTTATTTAACGCAGAAGCAAGCAACTTTCTTTCAGCAGGGGTCATATTTTTAAATTAGCCACCAAGCGTTATTGAAGGTATGGTGGTTGAATTAGGAGGTAATTTTATCCTACAGGAAGTAGGAGATACGAGATTTATATGATTTGAACAGAGACCAGAGTAGTTCTCAGATTTCATTATGCCCAGGTTGGATGCAATGCCCCCTTCAGTCCTGTAGGGTTGGTATAAAAACATCTCTCACAGTAGTGCGTATGCCCAGGAGGGGATGACTCTATAGAATCCCTGACTCACTCGATCCTCTCCTGCTTTTTTTATAGGGAATCTCAAATTATATTCACCTATCCCATTTTAAAGAAATACTCCTGGAGAGAGCAAGTTGCTTATTTATCACTTCTTCTGTCTGAGCAGAATCCTGATGAATCTTTTCAAGTTCCCAGATTCTGTGCTTCTATTTATTCTATTCTTACCACTCTGAAAATTAGTGTTATTCTCAGTGATAGCCACTATTTTGTATTCTTATTTACTGTATTTTATCCTTATTTTTACTGTTGTATACCATCCAAAGTCACTTTTTCTGAGAAATTTACATTTCTAGATTTTACATATGTGATGTACATTATATTTTGTGTCTTGAAGGCCATAATAAAGATCTAATGAAAGGCGAGAATATAAAGAATGTTTTAGTTTTAGTTTTATAGACAAGTTAAGATACCATCTATTAATTTTACTTTTTTTAAAAAAAAATGAATGGGGGCTTCCGGGTTGGGACTCCGACGTCGCCGGGCGGCTTTTGCATAGCTGCCGCCCTCCGCGCCCGTTAGAGCCGCTAAACAGCTGTTCAGCGGCTCGGAAAATCCCCTTCTTGTTTTGGGAGGGGGCAAGAGCCGGCGAAGTCTAGGTAGAGCCCCAGAGACACCCCCAGGGGATTTTTTCCAGCCCTGGAAGGTGTTCTGTGTGAGGGCTCCCTATTCCCCTCGCTGAAGCTCCGCGCGCCGAGGGACCTCTGTCAGCGGCAGAGCGAGACGATCGGAATCATCCCATCCTTTCAAATAACATCTTGCAACGGCTAAGTGGTGAGGAAAACTTTCTAAAGGGGGAATTTTGCAAAAAAAAAAAAAAAAAAAAGGAGTTTTAAAGCTTGCTGAGACTTAAAGGAAAAAAAAGTGGCAGTTTAAAATTTGGAGCGGAAAATGGCGCTTGGCTGAAAGAGCAGAAACGAAACTAGAAAGTGAAACTGGCTGAAAGAGCAGAAACGAAACTAGAAAGTGAAACTGACAATTAACAATTTAAGCCTGCCTGGTGTTAACTTAAAAGACTTTGAATATTTTAAAGTGGAAAAGAACTCTGGCTGTTCCCCCTTCCTGCAAAACTGGGGAGGAAGACTGGATTTTTAGGGAAGGGAGGAAGATTTTCTTTTTTTAAGAAACTAAGGTGTTCTCCAGGCATGGCTTCAAAGAAAACTGGTGGGGATTCCCCTCCTCACCAGACAAAGGAATTACCAGCCAAACCATTAGCTCAGTCTCAGAGTACGATGCAAGGAGGAGGGAATGAGGATCTGAAAGCTTTTATGGCCAACTTAACAGCATCTCTTGCTAATCAGATTAAAGATTTGAATGCGAAGATTGAAAATAATCAAAATGAAATGAAACAGTTTGTAAAGGAAAAAAGTGATAAGTTGAATCAGAATGTAACTACAGTGGTAACGGCTCTCACTGATGCTCTGGTGGTGGTTGAAAAAAAAGTGGATGACTTAAATTTAGATGTGCAAAAGAATAAAAAAGATGCAGAGGAAAAATTTTTTAAGGTGGATCTGAGGAATCAAAAGATGGAAGAGGAAATTACCATGCTACAATTTCGAAATATGGAGTTTGCCATAAGACTAAGGGGTCTGAAGGAAAATAACAGACAGGATTTGAGGGCTGTTTGTGTGGATATCTTGGCCAAAATCTCAAAACTGGAACCTGAGCTAATTGAGAAAAGAATTGACAAGATTTACAGGGTTAATTCTCAAGTAGCGAGACAGAGGAATTTGCCCAGGGATGTTGTGATTTATTTTAATGACAGAATGCTGAGAAATGATATTTTGCGCAGTTCTTTTCATACCACTATTCAGGCGGAGGGCAATCAAATTGGAGTTTTTAAAGAATTACCACCTAAAATGTTAAGAGATCGGAGAGATTACGGCTTTTTGGTGAACGAACTGAAAAGGAGACAGATCCCATTTAGATGGGATGCACCTGTGGGAATTATCTTGAGATATGAGGATGTCAGATACCGTTTGAATTCGTTGGCAAAAGCACACTTTTTTCACAATATTCTTAAAAGATCTCCAACACCACCATGTTCATCTACATTGTTGTCAGTAGAAGGAGCCTTTCAATACAAGGATTTTGAGGAAGAGACATTAGAACCTTCAAAGGAACAAGAGCAACAGGCAACTCAAGTGTTGGCAGTGGAGGATGTTTTAGGAGCTGAAGGTGGTTTAACGGAGGATTTTTTTATCGGTCTCCCAGAGCCAAGAATAAAACATCCCAGAGCGACAAGAGAGGTGGACCCGGATCTTGAATTGATGATGCAAGAACCAAAAGATCAACGTGTAACCCGGGCAGCCGAAAAGCAGAGACAAGAGAAGCAAAAACAACAGATGTTCGAGATGCCACAAGAAATGAAAGGGATGAATGGGACACTACAAAAATCTGAAGCAGTGGGAGGGGCAAGACCTAAGACTTCTGTTGTTGAACAAAGTCTTAGACAAGTCCTTGGCAAGCTTCGTGAATCTTCAGATGGCAGTTAGATTTTTATCGTGGAATGTGAATGGTCTGAATTCTCCACAGAAAAGAAGGAAAATATTTTATTATTTGAATCAATATAAAAATGAAATTGTTTGCCTCCAAGAAACTCATATTAGAACCCAGGACCAAAAATATTTGATAAATCCAAAATTTGGAGTACATTTTATTTCTTCTAATCTGGCAAAAAGGAATGGACTAGTGTTGTATATTTCTAAAAGAATACCAGCTAAACTTGTAGAAGCGGATGATCAAGGAAGATATATTGCGGTTGAAATAAATATACAGAATGTTCAGTTTCTTTTAATAGGAATCTACGCCCCGAATCAGCAGCAAGAAACTTTTTATAAATTACTACATAGCAAAATATTGCAATGGAATTATAAATCTTTATTGATAATGGGAGATTGGAATGGAGTTACCGATGTAAATCTTGATAAGAAGACACTGGCGAAGAAGGGGAATAAATTACCACAGACCTTTTTTGCATTGAAAGAAGAGTTACAATTGAAGGATGTGTGGAGAATACATCATCCGAAGCAACAGGATTTTACTTTCTTTTCTGATAGACATCAGTCCTTTTCTAGAATTGACTTTATATTGGCTTCCACTGACTTATCTTCTAATATGACTAAGACTAAGATTTTTCCAAGAACCTTGTCTGACCATAGTCCTGTATGGATGGAAATGGATTTCGGCAAGAGGGAGAGAAGATCCTGGAGACTTAATGAGAATCTATTTAGGTATGAGAAGAATATAGAGGATCTCAAAAAACATCTGAAGGAATTCTTCCAGTTGAATTTGAATAAAGGTACACCTATTGAAGTTGTTTGGGATGCAAGTAAGGCTTACATGAGAGGTGTACTGATTTATATGAATTCTAAGCAAAGGATAATTCGACAAAAGAAAAGAATAGAATTGGAGGCTGAAATAAAGGCAAAAGAACAACTGCATATAAAAAATCCGACTGATCAGAAACTACAGCAAACTATAAAACTTTTGAAAGAACAATTTCAAATATTGGTAGCTGATCAGACGGCGACTAACTTGCAATTTGCCAGACATAATACCTTTTGTAATGCTAATAAACCGGGCAGATGGTTAGCATATACTCTAAAAAAGAAACAAAGTTCTCGTGTAATAGAATCTATTGAATACAAGGGTAAACAGGTGTTTCAACAGAAGTCAATTCATCAAGCCTTTTTAGACTATTATTCAAATTTGTATTGTAAAGATAAGATTCAAGAGGACCTTATTGATAAATATCTTGGAAAGATGAGAGTTACCAAAATTTCATCGGAACAAAGGGAAAGACTTAATTGTTTAATAACCTCTGAAGAGATCTTGTTTGCAATCAAACAACTGAATACAGCTAAAGCTCCTGGGACGGATGGTTTGACAGCAGTATATTATAAGAACTTACAATCTGAGTTGATAGAGCATCTGAAGGATTTATTTTGTAGTATACAACGGGGGGGGGTAAAATACCCCCTTCTTGGAAAACGGCTTTTATTTCACTTATACCAAAGGAAGACAGCTCTTCAAAACCAGAAAATTTTAGACCAATATCTCTCCTGAATACGGATTACAAAATCTTTGCTAAAGTTTTGGCCAACAGATTGATGCCAGTTATCCAAGAGGTGATTCACAGTGATCAAGCAGGTTTTATTGAGGGGAGATATATGAAGGACAACGTGCGGCAAGTCATAGATTTATTGGAATATCTTGAGAAGAGTAAACAGATCCCTGCGGCGCTGGTATTTTTGGATGCGGAGAAAGCTTTTGATCGAGTCAATTGGGATTTTTTACTAAAGACTTTATATAAAATGGATTTCGGAGTTCAGTTTGTACAAGCAATTGAGGCAATCTATCAAGAACAGACAGCACAAATGGTTATTAATGGAAGTTTAACTACGAATTTCCAGATACAGAAAGGAACTAGACAAGGTTGCCCGCTATCTCCATTGTTGTTTATTCTAACTTTAGAAGTTTTGTTGAATTCTTTACGGGACTCGAATAAACTGAGTGGAATTGTTGTAAAGCAAAAAGACTATAGGACGAAAGCATTCGCAGACGATCTGGTTGTAACCCTAACACGACCTTTGGAATCAATCATCCAGATGAAAAAAATTATTGATGATTATGGTTTGGTCTCAGGTTTTAGACTAAACCAGAAAAAGACTAAGATGATAGTTAAGAATATGTCGGAACCACAAAGGATTGAATTGGAAAGGGCGGCAGGCTTTGAAATAGCTACAAAGGTGAAATATCTAGGAGTCCAGGTTGCAGTGTCAAATACTAAACTTTTTCAAAATAACTATGAGACTTTGTGGCATGAGATACAAAAGGATCTTGAGATATGGAAGAAACTGCAACTATCTTTACTTGGGAGAATAGCAGCTATTAAGATGAACGTTCTACCTAGATTTCTGTTTTTATTTCAAATGATTCCAGTGCTTCAAAGTGATAAAACATTGACTGAATGGCAGTCAGGTCTAAATAAATTTATTTGGAGCCAGAAAAAGCCAAGAGTTAAGTTTAAAATCATGCAAGATATTCGTGAAAGAGGTGGCCTCAAAGTTCCAAACCTACTTTTATATTATGAAGCTACAGTGTTGACTCAAGTGGGTGATTGGTTTGGAATAATGAAAAATGACATACTGAATTTAGAAGGCCACGATTTGGACTTGGGTTGGCATGCATACTTGTTTTACGAGGATAAGCTGGATAATGTTTTTAAAAGTCATATATTGAGACGGGCCTTGATGAGAGTTTGGAAAAAGCATCAGTTCAAATTGGATTACAAAATACCTTTGTGGTTGGATCTTGGGCAGATTGTGCCAAATATAAAGTCACTCGGGGGGTTGTTATATAAAGAGATACTTTTCAATGATGGGGGCAGATGGAATTTGAAATCTTTTAAAACTCTGTTGGAAGATGGGAAGAATTTAACTTGGCTGCAGTATTGTCAACTTCAATCGAGATGGAGAGAAGATCAGAAAATTGGATTAATGTTACATGAAGAAGATTTGGTGATACAGATGAAACAGAGAGGTCCGATGCATATTAAGAGGGTGTATAATTTGCTGCTAGAAAGAGACTCAGAGAGTGAACTAGTCAAGGACTGTATGATAAAATGGGCACAGAATTTTGCAGAACCAGTGATGTTAGAAACTTGGGAAAAGATCTGGGTCCAGAATGTTAAATTTACGCAGGCACAGAATCTGAGGGAAAATTTTTATAAGATGTTTTATAGATGGCATTTAGATCCTAAGAAATTATCATGTATGTATCCAAATGTTCAACCTAAATGTTGGAGGTGTGATTGTTTGGATGCTACATATTTTCATATTTGGTGGACTTGCAGGAAAGTGAAAGCTTTCTGGATTAAACTCTGGTGGGTTATGCAGAATGTTTTGAAAAAGAAGCTTCAATTTTCTCCGCAACTGTTTTTGTTGGGTATAGTTAAGGATTGTTCACCGAATGAAACAAGACTGATTTTATATATGATTACTGCAGCTAGATTATTGATTGGACAATATTGGAAAAAAGATAGTGTACCGACTATAGAAGAATGGACTTTGAAGATGGCTAATTTTGCGGAAATGGCAAAGATTTCTGCATATTTAAAAGATAGGACCCATGAAGTTTTTGTTCGGGACTGGAAGAATTGGGTGGATTATGTGCAGAACAAATATCAAACTAAGAAGTACCAGATAGTATTTGATTGAGGACAACAAAAATGGGATGATTATGTTTAGAATAAGTACTAAATTAAGAATTTTTGGTTAGCTTTTTGATAGAGCTTGAAGCAATAAAGGATTACTTTTACTGTTATTATTAGGTTAAATATATATATTAAATTGTTTTTTAGATATTAACTTGATATATATTTTGTTTGTACTGCTGTCTTTGATAAAACGATGGGGAAAATTTTTATACATTTGTAGTTTTAAGGGGGCATTTACAAATCTTATAAACCTTATTTGTTTAATATGTTTTTTTTTATTAGTAGTTAGAATTCTGGATTAATTTTATTGCTAGTGTTATGATATATATTATGGATCTCACCTATATCTAATTTTTAATAATGATTGATATATACTTATGATTTGTATGCAACGGAAGTCAGGGGGGGGAGGGTTGGGGGGAAAGGGGGGGAGGGGGGTAATTGTGGGGTTAAAAATGTATTGTAAAACTTTTTCAATAAAAAAAAAAAATGAATGGGAACTCATGCCATTGCTGACTGATATGATGATATGATATGATTTTGAGGACTCTCGAAGATTGTCTGCAGCCTATGATTCCATAAATTTAAACTATAAACAGGGGTGGGCTGCTGGGGGTTTGCAGGGGCTTGGGAGAACCTCTAGTTAAGATTCTGTGCAATTTAGAAAATCACAAAATCCCACTCTTGGCTGGCCCTGCCCAACCCACCTTGCCCCTCCCAGGAGTCCCCACGTGGCCCATTTTGGATGCAGGTATGTGCAGGGCGCGCATGGAGGCTTGGGGAGAGTGAAAAATGGGCCTATTGGAAATTTGGGAAGGCCGGAAATGGGCCCATTTCTGGCCTCCAGAGGGCCTCCAGAGCCTGGGGAGGCCGTTTTCACCCTCCCAGAGGCTTGAAGAAAGCCTCCGGAGCCCAGGGAGTGCAAACCCCCTCCCTGCCCCCGCGTGGTGCAGGAGGCCAACTAGGCCATGCCCACCATAGCCACACCCACCCAGCAACTGGGCAGAGAACACCTTGCTAAAAAATGTTTTGCTCACCCATGACTATAAATCAATATACACTAGTGTGAACTATTTATACACTATTTACCCAAGAATAAAAATAGATAATCTCTTTGAAAGGAAGAAAGACTATAGAAATCAAAAGAAAACAAAGCTTCTCTCTATTAATATTTTAATCTAAAAGAACTTTCCTATTTTAAAGATGAATTATGGAGTTTGGGGGTAGGTTGTATTCCTTTCAGATAGATGCCACACACAGATACCGTCTCACACACACACACACACACACACACTCATACACATACACACATACACACTATGGTCATACTTCTGAGTAGACAAATATAAGATTCTGCTGTTAGAGTACTTAACTTGGACTAAATCATGCCCATACTTTGTTTTATCCATTGCAAGCTTTCAAGGAAATGAAAGCATCGTCTGATTACTTGGCATTTCCTACCATGATGCACTTCATGTACAGTAGTAAATGCTAAATGGTATTAGCTCTGTGATTCATGACATAATGGCTTTAGACATATTTGCCTTACTTATATGCAGATAATCAAATGAAATCAGATTAAAACAAAACAATTAGGGTTGTAAAATTTAATATTATTGTATTTCTCTAATCTATTATACTGATCTGTTCTTCAGCCCTTTAAGGAGACTGCAGACAGCTCAGTACATTATTAGATTAATTTAACATTAAATATTATGTCCTAATTCTGTTAACTTCCCATCTCACTGAACAATCAAACACTTCTTACACACACGCACACACACACACACACACACACACACACAGACACATATATATTTGTTTTCGTAGATTTTCATGGGTAGAGGTATGGTGTATTCGTGTCTTTCCCCATGTAACATTTGAGAGTATCTTGGTGATGTTTCAACGAAGTCTCACTCATCATCTTCAGGCTGGTGTCTTCGGCTTTGTGCTTGTGCGAGGAAAGCGTGATTGGAACTGCTGTCTCTCTATAAATACTGGTGGTTAACTCCATCAATCAATCAAGATGTAACAACACAGACAACCAACCCACTCACAGCAACAAAGCCAGCACCCCACACCTCCCCACCAGTATTTATAGAGAGACGGCAGCTCCGAACATGCTTTCCTCACACAAGCACGAGGCCGAAGATACCAGCCTGAAGATGACGAGTGAGACCTCGTTAAAACGTTGCCAAGATACTCTCAATCTTACATGGGAAAAGACCCGAATACACCAAAACTTGCATACCTCTACCAGTGAAAATCTACGAATATATATATATCTATATATTCGTAGATATATATATATATATATATATATGAAAACAATAGGGAACTGTCAACAAGGACACTTAAATAGAAGCAACAGCAGATCCAGCAGAAATCAGTGAGTATCTTTTGATATCAGTGAAATATGCCATTGAATCAAGAGCACCAAAAATTCTTCAAAATTATCTCTCAATACTTACCTGGGAGCGAGCTTTGTTTAATTAAATTTATTTATTTTATTTTATTTTATTTTATTTTATTTTATTTTATTTTATTTTATTATTTTATTTTATTTTATTTTATTTTATTTTATTATTTTATTTTATTTATTTATTTATTTTAATTTTTATACCCAAGGGACTCAGGGCAGTGCACAGCCAACAATAAAACACACCTATATACAAAATTTAAAACCAATTTAAAAACATATTAAATAATTTGGCCCCAAATATCTTTAAAATAAGGTAACCATTAAAATTCATATTTTGGCCAGCCCAGCTTGTTGGAACAATAATGTCTTGAGGGCACAACGAAAGGTTCGTAGGTCAGGGATCATCCGTATCTCTGGGGGCAATTCGCTCTAGAGGGCAGGTGCCCCCACAGAGAAGGCTCTCCCCCTGGGGGTCACCAGTTGACATTGTTTGACCGACAGCATCTTGAGGAGTCCCTCTCTGTGGGAGCGTATTGGCCGGTGGGAGGCTATCAGTAGCAGAAGGCGATCTCGTAAGTACCCAGGAGACTTATGTCTGTATTTCCCTGTATACTGTATTTCCCTGAAAATAAGACCCTGTCTTATATTTTTTGAACCCCAAAATAAGTGCTTGGCCTTATTTTTGAAGAGGTCTTATTATTTTGGGGCGCATGATGCAAGATGGGTCACCTCTCGCCATCTTACCTGATTTCCAGCTCTGTCTCCCTAACCCTAACCAGAGGAAATGGCGGGTACTGGCTGTACATGCATTTAAATATTTCGAGAGAGGGCTTATTTTGGGGGAGGGCTTATTTTCAGGGAGGGCCTATTTTGGGGGGGCTTATTTTAGTGCATACGCTCAAAAGCCTGATTGGGCTTATTATCCAGGGAGGTCTTATTTTCGGGGAAACACAGGTATATAATTATTGTATAGTATATGATACAGTATTCTTCTTCTTCTTGTGCCATATCCATCATCAGACTTTGGCGATCATGTTGGCAATCCTATTTCTTTTCAACAGCCGCATGAAAAATTGTTGCTGAGTTTTGTCCAAACCAGTCCCTTAGGTTTTGAAGCCATGATGTTCTTCTTCTGCCTGGACCTCATTTGCCTTCAATCTTTCCCTAGAGGATTAAGTGAAGGATGCTGTATTTTTTTGTGTGTTGCATCACATGTCCAAAGTATTCTAATGGCTTTGATGATTTCCTTTTGCTTTCCCAGGTGGATTATCACCTCATTTGTGATTTTGTTAACCCAGTTTATACATAACAGCTGTCTGTAAATCCACGCTTCAAATGCTTTGAGTTTCTTCAAGTGGTTTTCTGTCAGAGACCAACTCTCTACTCCATAGAGTACAGTTTATATATAGTATAAATGATATAATATTGAGTATTTTTAATCTTCTCCTGGTGAAGTTGCGTACAGGCACTCCTCAACTCAGTACAATTCATTGACTGACATTCAAAATTGCAACAGCATTGAAAAAAGTGACTTATGACCATTTTTCACACTTATTACTGTTGTAGCATTCCCATGGTCATGTGATTAAAATTCAGACACTTGGCAACTGATTCATATTTATGACAGTTGCAGTGTCCCAGAGACATGTGACCACCTTTGGCAACCTTCTGACAAGCAAAGACAATGGGATAACCAGATTTACTTAACAAACTTGCTACTAACTTCACAGCTGCAGTGATTCACTTAACAACTGTGGCAAAAAAGGGTATAAAATGGGGGAAAACTCATTTAACAACTGTCTTGCTTAGCAACAGAAATGATGGACTCAATTGTGGTCAAAAGTCTTGGACTACTTACCCTGTTTCCCCAAAAATAAGACCTCACCGGATAATAAGCCCAATTGGGCTTTTGAGCACATGTGCTAAAATAAGCCCCCCTGAAAATAAGATTATTTTGGGGTTCAAAAAAATATAAGACAAGGTCTTATTTTCAGGGAAACACAGTATGCTATAAAATATTTTCTCTCCAAGTGGTGATAAGCATGTCACATAATATATATCTATATTCTATATGCAGCGTAGAATATGTTAAGCGATACTTTATTCAGAATTTCAGATTAATCATATTGTTTTGGGGGAGGCAAGAATGTTGGTGAATTTCTCATAAACACCATTCTATTATTTAAACAACTCTCATGTTAATAACAAGGCACGCCTCATCTGCTGTAGGACTCCAGTAAGCAGAGGATATTATAATATGAATGTCAGAAATGCAGAGAGAAAAAGACAGATAATTGTAAAGCAGGTTTTATACATTTTGCTGTAAATTAACATAGCACCATCCCATGTGACTAGGATAAAACCAGAATGAACCAAGAATGTAATTATTTTTTTTTTGTCACTAAGTGCTTAGAATAAGAAGAAAGATATCTAAATTAATTGTTTTAAGTGCCCTGAAGTGGTAGCAGTTACAATTTGTATAAATCTCTATCAATATTTCTTAGCCTGGCTTAATGCATAAAGATGGAATGCATTTTGCATAGTCTTTATTTAAAATATTAACTAGTGTCCTTAGCTTCAAGGATGTGGCTTTGTTCAATATCATAAAGATAACAATCTCTTTACCTCTTTTATATTAATACTCTTTGTGAGCAGGTGTTGAACCAAGGTCTCTCTCCTCGTGCCAAGCATGGACTAGCAATTCTGCCGAACATGCTGAAAAGACAAGAGATAACCCCATATGTCCTGGTCAACAGTCTCTCTCATAAAAGAGACTCAAATGTCCAAGGTTATGTGTCAAGTAGATCTGAACATGTGCAATGTTATAGTGTTTGCTGAAAAGTTACTACTTGACCAACATTTAACACCTTGTTGCCAAGTTTTAAAAAGGGCAAAATTACTATGGGAAACTATTTCTCAAGGTTTATAAAAACATGGAATTTTCTTGCCTGCAGAAAGGGCCTTGTAACTTCTAATGCAACAATATTCCAATGCTATCAACAAGCTTTCCTAACAACCTAAACCATTAATTAGTCAAATATGAGCTTTTTCTCCAGTGGCAATTTTGTGCTGGGTGGAGATGGCTAGCATAGTAACACATGACTATGGCTGTATGACTGTATACAGCATGAAATATCAGTAAAAAATAATAAATGATTGGATATATCCATCCATCATCATCCAGCTTCTTGCTTGCTGAATTTTTACATGTTACCTATGTCTTGCATCCTTCCAAGATTGGTAAAATGAGAACCCAGATTGTTGGGGGAAATAGGCTGCCTCTGTAAACCGCTTAGTGAGGGCTGTAAAACACTGTGAGGCAGTATTTAAGTCTAAGTGCTATTAGAATAGAATAGAATAACAGAGTTGGAGGGGACCTTGGAGGTCTTCTAGTCCAACCCCCTGCTTAGGCAGGAAACCCTACACCACTTCAGACAAATGGTTATCCAACATCTTGGATAACATATTCCTTATTATTTGACAATTCATTCATTTCCCTATATTTGATAGGCATGCACGTATATACATATGTACACATCATTTGATTAATCTTCTGTATTCTAAGATCCCACTTTCAGAGGTGTCTTTTAAACCCACTGTAATTGTGTGTAGTCCATGCCAATGCCAGTACATAAATAAGTTCTAAAGCATGATAATGCAATGTTATGCATGTCTGTGTAGAAGAAAAGCACATTGAGTTACTTCCACATCAATGGGATTTCAGCCTAAATCACATATAAACTCTGTTGCTTTCACCTTTTTCTGGGAAAGATTAATTGGTTCAAGATTATAGTTGTCCTCAAATTTTGTTTATAGTGAAAAGTGAGGCAATGTTGGAAATTCATACATTGACAAAACAATCAAGTTGCTTCAGAGGACATGTGTATGTTGCTCAATAAAAGTAGTCTCTATTTTTTCCCTGTTGGTATTATCATTTTTGATAAACACACACACACACACACACACCAGGAATAAACTAAATGCAATATAACATTAACGTCAGATATCTGTAATATGTAGTTCCAATCCTTATTTTCTAACATACAAAAATCTCAAGCAAGTCCTAATCAGGTTTTATTTTAGAAAACCCTTTTTTTTCTTCTCTCAGCATGCTAAGTTCTAGTGAAAGTAATTTTAAATGGTTCGCCTTCTAATATTGTTATAAACCTTATTAAATGGATGTGAATTTGTTTACGTATTTGGGTAAAGTCACCAATACTTATAGCATTGATATTCTTGATGAATAATTTCAAGCGGCAATATTTTTGAGTTCTTCTCTTGCCTATATACTAAAATCAAAATCTGGGGGTGGGGGGGTGGGGACAGGCATTATGCAAAGCAAACAAAACTTTAGCTCAGCTTTTCAAGTCTGTGTTTTGCAATAACATCATTAATCTAAATAGGTTGGTTTTCACTCTGCTCCTTAAGGATTTAATCACATAGTGAGAGACATTGATATTAATGTGAGAGACTCCTCCCAGATCTAAATCACTTATGAGAAATGCTTCCTACTGTGGTTATTGTCTTTTTATTATTATTACTGGGATCTTGGTATGAAGTGAACAGAGTTTATTGTAAAGGAAAGTTTGTTTGGTTGCAGGAAAAAATCAAACCAAGTTGGAACAAACTGCAACTGAGAGTGGCTGGATAATTCTCCGCGAGCTGCACTGGCTCCCTATTGGTCTCCAGTTACAATTAAAGGTGTTGGTTATTACCTTTAAAGCCCTACATGGCTCAGGGCCAGGCTATCTTCGAGACTGCCTTCTACCACATAACTCCCAACGACTGGTAAGATCCCACAGAGTTGGTCTCCTTCGGGTCCCGTTAGCTAAACAATGCCAGCTGGCGGGCCTGCGGGGGACGGCCTTCTCTGTGGCTGCCCCAGTTCTCTGGAACCAGTTACCTCCTGAGGTCCGGACTATCCCCTATTGGCCTTCCAAAAAGTGGTGAAGACCTGGTTTTTCCGGAAGGTCTGGGGCCATTGATCTCACTCTTGTGATCCGGCGAGATCCAGCCATGAATGGTGTGAATGAGTTTTAATGTTTTTAATATTTTTAATTTTTAAATGTTTTTTATAATGATTTTAAATGCATTGTGAGTCGCCCTGAGTCTTCAGAGTGGGGCGGCATACAAATTGAATTAATTAATAAATAAATAATAAATTTTCCAATTCACAAATTGCTGCTCTTTATTTGAAAAGGATTTTCCCTTGTCCCCCATCCAATTTTCATTTAAAGATCCGTACAAAGCCAGATTCCGTACATTTGGAATCTCAAATATCTGATTGTGCTATCCTGCAGAACATTGTCATAACAACAATGGCAAAGTACACTGCATTTCTCATTAAATGTTACAAACAGTAAAGACTCTTTCAGGTAAAAGTCGATTCCTGATAACTGGACACATTCATTTAGTTTTCTTGCAAGATATATAGAAAGGGTTTGCCACTGCCTGCTTCCATTTTTTTCCCCCAACTTCCCAGTGGGGCCTATTTCAAAATCTCTCCATGTATATAGGATAGGAACATGTTATGTAAATCTATGTTGTCTTTTGCCCTCCCACCTTTCCTATTTGGAAAGAGATCTTTCATTGCTATTATGATTTAAATTAGCAAGCAAATCACTTCATGTAGGCTCAAACTAGACAGGATATTAAACAGCTTTCCCCTGATGTGGACAATTTTTTTTAAAAAAAATATGCATCTGGAAAAGAAAGATGCCAGTAAAGATTTTTCTTTAATGCAAACAAGTGTTTTGGAAGAGTCATTTTCTTCAGAATTACAATTTGTGAAGAAAGTGTTAACTTCTGCAGCACTGGCCTGCTTTTAATAATTGTAATACTCCAGCATCATCTATGTGTATTTTAATTAAAGACAAAGATGCCTTTTGTATCCTATCCAATCCAGTCCTTAGACTGCCAATGAAATTATAAATATGTAGCAGTTCAAAACATTCCAAAGAGGTGCTTTGAAAAGACTCCAGCTAGAAGTACTGAATTAAAATAACCATATCCCTTGTATCCACTACAATTTTTACCCAGTTGTCTGTATAGGTATATGAAGCAGCTATGCATGCTCTTTCTGAGGAACTCTTTATATTAAAAGAAAATGCCAAATATAAAAAAACAATTTTTAATTATTTATTTTTAAATCATTAAAAAAGACAACTTAGAATACCAACCTACAGATCATTTTCTATTGATCTACTTTGACTATTATCCTACTGTAGTTGGTGTGCTGAGCTAGTTTTAGAGATGCTTCTCTATAGGCTATGATCTGTCATGTGATGAAAATTTATCATAATTTTGGGTCGATGAATTGCACAGTATTTGATTTGAAAAATAAAAATTCCCTAGAATTGTGCTACACTCAGTTGGCTGCATGGATTTGCTACATTGCTCAATCTGGTGAGATAGGTAGATATTCTCAGGATAAGGCAGTCCCTCCAATAATCTGGCCCAATGCCATGCAGGGTTTAAAGTTTAAAGGGAATAATTAGAATCTTGAATTGGGCCTGGAAAGAAACTAGCACCACTCACCCAGCAGCAGTGCCACAGAAACAAACTTGCAGGGACCCAAAATTGTATTCCAATTTATTCTGGGCCAGTTGAAGTTTACACCAGTCCAAGCAGAAGGTGACTATGAATGTCACTTTGACTATGAAGGGCATGAATGATGATGAATAGGCCTTTGTGGTCCTCGTCTTACCCAACCAGTAGGAAAATGCCTTGAGAATATTGATGGTGATTGACTATAAAAATATTATTAGTCTTGTTTATCTGAGAAGATTTAAGAAGTTGAGTGAAATGTGATAAAGACTGGGGTTGTTGGATTTGGGAGTGAGATGGAGGAGAAAGAGGGGACACCCCTTTCTGAAGTGAGTGACTAGGAACATTTCCCTTCCAATCCTGGGTGAAAGGGTTCCCTTATTGTTAATAGAGTTAATTATCATTGTGAAAACTTAATTTGTTGAGAAATACTTATTTTTGAAAATTTCTTTAAGTCTTTTCTCTTTATCCAAAATAGCTTGTGACTTCCCTTGACTCCTCTTTATCAGTTCACTATTATGTTATATAATTTGAAATAAAAGTTTGACTTGCAACAAGGTAAAAATGAGTGCCTTTCCTAAATTACTTTCATTTTAAAAATATCTTATTACAATCCTCTATTACTTCTTTCTATAACAACATTTCATTTAGTCTTTACCTAAAGAAACCAAAGTTTTCTTTTATAAACCAATCTAACAGGATTATGATCCAAAAAAGTCATTGGAGATTTTTCTATTTTAGAAATTTTAGTAGCCAAGTTCTATGAAATCCAAATCGTGTCTATTCTTGAAAATGATATATACATTTCAGAAAAGTAATTACACTTTTAAATTTTTCTGTCTCCGTATATCAATCAGCCCTAAAATTGTCCATCAAATCAAATAAAACTTTGGGTAAATTTGCCTTGAATAGTTTTAATATTTTTCTCAAATATTTTAATATTTGCAAATTATGCAAATGATTTAACATGTCATTTGCGGGATTACTGAATTATGCCAGTGATGTCAGTTGCCATGGAGATTTGTTCTACTCTGTGCCATATCTGCTGTATTTTAAGAAGTTGTTCTTTTATGATTTTAAGACATAGTAATATTATTTTTTCATGATGATATAACTTTAAGTCTTTTAATCCTACTTTGTACCCTGGTTGGGATTACAAAAGATAGAAATTGGAGGAGCTAACAATATTATAAATAAATAGATACCTAGAAAGCATTTTGCTCCACCCCCACCCCCCACCCCTGCCCAGTTATTTCAAGATGATCTGGGACAGCATGGCCTTGCCAGGCCTAGGTCACTATGGCAGCCAGCCATTCCCTATGCCTTTGCCTATATACTACTAGGATGATTCAATGATAATAAATCTCTCAGGGTCAAACTGCATATTGTGTAGCATATTGACAACTTTTCATTTTTATCTAACTCAAAAAAAAAAGTGTGGGTGCCCCAACCAAGGCTGACATCTGAGGAGAAACATAGTTCTTCCCTCTCCTGTAGTAAGTTCTCCAGGTCAGCCTTCACAAAAGTGTTGCCTGTAACATAAGGAAGGGAAGGGAAGGGAAGGGAAGGGAAGGGAAGGGAAGGGAAGGGAAGGGAAGGGAAGGGAAGAGAAGAGAAGAGAAGAGAAGAGAAGAGAAGAGAAGAGAAGAGAAGAGAAGAGAAGAGAAGAGAAGAGAAGAGAAGAGAAGAGAAGAGAAGAGAAGAGAAAAAGTTGCTGCAAGGGGAATGATCCACATCTAGGGAAGAAGGAATTCAGTTTCTCCACCTATGCGATATATACTGAAGGCCTCTAGTTCTAATTATGAGAAAAATAAAACTGAGAAGAAATGGAATTGCATAAACCACCTTTAAGGGAATGAGCAGACTGATCTTCATATCTGTAATAATAGGGTTCAGAAATTCCTTTATTTAATAAAAATTATAATCAGTACCATTCTTTTTTAATGGTTTTGTTAGGAATTAGCTCAGAATCTCAGTGTCAAGGTTCCAAATAACACCCCCAACGAAAGAAAACTCCAAGGCTAGAAGTTCCTCAAAGCTCCATTTTATTAGAGATGTCATATTGGCCCACCTGGGAAAACCCAAATCTGAAAGCTTCCAGGTTTTCCCCACCCAAAAGAAAATCCAAGTCTCTTCCCCTGCACCCACATGTCCATCACATGGTCCAATCAATGCACCATCCCAACTGGAGATGCCTCCCAGTCACTCCAGATGCAGGACGAATGTCCTTGACTCTCAGAGAAAGGAATGTTATTGTAGCTAGATATCTCTACCACTCCATACAATCCCCCCGCCCAGTTTCCCACAGCACTAAATGTGGCAGCCCTGAAGATCCAAAGAAAAAGCTGGCCTCCAGTACTGACACTCAGTACTGAACACACGTTGCTGTCCCCCACCTTGCAATGAGGTTGGCAGTTGAGATCAGTAGCTAGATTTCAGCAGTGCTTCACTCTCTGTGGAATCATTCACTTGGTATTGTTTTGTTGAAGCTTATTTCAGCCCAAGGAGCCCAAATGCCTCATGGAGTATGGCAGACCCAATTTGACTAGAGTAGCACCCCAACACAGCTAGTTTCCTTCTTTTCAAATCTCCATGGTAAGGGATTATGACAAGCAAGGTGGATTTTTTTGCATTATGCTCAGGGCACTGATAGCAGTCAGAGAAAGTGACAGAGAAATAGTATTGAGGTCTCCCAGGACGAAGAAAGGACTCAATTCCTTCATAATTGTAAAGCCATGTTTAAGGAAAAATGTGATACATTGTTTTACATGTTTTATAAATAATATAAGCGGTCAATTAAGTTGCATTTCAGCAAGGTGGCATTAATTATTCATCCCTCTTTTTTTAATTTTCATAAATTTTACAATTTACAGGGTGTTCCTGACAAGGAACTAATCTCTAAAGCCAGCATCAACAGGCTTTTTGTTGCGCAAAAAAAAAAAAGTGTAGGTCAGCATTTCCAGTATTATAACACATGATATACTGAGACCTTGTAGCTTTATTTATTTAAATTTTCTTGGCCACTTTTTGACTCAGGCAAGCTTCTTTACCCCTTTCAAGACTTAAGCATACAAGTACAAGTAATGCTGTAAAGCATTAAAGTACACACATACATACATACATGCTCCAGAATAAGGACGGAGAGGGCAATTTTTCTGAAGAGGCTGATATGGAAACCTGTCATCTTGAGAGGTATTATAGCTTGGGTGCCAGAGGACAGATGCTTTACACATTGAATTCCAAAAGGGATGTCCACAGGGCAAGGTAAAAAAAGTCAAGATGAAACCTATAACGTTCCAACTGAAGTTCTGGCCATTTTAAATGTATGTACTGCAGAGGTGAAATGATGCTTCCATAGCATCATTTTACCTTCCATTTTGACCTTTTGGACCATCTCCTGTGGACACCCCTAGATTCCAACCTAAGAAAGCGTTTGTTAGCCAAACAACTACACAGATTTTAGAACTGTGTATTTAGAACTGTGTATTGCTATTGGCAATCAGGCTTTTATTTGCTAAAAGCTCCACCAACTGATGGAAAGGACACACATGGAGAATTCCAGAATGTTCTTTAAAGAGTTAAATATAAAAACTGTTCATGGACTTTCTCCATGAAAAGATCTTCCCATTTGCCCCAAGCGTTCATTGTTTTTCCATAATCTGAATTTATTTGGAGAAGACATTATATAGCTGTTCTTGACAGATAATTAAGGAAACCCTCACCAATCTACACTTTGGCACCTAGATCCAGTGGTGGGATTCAGCAGATTCGGCTTGGTTTGGGTGAACCAGTTGTTAAATTGCTGGCTGGCTCTACCTCTACCTCTCCTTATCCTGCCCCTTCCAGAAGTCCCCATGTGCCCTGTTTTGGCTCCCAGGTAAGTGCACGGAGGCCTACTAGTCCCAAAATGGGCATGGGAGTGTGCGGTATGGCCCCCTGCGGCCAGTTTTTGCTCCCAGGAGGCTGCACAGAGGCCTACTAGGCCCAAAACGGGGCGTGTTTTTATTCCTGGGAGATGCAGGAAGCCGAGTGCTGCCTGTCACGCCTCCTGGCCACATCCACCATGGCCACATCTACCCAGCCAGTCATTAGGACAGAGAACCAGTGGTTAAATTATTTGAATCCCACCACTGCCTGGATCTGTTGTTTGGATACATATGCAAGAGCAACTGATGGGAAGTCTTCTAATATTCTAGAGTGACACCTGACCTAATCCTGTAACCTATCTAAAACAGCTTTCTGTGCAATATTCAGATGCCTATTTTATGCAACCGGTAACTTACGACCCGGTCATGACAGGTTTTTTTTTTATGTCAATGAATCCAGTAATCTTCAATTAGCAGTGTTAATTAGATTGACAGTGCTTTGCTCCCCTGGGGCTTTGTTGTGCTAAAGAACATGCAAGAATATTGCGGTGAATGAAAAATTAAGATTTATAGATGGCAGAACCATCTGTTTTTTTTGAAGTATCCCTCTTCTTAGTTGGCACTTTTAAGATGGCACCTTGCAGTCAGAAGCTCCAGGGGACAGAGGCTTTTTATATTAAAATAAAGCACACATTTATTTTTCTAAGAAAGTGTATCTTTTCTTCCTAGAAACCAGAAAATACTTGCTATTCCCAGGGGATTCTTATTTTTTTTTCCGGCCCCTGGAATGGATCCCCTCTGATTATTATTGTTGAAAATTGATTGTGCAGTTTCCAGAGGTCACATGCAAAAACCATGAACCTAAAATAGCTGCTAAAAGATTTTGGAAAAAAAAGAAGGCCCAAAGACCTTCTCTTTCCCAAAATACAGAGGGGAACACCCTCCTCTCCTAAAAATAGCAACAATTGTCAAAAGCAGTTACGATATATAACATAATGGAAAAAAAACCCCACTCAAAACAAGTAGGATTTGTTGGCCTTGTAAATAATTTTCCAGTTCTAAAAAGCAAACAGACTTGGGAAACCTCTGATTTTGCTGTCAATCATCTCCTTCTCCCATCCTGCCAACAGCAACCACCTGTATGGTGGGAATGACTACTCTAATAAGGGAAAGTAGATATTCAAGGTACAAGGCCACCACAGTGTGGTTTCCAGAAAATCAATTTAATAAGAGCAGCCAATCTTAAGACTTGCCAAATTAGAAATTCAAAACACATGTTTTGTTTTGTTTTGTTTTGTTTTTTTGTTTTGTGTTCTGTTGTGTTGTGTTGTGTCTTGTTTTGTTGTTTTGTTTTGTTTTTGTCAAATGCCTGGTTCAAGCCACTTCAGCTCAGTGTCAGCATCTGAATATTACGAAGATGTAAGTACATAGTTTCTTATATAATGCAAGGTCTACAATTCCACTGAGGAAAATTTGAATGAAGACTGATGGAATCTTTTATAGTGGCATTGTTGAGTGTTTTTCCTGAAAAAAGCTTTGAGATTTTTCTAAGGGGTCTGCATGAAGAACTCAGGAGGGTTGTTGTCAGAAGCAGGTACAACAAAATTACGAATCCATGCCTTACCTTGGGATCCCAACAAGTCTCCCGGGCTCTATTTCTTTCAGCTTTAATGTCCAGTCTTCAGACAATGTTTTTTCCCTTGAATGTTTGGGAAAGGGAGTGTCAGTGCTTTAAATTGTTCTGCTTGGTAGCTCATATCTAGAAGTCAGGATGAAAACTCCTTAATTCCACAACATATGGATAGACTTAACCATAGTTTCAACTAGGCAACTAGTACCCTGGACCAAGCTGAATCCAAAAATGCTAGGGAATGCCTAGAAGCTTTGCAGGCAGACAAATCAGCCATCAACAAGCATACAGAGATAAAAAACATTTATACCCCATTTAAAAGAGACAATAAAAAGGGAAATAAAAAGAACACCCCAGGAATCACCATTCATTTAAGCATGGATTAACCCCAGGAGCAACACAAACAATCAAGCAATAAATGTCTATGGAGATGCTCAGTCATCCAGGTAATCTTTGTCCTGAAGGTGCTTTTTTCAGGAGCAATTTAGTTGCTCTTCAATTTAAAAGACACAGGCCACTCTTTTGAAGACAACGAAGTCCATATTTTGGGCAGAGAGGATCGCTGATTTGAAAGGGGTTAAAGAGGCCATCTATGTCAAAATTGAACAGTTCTCTCTCAACAGAAGGGGAGGATACAACATCATCTATCTTCAATCCTCAACACAGTCTTTTCAACAGTTCCAAGAAGTCTCCACACCAATTTGTACCACTCAGGTGACTCTGTTGACACAGATAAACCTCAATATGACCTTAATGACCCACTAAAAGAATGCAAATGACCAGCTATCTTCAAGGAGTATAAATCTGTCCATTCCCCACCATCCAGTCAGAGTTGTAGAAGTTTCTTCGATGAGAAGTGAAATGTCTTTAAAGAAAAGCTCTTGAAAAAAGCACAATCTTTTTGGGACAATCAAGCAATAACAACAGCCTTATCAAAGATACCAAGGAGAAAACCACACTCCCATCAACACTGATGGGCAAATATAAACAAAGAGCAAACCTCACTCCCCTGTAACATGGGAGTATTATCTAGTTGGGTAACAAAATATCTGCAAGCAAACAACCAAACTCCGAGCACCAAGGACTCCACAGTTCCATCTTTGAGAAACAGACCTCCCACCTTCCCCATCTCTCTCTTTCTCATTCTCCACCCTCTGCTCTCCACACTAGTCAATTTTGTCTGATCTTCTGTATGATTATGTTTAGAAATGTAAATCAGATTTGTAGCTCAAAAGACCTACTACTGCTTTCCTGTATGACAAATTATCTGTCTAATCTTCTGCATAATTAGGAAGACTTGTAGAAAAAGATACCATAGTAAAATCAGTAAAATCAGTTGAAGGCTAGCAAAGGACTTTGCTCCTCAACTTGCATGTGAGTAAATGTCAAATTCAAACATACTGTACATTCTAAGTATTTTTCTCCACACATGTTATTTCAAAAGTTTACATTTAGAAAAGAATGAATATTATTTCCCTTATTAGATTAACATTTCAATGTTTGTGCAGCTCTAATGATTTTTTTTTTAATGTTGCCAAGACTTAATAGAAGCTGAAGCAAGTTTCAGCAGGATGGGACTGTTTAAACAATGTAGGCATTCGGTTTCAGGGTTGACGCAATCTTGTCCTTAGATATGTTGCAGTGGTGGGTTTCAAATTTTTTTACTACCAGTTCTATGGGTGAGGCTTGGTGGGCGTGGCATGGCTTGGTGGGTGTGGCAGGGGAAAGATACTGTAAAATCTCCATTCCCTTCCCACTCCTGGGGAATGTTATTGCAAAATCCCCATTTCCTCCCGATCAGCTGGGACTTGGGAGACAGCGAATAAATGGGGGTGGGGCCAGTCAGAGATGGTATTTATCGGTTCTCTGAACTACTCAAAATTTCTGCTACTGGTTCTCCAGAACTGATCAGAACCTGCTGAAACCCACCTCTGATATGTTGGCTATAGAGAGTAAACTTGCAGAGGAATCTAATGTTGGGAAATAATTAATTATTCTGCAATGGAAGTACTATAACAAAATTGATCTAGTTCTAAGCATTTGCTGCTCTAGGTACTTGAGCATTAAAAAAAAGCAATATATCTTGACTAGAACCAGGTCCCCCCCAAATTTTATAAAATAGGCAATCAGGAATCATTTTCGTTGGAATGGGTATTCTGGTAAACAAAAATAACAATAGGTATTTCTGTATAAGTGTTTAGGACAGTTAGACATCATCAAAAATGTATAAAGATTAATATCAGAATTGTAACGATGACAGTTTAATTTTATGGAATTAAACTATTCCATAATGCCATTTTAGAATAATGCCATTTTAGATATGTGTTGGGGGGGGGGGGCTGCATTAAAAGATGTATCCCAACAGAGAAAGATTAATCATTACACAGAAAGTGGCCTTTATTGCTATTATCTCCTTCCTCCTTACAAGCATTAGAAAGAATATTACCATATTATAAAGATTAAACAATGGGAAAATATGAGGTTGAAAATATTGACATTTATATTGTTATAATCTTAAAGAGAACTTTTATAAAACGATGTATATTTGGTATGTGAATAAAGGCACTTCAAATTTAAGTTGGAAATGTGAAGAAAAAGAAATGTTGTTTTATCATGCTTGGTGGACATGTAAAAAAGTAGAAAATTTTGAATTCACATACATAGTGCAATTCTGAGGATTTTAAAGATTGATACATAATTGAGACCAGAACTCTTTCCTCTTGGGATTGATGGACAAACAGTTGGGAAAAAGTCATGATTTTTCATGACACAATAAAAATTTTGTTTTGTATATTTCTTTCTTCCTTGCACTTTGCTCTCCCTTTGTTTGCTTCCATTTTGCTTTTTTTTGGTATTATTTTGTATTGGTTTTTACCTGTGTTTTTAAAATGTTTAATAAAATTATATACAAAAAAGGAACCTTATGAGCTATAGGTGGTGATTATGAGGTTCACAGTATTGAAAGGTTTTGGACCTTTTCACTTAATTTCCTTCCTGAGATTAGTCATAACTTCAAACCTCACCCCTCCAAAAATCTTAAACCACAAAAGGGTGCATTTTCCCATATTCTTCAGAATTGTTGCTAACACTATAACTCAACTAATTTAGAGAATCTGTAAAATCTCGGAATATGTGCTCAATATTTATCTACCAACAAGTAAACCCCACTGAACTTAGGTTTATTTCTGAGTATAGATAAATGACATTTAACTCAGCCAGAATGTTGTGAATCTGTTCAGATTTTGTACTTATATTTTAATAATCCCAGTTCTTGGTTCTATCAATTCACTACTTACTACAATGCATATAACTTGGAGGAACCCTATTAAATTCACTAGGTACTGAGTCCACCTGAAACATATAGCTTGATTGGCATTCTTATGTTGTGCAGTACATATGGCAACTGGAAACATTTTAGCTATGGAATCCTATAGGGCCTAGTTCCTTTTCTGTTAGTGCCGGTATGTAAAGCGTTTACTTTATCAAGGCTATTTTACTGTTACTATAACATGAGAAGAAAAAGCAGTCCAAAGGCCTAAACAGAGATTGTCTACATTTTTGTAAGCCATTTGTACAAATGATGAGGACTAGAAACATATCTTGTTAACCATATATGTGACCTGCAGCAAGTTATAGCATATAGTTGACCTGGATAGCTCTTGTAAAGTTTAGAAGGATTAGTTCTTTATAGCACTTGGAGGGAAGACAACCAAGAAGAAATCCCCAAGCTTTAAATTAAATTGAGAAGTTTAAAAAATCCCAGAAGAAGACAATGGCAAATTCTAATCTTAATCTTAATCTTTTCTTTATCTTGGCTGAGAAAATTATAGCAGTCAACCCAGATACACATACACACATTCACAAACACACACTGATTTCAGAATTTTCTGCTTTTTATTTCAATACTACTTTAGTTATTTCTTGGCTTGGTGTTTCCAGCAATCTAGTATCCCACTCTGGTCTCAGTGATAAATACCCTGTTGCACTTTGCAAATAAATAAAAACAAAATCATACCATAAATGCCACTCAGATTTATTGAATGCCTTACACATGTAGAAATGCCATTTAATCCTCTAGAAACCGAACTCACTCCAAAGGTGGGAGGGGGAACCTCCAGTGTAATTAATACATTGCTTTGGAGCATTACCCCCTCCAAACGGGGGTATCTAATCAGAAGAATGCTATTTATAATATTAAGATCAGACAGTGTAAAAGCTCAGCCCTAAAGCTAACTGTAAATACAGAGAAATCTAATATCCTAATACTCCAAAATGACTCCAAAATCCAATAATATAAAAAATGCTTTATAGTGCTATCACTTCCATAGTGCTGGGGCTCCATAAGACTGTCTGTTATTGTCTTAATGAAATTTCTCCCCCCCCCACCCCCCCCACACACATTTTTTTCATTTTTCCTTCCTGATGATATATTTCACTTAAATCTAGAAAATGGTTGCACACAGGAGGACCACATAGGACTTGGCAGCTGCCTATAAGTTGGGCAACTTATAGAAGCCCTATAGACTGGAGCCAGCTATCCTCTACCTATTGTTATTAGTCGCTAAGTCATGTCCGACCATCGCAATGCCATGGACAACATTCCTCCTGGCCTTCCTGGCCTTTACCACCACCACCACCACCCCCGGAGTCCATTTAAGCTCATACTGACTGCTTCAGTGACTCCATCCAGCCACCTCATTCTCTGTCGTCTCATTCTTCTTTTGCCCTTAATAGTTCCCAGCATTAGGCTCTTCTCCAGTGAGTCCTTTCTTCTTATTAGGTGGCCAAAGTATTTGAGTTTCATCTTCAGAATCTGGCCTTCTAAAGAGCAGTCAGGGTTGATCTACCTACTCTATCCCAATGGCTGGGCTAAGTCAATGGGTCTGCCCTTGGACAACAGTACCAAGATTCCCACACCTTCCTTAGCTTTGGTCTGGCCAAATCAATCACTTCTTGAAGATGCCTCATAGCTTGTTCCCCTGGCCCATCATCTCAGCAGGAAGAGACCTGCTGTGGTATAAGATAATTGGGTCTCTCAGGCCAAGAATCCTAGAGCTGTGGATGGTAAGGCCAGCCCCATAGCTGTTAAGTTGTGGGCGCAAGAATGGACATGACATGCAATAGAATCGAACACTTTTATTAGCTCAGTAAATCGCAACGGGAATCCTAGATGCAGCAGCTCCTTTTATAGCTAGGAGCTGTCCGCGGCTTCAGCCACTGACGTTCCTTTGAATTTCCCGCTCTCGTCCCTGTAATTTCCCTAACAGAAATTAGTCTGTTCAAATCTGCCATTCAATACTCAACAATAGCCATTCTCTGTTGAAAAATAGATGTTGTTACCTAGCTATCCTTTGTGTTTCCTGAGCTACCTTGTTGTTCCTTAACGTGTTGTGTCATCTTCAGGTTTTAAGATAAGCTGCAGTTGCTAATGTCAGGGTTCCAAGTAACACCCCCAATGAAAGAAGTTCCTCAAAGTTCCATTTGATTAGAGATATCATATTGGCACATCATATTTGGAAAAACCCAAATATGAAAGCTTCCAGGTTTTCTGCACCCAAAGGAAAGTCCAAGTCCCTGCCCAGAAACCACATGTCCATCACATGGTCTAATCAAAACACCATCCCATCTGGAGATGCCTCCCAGTTCCAGCCCTCTAGGTGCAGGGCAAGATGTCCTTGACTCTCTGAGAAAGGAATGTTCTTATACTATATATCACCCATGTTCCATACAATCCCCCCTCCCAATTTCCCATAGTAGTAAATGTGGCAGGCCTGACAGCCCAATGCATAAAATAACTTCCAGGCCAGACAGCTGATCTGCCTATACAGAGGCTCTCTGGCCTATACAGAGAATCAGCAGAATTTCTTAACCTAGCCTTGACTCCAAGGCCTTTGTTGACTTGGACCCTTCTTCAAAGTCTGCATCTCCTAAATCCCTTCCTTCACCATCCATACACAGATTTATTTCATGGCACTCATGCTCTTTATACAGAATCTATAGTTCTTCCTGAGAGCCCGTTTCATGTAGTGTTAAGGCTAGAAATTGGGAGATCATAGATTCTAGTCCCAGCTGGGTGATCTTGGGCCAATCATTTTCTCTTAGGCGTAGGAAGAAGGCAATGGAAAATCACTTCTGAAAAGCCTTGTCAAGAAAACTAGGCAGTCTCTGGGAATAAATATGATTGAACTGAAGGCAAAAATGTTCTTCCAAATCCTAACTTACTAACTAGTGTAACTTACTTCAAAGAAAAGAGCATCATATGTATAGTGTGGCAATGCCCAGCAACAACTGATTATATACTCAGTTTTTAAGATGGACTCACGAAGATGTGCTTCTATCTGTAAATCCTTTCTGCAATCCCAGAAAAACAAGCCTTTGGATTCTTTATCAATCTCTCTTTCTTGTTCCTAAATCACAAAACCTGTACTTGTACAATCTAAATTCTTTGACCTCTAATCTTCTTACTGATTCCATGCATGTATTCCAGTCCCAGAATTCAACAAATTTAAAACTGTATTTCCTACCTAGACCATGAATTCTAGTCCCACCACAGGCATGAAAGCCGTCCGGGTAACTTTATGGCAATCACTCTTTCTCACATCCCAACTCACCCTTCTTTTGTTTGCAGGGAAAATAGGAAAAAAATGGAGTATTAGGTATGTTTGCTGCCTTGAGTTATTTATATAAATAATAAAAGTGGGATAAGTCTAAAGAAAATTGTCTTGCAAAGTTCAACAATATTTAATGCACATTGTATAATATGCAAAACTGGGAGGTTGGCCCCATTTGATGAATCCCACATCAGTTGAGTAGTTAAGGCTGCAAGACAATGATTTGCCAAGGCCTTTACTAAGTGGTAAATTATTTGTCTTAACAGCAAGAAGTCCCAGTTTGCAACTTCTGCTCTTGTCTGGAGAAGTGAAGGAAAAGGCTCTTGCCTGAAACCGTGGAGGGTCCTTGTGGGTCTGTATGACAAGCCAAGGAACTATGTGATCAGGCAGCTTCTTGTGCTCTACTGCGTCTGAAGCTAAATGGACATTTAGCTCAGCCTCTAGAGACCAACTTCTCTGTCTGTCATGCTCTCTCTCTCTCTTTCCCATAAGCAAATAAATTGTGTACCACATCTTCTCAGGTCATTGGCTTCAGCATTTTATATGGAAAAATATTCACACATCAGTATTAGGTTCTTCTCAAACAAAAGGCAAAGTTAGATAGTACCCACATCTCTGTTGTTTGCATTCCTCATTTCTCTCATGATCATGCTCTTTCTTGTTTTGTCTCGTTTGGTTTCCCTAGCAGTCCCCCTGCAGGCTTTCAGTTGTTTTCTGTATTATAAAGAAATAATGACTCTGCATCCTAACAGCATAGAGCAAATGAATCTTAGAGTAAATGGGAAAAGCTCCTTCTGATAATATTAAGGAGATGTGAAGAGGACTTGCTGAGCCAAGGATTTCATCCCAGGATGGGGGAAGGCAGCTCTTTCTTGCCAATGTGACCAGAATGTATCCCATATGCTAAAAGTATCAGATTCAGATCTGCAAGGAGAAGCTATTTAATTTCAGGGAACTTTAAAATTCCAGTGTAAGAATCAGTCCAGGGAGAAGAATAAAAACTCTGCCTCTATAGTAGGAAGATAAACTGGGACTTCAAGATACACTACAGTACTCATTGTTCTTTGTCACTGGTAAAGAACTTGCTTACCTAATTGGATCTGTGGTCCTGTATGATGCAGCTACCTTGTGCAGACATTTAAATGGAAAGGCCCAAATGTATTTTTGGTACATAGTCCTACAGATGGGTCTTGTTTAGCGACCACAATTGGGATTGGCCACTCTCTCATTAAATTCTGTGATTGCTAAATAGAAAAATCACATGACCACAACAGACTTATGACCTTATTGCCCATTTGGTCATTAAATGAGACCTCATGTGACTTTGGCTTCTGATTTTACTTCTGTGTTCTCCATTAACTCTGCTTGTAGGAAGCTTGTTGCGAAGGGCCCAAATGGCAATCGCTTCACTGCTGCATTGGTTACAAATGTGAGGATTGGTTGCAAGCTGTATTTTTTATACCATCGTAACTTTGAACTGTTGTTAAATGAAGCAGTAAACGAGGAGTACTTTTAAAGAGTTTTTATCATGTCCGGATTACCCAATGCCTGAGATCACAACAGAGCTATGTTGTCTGATGGAAATTGGGCCTGTTTCCATCCCATGTTGTCTTGATAGAATATCAGTAGACTGCTTCTCTTTAACCTACCCACGGTTGGAAGGAGAAAGAAATTCTGCTGTTTACGAATGAGTGCCCAGGACCCAAAGAAACCTGGATTTTTCTGCTACGCTCCCATATTTTAACTTGTCTGGCGATGTTCTAGTGCATTTTGTCCAGCATGTATTGTTTTTGGTAACCAGGTCAAATGAACAGAGGAATCTGATTAGCCAAATGAAACAACACCAACGCAAAAAAAAAAAATCCTCACAAATCGACAGCTTTATTTAAAAAGCATATTGCAAACAGATCATTTCTTCACAAAGCAAGTTGTATATATAATGACTGAATAAACCATATTTTGGCATCCAGAGGATGCAATACAGGAGGATACTGGGAACCACAACTAAAGATGGAGAGAGAGGGAAATATACCACACGGGGAAATTAATGAACCTCCACCCCAAATATGGAAAATATTTTCATGTTTATTTTAAGCTCAACAAAAATGTAAATAGTTTAAACCTTTCTTAAAACTGAGTTAAATCTGCCAGGACAATGCAGTGCATATTCAGAAGCAGAGCTGCCTCCAAAGGCGGATGCAAGGATGTTGCATCTTTAATTTTTGTGTGTGTTAATTATAGATTGAGCATTGTTGTGAATCTTGTCCTCAAAACCCAGTTTAGAAAATAAGAGCAGATGCTCATACCCAGGTTTGGCTCATGAGGGAATTGAACAGAACATATTGGTTTATAATTAATGTAATTTGTTGGATTATCTTTTGTGAAGGAGCTAAGGTAAACAACCTTGCTGCATTGTAGTAAAATTCTTCTGAGCGTAGAGACGGGTGGGGATAAGTTTGCAGAGAGATCTTGCAGTGCCTGTCACATTCAAACATCTTTTAATTAACCCAAAAGAAAGAATTAGGCTACAGACCTGAAAGCAAATTGCAGTTCTTAAAGCTGGAGCCAGCCATTTCCCAACTGCTTATTTGAATTAGCAGCATTTTTATCTTTTCCAGTTGGATTTCCTTTGGATAAGAGGGTCAAGATGATGGAGGAATATCTTTTCTCGCCTTCTGGATAAGGGAGGGTTGATCTAAACCAGCCCCTGCCAGTCCGTTCATGAGTCCCTTGCATCTCATTTCAGCATCAATCTGCCACCACAGTGAAAACCACATGATTAGAACATTTTTAAAAACTAGAAAAGCCTTTTTCTGTAAACCTTTTATTCTATAAGTCTTCTTTTTCTCTACATTTTTCTCCATATTTAACTGGGAGTGGTGGGGGGGAGCTAAGATGAGAACCGATTTGCGAAATTCAGTAAAGTGCAAAAATCAAAAGGACTGCTGAATTATCTTACACTTGTTTGCCTGGGCAGTGCAAATCAGATATATTTGCTTAGATATTTGGATTACATTAAATCTTTCGGAATAGCTCTACTTCTGAATATTACATTAGTTATCACCTGAAGATTAGAAAATGATAACTATGAACCTTTCTCAACTTGCTGCCCTCCAGATGTGTTAGAGGTCAATTCCCAGAGTCCCTAGCCAGCTTGGCTAGTGGCCAAAACATCTGGACAATACCAGGTTGGGGAAAGCTGAGTTAGATTATTATTGTTGTTTAAAGAAAAGATACATAAAAGGCAAAAATATCTCTTCTACTTTCCAGGCTAAGAACTTTTATAATATATTATGTCAAAAGCCTTAAAGAAATTTCATTCTAAAATGAACTCCTGATGTGCCTATAGCTTTTGGTATGTTTCCAAAACACAAAACACATTTGCCTCATTTAATTAAAATATTTTAGAGGTGCAAACTGTTAGCATTCTTAAATAAAACCATAGCACTAGATTAACTAAACCTGGGAAATCTTGCATATTTCTAACCTACAAAGGGTCCACATAATGAGAGAATACCAGAAGTACCAGAATGATACTTCTGGTATCATTCTGGTACCACATGAGCTTGAAGAAGATTAAATGATACCACATGAGCTTGAAGAAGATTAAATATATTTAAGGGGCATTTGGGACATTAATTAATTTTACATAATATATTTTTAAGAGCCCTTCCCTGAGTTCTATCTCCCAGTCATCCTGATTGGATTAGAAAAATAGTACTCAGAATGAACATATTCAAATATAGATGTGAGGTCAATGATCAGCAATTTATTGAACATTATTGGTTATGTAAAGAGAAAAATGAATGTTTTAGAATAAAGTTATGTTTTAGCCAATTATCACTGAGAAGATTGCTGTGGAAGGAACAAAAGTTTCAAACCCATGTTTGAAATTCAGTGCTTTACAGCTCCTGTTATAGCTTTAAATAAATGGAGAGTGTCCTCCTTCATTTTTTTCAGTAATATAATACTATGACTTGAAAAGCCATTCTATTGAAAAATGTAAGCTATAGAAATTACCACTTTGATAAGTTTTAGATTGTAGCATTCTACAGATATTGACTGTAGGTGACAAATGTGTAGCGAGAACAGGACATCAGAGTCTTTGGTGTTCTCTGAGCTTGATTGTTCTCTTACTAACATTTCATTACCCAAACTACTGTAGGTAAATCTCTCCCTCCCTCCCTCCCTCCCTCCCTCCCTCTCTCTCTCCCTCCCTCCCTCCCTCTCGTCCCATTGTGCCAGGAGTAAAGAATTCCTCAAAAGTAGATGTAGCTTAACTCAATACTATTGAGCAATTTTTAAAAGTTTTTTTTTTGCTGCAGTTTAAAACTGAGGAATCCTTTTAAAGTCAAAATGCATTTGAATAAAATACATAGTGCTCCTGAGGCATGCAAAGAAAGCTTATACGGAATGCCCCAATACTGACTTTATTGCCTGGATTTCTAATTTAGAAAATGTGCATTGCATTCCCCCCCCCCCCTTTTTTTCACTAATGAGTTGCAGGCATCACTGATACAATAATAGTCTCATACTCTATTCACAAGAAGGCCGTTCACTCAAGAGGAACAGAATTCTTATCAGATTGGTAACTTTCTCAAATAACATATTCAGATTTTTATATCTGTATAATGGATGAGATTATTGAACATTTTTACTTGCATCTTTAAATCTGTGCACCCAGAAGGCTACTTCAGCATGTTCATAAATAACAGGACATTCTCCTGAGTGGGTTGACAGGCAGAATTTTGCCCTGAATTTTTTGTTGTTTGCTGATATGATTAGTAGTGTTTCTCTTGACTGCTTAAGGACCTAGACATAGTTCTCATATATTTCAACTGTGTCTAAAGGAGAACTACAGGAATATCTGGGGGGGGGGGGAGAGAGAGAAAGTTGAGAAGGTTAGGACTATGACATGTCAGGTGCCTGTTATTCCATTCTCCTCAAGAAGACTCAAAGGACTAGACTGGAAAGAAATCATCTTGGATGGAGAAATTGAACCCAGGTTCCAGATTACCAGGATAGTGGAACTATTATTCACTTAAGAATCAAAGAATCCAGAAGCTGTAGGAGCACAGAAGCAAACTTATACTAGAGATACTTATAAATCATATAAGTATCCTGCAATTCTGTTCATTCTGAGAAGCAAGAAATTAGACAAAAGCTTTAGGAGAATAATGGTCAGGGACAAGTTAATTAATGTGCCAAATGCCCCTTGAATATATTTAATCTTCTTCAAGCTCCTGTGGTCTGATTTAATACAATTTATCAGTTTGTTTCTGATACTTCTGGTATTCTCATTACAGATTCTTTATAGGTAAGAAATATGCAAGATTTCCCAAGTTTAGTTAATTTAGTGTTTGAGAGCCTAGGTGAGATAGCTCTGCAGACTGATATTTATTTGTTTGTTCATTAAATTTATATGCTACTCATCTCATTATGAAAAAAACAAAAACACCTCAAGTTCCAGAAGTCCAGGATTGGGGAGGTATTATTTACCAGGACAGGGGAGCTCACTTTTGTATGTCACCTAGGATATTTTCATCATATGATCACTGTGGACAGAATCAGCCTCACAAGGATTTCATTATAGGAAATAATATCCTAGACCCAAATTTCAAGGAATCTTGGTTCAGGGTCTCCATTGGCTTCTCACAGACCCAGTAAATGGAACCATTAGGTACATCTAAGAATGTACTTTTATATATCCATTTAGCTAAGGTAAGATCCTATAGAAAAACTATATTGGTTCACAGTGATGTAATCAAGTCCACCTTGCCCTGAAATGTCCTTTTGTCTTTCCTGTTAATTGCAAACACCTATTATGCTTCATAATATACTATAAAATTGCTATGATGTACAAGATGACCTAGTTAGCTTCAAAGTAACAGCTTTACCCTTCAGGCTGAATAGTTTTTGGTTGGTTGTTGCTTTAAAAACACTTTAGTAAGTTTCATACACAACATCACTTCATATTTAATAATTTCAAAAATAGACCGCAGAAATAAAATAGCAGGCCTTCTTGCCTTAGTAATGTAGAGTATAGGAAAGACATCAACTTATGTCCTTATGACCTCAGCACATTTGAGTTTGAAGAAATGTTGAATGACGGTCTCTTCTTCCTAAACTCCAAATGATAGAGAATCAGAAAGAAAAATGGAAAACACACACACACACACACACACACACACACACACACACACACACAAAGGCAATGTGTAAGAACAGAGCCTTGGTCAGAACCAATAAGAAATTCAAATCAAGTATATTTATTATGGTTGTTGACCAGTCTTTATAATAAAAGAATACAGTAAAAAGAGAAATAGTGTAATATAAAAAGTTTATTATCAGGAAAGGGAAAAAATAATAATAGGACAATAAGACAGCATATCTTATTAAAATTTGGCCACCTGATATGTGAGTGTGGGATTAGCATCCCTTAAAAGTAAGAGGGAGGTAAGAGGGCTCTTACTGAGCCCTCTGCTGAGGGTCGTGTGATAAATACGCTATGTGGGAGGGGCAGATATGGCGAGAGCAGGGGACCATATCATGTGGTGGGGGCACGCACTCGCTGCCTTCGAGCGATTGCTTGCCCCGGTCCCCAGAGCTATTCCTGTTCCCCGGGTTGTCCAGAGTCTCAGGACCCGGGGCTCCGGCTGCTGTTATGCAATGCGAGGTCCGTTGTAAATAAAGCCCCTCTCATATGTGACCTTCTTCAAGAGGGGGGTGCGGACCTGGCTGGTATCACCGAGACCTGGTTGGGCCACGAGGGGGGGTTTCCCCTCGTGGAGATGTGCCCACCGGGTTTCCTTGCATTCCACCAGCCGAGAGCCCAGGGCAGGGGTGGGGGAGTAGCGGTCATTATTAAGGAAGGTCTGGGTCCGAGGGAGGCCACTGTACCTCAGACAGCCGGGTGTGAGTCCACCTTTGTGAGATGGGGTCCTGGTGGGCAGATGGGTCTGTTAGTCACGTACCTGGCTCCCTGCCACGTGGCAACGACCCTGCCCGAGCTTCTCAATGTTATAGCCGAGGTGGCGGTTGATACCCCCAAGCTTATAGTTATGGGGGATTTCAACCTGCCATCTATCGGTGAAACATCTGAGATGGCTCGGGAGTTCATGGCTTCCATGACGGCCATGGACCTGACCCAGGTAATTCAGGGCCCGACCCACATTGGTGGACACACCCTGGACTTAGTTTTTGTCTCTGGTCAGTGGTTGAGTGGTCATGATATTGGGGATATAGGTGTGGAACCCTTGTCATGGACTGACCACTCGCTCCTTCGACTCGACTTTCTGACCGCTGCACCCCACCGCAGGGAGGCGGAACCAACTAGGTGGTTCCGCCCCAGGCGCCTGATGGATCCTGATAGGTTCCAGACGGAGCTTGGGCCATTTCCTGAGACACTGACACGCGACTCGGCTGAGGACCTGGTGGCTGCTTGGGATAGGGCAGCTGGTGGGGCCTTGGACCGAGTCGCGGCTTTGCGGCCTCTGACCCGGCGCCGAACTCACTTATCTCCTTGGTTTACCGAGGAGCTGAGGGAGATGAAGCGCCGGAAAAGACGCCTAGAGAGCGGTTGGAGGGCCAGTCGCTCTGAATCTGACTTGACACTAGTAAGAGCTCATATTAAGACTTACTTAGTGGCAATAAAAGCGGCGAAATCTAACTATTTTGCCACTCTTATCGCATCATCAGATAATCGCCCAGCCGCCCTGTTTAGGGTGACCCGCTCCCTCCTTCATCTGGGAGCGCGGGAGGATCCCTTGCAGGGACGTGCTGAGGATTTTGTTCAATATCTGGATGATAAAATAACTCAGATTCGGGATGAGCTGGCCACTGACTGGGTTAGTTCGAGCGAGGTGACTGAGCCCAGTCTTGAGAGTGTTATCTGGGCTGAGTTCGATCCTGTGGCTCCCGAGGACGTGGACAGGATCCTGGAAAGACTGAACGCCACCACATGTTTATTGGACCCGTGTCCCTCCTGGTTGGTGCTGGCCTCCCGGGAGGTTACACGAGGCTGGCTCCAGGAGATTATAAATGCTTCTTTGAGTGAGGGTGCCCTACCAGCCGCTTTGAAGGAGGCGGTGGTGAGGCCCCTCCTCAAGAAGCCCTCCCTGGACCCAGCTGTTTTGGCAAATTATCGTCCTGTCTCCAACCTTCCCTTCTTAGCGAAGGTTGTTGAGAGTGTGGTGGCGCGACAGCTCCCCCGGTACCTGGATGAAGCTGTCTATTTAGACCCGCTCCAGTCCGGCTTCAGGTCTGGTTACAGCACCGAAACGGCATTGGTCGCGTTGGTGGATGATCTCTGGAGGGCCCGGGGTAGGGGGTACTCCTCTATCCTGGTGCTGTTAGACCTCTCAGCGGCTTTTGATACTATCGACCATGGTATCATGTTGCGCCGGTTGGAGGGATTGGGGGTGGGGGGCACCGTTCTGCGGTGGTTCTCCTCCTACCTCTCCGACCGGTCGCAATCGGTGTTGACAGGGGGGCAGCGGTCGACCCCGAGGCGCCTAGTGTGTGGGGTGCCACAAGGGTTGGTCCTCTCGCCCCTTCTGTTCAACATTTATGTAAAGCCGCTGGGTGAGATCATCCGTGGTTTTGGGGTGGAATTCCATCAGTACGCTGATGATACTCAGCTGTACATCTCCACCCCAGACCACCCCAACGATGCCGTGGAAGTGATGTCCCAGTGCCTTGAAGCTGTGCGGGTCTGGATGGGGAGAAACAGGCTTCGACTCAACCCCTCCAAGACCGAGTGGCTGTGGCTGCCGGCGTCCCGATATAGCCAACTGACTCCATCGTTGGTTATTGGGGGCGAATCATTGGCCCCCACGGAAAGGGTGCGCAACTTGGGCGTCCTCCTGGACCCACGGCTGTCTTTAGAGGAGCATACGACAGCTGTGGCCAGGGGAGCTTTTTATCAGGTTCGCCTGATACGCCAGTTGCGGCCCTTTCTAGATCGGGACTCCCTACGCACAGTCACTCAGGCGCTCGTCACGTCTCGCTTGGACTACTGTAATGCTCTCTACATGGGGCTCCCCTTGGGATGCATCCGGAGGCTTCAGCTGGTACAGAATGCGGCCGCGCGGGGGATTATGGGAGCGACAGGGCGCTCCCATGTGACACCTCTCCTGCGTGAGCTGCATTGGTTGCCGGTTGACTTCCGGGTGCGTTTCAAGGTGTTGGTAATCACCTTTAAAGCGCTCCATGGCTTAGGACCAGGGTACTTACGGGACCGCCTTCTGCCACCTATTGCCTCCCACCGGCCGGTTCGCTCCCACAGAGAGGGCCTCCTCAGGGTGCCGTCAGCCAGACAGTGCCGGCTGGCGACCCCCAGGGGGAGAGCCTTCTCTGTGGTAGCTCCCACCCTCTGGAACGATCTCCCTCCAGATCTGAGGACAATCGCTGACCTCCGGACTTTTCGTCGGGCTCTGAAGACTCATCTCTTCCAACTTGCCGGACTTGCCTGATCCCTCCTATTTTTAAACTATTTTTAAATTTTTTAGAGTTTTAGAGTTTTATTTGGTTTTACATTTCAGCCTAAATTCATATTGGTTTTAGTATGTTTTAACTTTTTGTATTTGTATTGGTTTTAAATTGGCTGTTCACCGCCCTGAGTCCGGTAGGAGAAGGGCGGTATAGAAATTTAATAAATAAAATAAAAAATAAATAAAAAAAGTAATAAGCATAAAATTTATCTGTATGGGCTTTGTATTTGGAAATGATTGGGACAATCAGAGCATACCTTGGGGCATCATAGAAAGGGTACTGTATGAGGATATGGATGAGAGTTTCTACCTCCCTGAATCCACAATGCCAAGCTCTCTCAGAATAAGGAGTCCCATGAAATCTTCCCTTCAGCAGAGCTGATGGGAAGGCATCAAATCGGGTTCTAGAAAAGGCCCATCTATGTATGCTTAGTGCTAAATTGTATAAGTATCCTGAAATAGAGAGACTGCAACTGCCTAACATTTGGTGATAGAATTCTGCGACACTGGTAATATCATTTTGGCAATCAATGTTCCTCATTCTCTCTTTGATTATTGATTTGGCCTTGTCCAGCATTAATTGCCCTAAGTATTCAGGAGAGAGGCCAAGACCTCAGAGTTTTCCTTTGCCGGTGCAGTGTCAATGGGATTGGCAATTATCTGACAGCAGCAGAGGTATCAGGCCTGTAGGTGGAAACATTATTATAAGGCCTGAGGTTGTGATCCTAGTCCAGGCCTGAACCTTAATTCTTGGTGGGTTAGTATCTTCAATACTGCATTGTGGGGGGGGGGTTGCATTTTGGGGCACTAAACAAGGTCCTGAAAAAATTTGAATGCCTTCATAAACACTAAGAGCCCTGGTGGCTCAGAGGTTTGAATGCAGTATTACAGGCTGAATTTGCCCATTGCCAGGAATTTGATACTGACCGGCTCAAGGTTAACTCAGACTTCCATCCTTCTGAGGTTGGTAAAATGATGACCCAGGTTGTTGGGGGCAATAGGCTGACTCTATAAACTGCTAAGAGAGGGCTGTAAAGCACCATGAAGTGGAATATAAGTTTAAGTGCTATTGCTATTGTGTATGTACAGAGTTGTATTCCATATAATAGTTGGGCAATTATTTTAGCTGTAAAAAAATTAATTGCTGCTGGGATGTAATCTGCCCCTGTGGTTCATGAAATTTAATTATTGCTTGTGTACTCTTTTGGGCAGTAGAAGTGATATAATTTACCTGGGCTGTTAATTTCTTTGACAACTGAAATACTATACCCAAGTATTTAACTTGTTCCAGTTCATGGGAATCAATTATTCCTTTGTGCTTTGTGCTTTGTGCATATGTTAGAAAATATGAAGACTTTGGATTTGTCATAATTGATTATTAATTGTTACTCATTACAGTAGGATGCCTAAGTAGTACTTAGTAGTACTGAGTACCGGCTTCATGCCTACAGAAGACAAGGAGAGAAGAACAGCATCATCAGCATAGAGTAAAATTGGAAGATGCCTATTGGCTAATTTAGGAGCATGGATACCTACTCTCTGGAGAGTTTTAGTCAGAGAATTGATACATATATGTTAAAAAGCAACAGTGCTAGGATGCATCTTTGTTTCACCTCTTGACAGTCTGAATATTGTCAGAAAGGTCTCCGCCCCAGTTACATCTTACTCTAAGTCTGATTTTATCATATAATTCATGAATTAGAAGCAGGAGAATGCAAACTTACATGTATTATTGCCATGAGAACAAAAAACGAACAAATAGCATTTATTAAATAGAAACATGCACAAAATTATCATTTGCCATGAAACTGTATAGAAAAATGTATACTCTGCAAAAAGTACATATGAAAATGGAGACATTAGGAGACACGTATGTAAATATGTATAGAGATATTTGTGGGTTTTAAGTTTAAAAATAGCAGAGGTGAACAGAACATGCAGGCAATAAAATGTGACTTTTGTTAAAACGAAAAATCATGGCAAACGTGACTGAATTGGTAAAACGCCATAGATGATCACAGTACTTTTTTTCTTTTTACTAGAAAGACTCAACATTTTGGAGATTTGGGGGAGAGATTTCAACTTTTCCCATATCAATTATGAATGTCATATTATTTCTTTTTTGTTTCTAGAGGAATACCAAGTATACATTGTAAAGAGTAATGTAAACACATGTACCAAGGCCAGTGGATTCTTCTCTCTTGCCATAGCCATACGTTCTGTGAATAACTTAATGAGACTCTTGAAGTTGAAAAAGTTATCCAGACCACCATGCAGACACAGAAAAAAAACATCCCCAGTCAGAAATACCTTTATGACAATATCATATTTTACTGGAGCAATCTAGTTGTTACTAGTGTCATCAAAAGCCAAATTTCTGAAGCTCATGTCATAGCTTCCAGAGTGGCAACTTTTCCACTCTTATCAATAGCCAACCAACTATATGCTTAAAATACTCTCTATCCTTCTCAACTACTCTTTATCTGTAGATAAAGCATTAAACCATATATCAAATGTATACATTCATTTGCCTTTCTGTTCAATTTCTGCTTAATTAATTAGGGTTCTCCCCCCCCCCCAAATTGTTTTCAGAGGCTTGTGAACATTCTGGATAAATACAACTTTGCCAAATACATCCTCATGAAGCTTCCTCTTTAAACACAGGATTCCAAGTGGTTCTTTCTCTGTCCATGATTCTGCTCTGATCAAATTCAGAGAGCTGGAAGAATAAGACACTGGCTTGTTTTCCCAAAGTAAATGCATTCCAGGACAAACAATTGATGCTTGTCTTCTTCCATGGTCGTTTTGTTGGAATCAAGGTACTGAAGAACAAATGCTAGACCCAACTGCTATTTCATTACATCCAAATGTATTTGATGTGCCAGAAGCCACTGAAATTGTCCATTTTAAAGTGCTGTAAATGTTACCTCTTGGAATATAATTGGACAGATATTGGACAGATCCAACTCCCCCCCCCACACACACACAGAGACACAACTAAAAACCTTTGGTCTAATTTTTGGGTGGCCCCAGATACAAAGCATGCATCTCATTAGCACACACTTGCCACCTTGGGCCTCAAAGTGTATTCTAAACAACCCATGCCCCTGTGCTATCTCTGTCCAAAGCTTTCTAAACTGTGAGCAGGTGGTATGACTTTCTGCCTCCTCCATGATCTAGGTATCTCCTTAGAATTACTTAAGGGCAAGTGCTGCCACAGACCCTTCCAGCTCTCCTGAAGGTATGCTGACTTTGGCTTTCATCATCATCATCATCATCACCAAATACCAAATACCCCCCCCCCCCCCAGGCTTGGACCATCACCATTAGAATATCAAAACTGATCAAAAATAGATTTAGAGAACAAACAAAACTTGTTATAGTGGAATCTTGTCCACATTACTCAGAAATACAAATTTCTTCACCAGGGTTTATTTCCACAAAATATTTAGAGGATTACAGCCTAAAACTCCAATGCATTTGTGCTTCATCATCCTTTAATCAGTCAATAATTTTCTTTTGGTAGACAAAGTTTGTAACTATGAATAGATACATCTCAATCCACTCTGATTTTTTAAGATAAATGAAAGTTTCTCAGTTTATAAGCATGGAATTGTTTATTTGAATATGGATTTACATGTATTTTGAAAAAGCATTAAGACAATACGGGGAGCGGGAGTAGGACATGCAAGGGTATGTATCTCTCTTAATACTAGAAGTCATCCTTCAAGGCATTTTAAATCATTTATAATTTTTTCAAAGTGGTGTTGCAAATTCACCAGCTGAGACTCTTTTTCTTGCTTGCTTGCTTTTCTTTTTTCCTAGTTTTCAAGAGAATAAAATATAAACAAAACTGCTCACTGGCTGGGACTCTGGATTCTCTGGTATTTAATATAACAACAGTAGGGTGGGGGATATTAATCCCACATCAGTTTGGCAGAGCCTTGCCTTTGGATGGCATTCTTAATGTTTGAGGTTATTGTACATGCATTTTATTTTAGACATATGTACAGTAAGCAACCACTTTTTCCAGTTAATATTTACTAGAAGAGGCCACTATCGTCATGCGGTAATATCCCCTGAGACATGGAACTGATGTTTTTCATTGCCCATATTGTGAAAAAAATCTGTATTTCCATGTTCTGCCCTCATTGTTTTATTATTGGGAATATTTAGCAGACACATCATACTTTGTAAGAATTGCCAGCATGGAGAAAAACAATGTGACCCATCTATTAGGTGTAAATAAATAGAAGAAAGTTACTCATGAGATTGCAAAATTGTTTTTTCAGTGTTGCTTTCTCCCAGGTATGAAGATAGACCAGACAAAAAGAAAATTCTCAAGAACATCAGGCACCAGCTGAACAGGAGATGGGAAATATTTGTTTCATGAGGGAAAGTTTTATTTATTACATCAAGTAAATATATTTTTCTTTGCTTATATGATTAAAGGCTTAAAATTAATTCTGATTGGAATTGCCATATACAGTAAGTAATTTTGGGATTTCACTTCCAGTGGACCTTGGCTGCTAGGTGAGATAAATTGCAACTAGCCATGTCTTTCTTCAAAAATGGTGAATGGGACGAAACTGAGGTTAGGTAGCATCTTATAAGCTTTCTGATAGCTAAGGTGTTTCTTCTATTTTTTACACATATGCATCCCCCAAAAATGTTTAGAATTCCAATATGGCTAAAGCAGTGCCAGATCTTTGAAGAAACCAAATTTCAACCCTGCCATCTCTTCCACTATCCATGTCACCATGCAACATTGTGTAGTTATAGGGACCAGTCAAGAACAGATGCCAGATATCTTTTAGCACAGATATCCTGCGAATGGTCCAGGTGTCAGATGAAGGATAGATTTTCTCCCTTTCTTGATTATATTCCCTTGCGGGCAGCCCTTGCATGAATTATATCAGGGAGGATACTTGAACTCTGTTTCATAGGCAGGCTGCTCTAGTTCAGTGGTGGGATTCAGTCAGTTCGCACCACTTCGGCAGAACCGGTTGTTAACTTTCTGAGCAGTTTGGTGAACTGGTTGTTGGAAGAAATCATTAGGGCAGAGAACCAGTTGTTAAATTATTAGAATCCCACCCCTGCTCTAGTTGGATTGAGTGATGATGTGGAAACAGTCCTGCTGAGAAGTCACAGTTGACCTTGGGAGCATTATAAGTGCCTGAGTTGTTGCCATCTGTACTATTTATTTGCACAAATTGGACATAATCCAGAGATATATAATATGGAGCACATGTGTGTGATGGTTCACTTAGTAGCCCAAAACTCTGTCCTGCAAGTTATCTTGTTTGTTTGTGTTAATATCAAGAGAAAGTTGATTCATTATAAAAAGTTGCTAACTTTTTTTTCCTTAACAGGAATTCAGTACTATCAAATGCTTGTAGCATTAGTAGAAGCCCAGCAGTCAAGTTTTAAACAACACGCAGGAGAAGCTTAGCTTGGTGAATTTGAACTACATAATTTTTACAAGCATGGAATCTTAGGAGGTGTGGGGAGGGGGGGGGATTAACGGACAAATGTGAACACCCTCTATTTTATACCCAGATTAAAAAAGAACTGCTAGGCAAATGTACCAGAATCTAAAGTTCTGTCAGAATAATTACATTACAAAGTAAATTGCCCCTTGTGATTGTTTATTTATTTGAAAGACTTGTATGGTTACACATCTTGTGAAACAGAACTCTGAGGGGAGGGTTTCATTCCAGAATTTGTTTTCCTTTTTGGTAAAAAAGTATATTCACTATTATTGTTATTGTTATTGTTAGATTTAGAATTGTTGGAGACTCCATCTACTCGTTGCCAGAGAAACATTCTTTAATCTGGACTAATGAGATTCTACTTGTATTTAGCAATGAAATTTGATCACAATATTATTAACTTTACTCTCTTATGTGAATCATTTCCATCATTGATATTTCATAAAGTTTGGATCAGGTCAGGTTGTAAGAGATCTAATAGATCATTTCAAGAACTTGCTTGAGCTCTTCACCATTTTACCTTAATTTCATTTGCACTAGAATCAGTTTTAGTTTAGGTTTAGCTTAGGTTTAGTCTCAGACTGTGGAAAAAATGGCTTCTAAAAATAAATCCCACCTTATTTAATTCCTCACTTATTGTACACATAACTAGCTAATAAAATACACCTAATAGCTAATAAGAAGGAATCTTTGCCATAAAGATTTCCTAATTATTTTTTTCCTTTGGATGATGTTACCTAGTTAGGGTAATGAAATATCTGCAAGAAACAAGCAAGCTCAGAGAACACCAAGGACCCTTTATTTTTCCCTCTTAGATCAGACAAATAGTATTATTTTCAGTATTTAGTATCTATCTGACAGCTTTCTGCCAATTCAACTATACTGAATTCTACTTTCATTACTGCTGTTGAGAAATGTTCTTCTTCATTTATATCTCATTTGGTAATTGATTTATGTACACAATTGAAAACATCCAGTACTTTTAGCACTGAATCCTTAAATTCCAAATTTAAGTTAATTTTACTGTGGCAAGTAATTTCAGCAGTAAAATTTATGTAGGATCTGTCAGTTTCTCCCCACAGAGATGACAAAGCAATTGGTTCATGATCTGATTACCTCATGTCTGCAGTAGTCTATTGGACTGATTACCTAAGATATTTTTCCTGATCTGAGTCCAGAACAGTGCATTTCACACTGAAATTTGTTTTTTATGAATTCCTACTTTGTTTGGGCATTCACAAAAGGTCCCTATTAAAATCTCAGGAGTTAATCATGAGGCTTGTATACAAACACATCTAGTTATTTTGGAAAATCTGTTTGTAACTCATATGTCTGGGTCTTGATCCAGAAGTCTAGTCAAGCTCAACTGATAGCTAAATAAATCAGCCATATCCCCAATGAGAGTTTTTCCACATCTCTGCTTTGGCATCAGTTTCCTCCTACACCTACACCTAGAATGGGATCTAGTAAAACTTTAAAAATATATTAGAAGTGTTTCTTTATTATGAGCATTTATGAAGCTGGTTAAATATTACTTTGATGAAAAAATGCACTATTGTTTATAAATAAGTTTTAAATCTTATGGGCCATTCAGATTACCAACCATTTATTAATTTTTGATTTTTGTTATTTTATTCTGCACTTAATTATAAGTATGTGTAGAAAAAACATTGTTATGTACCATTACTAAACAGCTAGGTTGGTGTGCACAAGAGTGACTTAGACTTTTAGAGCTAAAGAATATAGTGCTTGTTATACTGAATAGTATATAATTGTATCTTAAGATTTGTATGAAAATCTGCTTGTAAAATACATTTGTTTTCCTAATCTTGTATTGCCAAATGGAAAGTGGAAACATAAAGCACAATGGCTAGTTTATTAGCCACTTTCCTCTGTGTGTCTCTGAAAACTGGGGAGAAAAAAAAATTGTAGTGTAGACTAAGAAAGTCAGGAAAAAATTCCATGTATTTGAATACAATTGTAAGCCCCACTGGAGTCAAGAGGTCTTACTTTTGTATTGTTAGTAGTAAATTTTCACTAATAATCAATTTCTTATTTTAATAATCATGTTTGGGTTGTTAGCCCATAAGAAATAGCTTTTCCCTGGATTTTACACATACATCTTATTATCCTCTTTCCATTCATCTAATTCTCAGAAGATTCTTAAAATACATTTTAAGCAAAATAAAAAAATATATAAGAGATTTTCAAGTGCTTTTTATATCTTTTTTTTTAATTGAAAAAGTTTTACAATACAATTTTTATCTCCATTTCCCCCCACCAATCCCCCAACCCATCTACCACCCCCTCCCTTTCCGTCCCTCCCCTCCCCACCCCCCCTGGCTTCCTTTACTAGCAAAACATCAATCTTATATATCAATCAATATTAAACAAAAGCATATAGGTGAGATCCAGATAAGATATTACATGTTTTAGCATTGAATAAAATAAAATTAATCTAAAATATATACTAAACATAAATCTTATATAATCACTTATCGAATACTTCTAACATTATATTTTACCCCCCTAAATCAAATATTTACTAACCATAAATCACTTATAAAAAACTTAAAAAATATTCTTAAAATTTTTCTAGACAGCAGTATAACAAATATATGTAAACTTATTTTTTAACATAATTTTTCTAAATAATAATATAGTAAGTATATATAACATTATAAGTTTTCTGGATAACAGTATAATTTCAAATATTCAATAAAACAATAAAAATAATTATAAACCATATGTAAAAAGACAACTAATATTCTTAAAACTTTTCTAGACAAAAGTATAAAATATGTATAAACTTGTTTTAAGTATAATTTTTCTAAATAATGATATATAAAATATATATATATAACATAATAAGTTTTCTAAATAACAATATAAATTCAAATATTTAGTAAAATAACTATAATCAGAATAATTATAAATTCAATACTAATTTAAACTTCTTAGTTTGATATTTGTTCTGCACATAGTCTACCCATTTCTTCCACTCCCTGACAAAGGCTTCATGGGTCCTGTCTTTTAAGTATGCAGAAATCTTTGCCATTTCCGCAAAATTAGCCATTTTCGATGTCCATTCCTCTATGGTAGGTACACTATCTTTTTTCCAATATTGACCAATCAGTAGCCTAGCTGCAGTAATCATATATAAAATCAATCTCGTTTCACTCGGTGAGCAATCCTTAACTATTCCCAACAAAAAAAGCTGCGGAGAAAATTGAAGCTTCTTTTTCAATACATTCTGCATAACCCACCAAAGTTTAATCCAAAATGCTTTCACTTTTCTACAAGTCCACCAAATATGAAAATATGTAGCATCCAAACAATCATACCTCCAACATTTAGGTTGAACATTTGGATACATACATGATAGTTTTTTGGGATCTAAATGCCATCTATAAAACATCTTATAAAAATTTTCCCTCAAATTCTGTGCTTGTGTAAATTTAACATTCTGGACCCAGATCTTTTCCCACGTTTCCAACATTAGTGGATCTGCAAAGTTTTGTGCCCACTTTATCATACAGTCTTTAACTAATTCGCTCTCTGAATCTCTTTCTAACAATAAATTATATACCCTCTTTATATGCATCGGCCCTTTACGTTTTATCTGAATCACCAAATCTTCTTCATGTAACATTAGTCCAATTTTCTGATCTTCTCTCCATCTCGATTGAAGTTGAGCATACTGCAACCAAGTTAAGTTCCTCCCTTCTTCCAAAAGAATTTTCAAAGGTTTCGAACTCCATCTGCCACCATCATTAAAAAGCATCTCTTTGTATAAAATCCCCCCGAGTGACTTTATATTCTGCATAATCTGCCCAAGATCCAACCACAAAGGTATTTTGTAATCCAATTTAAGCTGGTGCTTCTTCCAAACTCTTATCAGGGCATGTCTCAATATATGACTTTTAAATACATTATCCAGCTTGTCTTCGTAAAATAAGTATGCATGCCAGCCAAAATCCAAGTCATGGTCTTCTATATTCAAAATTTCAGTTTTCGTTGTTCCAAATATCTTCTATCTTAAATCACATGACACAAGAAAACTTTGTTTGGGGTAAATGTAGCTGACAAAGCGCAGCACTGTTCTTGAATTTGAAAATTAATTCTGCTTGACTATGCTTCCATGATGATTGCTAGACAATTTGTCTTTCTTTTGCAAGAAGCTGTTTCATCTATGGTGAAAGTGTTTATTATATAATTATTATAACTGAATCCCCAAAAGTTTATATAATGTGCTAAGACTGATTTAAGGCAGAGGAGGAGGAGGAGGAGGAGGAGGAGGAGGAGGAGGAGGAGGAGGAGGAGGAGGAGGAGGAGGAGGAGGAGGAGGAGGAGGAGAAGAAGAAGAAGAAGAAGAAGAAGAAGAAGAAGAAGAAGAAGAAGAAGAAGAAGGAGAAGAAGAAGATTTTTGCATTTTCTTTATGATTATATGAGGAGTTGCAATTGTTTTAAAAGATGGAAATGCAAGTTGATAGTTCCACTATCTCTCCTCCTGCATTTCCATCTTCAACAAGTACCACTGTTTCATCCTGTCCAATTCTCTCCTTGCTCTTAGTCTTCATGCAAAAAAGCTGAGCAATTTTATTCCGTTGTGCTTAGAGACACTTTCAAAATCTATATAGTTTCAAAATCTTTTTTTTCGGATTGTTATGTTTTAAATTACCAACTTTGTGGAACTAATGCATTGGGGGACCTGTTGCTGTTCCATTCACAGATTCCAAATTTCATATTGTAGCCCTCTACAACTTCCATCACTCCTTCCCTATGCAACTTTCATATGCAAAGAAATTAGTCAGATCTCAAGTAAAATTCAAAGACATTAAAGACATCTCCTGCAATGTCATATGTCATCAAGTTTGTATCGCATTCCTGCCTAGTAATTTTTTCTGCCATGAAATTGTATTCCATCTCTCTGAAAACTTCAAGAAACCTGAGGTAAACAGCATATATGTTTAATTCCTGTGTTTTAAAGATTTATCATGAGAAGGTGATTCACATTACAACATTTTAAATGACCTAATATAGCAAACATATATAGTTATCAAACACAATCATAAATTATTCTAAGGGTAATCAAAACATGAACAATCCAGTTTCTTATGGAAAATATGCTTGCGATTGTTTTAAGTTTCTAGTGTTCTAGATGGATGCTGTTTCAAAGACCCAGGGAAGTGACTTAGAAAGCCCAATTTTGTGAACCCTGCACATAATACTCTCAAGGAGCTGGAGACATCTTGTTCTCCAACTCTTAATGGACAGGCTGAAGAAACCGGGTCCTCCATAAAGTAGGGCTTTAAAGATGATAATCAGCACATTTGCTCCTGGAAGCAAATCAGTAACTTCTCTAAGCAGTGGGGAAGTGAGTTGTGCCATAAAGCTGCCACTTCCCCTCTGTAGTCCAGTTGAAACTTTCTGGGAGCTTTCAAATTTGGTCCTATAAGAAATGCATTGCACCAGTCCAGATGAAAAGCTATTTATCTGAGCTCAAATTCTCCTTAACTATGCAGCCACTCCATAACTGAATAAAACAGCACTTGGATTTTTTTTCCAAATTACATGATATCTGTAACAACTAAACCTACAATATTCCAAAACGTAGGCACCTGTTTCAGAGGTACCTAATTGCTGTACCCATTCATTTATTTAACTCTTATTTTCCCAGTTTATCTTCTCTAAGTTTACAAA